>OX388352.1:61168632-62602776 GCA_947579665.1 Sympetrum striolatum
CTTTATACGCCGATTATCTGAATGGGGATACAAATCGGATAGCCGCTACAGACAAGTCGTCAGAGTGAAAGCTGTCACACCGGAGCCATTCGATTGAAAAACCTTTCCTTATGTCATTTTAAGGTTATCATTTCCCTTTGGAAATAAACTGTGCTTCGCTGAGCCCGAGTGGGAGCGCTGGGCGTGTTGACGAATTGATAAATAAATTGAAATGATTAGCTATGCTTCGATGAGAATACGACATAGGTTCGAGAGGGGATTTCTAGCGCCCGTCCTTCACTCGCTGACGCCGCAAGTGTGTGTGTTTGTATAGAGTTCTGACTTGTAGCATAGATTCAATAAATGTACGGGATGACATATGTGAATGCCCACGGGAACACAAGGTGTAAAAAGTGACTTGGGCTTTAGTTGAAGAGTGTAAGATAGATTGCTGGTTTGTCCTCTCCGAGACTCCGGCTGATGATATATATTTCATCCCGAGCTGGCAAGGAAAAATCGATGCATTGTTTTACTTTGCGATAAAAAGTAAGTTCACTTTTTTTCGATAATAAATACGTTGTTTTTTCCCCAAAGAAACGACTAAATAAAAACTTAGTTATTTTAACCTAATTCTTTGAAATAGCGTCCCACAACGTTAGGTCAGAATACCTGGAGTTTCTTCCAATAATGTTGCAATATAATAAAACATGGTTGAAGCCGTTACTTTACGAAACTCTTTAACAAGGATTACAATTAAACTAATAAGTAGATAATTAATCAAATTAATTAGTAATTAATGTTTTACTAATGTATTTTATGACTGGGATTATGCGATTTGGTATTGTAAGCTTATCACAAAGAAGAAAGTGGTGGGATGCTTAATTAATTTTCAAATTAGTAAATTATTACTGAGACTGTCCCACATTACTAATTTGCATACATTTTCATGTATCAAATTCTACTCGATTAACTGATATTTTTGATAAAATATTTGTTAGAACAAATTATTCGTATTATAACCCATTTCTTAGAATGCTTAGGGTAGTTAATAGTCTTCCTAAAGAAATGGATTTATTTTCTAACAGCTTAAATTAGTTTTAAAAATCTAATAAATCAGTACCATTTAAAATTGCCTACACTTTCTTGTGGAACACTATTTCATAAATTAAAAAAACACCCGAACGTGTTATTTATCCACTGATTTCGTGGAATTCTTCCTTCCCCAAGAGTTGTGGTAAACTAGTGGAAGAGAAAAGTCGGTTTTTATTTATTTCCTAAGAATTTTTGAAAGAATGAATTATGTTTTAGGCCGTGCATACAAATTGGGTTGTATTCAGAATTCACTTACTGAGATTGATTTCTCCTGAGAAAAATTAATGGTTCTGTGCTATGTACAAGAAAAAGTCGGCAAGATGTCATCAGTGGTACCATCGCTGAAGTACCAAAAAATATTTTGGGTTGCAGTTTTCCTTTCAGTTCCAATCGGTTGAATTTTTTCATCAACGTTTTTCTTTTGACAATTTTAAAATTATTCAGGTTCCCTTTAGAAAGTCAAGGAGCTATTACGTCCACCTTTAATGACAGCAGTTCCGGGTTCGATTCCTGGTTCGGGTCCTCGTGTAAATGACAGCTGTCGAAGCACATTCATAAGTATGAACGTTACCGACGCATGAAAGATGCCGAGTTATGGCATTTATCCTTGTTACTTCACATCGAATGATTTGAAAAACGTTACTCGTAAGTTCGTTACGGTGCGCGTAAGTACTTTTGTTCCATTAAATATTCTGACAGGACAAACTACCTCTTTCACTACCTTGTTTAGAAAGCCTCCATCCCAAGGATTTTGCAATTGAAAGCAGATGAAATTGCTGAAAGATACATTATACGCAGCGAAAACTTGAGCAAACCTCTTCCATTTCATTGCATAACAACACAATATCAGCCATATCTATTTCGTTATTTGAGAACAACTAAATAGCAGTTAAGAGACTACAAAAACATCATTCAGCACAATAAATCACAGTGTATCAACGCAAAATTATCTTAAATAGATCGTTATTTAAACTACTCAAATTTAGAAGAAAATTTTACCTTATATTATCAGATAATACCCTTAAATATTCTCAAAGGAAAAAATCTGAAAATATTTATAATGACGCACTGCAACCCGGAAAGCCATCTAATTCACAAGGAATATCTTTCTCATTGAAAAATTTAACCTATAGATGAATGTATACTTCTTCGGTCCATAGCAGTTTAACCTGCTCACATATTTTCCTTAATAACTCATAAATTGCTAAAGTAAAGTTTCATCTACTAATAGTAGAAAAAATCTCTACGGGTAATCTTAGGTATCGTATTACGGCTTGTGATCATCCACCT
The DNA here is from genome assembly GCA_947579665.1 of Sympetrum striolatum. Classification (NCBI taxonomy): domain Eukaryota; kingdom Metazoa; phylum Arthropoda; class Insecta; order Odonata; family Libellulidae; genus Sympetrum; species Sympetrum striolatum. The sequence goes on from OX388352.1 coordinate 61,170,994, forward strand.
ATGCTAATTAGCAAATAAGTGTAATGATGAACCACAACATGAAGCCATATCCATTTTAGTGGAGAATGGTTTCCTATTACAGATTTGTGGATACTCATGCATTTAACTATGCTTTAACTATTCAATTATGCGTATTTTACGGGCTATAAGGCGCTTCGGACTCTAAGACGCACCTTAATTTTCAAGCAATTTAATAAAAAAAACTCGTCACAATGAAAATCACATGAAAAATGAAAAAAGACATCAAGAGGTTGCAATTGCGAAGTCCTCCCAGAATATATAGAGATAGGTTCCCCGCGGCATCGAATATATGGCCATTTTTAAGACTGGCGGGAATTTTAAATGAAACACTGGACATTTTTATATTATTTTCGTGTATAAGACGCACCCGAATTTTGGAGGCAATTTTTAGATGAAAAAGCGCGTCTTGTAGTGCGTAAAATACCGTAATTCTTTATGCTAAATATGGTATTAGAAAATAACGCCAGGCATACTTTCGTGTTATTGCGTATAAAATTTATGTTTATCTTCCCGTTACGCTCTGGATTCCTTTTCTACCTCATTACTTGTTCCGATTTATAATGATAATAATATTAATAATTTATCACCTAAGCCTTCGTATTAATTTTGAAACTAGAGCGATATGATTATTTAGCTGTATTCCGTGCGTATGTAATTCAACTTTTAAACAGTTCTAGTAAACTTGTCCTTAAATCTACTTCATATCATAAGTAGACCGTTTTATTTGCATAATGTCTCTTTTTATCGTTCAGATTCGTAGATATACTTGATCTCTTCATCCTCTCAAGGAAATATTAAAGTGATGTTCATTTATCTAATCCTCAATAATCACGCATGTAATTTCTTGGCAATGAATAACCTCGACTTAGAACCAAACTGAGTTTGAGCGCCCTTAATTTTTTATTTTAGAGAAAGGCAGGTGTTTTCATACCAGTATACCTTGAAATATTATTATGGCAATCATTCTTACGGTTAGATCGTTATTGTATGCTGCTTTGCAGCAACCATATTCCGTGAAATATATTCATTGAGCTAACCGATTACTATTCGAGCTGAGTCGAGGGGTGAGCAAGTCTAATGACTCAGTTTGTAATGACGCGCATTCAAACAGAAACTTAATACAATTCTGAGTGGATGTATCTATCGCGATAATATTTAACTCGGTTTATGCTCGTGAAAAATGTAACTGGATCACAGAAAAGCGGATCTGAGAGGGAGAAACATGACTCAAATCCGCAACACTCTTTCCAACACAACTCACTTATCATTTCGTGCCAATTAGGCGTAATGGTTCTATACGCAAATTTATAGGTCATCTAGGAAGTGATGTCAACTTTTTTCCTCTCGGCCAACCGCATTGAAATATGCTTTTAAATAAGCGCGAGATATATCTCTAACCTTTATGAAATAATGCCCTCACGTCACACGCCTTAACAAGAAGGGCACATGCACTCAGCGGGAATCAAACTAGCAGTCTATGATGAAGGTGTGCAGTACTTCTGCTTACCTCGTCTAGCGTTTGATGAATGAGAATGTTCCGACGTGAATTAACACCCTGCCACGCTCTACTTGGGCACGGAAGTCCTTGGATGCATTCTAACGATTATTTTACCGCTATCGCGCAACGGGTACTTCAAAGTGCATGCGATTAACACTTTCCGACCTCACTCCTAGGACTTTTTAAAGGAAGAGTCAGCATCATAGTGTATTCTCAGCTGGAATAAGGTTGATGGGATAACAAAGTCAAAATACGTAAATATTCAATCTTGGTGCCCTTACAAATTATTTTGGGGGTGCCGCGGCACCCACGGCTCCCACTGTGCGCACGCCTAAAACAGGCATGATAGTCAATTTCACCTTTATACTATGAAAGTGAAGGATTTTTCTGGAATCAACCATACAATCCCTATCCATGCTAATGTTTGCCCTAGCGACGACGAAGTTACGTAAACTCTGACATTATCCTGCGATAGGATGGTAAGGTTAGGACGTTGTAGTAAGTATTTTTTGAAATAGTTTTAATATTATGTGCATTCAAGAATAATTTAACTTCGTAGAGAAATCAAACATTCCTTTTCATAGAAAAACCTATATAAAACATTCATTTGATTAATCCTATTCCGATTCGTTATAATGTGTAAGGGGCGTGCTGATTAAGTCGTCCTAAACTTGCAATTAGAAGTAGTTATTAATTTTTACGCATTCGGAAAAAAAGTCAAGCCATTGTAAATGTATAAGTTTAGGATTTTCGTTCCAAAAATTAGTTTTATTTGAAATGTTCTCTTTGCATTACATTCGTTACGCAATAATTTGAGGTAATACACATTTTCTCTGAAACCTTTACTCAATTTCCCTGATATTATAAATCGCATTTAACATAAATATTAAGCCCATTGCATACCATGGGATCCTAGGAGGACTTCAGAATGACATTTATGGAGTTCATACTGTTTTTATAACCTACATGAATAGAAAAAAATATTTTTCTTGATTTTTGTGTGTCTAGCAGTATTTTAAAGTAAAAAGTATAATTAGACTTGCATGAAATTATTTTTAATTTTTATATCATATTTAAATTTTTATTTTATTGTCAAACAGCAACTGATCGTCCAAAATAGATGCAATCTTGGTGATCACCTTTCAAGAGATGCGCAAAACGCTTTCAAAAACCAACACGCGCCAAAACATTTAGACTACCTACACATTTCTGTTACTGGTGCTTTTTCCTCCATCAGCACTGACTAAAATTGTAACATGAACTAAGAACTGCAGTAATGGCGAAAGATGGAACTGTGCCATACTTTTAGGTAAATTATTTTCTTGTTTTTCATACCACGTGCAGTTAATATTTGAAAATGTAAAATATTTCATGAATTAGAGTAAATGAATATTTTTATTTAATTCTTCTACTGTTGAAATAAATGAATAAAATATGCCATTATATTCTTTAATAAAATTGAAAAACAATTTTGTGTGATTTAGCGAGCCATTCTGAGTTAAAAGAAAATCTGTGGTGTCCTCCGAAAACTCCCAGCTTTGAAAATAAGGTTGACGAGCTAGGCCTGGTGTATCAAGAGTTTAGTATCTTCCGATCGAGAAAAATTAACAGTGATGATATGTCTTTCCTGAAAAGATCTTTGACTGTTATATTTTACATTATACCCTATACTTTAACTATGCACTTTGAGTTGGGCTATCACATTCGGTTGATAGCTATAAGATACTTTTCTTAAATCACCTCTTGTTATTTTTCCGTGAGATATTTTTAATTTGATTCCCTGTATCGTAAGGAAATAGGTTTAATGCCTAATAATTTCGTAAACTAGAAAAAATATTCGGATAATTCAGGGCCCTTTTACCAAAAGGGGGCTACCACGTTCAGTTTGACTCATGGTCAGTACTCTCTAGCTACGGCGAATACCTTCATAAACAGGCTTGATTAATTGGCGATTTTATTAAAAATATCGTTCAAAGCATATTTTCGAACTGGAAAGTGAAAATGAATAATGTCGCAGCCAATGTGGTGTCGGTGAAGAATAATATGAGATAGGAAGCTAGATGCTAGGTGTTAGAACACATAAAAAATATTATTACGAATAAAATAGTAATTTTTGGCGGGAACTTTTTCACAAATTTGAAGCAATGTTAGAAGGAGCTATTTCTTTATCACTGAAAGAAATTTAGCCCATTAGTCATGAGTCGTGAAGATAATTATTTTTGAGGCATCTTCGGTGTTACTTTGGGGGTATAAATGTATGCCATAGAATGTTTAAAGAAAAAAAATTGCAAGGAAAAACGGACTTGAATAAAGTCTGATAGGGCCGTCCATCGGACACAGGATCTTCCTCTATCCGGGAGGCTGCCTAAACCATCTAGGTTACCAGGCCAGAACATTTTAACAAGCCGTTTCTGGGAACTTTGTGTGCATGGATTAATTAATTAATTAATTGAATCTACCCATTCAAATTTTAAAGAAATTTTGCTGTTGGCATGCTAAAGAGGAATTGATCAAATTTTATAAATAATAAATATATATATGCATGGCTGAGTCTAAAATGTACAGAATCCAAACTCTAGGAATCATAATAGGCGAGCAGCGAATTCTTATCTCCTTTTATTATCATTACAAAGTTATTGAGCGATAAAAAATACATTTATCAGTCTATGGCTGAAACGATTCTTAAATCAATCTGTTGAATTGACTTGTGGGTAATTTGAGGGAATAACAGAATGCCTTTTAAATTATGAAATATTTTTAGATTGGGTGAAAGCCGCTTATATCTATACATCGTATAGCTGCAATTTTGTAAAGGTTTTTACTATGTTTAAAGGATAACGAATTATTTTCAAATTCCAAAAAATTCTTCAGAAGAAACTAACTTCTAGAAACTTGGAAAATGAACTATACGTTTGTCTGTTAAATGTAACACAAAATATGTAAAAAGGTGGTCGCTAATACCCAACTACGGGGGATGCGACTAAAAATAAAATAATTAAAAAAAAACTATACGTTTGTGGTATTTGAAGCGGTTAAGGCTCGATAGTAGCCACACCTAGCGGCACATCGCGGTACTAAAAATGTCTTCTTGTTCCCGGATGTAAATGGGTTACTTCGGATGTTCAGGTGGCTTTCATTGATTTGATGGACATTAATACTGATTGATACTCTTCATCGCCTTAAATCGAACTACTTGCAATCATAAAAAACTTACAGATTTATATGTTGCAATCGTTATACCCAGCTATCTCTGTAGGGGATAGTATATTCATCGCGCCTATATCCTTAGATCCACAACATCCTTGTACCTTACACGTAAAGGACACGTATGTTAATGTAACCAAAATGGTGCGGTGTGATTGTAGACTTAGGAATAAAGTTATTACGATCAAATTGACGCAATATTTGAGCCAATGCCGAGTTGAGATGAAAAATGAGTGGCGATCCGCAAAATGTTAGGCGATAAATAAATCAGAAGTAGGCGAGCATTTATATTTCTCGACTGTTTTATCTTCAACCAAACCAGACGTTTCTGTTTTTCCCTGTTAATAAAAATGTTACTCCGGCTCGCACGTATAAAATTTTGTGTTTATACGCGGAAATTTTACCGATAAAACTGTATGCTGGGCTCGGATGTGTATAAATGCCATCGTTCGGAAAATAAATCCGCGGGAGTAGCTTTTTACGGCCCGGGTATCGCTGAAACACGAGTGATTGTAAACCCATGAACGATCAAATGAGGCTCACATTAACAAAAGCAATTCCTGGGACATATATGGGAAGATGAGGTAGTTCCGTAAAACCATACGTTGATTCCCCCACAGTCAACAACAACGAACAAGTCGCAACGTATATATTTCCCCCATACGTCATTTCCATTTATCGCCACTCTCGCGAGGCATTAAAAGCCTCCGCATACATAACTTCCATTACAAGCGCCATTACTCACGACCAATTTTATGAACACTCGCGGAGAACAGAAGTACGTTTTGAACTAAGACAATCCACGGCGAGTCGCGCACCTTAAATCTCCGCCCCGATATGATTAACAGTTTAATAAACTTAAACCCACGGGCTTTCGCGAAAAGGACTCGGACTGGGGGGAATCCCCCGAGGCCCATGAGAGTCATCGTCCATTTATGGACCGAGGAAACATCTTTGCAACGTTATCCCAGTCTCCGGCGAGAATATAATTTCTTTCCACGTGACGAACGACCCGGCGCACTTTACATACGCTCCATTAAAATTCGAACTTAATGGCACGTCATTCCATATCAATAAACCACGCCGCGCTCCTCAAACCAAGCCAAGCCTTCCCACCAACCTCTCCCGCCAACCTTTCCCGCCAAGCTTTCCCGCCTTAATGCTTTCTTGCCCCATTCGACTATTGCGATCCTTTTTACCACCCGTTCCAACTCCTTCGCACCTGCCAAACGTCTACTTTGAACCTCCTCCTCTCGCGCAGCCCCATACTTCCGTAAATCCACAGTCCTGAAACTTCGATGCTCATCCTCAAACTCTCTCCCGGGGGAAACATTAGCTCCCCCTCTCTTCAAATCTCTTATTCTGCCTCTCTCACGCCTTTATCTCTCTCCCCACCCCACTCCTTCCCTTTCCATCTGACAAAACTTTCCTCCGAAGAGGATCCCCCTACCTCCTCCTCCCCTGCCTCCTCCATCCAGCTCATTATTCATTCCCTACCCAGAAATCGCTTCCCCACACTCCGGACGCCCTCCCCCCGCCAGGCCACGGAGCCAGGGACTACTTTATCATCTTTACGAGTGTAAAGAGCAGAATAGATGGCCGCATCTTGTAGATAGGCAGAACGGATGTCGTACATTCAAGAAAATAAGCTTATTTTATCTTCGCCCATAAAGCGTTATTTATCGTCCTAGCAGTGATGAGATCGCCTCTCCCGAGCTCTTTACCACTTCCAATCCTCTCTCTCTCCTTTCCCTCCGCTTCTTCTCTATCTTCAAGGACTTGCTCTTCTTTCCTCGCTTCGCACCGTCCGATGGCATTTGTTTTATTTCGGAATTAAGCGCGGTGGACGCGGACTTGGGTCCGAATCCACCCCCGCGTTCAAACCGCTTTTATCTTTATCCCTTCTCTTATCTCCCGCTCTTCTTCCCCCGTAGGAGGACGGGGCTCAAGTCCCGGGGGAGCGTTCTTCCTTTCGGGAGTCTTTACGGGATGCGCCGCCATCGACTGCTCGAAGTTCGCCAAAAACACGGGCTCGTCCTTTTTCTTCGATATAAACTTCGGTTTAAACTGTGGCTGCGAACGGAGGAGGGTTTTTATGGGAGATATCGTTTTTCGCGGAGCCCGAAGCGTTTTCTCTGCGCTAACGACGTGTAACGTTTGAGCAAATCGGGGAAGATTGCTGCTTGTTGCAACCGCGAACGGAGTTTGCTTTCGAAGCTTAGATGCGTTTCCGAGAGCTCTAAGTTCCGATTGAAAGCATCTGGTTCATTGGAGGAAAGTTAGGGTGAAGTTTATCATAACAAGTATGATTTGCTGGATTTATATCCACTCATTAGGATGGTAGTTTAATGGTAGAAATTTTCAATCGCCCAAGATTAGTGTTTTCCGTGTATTACTTATTCTCGACAAGAGACCGAAATCACCGTCACATTACAAAGATGAGATTCAGACGTCTTGCTTTATTTAACAAGACGATCAAAAAGGGTTCCATGAGATCACAAAGTTTTGTTTCTTTAAAGTTGGTACATTTCAATCCTTTAAAGAAATTAACACGAAAACTTTGCGTTTAAGTGGGGCCAACCATCCAACCGCATATTGTATCATGATGTATGCGATCAGAATGACAATATTCGCAACTTTCAGAGCTAGTGTAAGTATTGTAGTGTAGATTACTGTGGATTACAATCCGTCAAGTAATCACACTACATCAATAAACTATCGAAAATTAATTCATTATTAATTATTTTCTGATGGTTTATAGGGGTTGTGTGTATACTTGAGTGTAACTATGAGTATGAGGTTCCCCATCTATTCCTATTTTTAACTATGAATTTAAGAATTTATGAAAGTAAGATTAGATTTTAAAATAATATAACATCTCGACATATTTAAATATGTGCGATGCCGCGTAGCATTTTGATTTACGAGTTAGGAAATACTTTCATTTGACCTAAATCTCCCTATCATTTATTCGTATATAGCCATCCTCTGAATAATTTACTGAATTAAATAAAGATAAAGATGGTAAACTTTTATCAATGAGGTAACAACATCATCAAAGTCAGAACTGAAGTCAAATTTATCCTTGAAATTGTTAAATTGTTAATAAAATAACTTTTCCTTAAACCTCTAAACAATTCAAAATACTGTTAACCCATTCTTCGTCCAACATCCAACGATTCCTCCACTCCATCAGTAAGGTATTCCTCCTTTGATTATAAAACATCCTCTCCTTCTTTCTCCTTCTTCTGCCTCGGCATTCCTTCCCATCTTCTCCCCCATCCTCCACGCTCTCATCTTTCTTTTTCTACCACTTTGTGAGTGGAGCGAAATGACAGAACCGGTTTTTTTCCCGACTCCCGACTCCCAGACTGAAAAATCATTTATGTATTTTGCTGGGTGTGTGGGCATCTTCCTTGCTCACGTCTCCAACCGTTTCTCAGCTCTCTTTTCTACATCTCTATATTACATTGTAAATAGCCGGGGCGCAAGGTACATAAATGCATGTATCCCGGTGGGCTGGCCTGACAGCAGCCTAACTTATGCCTCCTCTGCCGCTCCCGCCAAGCTACAAAGAAGATTTGGAGGGAAGTTGTCCACACATTTCATTAAACACCCTATCTTTCTCACTAACTCTTGATCATGCGCCTTTTTTCCGCTCGCTTTTTTCGCCCTTCGTCTGTTATCCTTTTTTCGCGCGGAGTATAAATAAAACCGGTGCCGATAAAATTGTCAGCGTGTGAATCCATTTCGCGAGTTCTCTCTGCATTTTGACGCAACTTTTCACCTAGGATCTACAGCTGTTTCGTTGAATACGCTCGCAGTTTCGCAAATCATTTCTGAGGCTTTTATTCCGTCATTTTGTCTAGAAGAAGATTATGGCTCTGTTTATGAATGTTATTCTAATGTCAGCTACTTGTTTAACCTTTAACATGCCAAGCCTAGGTCGTAAACGTTATTTACCAAGTATCTTGGGGTCTTTGGAGTACTTCACGGTTTTTCTATTATTTCTCCATTTTTTGTAGCGTTAAATTATTCAAAACATTTTTTTGCATCTTAAACTACGTATTTACTATATCTACGTAACTACTATACTTTGTTTACTTATTTTAGCAGTAGTAAAAGTAAAAAAATTATTATCCATATGCGTGAGATCTCTTTCTTAAGTTTTTTTAGCGGAGCAAGGGAAATCGTCTCTAGGTGTGGAAAAAGTCAGATGCGTAAAACAAATAGTGTTTTCTCTGTAGTTGGGACCTCAACTAATCATCCTAAGAGCCGGGAAAACGTTAGAAACATGAACGTTAGATCATGATTTTACTGTACCCTGATTTATGAGTTTACATTTTTATATTCCGATTACTACAATACATAAAAAACAATGAGATTTAGCTAAATTAGATAATATAGATTGATCATTTGCCATCGCACTGGCTTTGGTTCATGTTAAAATTTTATCTTGGGCCGGTTAGAATTTGCTCCAGGTGAAAAGGTCTGATTACTGAAGCTTTCCGAAAAAATGGTCCGCCCAGAGTTATTATGCGAAATAAAAGAATAGATTGGTACTTTTTCCACAAAAAAATTAATAGTACTACCGGTTTCAACGGAGGACTGTCATCTTCAGGTACAAGTTATAAAAATTAAACAAATTTTATTAACCAACAAGGAAAGGGAGAAGAGGGGAGTGCAGGAGAGGGTGAAGTAAATGCACAGGGGGAAGATCAGGAGGGAGCGCGCGGGAGTAAAGATAAAGGGACATTATTAGTGGGGGGAGGAAAGGACTGACCAGGTTCGTTCTTTCCTCCCCCCGGAAACCGGTAGTACTATTAAATTTTTTGTGGAAAAAGTACCAATCTATTCCTTCCTTTCGCATGATGGATTTCCACTATATATCGTCCGATTCTGTGAATTTTATTCCAGAGTTATTTGACTAAGGAAATGAGATTTTAATTCCAGTTAAGATTGAACGCGATCTCCGAGAAGCATCGACAAAACGTTACAAGGAAGAGATCACAAAGACTGATAGTTACTTCTTGTTGTTCTTTCCGCTGTCTATTACAGAAGCTAATAGGGTAGATTAGATAAGGATGCCGGTCTTGCTGCACCCTCTGCCAAACGCCACTGATGGCTCACGGGGTATATATTTAAAATCTAAAGCCAGCACCTCTATTAACACAGTATACCAAGAGGGGCCCTATGTCCTTTCTGGGAAACCAGTGGAATTTTATTTGATTAACGTTTTTTAACCTTAGAATGACGGCAAGTACCGTATTTGATGGCATATAAGACGCACCTTTTTCTTAAATTACGTCTCGAAAAATTTCCCTGTGTCTTATATGTGAAGGTTCAACCTTTACAGGTTAACTTTCAATACTGAATGCTGTTTTTAGCCCAGATGGTCTATACTACCTATTTCATAATTGCATTCAATGATTGTGTTAATAATTGGCTTTTACGAAACTTGACAACTAAAAGAAACTATATTTTAAGTCATTGTGGTACCGCGCTTTCGCACGGACTATTAAAACTTTTTTCCTTGTGAGTGGCCAACTTAATGAGGGTGCGTCTTATATGCCATCAAATACGGTAGTTATTTTATCACCTCACTTCTCAATAGCTATTTATTACTTCTTTTCATTTTGGAGGACTTAAATTGTTTATTTTAGGCCTATCTAAACACTTATAACAACATTAAATTATGGTTTTACCATCGGCACATGGTTTAGAAACAAATTTCTAGATACAGCAAAGAGTTCATTATTTTCGCTGATAATCACGCTCTACTCAAGTTCTTTTGAAACATCATTTATTCGGTTTTTAAAGTAATGAATTATTTAAATGTAAACATCGGTAGGAATATATTTAAAAAATCGAAGAAAAAAGTAAACATTCGGTTTTGAAAAGAGGAAGTGGTCAAATTAACACTAGCCGTATTACAAGATATAAAAATTACCATATTAGTGTTAGCAAAGTTTTAATTCGCTCATATTAAATTTGTGATGGTATCATACAAAGTCAAAAAATTTGAAAATAATGAACTTAAAAAATGTTAAAGTATTTATAACAATGGAAAGTGGACAAGTGGCCACCGCCGTACTTCTAGTGTTAAAAGAATATAACATAAGTTGAATTATATCATTTCACCTTGCGGGGCACAAATATTTTAAAAAAATATTAAGAATGTCACTTTGAATGTATGTAGGGGTTAAAATAATGCGTGAGACCACTCAAATCACGATTTATAGGATCAAATTTCCGACGAAATTCGAACTAAAACTTCGACTGTTGGAGTGTCTGGATTAATTAAACGTGAAATTTCTAGCGATTCTATTTAGCTCCGTGTATTTACGTTGTAAAGAGTCGCTGGATCGTTGCGAAACCGTGCCTCCGTACTCAATGACGGCGGAAATGCAGTTTTTCGTTCCTTTCTCATTTGAAAAAGTATCATTTTTCACTGGGTGACATCCCGGATCCCGATAACAGTGGATGAAGAATTTATGACGCGAAGCTCCCAGCCGCGTTCGCAAACCTATCTCACCTCTGCTTGATATCCCATACATAGCATCCAGAACTTTGATCTTCACGACGGCTTTCACATCATGAAAGTATTTCATCTGGAAATTATTATTTTGATTATCCTTCTGTTTCAGAGGGATTATAAATGCATTGACTGTTACCCTTCTCCTGGTTGAAATTAATTAAAATCCACCCAGATGGACTTCAACTTTATTTCATCTGGTAAGCGATTTCATCGTTGCATTTCAGATTGTTTCCCAAATATTTATAATTTGTAGAAAACCGTCGCTATATGGGCTATAAAGCGTATTTAATTCACCACATATCATTCGTAAATTATACAGATGCATATAATTTAAAAACCCAACGTTGATTCTTCAAGTAGATATTAATATTTACGCAATCAATATTCCGACACTGCATCCTCTCATTGATGAAATGTAATTTTAAGAGGAAGATTTCAGCTTAGGACTGTTAATATTCAATATTCTATAGTAAATATATATTATATTGCTTCACTTAAATATTTCACACCGGTTTGTTGCTCTATGTAACATTTAGTCGAAAGAGTTGTTATGACAAGTATGAGAATTCATCCACCTCTTTTCATTCATACATCTTTTTTTTAAACACAAAGAAAAATCATACAACAGATAGTCTATATTAATTCATATTCTGCTCGATGCCTGGGAAAATATCCTCCAAGAAGAGTTCCTTCATGCCCTCACTCAGTTTCATTAAAACGAAAGGTATAGGTATCGCTATTAATAATGTAATATATTAACATGATATTATAATATGATAGCACATACTGACGCGGTAAACAAACATTTTTTTATAGATCTGGAGTAAAGTTGTCAGATCCAAACATTTATCCTTGTGCTGTATAAAATCGAACTTCAATAAAGCACTCATTGAGTTGATATTTAGTAATACTGCGCGTGCTAATACTGTAATATTACTATACTGTAGAGCCTTTGTTAACTATAGGCACTTCAAGTGCTTCATCAAGGTACAAAATGCACTACTACACATCAGCGGGTGTTGTAAATGACATAAAATGACAGGTAAGATCTTCAGAACACGCAAAAATAACATCATTTGTCGTTAGAGATATAAAGAGAAGTGGAAAAAACACGGTTTACTGGGACTCGAACCCAGGTTTCGAACCCACTATAAGTACGCTTGTAGCTCCAAAAGGGAGAGATATTGGTTTTATCCCATCCATGTATGACCATTTCACTGCCACATATACCATGGCTTTTTTCAAGTTGTACGACACATGGTGAAGAGTTCATCCCAAATTCCCATTCTATATGTTTCATGTTACGGCGACCAAAAAAATCACTCCACCAAGTCCACATCCGCCATAAAGCCCTCCACACCCGCCCAAACCATCCCGGGCTTTGGCCCGTATGAAATCCTCCTGCGAATTCCATAACACAAACGCTGTCGGAGCAAATAATCTACCGCGTACGATTTATAGCCTGTAACAAATGGTGGCTCCGGCTCCCGATAATCATCCACCTTTCGGACACGACTATACATCAAATACATAACACCCCTACCTCAAATCTAGGTGTTAAACATCGATTGGCCAATCATGTACCAGTCACTCCGTCCGCTAGGCTACCGTCCCACTTCCCTTTGTACGGATAATAGAATAGAAAAAGGCTTTAACACTGGCCCGAGTTAATGTTGAGAGCTGTCGAGTGGGGTGACCGCGCTTTGTCGTGAAGTGGCAGCTGATCACGAGGAGAGGGGCCGGGGAGGGCCTTAATGACTGGCGGACGGCACTGCTGACAGAGGAATCGACAAAGAGACGTGGCTTGGTGCGTAGTTCATGTGCCGCCCTCTGAATGACAAATGACGAACGCTTCCCGCATTGTCTTCTTTCTCCCGGCAAAATGGTCTTGCCAGGGGGTGGGGGCCCCGGGAAGAGGAATTAGGGCGGGGTGGGGCCCGTCGTGGGGGGAGGAAAAGATTTAAAATGGAGAGCGCGTTAAGGATAGTGAAAAAGGGACAAAAAAGAGGGTTCGGGAAGATAAATAGGAGAGGAAAATGGATTAGAAGGGGGTGAGAGGGTAAGGGAAGTGAAGATGAGGATGAATGAAAGGGGAATATATGGGTGAGGGGACGGGTTTGGAAAAGTGACAGCGAAATGACGGCGAGGATGAAAATATAAATGGGGCAAAACACGCTGTGGTAACTCTCTCGCAGATGGAGCGTACATGTACTTAAAAGGAGACTGTATGTTTATTTATGTAAACTATCCTGGATTATATAACTTTCTTCCGGATATACTTCGTAAAACAACATGCTAATTAAAATATTCTAATCAATTTTAATGAAAATTTTGTCTCTTTTTGCGATTAAAGCATTACTATACCCATTGCGTTTTTTACTATTTTCAGGGTAAAAATAATTAGTAAGACTGTACAGTTTGAATTGCTTTCTTTGCAGTACAAGCGAAGTGTGTTAACTTTTCGCAGATGGAGCATACACGTACTTAAAAGGAGTATGTTTATTTATGTAAGCTATCGTGGGTTATATAACTTTCTACCAAAGATACTTCGTGAATCAACATGGTAAATCCAGTATTATAAGCATTTTTTATGAATAATTTGTCACTTTTTGCGAATAAAGAATAGTTACATACATTAGTTTTTCATTTTTTTTCATGGTAAAAATTATTGATAAGACTGCAATTTGAATTGTTTTCTTTGAAGTATTGTGACGAAAAAGACTGCATGTTTTAATTTGAAAGCTTCTGTGGATTGTAAATATGTTTTCTTAATAAATTTCGTAAAATACAAAGTGGTAAGTGAAATAATTCAAACATTCTTTATAAAAACATCATCTCACATATCGAATAAAAATATTCCACACTCATTGATTTCGTCACCAATTTTTTCACGCTAAAATAACTGGTAAGTCTACAATTTAAATTCCATTCTTGGACGTTTTCTAGGAGTGAGGTTTAGCAGAAATCACACGGCATGAGATAGGACATTTTATGACAAACTAATTATGAACTACTATTGAAAATAACAATATGGTATTTCTTTGAATTATATTAGTAATTTGCGCTATTACAACACACATATTAAAGTGATTGCAGTGCTCCCGGATAGCCAAGTGAGCAGAGATTTTGACTTTATTGAAGCCAGTCCCGGTTCTATTCACAGTGGGAGCCCATCTACGAAAGGACATATGCTGTCGAAGCTTTTTAAGGGTAATGCTAGTTCTACTACTATAATTATTTATATGTCACATTATTTATTGCATGATGTATTAAATATATAATAGTATATTCGAGGCTACTGTACATCAGCGATTCTTAACACAGGGTTCGAGAGAAGTTTTAAATTTTCAATGAAAATTAAAAACAACTTAGTCATTAAATATGTAGATATTATTTTAATATTGTAATAATATAGCAATAGTAATATTAGTACATATTGTAATAATATATTATTTATTGTAAAAAGTATTAATTTGTTATGCTATAAATAAATTTAATGCATTTCCCTAAATAAAAAAGAAACATTTTTCGAAGCGAAGTCTATTAAAAATTATGAGCTACTGCTGTAATTTCTATATAAACTATTATAATTATTAATATATCGAAAATTATTGCTCAGCTAAAACATTTATGAAGCCAAAAAATTCATTTATAACGCATGTGAAATATTATAGACCAAAAACATGAGATATCAATTTCTCACACTCAGCAGTTCCTTGAGGATGAGCAAAGGCTAGCTTCAAGGAATGAAAGTAAACCGTGCGCAGTGGGATATAATAGAGAAATGCTGGCCAAGAGGCCAAAAATGTTTTTTTTTTCGAGTCGCACGAAAAAGCTAGACGAAAAATTATCATGATGGGAGCCATTTATTTTGGAATTCAGTCAAATATGATTTTTATGTCTACGCAGAATTTATTTGACCTCCTCCAGCATTCTGCTTGGATTATTTCCCTTTGTTCAGCGATGAGGTTTTAAATTCAGTAAATTGTAAATCAGGAGGAAGGATTCTCAATTAGCGATTGATTCATTAACGCAGCCACTTAAAGGTTATTGCGATTTTGTAGATCTTGGCAAAGTGCAGCAGAATCACCGCACAAAATTGATGCCGTGAGGCACAAAGGTAATGGTTGATTCTTGTTTATTTTATAAATATTTTCTAATTACTTGAATTTTCAAACCAAAATTATAAAAACTGCTCAATTCTGAGTCACTAATTTTTGCAAAGAAACAAATTCCGTCCTAGAAGTCAATTAGTTAGAATTTTGCAGTACGAGGTGCTAACCTGTGGAGGTCTAGTTTTATAATTCAATACACGAAAATGCTTTCCATACGACAGAAAGTCAGGTAAAACTACTAATTAATTCTATTGCTCTAATGCATTCGATGAGGCAAGGCGAGTTTAACTAAGATTTTGCCTAAGTGATGGGTTCTGAAGAATAATACATTTTAAAAATATTGCTATATTAATATATTACGATATTTTATCGGAGTTTTAGGCAAACTGTATCACAAACATCATTTGATATTAAGAACAAGTTTTTTATTCTCAACTTTGATAAACATTTTAGAAGATCTCCGTAATTTGAATATGGCCAACTTCAAAGCACCCAGCAATTTCCCTTGCAAATATCTCCTTTGGCAGCGTAAGTTATTTACCTCAAAAACTACGTCTACTCGTAGAAAATTTCGTGGGAGGAATTCTTTGAAAACCTTGAGAGCGCTTGAGGTGGAAATGAACGACGGTAATACGTACCGTGGGTTGAAGTAAACACTTTGAATTTGGAGAAAATTCCCGCAAACATAAATGCAGCTGTTTCTAAGAAAGGAAAAATAAAATCCAGACTTAAGCATTTCCCAGCTTGCAGTCGAGGAGAGATTGACTCGCAGATACTTTAAATTCGAAAATAATTCAAATTCATGAACACTGTGTTTAATCTATTCCACCAGTTTTCGCGTAAAAATGACTTTTTGGAATTACATTGAGTGACGATGATTTATTTCGGTACATCAACTGAGGCAATTTTTTGTCGTATTACATTAGGATACCGTTCGGTAGGGAGGTAAGGACCAGTCGTGAGGGTCAAACTCCAGGAGTCCTGGCCTACAAAATTTTTCCGGGCTAGGGCATGGGTATTTGTACTCATCGTGCGTGTGTTTACGTCAATGGTTAATTGTAAGAGTAGTCTTTATGACTAAAATTCACTCTACTTAAACAGGTTATTATAATTACAAACTACAACGCCACTTCAATCCTACATCTCTGCTCTGCTCACAAAGAACTTCATCAACAGAATTAGGTAGTTTAGTGGTTATAAAACCCGCCCTGAAAGTAGAAGACCTGGGTTCGAGTCCCAGTAATGTTGCTATGTTTCACTTCCGTTTACTCTTGGTTAAAACTTTTCTCCATTTCCGACTGAAAGTGAATGATATACTCTCAAGTTTCTTTGTAGCTTCCTATACCGCTTAGATATAATTTTAAGCCCTTTGCATGGTTTTTATTCTTTTCGGAGAAGAAATTTTTATTATAGCTGGAAAAGAGTATCTTCGGTTTTTTACCGGTGATACGTGTCCCCAAAAGGTTAAAGACCTAGTACGTTGAGATAGGGATATCAAATTCAAGTCAATGCTTTTGTTCATAGATGACATTAGCGGAAGAGGATTGGAGTGAGACGGTCAATCGCCCGTTACAGTATCTACAATTTTATCGGAGAGTGGAATGTCTAAACGGGCCGCGTACATCAAAATCAGTCGATCGAATCCTGGGACAAGAGCTTTACTCTGACAATGGGAAACTCCCATCATCGTTAGAGTTTTTATCCTATGATCTATTCCTGCCTTTTTGCGCACTTATGCCACGTGCACCTGAGCCCCGTGTATCACGATCCAGGAACTTAATTTATGCCCGGGCCAACGAGCAGGAGTGAATAAACACTGCGTGAAATATTAGTTGCTTTTTACTGCGAATTGAATAGGCGCGCGATATTTTCTTTGGGATTATGCGAGCGAAATTATTAGACTTTGGCCGTGGTGTCGACTCCCAGAGGACGAAAAGCAACGATTGATGGGAATGTGGAGTCGGGGGAGTGAGGAGGAGGGGGATGAGGGAGTGGGAAGGGCTTGCGGTCGGGACATCAAGTGATAATCGTAAAAAAGGAAAAAGCAAAAATTGAGGAATGGTTGATTTGTGGAGCTTTGTGTACATTTATCGAAACATGTATCGGAATGATGTATGGGATTCATTGAGTGAGGATAATTCATCTCTCTCCGAGCGCGCTCCTTGACGTATGGTGATATTTAAACAAATAATCGGCGTATTATAGTGATGGAGCGCGCGGATGGAACGCCGTGCCAAAATTAATAATTAGGGAGCTGTCACTTTGAGCGAGGTAAAATTTAAAGCGATAACGTTCTTAGAATGATTGTCGTTAGATTAAGTTTCGTCGTGGCTATCCTATGAGTGATAGATTGATGGGAGATGGACGACATAGATATTTTGGGCGCGAATTTAAGGACAGCGTGGCGACCATTATCGAAGAGTGGAATGAAAGATATCAGAGGAGAAATATATGCTCAGTAAATAATTTAATTTTTCCTATAATATACGTTCCGCTATTTTAGGGATATAAAATATGTTGGTTTAAGCTCTTTTCCGTACGGCAGAAAAAATAGTATGTATGCAAAATGCGCTTGGCCTTTCAATGAAATTTCGTGCTTATAATATTAATGCTCTTCATAAACCATATATAACTGCTCATGATTAAAAAAAACAATAAAATATCATACATATCCAAATACACCCTAACCTAATTAGGAGATCTTAAAAAAAATTTTTAAGGTGCCCAAATTGTTTGCATTGTTACCATGTATCCACTGCATCCAGTGTAAGATATTTATTCACAGACTAATGAAATGGCTATTTCCCTTAAATGACATTGAAGTAATTGTAAATTAATCTTTTAATATTCCATTCATGTACCATCTATTTGTTTGAGACTATGAATTGTAACTATATTTGTTCATTGTTCATTCCCAATTGGATTCATTTTGCATTTACCTTTTTCTTAATTTGAGTGATCGCATTCCTACAAAATGATTCTTCTGGGATGCCTAAAATTTTGCTTTTTTAAGTCAAATACCTCTTAAGTTATTAATTAGTTTGTTGTGAAATGAATTATTATTATGAATAATATTATGTAGTTATTAATCAAGTTAATCACTGGAGGATGTTTAAGAATAAGGTTTAACAAATACTTTTTTCCACAGATTTATTTGCAAAACGACCGGTTTCGGCACAGATCGGCCATCTTCAGGTAAGGAAATTACATACAAGAAAGCTTATATAGGGAAAAATGAGGGGTAAGGTGGGTGTAAAGAAACAAAGCATTTTGAAAGGGTAGGGAGAAGGGGGGGAGAGGGTGGAAAGGAAGGGTTAGGTCTTGTGAGAACTATCCGGGGGGTAAAGGTTGGTCTTATCTTGGAGAGAGCTTTTTGGGAGAGTACAAAGAAGTAAGGGAGAGTAAGATACTGGAACTATTTCGTTAACTACGTTCTGGGAAGCAATTCAGAGAAAGCAAAGCAGAGAGAAATTTTAACGTCTAAAATTGCTTCCCAGAACGTAGTTAACGAAATAGTTCCAGTATCTTACTCTCCCTTACTTCTTTGTACTCTCCCAAAAAGCTCTCTCCAAGATAAGACCAACCTTTACCCCCCGGATAGTTCTCACAAGACCTAACCCTTCCTTTCCACCCTCTCCCCCCCTTCTCCCTACCCTTTCAAAATGCTTTGTTTCTTTACACCCACCTTACCCCTCATTTTTCCCTATATAAGCTTTCTTGTATGTAATTTCCTTACCTGAAGATGGCCGATCTGTGCCGAAACCGGTCGTTTTGCAAATAAATCTGTGGAAAAAAGTATTTGTTAAACCTTATTCTTAAACATCCTCTGTTATGGATTTCCACACGGTAAAGCCTGCCACAATCGATTTTATTAATCACTGGATACTACAAGCATTTCGTAATTCTGGAAAAGTTTCTATCGATATATTTATTATTCTCTATATATTTACTATTGATAAAATTTATATCGATATCCTTATTCACGGCATGCCATAGCATGATTTCTAAGTAACCAAGGATAGATATTTTCCGAGAAAATAAATTAAATATACTTCATCCCTTATTTATGTATATTAACCAATTTTTGTATAGTATAGTAAGGCTAAGGACCACAGTATATTTAAAAATACTATGACCAAAATTCAATTCTTGTTGAAATAGCGGGTATATCCGATTCTTTCACGGTACCTCTCTCAACAAAGTATTAAACAATCATTGCCCTTCAACTATTTGAGTTAAATTAATATTGACTACATTACATCGAGTTGAGATGGATGGCTACATTCATTCAAAATATTCAGCAAGGGCAGGAAACTGAATCGCGCCATGCTCTCATCCGTTGGATTAATAAATAAATTATTGATTTACAATTCGTTGCAGGTTACTACCACAAGATGAATTGATGCTTGGAAATCTGATTTCTTGGCAAGAACTTAACAGTCACGTCTACCCTAAGAGATTAATGTGTTTCGAAGACTGAAAAGTTAATGCCCTATACACAAAATGCTAGTGGTAATAAAGGACCAGTATCAATATGAATTATTGATAGTGACATTGAGAATATTTAGAACATTGCCGATAAAAACTCAATTTGCTGGAAAACATCTTCAAATGTAGGATAGAAAATCCGCGAAAACATGCAAGGCAAAAACAATAACAATAAATAGATTATGAAATTTAATATAATAATAATAGGTACACCTGAAAATCATATCTTAGATAAACAGCAGGTGGTGTGGTTTGGCGTAATTAATAGCGGAAAATGTATCTCATTAGATGATAGGTATTATAGTAGCATTAGTTGTGGCTGACAAGAGAAGTGCCGGAGATGAACTGATCCAGAAAGAGTAGATTACATTTACTGGATAAGTAATCAAAATTTAATTGAAGGTTATTTGTAGTTCATGAATTGACAAAATTAAGCGCAAGTTGTGGTTGGCTTATTCTCAATAATTCATACTTAGTAATTATACATTTGAGCACATACTTTTCACATACCACCCGTTTGAAGGAGGATAGTGATAAATTATCAACTTTGGTGTTAGGATTTTGATTCCAATATTTTTGCCTAGTACCATGAATGATCAATAGCATTAGTCAGTTCTGTGTTTTGGAATTAAGAGCTTTCCAGACGGTCTGTTTCCTAGTGCATGGCCATGGTTTAGAAATGGGAAATATGGAATGAATTACCGTACATATATTCGAATATAAGCCGACCCGAATATAATCATATTTAACCTAAGGCATCTGATCTAATCACCAAAACTGAGAAAACTAATTGACTCGAGTACATGCCTTGGGTGGGAAAGGCAGCATATACCAGTAAATTTGAAATAAAAATAGATACCAATAAAATTAAAGCAATTGAGGTATCAGTAGGTTAAACGCTTTTGAACATTTATCTTAAAGAAAAGTAGTAACCCATCTTTGTAAGTGGAAAAGAGGGTCAACAATTTATCATTTACAATACAATTTCTGGCCACGGTGGACTATTTTCACCAAAGAACAGGTAAGTGGAACCCTCACTCGAGCTAAGAGGAGCATTTTCAATATAAAAATGTGCTGAAAACTCGGAATATACGGGTATATACGGTAGTTTGAATATATAACCGCTACTGGTTGAATTATTCATGAATATTACGTAAAATAAACGTTTCTTCAAATAAAATTTGCATAAAATCTCATCTTACACACGAGTGTATACATTAGTTCGAATATAGCTGCAACTGGAAAAATCGGTTACGGATATCACTTCTAATAATTGTTTTTTCATAAAATATGTGCTGAAAAACTCGGCTTAGACGCGAGCATATATGGTAGATTGAATATACCCGTAACTAACAACATTAGTTATAAATATTAGGTCGAATAAATGTTTTGCAGCGATCGCACCACGTATTTAAACAATCTCTCGATATCAGGGAGCTAGTCGCACATTTATGTCGACTCTCTCTAAAAGCCCCAGGGGGGAATGGCTCTGCCCGGGGCAAACGTGACACCTCTCCGTCGCCACAAATCCCTCTAACGCCAGTCACCGCGGGTGCCAAATCAATCATCGATACGTCGGCGAGATTAGTCGCCAAGGGAATCGTTATGTTTCTTTCTCAGAGATCAGCGGCTAGCAAACCGATCCTCATTTTTCCCTCCGAATGTACTCGTAGATAATGTGAATAAATACTAGAAACGTCACGCACCTAATGTTGAAGGTGTGGGTAGAGAAAAAATCAATACCAATTTATTTCGAGTGCAGTCTTTCCATTAGATGTGTGTGTATTATTGGTTTGTATGTACATTTTTGAATTTATCAACATCTTTAATTTTTATTGTTTTATGTTCTAATGTATATGGATAACGCTTATTTGAATGTTATTTTTATGTATATGTAATCATATGCATAAGCATAGTCAACTATTGATAGTGTATTTTTTATAATTGTCATATTTCTTACCATATTTTAATTTTTACTGTCGGTAGGTTTCCGCAGGTTTTTCAAACCCCCTTTTTAGTGGGTGTTTTCCTGCAGTGGATAATTTTTTTCCCTTAGAATATCATAGGTTTTAACACCCTCAATTCTTCTCATTTTTCTCATTCTATTTCTTTGAATGGATTATTTATTTATTGTACAGTCCTGGCCAAAATTAACGCAGCACCGGCCGTAAGGATCGCTAGGGAGGTGCTGCGTTAATTTTGGCCAGGAGTGTACATACGATGATGGGTTAGATGTAAGAGGAGACTTTTAGTCTCAATCTCCCCCGAATAAAGACATCATATTATTACATTTATTATTATATTATAGTACTACTACCCAACTGGGATCAGATCTTTACTATACTCAGTCCAACGTTATGAAGGCAACGCATTCCTTGCGTCCCCGTGCTTTTCTTATGAGAGAATGGCGCTCGCTATTGCAACTTTTGATTTAAGTTAATTAGCGAAAGTTGATTTTAACAGCATTGAGCATTGATTAAGAGTGATTCTGTATAGCATAGTGTTATTCAAATAAGATTTAATGCTATCATAATGAGGAAAAATAAGAAAGTGATACTTTCAAGAAATTGAGAATGATTTGGTATCTTCTCTAATTCAGTGTTTTAGGGACTCTCTGCGAAGTTTTCTTAGTATCCAAATTTTCTCAGGAATAAATTTCTAGCGAGAAAGTTTCTGAATTTATTTCCTCATAACATTTAGGATAAACATGACATGAAGTTAAGTGACGATATAATCTCATATTTTGAAGTTAAATAAGAAATAAGTATTAAAAGAAATGTACGAACTTCTACTGAGAACCTATTTTTTAAATGACAACATAATACTCGGATTATTATGTCTTGATGCTGGGAGGTAAGACAGGCATATTTAAATCGGTCCCAGAAATATTTGTCTTGCTAAATCAATATTTTTGTCACGTATCTAGCAAACATGAAAAGAACGAATCTTTCTGGGCTTTGTTATAATAAAATGCTACAGCGCAATCGAGTGATAAAAACTTTGAATAGAAAAAAGCAATACGCCTACAATTATGCATGAATAGATAGACCTCGAAGAAAATCTAGAAAAGATGCAGAAATGTGTGGTACAAATGGAAATGTTTTGACTCAAAGAACAAAACAGAATTCTGATGAGGTGTTGAATGCAATGATATATTGAGGAAAACGTTATTTTTCTCAGTTTTTACTATTGAAGTTCCATGATTTAAAACAGAAATATAAAAAAATACTAAGCTGGCACAATCCTTCATAATGGAATTATCCAGCAACTCTACTACTACCGTAATAATTTTATTTGTAAGTCAGGTCATTTAGGTCAGGTCAGTACATTTTGTTATAACATCTACTTAAAGTGATTTTTTTATAACAACAATCACATTTATATTCCCGTTTATTTGCACTGATAAGACTATAGTTGAATCATAATGAAACCACATCCAAAATCTGGGTTTGTCGTATAGGAAAGATACAAAAATAATGAGAGTGAAATTTTGCAGCAATCGCAAGGTAGTACTGCCAGATGCAGGAAAATAAAACATGTTCACTTTAAATATTATTAATATGGTATAATTCTATTTTCTCTATACAGTATCCAAATGATGATTGCTGATCTAAATTAAACTCATAGACCGCTGGTAGTTTGGGGGGAGTCTTGTAGGACAGATTTACGTATGCTAACATTATAAAACTTTAGCGAATATTTGCACCTTTTCTTATCTGAAGGTCGTGTAATCTGTAACTATCCTTCAAGAGGATATTTTCCCAAAATGGAAACTAAAGCATTAGCCTTAAATGGGAGAAACAGAAAAAATCATCTCCGTAAGCCTTGCAGGTTTTCTAAATAAAAATGGGAGTCCTATTAAATATAAGTAAATCTCGGTGACCTGAAACAGGATTGGTAGATTGTTTATCATCAGAAGAACGTGTGCAAAATTAATAGGGGTACATAAAATACACGGCAAACTTATCACATGAAATTCGACCTAATTTGTTATTAAGTAGATGACGCGTTAAAGAGAGAAATATTAACATGGGAAATTATTCTGGAGCTATCCTTCGGCAAGAATTCCATTATAAGCGATTCAAATCCCTAAGCTATTCAAAATTTTTTGTGCAGAACTCCGTGCGAGAAAAAGTTGTTTGATTTTACTCATAGAGAAAGGAAGATGCCTTGAGAAAATGAGCATTTTTGCTGAGTTTGCCATAGACCGCAAGCTATGCAAATACTATAAACGCTTTTAAGAATGAATTCCAGCCCATATTTTGAGATTCTTATTCATCACGGCATTGAATAGGGCTGACAGAAAAATGCCTGCATTGGTATCCTCTGAATATTTTTCGGAGACGGTATCTAGAAGTGTCGTCGTTTTATTCTTAGCGTAAATTCAACTACGAAGATATCTTAAATAATCACGCCGCTCCAAAATATTTTATCATTTTATGGAGTCATATCTCCTCCGTTGTATACATCATGAAGCTGATGGAACAGATACGTAACTTATGCGTTGATTTAGCTGGGTCATCATGGATCTTTTGTATGGGTGATACCCATGTCTCAAAATTTATAATAAGTATTAACCAATTTAAATTTCAATGCTTTTTTAAAATGCTTGCAAAGTTGTGTAACCTGATTTTCTCATTTTCGTAGCTTGCATTCATATATTTTATAACTGAGGGAAAATCACTCGTAGCTATATTCACATTTGTGCATTCTAGGTATGGGTCGAATGGATGGATTTGTTTCATGACAGCCAATTTATTATACACCGAAATACTTGACTATTAGTTGCGATGGACAAAGACTTTTCATGCCAAATTAAAAAGGTTAAATTCAGTAATAAAATCACGGAATTGAACCAAACAAGGGAAATATGAGTAGCGCTTGGAATAAGAAATCAGTATCGCCATCCAGCGTTCTTTTTGGTTCTCCTCTAAGAATAGATATAGCCATAGAAATACCTCCTTATTGCTGGATTAAAAGGTTTTTTATTTGCATGTTAATATTTGGATTGTTTTTTATTTATAAGTTTTTACCATTATGGTAGTTATGGAACAAAAAAAGTATGAGATGAATAAATATTAAGGCTTTCTATTCTTTGAGTGATTATTGTCATTATAATTAGGTTATTCTTACTGTTTTCCGCATATATATCATTTTTTAGTTTTATTGTTCCTTTTTAATAATTATTTTACGCTTTTTATTTACTATTGCAAATTATTTTCAAATTTATTTAATCATATAATTTTATTTTTATAAAATTCCATTAATGATTCTTTTTCGTTGTTAATTTACTATTGTAAATGTTTTAAAACTTTTCATGACATATTTTAGCAAAACGTTACACGCAATAAGAGTGTACAGAATAAGAATTATATAGAGCAAGAACGGATTTATTCAGCACAGAATTAGAGTTATGCTAGAGTGTAAATCACAAACTGATGACTATCGTATATGTTTAAAAACTTTTTGATGATACTTTTATTATAATTATTTAGCAAAAAGTAGCACACAATGAGAGTGAACAGAATAAGAATTATATAAAACAAGAACGGAATCAATCAACAGAGAATAAGAGTTAAAACAGAGCGAAAATCACTTGCAACCGTATTTCTACTTTCATATTGTAATTATGGGTAGAAATTGATGAATGTGTTTGATTACAGTGGCTTTATAATATGTAAATATTGGACTGTAAGAGACTCCAAGCGAAGGTTATGTTTATCCGATCAAGGGGATTGAATACAATGAAGAGTTTATGTGAAGGAACCCAGGAAGGGAAATATACATATGTGTACTTGCGAACAAGAAAACAGTAGTTCTATCTAGTTAGCCAGCTTCCAACCACGATTATTTCGAATCATCTCAACCATATCCATGCTTATTAAATGAGAACTAATTCGATGAAATAGTTTCGCCGCTGACAATATGGGAGGCAAGAGATCAGGCTTGTAATGCAGTTCTTTTAGGCGTCCTAATTATAATGAAATATATGTAGCAATTTCAAATAACTAGTTGCCAAGTACAAAAATGTCGCAAAAAGTCACCGGGGGCGTAGGATTTGATTAAAAGAAATTTACAAAAAGTAAAAATGTGATTTCATGAGGTAATGTACATAGGTATATACATTTACGTACAACGGTAAAACAAAAAATAGGTATAGAAAAGTAGGGGTAAGAAGGACGTGTATAGAAATATTAGTCTCATATAGCCTCCTTAAACATAACAATGGGATCCGTCCGTTTGTAGGGAATAAAGAAATAACTGTGAAAACTATTATTAAGGTAACTGAAAATCACGCATCATCTTGGATATAAAAATGGAAAAAGAACGTTGTATATCCAAAGAGAAAGTACGTTTAGGATCGCAGATGAAAGTAAGATAAGAGAGGGATAACTTAACGCACTAAACTGAATTTAATTGATTTAGGTATGTTTTAGTGTTTTTAAATTCGTTTGCAGTGATTGGAGTGTTCGTTGAAAACGTATTTTGGTGGAAAAATAGAATATCAGCGTCCGTATCGATATACCTCGTATGTATTGATATATGTCGATATATGCACATCCAGAAACGAAACACTATGGGCAAATTCAAATTTTAACTCAATTTTTGGACCGCATTTTTTATTTGCACTATATTCAGCAGGAAGCGGTAAATTGGAGTATGAAGGGAGAAAGGTGCTGGTCATTGAAAATGCTAGGAAATAATATATAAAGATCCTTTATCAATAAATCAGTCTTTTCCAAATTCAAGCTAATTCTTAACCGTATCTAATCGGATTCCGAATTTCGGTGAGCCTCTTCCAAAAAAAAATAATAAATTGCAGATGATATAGGAAGCCCATGCCAAATAAATAGACGTAAAAGATATTATTAACGTTTTTCCTCGAGAAGAAACGGTCAAACATCATCTATACCGTAGAAAATGCTTGCTGGAGGCAATTACCGAAAAAGCAAAACACAAACATGTACAAGTATTATAAAAATCTATCCATTGATATCCACGCTTACGGGCGAAACGTAAACATTCTTCCTTGTGAGCCTCAAATTTCCTGCCACTGGTCGTCATATATATTGGAGTAAATTCGGATTAACCTTTTGGAAGCTCATCTGATCAAAATATGGCAACCATTTTCTGTTACTATACGATCATCGAGAAAAGAGTATCTTCTAATGATGGAATCCTAGACTAAAACTTGTTCTCTCAAGTTTGTCATATTGAAGGAAATTAAAGGAAATATTGACCAGAAAATTCACATACAGTCATTCACTCCACTAGTATAATGGACGTACTGACGACCTCTTAGGCTAACTCCATTAAATAAAAGTTTTGAAGACATTGGACGTACAGAAATGATATTAGTGGACATTTACAGAGAGCACAATGAAAACAGAATGCTTAAAGTATTTACACCAATACTCAAAGTGAATGTAAATGAGGAGAATTTTAATATAATCTCAAAATCTATATAAATTTACCGCGTCTATTATAAATATAATTTGAGGAAATCAAAGAAGGAAATCAAAAGAGTACAGATCTATTATATCTTTTGCTGAATAACCACGACGAAATAATTAAATGAACTCAGACATGTAATATTTTCTTACTGGAGCTTTGAAATTTCGTAGAAAACTTTATAAAATTACGATGTATAGTAATTATAGATACACCAAGATAAGGAAAACATAACTGAAATCATCTTTACCTTTGGAGGATAATCAGCCGCAGTTCCTCGACCCATCATCTCATCTCCTTTCCGCTGCCAGATGCCTCGTCCCTGTCGAAAATAAGGTTAATTTCCTTAGTTCAAGCCGATGTTTTTGACGCAATAATCGAAAATATCTAACCTATTCAAATACAAAGAGACAGCATCATCATCTAGTGAACTTTGCCAACATGTTGAGTAAAGTATACTTTGAAGATAAAAAACCTAAATTGAATTGCATTGATAAATCCAGTATTAAGTAATTTCCACCAAAAGAAGAGAAGAGATTCAAAGAACACCAACTGCAAAATTCCATGCACCTGAAACAGTCTTTCCTCATTCTTGGAGAATTCACGAATATAGACGACCCTAAGATGACGGAGACTTATCTGAGTACATTGCATTTTTGTAAGAAAATGCGTTAAGGTCCGCTATGGGAAACCAATTTATTCTTGGATGGAATAAATTTGAATAGTATATACCTTTATAAAATCCTAAAAGATATATAACTTACATTAGGAAACCTAAAAACTGATTTTACTTTTAACTTATCCTATCACTTACCCAATTTGTATCTTTAACCAAACCATAAGAACTAAAATTATGTAAAGTGGTAAAGGATACTAACTAATGAAAGAACTTATTAATGGAGTAGAGTAACAAAAAATTAAGGTCGTAAGAAAATCTCTTCTTAAGACCTTATATATTACGTATAATTCTAAGAGAGACTATTTTCTTGCAAATTTAGAAGTACCAAAAAGAGTTTTGGCGTCTTTCTCTATCCAGTTATTGACGTAAACACTAATAAGGTCTGATGAAGATTTGTAAGTAATAAGCATATACCCCCTGTGTGAAAAACTAATACCGGAAGTATAATATTCCGATACAGTATTTCCAAAAGAAAAAATGCTACTTAAAAAGCATTTTAAGATATTTTTTAGTAAAATAGATGTTATCGAGATATCTTTATGTAGGAGAAAGCCTTCAAGTATCCTCCTTCAAGCTTTTAGAAGTGTGTTTACCTGGGTGACAGTAGAATTCCAGATGACCTTACTCCGTCAACTGTGAGAATCTTGCAGTAGAGATACGTAAATAATTTAGATTTAGGATAAATAAATTGATATAATTCTTGAATGAATACCAGTCATTTAGTCAAAGCAGCAATTGGGAGAGCTGATTATAGATTTTTTAACTCCGTACTATTATAACGTTAATTAACAAAAGTAAAAAACTCATCTCATATGATCTTTTGTTCCATTTTTCTTGGAAAATTTACTTACTGTGCAGTCATAAATATATTCAAGTGCACACCCAGCATGAAATATTTGTGCCCGTACGTGGTGACAGGGAAAAGTATTTAATTTGAACGACATGAAGCGAAAAACCCTGCTTCGTTTTAGCGAAAAAGATCGAATTTTCGTTATATTCGTTGCCTTATTTTTCTTAACTACCATGGCTCGGTAAAAATTTACATACGTATCTAATATTTTTTTAAATCTTCGTGCAATTATTACGAGATCTGCAAATGCAAGAATATTAACTTAGAATGATTCTCCACACTGTTGCAGAAAATGATACCGCTCTTAGACACATTTAGCGCTCCTGCAAGATTCATAACCCGGCGCGTTAGGAACTCGCATACGTGACCTTAATCACATGAAAATAGTGGGGAAGGTGAGGTAGAGCATCTATGACCAATGACCTTAAAAGATAGAAATGGTCTGCTGAGCTCGTTTGGATCCCCTAGGAAGTTTGTGTACGTCGTCTGCACTTTATCGAAATCCATTGTTGCGCATCCAACGGACTTCCTTGATTTCTAGAGAAGGCTATGCTAATCCTTTATCTCGAACACCTTCCGGTCCAGGTGCTTCCCACGCGTACACAAAACAATTTCTGTTTCCCGCAACTACTTGTTCCAATTCACGTGAGAACATCCTCCTGAAGTCCAAGGTTGACTCGAGCCAAAGTGCACGTCCAAAGAGCTTTGCACATTTCATTTCTACAAGCATGATTTCAATTTCTGTCGCCATACTGAGCACGGAGATATTTGAGCTACTCTATGATCAGTTATGCCAGTCCAAAAGCATCAGTTTTGAGCAACTGTCCGGTGCCAACATTTTGAATCGATGGAAACATCGCAGATTATATACACTGGTGCTAGGCAAAATGCATAAGCCAGATCTTTAGGGTCAAGGAGTTTCAAAAGCATAAAGTACGTAAAATGAAAGTAAGACATGAGTGCACTTTTTCAACAGGTTAATGTGGACATTGAACCTGTGGAAAAAATACACTCCTGTCTTCCTTTCATTTTATTATGACGGAGTTCCTCAATACTACACCTTCCTCCGTTGAATCAGAAATATACTCGAGAATTATCCTAATCTCGCTTCAAGAATTCGCTTTTTGAACGATATGTGGAAGTAATCTATTAGGAACGAAGATTCAAGGTTTGCAGGATATATATGCAGATGTAGATCAACCGTATCTCTCAAAAAGAGACGATAATGTTCATAAATACCAAAAATTAAAAATGCTGTGCAGTACCATTTGTCGTGTAGTCTCCAATGAGTTAATATATTTAATTACAAGATAGACCATCAGTAGACGTATCACGGCTAAAATCTACTAAGAGAACTTTGAGGTTGAGAAGGGCCACCTTCTGAGATACTGAAAACTGCATAGCCATGCTGTAAGAAAAAAATGTCTTCGTTCGATTAGAAGGTAGAGGTGAATTCAACATTAAAGCCCATCAGGTGCAAGTTGAGGGCTTTGCCGCAAGGGGGCTCAGAAAAAGTAAATTTTTCGATTTTTAAGATGAATCATCTCTTGGTCGGTTCTCAAAGTAGCACTTTTTCCTATGTACTCAAATTACTGAAATTTGCCCCCGTACGGAGGTACATTATAACAAGTAAGTAATTTTTTAGGGATGTGATGTATGTGGAGGGAAGGAACCTTGGAAGGAAAAGAAATCGTCGTGCGCCTAAATGTAAAGTCAATCGTTTCAAGAGAACTTTTGCTAACAAAGAGAGAAAGAGTATCTAAATATGTGTCGCTATTAAGCTTGTTATTCAGATATTTCACAAATACTACAAATACTGACCATTGGAAACTTGAAAATCAGTTTGAAGATGATAAATATCATAGATCGCTATGATACCCGACGAAATTTGGCCGTATTTCAACGTAGAAATGGCGTCAGTGTTTTAATCAGCTCCATTTCATATTAATAACAATAAAGCCGTTTAAGAAATTTATTGCATACAAAGTCAGTGCGGGAATGTTTAGCATAACCAAATGATGCATTTGAATCTGTAGCTGCGAATTATATCACAGCTTTGGATAATCAAGTTCCCTCTACGAATTGTAATACCTATTTTGTATTTTCAAGCGTCTCTGTTTCCCAACTCTTTTGATTCAACAAACGCGCAATCGTACGTCGTAACACAAACTCACGACAAAGGAAAATGTCTGTTTTAGATTTAATTGAAATGTTTAATGTTTCGTTACAATGATTGCGTAGGTAATGTCCTTACAAAGACGTGGAGAAGGTTTGGAAATAACGAACCTTTTAAAAAAACAGTCGTAGACCTTTACCGTATATTTACGTTTCATTGTTCGCCATTCTTCTGAGTTATTATTAGACTTTCGGAAACTATATTAGGATTTATAGGCCAATGAAATCCTTTGATCAATAAGCATTAATAAGCAATGAGCGTATAGTAAAAATTAATAATAGTAATTAATTATTCAATCATTAAATATTAATGTAACTAAGACTATCGGAAACTATAATAAAATGTAAATGGCCATTAATCACGCAAGGAATGGAGTCACTTGAATGCAAGTCAATGAGCACCGTAAGTGAAGTAGTAATTCATAAAACCTGAGTAATGCTAGCTAACAGAGAATAAGAAACATGAACAACGACCAGGAACCTCGTAGAGAAATGCAAAACGCCATCCTACTTCATCTCCACTCGCAATTCAATTTCTTAATCTTCCCTCGGAGAAGAGAAATCCACGAAGTCCTGCGCTAAAACGCCGCCATCCTCACGAACTATGACGCAAGCTGCCACGAAGTTACCCTAGCAATACGAAACGATGGAAAAGAGAGGAGATATGAGGATGTGAACGCCATTATTTCCGCCCATAACTGCGTTACGACTCGTGAATGCCAATGGCCGCTCGCGAGTGTATATTTATTCGATTTTTTATGGCTACGGAAAACGTACGTCATTGATGCGGGTGCGTCGTAATTTTTATTATCCTCCGCCATTCCGCTCCTCGGCCACGGTGCCTATGATCCAACATTAACTCTTGCTCCAAGAAGTTATAGTCACTTTCCACGTATGGTCATCCGTGGGGCTGTGTCAAAAGGAAGGCAAATGTGGATGTTTTCGCAGCTTACTTCGCGGGGAGCTAATGGAAAAATTTGGAGTCCTTTGGAAGTGCTTTATGCTTATCAGACCAATGAAATGCTCGTCACAAAGGTGTGAAGAGTCAGCTCAAGTGAATCCCCTTCCAATATATCATTTCTGGCCATACTTCGTGGAAAGAGAGAACGAAATAAGAAAAAACACTGCAAACTTTCCACAAAAAACTATAGTTGTAAGATAATAATAAATTATGAAAATTTAGAAAGTGTTTCTACTCATTTCATTAAGAGGAACTCCTGTTAACAGCTGCTTCGTTAACAGTCTACCCTTCCTGACGACTCTTGGATCCATCATCAGTCTTCACATTAGTCGTCTACATACGCTCCATGTTTGCTGCCCCAAAGAAATTAAAATGTTGAGAGAAATCCCGGTTAACAGGCTATTTCGTTAAAAGGCCACCACTCCTGACGACTTTGTCTCTATCAACAGTCTTCACATTAGGTATCTAAATCCACCCCATCCTTGCCACCTTTCTGTGAGTAGCAAAGTGTGGATTCCATCCGAAAAAGGAAGATCTGGGTTCGAGTCCCAGTAATACGTTACTTTTCTGTTTCTTCATTCTTTGGGTGTTTATAGGCGCACCACCTTGTGAGCAAAGTTACTTCCTAACTCTCCGCCACCTAAAATATGTGTATAATTACATACAAAACATACATACAAGTTATCATCGGCATCATAAGTTATGAATGGAAATATTTGTTTATCCTCTGAAGACGGGAAACTCAACATATTGACTCCCATTTTTATAATGGCGCAGTAATCTTGTCCATTGTTGTAGAGCCCTTAAATTTAATATGGTTAAACATAATATAGAAATATTTTGAGAAATTCGCGAGAAAATTGAGAATGAGATTTACAAATTCGGATATGTAAAGATTCAGGTAAAATTCATCCTGAAGTTTAGACAACCCAATTAACTCCGTAGTATCTACAGGAAAAACTAAGGCGGAAACCCTGGGACCGAGTAACTTTTCCGGCTTACGCAGGTCCCGAGGCTTAGGCAGGTTAACGCTTAGTACATTTAATTCGCACAGCTTTTCGATAATGCCTCGGTTTCACTTGAAAAAGTATCGTTTGAGGAAAGATAGGGAAGACCTCTAACTTCTTCATTCAGGTCTTCATATGAGCTTAGCTCACAAGGTTTTTATTAAGGCGAGATTGAGACTGAAGAGGCTCTTCTTCTATCTAACCTTTCGTCAATGATATTATATACATAAAAAGTTTTGTGTAGGTGAATATAAATAGAGAGGAAAACTTTAGAAGGAGTGGATGTAAAAAATCTAAGGAGATATCTTAGGAAGAAAAGATCCACTGCAGGAAAATACCCACAAAAAAGGGGGTGTGAAAAACCTGCGAAAACCTTCTGATAGTATGTACAAGCTAAAAGATGTAAGAGAACATAGCATGGAAATTACAAAAGCAGTAATATAACGAAATTACAAGAATAATAATAAAATAAAATCAAAAACAGGAAAATATTGCAATAGTAAACAATGAGGAGATAATAAATGTGACAAAGAATCAAAGTAGTCTTTTAGAACGAGTGTTTTTCTGCTGTGTATTCATTATTTTAGGATTAACCGTTTGTTCATTCATTCGAGATGGCAAATGAACTTGGAAGAGAAGAAAGTCAATGGTAAATCCTTTTGAGAGCAAGAGAAGTTTTTCCACCATATAGTACATATATCGAATCAGCTGTTTATATGCAAGGTTGAAGAGATATAGATTTCTATCCAGTGATGAGCAAATACTCGCAGGATTTAGAGGAATACGTAGTGCAAGAGACAAAAGATGGGAATATCCCGGTCGTTAGCAGATGAATTTGCAAGAGCTTTCTAAGTATCATTGAAACATGGCTGTAAATGAAATTGAGGTTTAAAATTCCACCCAAAGTCTTTCTCAGCGTCTCGTACCTGTGTTAACACCAGTTATGTATGCAATGAAAAGTCACGGATTACTGGCCTCTTAGGAAATATTGCAATGATTTTTATTGGACATTATAAAATGTTATTAATTTTAGGACTTCAGTACGTCCTGTGATGTTTTTGCTATCTTTATATTTTATCTGGTTTTAAATTTACTTTTTATACGTTTGCTTTAAAATTTAATTTTTTATTATTTCTTAGTTGCGGTTTCGCGTTTATTTCACTCCCCTTCTCTGTGGGTGTTATCCCGCAGCTTGAATTATTTAAAATAATCTTCCCATATTTTACTCTTTCTTTTTGCTTTTATCTCTGTAGATATTATATTGACATGCGTTAGAAGGAAGAGAGGCTCATATGGACCTAACTTCACCAATACAGGCTCTATTTACTCATGTTTCAATCTAAGAATCACCCACTGTAATAAGTGTCCCATTTGCTTTCTCCAAATACCGGTGAATGAGAAGAGGAACGCCAAAAAACGGCTATTGGAGATTTTAAACCTCTAAATACATTACCATAGTCATGCCAAGATATCATAATCATAGATGTGGCTGTGGTTACCATGCATTTATAACTTCTAAAGGAAATTGAGTCAGTGCTTATTCAATGAGATTCGATAAGCTAATATCCTCAACATATATCAATTATAGCTAGTAGCCATGCTCCCATATCAACGTTATAGTTGATGGCAATAAATATGATAAAGTCACTCAGGAATAGAAATCTTCTTTAGGATAATTATAAATGAGACAATGATTACTAGTTATGAAATATTCCCTGTTTTTTACTCGCCCAGTTAAGAAATGTTTCATTAGCATTTACAGTAAAATTAGTCACCATGTTTAATTTTTATTATCCTAGTTTTAAATTTGATAAATATGATTTGCTGACCTGTTTCATCTTAAATGGTTCAAACATAAATATTACACGATTTTCTAATTAAATAATTGGTCTGATTGTTTTTGTATTTGAAGCGATTCTTAGCATACAGAGATATTTTTTCGGTAATTCATAAAATATTTTGTACCATATTTTCAACATATTTTCATTTCGCTGTGCCATTAAATTCAGAGAGCCTACGGCTCGTGCTACACCTTATGAGACGCTTTTATCCCGATCTGCTTTTCTCTCGTTCGTATTTTCAGATCTTATTTCCCCAATAACTCTCCTTTGATACATGAAACTCCTTCTCTCAGAAAGATGCCAGATAACTTCCAACTTCCTTTCCGAGATTATTCTTCGTAGAGTGTAAGGTGAGATAGTTCCAATGTTTTTCAATATTCATTTTAAATTTACCGAAAGCTTTCCTCTAGCAGCAAAGCCATTCAATGGTCCTTCCCCTTTTCATTGCTATTAATTCATGTTAATGAATACTTCAGTTTTAAATTATTGATGTGTAGAATCCGATAGGTGTTTGCTCGGATACGGATGTATGTCAAGGTAATTATTTAATCTAAATGTGACCTTTTACGGAATTACCAACAAAGATTGGGTCTAACCCCTTATCAGTCACTCAGAAAATCATAACACGAAATCTAACTCGTTGTAAATAATATCAATGGCATTTTAATCATCTGCAGGTCCAAGATGTAAGTTATCTTACGAAACCAGTTGTGTGTAAAATATACGGTGGAAAATAGTACAATTGAAAATTTTATTTCTTCAATTTGTATCGTTGTATTTCGAACAACAGGTTTTTTGGTAAAATGAAAATAAGTTGAACCGCTAAAAATTACATATTTTCGGATCTTAGAAAATTTTTACGTCACACCTTAAATTTGGTGGCCCAATCAATTATTTCCAAAGACAAAGGTCGAGGGATAAATAGATTTTAAACTATTATAACTATTTGACGAAAATTTGGAAATTTAAGAAATTTAATTTCGGTGAGGCAATAAAGATGCAACTATAGATGAAATTGTATCGCCATAAGATACTCCGTTTATTTTGAATATTGGGGAAAAGCCGGGGGACCCCTAAAGTCGGTACTTTTTGATGCATAGGATGGTCAAAGAGAGAATACTTGAGCTAAAACCTAGAAAATTTTCACTCGACCAACACCGTGTAAACGAAAAAGAAACATCTGCTAAATATGTTAACGTGAATGAATCAGAAAATTTGATTTCCACGACTGGTGAGTTGTGATTGAGCCTTCCTTACCATACCTCACAAGATCGAAGATTTGGCATCTAAATATCATATACTTTGATATATCTGTCAATTAAATAAAAGTTAAAATATACAAGGAAAGGGGTGTTAACTTAGCTCGTAGCGGCAGGCACCCAGGAAAATTTCCAAGGAAAATGAAAACCTAAGACAGGACCGGTACTCGAACCCGCCTCACTTGTAGGGAGGCTGCTCTAGACAAATGAGTTATCTTGCTGCTACTTATCTGCTGAGTCGGCTACAGAAGCCGCACGACGAGTGAAAGATCCAGGATTGAGTTCATATCCTGTTAGTTTTTTCACGCGTGTTTTACCGTGAAATTGCAAAAAATATTAGCTATGAGATGCCTCAAAGGATTGTGTGGTAAAATGCTCCCCTATATCGTAATTTCGGATTTAACCCTTAACCAGTGACGTGCAATTTTTGTCACACTACCAGTGACGTGCGGTCTGGGAGACCGCAATTTTTTAAATATCTTTAAAGTTACTAAATGAAACATTTAACAAAGTTTAAAAGCCTTAATAAACTAATCAGTTATTCAATAATTTGAATTCAAATTTAATTTTATGTTAATGTGAACAAAATTTCAATTATTAATCATTTTACGAAGATAGTCAAAAATTTGAATGAAAAAAACATATCCTATCAAAATAATGTCGCATATTAAAAATCAGGTGCCTATTTTTGTAGCAAAGCCTTTAATGTATTTTTGGGATGATAATTGATAAAACTTTCTTGAAAAATATTTCATTTATTGTGTTTTTCATGGATTCTGCAAACGTTCGATATTACATTTTTCGTGAAAAATATCCTACCCCTCCTTAGAAGCACAGCTCTTGCAAATATTTTTTGTGCATTATAAAAAAACTGGTTGTCTACATTTGGACCAACAGAAGGAGGTTTTTCGTTTTTTTCATGGAGGGCAAAGTCGGCAAGTCTTCCGCTTCTC
This sequence comes from Sympetrum striolatum, assembly GCA_947579665.1. Classification (NCBI taxonomy): domain Eukaryota; kingdom Metazoa; phylum Arthropoda; class Insecta; order Odonata; family Libellulidae; genus Sympetrum; species Sympetrum striolatum. Next base: position 61,208,035 of record OX388352.1, read on the forward strand.
TAGTTTATCTTCGAAATTTTGAGGTTTTTCAACTGTTAGGTACAGAATTCGGCCTATATTGGCTCTTAATTGTGTGGGAATCTTGCTGTTTGACATTATCCTCTTTAATTGCGGCCTTACTAACTCCGCTGCAATGCATTTAATAAAATCTTACCTATTCAGATACCTCTTGTCTTTTAGAGACTGCTGGAACACAAAATAATTCACCAATGAAATGTTAAAATCCTAAGAAACACTGCCATCGGCCATCTCCTTGTTCTTCGACTAGATGAGTAGCTGCTGCACATTTTATGTAGTGTATCAACTCCACCCTTGATTGAATTATAGAAAGCTATAATTTCAGGTTGGTTCGATTCCCGGTGGGAGCCAATGTGCGAAATGACCTAAGCTGTCGAAGCACTTTTAACAATACTACAATTTCAGGTTTAATTGTCACGTCATCAGTGCTCTCTGTGGTGCATTGACGACACCAACCAAAGAGTCCTGTTTCTCTTTGGCACATGAGGAACTAGAGTAATGTTGCCGTATATCCATACAACGAGGACCCTTTTGTGCCTTCTTTTGAAGGCCCGAACTCATTGGATATTTCCCTTTAATTTTTTCTTATCGTCCCGACATAGGTCAGTCCTTTCACCCTCAGCTTCTAAACCAGTTCAATTGAAGTGAACCAATTATCAGCTGTAATATTTCGATTGGAATGAAATATTGGCTCAGTGAGACGCGGAACTGATTGCGTAGGTTTCGAAGTCTTTTTGTCTTCCTCTGACAGACCTATTCCGTTGGTATTTTTCCGGCGTACAAATAGGCATTATACAAATAGCTATTCGATGTATCCGTCAAACACATCATTTTGAGGCCATACTTAGCTGGCTTACTCAGGGTGTACATTTTAAATCGGCACCGACCCCTGAAGGCAATTAACATTTCGTCAATACAAGTTGTTGTGCCCAATGAATAGCAACAATGAGAATTTTTTACGAAATGATTTAACAAATCAGAAATTGGTGCAACTGGGTCACTTTCATACCGGACGATTCGGTCTTGATGGTTATCAAACCGAAGACATAAAAGAAGAACAGCAAATCGTTGTCCATACATTACTAAACGAAAAATTTCCTTTCCCATGCCATCTGCAGTAAAAGTACTACTAATATCTTCATCGTTAGATTTAAATATTGCCGAATATATTAATAACCCAAGTAAAGCTCTTATTTCAATATAATCTAAATCTTGGATTTCTGGCCTACTCTGGTATACTTTTCTCATAACTTCTGAAGTTTGACATTTGTCCAACACAAGATCAAATTTATTATATCGTCGTCAAAAATAAGCGACCAAAATGGAGAGGTAACAATTCCCTATCTAGAGGTATAACAGATTGCTTCAAACCTGGTTTTTCCGCGACAATGTTATGCAGAGGAGTGTAAACGTTTCTCTTTGGCTCTTTAGAACTATATTCCCAGGCAATTGGTTTTCCTGCCGCCATATTTGCAAATTATTTTAAAACAAAGATATATTTTAGAAAGAAACGAACTTACTGAAAAAATATAACTCACATGATTCGTCTTTCAAAAGATCCGTGTATGCGATCCGTTTAGCAAGATGATTACTTGGCAACGAATAGAGCGAAACTAAAGAAAGCAGTTTGGGGAAAATCCGAGAAATACGTTTTCTTTCACATCTGGTCATGTACTGCTCGAACATTCGCCTCGGGTTTTCCCCAGGATCACTCCACCCTTTCCATTGGGGGTCCATATTCCGCTGACAATATGCTCCACTAAAGGTCATTCATCCAGGGCTAGGCACAAATGAGTAGTGGCAACAAAGAGAAATTCTCGCAGGATTTCGTTATTCTGAGTTTGCCGCCACTTCGGTCGCATCCGTAGTAAGTGACATTCTAGTGTCAGAATCACAGCGAAATATAAAGAGGAAAAATTCGGTTCCATGCACATAAGGTGTTTTAATGCAAGTATGATTTAATATTTTTCTAAAAAGATTTTTACTGTTGGAGTTGATTTTATAAAATAACCAAAACAATCAGTATTCTTTAGGACGACCTCAACATTAGCCAACTATCATAAAATCCATATATTTTGCCTAATTTATGCTTTTCAAATAGTAATAACAAAGAAATGTGAAAATAATAAACAAACGTAATAAATAAAGTTGAATTTTGTAAGCCTCCGTAATAATATTCACCCATATTACGCAATGAGTTTTCCCGAATTAGTGACGTGCGGTCTCTCAGACCGCGCATGAAATTAAATCGCAACTTTATAGAAATACAAGTAAGATAAATGAAATTCGAAGAATTCTATATACTACGTAAAGGTATCTAAGAAGGTACCATAAATAACAGATTTGTTAAAAATCAAATAATTTTTTTATTCACAATAAAAAAATCGCTGCGGTCTCTCAGACCGCACGTCACTGGTTAAGGGTTAATATGAACCACTGCTCTTCTTATCTGATTTTGGAAAAATATAGTATCAGCGTAGACTTGTCAAGGCATACGAGATTGAATTTGGCTCTTATTTGTATGGCATCAGTCGAATCACGATCATTACGTTTGCTTTATTCAGTACTTTATGAATTTATTCATCCGATCTCATGCAGAAGTGAATTTAGAAATCGACATAAGAATGGCATAAGGACTTCGTTTTGGAGGCAATACATCCTGTATATAGACCAAGCGGGACTTAAGTGGATATATAAGTATTTAAATAATATTTCTGCGCTTGCAACAGTGAAAAATATCCAAAGTAGTCGTACTACGTATTTATAACAGCAGAAATAGCCTAACGCTAGAAACTTCAAAGGAGAATTTATGACGTTCCTTCCTCGAACTACGCCGTCAGTCTCATAATCCAGGAATGTAGTAGTTATTTCTCTTTTTTTACCACACATATATGTAGTATTACTAGTTAGAAATAAATGGGTTTAAGCTTTTGACAAACTTACATGAAAGCTCTGACGGCTACTGCATTGAACTTGTCTCATCAAACTATTGGCAAATCAGTTTGATATATGTAATAAAAATTGCTGGCACTGCGTGTATAATGGAATTGAAATTGCTGGGAAGTTAATGGGCAACTATCATAACGGCGAATGAAGCAATAAGCAGTAAAAAGACAGCTTACGCGTATTTTTGTCGGGTTGTGACAGGCGTCATTTTATAAACAACTTATTCCATCACACAGTGACACTGTCACTTCTAATAGCGACAAACAGCCGGATGAATAAAGCCTTGACAAATGATACAACTATTAAGAAAGCATATGCGAGCGTGCGTTTTATCCTCGACCTCGTGCGAGAGAGAATGTTGAATAGTTATAAGAGACTTCTGTCAGTTACAGTGAGGTGTATAATGCTAAACGAGTAGGAAACTTTTAATTCCATTGAATATTCAATATTTAACGTTAAAAGAGCTTGATATTTGCTCAGCGTATCTCTGTTTGTAAATAGATTCAAAGTTCGCGCTTCTGTAAAACAAGAAAATCTTTTAACCAATGTCATGCTCATGCGGAAAAAGTCCCCCCTTATCTTCATTCAGATAACTTCACGTAAAACATTTCTACAGTTATAATTTGCATGGACGTTGTCCAGTTCCAATTTCATATTACCACTTTCCTTTTCCCATTTGTTCTTTCTCTTTCCTCCTCACTTTTTATCCTTTAACATTGCTTTATCTGATTACTTTCCAATACAAAATAATTCATATTATAACAATTTATCTTTCTGATAAAACTAGTTCACGACCTGCTTTATAATTATATAATATCGTTATTAGTTATATTAGTATCCAAATTATAGCTGAATATGAATCTGATGTTCATACCACTACTGACAAAGAAATTTATGTTTAACGTGCTACGACAAACGAAAATTTATTCAGCTGTTTACTTCTTCTATAAATACCTTATGCAAATGTCATTATCTTTCATGTTGCGTTCTATATCTCTCTTTCTTGAGTTGAGATCTATATAAATATATCTCTTTTAATTTTCTTCTGCAATAAAAGTTAACTGTTTTTATTTGCTATACAAAACCATTTTTTAAATTCCTATCTATTTCCACATTATTTATTAGCAACTTATGTGTGCTACTGTTATATTTTTGCTTTTATGTGTATTTCTATTTGTAATAGACAAGGGTTAAATGAAAGATGGGACTCCGCAGTCCCAATTTCGCCCTATTAAGATGTGTGCATGTATGTGATAGCTATGAACGTTCTCGCATCTCTTTGGATCTTTCCGTGGTGCACAGGTGTCTTAGATAAAAACTGAGAACAAAATTAATCGATAGTTAAGGACGCGCAATAAACTTTATCGCTCCCCACATTCTCGAGGAGAACGGCCCTTGGAAGAAATCCTCCTAACGATAAAATGGGATCTCATATTAAAATGCATCAAGATCGAGCGCTAACGAGCGAAAAACCCGGCAAATCAAGTTTAACCGAGTGCGGAAAAAAGCTCACGGTAATCTCTAATGCCCGTTTCGATCTCTCACCTAAATTGCCCGCGAAGTCTTTCGCCGGGAAGGAACGGGTCGCCCCAGCGCCACCTACCGGGAGAAGGGTCGAAACAAAAAAGCACGGGAAATAAGGGCCCATCGCCGGGGAAAGATGACACAAATCTCGGTTCCGCGACAATTACACGCATCCACCACAGCGAGTGGTTACATCTCCATATTTCCGCCCGGAAAATATGAGCATTTGGCCGCCAAACGACTCGTTAATTCGCCGAAGCGGGGGACTTCAAAATGGAGGCCCAAAACGGAAGCGTCGCTTTGCATTTTTTTAACTCGTCCGAAACAACTAATTCGTTTCTGGGAGCGGGGAAAGGAGACGAACACCTAGTACCCCATCAACTGTCAGTCTTTTTTCCCCGACCGATTCATATCTTTATCGTGACATCTCCTAATGAACTCTTGACACTTGGTGAAACGGAAACCACTGCAGGCCTTTCCCCTTTTGTTGGGTGAGAGGCACGGGACGAGGGATGGCGTCGATGGAAGGGCTGCGGTGAGGGCGGGAGGTGGAGGTGAGGTGGAACGGGAGGAAGTGAAAACGATGGCTAGAGAGCGAAGCAGGGGGAACAGGGGTGAGGTTTTAATTAATTAACTAGTTACTTAATGAATTTGTTCACGCACTTTGCATCGCCGAGGCATAAAAGCCATTATGCTACCGATTCCGCCGGGCGTTGACACCTTTCAGCCCCTCCAGTTCCTTTTCCCACCTAACTGACTAGCTCAATCCGTAGAGCGCTACTCATGTTATGTACCAAATCAATGATACGCTTCGCTCTAAGTGACTCGACTGGCAGAGATAGAACTAAATGCTCTCCGTTTTGTCGTGGAGGGGTCGTCTGATTGGAAATTAACGTAATGATTACGTTATCTTTGTTCCGTTTCCCACGATTGTTACCCGTTTCAAATTGGCCTCAACCCTACCCTAAGCATCAGAGCACAATTAGCAATACGAAAATCATAGAATAATGACATATTAGCTATTACATCACTTGGTATATTGCATTTTAAATCTACCTTAACATTTACATTAATAGTTGTGACAATTTACCTATGGAAATTTCCTTAGAGAAATGTTTAATGTGAATTCTTAGGTTATTTCGGAGCATTAAAAAAATGTTGCCTAAAGAATGCTATTATTAGATAAAAGAATTTTTAGAACAGCCTCACTTCTCGGTCTATTGTATGATTAATATACAGTCAATGTAATTTCAAACAGGTTGTGCTTAGTGTATAAATAATCCTGCAGTTTTGTACAGTTAAGTGAGCATTATGGTGTACGGGAATACGTATTCTTTATATTAAAAATGCTTTTTTAAAATATGAGATATTTACGTATTAATGTAATTCGTATGACAAGATATCAGTTCACATTCATGGTATTTTCTGAACACAGCAAAGGATGTTTATTTTCAATAAATTACCATTATTATATTTCCATCTGTCTGTAGAGTAATTATCTCGGAAGCTGGTTTGAATGGATAGCTAAATGTGCAGCGCGTTCAAAATTACTGAAAAATAGACTCGGATTCTATTCCCCTTGGGATACGGGCGCTTCATGCAAAATACTACCACCATTAGCTGCTAAAACTTCTGAAGAGGAAACGAGGAAGTTGAACAAAGGAAAAAATTATGGTCGATTTTTTTGTTTTTATAAATTAAGATATCATAAAAACCAAAGAGCTCAGATAATGGAACGAGATGTTTTAATTTTTTTTCAATCAAGAGATAAAAAACGCCTTCGTATAGGGAATATTTTCTTTTAAAGGATAGCCTCGTCTTTTTTCCATTTATGACATGTTATTTGGTATTGAAAATTGATTACCTAGTTGAGTTGCAATGGCTTTATTCTTCCAGCAGTTCTAATGTGATAGCGTCATACTTCTATTACAGGAGTAGAATTGATTAAATCAAAATCGAATCCTGATGAAAGCTGTTACGGATTATATTCTCTTGTTTAGATAAGGCTTTCCATGTATCTAGCCATAGGCTTGGTTGAAATATATAATACAACATATAAGAATAGAATTATTGATAGTGACGTTTCATGGATTACAAAGACCTTTAAAATAAATTTTAAGTAAAGTGCTGGGTTTCACTTTCAATTTAGATACACATTTCTGCAGATGTAAATATATTCTAATACTTTAGCCATCCATAAGAAATGAATGTGACATAAAATCGCCCATCGTACAAAATTTACCCTTTTTATATGATATGTAAATATATGAGCGGATCATTAATGCTGTAAATAGACAGAATAAAAGAAAGCAAACACGTTCATCTTAAAAGAATCATCAATAAACAAATAGAAAACGTGCTGGTGAGTATTAAATATCACGAAAAACCTACCATATTTTTCCTACAGTGGAGTATTTCATTATATCAACGTATAAAGAAACACTCCACATCAGCTCGCAAAAATCCACTCGCACGTATTTCTTTCCTCCGAAATAATTTAATCCGGTACCGGAACGACGTCCTTTATGCATCGAGTGCCAGTACGCATTAATCCATCTCATCCCTTATGCTTGGAAGTATTTTTTCCGATGATCACCCTCCCGGCGAAAATCGAGTTATCTCTTTCCGCTTCTTTTTGTGAATGCCCCTAATGAGATGTCACTGGTACATATTTCTCGTCGGGACGACATCGACATGACTCCCCATTTCCGTCGCTGAGAATGTAAGCACCCAAGAATGTCAACCTACCCATTTTTCCCCTTCGCTCGCCCCACTCCCGCCCCCGGGAGTCCCCCACACTCCCGTCGGTCCCCAAACCCCGACATTTCCCGCAACATTGCCTTTTTAACAATCGACTTTCGCCTTTGGGATAATTATTGGCTCTCATTTAAATTTCAAGTGTTACGTCGATTTTAATGTAAATAAAACTGACGACAAAATAGGGTGATTATCGATTATAAGTAAATATTTCAGCCCATGGAAAATAATTTAAATATATGAGACAACATCCCCTATTTTAATTACAGTTTTTCAGTTCTATATGGGATTTGATATAATGGAATAAACAAATTACAAATGATGCAAAAAAGGGTAATTAGATAAACCTTGAGGTGTGGTAAATATATACATACAAGGGTCCCTATTTGACAAAACTGGGAGTTTTTAGTCCCATCTTCCATTTAACCAAGACATTTACATAGCACAAAAAATTCAAATCATATACCAAAATAAAATACAAATCTATAAAAATACAACTATATAAATCTATATAATAATATACAAAATGAAAATGAATACTGTTATAATACATCTTTATACAAAGTGCAAATCTATGAATCTATTTAATATGACACAAAATAAAAATGAATACTAATATGATGCAGTCTTATAAAAAATACAAATCTATAAGTGTATTTAATATGATACCAAAAAATGAAAATAAATACTAATATGATACTGTATTATTCAAAATTAAAATACTATCATATACAACTATACAACTGTTGAAATACAAACATAAACATATAAGAATACAAAGAAAAAGAGCAAATACAATAAATACAACTACAAATTAAAGGGTATTTCTGTCGGTGCAATTCTGTGCAGAGAGTAATAGTATCGTAAGGTGCTTCTAAAATAATAACTACATGGTAAATATATACCTATAAAATGTTATTAAGGAAAATTCATCAAATACGATTTCTTCGATTGACCTATTCTTAAAAAAATGCCACGTGCGATGTTCACACCCAACCATACCAAACGCAACCTTCAAGGAAGTTCATAGCTTTACTGAACAGATTTTAACTCCGAATCAGTTGCATTTGTATAAATTTTGGATAACTTCAGATTCATTGCAGTGGTTTCAATTTTCGAAGAATAACCTTTCGAAGAATTTGATTTCGAGGAATTTTTATGCTCCCATAAAATGTATGCTTCATATACTTAAATGGATGTCGGTCGAAGAAAGAATTTCTTTACGTGTATGGCGATTGGTACATACAATTTAATGTAAAAGAGAGCTTGAATACGTATGTAAAATGGTATAATTACTGGCGACCAATACCCTTATGTAACAAGAATTTAAATTTAAGAATTTTTAAATACGGAAACATGATTGATGGTTTAAAACTATTTAATAGTCTCCCTAAATGGGCAAGATGATTAGACATTGAAAGATCTTTTAGAAGTGTACAAACCTTATTAAAACTACGGATAACAAGGAACATGTGTTTACAAATGTCTGTATTTCTAATTTCAATAAAAATATATGTATGGCATGTTTATTTTTGTTTTTTTTTTATGAACTGTAAACGGCTCTATTTTCAAAATGTACTTCCTTGTTTTCCGACTATTTATTCAAATTTAAATGTTAGAGGGCTTCTAAAGAAATGACGACTGCTACTTTTTGCGAAAGACCCTCCTCCGGTGGTGTCGCCTAACGGCGGAGTCGCGCACTATGACCCTCCCTATCTCATAGTTTCCCATCTCGTGCACTCAACAGCCAGTCTCTCTTCTGGCAAACGGTACCTCCACCAGTTAGCGTGTCATGGAATCGTGAATGTAATGCGTGGGCCACGCCATACCAACTCTCGCGTCCCTTATCTGAGAGCTTGGCAACGCCGCCACCTTTCTTACCTTCGGCCACTCCTGAGACTAACTCCCTGTACTTTCGCAACACCCATTAACTTCGCATATACTTCCCATATAATCCTGGTTCCATCGCCGCAGGTCGACCCCGCGGTCAGGTGGCCGCGTACAGGTTCACCGCCAACCAGAATACACTACTCAAACAAGAGCACTATGAATATGAAATTCGTGACGTGTATAAATTTATGTAAAGTTGTAAGAATAAGAAGAAAAGGATATTGAGAAAGAATTAGTTTTATCAATGTGGGCTTTCATGAATGTGGGGTTTAGCTGTGTGTGCATATGTGTCCGTGGGCTCCAGTCGTGTCCGCTTTTGTCGTGTGGGCTTACGTCACGGAACAGTATTTGTATGCATTATCATGAGTATAGCCCTATATTCTTGCTAATCCTTCTTTGATAATTTCAAATCTTTATATCTGGGCCCTGCCAGTAGTGAACAAATAAATAAATATAGATCTAGAAATCGGTCTCGTCAAGCCAGAGGAAATTGCCATGGAAAATTCAAATGAATAATTTCATTACATGCATTATTCATCTATACATTATTTTTGTTTGACAAAACATCGTTGAGTATTGAAACGCTGGTATTACTGATTCTTAATTATACATGACAATAGTATTGACTCGTAAAATAGTAAATGTAACATTTTAATTTGTTTTTGATTTATCGCGCATGAAATTTGTAAAAAGTATGTCTACTCGCAAGCTAAATATTATACATATAATGTAAATTGAAAAACTCTACTCTTATTAGAGATCCTCCAAAGAAAACGACAAATATGATTCTTAAAACAACCACATCGACGACAACCTTTAGGAACTCTATCTTCTAATCACAAAACAACAAACTTTACCTTTAATCAACATTATTTGCGGAGCAGTTTTCATTATTTATGAACCAAAGACAAAGTTGTGCATCAATACCGCGTTTTGAATATCTTCATTCTCATGTAAGATTTCAACAAAAAATAACTTTAAATTCCCTCGGAACGCCTCTGTTCTAAAGAGAAGAATTAAAACAGAGATAGTAAAGACGTCTTTGCCCCTGTCTCTCGCAAGTGCTATAAATCTTTCGCAGCGCAAGAGCATCTTCGCGATGAGGTTTCGGACGACCGCGAAATATTTACCTATCAGCAATTCTGATCCACCGATGAAATATTGCCACGCGGAAATAATCGAGGGAAACGCAATTTAACATTTTTGAGAGGCAAAATAACGTGCGTGTGCATACAAACTCACCAATCACGCCACTCCCTTCCGCAACGAGAGTTCATCAGCCTCTAGCCTTTTCACCCACACCTTCCTTCCCCCCGCCTCAATATACACAAAGCATTTTATACATCTAATTCAACGTCGCCAAGAAAATAAGCATTGATACTCTAATACGAAAGTAATGTAAGAGGAATAACATGTTGTTACGGTTAAGAGAATTGTTCTGGTTGAAAGAAAACAATCGGAATCACAAATAACCAGTCATTCTCCTTAAAGAAAAGTGAGGAATAACTTAGTAATATCCACTCAATTTTATTTATGATGGCTGCGTAGTAAAGACGTCTTTGCCGGTTGACTAAATAAAAAACTTTTGTGGATATTACAAAGTTTTTCTTCTCTCTTCAGTATATATTTCCACGAGGTTCGTCCACCTAATTTAGAATTAATTCCTTAAAGAAATGTTTCAATAAATAACCAAGGTAAGAAGTCGTCTCATGCTCTTAATGTCAATATTTCATGGTTTGATTCTTCGTCTGCTTTCAGAGACTGAATGTGAACATTCAGTTGTCTGTCAACAATTTCCTTCACATAGACACGTATAACCTCAATTTTACAGTGTTCAGCCTGCTATGCATTTCTCGTAATTTTAATTATCTATAATACAAATGTGCATTAATCACTTTAACTAAGCATAGTGCCAGATTATAACATCTGATTATACGATTACAAATATTCAGGGATACATGCCTATCCATCGTAATAAAACTCCTACTCTCAACGTTATCTTACATAAAAGTAATGGTTTCAGGCGTAACTTTGTGGAAATTCCTCATGTTTAATTAAAGAAAATTTCATGTGATCTTTTTCTCTCCGTGACCTGAGATTTGCTGGTAAGTTACGATTTTATTTTCGAGGTTCCGACCTGAATTGGGGCAGAGCGTCAACAAATAAATAAGCTTCGTTTTCGTGAAAGCCAAGAACTATCACATTTACATAGACACAAATAGGCCACTTCAAAGTCCGACGACGCAAGAATCTCTCCCAGCTCCTTCCCGTTTGCCCACGCATAAACCTCTCGCGCGACACGCCCGACATCTTCCGAGTCATCTTCCATCGATACGGGGAACTCTCCTAAAAACTTCTCGGCAGTCAAATATATTTCCTGGAATGACCATCCATCGCGCCCTGCAACTAGCCCTTCAACGACTACGACCATTTCCAAATGGAAACCATCTATTAAAACACGGTCGGAGCTAATCTAAGTCGGCAACCGAGTCGCCGACCACCTAGGAGATTACAACACGTGGGCCTATAGGCATTTTTTTGTCCGACTTCCAACATCGTCCCAACCGCTAGAGCACTCCATCTTCCCTTACCTCCTTTCTCTTCACTATTTCTTCTATTCCACGCATGCCTCCTCCTCCGGCTTGTTTGCTTCAAATGTTGGTCCCAACCCACCGAGGCGCGGGGTGGGGCGAGCTAAGTTGCGAGGGGTGGGAAATGAATGCCAGCTGTGCCTTTGTTTTATTGCGTGGCTCTGGGCACACCTTGACAGGTCGGACAGAGACAAAGAGAGGACCAGACAGGCGGACATGGGGTCTGACAGAGCGAGTCGGGCGTGTTAGTAGAGGTGGAAAGCCGCAAGCCGGCAGCGTTACCCCGCCCCGATGGCCTCCTCGCTGCCCCCACCTCCGCCCCCGGACCTTCCCGGCCCCAATCACCCGACAAAGGGTGTCGATAAGGAATATCCGAGGAGCATTTGACATCCGAATGAGTTCTTCTGCGCGTGTGTGTTTTCGTAATTGGCTTGACCAGAGTTTTATACCCATTCCACCACCTTCCGCAGTCTATTTCATCGGGCGTTGGACACCTATGCCTGCCCCGGGAATACGCACTTTGGAGGAGTTGATAGATAGAGTCGGATTCTTACTCTTGCGGAGGCGACCGGTTTGGAGGAGTCGCGGATGGGGGCGTAAAATCTTGCTTAATCGGGGTAAATAATGAAAGCGGCCGCGGCGTTTTTTCACGTCGTCCGACTCAACGTTCTTAGCGCGTAATTTATCGAGGGTGATGGACGAATAATGTAGATTTCCCTCCTTAATATTCCCTTCGGATTTTCTAACACAATGGGATTGACAGAGATTATAAATCAAAAGTTACGGTTTTGGCTCGATGTAAAGGATTCATAAAGATGTCAGGCATGAATTTATCGCTGGAATTTATACGACCTATTCTTTTGTGTTTTTGTGACGTTGCTAAGGTTTCGGATAACAACGCTAGAAACAATTCCGTGCGTAAATAGTATTTCTTCGGCTGTAATTATGCCCATTATCTGCAACAAAAAGATAAACCAAGATGAATATAAATTAAGATTGATCCTCATAGGATGACAAAATTTATTGGCTGACGAAAACTCAGCTTCATTGACTTTTCTTCTTCTAACTGCAACAGCTTACTTCGAGGAAACAATTGTAAGCCTGATTTAATGAATAACTCCTGATGTTTATGTATTTTATATTGACTAATTTATGCTATTTCTGTTGCATTATTACGCGAAGAATGAAATAGTACCATATAGCTCGTGTAATACTCATTCATAAATGAGTATTACACGAGAATACTCGTATGGGATCCCAGCACCATTTTAACGTCCTCGTGTGTCATATCAGCACATAGTATAGCACTTAGTTTATCGATTAACTAGGCCATGAAATTTCTTCTTCGTGCAAGTATAAGATTTAGTTGTAATACTTCGTTGGAAATAAGAATTATAAAATACGTCCAATCGGACCTTAGCACAATATTTTAGGTTATGGGCAACATCACACACAGAATCATTTTTAACCTATTCTAAGCATTCAAAAAGCCTGATGATTTTGATAAGAAGAAACCCTAAAGTATACCTATTACAAAAATATTTCAGATGTACAAATCCAATCAATTTCACATACAGAATCAAAATAAAAAGAATTCATTTGAAACCGACATTAAAATTTCAAAAGCATTCATCATCATTTGCTTTTAATCGAATTCAGTTGACTACCTCGATGTATTTGAGAATAATTAATGTAAACTAGCTTTATTAACTGATCTTATACAATTAATTTTTCCTTTATTCTTTACTAACTTCACAAACTCCTTAGATCTGATTTGCAGCTGGGGAAACATAAGCGTGGCAAAACCTCTGGCAAACATTTTAATGTAAAGGAAACTAAATTATAGCATGAGTTTTACTAATTAAATACTAGGACGAAGAATTCTGCTCATTTAAATTACTTAGAAGGTTCAATTTTTAATGGTAGGCGAGGTAGAGTTGCTCACATCCTTTATTAGCCATTAAATAGAAGTTTATGGCCGCAGTTACAGTATATTTTACTCTCCATTTCCTGAATAGAGTTCGGAGCTGTATACTGCGTAAGAAAATATTCGCAATGCTGAATAAGAATGGGAGTTTGGATTATATGGGAGTTTCTTATGTTGAAATTTTCGCACGAGCTTCTTTGCGCACAATTTTAGCTACATAGATATACACAAGTTAACTAGTAAACAAGAGAGATAATGAATTTGAGTTATTAATAGAAGAAGGTTTTAATGCATATGAGGCTGCGACAGAGCGTCCTAAGCAAACGTCTCCGTAATTTGTATTTATTGGTCAGACTGTAGCAATATCAGGAATCACTAACATTATTTTTGCGGAATGATACACCTCCCTTTTTTGCTGGATCTATGATAAACTCTGTAGCCTAAATAGAAGTATATACTTTATAGTTACTTACAGTACAACGTATATGTATTCCTCACATACCATTAAGAAAAATGTCATCGGGATTGCGGATACAAGTCAACCAACATCACGCGCGCATCTGTGCACGAGTAGGACAATATATTATATGCATAAGCGTGTAGGTACATAAAACACTGCTCATTTATAAACACCACCCTAGCCGCGCATAAAATGTATAGCCCATCTTTTTCAAAGCAAACCTTCATCGGATATGACAACCGCACGAAAGTAACTTACTACCAACATGGAAATAGTTACCTGGCTAATTCATATCTTTCGGGACTTCCTAGGGTGCTCGGAGGCGAGCTTCCATCCCTTGCACCGATGAAATAAACGAAGTAGGAGGCGAAATTAATTCCCTTCCCACAGGCTCCGAGTGAAAGAATGAGAGAAACACGGCGTTAAAATAAAGCTGCATCTTCATAAATCCTTTTTAATGGAGGGGAGAGTCGGTGGGGAGGGAGGGAAAGGGTTGAGGAAAAAAGCCAAGAGTAGAAGTAACGGTTCGATTAATGTCGGACGGACGACTACAAATACATCGGCTGAGAAAAGGGAAAATAGGTCTGAGGCTATAAAGGCGGCTTTACACGATATTCTCGCAGAGGGGAGTCACGGGCCGTTTAGCTACTCTCTTAAACTCTCCTCCCCGTCCTCTTTCTTCACTCTCCAACAACATTCGATTCCACTAATACGCGCTCCGCTCGCCGAAAGAAAAGACTGGCGATTCCTCCTTTGCCCGAACGACCGTTTGGGAAAAGATTGCAATGGGAATCCCACCGATGTCACACTCGTGGAATGGAGAGTGAGGTTCCACAGGTAAGGGAAGAGGGCATAGATTTTGGTTCCATGACATAACCCCACACAACAAATCCCGCACGATAGAACCCCACAGAGATAAAAGCCCACAACACAAAACCCCACAGACATAAAAGCCCACATTGAAAAAACCGCCACCCAAGCCCAACCCAATATTAATTATAATAATACACTTTATTACGTGCGAATTTCCTCTTAAATTTGACTGTCAAATATTACGTGATGTAGAATTAAACGAAAATATCAAACTTGTTTTCGATATTGCGTATCTTTACATAAAGTAAATAAAAATACTATAATATAAATAAGAAATTAATATAAATTTAGAACATATAAATCAGTTATACTAAGAGTTCAGTACGCTTTTTTGGCATATAATAGAACATTAAACATGTAGAAACTTGAATTCTAAGAAATCAGGAATTTAAAGAAGGAAAAAGTGCACAGTATTCCATTTCATATCAAGGTATCAATTTTAAATAATACAAGATAAAATCTATAACAAATCATAATATAAAGTTAAAAATTAGTGGTAAATAATGCAATATAAAATACATAAATTTGAATTGTATGATTCAAATAATAATGAATTTGCATTTATAGATTTGGCTGTTACTCAGTTAAAGATTGCAAAATAATAGGCTTTACATAGATACACATAATATTCCCAAAAACGATAAAAATATACGATAAAGAGGCGATGTAAATATGTGAGAGCGTACTTTGTGCGGTAATCATAGTTATGAACGACATTTGTGCAACAACATTAATAATACTTTATTCGGCGTCATTAACATTTTACTCCTTAATTTTCCATTCTATGTTTAAAATTGGCCATATGCGCATTTCTTTGTGTTGGTTCTTGTCCATGTGCGCATTCATGTCGGTGAGCTTTTATTGATGTGGGCTTCTGTTGTGTGGGGTTATATTTGATCACGTGATTTCTCTTTGGCTACTCTTCATTAGCCACCCTCGGTTTGCCTTGGTTAGACGCGGGAAAATTCAATTTCTATCTCATCTCGTTCCTCATCGCTAATTTTACTTGTATGTACACTTTCTTTCTTTCACTTTGAATATCTTACAGTGGAAGAGTTCTTAGGCGGAAAAAGTACGTCTTTCTTCCTTTACTATGAGGCATTAGTCTAGTTCACTTTAGTGATGCAAAGGGAAATGAAATAGGGAAAATTGAACCACTCCCCGTAGTGGATGTTACCAACGGCAGGATGAGGACTAAGTTTCGCAGAATCCTTTCCAAAGCGTATTTTAAACTCAGATACTCTCGTTATCGAAAAACGGATCTTTACGTAGTTTATTTGAATTGTTTACGAAAACGTTCCATGGAATCTTAATGTCTGCAAATTCAGGAGAGACTTATTCGATTCCTCCATAATTAACCACCTCATTAGCAATAGTTACGTGTGGGGTATGAGGTGATATTCATAATGAAGTCTGAGGTAGTTTACCATATTTTTCTCATTGACCTAGAAGACAGCATCACAAGGATTCTATAATTAACCTTTCTTATTTCATTCAAGAGCGAAGGAACAAGGGAAACGCAATATCTAAGCCTCACATTTAAGTAATTGTCACATCATTAGAGTCGTTAGACTGACACTAACAAGTAAGTAAAAGAGAGATATTTTCCTTTAACCTCCATCAAAAGAAAAACGAGGGAAATTCCATTCAATGATGTTCCAAAGGCATGATTGCACGATTACCTAATTAAACCATACAGATCAAAATGTCCCATAGTATATCAATCGTGAAAATACCTCCCTTCATACTTCCTCATACGTCTAATTTTCCGCGTAGAAAGCATGTTTTCACCACTTTGTACTAATTCCCGATATAAAGCGAAACTTCCGCGTTTGGTAATCGACTTAAATGGCAATAATTACCCTCCATTACAAACCATGTTTTAGATCTGTCAATAGGATTATTGCTCGAAGTACCGGTTCGTCCTTCCTTATCAATTACTCTCTACAATTACTTCATTTTATAGTTAATCTGTTTTCTGTTAATCTCCGTTTACTATTCTTTTTTTCAGACTTCCTAATGCTCTCCAGCTTTGTTGATTTTCTATGTAAAGTTTGAAGATATATTGTGTAAAACTAGAAGGTTTTATAAGGAAATTATCGCTAAGATGGATAGATACATCTGTTAGTTCTTCCCTTCTTAACAAGTACCACAGCATTCATCCTGATTCTGTATTCTTTTTTTTCCATTTCTTTTTGAGCCAAAATTTCATACTGGCACTATGATTGTTCCTCATAAGATCGCCATAAGTATTGATAATCTATCTCTGTCTCGTAGTGCCTTGATAACATTGATTAATTAATCATTATTATTTTCTGCGAACAAAAATATCACAGTTTTTTATTTGCTCAACAAAACCATTATATTTTTCCATGTTTACACTTAATTAATACAATGCTTGTTAAGCTTAAAAGTTAAGTTTAAGATATCTGTACATATTATTGGTTATATTATGGTTTTGACGTTTTTTTAAATAAGGGACTTCCAAGTACCAATTTCTCCTAATATAGACGTAGGTGTAAGTATGTATAATACAAAAATTCGCGACACAGTAAGACAAAAATAAATACCTTGCAAAATCATTCCCCCCATCCGCAACTTCACCTGGACTTCCCTCAACGACTCCTTTCCCCTGCTCTTGGCCACCGTTTCCTTTATCCTTGTTTGTCTGTCTAACTGCTCCTCTCATTTGTATGTTTTCCCCACTGTTTCCCGAGTGCCTTTTATCCCCACTTTTTGTCGGTCACTATGTATATTTCCTTTCCCTTTTGTCTGTCCGCGCGTCCCTCCCTCTTACCCGAACTCTATTCTCCACCACTCATATATCACTAGAAGGATAGTGGTCATTGGTCTGGCAGTGGTCATTTCACCACTTTTTAGCGTTTCACTTCAATTTTTTTAGTTAAATATTTTTGAAATTTTTTGACTCTTTGACTTTGAGTGTACCACCTCAAATTTAATATGAGCGAATAAAAATTTTACTAACACTAATGTGGCCATTTTATCTTTTACCACTTTATCTTCCCAGGTCAAATATTTACCTTTTTATCCAATTTTTGTAAATATTTTCCTGCAGATATTTATATTCAAATAATTACATTAATAACTCAAAGTTTCGAATGAACTTGAGTAGAGCGTGATAATTAAAAATATATCGAAAGAGTACTTCGTATTTTCCACAAATTTCCAATTTCCACAATTATTAAATAAATTTGTGGAAAATACGAATTACGCTATTGATTTGTTTTCAGTAATTTAATGTTACTATGAGTATATAGATGTGACTAAAATAAACAATTTAACTTCTCCAAAATGCAAAGAAGCAATAAAATTGCTTTAAGAGGTTACAAATCTCCAATAGCCGTCTTTGTCGGCGTTCCTTGGTGTTCGGAGAAAACAAAAGAGGACATCGCACTTAAATAACACTCAGAGCGCATTTCGAAAGCGATTTTCTCTTCTTCAGGAGTGAATAGTTCACTGTGAATAAGACGAGGAATGCCAACAAAGACGGCTATTGGAGATTTTTTACCTCTAATTATTTTCGGTTATTCAAAATTTTCTTTCATTACAATAAAATTGAGAAGCTGAATGGTTAAATGATCACTTCCCGTCCTTCTAGGTGGAGCGAAAATCCCCTCCTAGTAATATAATTCACGCTCCTTTGAATCCCTCTAAATTTCACGATGTTTTTCTTCCCGCTTATATATCTTCCGTTATTTTCTCCCCTGTATTCATCAGTCCCTTTGTCTGTCCGCCCTCCTTTTGTTTCTTTTTTCAATTCATTCCACTGTCATCCCGATGCTGCACTCCTTTTGGTAGCGCGCAGCTAGGGAGCTGCTTTCGGTGTTGACTGAGGCGTGACTTGTGGACGTGGTTATAACCCTATCATTATGTTTCCCCTTTCCGCCACGCAGCCCATTCGTCGTAGGTGAGCGACGTCAGCGTGTTTCCCGGGTGAAGCATAGCTCTGGCGGCGGAAAAAAACCCATTGCTCGCCCGAGATTAGGGAAACCACTCCCGCCTCCTAAAACCCCCACTTCTTAACCTGTTGACCACTTCCTTCCTTTCACTGCTATCTCCCCCACCCTTCCAACACCTCCACGGCGGCCATGATGCGCAGTGTAATTAGCGGGCGGCCAACGAGGCAAGAAATTCTGAGGCGGAGGAATGACTGGAAGCATTGGCCATGAGTTATATCACTGAGGCATATACCACTAAGAGCGCATCATGAGCGGATATTCGAGGGCGGGGGGATTGGAGCTCGAAAGCGTGTTTAAGGCACCCCCGGATGGGAGTTTGATGACCTAAATCCCTAAAATATGGTGGTTGGGTAGCGCTCGTCGCCGGCCACTTAGCAGCTGTTTGTTTTATCGAATTTGAATGAGTGGGTGCTTTCTTTTCGATGTCCTTAACTGTCTTGTGTAGGAATTAATGAGAGTGGAAGCTAAGGAGAAGCTGGGCCCTTTCCCGCGTCTATGAGGACGGCAATTGGTTGAGATTTTCGAATTTGGGGCCGCGGTGCTTGTGGCATTGGTGATTTACGCTTCGACTCCTATGGGTTAGCATCTACTTTAGCATCCTAAATTGTGGATGTAACAGTCAAAACTGCATCCACACGTGGAATTATCTGCTTAGTTTTGGAACTACTGCCCGATCAAACGTACCATAATATTTATTTATTGTTAATACACCAACAAGCAGCACTAGGTCAATCACTGTTGTCGATCATCATCAATAAAATAATAATGATCAGCTAATTAAAAATTACATAGATAATATAATAACACTAAAGGACAAGATTACAGGAATCAGTGTTACAGAGTTCCAAATCAGTATATTTCTGTAAAACGGATCTAAGCTTTTATCAGAAGAAAGAGTTGAAAATCGAGATTATACGGAAGAAAAGTGACCATTTTATTATAGGAAGACGTGAGGCATTAGGGTATAAGGTATCAGATAGTCGAGTTGCTCTTGATGGAGCCCGGAAAGGTCAAATATATTAAATATATCAGTTAAGTACGAGTCAAAGAAATTTTAGTTCGAACGATCCCGATCTCCGAGATGCATCGACATGACGTTACAAGGAAGTAATAGCAAAGCCATATAATTACTATTGGTCGTTCTTTCCTCAGGCTACTAAAGAAGCTTATAAGATATGTTAGAGAGAGATAATGGTGTTTCTACACCTGCCTTACGCCACTGGCGGATCACGGGGTATATATCTAAATGTAAAATCTAAATATTCCGTGTCGTAAAAATTTATCTATGGTTCCGCATCTACACCTATAGATGTATCCTTCTAGCTACCTGTATATGGCAAGGCGGTATGAGTTTTTACTTTTTTCTTCTATTCCTAAAAATGATAGCTTGGAAATATGTAATACTGATTGGGTAATTCTTAGAAAGTCAGTAACCCAGAACTTTTCGTTGTTTCCAGCACTAAAGAGGTAAGGAATGCTGACAAATTTGGTTTCGGAAGAGTTTATGAATTTATAACATTGTTTAATTTCTGCTGTAAGACTTCAGCTGTAAAGCTTCATTGCTTTCTTATACGTGTATCTCGTTTTAACACACTCTCTATAAAAGAAACGGTCGAAGGTCCATTCTTGAGATTTCGAAATTAGTTAGACTTTTACACAGAACTTATCTCATTTTATAAATAAAATTACAGGGCGATTGAGAATTGAAAATCCGGGCCATAATTCCTATTGCGTTAATGTCAAAAATAGGCTGCCACTTAATAGAATGTAAACGAATAATCCTTGAATACTCTACGGACGGAATACAATATTATGCTATGACAAATATCGTCCTTATCTGTGTGGATAGCTCAAAGTTTTGACACCGACTGTTTATTCAACAACCTTCACTGCCAAATGTTTGATAGAACGAGAGACATGACACAGCTAAGCCAAACATAGTTATCCGCCCATCCTGTCATGGAGAAAAGTGATAGCCACGGCTGTGGAGTCGGAAAAAATTTACCTGTAACCTGTGACGTGTTTGATGGCATCAGGATAAGAGGATTTAGCTCTAGCTATTCTTTTTATCTGAGCCAATTTTCAATATATTTGTTAAAGATATTACGTTCGTAGTGAATGCAGGTTGATATTTTTACGGATTCTTATTGCATAAGTCTGTCTTGTGAATTTAATTTTTGGGAAAGTCAGCTCGGATTTGGAATCTAGATAAATCAATCCCACTGCTTTTGTGATGGCAAATCTCAACTCCAAATTTTATACCGTTGATTAATGTCTAAGTAGTTCTTTACTTCCATCTAATTCTTTAATTTGATTCTACGTACGATGAGCCTCACTATAAAGTTCAAGAAGAAAGATAACTTTCTATATATCTAAAACAAATTCTTTTCTCCACTGAGTTCAGACAGCGTTTTCCTGTTATAATAATAATCAATCAAATGAAGAACCTTTCTCACAATGGGTAAATTTCAACAGATGGTGATTGAGAAAAGCTAATGCCTCCATGGGAAAAAGATATTTCGTAACCGAAAATATGCTGACCAAAGTAGCTGGTAGAGTTTGTGTTCACTAGAATTTAAACGCATCATTCTACTATTCTCTCAATGACCAAAATGTCTGAGATCATTCAAGACGTTCGACAAAATAATGATTTAATTGAATTCTAGATCTAAATCTCACATACTCTCGAAAAGTCTTTAAATTTACTTTCCCCAAGATGTTATGTGCAATATTTTAATCATAAGCATCCGCTACGTAAAAATAATAAAAGATTAATCTTAAACTACTGCCCTTAAAGGTGTGTGCCTTTTTATGAAAGTAAATAGAAAACAATCATGCTTAGACAAAATATCTTGTATAGTTGTTTTCTTATAATGCTAAGAAGAGAAAAAGAAAGTAAATATTTAATAATAAAGGAAAGTTAGCGAAACTTAAAACGGATTTTCGATTCAATAAAGACACGTGCGAAATCAACTTTCTATGGCCGCCACCAATGATACGAAACAAAGCGAATACTTTAGGTCATTCAGTCATTAATTCTCGTCAACGTTTCGTTATGCAGCTTGTTTAGGAGGAGTCCCGAACGTATCGATGCCCTCCCTCTTTGAGGACGGATCCTATAACTCTTGCGCAAGACTTCGCCAGTGTCTCTACCACCTAACGGAGCCTCATCAATTAATAACGTTCAAGTCGCGAAGAAACCCAACTCACGCCCAAGCGACTCACCCAAAAGCTCAGACTTCCACCCACCGCTCATATCACTTTTAATTCCCAGCCCCGAATCATTCTTAAAAAACACCCTAACTCTCCGATACATAATTCCGAAGCCGCCCATAAATCTGTCTCCGTGGGCAAGCCTCTCTCCATTCATCACAAACCATCACGAAAGATTTCCTTCCGCTCTAACGACCCGTGGGAAGGCGGCACGGATAAGCGGTCGAGTTGGGGGACGGCGTCGGGAGAAATCCCGCGGAAGGCACGCTGACAGACCGACGAGACGTCGTCTCCCCAAAGCGCCTCTAACAACTAATTCGCCATCCACTCTCTCCCCTTAATGAACAGCCCCGGCTCTGAGTTATGATCCCGACTGTGCCGGAATTCCCACACCGCGGCCTCCCGACTGTTTGAGGGATGAGCCGGGGCCGCTCGCGTGGGTGCCCCGCCCCCGTCTTGGGTTGGAATCGATCCGTGGAAGGGTTTTTGAGGAGGTAATCAGCCGAGGTCTAGCGTGAGAGAAATTGATTCACTCCACTTGAGTCAGCTCGTGTCAAGTGCACTTCCTCCGGCGCCCAACATTTTTCATTAAGTGAACAAAGACTCGCGGAGTGAAGATGCTATCCGGGGAGTAATGCGCCGGGGTTTTTGGCGAGCGGGAAATCTTTGCGGAATGGGAAAAAAAGGAGCGGAATGCCGCTGGAGGAGGAGGAATACAAATCAAGGCGGTGTATATCAGAATTCCAGAGGACTACCGATCAACTGGTCTCCGCGAAGTGCTTTGTGCTTTATAAAAAGCGGCTGTGTGAGAGGAGTTGATATTGGAAAATGGCCATCATATGTACAAGAATGGCGATATAATAAAATTCTGAATTTGAAATACTTTAAGATAAATAAATAATAATGGACCAATCAACAAAAGCCAATAGGCCTCACATGGTTTTGATGGATAAAAGAAACCACGAGTACCTGAGTCATATTTTTTTTTACTTTGTTTCCGAGTTGTATTCTTGCAATTATTTGATATTCTACTACTGCTAGGATTCATTGGCTATTTCTAATGCATTAATCTCAATATATTAACAAATAAATGTTGTATTCGTTCTTAACCTTAAAACACATGGAATAAACTTTTTCGGTAGTTAATTGGTGCAAATGGGCAAGCACCATCTTTGATTGTACATTTTTTTGTGCAAGAATCCACATAGATTCCAGAAAGCTTACAACATAGAATTTACACAAAAGATCTACATGGAAACTTGAAAAAGTTTAAGTGATTAAATACGGGGCTGAAAGGCACATACATTTCCTACCAACATTAATCACCTCAAAGACTTGAAATTTAAATACAGAAGCTTTGGGAACACAATCAGTATGTCAATATTAGAAATATGTATTATCATCGACACCTGTAGAGTAAAGAGATCTATAACGTACTTAGCAAGAATTATCATGATGAAGAAGGGGAAAAGTAGAAGTTCGAATGTTTCAGAATCGAATTCCAAACCTAGATGAAGAGAAGACCCAGGCCAATCCGTTCCTATCATCATCTATTTGTGTCAACAAAATTAAATACTGATAATAATTCCATTCCAGGACACCAATGCCAAGAATACGTCTTAAAATTTTTACTGTTTTCACCGGAAACTTAACGAATTCATAAGAATTGATACTTTCAATAAAATGACAAAGTTTTCACAAGGAAAGAGATGATGAAGATCAGAGTGAAAGCTTTTCATTCCAAAAGAAAGACATAACTGAAAACGAATCAATGCATATTTTTGCTTATTTCAAATTCTAAATTCAATGCTAAATTCCAAATCAACTTCTAAATAAAACTTTGAAGAAATATAGTAATAATGTTGTGTATACATTATTATAAAATGGTATGAGTGAAAACGACATTTTAACGTAAATATGTCGCAATAACTAGAAAATTGGTTAATTATGATACGACTCCTAAACAGTGTTGATATCGATTTTTTTAAATAAAACTTATAGAAAATTAAATTTTCTGTAACTTATGTAGATAATTGCATATACCAAAATACCAGATTAATGGAGAAATTTTACAAAAACGGAAACGAGCTTCGAAAAATAAACCTCAACTTACGGTCAACCGATTGACTCCAAAAACTAATCAATTCCAACGGCACCTGCCAAATTATTACATATGAAGTTTTGTATTGATACGGCAAATAGTTTTCACGTTAGAGAGGCCACAATCACATACACTCAGACATTATTCCGAAAATGGCCAAAACGTGTTCTAGGGACTCCAAAGCATGTATTTCCGTTGAAGTCTCTAAGTCGATTTTTTTCATGAAAACAATACTTTCTCAATACTACGTATATGGAGAAAGTAAAAACTGATATAACACTAATCAAAATAGATTGAATACTAGTCGTGAAATTTCATATATTCACCGATTCTTAACGTTCTATGGCTAGCTGGATGGATTTTGTGATTTACATGATATCCCTTTCTAATCATTACCTCATATTTCATTACTAATATTATAATTTGACGGAAATGATTATAATATGTCCTATATTTTGATTTCTACACTAGCTCGCTACACAGTTTAACGATAAATAATTTAAGGCAGTTACTCTATTCCACTTTCGGTATGCTAAAAATTGAAAAATCGACTAGGTGTAGGGAGTTCTTACGAAATGCCAAATTCTTAGTTAATGCATCATAAAAGGATGTAAAAAAATAAGAGATATATGAAAGGGAAATTATAAATCTTTTACGCTGTAATGCATAAGTAAGTCCTAAATTAACATTAACACCAATGAAGATCTTGAAATATCCAAGGAACTTAGCACGGAAGGCAATAGTACTTTGATAGCAAAATTTTATCACGAACCAAATTTACCTTCTAATGATACAAGTAGATGAGGTTCTTAATTTGATAGCAAACATTAGACTTGCATAAGCCGCTTTGTTTGATATATTTAGCAGTTTTGGAGAGAAAATTATGCCGCCGACAGAGATGTTAAGAGATGATATCGTCTAGCGTTATCAAACGTTTGTACAGATATATCTAGTTGATTCAGTCATCAGTTTCGGCGGGTTCTTTCAAAGAAAATAATACCTGTTCTACTAAGGGGCTTCTCGCCTTCGGCATCTTTAATGAACACTGATAACGAAGGAGATCAATAGGAAAATCCGACCTTAAATCATAAGCTTTCTATGGAGCCAATATCAAATATGGAATCTTGTTTGAATATCCTAGCTCATGCCACGTAGAATACTACTGTGTGAACAGCTTTCCTATGGAAAATCACACAGATATTCATATCATACGGTATTTCATTTCCCTTGATGAAGCGAAATTACGACATCATATTACTTCGTAAAGTAAGAATTTACAAGCCCTCCTCTTGGAACGTGATCGAAAACCTAACCGAATCTCGTTAGCATAGAAATTAGAAGGCATCTCTTAATGAACCACACTCCGCCATACGCGAAAATTTATCATCTTACGAGGGAACTGGTCGTAGCGAGCCTTTTACTCCCATATATAGTAAGTTTTATTTAGTACAGAACCCCGTAATAATTAAGTTCTCCCGGCATCCCTCTTCAATCCAGGCGCCCCCCGGTTTAAAATCAAAGTAAAATACCCAATTTACGCGAAGAAATTCGAGAAACCTTCCTCCCTACCCTGTTACCAGAGCCCTCGACACCTCTCCAAACCTTATTACAAGATCGCCTCACTACCTTTGCCCCCCGCTGCCCCCTCCCAACCCCCGCGCACCTCTGCATGAGACGTCGCATATCTCTCTACCGGTCCCACCGCTTTTACGCCCTCCTCATGCTTTATTTTAACTGTTTTTGTCTTTTTGGACGCTTTTCCTTACCCACTCCCGTCGGCTTGTAGGGAAAGGGTTGCTCGCAAGTCATGCCGGGGAAGGAAGGCTTGTAGTGGAAGCAAATCGGGAAAAGGGTTTTAAATCAGCGGCGGCTATAATACTCCTTCATACACCACTCTTAACTATCTTCCAACACTGCCATTTGCCTCGTATTTCTCTCGCGAAGCCCCGACCCTCCTCTCGCCGTGATTACTGTATCTGCTTGATTGGCATTCTACTCCGACCACAATTTACCTACACGACAACCCTCCTGTCGACCGCATTTCCGGCACGAAGAGGCTGAGCCCAGAACTCGTCCTGCGGTCTCTGGAACACCCGACCACCCACCATTGCGTGCGGGGTGTGGGTTAGGTCTGCATTGGCGGGGATGGAAGAATAGGCGAAGGAGGGGGTTGTTGGATGAATCCCTGAAGAATTATGAAACGATATTGATAATCTACGCTGTTCATCAATATGGTTTATCTATTTAAATATCACGTTCCATCCAGGTCAACTAGGTTTACTCTTCTTCTACATGACCCTATATATAGTATATGCCTTTCGTAACTTTTCCTATTTCATCTTCTCTAATCTTTTGTACTCCCTATCCTCTGACATGTACTTATTGATAGTGGATTTATATATTTAGTCGTGTTTCTTCTCATATTTTACCCATTACTATCGGTAGGTTAGCGCAGGTTTTTCACAACCCACTTCTCCATGGGTGTTTTCCAGAAGATGAACTTTTTCCTGAGAATCTCTCAGGATTTTTTACATCCAAAATTCCTATAATTTTTATAATAATAATAATTTATTTAACAGGTACATTGTATTATTAATTTCCCATATCTTTAATTCAATTATTGTATAATTTGCGATGATGGATTAGATGGAAGAAGAGACTTTTAGTCTCAGTCACGTCCTAATGAAGACGATTCATTATTATAATTATAAGCTTCCCTTATAGACCCTTTCATAATGTCACTTAACTCGATCTTAAAAGAATTTCAGAATACATTTTCATGTGAATAATCAATCATGTAATTATAATATGTAAAGAATTTCATACTTTAACCTGTTTTTAATGTTTTTTTACTTTTGATATCGGTTGTAAATGTTTTGTTATTGTAATCACTTGAAAATGTTGTCATCGCAATATGTAAATCTTTTGAATTAATGAATAAGTATACTCAATGTAGCGAGGCATTTATTGGGGATTCAGGGGCATAGATAGGCTATTTCCATAACGATGTATAAATTCTTTGTGAAATTTTCTTCGCTTCTACATTGTTTGCATGTATCAGAACGATGCTTTCGCGTAGGACCGATTCGCGCTTCTGCCCGTGTCAAGGCTTTCGTCACCGATGCTGAATGTTTGGGGATGATTAATATTCAATCGATCTTCAATAAGGTATCGAGATTACTGGATTCTTTAAGGAATTTTCAAAGATTTGAATCGGTAGGAAACTGGTTCATGAAAAGGCCTTATGGGTGATAAATGAAAGAATTGAATGAAATTATAGGAGTTATTCTCATTTATAAAGAGCACACGTGTCCAAGTAGAGATTCGTGAGCCTAAGGCGTTCTTGCAGTAGTCAGTTCTTGAGGATAAGACTTGAGGCACACTTTCCTGAAGTTTCCATTGAATTTTTTTTCCAAGATGACCAATAAAATAGAGTTCGATGAACAGACTAAAGGTGAACTATTATCATCCCTTAAAAATCATTGCAGTAGAACACTGAAGCTAGCAATTTTTTGCGATTCATCATTGATATCCAACCAAAATGTGGTAAATAGTTTTTATGTCATTACCATATGAAAGCTAATTGAATAAATACTTGTGATAAAAGCTTGGATATCTCTGATATATACGCGTGAATAGTTCCACGAGAAATAAAAATTCTCCCAATGTATTCCAAGTCTGGAATGAAAGAAAATAAAATGAAATAAATCATTTACACGAGAGCAGGATGTTAGACAAAGGAAGGTTAGGGTATTTCTAGTTAAAACTGTCGCCTAGACTGCAAATAATTGTGTTTAAATTTGGTTTAGAATTTTAAAACCCGATTTTTTGCATCCTTTAAGAATTAAGCACTTGAACATATTTACCGTGATTTGTATGGTTTTCAATTGCAACATATAATTGGCAATCGACCTATCATAGCGACAAGTCGAGTATAAATTGATAATGCGATAATCTAATGATAAAGTTATCACCTCATCTGTCAAATCTCAGAGGAGACTGAAATCTGGATTAGCTCCGAGATTGTAAATCAGAGTCGATTACAATCTCTTGTGGACTCGAGATATAGATCTTATTAGTCTAGAAAAACTACCTTTCTACCTGTTCTACCTTTCGTTAAATCACATGCCTTGAAAATCCCTGTTCAAGGTTGTGCAAGAAGTGGAAAATGGTGACTTCATTGGGACTCAAACCCAGGTCTCCCACTACCTGGGCAGGTCTTCTGACCTTTGGGTGGGGACCTGGTACGAGTCTCAGCCAAGTCACTATTTTTCACTTCTCTTACAACTTTGGGTAAAGTCACACGCTTTCCTGTGCTTTCCCTTGTAAGATAAATTTCATTTCCATCATTTTTATCCCTATTCGACACCATTTCCTTCGTAGCTTACCCTCAATGTCATCTAACATTATGCCTTTGTCTTCCCCTCCGTTAAATACGCTAGCGAATTAGAAAAATCTCCGAAACTCCACCAATCAGCAATAAAACATCCATCTCCCATCGACTTCATTGAATCACCTCGTTTTCAATACGTAAAGAGCACCCCGCAACCCTTAACCCCGCCATTCATAAATTACACGGCCGAGGGGTGAAATTGGGTAGTTCTTCACTGCTCCTTTCTCCGCATTGAGCACGTCAGGAATCCAGACAGCGCAGAGGGAAACGAGGAAAGCCAAGCGAAAGAGAGCACCTTCCTCTCTTCGGAGACAAAAATTTCTCCGCGGAACACCTGCCTTCGCGACAAAGAACTACCCCAACAATAGACTCGTTTCGGGACTTCGCAAGCCCCGGCCAAGCCGCATGCTATGACGCCCATTAGAAGTAAATCTTCGCCTCTTTTTTTCATTTCTCCGAAACGGAAAGCCACTCTGGACGATTGAGTGGCTGCGTAGTCGTCCGTCATGGAAGATTGTGACAGCCGAAGAAATAGAAAGCGGGCGGAGTGACAAGTGGCGCTGGTTTAGCGGCAGGCCGAACAACTATTCGATCCAACGAGGCTCTTGTCGAGATTCTTGAGTGACTCGTGAATTGATAGCCGTACTGACAACTGAAAGGTTAAAATACGTGGCCGCGGTCGAGGCGGGGAATAAAAGTAAAATACTCGATGTAAGTTGCGGTAAAGCGGTAAAGAAGTAGCCGGGGAGGCCGCGATTTTTTAGCCCGATACGCGTCGTTAAAACAGAGGTTGTTTCCTTTTTGACTCTCCGAACACGGTCCACGGACGTATTAACTTCGATAACGTGTGTTGGGTAGCGTTTGATAGGAGAAGCTTAGCGGAATTAATTATGGTTATTTCCAATCGGGAGAGAGGTGGTTCTGAAGGAGAGAGATCCTAATTAGAGTCGTTCTTAAGGGTCATAAAAGCGTGTTTTTAATTGCCCGGTGGGTTATATGAGCACGCAAATGTCGTTCATTCGCGATTGGATTAAATTTATCGACAGGATATTTGGTTTACCAGGAAGCTGAATTAAAAATATGTGGAGCATCTTTATAAAATGAGTCATTTCTATTCTGGAATCAAACGTAAAATCACTACTGAGTGGTAACTAACAGCCATGATTATATCATACATTCACGTCAGGCCTAAGTGATTTTCAAGCATGTTGCATTAATTAATTATTAAGTAAGCCTTATCTATAAAATTAAGTAAGTAGCTGGTAATTTAATATATAAATTTACTTATAATTAGAACGAATTAGGTCATTTATTATAATGATTAAGTAAACTTCCCTACTAGAGCTAATGTCTTACTTTGAGTAATAACTACATTATTGTAAGTGATAACATACTAAAGGAAAAAAGTATGAAATAAGGATTGATCAATAAAAGTCATTCACTTTAGTCAATTTCACAATTAGATAGTATCCCAGACATTCATAACAGGGAAAAGAATGTTATTTTTTGCTTTAGTAGGAGAAATTTTGTTTCTTGCTTGCTTAAGACATCTGGATTGTATAAATATAACTGATTAGGTTAATAATGAGTTGCTTATAATATCTTCCAAGTTGTTGTTCATTTAGGAACTTATTATATTAGGGAGATAAACAAAAGGGGGCGCCCCTTTTGATCCGACCCAACCCGATGAAAAGCAAAATTGCCTAAAATGTTTGTTGAAATTTAACTACTTTCATAGGCGCGATAACCTACAACTCTCTGCAATGACTTTGGTCGAGCAGGTATTAACGATATAATAGGATTTTCGCTCTTACGTAAGTTTTTGATTCATTTTCAAATACAACTTTGTGATCAAGTAACAGTGTTTCAATACCGTTTCAACATGTAAGTAAAAAGTATTTTCGCTCAAATTAATAACCTTGTGAGAGTCTTAGGAAGTGGCAGCTTTTTCCTCTCTCCCTGCAATTACTTCTTCAAGACCTCTAAAACTTTTCCTCCTTCTCCAGTTTATGCCCGTAATAATTTATAATCTTTCGGGAGAGTAATTTTTATGCGGAAACTATCGGCTTAACGTTCATTGCGGCGGTGCCATGAGCGTGTCACGTGATCTCATTTAGTGGTTTCCAACTCCGCAACCGTTATGCCGCTTTATCCATTTAATTTTTCGCGGCTCCGAGGTGCGGATTTTGTGGACAGAGGACTTGTTCTACAGACTTGAAACTCATTCCCCAAAAACTGGGTGAGCGACACTCTATAATTATCTTGAGGTTGAAATGAGTTCATTTCGCACCGGGGAGCTTAGCATACGCTCTCACATTTGCTTCGTCTGAAATTTCTATCTCCTCGTTCGCGTGCGTGTTTTGTAGCTGATTTACCACGTCGTGGGTGATGCAATACGAGACTTTTATTACTCATTTGACACTTAACATAGCAAGCCTAGGTGGTCAACGTTGTTTACCAAGTTGGGCTCTTTGCATTATATTACTTAACATATGTTTTTTGCGTTTCCTAATCTATATCTTGGCATATTTTACTTGTTTATTTCAACAGATATAAAAGTAAGCAGAATATTATGAATAAATAAGGAGGCAAACTAATAAACCAATGAAATAAATTAACAGAAATGAAAGAAACAAAATTAAGAAATCAGTGAAAATTTTCTTATATATTTTAAGATTGGATTTTTAGTAACCTAAAGATGTGGGTTTTTTTATCCAATCTTGGTCGTGCTTGTATCTTTTATTGTGACCAAGTAAACAATTTATATCATGAAACTTCTTTGTGTGAACGAATACCGCAAAGTGAATCCTGAGTCATTGTTTATGCATGGAAGTGTTTACAATTTTATATTTCGATTCAATATGCTGTAAAATCCAATTATAACAGTTATAATATAATTTGACTACAATATATGGCACTTAATATATATCTTCTAGGGACATTTTACTTATTTAAGTTTTTATTAAATATTTTATATAAATTTAGTTATATTTTTATTTAGGTCACAAAAATACCAAGAAAAAATATACTTTTAATTGTAAAATCAGGATCATTAAAAGTGTTACTCTGGGGTTTCTTCCCTCTGTTAATAAAAAGTTAAGACGTGACTATACTTAATTCCACTCGTAAGAGCAAGATATTCGTCGATCTACAATTATTTCTGTATAAAAATCGTTAAACTGTGAAAAAGATGTAAATTATACCATCATGTTATGCTGTAAAGAAGACAACATGCGAAATATATAATCTAGAAAAAGTCTCATTTGGCTATGTGCTACATAATAAACTCATAAAATTTGTATACATACATTGCGCTGAATTGTTACTTCCGGTAGTTATTATTTACGTACAAATGCTTATATAAAATTTGATATTTACGTATATAATGTATGAATGAATAAATTTAATGGATAAACATATATGCGATGAATAAGAACCAAAATATCGCGCGAAATATTTCAGATCAAATATTGGTGTTTCCGGGTGAGAACTAAGTTATGTTTTTGATTGCCTTGTTATTCTTTTTTAAAATTTTGATATTTAAAGCTGCATTGCTTAACTTGATCTCATCTTAATCCTAAGCATACATCGAATACTATCAGCTGTTTCAATGTTTACTCTACTTTGAGTCAGATTTAGCCCAAGATTAATACATAGCATAGGAAAATAATGAAATGTCAAAGAATGTTTACCAAAAGATAAAAAAATAACATATTCAAATTCTGTTTGGGCTTGAAAATTCCAAACTAAAACAGAAAACCGATTAAATAATTTTTAGAAACAAAAATGGATTTGAAAGCTGAAGAAGCGATTAAGTTAACTCAAAATTTAATTTTAAATTAAATATTATTTCTTTCGCAACATTCTATTCGTAAATTACGAAGAAAGGGTATTTCTCTGCAAATAGTAGGAATTTGTGTAAATTTAGATATTCTATTTAATTTCAGTGAGCTTTGAGCTTTTGGAATTCCATCCAGCAATTTTTCCAAGCGTGCGGGGGAAAAATGAAAATTTCCAATATAAAAATAAGGCTACTAATTACTTACTTCTAATTACTTACTACTAATTACGCTAATTCAAGCGCTCCTTTGTCATGCCAACTACCCTTGTTTTCCGGGTGAGGCAATTCTGAGCGTGAATTCATTGTTTTCATGGAAGCGGAAGGAAATCAAAATACTCCGCCTTATTTGGCACTTCGCGTTGGCATATTTTGCAGCTCTCTTACTTCGGATATTAAGCCATTGATACTTACTTGAGATATAAATAGATTCATCTTCTCCAATCAATTACCAGAGGAGTAATGTATTATGAAAAGGTTGTATGATAAAAAAGCAATTACTTACTGCTCTGACGGAGTCAATAATTATGCATCGTATAATTTTCATAATCCGCAATCAGAGATCAAAAGACGCTGACCAATCTTTCTCATAATTTTTTTTTCATTGATTTTTACAAAGTTTTACTTATTATATTAAGTAGTTACTTACTAATTACATGAAGGTATGACTATTAATCACAATGAATTGCATGAAATGATTGTACGCATTGGTGCGAGTGATCAGGTGACTGGGAAATTTTTAAATTTTCGTATGACTGCAATACGATACTCATATTCTATACTACTCAGTACTCATTCTATGAAAACAACATCTTGTTGATGATTTTCAAAATTTAACTTTGGTGATGTGCCAAGTGATTAGTAAGAATTAACCTCAAAAGTCTAATGTTAAATTGAGTATTGATAAGAGAAAATTGGATTTAATTTGATCCACACATAAAACATGGAAATATGCACTTGAAATTCACATTTAAATTCTCTGTGATATATTTTTGATTTTATTGCAGGATTTTCAGATTTAATAGAAAACTTCTTTATGCTTGTCAATAGGCAATACCCCTTTACTCAAATAAAATAAATAAATATATTTATTAAAAAATATTGTGTTAAAAACTCGTCATGTTTTATAAATTAATAAAAGAAATAAATGTGTTAAACACTACGAGGCTTGTATAGTTAAAATCTACAAATGTGAAAATATTCATGAATAAGTTTGAGCAATAATATTGCCTTGTCACTCATCTTCTCAATCTTTTACCATCCAATTCGAAAATAAATTTCTATAGATGAAGTAATCAGGAGAATGCTAAAACATAGACAAAGAGGTTCCTATAAAACCAGCAGTAAACTAGTGTGGTATAAATTATGTATGTGCATGAATCTCTTGCTAAAGCAGAAAAAATAATTCATAAACGTATTAATTTTTTAAGTTTATTCATTCCATTATATACTCTATAAAAATTAATTTTGTTTACATTTTATCATTACCATTTCAGACGCTATATCTTGTCGTAGAATACCTATCAATTGTTTCGAGTAAATTATAATTTATCGATTACCTACCGGAATACTTACAGCCATAACAAAAACATTTATCCTCCTGAAAAGTTAAAAAAGAGCTACTACTCTGGAACAGACGGTTTTACTGCTCCGCCTCGAATCCAGTCTGAGCTTTTCCCGCTACAAACTTACGGACTCTTAATTTATAACTCTCACAATTCCCCGTCGGAGAGGCATTTTTCTCCGATGTAAAATAATTGCACATCCGTGCTCCGCGACAAGCAAATTCTTTCCCCCATTCTTCGCGAATAGGCAGCAATATTGATAGCTCCTCTTCACACCAACCTCCAGCCACCGTATTACACCTCCGCGCCGTACATCAAACCCAAGAAACCGGCGTGAGCAATCTCGAATGCATTTCAACCCTATTATAAAAGATCTAGAGGCGCAATTCCGCATCTCTCGGAGTTTAGCAGCCAGGCAGCTTAGTGCGAATAACAGTTGGCGGGCAGAGAAATGAGCCGCTCGTTCGTAAGGGTCCTCGCTTCATATTTCAACCCCGGGGCTAAGTCCCGGGGACTCCTTTGGGAGTGGGAATGACACGAAGGAAGAGAAAGAGAGGTCGCAGAGAGGACCTCAGAGGGGAGGGCTTGAGGACAGCTGCCGAGTCCTTACCCCATAACTCACCGGCGACAAATTGCGGTTGTCCGAGAGGGAGTAAGCTCCACGGCCCCCAGTCGCCGTCACCGGGGTAGAGATGAAGAGGAAGGCTATCTGTTATAGCGGAGGACCTGCCCCCCTGCACCCCTCGCCCACCACCCAACCACTCAAAGCGTAGCTCTCCAAGTAACCGCTCTTTGTGCCACGTCAAGAGAAAAATTATCCCAACTTTTTCACTGCCAGCAACAGATGTCGCCACCTATACATTACAGCCGGGGGAGGGGGGCTGTCCCCCTCTGCAGCCCCATTCGACTACCACCTCGGCGTACAAAAAACTGCCGCGGGGCCCGCCCTCTCAAAACATTCCATCACCAATCACTCGGGGGTAGGAATTTGAAAGGGGGTTTTTCGGGAAAATAAAGGAATCCCCTCGTACGCGTGCAACCCTCTTCGCACCCAAACGTCGAAGGCTCTTTGGAGAGAGGGCGAAATTGGTTTCCGCGACGTCCTCTTTTCCCGTCATTCGAAGCGCCTGGGGGAAATGAAAACGCATTAATATTCCCGCTGACGAGCGGCGTTTTGCCGCCAGCGGCCGTTCGTGGATATTATCGATTTCTCGCGATACCGCACCGCGAGGGGTGAGGAGCGGCGTGCAGAAGCTACCGGGGAAGACATGGAGGACCAACGTCTCCCAGGAGTCTCTGCTCCCTCAGCAGGATATCTGGTATCCGCGGAGGGACTCCGAAGATCGCGCGGGGAAAGTCCCAGCGAGGAGAAGCTCGTCCACCGGGAAAAGAACGCGTCGAAAGGCGGCGAAAAACTCAAATGCGGCAGAGCGAGAAAAATAAGAGATCTTTCGCGCCCGACGCATCCTCCTCCAGTTTCCGTCAAAACCCCGCATATATACCCCTTCCAGCCCACGAAAGAAAATCATCGTATATGTGTCGAACAAAACTGCCACCCGTAAATTTCACCATGCATTCGTGCCCCCCACGGCAGGAACCCACTCCGGGGGAAAATTCCCACTTAATTTATTGAGGTTTTCACCCCCGATCCCACTTCCCCTCCCCGCCCATCCAAACGCACTCCGTCCCGACGAATCGGCATTCCTGCAGGCCGTTTATTTAAAAGCGGAGTGTTATTCAAAGAAGCCGACAGGCTGTTAAGGGCCCGGGCTCAGACACGCCTCGGACAGCCTTTGGTTCCTGCCGTGAATTATTCCCCCACGGCGCATTTACTGAGCTGATAAAAAGGGTCGGAGAGATTTGTGTGCTGCTATCCATCGGAGCGGGCTCCCAGCGTTATTAAATCGCTGCTCGTGGGAGAGGTAAGGAAGGGAGGGTAAAGGATGAGCCGGAGGAGAGGTAAAGAATTCGCGATAAAGGAAGGTAGGGAAGGAGTTATGAGGAAGGAGTGTAGGTTGCGGCGGGGCGTCATTGATCAAAACGTCCGCCTATGACATCTTTTATGAGATGACTACTTCATGTACGCTGACATGCGCCGAGGGCTTGGGGAGGCATTTACTTCGGCAGGGTCACCCAGCGTAGGCTTCACCATATCTTCGGGTGGAGCGGCACGGGGGAAAAACTAATAAAACCAACTACCCCACCCGCTCCCCGACACGGCTGAAAAAAGAGGTGCCTCACGGTAGCTTAGCGTCACCTCCCGAATGGAAAAAGAGGCGAAAAAGCAAAAAGATGGAGTGCTCGGAAATATAAGGGAGGGAGGCGCTCGCGAGACGTTTTATGGCCGAGTGCGGGGGGAGGCGGTCCGGGGGGAAAGATCCTTCCGCGACTCCCCCTTGGCCCGCCACCGCCCCACCGCCTCCGAGCTTTGTCCACGGAAGTTACGCCCCCCGTCACAACGGACGCCCTTTCCATTCAGCCTCTCTGACAGCGCTCGTTTTTATCTCACTTGGGCCCGCCTGCACGGCATCCCATGCCACGCCGCATGCTCCCCGACGCCTGTCCAGCTACGATTTACGACTCCCATTCAACAGAGCAGATCTCCCCCCCACGGACGCCCCCCTTCCCGGCTTCTACCCCCGGCGGCCCCCACCCCGGGCCCGACTCGGCTCCATGGGGCTTTTCCCTCCCTCCCGACAGGGGTGAGACTAAACTCCAAACAATAACAGTGATAATTTCCTCGGCCAAACGCCGTGTTGAAGCCTGATTTATGATGTTTACTGATTGTGACGATCAGTCGGTGGATAACGTTGTATAGCCGCTGCTAGAATGGCCGACGTGAGGGAAGGGGAGCGGTGTTGGGGAGCGGTTCTGGGGAGGGGTGCGGAGGATGTCACCATTGCGGAGCTGTGCTTTCGTAGCCACGATTATTGAAAGCAGGGCCGGTCGTGCGATATTGATGCCGCGAACGATTGACCGAGGTGGCGGACTTCCCCGTGGCCAGCCATTTCGACTCCTGCGTTCTGGCGTCTACTCGGTGCTAGTACTGCCGTTTGATGATTGTAGCGTCGACAAAGTAGCTTGTATGACCGCGAATTGAAACTTAATTTTCGCGTTCCTCTCTAAGTATCGAGTGCATTCGCGGCCAAGGTTTTTCTATAAATTACATAGATATTTAGAGGGTGGCCACTTTGATTATTTGAGAATAGCTGCAAATCACACCTATTTCCAGAATTAAACAATTTTGCTTTGATCGTTCACTTTTTTCTTTTGTTACAAATACTTTCTTCACATTATAAGGTTGATACTACACATACTGAAGGATCGAAATTTATTGATTTCAGCTGCCACCCCTGCTGCCAACGTCCTAAGCAGTTTCCAGAACCGGCTTTTGCCAATTCAGGGATGTTTATTACCACACACAAAACAATGTATTGTAGCTATATAACTTGTACAATGATATTCAAAAACTTGAACAATTCTACACTATGTTCAAGTTTCTGAATATTATTGTACAAGTTTTATTGCCAAAATAAATTGTTTTGTATAATAGAATTCCATTAAGTATCATTGAAGCAGTTAAATTTTTTTTACCACAATTTTTCAGATTTTATCGAAAATTTAAATTTCATATGACGAAGGCTTAGTTTTAAAAGGACACTTATCAGTCTCAATATCACCCTAATTAAGTTTGATTTATTATTTTTATAACTTTACTGCCAAACTAAACTAATTCCTCACTAAATATTCCTATAAAATTTCATAAGTACTATGGCACGTATTTCGCGTAGTCCATCTCTTTTACGAATACGTTTCAAATGTTCGTAGATGCACGTTTACATATATCTTGTAGCTATAAATAACGCTAATGTCAATATGGATATCATAATAAGACATCTATCCTGTAATATCATAGTCTTCTCTAGTGTCTCGTCGTGTAGTTCTCTGTATGTTTGCTGCAATCATGGCCGACCAGCAACACCAAATGAAGTGGACTGTTTTCACAACAATGTATCAAGTCCTAACATGACACGCAAGTGTAATGGTTCTGTTCCATGCGTATGATTAAAGATATTTAACTCCACTTCTGAACATCCACAGGAGCTGATAAAATTTCAACACTAAAGAGATGAACAATCATGAATGATATCTTTTCCACCAAGGAATCGTACTAAAATCAATTCAAAGCCATCATATGCATATATCAGTCGAAGGAATACCTACATAATATTTTCATACAAATTGAAACAATACTCAAATATATAAAGAAAATGGTTTCAAGGAAGATATACTTAAATTTTACGGAACGGTATCCTCCTTCGGTCTTTTTCAAAAAGTTTGCAAGTAATGTTAAAGCTTTCAAAGATGAATTCTCCAGGCTTGAAGGACGTGCTTGCTACCCCTTTCCAAGTGAGGTAGGATATTATTCAAACCAGTTTCATGGCATATTATCTGAAATAAAATAATCCTAACAGTTTAAAGAACTGAAATAACTTAAAATTTTTCAAGTTAAAGTTTTTGAGGAAGAATAATTGGTTATTTTTTTTCTATGAGTTTCCTGGCAAAAATCAATAATTCGGAGAGGAAATAGGCGTGAGACAGAACGTTGCGTTCAGGGGCGAAAGCCGCATAATGAACACCAGCTCCGAAGAACGATTCAGTGTACTAGATCATGCCTTGATAGCCTACACTGTAGGCCTACATGACTACGTTCAATTCTCAATGCTGATGGTATTCTTTAATTTCTCGCTGATAAACCAAGAGAATTAAATATCAGTCTGTAAAATGCAAATCATTGAAAAATGTGCTTGACCTAAATTTGTAAAATTGTTTTGATTTTACTTTATTTTTATCAAATATTACGGTTCTTTTAATATTCTCCTTATGAATTTCAGTGATCTTGATAGAATACAACGATCTTATAATTAAAATATCTAGCTGAAACTTTTAAATTAATGACCTGTCTCCTGGATATGTATACTTTAATTAATTCTTTTTATCAAATATTATAGTTTATTAAATAATCTCCATAAATAAATCGGCGGTCACTTGAAAGATAATTATTTTAATATTGTAAAGCTAGATATATAAAATTGTTTTTATTAAACGTTATTTTAATCAAATATGATAGTTTTATTGAATAAATCCATAAAAAGTTTATTGATATTAAAATAAAACAAAAAAACAATTAATTTAATTACAAATATCAGGATGTAAAACGTAAATCAATGAAAAATTTCTTACAGCGAGCTATGCATATTTTAAATTAAGCCTTATCATTATCAAATATGGTAGTTCTTGAATAATCTCCATAAAATATCACCGATCTTGAAAGATAAAACTTGTCCAATTAATCATATTGAACTTCCTCAGAGTTATTTTTACTACGCCATTGCATATATATATTAGTTTTTCCGTTAATCTAATCTTTTTTACTTCTCTTCTGGGAGGCACAAGCCGCTAGATGTAATTTTCTACGTAAATTAATCTTATGGCAAGACTGGCTCTTCAGTCCCTTATGGAGCCGCTGTCGCCAACCCTGTTTAAATATAGG
Source organism: Sympetrum striolatum (assembly GCA_947579665.1). Lineage (NCBI taxonomy): Eukaryota > Metazoa > Arthropoda > Insecta > Odonata > Libellulidae > Sympetrum > Sympetrum striolatum. Next base: position 61,247,665 of record OX388352.1, read on the forward strand.
ATCGAGTCACTTCCCAGGTGAAGGAATGCGCCACCAAAGAAGGCCCGAGTTTTTCCATCACCGCAGCACCTTTTTCGCGGTGCCGCGCCCAGGATGGTCTTCGAGCCCTTGCGCCAAAGATGGTGAAACGCGTTCGAAGTGAGCAAGCGCGGCTACTGGTCGACAGTTGACGAATTCATCGCGTGCCACCCGTTTTTGCCTCGGAACGGTTGCGGGATGAACTTTGACAGTCGTTAACATGTAACCCCGTCTTAATAGGACGTGTTTTATGCTCTTGAGACATTTTCCTCGACTTCTCCCGACAAGGATCAGAAGAGGCAGAAGAAATTTCTCGAGACGATTTTCTTCCGGTCGATCATCTCTTGGAATATTTGGAAGATTTTCGAGCGAAATTGATTATGGGGTGATCGAACTCGGTTTAAAAAGTCGTACAAACATGCGCCTGATAAAATGGGAAAGACTATGTTTATAAAATTTATGAGTTTAAGGTCGCACAAACAGTGGATGCAAACAGGCTTATGTTTGAGTCGCTGAGTGCTTCTGAAATACATTCTTCTATGTGGATTCTCATACGCGGGAATTGCTCCATATCTACTACTCAATACGTAAACTTAGAAGAAAAAAATATCAAACATATTCTCTTGATATATAAAGAATAAATTCCAAAAACCATTCTTTTATATTCTCTTGAGTTGTAAATACTGTATAATCTCCAATTCTCTTTATTGATTTTAATTAAAATATGTTTCAGTGTGAAGCCTTTAACCAACACATGATTATTTTTGGCGTTATGATATCTTATTGCGGAAAAAATTGGATAAGATGCATAAAATAATAACGGAACTTTTTCTCCTTTACCTACCTTTGGTAGTCACATATTTTAATCTTGATTATCCATTTATCGATTTTTTAAGTTCACGAGTGGTTTACGTTATTGTAAATAATTCTGTATCATGTTTGTAATATAAAGGACACTAAATTAAGGTTTTTTATGGTTGTAATGCTCTTACTATTATTCAAAACCCAGTCTAGGAAAATTTAGAACGTTTATTTTGTATATTGCTATCTTTTTTTTAATGTGAACTGATTCTTATTTATGTATCATATGTAAGTACTTATTGGTAGCGTATTTATTTATTTTTTATTGTTTTTTTTGTTATCTTTTAGCTATTACCAGCGGTAGGTTTGCGCAGGTTTTTTTACCCCCCCCCCTTCCTTGTGGGTGTTTTCCTGCAGTGGATTTTTTTCCTAAGAATTTCTTAGGTTTTTTTCCACAATTCTTCTAATGGTTTCGACATCTAATTTTATAATTAATGGCGATAGCATATGGAAAGGGTTGAGGTGACTTTGCACATAAGAGCGTGCACCATTCCCAAGGAAAAACGGAATTGAAAAATCCCGGGTTCATTTCCCGGCCCTGTCAGACTTTTTTCAAGTCCGTTTTTCCTAACGACGATGCGTTAGATGGAAGAAGAGACTTTTTAGTCTCAATCTCGCCCAAATAAGGACGATTTATCATTATTATTATGTTAAATCAACGGTTAGAAATCTCGTGAGTATGTGCCATTACGCCACCCTCTTACGGCTGACAGACGCATCCCAACTTGCACATCCATCCGGAAACAATAAAGCAAAAATGACGGACGGCAAGCAGTATATCTTAGAGCAAATCAAAAAGCTCCATTTTCTGGCCATCCCATCCGCAAAGATACCTCCCACAGGTCTCCGGTTTCATAATTCCCGATCGCAATGATAAAACCGAAGCAATTTTCGAAATCGAATCGAGCAGAGAGTGTATCCACGGCCTCACGCACGCCTCTACACTTCTCACAAAAGCCTCGAAACTTTTATTGCGCTCGTATCACTCACGCCGCGCCTTACGACCTCATTCAACTTTGATATTTGCGGCGCATGTATCAAACGGCTATTAAAATACCTCCCATCGCTCACCGTAACACGACGACCGACGCGTATTGATCGCCTCAGATTAATCTCGAAGTAGCGGAGGCTCTCACCACGTTATTTCGGAGACCCCGAACAATTAAGTCTAGGTGCATAACAAGTGTGTATTGGCTGGGACATGAGCCGGGGAAGGAAACAGATGAAGGCTGCGAGGCGCGTTTTCACTTGAGCGTATCGTTGATGCGGGGAATCCGAAAGGAGCTTTCTCCCGCGAGGAAATCCAGGGAAAAAGTTGTTGCCCGCTTCAACCTGGGCTCGTAAAATGACCTCGCTATGTGCTCGTGTTCGACGCGGAACGGCTGGGAAATTCATGACCGGTCGTAAATTATGATAAAATAACAAAGTAAGCGTGAGTGAGTACCCGTCTGATGATCGATTCTCGAGTGAGGATCCATCTGTGGGTCGATTCCCCGCCTGATTTTGATCGCCGATGAGGATGCGGGCTAAAATAAATGAAAGGAGCGTTAGAGAAGCTGTGCTCTGAAAGTTACTTCCCGGACTGGATGTGGTTCGATGTTAACGTGATGTCGAGTCGTAAATACAGCTCGAATTCGCGGCGTAATTCTCGGCAGAGTTGCATTGCCGTATCGTAGGAAGCCCTTAGTATCTATCAATGTCTTTTGGCTCGGAGCTCATAACCAATCAATCACTGCGATTCCCGTCGTCCCTATAGCCGTGTCCAATCGAAGATATTTTGAAAAACGTCCGAGAGACAACTCGGTGACCTCTGGAAGGGAAATTTATGGTGAAAACGGCTGTCAAACTAACATAAGATCAGAGGCTGCATCCGAGTTTTATAAATGATCGGCTCACTCAACGCATGCGTTAAATGCAGGAAAACACGATTTTTCTTCGTGCATACATATTAGGCGCAGTGAGGCTTTGAGACTCGATTGCGAAACAGGATAATGATTCCGAAGCGGTTCAGACTGTTAAGCGAAAAATCAACCTTGTTCACATTTTAACGGCTTAAGACATGTCTATAGGCTAGGATACGAAGAAATAACCATAGCATATAACGCTTTATAACCATGTTTCCAGCTTTTATTCAACTTCATCTTCATATGAATAAGATACCGCAGTTTGAATGGATTCTAGGAATATACCAATTGCTGATCCAGAAGGGGGATTGCTAATTTGTAACCCATTCCACAAATGAAAGGTGGACGTTTTATTTTAGGTATGATTACGAGCTCAAACCCAAAACTAATAAAGTTTTGCTCCTTTAATTATCATAATTCTATTAGGTTTTTAACGAAAAAATTACGAATTAATTCTTGATAGGAGAGGGTTAAGGTAATTGTTAAAGAGTTTGCAACGACATTGCTTAAAATGTCCGCATGAAAAAAATTAGATCTGTATACTTACACTCACATATTTGTACGTTCGTTGGTGGGAAAGAATTTTTCCATCCACCAATCAAAACTCGACAAACATTGGAAGAATACCGCAGTCAAAAAGATAATTACTTGGGTGCGTTAGTACCGAAAACCTTCCGAAAATACCTTCCCCGACAACAGGGCTACGATCAAAACCCATCCGCGAGTCTGATATCTCTCCCTAGAAGCAAATATGAGAATAAAATTTAACGGTCGGGAAGAAAAATTCAACCCACTAAGCTTAAGTAACTGCTACAATAAATTAAATCCAGTGGGCGAGTGGATAAAGCTTAACTATATCCAGATGCTTAAACACAGGGACTTCGCTCTCTAGCTGAGAGAGAGATATATGCATTGGCAGGTGCTCTTTTGCCGACCGACTCTAGTGACATTTGCACTTTATCTTCTCACCAGCTAATGAAGGCCGTTAACAACCCTTTCACATAAAAAAATCCGGGTTGGGAAGCACAAACACATTCGTCTTGTTTCTTTTGAGGAGGACACAGTAAACTTATAGTGAACTCCGGCAGTAAAGAAGTTAAAATAATCCCCGCCAGAACCCCAGCGAATGCCGGGAAGGGGAAAAACCATGTCGGCGTTATCAAAAACTCGCGTTATTTAAGATCCTCGAACGGATTCGTAAACATTTTTATTTTCCGCACTTCGGGCCCGAGTTTCGGCATTAAAATTATATTCCGCGCGAGGGAATTATTTCGGGCTCGTATTTATAAATATGCTGAGTTGAACCTTGACGAAATTACTAGCGGGGTAATTTGAAATGTGTGACGGCTTGAGCCTTGTTTCAACGTCAAAAGAAATGTAGCGATGGACGTTGCTTGGTGAGTTAGTCTCGAGATGCCGCTTAATTTAGCGGAGACACAGCTTTTGAATGAGACAGGAATAGTTAATGCATATCATTAGCTAACAGCCTTGAGGAGAACAAGCTTGCGTTCAGCGCATATCGCGATATTTTTATGGAACATCAAAGGGGGCGACACGCGCATATCATACGGTGAAATGGAGTAGCATGTGAGTAATTAATCACGAACATCGAGTAAAATTAGATTCATGTACCGCTACTGAAAGTAAGAGAGTAATGAAAATAGAAACATTTTGTTTTTATGCTCAACCACGGCGATGATGAAAATTATATCGGACAAGATTCTGTCTAGCTTACGGATGAAAGTTTTATGAACAATTATTATTAATAAGGTTAAAGTCGTCTCTGTTCCACGATTGAATATTAATGGGAAGTTCTTTTGATGTGAATGATATGCGATACTTGTTAACTATTTTGATATTGATAAGCAAAGGTAAAACAAAAAATAATCTAATATACTGGTACATAGTGTGGTTATATACCAGATACAGAGTATGGTATAGGAATATACGATACTCTTTCTCACCTCCTTTCTTGATTGACGTTTTTCTGAATATTTTCGTGATGATTATTCCCCAGAATCTCTCAGGTTTTCTGCATCATAATTCTTCTCATTTTACCTTAAACTGTCTCTTAAAGCTATAATCAGCTACCTCAGACTTAGTTACATTAATGGAACCTAGCAATACGTTTTATCGTGAAAACATAATCAGAGTTTTTCGGTTACCACGATTTCCAATTTCAACTCACGTCAAGCAATTGTGGAAAGCGAGATGCCCTGTTCAATTTTTCTCATGGTTAACTATCACTTTAAGTCTAATTACCGAACATAATATTATTAATATCGTTTGGATGGAAGCGGAGACTTTTAGCCTCGAACTCCCCAAAAGAATGACGTTTCATTACATTCATAATAATATTTCCACGGATTCAAATAGGAAATCCTTTCACGCTGAAACAGTCGACATGGTCCCTCAAATGACGAACGGCGATTGTTTTTCCCCTTCCGCTTCTCTCGGCAGCATTAAAAAACCCCGAAGAGACCCCGAAGACCCGGCATTAATTTAATTCAAATCAAACAATTAATGGCGCGGACTTGGAAATTGGCAGCCGATCATTCATCCCCGCAAATTAGTCTACGCCCGCATTAAATTAATATCGAATTCATCCGATTCGGGACCGCTAATTCCGCTCCGTCTTTAATGTCGCGAATAGCCCTCGCGCAGCCCTCGCCATACTCAGTTTTTTCCGCGCAAATATTTGCCGAAGAAATCGATCGTTAATTGAAGATAAATTTGCCGATGCGAGCGCGGCGATCCATCACTTTCACGCTTCCTTCTTCATTCGCCCACCGAAACTTTTTAAACAAAGAAATTAACATATAAATTGAAGGTGGGGGTGTCGCGACCCGTGTGGACCCGGCCAGTCGTCGCATGCCACCTCACGCCTTCTTCTGTTTGTCGTTTGACTCAGTGGGTAGCTAATGCGGGCAGGAAACAATCCTGACGACAGATAAGCAGTCATCCTTTCCAATCCCTGGTTTCCAGTCCCAACCCAACGTCAGCGCCCTTCATCCTTCCACGTGAGGGCACACCGTGGTGTCAAAGATCTCGCTGCGCCGCAAACCGAGGGTTTACGGTACTGTTTTCGCGTAAGAGAAGTTGCAATTGATACATGCTCACTAGATAAGTACGTAAATTCATACACACGCATTATTCATATGTATTAATTAGTTTGTCTTTTTTAATGCACTGTTTAATATTCCCGTATGTCATATTCAGTTATTTTAATTTCCCAATACAAATGTATTTTCTGATACACGCTCAGTACGTATTTTTATTCTTATTATGAACACATATTACCCATACGTATTTATTAATTTGTCATTTTTTATATTCTGCTCAATTTTCTCATATGCCATAAGTAGTATATTTAATTTCCTAAACGAGTAATTTTTTTGGATGTTTTATTTTATGTGTATCGGAAATATTCACTATTTTTTCAAAGACGCAAAGAAAGAAAACGATAGCGATGTTTCCTGTTACTGATTTTATTCTATTTAATTTTCTTTTACCATTGTTCCTGTAATTTCTATGTCACCGCTTTTTTTTACATCTTTTAGATTGTAGGACCTACTATCAATAGGTTTACGAAGGTTTGTCGCACCCCTCTTGTTTGTAGTTGCTTTCCTGCAGTGGATCTTTTGTCCTAAGATATTACCTCAGTTTTTTTATCCACACCTCCTAATGTTTTCATCCCTATCTCTATTTTCCGAAACACTATTTATGTTATTAATATAATTTGCAAAGTTTATATGGAAGGAAATACTTTTCAGTCTCAATTTCCCTTTAATTATGATTCCTATTCCCTTTACCTTATGATTCCTATGTTCACACTCGAAATTCATGATATTCGGGGCTTATGATGTGGCAGTGTTAAACATTTGGCTACAGTAAAGTTTGGATAGTTCGATCCTGAAGGGTCAGTTCAAAACTAGAATTAAAGAGGTTTCTTAGCGAGGATTGAAAAACACACTTCGTTATATCAATCAAAATGAAGAATATCAAACGATAGGCCGAAAAAAATACACCCACTGCATTTTTAATTTTGTGAATTCAGACAGAAACTGCAATTAAAGTATCTCAAAGATGTTGCCATAAATAAATAAACGGACGATGGATTTAAATACAGGTAGCATAAATATTAAATACAAAATAGATATAAAGACAAAACATTTATATGTCACAATTTTTAACATATATTGATACAATAAATCCTATATACTTATATCATACTAAAAAATTAATATTGTTTATAATATTGAAAACAACCTTTTTCACAGTGACACGAAATAGGCAATTGATTGGCGTTGTATTAGATTTAGTCCTTAGATGAACCCTTAACATTATACACAATATGGTAAATAATATCAATCACTGTGAAATTTTAAAAAGAAATAAGATCTCTCGTATGCGCCTTTGGGGGGGCTTTAACACCCAAAACCCTCTCCGACCACGCCACTGTCCTAAGCACATCTCATTCCTCTGGTCATCAACGTGAAGTCAAGAAGAAAGAGAAAAAAAACGTCGAAAGAATGACCCGAGCTTAAATGATTCGTATAATGAGTGTTTATATTTTTGCAAAGAAAAATAATCACCATCGCTACGGATCCTCGGCTCAAAAATAATTAACCCTGACGCTTCTCCGTCATTTATGTTCACTCCGATTGCTCCTAAAAGACATTAGGCCTTTTGCAATGGACTTATGCGGTCGTAGAGGGAGATGATCCAGCTGCAGGATGCGCTTGTTTATTATTTTCCTGAGAATGAGAGTACACGCGGGACTAGCAAGCGTGTCTTTGTGGCATGTCTAAAGCGATTTCTCTCCCAGTCAACCCCAGCCAGCCAAGACTCCTGGACTTTTTTAAGTGCTACCCATAAATAGTTTCCCCTTATTAGTTCTGCATCGTATAATTTCCAAGTGCCAATGGAACGTGCCTGCTTTCGCACGCGCACTTACTCGGAGAGCTCTCAAAAGGGTCATTTGCAACGGGCATCAACTGCTTTGTGGATACATTCGAAAGAATGCGGTGAAGCCATCCTGTAGTGACTTCGAGGTAGTTACCATACTAAGAAAAGGCATATGGTTCCTCACTTACCGTTTATGAACCCTGAAGCATGCAAGAATGGGAGGGACAGCCTTTTGGTGTATACTGTATGGTCTGCAACGTTTCGAGAAAATGGGCCCATTCTAAATGAACTAACGTTTATGACCCCTCTGATTTAGTAGAAGGAATGTGAGCCAGAAGTGGGACAGATAACATAATTCTATCCTTATTGGAAGAACTACTTTGTAAGTTCAACAATTAGTCTATTGGCTTTCGGTTTCGTCAACGAGTTTAGGTTAAAAGTCAATTAGTCATCATTAGTCAATAAACTAATTGTGGAACTTACGAAGTTCTCCTTCTTCCAAGATGTCTGTTATCGACGAAGTAAATCTTGAGCGTATTAATTTTATTTTAGTTTAATTTACAAATTGATTTATTAAAGAGTGACTACGGATTAGAATAGAGAAAATTTGAATCCATTTCCTTCATTTTTTGTAAATGTTGTACTCCATGAAATATTTAACCTATAAAATTAATTAAAAATTAATATTAATTAAATTTGAACAGAAAAATAAGAAAGCATCGTGAAACAAAAACTCTAATACATTTAATGTACCTCCTTTTTAGGACATATTTCTGTCCGATTTGTTTAGTTACTGGATCTGAGAGGTGTTAACACTCATATGAATGTTTCTAATTAGTATGTAACTTGCAAATTGCTTCGTATGCTTAATCCGCCTCAAGTGATTCTCTCTCATTCGATTCTGGCATGACTATCTCAAAATAAAATATTTCGAAACATCCATTTCATTCCCCTCGTAAATAATTCCTGAAAATAGTTGCAAGAGATTAATCCTTGCAATTCGTATGATTTTATTTTTTGATTATTCTATGTTTATGTATTTTTTTATCATTTCAAACTTTGTATCACTGTTTAATTTGCTGATATGATTTTTTTGCCATTTTTTATCGTCAGCTATATCGGTACTCATCTTGTATATTGATGCTCTTTTAATGAAAAATAAAACTAAATAAACCTTCATAAAAGCTTATATTAAGAATTTATTTTTTAAACATATTGCCCGTCAAATGTAAGGAATATTCTGTATCTGACATCCAGACTACCGAAATGGCTAAAGAAATAGTGAGTAGACACATTATTTAGGCTACATTTTTTAATAAGGATATGCACCAGCACGCCAAAGATCTTTTCTGCTCGATGATACTCTTACATCGGTGGAGTTTTGGTATTCGATGACAGGTTCCCGTCTCAAATTAGAATGGAAACCTTTGATCCATGCTACAGATTATTTATTCAGAGTTTATCCAAACTTCGAATTGCTTGACGTAGCAAACTTAGTCGAAGGCCTTTTGCACCGTTGCCTTCCTTTGATGCGAGATTTCTTTTAAAATTGAAAGACATTTGCTTAAACCTGGATATCTGGGATCCCGTTCGAATCTGTATGTAGGCTACGTGCGAGACGGTGATTTCAGCAAAAAAATGGTGCAAAAGAATACGAGTTGCATACGAGTATTGGAAGTTAACGTAGCAATTCAAATTGCTGCCAAGATAAGAGCAAATGAGGATAAACGAGGTTGAAAGGATACAGAATAACTTGTGTAAAGGAAGAAGTTATCCTGAAAGAGGAAGGAGAAGATGAGAAAAAGGAGTGTTAATGTAATAGAAGGGTTGACGAAAGAATGAATGGTAACATAATGAGGAAACAGTATGGAGTAGAATGTTGAAAGGAATATTTTGCGAAGATTTACTAACGCTAATCACACGAAGAACTTGTGGGTGGAATGAGGTTAGTGCATATGGTTGAATAATGCATAGGAATGCTGAGAAATGTAAATACTTCGGAATATTTGGTGAAATACTGAAATATGTTCCCAAAATAATTTGAAGTTTGACGTGCGATTCCTTTGGCATCTTTGAGATAAAGTTAGCTGCTCTTGATGATATGAAAATTCTATAAATGTTCCTTCCTAAGAAGAGGGAAAAATAAGTAAGAGTTCAGATACTGTAGCGCGGTGTTTCCCTACATGGATTCCTACCCCCAGAACAGGGTCGACTTCATTGTTATGGGTGGCAATGAAAAATGACCTGCATGTCTTGAAAATTTACTTTTCCTTTTTAATTTCCTAATGAATTATTTCTTAACCTAAAGCCTGTGCTGAAAATGTTTTCGTGCAGGCTTCATTCAATGAATAATTTATTTTCTTGGTATTAACATTTTGTGCGTGTTACATGCGGGGCATCAGAATTTTTTAAATGATTAGGTGAGGCACGACGAATAAAAGGTTAAATAAGTAAACTTACTGATCTATAGCAAGGAAATAATATAATAAATTGATGAATAAAAATGTTGCCAACGACGAATTTATTGTGAGTAGAGGTAGAGTAATCGCTTTAATTTAAGTATGAGAAGCACAGATCAAATATTTACCCTTCGACAATTAAAATGCAGAATGCATACCCCATAATTAGAGTGACTATTCTTCGCTGCATACCTGAAATCATGACTGATGGAAATCCACGAAATGGTTTTCTTAAAATCGAATTGACTCGAAAAATTTCCCCAAACAAAATCAAATCACGAAGACACGCAGGTGCGTAAATTCCCCTCGGCAATGACATCCGTAATCGTGGCTCGTTACGCCTTTTATCGATAATGCTTACCACGTCGGACATCCTCAACGACATTGCGAAAACACGGCAAACCAAAATTTCGGGCGCACGATCCCAACTTTAATCGACATTCCTTTGACTTTTGTCTCCGCAATTTCCGGGCAGCATTTCTCCTTCACCCCGAAACCATTCCATTCACCCCAAGCACACCCCTGCTAAAACCTCACACCCGTCTGACCCTCGCTCCACGAATTAGAGAAATAATACAACCTGAAAATTCAAACGCCATATCCATAGAGGCGACGTGACGGCCTGTTGACAGGGTTTTTGGGGCGGCGGCGAAGAGAAAAAATAAAGCCGGTGAAGACATTCCACTTGTTCGGTGCGCTGTTCGAAGCAGCTGCGTAGCTTCACACAACCCTCACTCAAGCTATCACGCCGCTCCCCCTCCCCCGCTCCTTCGGCTCCTTTGATGTTCGCTACCACATGGCGCTTCAGTCCACCGCCAGCCTGTTTTATTTTCGTCAGCCCGCCTCGCGCTGACGCCCCCGTACCACGTGACCACATTTCTATTATTATTATTTATAATGGGAAAAAACTATCTACTGAAAACAAACCATTACACATGTGTCACTAGAGGGAAAACCTCTAAAAATGCAGCATTACCTTGTTGCATAAAAAGTAGAACACAGTTGCAGTTTATTCATTATTATTTATTTATTTATTATTACATACATGCGATGCAATTGGACAACGATCCGGTGGCAACGTCAAAGCAATTACATACATAACTGTACCTCATTACATCATTCAATACATTTCGTCTGACGTAATAACCAGAAATCATTACATTCTAAATAATATCCAACAATTACTAATTGAAAAACCCTTTTACACTTATATTATTAGATTCCGAGTTCTCCAATTTTGTAATTAAGTTCTACAATTTATCACCAATACTTATGAGTGTCTAACTTATTAAAGAAATAGTCTAACAGTAAAGGATAAGGTTAATATTCAAAGCTGAGTAAAAGAACACTTCTTTTCTGAAAATCTAACACCATTTTATAGAATGAATGTTATACCTCATTATTAAGTTTTTTACATGCATACTGTATATCTTTAGATAATAGATCCTCATAGATAAAAATTATTGTTTCACGTATAAATTATGTATTTTTCTTCTTAGTATTAAACTATTTGTAAATCACAAGTTAAAAATTTAAACGTTTAACCCAATGTTATTTTAGGACTACTCTTTATTCCAGACACTAAAATTGTGTAGTTTTTTCTCTCTTTCATATTATTTTATACTCTAATGTAAACCTTTGCAAAGAAATATATTTGCAATATGTAGACCATGCAACATATTAAAATATACTTCATTATTGAGAATGATCTTTTATACCTGTTTTTTTCTTTTTGTCTTGTTACTTATAAACTCGAGAAAATTTCCTTAAGAAACCGTTTCATGATATTTAGTATATGTAATATCTAATATTCAATTGATGAATATAAATTTTCATTATAGATAGCCGGACAAGATTTAATTATGTAATCTTTTGGCTATCTCAAGCATAATATACACGCTGATATGTTTATTTTATAATTATAGTGAATGGTATTTTTTGGATATGATATATACTCGATATTATTATTTTTAAGTTTTTATTTCCGTGGACCCAATTACGCGCGCGGAGATGAAAAAAAATCGCATTCCACGACTTGAGTGTCATCGCCACCTCTTTTCCGGCTCCCTCGTCATCTCTTCCATTTCTCGGCCATCACTCCTCCACCAGCACTCCCTTTCACTAGCAAACTCTATCCCACCATTTGTCTCGCACGCTTCCTTCCTATATCATCTCCGCTCTCTCTCCGCCTTCCTACGCCTCCCTTCCTCTTAATTTATGCGCGCTATACTGAGACACAGTCTTCAAAATTTAGCTTTATCGAGACATCGGGTTGATTGATCGCGCGAGACATTTAAATCTCGATTCATGTGCCGTAATGTTCGCTTCTCCCTCTCGTTCTATTTCCTACGCAAAAAACGCTATTCGAATCATCGAAAATTGGATAAGGAAAAAGTTTTCTTATTTTTCTATGAACTCTATGACCATTTTTCCTTAAACAAGGAAAGGGTTAAGGTACTTTGCACATAAGGGTGGTGCATTTTACCTTAATTCAACCTTCACTTCCTGATATAGTGCTAAGGTTATTCGTTTAATGATGTAATCATATTATTTACTTTTATGTGGAAAAGGGTGGAAAGTTATTTCAAAAGTGTAAAAGAAATGAAAAATCCCGAGTAAGAACGGAAATACGAAATCTGAGAGAGCCAGGACTCGAACTCAGGTCTCCCAATTCGTTCAAACTATAATCCTCATGCCAAATAGCTTAACTGGATAAGGCACCCGACTGACAATTGAGTGATCTAGTAATAGTAAAACACCACTGACAGCATTGTTAATAATAAGAGTCACAAATATACCTTAAGCTGTCAAAAAACAGTTTTTTTGACAGCTTAAGGTACATTTGTGACTCTTATTATTGAGTGATCTAGGTTCGATTCCCGGTTGAAAGCAAGTCTGACAGGACCGGGCAGGGACGTCGCAGCCGAGGGGTCAGCGGGGGCAGCTGCCTCATTTTATACTCATTTTGCCCCCCCAATCGGAAGTCAGTTTTGTTAATCAAAATATAAATACACTAAATATGGTGCATTCTAAATGCCCCAAACCAAAATGTTCGTATGAATTCTCTCTTTTTTTTAGCAATTCTAAATTTTCTCATTTGGGTTTGCCCCCCCATGAAAAATTTTGTTGCGACGTCCCTGGGACCGGGGCTTGAACTCGGATCTCCTAACTACAGGTCGATGACTCCATCCATTCATGCTATCCGTCATGATCATTCTAATTTGAAAGAAAGGGCATTTTCAAATATTTTGACCGGGTAGATTAACTGGATGGAGCAACAGATAGGAGGTCCGGGTTCAAGTTCCGGTCCGATAAGACTTCCTTTTTATGTCCCTTCTTTCTCTTTTCTCTTTGTATTTTAATTTCTAAGCGACGCCGTAATAGATGTTGAAATGAAATAATCTCTAAGGGCTTAACGCATTCAACCATTTCATTCCGCTGAGCAAGTATTATAGTTGCAGTTCAGCGACGTTATTCTATAGCTTGCATTGATTAACTACAGCCACTTATAGGAATTATGCAATAATATTAATAAAATCAACGGGCTGTCGAGTGACTTTGTGGTATAGCGTGGCAAAAGAAAAAAAGGAAATTATTTCAAATTTTTTATATGGTATTTTGGATAGTAATATATTAAAGAAGGAGCAAGTTTCCCCGAGAAAAGTAGCTTTCCTTTTTTGTATTTTCCTTCAATAATATTAATATCTTGATGTGGTTGGACAGATAAGTATGCGGTGTGAGGATTTATCACTGTATTTGGATGACAAGTATTGGTGTTAAAATGTGTTGAAGGTGTATGAATATACCTTTAAAATAATACAATAGTATAATGTGATATGAAGTTAATTAGGTTATTAGCGACGCTTGGATATGCGTGAGTGAACATCTAAATCACTCATGCTTACGCCTCGTCTTGCTACCACACATTTGGTATCCAACAAGCGGCCTTTATGGATATACATTTGTGATATGGCATTCTGAATACTATCGCTTAGGTCAATCTGTATTCATTCGAGTGAAACCAAAATGTAAGACAGTAATTGGGGTAGTTGCCCCGTCAATCCCTCGTAATCGTCGGAAGTAGAGGTGCCTACACGGTGTAGAAGTAAGCTTTGTGATAAAGCGTCAGTTGGCGGAAATGACTTTGAAGTCTCCGTTCTGACTGATCAAAATATACTTCACTCCCTCCCCTCGCTTTCCAACATTTCTTCATCTCCTCCTTTTCCTGATCTAAACTTATGAGTCATTCGCTCTTATTTCTAATCGGCCTTTTAGATACAACTGGGATACAACTCCTGTCTATCACTGACTCGCAGAATTTTCTCGATACCCGACAAAAACCCACGTTGACAGGACACTCCAAGCATAGATGCGCACGGGATCACCCACGTAGTGAAACGTACACACAGCAAAAAGGTGCAAATTAAGAACTAAAATGTAATTTATCCGTAATATGTCCAATCCGAGATATCGGCCCGAAACTAACTATAAAAGAAAACTGCTACGTATATATCAATTTTGCTCGCGACGAGTTCTTGGTCACGTGAAATATAAATTGGGTTGCATGAACGGATATCTTCGACGTTATGCTCCACTTGAACTATTTATTTGCAGAGTTTTGATTTCTCTAAATTAAATAGTGTGTGGTTCGCACTCATTTTAATTGTACAAAGAGCTGATGGAAAATTTCAAAATTTTATAATAGATTGGTAGAGAGTATAAATAGCTTTAAAAATGTTCACGTGTGAAAAATTCGAGATAAATGTTTTCGACTTTTTCGATGCTATAATTTAAATATCAAAAAATAAAAAGCGCGCATATATGCAAATACAAACTAATCCTTAATGAGAAAAAATGTACACTATATGGCATAATACGAAAATAAAGCATTTATGAAATTAAGAAATGCAGAACATCGCCGGATGTAAAAGTATCTCTGATGGTGTTAAAGGGTTAATTAATAAGATTTATTTGATTTATTGAATATTATAATTAATATATTATATATTATTGAATATTATTATTATATTGAACTGATTTATGCAGTATAAATTATGTTACATAAATGTCGTTTATAGTTATCATTACTACATAATTTATGCTATCACATATTGCACATCGCAGCATTGTCGCAGAACGTTATCACTTTTATTAATGTAGGCTAAGATTAGGTTGGGTTGGGTTGGATTGGGTTGGGTTGGTGTACTTGTTTCGTCCATATGCGCTTTTATGTCTGTGGAACTTTGTCTATGTGGGCTTTTATAAATGTGCGGTGTTGTCGATGTGAGCTTTTATTATCACTGTGGGATTTTGTCGTGAGAGAATTTATGTTTGTGGGCTATTGCGTGTGGGGTTATGTCATAGAACCAATTTTCCAACCAAAGTTATGTTTCGTGCTAATGTCTGTACTTTATTTCTGCTCCTTCCAGTTCTTCGACGTTTAGCCCTTATTCATTTTCCCCGGAGAAAAGGCCGTGGATCATTTCCTAAGAGATTGATTATCTGGCGTAATTCGCAGCGGGTTGCGAGGAATTGAAGGAAATAATTGTGACTTTGAGTGATTACACGGCAGAGATATACGGAGCATGTAGCTTTTAGCGGCGGTGATTACAAGGCGTCACGCGATATTTACTTTGATCGTTGGAGGAAGATTTCGAAGCTTGGATTCGTCGGAGGTTTTGAATTTGATCTGACGGACACTGCGCTATTGCCGATTACTCGTATTCGACATGAATGTTGCATGCTGTGCAAGAATATACAGTTGCGTATAGTAATAAATGTTTAAAACAAACACGACGATAGAGGAAGCAGGAACTAAATCGATTCTGGAAACAACAGAAATTAATATAGTTGGTAAAATCACAGGTAAAAAAACGAAATCAGTGAATAGTTAATATAATCTGGAATAAGTCTCAAGGTGGATGGAGAATAAAAAACTATAAAAACATCCTGATAGTGATCATAGGAAATGACGATACAAAGACAGAAAGAGGCATAAGAAGATAAAGAAACAGAAAAGAGGAAGAGAATCCTTAGATATGAAACGGTTTAATAGTATTTAGGATTACCTTCGGAAGAAATTTTATTTAACTCGTACGAAGAATATATAAAATATATCTATATACACGT
Organism: Sympetrum striolatum; assembly: GCA_947579665.1. NCBI lineage: Eukaryota > Metazoa > Arthropoda > Insecta > Odonata > Libellulidae > Sympetrum > Sympetrum striolatum. The sequence continues at coordinate 61,263,944 of OX388352.1, forward strand.
ATATTTATATAGATTATAACGTTCTATTTCATATATTATTCAACTTTTTGTGCCCTTGGAACATCTGGTGGGGTGTAAATAAAACATGGCTACTAGTACAATATCTTGTTCTTTTTTTCACTTCAGCAAAAATTATGGAGCAGGTCAATTCGATTGATCATAAAGATACAATTATTGCAAGGTGTATTAATATGTACAGTCCTGGCCAAAATTAACGCAGCACCGGCCGTAAGGATCGCTAGGGAGGTGCTGCGTTAAATTTGGCCAGGAGTGTACAGAAAAGTATCAGAGATATCAACATAAGATAGGAAAAACATAAAGAAAACAGCGTGGAGCGGAAGAATGCCGAGAGAATATTTATACGTATGGTCCACGGAAATATGTCAACTAAATCAACCCGCATTTTGGTTCCCTGAAATCATAGAAACAGACCAATTGAGGTAATATACTTCATTTGCGCCCGATATCCGCTTCACGCAGATAAAGTAAAGCGGAGCGTAATTAACCTCTCTGGTAATGGGATACGATTCCACATTTTCGCCTCCAAAAGGCAGAGCAAAATCGAACGCAGCCCGTGGCTCATCCTCAAACGCGGAGGCGATGAATTAAACATCCTCCGCTAGTTATCGTAGAAGTAGAACAAACAAAATTTTGTTCGGCGCAACGCTCGCCTGTTGCCCCAATATCGCGCGAGTCAGAGACGACTCCCAGATTTTTTCAGAGAAATTAAAGTGTCGCTCCCCGTTTTCCTCTGGCGGCCCATCACTGCCACTCAAAAAATTCAGCACTCAAACTGACGTTGCGGTCTTCGCCGAGCTCTCCTTCGCAAATTGCACGCTCTGCGAGGAGGGGAAATCGAATAACCTATTCCATTATGAAATTAATAGCTCTAAAATTCGGTGTTTGGGCAACGTGAGGAAAATAATGAAATGATGTCGAGAGGAGCGCGTTAATCCGATGCGACTAATTGTTGCAAGAAATCACGTCTGAGAAACGGCTCCGCTACGGAATTTTCGGCGTTACGGACGAGGTTTTAAACGCGAGGTGACTTCTTTTGGAATTTGGAAATTTGGGGAGATTTCGACGTCGAGACTTCCCCTTCAATTCAATGCGCGAATATTTCATCATTTCATCTGCTGCGCACCGAAGTATTCAAGTAAACAAACGCAAACAAATGTGTCTTAGTAAACGCGAACATCTACAAGTCAGCCCAGTAGTTAGCGTGATAACCTTGCAACACCAGGTTCACGGGTTCGAGTCCTGGTAAGAGCATAGTTGTTTGTGTACTTGAAAATGGTTAATTGCAAGAGTCTAAAATCTCCTCGAGACCAAAATTACCCAATAAAGTCGTCTTTGCTATGTTAGTAGTTCACCAGCGCGAAACATGTTGCACCAATATATTCTGTGGGAATGCACGAAGTAATATTCCTTTCCGCTATTATTATTATGATCAAGAACTTTATTCGGTTAATGCCTATTAAGTGGGGCATTTTTCAGGTGGGAAGACAGGTAGAAGGGTCGCTAGACCAAACTGTCATAAAATTGACCCTTCCTGGGCGTTGCTGTGTTGCTGTATGTTGATAATTTCAATTGGTTATAATTTTTCAAATCGTATTCAATATAGCCAGTGTACCTGTACTGCCCTCTGGTGTGAGTGTCAGGTCATAAGGTCCCTCCGCTGAAGAAGGGTCAGTTTTATGATTTTATATTGGGCTAGCGACCCTTCTACCTGTCTCACTACCTGAAAAATGCATGGATTTGTACCACGAATAAAATCCACGGATAAAGGCGTTGTATTGTGAAAATCTATCACAACGAAAGAAGAGTCGTAATTTTCCATTCAGCGAATAATTGTCATCATCAGGGGACAAAAAAGATCTAGAATCAGTTGTGGATAATAAAAACTGGGGAAAAAGTATAAGTCTGTCTCTCCTCTTTCGTTGTACCACAAAGTCACGGCCCAAGCAATGGATTCTATTTATTTACATTATTACTTTCTCCATATACGAAGTATAGAGAAAGTATTGTTTTCATGAAAAAAATCGACTTCGAGATTTCAACGGAAATACATGTTTTGGGGTCCCTAGAACACGTTTTGACCATTTTCGGAATGATGTCTGTGTGTATGTGTGTGTGTGTGTGTGTGTGTGTGTGTGTGACAGTGGGCGCTCTAACTTGAAAAATATTAGTCGTATCAATACCAAAATTCATGTATAGTACTGTGGTGTGTGCTGTCAGAGTTGATTAGGTTTTCAAGTAAATCGGTTAACCGGAAGTCGAGCTTCATTCATCAAAGCTCATTTCCGGTTTTCAAAATATCTCCATAAATATGATATATACGTATATTGTATTACTTATAAAAGTTTTAGATAATGTGTTTTACTATAACTTTTGTATTTAACATATTTTTGCATCACCGGTTGATTAGGAGTTATTCGTGAAATACTGATAAACCGGAAGTAGCTGATTATGTACTTTGTGGGCGCTCTACCATAAAAACTGTTTGTTGGATCAACACCAAAATTCATATATAGTATTTTGGTTTGTGTCGTTAGAGTTGATTAGATTTTGGAGTAAATCGATTTACCGGAAGTCGAGCTTCATTCTTCAAAGCTCATTTCCGGTTTTCAAAATATCTCCATAAATAATTTACTATGACTTTTGTATGAAACATATTTTTGTATCACTGATTGTATAGGAGTGATTCGTAAAATACTGATAAACCGGAAGTTGCTGATTATGTTCGTTGTGGGCGCTCTGGGCGCTGGGGCTAAAGGCAACTTCATCGTTTTTCATCGAACATGTCCCGAAAAATTATCTATGATGTTTGTGACGTAAAAGATAATATGAAAGAAATTAATCACTTATCTTCCAAGTTTAGATTGAATATAGAGTTCGAAAATACTGTCGTAGATAAATATTTACATCTTATATATGGAGAAAGTCATGTGCTGGCCACATCAGATTTTTTCTTTTCATACCATCCTAGTTCATTAATATCCAAGGTTACTGCGAATTTTTAAATCTTTATAGTTTCCCTTTGTTTTTACTTCTCAAGGAAGTAATTTTAAAATATAGCTACAGTATCTTCTGGTTGTGGGCATGAACGTCAATTTTCATCGGTATTTATTCTTTTTCGAACAAATTTACAAGTAGTAAAGAAACGAACAACTCCTTCTGAGTATGTTTTCATATTTATCTGTTCTCATTTCTTACTTAATTTATTTGATCAAGAAATCGTTTCACCTAAATAACCCTGTATGAGGCACGACAACCTCTTAATCACGCTATCGCAGCTTTATTTTCTTTTAAAATACATAAATTTACACGTGCATACATGTCGTAACCTCATTAAAAGAACAGATTTCTTATTGTGGTACCGTATTTCTTGCTCTGATATATGAATTAATAAAGTTATAATAATGCGAAGGTACTGATAAATAGCAGTTTATATTGAGACAATGATTAATTCTAATGTGAGGTGGAGTTACAAAACTGCATTTGCTGTAAGACACGACAGTAACATATAATTTATATGGTTCTTGCTACCATATCTTGACGAATGGAATTCATTTTTATGTTTCTGAGATGAGAATGGAGGAAATTTAGCTCGGACTTACTTTTTCTACGTCATCATAATGCGCGTGATCATTGAAAGCTCTTGAGAAATGAGTAATGCTGAGAATTGACATCCAATCTGGTGATTTTATACAAAATACTACGATAGGCTATCCATAGATATGTATTCTTTGCCCCACCAATATCATCCAAATCCTCCATCCTCCTAAATAGTTATGAATTGATAACCTCACTGAAATCCATTCTTCGTTTCCAAATTAAAAATTCTACCATTACGGTATCTTTATAAGATACTAAGAGTGTTTTTAACCATAACGGTCATGGTAATAAAACTTGTTTGTTTTATATAATTTAAGGAGTTTCGATTTAGAATACCTTTACCCAAAGTGGTAATCTTTAATAAATTTTACACATGGAACCTTAACTGTTCTCAGATTCACTAAAAAATTTTCTACAACATCCAAAGAAAGAGCGTTCATTCACATGCTGAAAGAATGCTTTTTGAAATTACATTATTATTATTGTTATTATTAGGGTCTTTATTAGGCGAGATTGAGACTACAAATTCTCCTCTTCCATCTAACCTGTCAATCATATCGAATTGATATAATTCGATATAATGGAACAATGTTCAATTATATCGAAGTATACTTAAAATAAATTTGTTGTTTATATTTCCATTTTATTTTATCTTCGCTAGTTTCACACTGTTGATTTCAACTATATTTTTTCATGGTTTATTTTCAATTGCAGTTATTTTGTATTTACCTTAAAACACTCTTTTACATAATATGTGTTATGGAATTCCTACCAAAGGGTTCCTTCTGGGATGTCTAATTTCTATTAGTTTAGAGTTATAAACATCTAAAGTTATGTATTATTTTTTGCGATATATTATCATCCATAAACTCAGTGAGGATATGAAGGAAAAATGTCGATTTTTTCATCTTGTGCAGGACACTTTATATTCCAAAACTCTTCAAAGCTTTTGATCGCTAATATTGTAGGGGTACAGCCAACCTACGGATTGATGAATATATTGACAGAAAGCTAAGGACAGCTTACAATAAGAATATGGTAGTAAGAATTGTATATATATATATATATATATATATATAAACTTGAATCCTAGCTCGGTCTTTAGTTCTGAAAAATGTCTTCATTCTCCTAAATTCAAATCTCAGCTAGCAGTAGAGGAGTCACCGGAAGGAATCCTTCCTCGTTCTAGTAATTCTTAAAGATTAAATCTCATTTTTCAAGAGCTCGAGGTTTCATTCAGTCACAGTTTAATTTCATCTGGGTGGTGACTTTTCCCGATGGAATCCCACTTTCACAATTATTCGAAAAACCTTCCATACGCTCTTCTTCTTCTTTCGCCCAGACTTCTCCAATCCGATAACCTTACACTCTTCTTCAATTCCCACGCTCACTATTGGACTAATTACATGATGAGGAATCACTGAATTAACTCATTGCCCTGACAGTGGCGCCATTATACACGTGTGTGAGGCGTCCGAAACTTTGACTTGTAAATACGTCGTAAAACACTTGAGGTGCTTTTTCTGTCAGCACTCCTCGCAAAATGAAATGTGATTTTCGATGTTCTTCATGTTCAGCAGATTTGTCGCCAGGGATTCTTGTTCGTTTTCCAGTTCATTCGTCCCCTATTTTAACCCTTAGCACAACAAGGGGGTTCTCGGAAAAACCTCAGAGTGAAATTATTAGTGATTTTGCTGTTACTAAAACAAATGAATTTGTATGTGTCCCGCATCAGTTAAATATATAAAAAAATAATTAGACTCATATTAAATTATTTCATAAATACGTAAATAAATAAAAAATCCCTTGGTGTCCCGGAAAACCTTGTAAAAGTGGTAAACTACGTTGCTTGAGGTTTTGGTTCTTAACAGCCCTAGCTGAAATTGTGACATGAGCTAAAGACTAGCTATGGGAAAAGATAAAGCTATATTTTAGTTAAATAATGTATTTATGTAATGTATATAATGTAATATGCTATAGGAGATCCTAATATAAAAACATTAAGACTTTCATGGATAAGAATATATGGATCACATTTTGTTTACTTTCTCTGTTGTTAAACTTATTGACAATGTATGTCAAGATTTAATTTAAGAAACCAAAAAACGCTTAGTTTCAGTGATCTACCGCAAAAAACAATAGAAATATAAAAGAAAATTCGTGCGTTCACCAAAAGATCCCGGCTTGATAAACTACGATGGCCATCTTTGCTAATGGTTCAGTGGTTTAAAACAATTTTAGTGTTTCCAAGTGCTTTCCTCGGAGCTAAAACTTTTAGCCCAAAGAAAAGTTCGCCTTAGAGGACTTTAAAAAATTTTATCGCACAAATTTAGTCTCTTAAAGATGTGCGTACCTTCAAAAAAAGTTGAAGCAAACATTTTTACGAATAATGAGAGCTTTCGTCACTTTGCACTAAAAATACTTGTGGTATACGATAATATATCTTGATATTTCCCTAGTAATACATGTATCTAACATATCTGCACTATTCAGCCTCGGATTTCATTAATCATGCCGATAAATAAATAAAGGATTCTCATGCGTGATTAACGTTAGCAGAAACTGTTCCTTTTACAGTTCTTTTCGATTTTTGCTGGTCTTTATTAAAATTAATGACGGTTGGTGTGCTAGTGGGCTCATACATTTCAGATATATCCTCTGTTATCCAAAACCTAATTCACAAAGTGTCTACATGCTCCTTTATACGTGTTCCACAAGACATTAGAGGGCTTGTATCTGGGAGCAACACACCAGTTGGTGTCACAGCTGGACAAGTCGCTCGCCTCCCGATTGAAATTAATTAGATTTTAACAAGTTTGTGCCCTTTTATGTGACGAAATTCCACTCTACAGCTGACCCAAAAAATACAATGTGTATCCTTCGCGGATGGGGAACAAAACTTATCTCGTTGTTATGTGGATATAATTATCCAAACATCGACACAAATTGCAATCGTATATTATTATTATTATTATTATGATAAATATCTCTTAAACAAATCATAACGGAATAATTCAAGAGACACGGAAATAGTAAAAATTATCTTTGAACAAGGATATTGATTCGTATAATTTTTTATCATCATATTTTGATTGATTTCTTACAACTGCGAAAGAAAGATATTAACCCTCCAAGGACGAGAATTATTTTTTTCTTAAAAATTACCCTGATTTTAGTATATTGGTATTCAGATGACCTAAATTAACAACAGAAAATTGTTTAAAAAAAGTTAACAATAATAGGTTCGTTGCAAATGCCCGTTCCCATATGGGCACGTCAGTCCTTCCCACTACTACTATTACGCGCGCCATGATGAAATTTAAAAAAAGCATTTTATCGAAAAAAATCATATTTATTTCAAAAAAATATTGTATAAAATGGTTTTTCTTGGAAGATATAAGTATTTGTATTATAATTATTTTGTTAAGTACTTTGTAAAACATTTAACACAGAGCCCAACATCGCACTAATTACGCTTTGTTCTCCCACGACTCTCGCACTCTTCATATGCGCAGCGTTTTCCCTTGTTCTGCGGTATGTCACCAATTACACCGATTAATTGATCATACCATAACTCTTGCGTGGAGCCAGTTTTTGACGTGGAAGCCTTGCGGAGTCGTCCACCGGGTGGTTTTTATTCCGTCTTGTACCGAGTAAAGTACACCTGAGCAATTTTCCGTCTAAACTCTAATTTTGTCCTTGGATCTAAGGATTTCCTTTTATTATTATTATTATTCGATTGTCTGAGTTGCAAATAATTTATATAAATTATATCTTACCAATATGCAGTGAATTTACATGAATTTGGTCAGTTCCACCCATATGCTTATTATACTGGGATATGAAGTAGGGTTATGGAAGCTGAATAATTTTCTTTTGTTTCCTATAAAACCTTTTAGCTTTCATCAACGGAGTAACTCCATACGCTGTTGAGGCTGCCACAATTACCAAATTGTCCAGCCATTTAGTGATTCATATTCCTTCACATGTAGAAATAGCTGTGATGCTCTTTCCAACCTCCTCCTCTTTTAGATCATTTTTTGGTGGTAGCGGACGATCTTTCGGAATCCGGTTCTTTCTGATTCGCCCAGTTCCATTGTAGCCACATCCTTTCAAATGTGGCAATAAATTCTTTCGTATAAATTATATATTGAGCTAAATAAATTAATGCTATTATATTATTTCACATACTACTTCAAATTATAATAACCGAATCTTATCAATTTACCTCTACAACATCGCTTGCAGCTGTGTCTTCCGTAGTATCTTATCATCTCTTCTTCACAATCTAAGAACTGGGAAGGCACCAAATGCTGCAAACATCTTTGTGTAATTATTTTCATCGTAGGCCAGACTTTGTAGAACCCATCGCTTGACTGTCTAACTTAGTATTATCCGCTAAGTGTAAAAATTTCATTATTTGGATGAATCAGTCCCTCCTCATCGCTCTACTAACCAATTCAATATGTACATCCTTTTTAGCGTCCCAGTAATATTTTTTTCCAGGAGAATGTTGTACCCGGATACAATCAAAATGCCAATGATGGCTCGCATCTCCTCTACTGTAATTTGTGGACTGGGGCAATTAAAAAATCGGGCGTAATTCTCACTTTGTTCCACTATGAATGCGACGAAATCGTCATCGATAAAGAGCTCTAGCAATTAGATACAGCTAAGTTTAGAGTATGAAAAGTAATCTGCTTCAGAAAAACTTCCCGTCCACTCAATGCTGCCCTTTATCCATTTTCTCCGCACAATTTTTTTTGCCCCATCGTCTTCTCCAGCACCGATACTTTCGTTGGTTGCCAACCGAATTTCGGCTTGTGCCCTCATTTGCTTGCCAGTAAAATTGTCAAACAATCTTTCCTCATCTTCATCAGCCAATGCTTCATCAGTTTGCTCATTTTCTTCTGTTGGAGAAATGAAGAAATCGGTAACATCTACCTCATTCTCTTCATCCTCGTCGAGGATTCGGAGAGCCTCCTTCACTGAAGTCGACTCATGAAAACTTACATTTTTCCTGAATAGAAACTATAACACCTCTGATGATATAATTTTATGTGAAGCTAATAAAATTTGAAAGGATATGTATATCTAGTACAATAATCATTTGCTAATATATGTTGTTGCCGCTTCTACTATATAAATTTAGGTTTTCCGAGCTTTAGTTCATAAATATGCATAATAATTGCCATAGTCTTCTTGTCACAACTTAAAACTAAAATAATTCTTAACTTAATTGCACCAAAAATAATGTATTGTGTCGCAAAATATTCTTTTATATACTATATATAGTTTTCCTTGACAGCCATCGGCAAGGAAATCGCGTAGTAGTGGGAAGGCCTGACGTGCCCATATGGGAACGCAGCAATAAACAACGTTATAACAACAACAAATAACCTCAAACTCTGCTCTATTTAATTTCTTTCGATGATTAGAACATCATACTAAAGGTATACAAGCAAAAGACTACTTTAAATTAAAAACAGTAAAACTTATAAAAATTAGTTGCCAGAAGGATCCATCTCAAAATTTCGCTGTTTTTCGAAAAATCACAAGAAATATTTCCCTTGACTTAAATGCACCAAAACTCAAATGAAAGTAAGCTTTGGACCCTCTTAGCTCACAAAATATCGTTTACTGACCATTTTATGACACTCAAGATATTGTTTAGCTACCTAGAGAACCCAGCTGCAGTCCGTTCCCATATGGGAACGTCAGTCCTTTAAGGGTTAAATACAGTCAAGAGCTTCATACAAGGCATTAGATATCGAGAAAAATATTTCTGTACCATGATGATGACGCAACGCGTTAAAATCTAAGTTGCAAGAAAAAATGTTTCAATGGTATAGGTAAAGTTTATTGAATGTATCTTTTGGTTTGGACCTATTTCACAACTTTAAACTCATTCAAACTCCAATTGCACCGAATTTGAGCTATGTTACGAACAGTATCTAGACTTCACTTGTCTCTCAGTTGACGTGTGCATAAAACACAGCTGAATCTCAGAAATATCTTTCGAACCTTAATCAGTTTATTATTCATCAGCCCCATAAAAACTCGATAAAGGCTCATTTCCTCTTAATTATTCCATTTAAGAGGTTTAACAGTTAGCAAAAAAGGGCGATTCTAAACATCACGGCTTAATTGATCCGCTCATTAACGATGCGATACGTATCACGTCTTATTTTAAGACGAAAGCTCGCCTCTCCTCGGAAACATCGCAACAAAGTCGAAACATCTCCGACATTATCATTCGTTAGCCGGGGATTAATGTATAATGTATGGCACCTGTCATACGTCTTCAACGAGGGCTCCCTTCCCCACATACCGAAGCCGAATTTCATAACTCCGCCTCGGATGCCTGAATTACGACCATCTACTTATGAAGTCCCCACCGTTTAATTATGTTTCGCTATTCTTGCCACGTACCCCATCCGAGACTCCGACAGGGGCGTTATATCTTCGTTTGGAAGGCGTCCTTCAAATAATCAAGCCGAGAGAAAAGGTTAGGTAGATCTCGTTCGAGATAAAGATTTCCACATTTTTCTTCCCGATTTTTTTTTGCCTCCGCAGGCAGCAATGGCAGATCCGTGGCCACGACGCCATCCCATGACATATCACCGCGGCAAAGGGGAATTTCCCCCAGTCATTCCGTGATCACTTCGGCAATAAAGTTACGCGGCCGTTCCCGCAGTTATTTCGAAGGAACTGGAGAGTAGCGGAAAAATCCACTCGCGCCGCATTCTTCCCCGCGAATCCAGTTTTCTTCGAGGAAATTATTTCAACCGAAAAGGAAGTCATCAGATGACATTCGTGAAAAAGTTTGTCTGAAACCGTCTGAAAATTCCGGGCGTCTCGGGAGAGAAAAAGGTTCGATGCATTAAAGATATATCAATCAATTGGGTCCACGGATTTGTGCTCTGTGTTTGGGAGCTGGATCGAATCGGACTGGGAGGCTTTTCTTCAAATGGTGACCGAACAGCGATCGAATATAATTATAGTACCGCGTAGTAAAAAGTCTTTTTCAGTGCAGGTGGGGGGAGTATCGACAACCTACCACACCCCCTAATACCTCCATCTTTGATGCACCTTCCTTCATTCTCATGCAGTGAGTTTCTTCTATGAACAGCAGTGTTTGCTATTATTATAACGCATAGTAGAGAGCCTGCACTGAAATTTTGGGGCATATACTCCTCGGGGATATCCCTCCACTCACGCGAACTCCTACCCCGTGTACTCCACGAAACGACCTTCACTTCCTCGTGGGTGCTAGCTATCGCAAATCGTTCTCTTGATTTTCTTCAAAATATCCCATGGGTACACCTAAGGAATTTGCGAATTGAAAGGATTAGTTAACTTTGCTGTCCATGGAAGAGACTCACTGCATGAGAATAAGGGGAAGGGATATCAGAGCGGGAGATATTCGTAGGAGGGTAGGTTGTAGATGCTACGCTCACTGGTACTGAAAAAGGCTCTCAATTACGCGGTACCACTATAGTATCTTCTGCGCATAGTGTTGACAAATCCTCTCAATTTGCTAATTCCTTTTGAGTACATATGGCAGGCATATTTTGAAGAAAAACAAGGGAATGATTAGCGATAGCTGGCAAGCACGAGGAAGTGAAGGTCGTATCGCGGAGTACAGTGGTAAGGAGTTCGCCTGACTCGGGGTATTCCCGTCCGAGGAGATGTGTGAAAATTTCCGCGCAGGCTCCCCACTATGCGGTACTATAATAATGTTTCGTGAACGTTCCCTCTTCGCTGTGTCGGCTCTCTGGAGGTTCTAAAAAGAAGTCGGGGATCGCGGGTGATTTATCAACAATTTTAGGCTGAAGGAGAGAACGTCTCCTGTGTGACAGAACGATGCCATTCGAGGCTCCATGAATGCTGGAATAACAACAGGTGCGGTGTTTTTTAATTTTGACTTTCGTTTGAAGTGTTCTCGGCTGTCACGGTCCTTTTTCTTTCCTCTGCCGCCTTTCTCGAGCTCTTTCGCAATTTTTGTTTCGAGGAGATCAATCAGGAGGAAATGATGGATTGAAGACGTATCAGAAACATTAGATTCCAGCGCCGTTGACTTGCTTGATGGATTTTGAGACGGATGATTATTATCATAGTTCTCCAGTGACGAACTGACTAACGAACGAAAACCAAAAGAAACTAAACGAGTGGCCATGATAAATTAACAAAACTGATGTAATAAAACTTTTATTTTGGAATTTTTAAATTTTATCGGACTTTTGCTTCCTTGATAAGTCGGCCGATGTAGAGAGGAATTCATGTAATAATTTGATGGCACATGTATGTGCAATTTCATCTAGTATAATTATAACAGTTATATAGTTATATAAATTATAATAGTATAATATAACACCTGTTACTGAACTTGCGTTTCACAAGTTTATACTTATTTGTATTGAATGGCCCCCAGGCTTAATTGGTTACAGCACCTTTCTAGTAGTAGTATCTCGCCGGTGCCTACAAAATTTTCGTTACTGTCCACGGGAGGTTTTTGAAGGGGTTTTTATCCAGTCTTTTGGCTAATGCTTAACAGATTTATTTGTATCTTAATATATCCCCCTTGACCGTATCCTTCCAGTACTAAATTGCAGCGATTATATTAAATAAATAAATTCTGTACAAGGTATGTATTTCATGTATTATTTTTACTGGAAGTTACTTATGTATTTCTTTTACGTACGAAGTCCAAGCGTTTTTATACATTTAGCTATTTTATTTTCTCAATAATTATTGAACTAATCCAATTTGTATACTTTTATTGTTTAGGTGGATAGGTATCTCCTGACGAATCATCTTTGACTCAGGGGACCTTGTTATGGTAGCCCTTCTCGCGAAAAAAATATGAAAAAATGTGTTGATTCATCGTTGAGTAATTTGAATGATCTCTGAAAATATTACCATTTCTGGTACTATCTCTTGAAATCAGGACGCATAAATTACCTTCAAAATCTGCTTCTAAATTCTACTCAATTATAACTTCGCAATTACTCTACAAGTGAAGTTTATGATATACTGTTTAATATCAACGGGAATATGGTTATTTATGATAATTATATGAAAGAATCCTTTGTAGATTACAGAAAATCATTACTGATGCTATTTCTTACCGCTCATTTCTAATAAAGTTGATGATTCCTGGTTGGTATTCCCATATTCTTAGTACGATTAAAAAAATGAATTTGCCTACAATGTGTACAAATGTGGAATGTGGTACAAAGTAATTCAATGCAAAAAAGCGTATGGAAACGTCTACATTGCATGTTAGAGGCCAAAGAAAGAAATTCAATATTGCTATGATGAATGATTAATAAAAATCATTTTTCAAAGAGGCTTCAATTCCTCTAAATATTAAATATTTCTGTAACTATGCGAGTTTTCTAAAAAACACGCAAAAGCTTTCAGGATGTAATGTGTTTTGGATAGTATATGTGCAAATGCTCATTAAATATTGTGCATCATCCTGTCTTTTGGAGCACAAAAACATCTACACTATATTTACCAACTAAAATTTGTCATTTCTGATCATAGTTATAGACATTTTACCAAAGAACTTCAATCTATAGATAATAAATAATAATCGGGTCCTCATGGTATTTTTTCCTCTGTATCAAAGTTTTCTCATAAAATACTTGCACTACCTCTCACTCTTATCAACAGTATTTGTTGTTAAAATTCGAGTACCCGAGAAATCAAAAACTGCTTCGCTCAGAAAATCTGAGCGCCACTTAGCATTCAAATGTCACATTCAGTCAAAATTAAATTGGCAAAGACTTTGGATTCGACGTTTGGAATACCGTGTTTCCCGCAAATTCTTTCGCACTCGAAGCAAGCGAAAGCAAGAGCAGGTCTTTCGGCTGCCCGCGGGTCACGTTTACCCAAACAAATTCCGCGTGTCAGACCGCAGAGAATTCTATATTTTTCAACAGAGCCGCGATTCAACAGAATGCTTTGAAAAGTCCGCCGTAAAGGCGTCTATCAACGTGAAGAATAAAATCCGCGGCAATCGCACGATGCCAAAAGGGTTCCCATTCTTGCTTGGCCGAAAGAAATCCGCTCTGAACTTGACTGTCGCGCTTTCAGATATCAGGAAACTCGAAGAAGCCGTCTTGTGCGTTACGTTCGTGCTCCTTCTGAGGCCCAGAATGTCACGGAACGATCACGATTCACGTTCGAGCTTGCGACATGTGCGACACAACCGTGATATCGGTGGAGCTGGTGACTTAAGTCATAATAGCGTGAGTCTATAACTGAATATTAATGTAGTGACGCATTCAAGGCGAGAAGAAGATGCATATATCTCTCTTTAAACATCGGGAGATATCTTTTAATAGATGAGGATTGCTATTTAAAGTTTCCTCGTGTCCATTTTATAAAGCAAATTTGGGTCGTCTTATAAACTGACATAAGAAAATTATGTTCGACTTGCTACGAAAAGAAATTTTTTCTTCTACTGTTTATTTCATCTATTAAACCCTTCATACCCTATGAAAAAATCATTATCATTTATTTTGTGGTCTATCTCTCCTTATAACAATGTTTTCTGCATATTCTGCATTTTTTTTCAAATCCCCTATCTATTTTTGGGTGTTTTCCCACAGTAGATTTTTTCTGTGATCAAAATGAAGTCTTTTATTTGCTCGACAAAACCATACTTCCTCTAAAAGTCCTCATTACTTGTTTAGAAAACTGTACATATTATTCTAGAATAAGAATATTTCGACCATATACTAACTTCTTTTCCGGGTGCACGCCCTTATGTGCAAAGTACCTTTAACCCTTTCCTTGTAACTTCTTTTCTTATTGGTAATATTCTTTTTCGTGTGTGTTTGTTTTAGACAAGGGTTAAAAGGAAGAAGGGATTTCCTGATCTCAATTTTGTCCGATAAAGTAATGTTTATGTATATATTTATAAACTGATAAATGATAAATGGAGTACTGATAAATAAACAGCATAATATACACACTATATACAAGACTGTTCTGGCAAAATTGGAACTAAATAGTCCTGTCTTTCATTTAACCCGTTATTATTAAATAGAAGAAAGAAAAAACATAAAATAAGGAACTCTAATTTTGTTACACTTAAAGTCAAAGAAAACTTAGCAAAGGTACTGAAATTCAATTTACGGATAAAAGGTGCTATTAAAATGAAAATTAACTAGTTATGTCATACAAAATTGTATCCTTTTATATCCAGCCCAGCTGAGATTATGAAAGCATACAATCGTGATCCATTATAAATTAATAGTACTGCAGAGGAGACGGGAGTGATTTATCAAAGTTGGGTTATCAAAGCAGTGTGTACAAAGGTAAAGAGGATAGAGAAAAATGTTTCTCTCATTCACTTTGTCTCAGTCTTGCAGTGATATTAGGAGAGCTACTGAGGCATGAAAGATTGTGACTAATGGCAATTATCCAGTACACTCATTTCTGGATGACGTAATGAGTCAGATATGTGCTCATTGTGACTCACTTGCACGGACTTTTTCTACTTATTACATTCTAGCTGGGTGAGGAAAGCAGAGGCAAACTCATTCACTCCCCATCATGCCTAATAAGGCTCATTCCCTCAGAGATCAGATGATGGAGATGTTGAGGATCAAACCAAACTATTCGGCTGATAACTTTATAGAAGAACAACAAAGCGAAATATTTTTCATCTGATTCAACGAAATAAACCAATATGAGTTCAGTTCCGGTTTTGTATTTCTGCCCGGTTTATTTCCGCTCAAACTATTGTAGTATAATATCCTTCGGAAAGATTATTTATTATTTCTAACTTTTAAAACTTTCATTAAATTAACCAAAATAGAATCATACATCTTGACCTCAACTTTGTAGAAGTTTGCCATTATGTACATGAATATTTAATTATTTATTTTATAGAATCATATAATATAATATATATCATAGAAAATAATAATTATATAATAGAAACAGAATTTTAGAGTTTTTTAAAGAAAATATCTGTCTGCATGATTATACAAATTAGAATAGGATGGCATATGAATATTATGTAATATTAAGAATATTAAATATATTTTATCTGTTAATAAATGGTAAAAAAACTTAGCTGTAAGTCAAAGTAAAATAAGAAGTTATAGTCGTAAGTAATTAGTGAGTAAGTAGACGTATTCGAATATAAACTTGAGTAGAACTTCCATTCTTGGATATAACATAAGAGATTTGATGTACATTTGATGGAATATAATTGATGTGATGTATCATGATGTTATGTTTAATAATATATAGTATACATACTATGAAATGTTTTTAAAACATTAACTAATATTCTATGTATCAATAAATAATATCAAAATTCAGTAATAATTGAAAGTAATACTTACACAAGAAGTTGCAGTCTTAAGTAATTAGTAATTAAGTAGACGTAGTCGTAACTAAACTTGAGTGAAATTTGCAATCTTGGGCACTGAAAATCGGATTGGAATAGATTCAATGAAATTCAGCGCTTTCGATTCGAGTCCGATCCGGCCAAAACGACGGTTTCATCGGTATTTATTTTCGGTTCGGTGTCCGGCTTTACCCACCGACGAACCTCTCAGTTCCAACGTTGATGTGCGAGCTTTTATGCGCATTATTTCTATCCCTCTTCGTAGACGCATCCTCTCGATTCACTTTACTTGCCAATTCCGTGGCCGCCGCTCCGGTCATATATTCAAACACATGCGCGAGGTCCCCAAATCATTTCTACGTACCGCCCCGAGCGCAACCTCCCGTCTGCACTCGGCGCTAGCAAGTCCCCAAAATGAATAAAAAGGATCGGCGGCAAAGGGCCTCTCCACTCAACAATGCGGGTTTGAGAGGACTATCCGGAATAACAATTGATCGCAGTCACATATGTTTTTATGGGGCGACCGTATATAGCGGTCCTACGCAGAGAGCCAGGGTACGGACTCTCCAGTTTATTGCCCGCTATTGAAGGGGACATTCCGCGGTCTTCACCTTTTGCCCTTTCCCCGCTCCGTGACCCCCCCACAATGCCCCTTTCTTTCTTCATCTTCGCCTGAAAATCTGACGTATGGAGATCACCTCTGATGATTTCCTATCCCTGGGCGGGGTTTTGTTTTACATTTCCATGAATACAGATGGCTTACTCAGGGGAAGGACGCGGTGATTGAGATAAGGTTATGAGATGTAATAGCCCTGAGAGGAAACTATGTATTTCAACTATGTGCTTTCGAGGGTGTGCAGGAGTGGAGAAAATCGAAGGAAATGGCGGAAATGCTGTCGGAAGGGATGAAGAGCGAAGTGGAAGTTTTCGTTTGGTACTTCAAATTTAGAATTCCGTGGTACAGTAACGCATGCGAAAGAAGTTTTAGTTGTAATGAATTTTCTAGCCTTTACTGTAAAAACTCTCAGACGTGTTTATAAGCAGCAAGGTCTGCAACCAGGATCATTTCTATAAATTTGGCTATTTCTCCGCTTGATCTGGCAGTATTTGCTTCCATTTAGCGAATCAAATTCTCATCTCATTTAGAGAAAAGAATTGGTGGACCTGCCTTCGATAATATGGTTTTCGTAATGGATTGATTCAGCCTTCAATTTGTGGAAGCATCTACTATTATTCATAGTGAACAAGAAACAAAATTGAACGAAATATTAAGGTTTCCACAAAAAGTTTAACTTCACTCGATGACTAGTTTCAACACACAAGTATCATTCTCAAGTCACGAAAGTCATCATCGTGGGGGGTTTCGGGGCTTAATAAAACGTGATTTATGTTGACTTTTGTGACTCGAGAATGAAACTTGTGTGTTGAAACTAGTCGTATTGAGATAAAACTTAATGTGGAGACTTGAATATTTCGCTCAATTTTTTTCACCATGAATCATATTTTTTACATAATTTTTTAGGGGTACTTAAGATCTATAACACTAATAACTGTGCCTATCTTATCAAGGAATAAAATAGTAAAAAACACTAGTCATGCTGCAATACTTTCGACGTGGAACTCAATGAATACTATATTACAAGAATCATCATTTTTTAAAATTCCTTGTTTGATTTATTTACGGTAACCTAAGAATTTTTGAAATTCATTTGAAAATAGTAGATTGAAGCAAACAGCCTGATTGGATGCATACATAATATTACAATTCGAATTTTTTGAAGCCCGAATTTCATCGGGAATTATCTTACTACGATTAACATATTCTTAATTCGAATTTTAGAGTCAGAAAGTGCTCGGGATGTATTAAGTCCATGTAAACGAAGTAATATGCGTGAAACATCTCCTCTTTTCTGCCATTAAGAAACCTCTGCATTATCATAATGGCTTCCATCACCAACCAACTACTTCATCCCTTCCTCTCGAATATCAATGCCAGTTGATTTGGTCATTCGACTTTTTTTGTTCAAGAAACTGTTTGGAATCCATTCCGAATCCACGAACGAGAAGCTTACGGGCTCACAAAAGCTTTTTTGCATTTTTAGAGCGCGGAAGATCGCAATAAAAACAAGGCGAATAAATCCCAATAATTGGATACGCATGTATCCTTGCTTACAGTATTCTGACGTACCTTTAAATTTGCCATTAAATTGGCTTACATTCCACTTACAGCAATGTAGATATGTCCCAGCACAGCGGATAATTAAGAGAGCAGAAAAAAGCGGACGTTGCTGCAAAAAGCATTTCCAAATCAAATACATGAGTGGAATTCCAAATATTTTGATCATATATGGTACAACATACAATGACTCAACCTGGAATCTCAATAAAAATCGAGCGATATATACTTGCGCATAATTCAAAAGTGGGCGATGCTTCATCGAAAGGGGCATCTCAAAATTGAGCTGAAAATTTCGCATTCGAAAATGCCAACCGTAATTTTGGACAAATCGTTATTAGAAAGAATGAATAAGGATGTGTATTCTCTTGTGCATTCCAATGAACGACGCAGCAATTGAAAAATATTTATACAGCTTCGAGCACGCGTTGAGTGGGACGAACGCTGGGCGTGGGAGCGAAAAAGAGTTCGCCAATTTTATACTCGTCCACCACGTGGCGCGTTTATAAAAAGCAAAATAGAGATGATGTGGTATGCTGAATGCAAAATAGTAAAAGTCGCTTGAACGAGTGAAATATGGAGAATTCTGCAAATAGTTATCTGTACAGATTCGGGGATGAGAGAAGTACTTGATGAATGCAGCTTTGTTTGGATGAATCAGAGCACAATAAGTCAAAAATGAGACTGTTGGGGCATGTCGTGAATATGTGGCCATTGCTAATCTTACGAGAGCTAACACATAGTTTTAACGTGATTATCGTCTTTTATAAGGACCTCTACATACCGTAGCATACCGTAGCTACGGTCATGGCATTGGATCAGCTTCGAGTGGATTTGATCATGCATTGCTTTTCAGTTGCTTCCTTTCAGGAAATGGCGAATCAAAACTTTAATTCGCAAGGAATCAATCCTTTAATATGAGGATAGTTTTACGACGCAAAAACTATGTATTAGTCTTGAAATTATTTAATTATTTATTCACTTCTCACATACACTATATTTTCCGGTTTAAAGTTAAACTATAAAAAATGGGAAAAATAAATCAATCATAACAATAAGATGATATAAAACAAGGTAATTAGAAATAATTAAACAATGGGTTTACTTTGCTTGCAGATAAATTCCCCTAAGATTTAATAATCATATTTTATTCGTTAGATTCAAAGGTCTAAATATTCTAAGGATCTAACATCATTCGAAAAACTGTCTCTGCAAAAATCGCACTTATTGCAAATCATTACAACCTAGATGACGGTGTCAAAATGGCATACTTATGTGGTGACCTCAATCAATAAAAAAACGCTCTCGAATAACATTGAGATGGCAAAAGGAGTAGAGACAAAAGAACGTCGGCATATAATATAATTGCCGCGCCCATCTCTTAATTTGGTTTCTCGTCATAGCTCGAGAGGAGTCATCGTGACTGGCTAATGCGCTAACACTTATATCTTCAGCTGAAATCAAACAGATTATCATCAGTTTGATCGAAATAAACGATACAATCCGCGAAGTGAAGCAACTGGCTCATTGCAAAACTTCATGGGATGACTGTGTGAAAATGTATCCAATTTCTTACCTTTGCAATTCTTCAATTGCTGCACAAAGATTTTCGTTCAAGGGTATCTGAAAATTCCTAAGGAATATGAAATCATTAGCTAAGAGCAATAGGGTTTTGAATTTAAGTGTGTGGGTCACGATTCATAATTATTTTACCCTAATCGGTGATTTTTGCATGCAGTTTTCAACGTCATTTGCTTGAAAAAACTATACTAAACGGAAGGTGGGATATTCTATTAGAAACATCCCAAACATAATCCTGTAAGTAAAAAAATAATATGATTAAAAATTGCAATAAGCCGTTTATTCAGCACCTATATCAAGATAAGACTTCCAGATTGATCGACTCAGGAACTAATGATATCTGATGTACGTACAATGGTGAATAGGTCTATACAATGGGCAATTTAATTCCGAAATTGATAGAATTAATTATGAAATCCAAAGAGTAAACTAGTCCTTTGTAAAATAATCAATGGAATCCTCAAATATAGTCTGAACATGCAGCACTGTTAAAAATGAAATATGGGTATAATTAATGTTAATTACATATATTATATTTACATTACTTATCATGAAAGGGTACCTCTGCATTTAATGGTAATCTCTTTAATTTCAGAACCTGCAGAAGATCATTTTCTCACACTCCGCTAGGAAGTTTCTTTCTGAGCACTTTATTTCAAGCTCTCTCTTTGAAATTAGTAGTAAGATGGATTGGATCTAGGAAAAGGCTCAGAGGACTTATATATTCTCCATCACGCCCTAATAAATGTCCTTCATTATTAATACTATTAGTTACTGCAAAATCCTGGCATGTTCTAAATCTTGTACGCTGCATTTTTAAACGATAGTAATCCGTTAAAAATCGTTCCTTTAGGGGCCGTACACAAATTACGTAACGCAATTTAGGGGAAGGAGGGGTCCGGCCAGGCGTTACGTGGACGGAGGGGGGAGGGTCGAAAATTGGAGAATTTTTCGTTATGTAATTTGTGTACGACCCCTTAAGAAATAAATTTAATGTACAGAAGTGAGTCTTGTTCTTTACATATCATTGCTTTCTACTAGACAGAGGGTTTTTACTATAAAGCTCGTATGACACTTTCAAATATATTGGTTAATAAATTGCCAATAATTGGCACAACTAACTGCCCAATATTGGGCGGCAAATCGGGTGATATGCTCGATACGGTGCGCACAATATTGTCCCCAATATTGGCAATCGGAATTCTTACATTTACCGCATGATTGCGGCACATTTCGCATTAAGCAGTGTAAACAACGTTTAATCGGCATAGGAATGAATGTCGAAGAAACGACATTGATATGCGCTGCTGCTAACATTCTGGCTGTGGTAGCTGATGACTCCTTGAAGACCCGGCATTTTGTGCACAGAACGGCAGAACCGGATGTTTCTACGAAGTTTCTTGTTTTGGACACCAGGGCACGACAAAGCTCACTTCTGAGATTGGTCAGAGAAAATAGAACATGCTCTAATTGCCAGATTGGGTGAAAAATTGGCGTAGAGATTGGGGAATTGGGATTAGGTTGGTGATTGGCATGCGTAAAGCGGAACCCAATCCATTCTCCAATATATTGGCCAATACCGTTGGACGTATTTATTTAAACGCTGCAATTGGTAATACCAGGTGGCAACGGTTGAGGGGGATATAACAATACAATCTGTCCGGCATTCGCCCAAGGGCGGGAGGGAAACCCCTTCAAAAACCTCCTTTGGACAGTACACATTTTAACAGTAGCAATAGGACCAATTAGTACAATATGTCAAACAAGTCAGATAAACAATATACAAACACCTACACCAAACACAGATACAGACGGCTTTTACATATTTAATTGTACAACATGGAACTATTTTCTTATTCTATGGATAAATAGTGATTAAAACTATGCCTTACATATATATATACATATAACAATTTAAATTGCATTATCTTCTAAGCTTGTTTTTAACAATTTTAACATTCACCGGCATTGGTTGCAGTTCTCAACTGGATACCAAGATATGTGAAGTGACCAAGAAGAAAACCTATGGAAAGGTGGAATAGAGACATCATCAAGTACCTAGGTGTAACGTGGCAAAGTGAAGCTCAGGGCAGAGAAATTTGGAAAGTACTTGGGGAGGCCTACATCCGACGTCGGATTGAAAATAGCTGATTCTGATGATGATACTGGAACGTGTCTAATGGGCTTAAGCTTAGGAGTCGTACACAAATTACGTAACGCAAAATTCTCCAATTTTCGACCCTCCCCCCACGTAACGCCTGGCCGGACCCTCCCCTCCCCCGAATTGTGTTACGTAATTTGTGTACGGCCCCTTAAGGAAAATTGCTAGAATCGTTCATAGAGGAATGAGCTAATGGACTGCGCGTGATCGGATGCAGGGCCGCGGGTTTGACGTGCTTCCTTTGAAGGGAAACATGAGATTGCAGAAACAAATAATCCCGATTGTGCCATTTCTTTTTAAAAATGAATCCAACAGCTTTCATCAAGGAGGCTTTGAAAGGCCGTTCGGAGAGCGTTTTTCAGATCAACCGAGCTCCCGGATTGAAACAATGAAATACAATGCACAAGCGAAGCAGTGAGGATGAAATTCGATTCGCATCGACGAATCCGAACGAAACTGACGATTTCGCCAACAAACAATTAGAGGGGAGCATAGTTAATTAGTGGAAGAATCAAATTCGTTAGGTTGTTATCACCTGATTTTCTTTGTTTCGCTCGCTCGATTTCTGAGGGCATTTATCAGTGCTCAGATGGAATTACCACGTGGAAGACCTTTGTTAAATTTCCTCTTGTTCGACTTTATCAAACCGATGCATTATGAACGATAAGCGCGTATTCATGGCGGAAAAACTATCCCGCAAAACTGCCACGTTTTGATTGCCTGAAAGACCTGTCGACAGAGTCATACAAGGTAGAACTGCATACGAAACTAACTTCATTCATAAATAACAATTCAAGAATACTAGCGATGTGGAAATTTTGCTCTTAACTATTACTATATATTTAATGATTTTTCCGTTTATTATCAAGAGTCTTATATGAGTGTAATATTAGTAATATTAGCCCTTATTATATAGTAATGTTAGCCCTTCTGGGTTAAAATTTTTATCCCATCTTTTCAATTCAAAATATTTAAAGTTAAAAAAAACAAAGAAATGTAATTACCACGGTGGAACATACTACAATCAAGTAATGAAGAAATAAAACTTTGTAAATTTTCCACTGCATTTGTGTTCCCAAATAGTGTGGAAAATTTACATAGTTTTCTATTATTTCTTCATTACTTCAATGGCTTTCCACGAGGTAGCGCCTACATATTTAGATTTCATACTACATTTATTTCATGCAAAATACAGCAGCACCAAAGACGACAAAAACATACCATCCTTGAAGGCCTAAAAACTTTTGACTTCATCGTTTATGTTGACTTTAAAGCTACACTTGTCAAGACTATTTATTTATACATGCATTCATACCTACAAATAATTTTTCTCAACCTCAGTTCTCCTTTTCGTGGTAAGGACGTTGGAAAAATCTTCTATTCCTAGCTTCCTTTTCACCCTAAATAAACCTCAGTGATTCATATGCAGTTTATCAATTAAATCTATAAACATTTCATTTACTTATTAATTATGGTAATACATGTCTCATTGATACGTAAGAGAGATAAAATTGATATCATGAAAATTAGCTTCCTTAGGGTCAAATGCTGCACATGTTTGGCATTATTATAATAATCCAGGGAAACAAGAACAGAGTACCTGCCATCTCATCGTTTCCTCACGAATGATTTTGAACAAGAGAATCAACAAAAATAATCTATAAGATTCAAGATGCATAAAAGGAAAGGGATACATATTTAGCATCATCGTCATCAAGCTCCAAAACCTAGGTCGTGTGTGATTAAAATTTGCGGAAACTTGTAAAATTGGTTGTCTTATCTTTTATGCGCTTTTATCCATTTATTTTTTTTAATTGTGAAAAGCCATCATCAAGTCAAACCCAAAACAGTGTGTTTTGAAATGTGTGAAGAGTTAAAAAATAATTATAGAACAAACGAAAGGATCAACTTTTACAATCTACTTGAAATTTTTTTTTGATACGACCATAGTTGAGCTGAGGATGACTCCATGAGTAAAAGTTCATTTTTTCGTTTGTTCTTAATGGAGACTGACCAAGAAGTCACGGCCAAAGGAAAAGATTCAATAAAGTCCTTATATTCTTACAGAAAAATATTTTACATAAACAATGATGAATACTCCCTTTTGTTGTTTCCTGTACAATATCTTTAGCGAATACAACCATCTTTTTATTTCCTATCATCCTGCCCACATGCCGACCCTGTTCTTTCCTCAGCCTTGCCCGCGTCTTATCGCGAAGTCACGGAACCGTTCTCATTCACAAGCCGCGGAATATATTCGTACGATTCATAAATTCTTAATCCCGGATTACAATGATTAGGTAAAAATACGGAGCCATGAATAACGATCTTATCATTACGTCGGGGTCGTCCCCGTCAGTATAATGAAAGTTAATTTCCTCAGCGAGGTGGTAAATCACGGGCAAAGGCTTTCGACTCAACCCCTTCAATTATGATTTCAAAGCTAGGCGTAGCTGCCCGCCGCTTTCTTTATATGCCCTCGTGGGTGTGGTTAGCGCCGTAAATTAGCCATCTCAATGGCCCGCTTACGGGGCCTCGAGTCATCTCCGCCGACAAGGCCCAATCTTTTTTCCACCTTGAATGATTCATAAGATGTACAAAAGAAGTCCCATTTCTCAAAAGGGGCGCTTCCACGGTCCTCATCCCGTGGCACAATGCTTCCTTTCGCTCGAACCGTGATTATCGCTGTACCGAAAGATAAATAAAGAGCTTATTCACCCGCTCATCGCCCTCCAGACCAATAATCAGTCCACGTCTCCCGAGCATAATTGCGGTGGAACTCTTTCGGAACCGAATTCTGTGTAATTTTTTCCGAGGGTGGAAAACAATGGGAGTCGAGGTGGATGGGTTTAAGGTTCACCGTGGACGAGGCCAAAATAGTCTGCTGTTGGTTGAGGTAGACACAAGGATCGGATTCTATTATCTTTGAAATTTTTCACTTAGTTTTATGAACGAATTAAATTCGTAGTTTTCACGGTAAGAGGTTAGGTGTTGCGGAAATTCATCATGTAGAATGATGAAAAGCGTTATATATTTATTAACAAACATCAACATACAGCACGAAGCTAATTACTGCTGATGATTAACAATAATTATAAAGAACAAATATAAATAAAAATGTGAAAAATTGACAAATTAAACTTATAATAATATGAATAGGAGTCACAAATATACCTTAAGCTGTCAAGAATTGGAGACGGGTCTACGTACGTTTCACTACCTATTGTAGCATCATCAACAGACCAAATGTGGCTGAATTTTGATAATTTAAATACCGGCAAGAGGGAGGAAACAAAAGAGCATCGCTAAGCGAAATCAAGCAGACTGAACAATGTTTTATCGAAATCTGTATCAAATTTCATTAAATGTTCCCGATTTTTATAAATAAATAAATTTTCCCAAGAATTTAAACTAAAATTAGAAGTGTGAATTAGACTAGAAGTTATCAATCGTGATATTGTGTGCAAAATCAGACGTGTTTAGCCACAGCAGAGTTCGAATAAAATATATTATATAATAAAATAACAAATGAATATGAGCAAACAAACAAAAAGTCATAGAAAATTGTGTTTTTCCACGTCAAACTCGCACAACCTTTTGCTGGATAGATTTCGGAGATACGAAGAAAGGATCGAAATGAGTATTGGAGCAAAGGGAATTGAAAATTGAAGGAATGCGAAAGAAGAGTGATCGTCTTATATTACACTTTTTCGCAGTTATATGCAACAATAATATATAATTATAGAAACAATAAATATGGGTATTAATTTAATTTGATTTACTGAACAGTTCCTTGGTGTAAAATACTCGCTTAGATGTGCCGATAATTTGCGTTAATTCAATTATAAATTATACTTCTGTTTTTGGAAACACTCCAATTATTGCTAAATTCCATTATAATTTACTGAAAATTATCATTGGGCCATCGATATGAATTCCAATTCTAGTTTTTCAGTTTCAAAGGTATTCATGCAATTTACATGGCAGAAAATTCGCAACGAAATATGCATCATTAAATTTGGCCCTTTTTACTGATCAATTTGCTTCTATACTGATTAATAAATTAGAAACTAAAGGTAAGGAATCATTTAATTAATTAATTGTTAATTATCCACAGAGATTTCCCTATGAAAATACGAGCTGGAGCCCTGGAAATGGAATTTCCTCATGATATGCAATTATGAAATTTTCCCTGACCTTTAGAAAATATTGCTATTCCACCGATAAAATCCTAATTAAATAGAGATAAATGGCGATAAAGATTCTTTTCTCTGGAAGAGAGAGACCATAAATTGATTATAAACGATTTCGCGTTTGGAACCAGATCATGCCGTGTGATAAATTAAGGAAATGGGCAAAAATCAATAGTGTCAAAGGCGTTTAGAGGGAAAAGAAAGGCGTAGAGCAATCAGTGGGCTTTGTGTGCGTCGGATTGGTGTGTCAGTGGCAGTTTTATGTCACCACTCCACCAACGCGCTGTGATTCTTCATTCCAACTTGTCACTAGCTGAACGAGTCACAGAAATTCACTAATCGAAATTAGAAAAGGGCTTCCATTGTAGTGCTGTGAGTTAACAACGCCCCCATTACAGATCACCGCACGTGTTGCAAAGAATTTATTCAAAGCTATAGGAGATGATGTAATGAAAATTTTTCATACTTAGATCAAATTAGAACAGGAAAAGGTCAAGGTCACGATTTTACCGCATATTCTCTTTTGTATATGACCAATCTATTCGAGACTACAATCATATTCCAGAACAATCATTCCAAGAACTAAATATCCAATGAAATAAAAAATATAAAATAAACTGTTAGGTACAAACGTTTCTCGAAATCTGCTGCGGAGCCATTTAAGCCATTTCTGGTAATGCATCACTATCGTTTGTAATATTATTGCATCATATCATATGGGTTAGATGGAAGAAGAGACTTTTAAGTCTCATTCTTTCCCAAATAAAGACGATTTATTATTATTATTATCATGATTTAAATTTTTTTGATTCATACATTAGATTGTTTTTTGATAGTCGTTGTTCCACTTTAGCTAGTATATGAAAGGTAGACTTGCGATTCGCGATATTACGTAAGTGTGTACGTATAAATAAATACTTAGTTTACTTACCTATTTATTTCCAGACATTTGAAATATGAACTTGGAGTCACTTAGTGAATGAAATTTAAAGTTCAGGTAGATACTTAAGCGTTCATGCAAAGATGCCTGTCTTATAATGTCATTCCAGCTGTGTTTGAAATAAACAAATTCTTAACGAAATATTAAGGGAATGTTTCAGAATATCATAAAGTAGCTACTTATGCTATGATTGGGCAGGAGTAGCTGCAATTAATCATACATATCCACATAATTTGCAGTAGAAATAAGACTACGAAAGATCAACTAGGGGAAATTTAAATAAATGCAATAATAGTCAAAAGATGAACTTTTAAATGAGGTCATTTTTGCCCATAAGATATTTTGCCTAGAAGATAGCTAATGACAATAATGAACGAATTTCTTAAAATGGAGATAAATATTTTGGAGAGAAATCTTGAAAGGAGTGAGTATAATCTGAACCTGAATATCTGGCTATCAATCAATGGCGGTATAAGGCGTAGAAGACTAAGAAGATTAAAATAATTATTGTTTAGGAAACATAGCCCTCTCTAATTTATTTATCTATAGGCGGAAATATTACTACTAAAGGTGCTTGGACTTCATATTTGTGCAACGTTAGCCAATGAGGGAATTAAATAACCAATTTAAAATTGGTATCCGTTGAATGGCAAAATGAACCTTGTGTTGCCACATCTACTTTCATAATGAATGGTATATCTACTAAACAACTTAAGAAACAAATAGGTGAAGGTTACAAGACGTAGGAGGAATTAAATCGAAATTTAGATACTAATTCTTCAGACCACGCAAAAGATAATGGTATTGAAATATCTCGACATTTATCACATAATGTAAAAGCGACGATATATAACTTCTGGAGTCCAACCTTCTCTACAACTAACAATAAGATATACATATCACTAAGGTAATAAAAACTACAATTTAAAAGTGAATTATAAAACGGCATTATGAAGAGAAGAACATTATATCCGAAGTACAATCTTAGTTGAGCTAAATGATATTGTAACTCCTTAAAGAACGAAGCTGGGTCAATTAGTACAAGTGTTTGAAGATAAGTGAAGTTACTGAGTGAGATTGGCACAACCAACACGTATTGACATCTTTTAAATGCTGCCATTTAGTCTAATCATCTAGTGTTAATCGACAGCAATTAGCACATTTACTCAGCATATAAAACGTCATCCTTCATCGGAAGGTTTTCGTTAGCTATGAATAATTGGATGATAGGAATCTTTAACGAATCAATAGAGTGATTATGAATCAGCCACTAAAGTTTAAATGATACTTTCAAGTTTTGGGTGTATTGCTTTAAGTCCAGAAAGATTAATTGCCATAGGTTGAAAATAATAAAGAAAATAAGGCAGAGGATGGTCGAAAAAGGTAATGGAACAGGGCCCCCATTGACGTAATTAAAAGGTGTAAAGATTAGGTAGCAATTTCTTAAGTTAATTTAAAAAAAAAGAAGAGACTTTGCTAAAGGTCATGAAGTTCTGATTTTTATATGCCGTTAGGACCTACTTCAATTGTAACAAAACGAGTTTTTGAAGCTTCAAAAAACCTTTGCGAGCTTCAGAATGCTTAGAACCATTGAAACATTTGCAAAACTTTTTCTTTTTTGCTCAATATCTTCTTAAGCAGAACTCCTACAGGAAAAAATATTCATGATTTGTTTAAAGAAAATACGATTTTCTGTAATCAAAGTGCTAAGTTAGTTCCGTAACTCTAGAACTTTGAGAAGATATAGATAGAGAAATCACTTTTCGAACACCGGCAATTTTTTTCCAATAAGTGGAAAAAGTTTCGTTTTCATAATCTATTTTGACAAGTACCGGGAAAATTACTCAACCCAAGAGGAAAATAATAGTCTATGAAGTTTATAAATATGCATCAGAGTTATACATCCATCACGACTACATGACCTTTTGCAACGTCCGTTATATAAATCGACAGGCTATAACGAGAAGTGAAAAGAGATTCATAATTAGTTCAATATTTATGACCTTTATATAAATGTAACGCTTGAGCTATGGTATTTATATTAAAATTTCACTTGTAAAGAAATACATTATATGCATTAAAAGCTGGCCTTTCGCAATCAAAAAAGCGGTACAGTGTAAAATTAAATACCGAGGATACTGTTCTCTCTTCACATCCACAGTAATGCATTGAATCGTGCCTTTCTCCATAAATGCATGGAATAGCTTTAAACTTCATGTATATCTCCGCCTACTTGACATCCTTGACACATCTCAATGGGCATCCTGGCATATTAATCAATAACTTCCTACTTTACTTATCGCTTCGCATTATTTCCCTGTTTCATCACGATTATTGATGGGTTTGACAACAGTTTCGCCAGTAATCCATCAGGCGTCTACAACAATAGCCGTGGTGATACCCGAGAACAAAGAGCAGATCAACTTATCAACGTCGTGTACACCCATCGAAGAACATCCCATCGTACCTCTTAATAATGGATGCAGCCTAAATTCTATGTAAGTATTATGTGCGCCACATTTGTTTGCATTTACTCCCATCCCTATCAATAAACAAATGCCCGCTCCATCAATCATTCCATTGTGTCCGATTTTTAATGCACGCGCAACGTATTTCCTTCGTAATATCTTTTCCTGGCGTAGATCAGTCAAATTCGATAATGGGTCGGGGAAGGATTACTTTTTCGTTTAAAAATCAAACATGAAAACAGGCCCACACGAAATTTTCGGGGGAGAAAAGAAGCAACGAGGGCACTCGCACAGGGACTTCTAGGTGGTTATTGCAACAGACCTTAATTGCAAGTAAACCTTTTAAGCAAGTAGCGCAGCCTTAGGATCGTGCATAAATTAAGGACATCGCCTACGACTGAAGAGCTAAATTTGACCCATTCTGGGGTGCTAAGCAGCGGTGTTGATAGCGCAAATTTAGGAACCTCGATGAAACTTCCCTTTTCATACACAGCAATCGTTACGGGTATTCTGCTTTTGAGTAGGATAAAATTTATCGTCACATTAATATTGCCAGACAACAAATTTGGATGCACAACAATTACTGAAATATATCCTTAAAAATTCCTTTTATCTTAAATAAGGAGCCCATCTCCTAATATTGGAAATAATCCGTTGTATACAATAAATGAACATATATCTTCATTGCCTTCTCCTCTGAGAGCCATCCAGTGAGGACAATTTCTATAGTAGATATCATCAATATCAATCGAAGGCAATAATACAAGAAGAAATAAGCCATAAGTTAATATGTTGTTGAAATGCTCAGTTAAGGATTCCAATGATATTTTTCTTCCTATTCGTATGATATATGATGAGAAATTGCAAGAATTATTCCTAAACAAAAGTAAATTCATAAAACCTAACTAAGAATACACAGAATACAAAAAAATAATAATTATATATATAATATATGCCTATGATGGACCTATGATTTTCCGAAAGCAAATTCGTATTTTGTCAAATCCAGATCATTATTGAATGTACAAAATATTCAAATGTTATCTTCACTTGATACGTAGATATCTATTTTCAGTATTTTTAAATGCCACTTTTTTATAATTGTCATATATAAGATTATTAAAATTAACCATTCATAATGGTTAATTCCCAAGGAAAAACGGACTTGAAAAAAATCAGACTTTTATCTTCATGAGCAACGTAAACGCGCCATTGAAAAATTCTACTCCAGGTCGCTGAGAAATATTTCCTTAGAAGTGAATACTCTATCAAGTATTATGCATTGTCTCCAATATTTTTCTAATATTTCTAATATTTCTAATATCTTCAATTACTCGGGAATATGAACACGCGAATAAGACAAGCACTTGGTTGATAAAGGGCATTTGTTAAGATAAACATGAGATTCTTAATAACAGGGGAATATAATAAATAATACAGTCATAACCAGGCATTCGTCTTGGCGAATCCAGAAATCCAAAGAACCAACATCAGTAAATCAGAACTGATTGTATGAATTACGCAATAACAGGATTTAAAAAAATAGCTTCCAGTCACCCGCAGCGAATTCAAAACCTATGGCTTTCGATAAAAAATCAGCTGAAATTGTCAGTTAAAATTAATGAAAAGCACGAGCGAAATCTGCATATGATCGAACGAGGCAAATCTTCCGATCTTACGAAGAATTCGTCACGTACCCAACGTCGGCCACTTCATCACCTCCGCATCAAACCGCACCAGAACGAATTAAAAATCCATCCCGATTTCTCCGATTCATAAAACCAGGTATTCTGAAATCTAATGATTAATGCGTCGGCCGTCGAGGAAGTCACGCGGGTTTCGTGTATGACTAATTTTCAGAAAAACAGCATTAAACTATCGGCCATCGTGGAGCCGAGCTAAATTTTATGCGCTTAAATATTTCTTCTCCTTCTCGACACCGGAAAGGTTCTCGTCTGTCCACGCGGTCATATTGATGTGTCTAGCCGACCTCGATCCCGCATCGTGAGCTTTGCGTGCTAAACCGTTTATATTGAGTTTAGCACTCAATCATCCGCGAATTAATACGATAATCAAACGCTGTCGACGTCCTCTGTTGATTAAGTGTCGGGAAGTAAGCGATGACCTTAATATCGATGGAAGCACCTTAACCGGGTCGTAAGATGTATAGGGATGGTCAATATGTTAGGAGACAGGATGATATTTGAAAAATATGATGATGAGTTATGTTTCCGAGCTTAATGAGAGTCTTACTTTGAGTGGGTTAGTTAATTAGTATAGGAGGACTCGGGCTAAGACGGTTGTGGCCAATTTTAAACAAAATTAGATATAAATAACCGAATATATGATTCAGATCCAATTAATTATAATTATTATGACAACAGAATTACCTTAGGTAGACAAATTTTCAGGTGACTGTGGATATAAATTAAATAGTGTAGACATACATACACTCGTACATAGTCAACCAAATAATAAATAGTCCAGTTCTGATTAGAAATATAAATTGAGATGAAAACACAATATATATCAGGCATTTACCCAAAGAATGAGGGAAAACTCTCACTAAACCTTCCTATGACAAAATTAAAGGTACCTATATTTTCAAAATAATGTGTAAATTGGATATACAAAAATATACAAAGTAATAATGATTGTTTTCGGTTGCTAGTTAAAAGGCTGCAGGATACTTTCTCGAGATATGGATATTATTTGGATTGTATATCTTTTCAAGAACATACGGTGAATATAAGTTGCCAAGCTTTTTCAAATATTACATATGTATAAGTTAACTTGGCTAATACTGCTTTAGAGGACAATAATTATAATCCTAATGCCACAATGAAATACAAGAGGAATGCTAATCTCTATATGTACTTGTTGATAATGTATTTCAATATTTTGTCTTGTTTATTCTCGTCTACTACCAGTAGGTTAGAGTAGTTTTTACACCTCCCTCCCATGAAAATGGGTTAAATGAAAGGGGAGACTTTCAGTCTCAATATCACCCGACAGATGCCCATAATTATTTTATCATGTAGTTATATGGACCATATCTTGTATATTAATATGCTCGCATGTAAGACTAAAACTTTTAATTCAAATCGAGTCGAATCGAAACTAGTTACTTCCAAGGATAGAATTTTTAAGGACGATTTTACCATTATCTTTATTCTAAAAGTTGGTTTCTCATCCAAAAAGATATCATTCTGATGATTTAGCGTGATCGAGCCCATCTACGACGTTAATAATCGGAAGAAAAGATGAAAAAGGTTTATCTCCTTCATTTCTACATTTCCGATGCCGCTAAACGGGGCGAAAAAGCTAGAAACATCCGATAACTTTGAGACTAAGCTGTTCAGACGTTAGATGGGGTAAATAACAACCGTGCCTACAGGCTGTCCGAAAGGTAGCCTTCCGATTCGCCAAAAGAAGTTCCCGTTACCACCGCTAGGGTATCCAACCTCACCATCCAACGCAGGACCAATGGGTGTCCAGCCTCAACTGATCTAACAGCCGTATTGCCGCACTTCTCTGCGGGGAAGGAATACCACCATCTAGTAATGTTTAAGGAACAATACATTCTAAGAAAAGTGTTAAGGGTATATTGCACATAAGGGCCTGGGAAAAAAATCCCAGTTCTGGTCGGGTAGCATAGACGGTTAAGGCAGCCTCCCGGATAAAGATATATCCTGGGTTCGATTCCCGGCCCCGAGTGACTTTTTTCAAGTCCGATTTTCCTTAAAAATACATTCTTTTGAAACATTTGACGCGTTTGGCACGGGGAATAAAGCGAAAATGGGCCCGAAAGAATCCGCTCTTGTCCGCATTTTACCCCCGGAATCTAATCGGATTTTTTCAACCTGCCTAATCACGACATCCATTATAAAACTCCTAGAAGCAAACGTCTCACTCCTCCGGGCCCCCAACGGGCCCTCCCGCCGAGTCCCACAGCCCTCCGCTCGGCCGTCGACCGGCCCTAAGATCCGCCGTCGACTTGCGTGCTAAGCGAGGAAAAATCGCTGCTTGTAGCAGGAAAGACGTAACGCTCTCCGCCGCCGGCTTCAGCCGCCATTATTTATTGCCGACCCTCTGCGAGAAACACTGGTTTTCTCCACTCGCTATACCCACCCCCCAACCCTCCACGGGGGCGAGGAGGAGGGGCCCCGTCGGTTGCGGGGCCCGCGGGAGGGTGGGAAGGGGGTGAAATGGGACGTAGGAGGCCTAATCAAGCGTTTTTACAAGCGGCCCCAGACCCCCTCCCATCCAGGGCACACTTGTGTCAGTTTATAGCCAGCAGGACCTGATGAATAAATAAAGCTATCTACGGAGCGATTTATCATCCGGCCGTATCTGAGGCATCATAAATTTCGGCCCCCTTTGTAGTGAGAGGCAGTGAATGAGTAGGAGGGAATCCAACCGGGCCAGAGACTCCTCCCCTCCGTGGCAGGCCTCCACTGGTGGGCACCATACAAACCAAGATGATGTTCTCTTGCGGATGAGTAGATGCCGCCGCGGAGTAGCGGTGTTGCCATTCTCGCGGATGTCGTTCCGTGCGTAGGAATCGTGGAAATGAAAGTCGATCCGTGAAGTACCGCGGGGGTTGTTTCCTTTCGGGAGAGGGTTGCGTACGTGTTTTTGCTAGCCGAATCGGATGAGGGGTCTAGATAATGGGGAAGATGAGTGATGGGTAGATTGAAAGGACGATAGCGGCGCGTTAAATCTCCGGGGAATGACGTTATTTTCGGGTTGGCGTCTTTTTTTCGTAAGCCCCTGTCGGAGGCGGGCATAAATTAAACTGATTTATTTCGGGTCGTCTTAGATGGTTATAGATCCGACGGTTTAGTTTTAAACACTTGGGCCGAGAATGTTTGTCACACTATCCTCGCAGACGTTCCTCCGGTTCTTACTTCTCAACAATGGTGGATGAAGGATGGTTTTCTAACGCACTTTATCTCCCGCATTAAATTTAGGAGAGGTCACAAACGGAGAGTTCAGACTCTGGTGGGTTATTTTAAGGCGGGACAATTCTAAAGCTAGGCGATGAAAAGGGCGAGCTATACATACTTGGAAATAAATTAAGAACGTTCATTTTGTAACAAATTAGTCGATTTGTCTGTTTTATCCATGCAGTATTGCCATCATTAAAACATCCCTGGTATATAACTCAGTTACTTTATGAGTTACATTCACCGCCGATGGCTTAATGTCATGGGAAGAATCCTTCAATGTTATCGTCACATGGAATACATGAACATACTGAGTATTCGCCACATTCTTTCTCACATTAAGTTGGATATATTCTATTTTGTTCTGATTATATCAAAAGCAGCGGTTCTTTGCGTTTATTTTTCAAAATACAATGATGCATTAACACTGAGCAAAATATTGGAAACAAGATCAGTACTATAATTTGATTTAAAATCCATTGGACGATAAGGAAGAAAATAACAAATATCTTAGCCTATTGGAATAAATAGTAATCAAGTAAAATGATACGTCAATTCAATACTTACAAATAAATGAAATAGAATTTTTACTTTTAAAATGGTATTTATAAAATTTAATGCCAGTAATTAATGTATGTCGATATACTGAATGGGGGATAAAGACTAGTTATGCACAACGTAATATATTCCACAGCAATATCAGAATATATTATGTAAAAAAATAACAAAAGTGTGAATTAATAATAGCTAAAATTTATCCACTGCATAAGCATGCACAGATGAAAAAGGATTCCGAATGAAGAATCTCTCTAAGGATCAAGGATCTAAGCCTCTCTAAGAATCCATGCACCTTCTCTGAGGCCCATCTATAAAATAATCGTTTCGCAGTACCACACGGGGAAAATTTAGACCTAGGTCATCCAATCGGAATCATACCGGAAAGCGAGACCGGAAACCTAAACCGAAAAACTAAACCGGAATAAACGTTATCTTTGTCGGAGAGAAAACCAAACGGGAAACGAAAAGTTAAAAGTCCTGAACCTCAACGGAAATCGAAGACGGATATATATTCCGTCCCAAATTTCTGTTCCCAATATTATATTTTACATGAGTATCAAAAACAAACTTAACTAAATATGCGTGACCGTCTAGCAGCTGAATAATAAATAGCTTCAATAAATTAAATTAATTCGATCTCAACTTCGAATCATTATTTCTTTGACATTACAAGTGTTTGAAAGGAATTCAATCAAAAAACGAATTAAATTAATATATATATTTCAGAAAAATGTAACATCCGACGATTGGATCGAGAAAAACAGGTTTGATCCGATTCATTGCTGTTTAATTGAAAGCAGAACTGAACATAAATTTGGCGAAATCGTCGATCCGAATAAAATTACGGTTCGATGCCCTGCTTCGACCACATGAATAAAACAGATTTGCTCAATTAAATAGAATCATCAATAATCTGACGCAAAATCTTCCAAAAGTGAGATTTTTTCCTCGGCGATTTTCCCAGGCCTCGAAAATCGCGAAGTTTTTCCCGAGATATATTTACAAATTCATCCAAGGAGTTACGCATCGGCTCTCAAGGAGCCTTTAACGATGTTCATCCTCATTAACTGGCCACGTTGAAAGGCAGCCTACAAATTTCGCATAAATTTGTAAATCAAGGGATAGGTTTACTGTTCGGCGAAACGTTTTCCCCCCGGAGATCTAAAAATGGCGATTTTTTGCGCGAGTGGCGAGGGCCCTTGCCTCATAAAAGCTGTCGACTTGTCAACAGAATACAATAAACTCCGCGTTGTGCGGAATCTTCATAATAGCGGCATGAATATCTTCCTGCCTTTCCTCGCTATTTATATCGTGCCTACTTTACCTTCCCTCTTCATAAAACGATCCCGTTACGTGTCGAAAGATGGTAGTTTTTATTCTATATAACTATTGAGAGGCAGGAAGAGAGTTTTATTCCGTGTTACGGTGTATTTACTACAGATTGGACATCCTGTTGATGGAAATAAAACATATTTTCTAAAGCCAACCAATTACCGTATATACTTGTGTATAAGCCGAGCATTTCAGTACATTTTTATGCTGAAAAAGCCCCTTACGGCTTATACTGAGAGCTTCGCTTGTCCATTCTACGGTGGATAAAACTGTGCCATAGTCGAAAATTGGCTTGTTAATTCCTTACTTGCTCAATTATCAATTATTTATTGACTTTCTCCGCAATCGTGTACCGTCCTTCGGGAGTTGTCAGTTATAAACAATCATGTATGATCGGACCTCCTGATCGGGCATATCTCACTCTGGGCTTATACTCGGATCAATTAGTTTTCCCAGTTTTTTGTGATAAAATTAGCTGCCTCAGTTTATATCCTGGTCGGTTTTTACTTGAGTACTCTGCGTTTAAAAAGTTCCCGAACTTGAATATGAACTGAACGCCGAGCAGGAAAAATGCAAAATTCTGGTGGTAGGTAGGTGGATAGGTAGGTGGTAGGTAGCGCCATAATATCTACCATCATATACATCTACCAGCAGAATTTTAAACTTCTCCTGCTCGGCGTTTTCGCAGGAAAAAATAATTTCGGGAACTATTTGAACGTAGTGATATACGGTGTTTATGTCACCATATTTCTCAGGATATTTCAACGAATTATTTAGAATAACTTGTACCTAATTGCGCAAGCATTATCTTTCTCTCAGATGGCACAGACTCACGTCGCCGCTCATCTATACTCTCTCCAGCTGATTACTTCATCTACGTTATTGTCCTTTCGCGATCTTGAGACCGATTCCAACTCAGAAAATAGGCTGCTGTACCGAGTCCAACTCAGAAAATAGGATAGGCAGTACTTACTGAAATGGGAGCCATGCGCTAACAGCTTTCCCGTGGAGTAATTAGTAGAACACCGGTACGCAGTGGAATTAGTCGAAGGTTATCGGACTTAAGATCGCGAACGGACCATACCCTTTAAGTAGAGCGACGTCTTTGGTACTTAACGTTGGAACAATTTACTGTTCTACTAGACCCACAGGAAAAAAAACAGCGCTTTGTCGCAAACTTTCCGTATATTTAATCTCCCTTCTTCCCATACAGACGCAGGAGCGATACTTCACTCTTTATGCGGTAAAATATGGTGCACTTCATGCTGTTTTCACCTAAGTATAGATTTAGATCATTATTCATACGGTCAGTCATAAATAATACGCGGCCGCAGTTTTCAACACATTACACGTTACGTACAGCCAAAATAGCTCCCCCAGGGAAGTCATAAAAGAATACACTCATTGCTTTATAACGCTCGTAAGTCACTTATAGCCCTATTTCCTGCTTCTCTTACGAGATAGCTCCCGCACCATATAAAAATCCTTACTTTATCGCACCTGACCGTCTTATGGCTTTTGCCCGAACACCGAATCTTGAAGACAGGATTGAGAAAATAATGGAGTGAGATATTTATGAAATTTTTGAAGTATTAAGAAAACTAAATAATGAAGTTACGTCGGTAAATTTGAGGAGATTCAAAGGCAAGGTATCGGATAAGGATCAAGATGTCCTGGAGAATTAAAATTATGTATCAACACATAAGAAATTCTGTTTTAAAATTCCATTCTGCTTTAAAATATGGCATTAGTCTGTGGGGAAATGCTCCAGGTTGGGAGACAGTATTCAAAGTACAAAAGAAGGTTACGCGCATTATAATTAAATTGTGGTATAGAGAGTCTTGCAAACAAGATTTCAAAAGCATTGGCATACTAAATTTTCCATGCACTTAATTGTATGAACTCATGTGCTTTGTCAGTGTTAATATGGATAAGCTGAAAATTGATCAATCAGACCACAGATATGAAACAAGGGGAAAAATATGTTGCAATCTCCGAAACACAAATTAAAATTATTTGAAAATATTCCACAGTATATGGGTAGAAGGATATACAATAAATTAACAATTGATATGAGCAAACACTGTCTACAGATCATTTAAAATTCCTAAAAACATTTAAAAAGTTCTTGATCAATAAATGTTATTATTCTGTAAGAGAGAATTTTTGAAGATGTTTTAGTAAATATGCAATATGATGTAAATGATTACTTAAATAATAATTGTTCTGTTAATGTATAAGGTAATGGATTATGTATATCATGTACTATGAAATGTAAAAGGTTTATAGTTGTAAAAAAAATGTAATTCTATAGTACTGACGAGATACCAACCTACAAACAGTGCCTTTCTGTGTTTTGTTAATGATCCAATGTTTTGTATTAATAAAAACTTCAATTCTATTCTATAGAAAAGAATATATTT
Organism: Sympetrum striolatum; assembly: GCA_947579665.1. Classification (NCBI taxonomy): domain Eukaryota; kingdom Metazoa; phylum Arthropoda; class Insecta; order Odonata; family Libellulidae; genus Sympetrum; species Sympetrum striolatum. Next base: position 61,302,719 of record OX388352.1, read on the forward strand.
AAAATAATTTTTCACCACATACATATAACACCAGAAGAAACTATGATTTATTATACACAATACATCATCTTAGCTTGTTCGAAAGAACCAAATACTACATGGGTATAAAAATCTACAACAAAATTCCAAAGACAATTTCTGAAAAAATATAGCAATAATGAGCAAAGATTTCTAGACAACTTCAAAAAATATAGACAATGAATTATTATTACTCATTTGATGGTTTCCTTCTGGAAACAGAAAATCTGAATGTAAAAATGGCTATATATAAACATTGCTTTGTGTAATGTACATTTATGTATATTAGATTTCTTGTATTAACTGACATGTCATCAATTCACGGCAGAATTTCCTCTGCGTATTCGAATGCTTTGTGACGAAATAAATTATTGTTACTATAAAAAAGAACTAACTACCCTCAAAGGTCAATTTTGATAAATCCTTTCATGCTCCTAGAATATCGAGATGGACTATGGGACCTCCTTAATCACTTTTTGTTGGGGAATAAATTCCACAAATAATGTTTTTCGTTACTTTTAATCTTAGCATTTTCGGTCTTATTCTAGTTTAAGTTTCATTATGTGTCTTCTGTGTCACAATTGTTTTGGTGACTTATTAATTGATAAATAAAAGAAATACGAGTGCCGTACTTCCTGTGTTTGTTCAAAAAGTTATTATTAATATTATTAAGTGATCAAAGCTGGGGTTTAGTTTTCCTATCGAAAATTCGCCTCTTCTGATTTATTTTATTCAATCAGAATACTGACTAAGAATTGGTACGAACACAATGATAGAGAGAGTTACTGGCTGAACGATGTTGTAGGATGCATCTACATGACAATATTCAACATGAATCCTCCTTGGATATTTAAATGGGAAGGTAGTACAAATTCACCAAGGTGGTATTATGAAAGCTGTTAGTTTTAGCTGTTAGTTTTAGCTGTTATCGCTCATCCCTATAACATTAAATACGTAAATAGATATGTAAAATTATAGGATTTTCAATGAGGTTAATTGAATAATTAAATCTCACTAGACTTTCACAAAAGTGTTTTGGGTCCTATTCAAAATGAGCCCTTTAAATTAAATGAATTTTAATTTAATTTTAACCGTTTTCATTCATTAATTGACGTTGCTCTTATAATTGTGACTTTTAAAAGTAATACATAATACAAAGTAAATACAAATGAATATATAAGGTGGCTAGAGGAACATAAACCAGGCTTACGGCTAAGAATAAGCGTGATATTTTACTTAAGATCCCTTAAATTTTCACTTAACAAGAAAGTAGAGAATTATGAGTAGTCGTTGAAAATACTTCCATGAAAAAAAATTGAAACTTTTTCTGAATCGATAAAACTGCTAGCAGTCTAATATCTTTCAATAAATTATAGAAGTTAATAATAACCTATCAAATCTGTCGCTGTTTACTAGTAATTTCCAGAAATGCACTTAAAGAATACATGTTAAAGAAAAAAAGATGACTTTGAAACTACACCAAAACTATAATAAATAAATACAGCAGCTTCTTCCTCAATATGTATGATTCAAGGGTCGGAAACGAGTCAGAACACTTAGGCTTGATTTATTCCTAAAGAGGAGTAGAGATTTTAATTTTCGGAATCGTCTTCAGATCCAAGTCCCTATTGAAGAAAACAAAACCACCTCAGTCGGGATCTACATTCACGCCGCCTTCCGAGAACTATGAAAAAAACCTCTCGGAACTCTATTTATCTCCTTTCTTGCAGCCATCCTCTGATCCTTTGGGACACTGGTGATGAAACACTTAAAAGCCTACTCCGGGACTGCGCTAAGGTTTGATCCCGAGCCTTGTTTACGATTTCAACTTCCAAGACGGCGATATTTTCCAGTTTATGAGTGTGTTCTCGGTACGATGAAAGGAATGATAGAGACAAAAAAGATGCTCTCGACATCTCTGTCTCTCCAGGCTATTTCTTCTCCTCGAGCGATTCACATTTGGAATCAAACTACACACAGTGAAGCAGTGTTTCAAAGTCCTTATGCCGAACATCTTCGAAGGGGTTTTGAAAAGGCCTGATAATAGAATGCTCCTATACCGAGTGTTTCAACTCATTTATTATTGATTTTATTTGCACGCGTGGAAACTGTCATAGAAAGGTGAAATTGAAACTGAATTTTCAATTCTTTTCTGATTTTGATTAAATATTCTAAAAACCCTGAAAAATCTTGCATGATAAGTACAAGATGAGTCATATAGATGCTGTTTCAAGATTAACATAAATATAATAAATAAAATAAAAGATAAAAACATTATTTGAATCCTTAATATACGAAGAGGAATTCAATAGTTCAATCGTCAACGAATAAGAGAGATAAACATTGACAAAATTAAAGCCGGTAAAAGGATTATGAGCATAGAAGAATGAAAAGGAAGCTTCATTTTACGCTGACTTCGGTATTGTCAAAGCTGACTTTGAAATCAATCAGCCATTTCACTACACTATCAAATGCAGCATCTCTATATAAATAAAGAATTTGTCTAAGAATTCATATTTTATTCCCATTGGCTGAAACAATTTTGAAAAAAATAAATGATTTCGTTAAGACTGACAATAATTTTCAATAAATGTAATAGACAAAAGTCAATAGTCAAAAGTCAATAGTCAAAATAGTCTAGCGGTCATACTGATTATTCAAAATAGTGTTCTAAGACATCTCCATACGTACGATCCTAAATACACATCGGTATCACTGTTACCAGCCAACCTACCGCTAGATGGCAGCACTGCTTCCTGCCAAAAATTTTCCATAACTGCAGGTTTTTGCTTCCTATTCGAAGCCTCTTCGCTGAAGAAAAGTATCTGTATCCATTGAATACTAAAATCATCTAATAAAAACTACGCAAATGAGGCTAAAGTTGAAAAAAATGCCTCTAAATTAGGATGATACCGCGAGTTGTACCCGAACCTTGGGCAGAAAAAATTCCCATAAAATGCAAGCGGTTTTTCACTTCTCCATCAATCATTTGGCTCTGACAGAATTTTCACCGACATTAACATATCTGACTTTTGTCTTACATATATATGTTATCATTTTTACCAAAAATACTTATAACCAGGCAACCAAGCAAATATCTTCATTTGCGAGGAAATATCCATATTCTGCTTCAACGACAACTTACGACACTCGAGAATTTCCGTGCCTTCCATATTATTAGTTGCGTTTTATTTTTATTTGTGAATGATTATATTTTATGTACACTCCTGGCTAAAATTAACGCAGTACCTCCCTAGCGATCCTTACGGCTGGTGCTGCGTTAATTTTGGCCAGGACTGTACTTAGGTATATTGGATTGATGCATAAAAATACTGTTTGAATTGATTGGTGTGTAATTTAACGTCATCACCTGTTCTTTCGACTAACTGCGGCGGTATAGTAAATAAGTAAATAGAAACATTATTTGAACCCTTAATATACGAAGAAGTACCCAAAAGTGACCTTTTGACCGATCTTACTATTACTATAACAAATATATCTTTCTTGATTTTTGCTCGAGTACCACATAAGTTTAAGATAAAAACCATATATCATATAGTACTATATCATAAAATCATAAATACATAAAACAACCTTGGTGTCATGGATGGACGCTGCTTGGTATACTAAGATGCTAGCGCCCTTGGATCTAACCGGCCCTAACTAAAACTGTAAGTTTAGATTTAATTCAAAAGGTAAAACTAAACTGAGGACTATTGCGATAGCGATAGATGAATCTGTACCATATATTTTAGGAAAATGATGTATTTAGTTTCCTCAAAAGATAAACTTGTGAATACTTTTGAGAATTTTGAGTATAAACGTTAAAAAAATTGGATCTGTACAAGGCAAAATAAGATGAGGACAACCATGCATTAACGAAAAAAAATGCTGAAAAAACGACAATCGTTCGAAATTGAATCAACAACATTAGTTATATAGGCCATTTTGTGAATTAAAAGGCCCAATTTAACAGCTCTCAGTTTGTGATCCACCAAAAAAAGGTTGTCATTTTCAGAACGAAAACTAAAAATTTTAGCAATTGAGCACATTTTAAACATTAATATAGGTACTTGATTCTTTAAATTTTCAATTCAACTGAAATAGGCTCGTATGTAGCGCTCTGTATAGCAATAAGAAACATTATTGTTCAGCTCGATCCAATGATATATTCCTCATGGAAGAGAGAATTTTATAGTGATAAAATAATATCTTGTCTTATCATAAAAACATGGAGATAAGTATGCCCCATCGTTCCTAATCAAACTGAAAATACTAGTTTTTCATTTATCTAACCCTTGGCTTACGAAAATTTAAGACCTCATACATAGAATACAGGATAAGCTGGGAAAGATCGTCGCACCGCAATGAGCAGCATTTGTTATCACGTATTCTCAGCATGCTATTGGAATCAATTCCAATTTCCGTCTACATCTCAATCTGAATCCATCGTTAGAACGCTCAAGGAAAAGAGTAATTCAAAATGTCATGCCTTCGTATCATTGAAGAACACATGTCGAAAGAGCGTTCATCTAGCACTGCTCTAAAATGAATACATTCTAATTACGGAGGTCGAATCGAGAGAGTGTCTGAGGTAGCAACATAGCTGTCGCTGGTTTCGCATGAATTTAATTTGACATCGTTAATTAGAAATAAAACTTCGGACTTCTTGCTATGACGAGGCAAAAATTAAGTTGCGATGGGAAACGTCAACAAGCTTAGTTTTGAAAGATCAATTCATCCACCTGCCTCGGACGGCTAATGCTGTCAATAAACCGAGCTTTAATTGGAGTGTCCGAGGAAACTTCTCTGACGTCGTCTTTTTGAAGGGTGTAATTAAAAGTAATCAGCATTCGCCGATGAAAAAACATCAATGGATATTCAATTATATTTGGGGTCATTTATTGAGGTTTCGGGAGACGACGCTCCGAAATTAAAAGGCTGCGCGAGTATTCTTTCCGAGGACGACGAAAATAGTAAATAAAGCCTTTAATGACATCCCTGTAGCTTTTCAATTTTATTTTCAAGGATGCTGATGAACGCTTGTTTCTGAGTCTTGACCCGAGGCGTGGAGATATTTTGCCTTTGCCGCGTCGAACGCGTGGTATAAAAATAATTGATGATCCATGTTTGGTGGAGCAAAAAGGTTTCTGTTTCTTTAATTTGTCAAATAACTACTTCCCAGTGAGGAAATAAATCGGAGCACGGTTGTTAAAGAATGAATGAAGACCGGAACCGGTAATGACGCAGTACGGAATACTGAAAAATACTGCTATTGGAAACGGCTTTATGATAACATTCTTTTACTACACCACAATAACATTTTATTTTGGTGTATCAAAAGAATTTTATCGTGAAACCGTTTTGTATTTATGAATACCACGAAGTGAAACCTGAGTCTGTTTCGTTTACTGCTATTGCAGATTTCTTAAAACTCTCGCTACTTCGCTAATGATGCTTTTAAAATTATGAAATTCGATCTCGAATAATTGATCAGCATTGTCTGATATATCGCTAGACTTATTTACTGCATTGTCAGTGATCGAAATTTCGATATAATGATATTCATTATTACATATTTTCTAATTTAACGGGGAGCATATATCAGCATTATTAATACACCATTAATTACCGTTATCGCATCGTTTTACACACTACAATATAAGTTCTCGTGAACACACAATGAATTCTCAGTCATATGAATCAATTGCACATGGTCTTAAATCAATGAATTATCTACTATATAGCACAGCTACAATCATAATATGAGTTTTTACTAAACACTTGTGATCCTACTAATTTACATATTTCTGTATTCAAGCAAGGTTTTAAGCTAAGTCGATATAATTATGCAGGATATTGTTTTTAAGGACTTCAGTAATATAAAACTAATTGAAGCTCATTACTCCGCCTTCTACGATTAGAAAATGGGACTGTTAATTTCCTCCCATTCCCAGAGAATATTTTCTATTTTTAAATTTTCTCGACAATTTTTACCCTTACGGTTCTATACGAATCTAGTGAAACCTTTCTATTCCAACTCATATCCTTCCTTTGACAATAGATTGGGTCGAAGATGGCCATTCTGGTTTCTTTCAGCCTGTGCAGTCTTTAGTGCAATGTCTCATTAGAACCAAATACCCTCCACCACAAGCAACGACAATCTATGAGAGGGAAATGGGACCTACTAGAAAGTATTAGGAGTGGGATACTTGTAGCTTTCGCTTGCTTTCCTGAGCCAGAATACTCCACAAGTAACACTTTTCTTGGCATTATTTTAGGAGGAACCTCAATCAATGCTATTATTCAACACCAATTATACTTTAGTGACAACTACATTATCAACACCGTCTACAAGACTGAGACAAAAGGAAATGATAAATAAATATTTCGGTGTCCTACGCCAAAAGACAAGTTTTGGTTTCAGCCCGACTTAATAAAGAGTATCCACCAAGTCAGGTAGAGTAGCTCTCATTTATTTCATTTGCCGTCAAATCTTAAGGTATCATGCCTGGAAAGCTATCTTTTTCTCTATGACACAACTGAAAATCACACGTTTTATGAAGGTTAAGTGTAGTAAAAATTACCTTCCGAAGATGTATTCCTGAATTCGTAATTTTATCGAAAGAAAGCACGGGCAAAACTTTTCAGACAAAATTAAATCCTATTTTGATTAAAACTTTGAAAAATAACACTTTACAATTACATTGGTAAACAAACACTGCTTCGAGTTAGCAACTTTAAAAGTTTTCATAAAAATAGAATTTGGTTTAGTCAGAAACGTTGTTCCTATTTCTTCTTTCAACGTGTTCGAATACCACAAAGTTACTCGTCAGTTAATTAATATCATTTTTAGTCTTTATTTTTATGTAAAGCATTTATGATTTTCTTGTGATTGCATCCCGAGAAGCAGGATGAAAAGGGTTAGATTTGCCTACCTAAAAGGCTTTCCACGATCAACTCATGGTATAAGGTCCTATGTGTGACGAACACTGCATCGCCATCTACGGTGACCTGATCTTTCTTTGATTGGCAACCAACTCACGTTCAATGTTCCGTACCCATAGGCCATTAATCCATCTTCTCTTATTGAGTTCAAGAGTAGGAAGGTCACCATCCCACTCTTGTATTTATTTCTCAGTCCTGCTCTCTGCTAGGCAAAAACCGGAACCGATGCATTAAAATCGACTTGAGATTTGATTTTACTAGCAATTTTCACTACAGAGGAAGCTACCCTTGCAGAGGTCATTCATAGAATCAAATTATTCACACTTAAGAGTAATTTGAAGCAATATATTTACGTATAATTTTTAAAGAATCTCGATGAATGAGAGGTTGTTTATTCACTGATATGACCCGTTATGTTGAACAAAAGCAAAGTTAAAAACGTGCACAACTCACTTTGACAATAAGAAAATAATGACAGCAAGATAGCCCATATGATTTATTCCTTTTCAATTAAAATACAATTCAATAAATGTATTCATTGATATGTTATTAATTCTACATAGCAATCCTTGAATAACCTGGGATAATTGTGAATGACTATCAATTCAAATGATACAGATTATAGAAAGAGAGAGAGAGAGCATCAAAATCACAAAAATTCTTTCTTCTGGTGAATGTTGGAGATAGGAAAATAGGAATAATAACGGGAAATTAGGTAATATTCTTTCGATTAACAGAAGCAGGGTTATATTGTATTGGGCTAGTTTATACCCCCTCTTTTCATAATCAAGCAAATTACTCTCTTGCTCAAAATGAAACTACGGAAACAATATTCTCCAGAATACGACTCTTCGTACTTGAAAATACTTGAAAAATTGATGATGAAGGAGAGTACTGCAAAGCTTTGCTTCTCAGATATTGTGAAGATTTTTGTCCCTTATCTTTACAACAGACATTGCATGTTCTGTGGGTAATAACCTATGGAAACTGGGAAACAGATTGTAAACAGTTTCTGCATGATAATTTTTGTGTACAGCATAAAATATTAACCAAATCCATCGTAAATATTTAAAATGTGAATCGTAAAGGGTGAGCTACGGAGAAATCAGATGAAACTTAAATTTGTTTATTTTCTATGCATCCGACGATGGATAATTGTAATCTAAAATGAAAAGAAGTGACTTATTCCAAGAGTGAAACTTGAGTGACTGATTCTAAAAGATCACTCGATCTGAAAACTTCCATCATGGGCACTTAGATGGTGTGATGTGCTATTTTCAACATTCTTTTGCGTGTTTCCATTCAAAATCCTAATTCCGAATACTAGAACACCATATGAAATCGTATACCTAACCAGACATTAAAAACGCCTAAAAACTATTTCTATAGTTACTAGGTGCACAATTTTTTTTAATGCTAGAAGCTGTTGCAGGGGGTGCTGGCACCTTGACTCTATTTTCCCAAACGGTAGCTTTCGCATATATTTCGCTGAAAAAATGAAAGTTTGGAACGATTGCTGATATGATAAGGGATATGAGTCCTATTTCCTTTCTCTGCCTCGTTTATTATGCCAGAAAAAATTAAGACTTATTGTTTAATGTAACACAAAGCGATTTAATTGCTTTTCTCTAGAAAATTTCGTTTTAGGTTTATTTAAATATGAGCAACTCGTCTTTCAAGTATATCTGTGTTTGGTGGAGATATTTGTGACTTGTTTGACAACTTATACTAATTGGGCCTATTGCTACTGTTAAGATGTGTATTGTCCACTGGAGGTTTCTGGAGGGGTTTCCCTCCCGTCCTTGGGCGAATGCCGGACAGATTGTATTGTTATATCCCCCTCAACCGTTGCCACCTGGTATTAATAATATAATAAAAAAAAAAAGCAAGTGGACGCTATTTTCCTAGATTTCAAAAAAGCATTCGATAGAGTCCCCCACTACAAACTAATTTACAAACTAAAACTAGCGGGCATTAACAAGGAAGTAGTCGACTGGGTTAAGGATTTTCTCTACGAGAGGGAACAACAAGTTGTACTGGATGGCGTTAGCTCAAATAGAGTCAAAGTTACCTCTGGCGTACCTCAAGGCAGTGTAATTGGACCTCTTCTTTTCCTTATTTATATCAATGACTTGAGTGACGAGATAGTTAGTAATGTGAGGATATTTGCGGATGACTCGGTTATATATAGGGAAATAACAAACGAGGAAGACCGGACATCTCTCTCAAACGATTTAGTCCTCATCCAAAGGTGGTGCGAAAAATGGGAATTAGATATTAACGTAAGTAAATGCTCCGTAGTTAATTTCTTCGAAAAGAAAAAAATGCGTTCAAATCACCCATACAAAATTAATGGAATTAGTATCAAAGTAGTAGATTCAGTTAAATATCTCGGGATCAACATTACTAATAACTTAAATTGGAGCACGCATATTCGAAAAATCTGCGGCAAAGCAAGTAAAAGGCTTGGCTTTGTAAAGCGTATTGTCGGTAAATGCGACGAAAAGGTGAGAGAGCGATGTTATTTTACCTTGGTCAGACCCCTTCTGGAATATGCGGCAAGTATATGGGATCCGGCGGATGAAACGTGTACTCGCGAACTCGAGAAAGTGCAGCGTAAAGCGGTTCGTTTTGTTAAGAAATGCTACGATAAAAAAGCAAGCGTTACAAAAATGCTCTCAGTCGTAGGTTGGGAATCCTTGAAAGAAAGGAGATTGGAAGCTAGGCTGCGATTGCTTAATAAATTTAGGGAAACTACATTTTCCAAAGATACAATCGGTATCATGCAACCCCCCTGCTACGTCGGTCGATCCGATAATGACCGTAAGTTAAGAGAAATAGATGCTAGGACGAATCGTTTCAGAGATTCATTCTTTCCGCGAACAATACGTGACAATAATCGAATAAGGAAGTAATTTAGATTCAACTGGTGTTTACGCCCCCTGCCACACGCCGAAAGGCGGCTTGTAGGGTATTAATGTAGATGTAGATGTAGATGAATACCAACTTGCAACGTTTAAATAAATAAATAAATATTTTTATAGAAAACGTTGAACAGTTTATATTTGATGTGCCTGCGGCCATATTCTGTCGAATGGAATATTTTCAATTTTTTATTTGGTACAGGATGGAAAAAAGTGTACCTATCATCTACTTTTGCCAGTCTTAATAATGATTGTGATGACAAGAATACTACTTAGGTATGAGGAACCTGAAGAGAAGCACCAATTCAGGTATCTCCTTCTGGAATCCCTAGAAAAGTGTTACTCGTAGAGTCATTGTGCTTCACTTACATGGACATGTTCCGCTTGTAGCATTCTGACATGGTGAGGATAGAAAGGGAAAACTACGTCATTCCTCATTCTGCCTAGTAAGCTTCATCCCCCAGAATAGCTCTTTGTAGCTAATGTTTGAGGGGGTGAGATATACCAGTCGGCCTTAGAGTTATACTTAACGGACAGTATGTTATTGTTATCAAATTTTGTTACCATTCTGAGCAAATTACACATTTATCGTTTGGTCTTTCATGTAAATTGCTTATCTACAACGTCTCTATCACTGAGAAGTATAATATATGGGGCCTCCGGGTGGTCATATGGACAGCGCGTCTGCCTTTGTTGAAGGTTGACCCAGGTTCGATTCGCGGTGGGAGCGAATGTACGAAATGACCTAGGTTGTCGAAGCGCTTTTAACAGTATTACTACCACTAGTATAGCATGTTAAAAATACAGCTAGAACGGGGAGGACAAAGAACAATAAATAATGAAAGAAATGATAGCTAAAGTCTTTTGGAAGGGGTCCCTAACCAAACGACAAACTTCACCTGTCAACTCAGCTGACAAGTACACCGAATAAGAGCCGCAATATTGCCTCAATCACTTACTCCGACGCAAGGCCAACCATAATTGACGACCGCGCTCGTTTCACCCCAAACGTAACTTACCGCTTTTAATTCCGTTCTCCAACGCGAAAAATTAATTAGACCCGCGTGTCATCTCCCGGCGGACTCTTTCAAGACAATTTGCGCTTTAATACAATCCCTAATCACCCTTCACAAACCATCTCGACGTCTGCGGCATTGCAACGCGCAAACCCCGACCCATTCCGACGTTCGCGTGGCACTAAAACCCTTTGTCAAACGCCCCCTATTTCTTCAACCCTCTCGTCACCCCTCTGCGGAATGGGAAAGGGGTTAATGATGTGAGCAAGGAGCGTTGAGGATTGCTAGTCGAAATGGAAAGAGCCCTGCCACATTTCACGAGTTAGTCACTCCGCAAACAGGATGGCAGGGAATGAGGGGGACGTCACGAGCTCCCTATATGACATGTTGACGGTGTAATTACTTTTCGCGGCGGAACTGCGTATAAATTATGAGAAAACACGGTGCCAACAGGTGGGGCTGGTACTCCTCGTCACCCAAATTCCCCTCGCTGTAGAGGCGGCCTCTGGGAGCGCGTAACCACAACTCCCCGCGCTCCTGCGGCCTTCCGAGGGATCCGCCTCGGCGGGGATCGAAGGGGGCTATCCAGAAGGGATGTAACTGAGCAGGAGTATACCCACAAGGTGAGGAGTGCGGTCTCACGAGGTAAACTCGTCAGATCGATGTCAAGAAACACAATGATACCTTTTTTACCTGAAAGTAATAATAATAACCGTCTTTATTTAGGCGAGATTGAGACTGAAAGACTCTTCCTCCATCCATCCCATCGTCATTCATTACATAATAATTAAATTAAAGATAATTGTATGAGAAACAACTAGAATGATTGTGGACGTAAAAAATCTAATAGAATCTCAGGAAATCTACTGCAAGCAAACACCCACAAAGATGGGGAGGGTGAAAACCCTGGGCAATCCTACCGATAGTAATAACTAAAAGATGAGAAAAAAGAACATGACAAAGTATAGAAATACACTACCAGTGAGTATTTGCATACGATACATGAATAAGAATAATCTCATATTTAAATAAATGTTAGCAATATATATAATAACATAGAACAAACGATAATGAAAATAAAAAAGGGGAAAGTACATGGATTTTGCATCCGTTAGGTGCAATAAGTAGACAGTGAGATAGTTATAATTGTCGTGGTTTTCTTCCCCATAGGCCCGAGTTCGAGAGAAAATAGGGTACAAAGAATTCCTACCAGTATGAGTCAATTACACTACCGCTATCTTTATCTATCTTTTCCACACTACCGCTAGGCAAATCTAGGCTGTTGATCCACACCCGAAGCTTAAATTTAACCTCAACCCTATCCTTATACTTAAATTTAAGTTTGACAAGGATATCATTGTACCCCATTCTATCTCGAACCTGGGCTTATGTGGAAGAAACCCATTGTTTATTACTATCCCACTGTCTACTTTCAGCCAAAAAGGTCTCATCGTGATTCTTTACATAGATCTGACGAATTCTCATTGTCAGTTATGATTGATCAAAATCTGCCACTTTTCTGGTGATCGTATTCGGAATGAGATGAGGAGTTGCAGGCTGAATGAGGGATGTGGTCCGGGTTGGAAGGATACTGCGGTCGAGGGTCGTTGTTGGGGGCGATGGGTTATTTAAAGGATGCCATTAACGCCCTCTCTTTGCGGCTTCCACTCATTCACACCCGATGATTATGATAGGTAATGTGTCTGGACCTTAAACAGGGCGAAAGTTTCCCCTTACGGGATTTGGCTGATCGATGCTGTGGAGTTGAAACTCGGCATTTCAGTATGTTCCGCTGTCCTGCATTGACCTCGGGAATACAAATAGCGACAAAAGATCGGTTCTTCCTCAATATACAGGGTGGTTCAAAAGTCTTGCTATTTTTACGGAAAATCAGAACTTTTTTATTTTTCAACATATATGCATGAAATAGAGATGAAAAATGTTACTAAATACATCGAGTTTTATTTTTAATCGCTAAGACTGTTCAATATGACCTCCATTTGAAGCACGGAACGCATCTAAAATAAAAAGTTCTGATTTACCGCAGTCATAACAAGAATTTTGAATCACCCTGTATACGCCACATCTAATGAAAAAAATGTTTGAAAGTGTTGGTATGCCCAAGGGTGAAGGGGTTTTTTTCTCCCCCTAGATGAAGTTATAGTTCTGGCAATTTTTTTAGGATCTGACGAGGATCGTGAATAAAATTCTGATTACGTAGATGACTGCTCTACCTTTCGGTACGTTCATGTGCCTTTAAGCTCCTATATAACCATTTCTTTTGTTTCTTAGTGGCTTACCCCACCCCTTACGTCATATAACACTTTTATTCCACTCTGTTTTTTTATTTTATTCTAATTATAAATATTATCTACGGTTGCTATACGGCTACTGGCTTTATCAGGCCAAAATGGCATCTTAAATGTTAACTGAAGCCAGGAGTAGATCTTAGGAGGTAGCTAGAGTAATACCTTAGCTTAGGGAAGTGGTATAGCGAAAACCTTATCAATTTAGGTAAATTAAATTTAGGTAAAATGAATTTATTTTACCTGTGATCAAGTTCCACATAGTGAAGGCTTCCTCACTTCTTGGTTTATCTAAAAGTTACAACATTGTCAGTGCTATGATTATTTCCGATTAACTACTAAAATGCAAAATTGTTATTAAATTCCAAAATATGTGATGTTTACGCTTTGGGTTTATCTTAATCGCTAGAGTTCCTGAATTGCTTGGTTTTCAAAATCCTTTATGGGGAAGACTTTGTCTCCCACTTCTAGATCCGCCAATTATTGAGGCACATTTTATAAGGGAATTGTCTTAAACCGGCTTCCTTCGTAAGTTCCAGCCAAAGATCACTGTTCAGAAGCGTATTGAAAATGCTATGAACAGGCTTATATTGCGTATGATATACAGGTACCATAGGTAAAGTACACCCTCTCCAAAGTTTCCATGAAGTTAACCAACTCTCTTTCCTTGACAGATTTAAACTCCTATTACCCATTCACGCTTGCTTGTATTTCTAAATTTTTCTTCGTAACATTTCAGGAGCTGATTCCAAGTCTCCTTTACTTAATGGAAGTAATTTAATTAATGTATCCAAAATATTCCCTTTGTTTATTAGAAAGAATTGAATAGAGTAGGGGATATATAACATCAGTTTCAAAATTATGTAGTTAAATTGAAGTCGGTAATTATTCTATAATTAGTAACGGTGGGTTGGATGAAAGAAAAGACTTTTAGTCTCAATCTCGCCCAAATGAAGACGATTATTATTAATATTTAATTGAATAATAATTCCCTCGTTGAAGCAGAAGAAGATTGAAAGATGCATTAATAAACAAATATTCATTGGTTAACTTAATAAATAGTACTGTGTAAACACGATATTAAAAATAAATTTCTTACATTTTCTTTAAAAAAAGAGAAAAGATACAATTTTCATGAATGATAATTAGGTTTAAATATATATAATAAAGAATGAAATATTGAATATAACGAAAAGAAGATAATAAAACTTCTACGTTCTGCTAAGCCATAGACTTATCAGCAGGTGCCTCATTAACTAAACAGAAATCGATCAGAAGACAACACAATACTGAATATTGAAACAAAATTGAAACAATATTAAAACAGTATTGAAACAATAGTGAAACAATATCGAAACAAATTGAAAGAAGATTGAAAAGTATTGAAAATTGCGTATTACGGCTACTGAAAAACATCTTAATGCCTTGAAGATATTTTATTCAACCCTCGAGAATACATTCATAAACTGGGAGGTAAAACACTCCGAAACGCAACTTGGAAATTTATCGCATGAATCTGTAAACTCCCGCAGAAACATATTATGATATCGCGTAGCATTTAGGAAATTAAATCGGATCGCGCTTAGAGTTTTATTCGCGCGCTGTCAAAGTCGCAGACCGAATAAATCGATCATTCGAGGCACGACGGCCTTTCGTAGCGGGCGGGGAATATATGGAACTATTTTTACGAATTACTGGATTCGGAAATTGAAATCCTTTCTGACTCTGCTCGGGAAACATTCGGGCCGGCATTTTGCCAGTAAAACACGGGTCTTTTGCTGTATTTGTTTTTGCGAGGCCCGAAACGTCCTCTTCGGAACCTTACATCAAACCGAAATGATGAACTGGCTATGATTTATGACTGTGGATTCGCATGGCTCCTTTACCATTACTCCGCGCGAGCATTTGCCTCTGGAGTGAGGGCAGTAAATGTGGCCAACGCACAACACCGCTCTCCGAAAAACGAATGGAAAAAATCCCCGTACAATATTGCGCTTAGCTAGGAAATGAATAGCGATAAAATTAAGAAAAACCGGGCGATTCTCCGCTTTCATATACTGTCGTAAAAAATCTCCGAACGCGAAGAGCGGAAATTCCGCGCGGTATGCATCGCTACTCATCCTGAAATACTATTTGAAATAATTAATACGCAACTTGCTCAATTTATATCCGATGTTCGTTTACATTTTTGAATGCTAAGGTTTGGATTAATAGTGGATAATTTAATCACTGTGATTCTTTATCGTTTCGACTCTCTATGGCATATGGAAGTATTCAAAGTACGTAGGGTCGTTTAAATTTAATTTCGCCGGAAAAAGCTGAATTAAATTGCTTGATGGAAAATTATTAATATTATTATTTATATGTATAAATCGTTGGTAAATTGTTGGTTTTCCTACATTGCTTGTATGAGATTCAACGTTTTTGAATTTCAAGATGTAAATATGCCTGGTTATGAAGTGGATAGTCACATTAGGTATATGAATGGTTTATGCATTAATAATAAAGTGAAATGTATATGATAAAATATCATGGTAGGTATAATAAAACATCTTTGCCTTAATCGTCTCGGAAATCTACTATGATTTCTTTGCTGTATTTTTGTGATGACGACTTTTGGGGTTTTTAATATATAATAAGGCCTAACGTATAGTCAGTGATATCAATAAAACATACATAATATAGACATGTAGGTATAGGTAAATAGAAATATAGAGGAAAAATTTAGAAGGAGTGAATGTTAAAAACCTAAGGTAATCTATCTTATCTTAGGAAGAAGAACCACTGTAGGAAAACACCCACAAAAAGGGGGTGAGAAAAAGCTACACAAAGTTACTGATAGTACAAGCTACAAAATAGAAAGAAAAGCTGTGAATGACGTGGAAATTGCAGTACTATTACCAAATTACACCAAAGAAAAACAAATACTGGAAAACTTTTTTACATTTATTCTGAGAAAATAAATATCACGAGGAAATTAGCATTTTATGGATGTACGAGATGCCCGATTTTTACTGATAGTTTCGAGACGTGGAGCCAAACTGTTTGCAAACTTTTGACTGTGACATAAACATTTTTCAATGTTAAGTTTTATATTTTAGCTTCCCATAAATTCAAGATCTTAATTTGGTAGCAGTGTCAATTCAATTTATTCAAATGTATACCCTTAAAAACCAGCTCATTGCTAAAACAGCTTGCATTCTTCTGAAGTTGTATTCATGCACCACACAAAGAAAAAAATGTCCACAACTTCAGGATTTCTTAGCTACTTTTTTCATTTTAATTATAATTTTAGGTTACTGTGTTTATGCTCAATATGAAGGAAACACGGCTATACAAATTTTAAATATTTAATATGTTAGGAAATACCTGACTTTATTTAATGCTTAAGATTACAAAACGCGAAATAATCGATTTGTTAGTAATGATAATGACAACAGCCAATGAGATCTTATTTCTAAATGCTGGAAGTAAATGGAGTGAATTTACTTTACTTCTACTTTGATATAAAAAGTAGCTCTTCCATTTTTCGTATTTTCCTATATTTACTAGACGCAGCAGAATAAGAGATTTCCTTGTTTCCAATCAAGCCGTAGAATATGTGTAAATTTGTTTATGCTCACAAAGGTGACGCGCCTTTTCTCGTATTTTTTAACTCAGCGTAATAGTCGAGTAAATACCGAGATCTAGTTTCACCCAAAACCTAAGGATAAAAAGCCACGCAATAACATTCCATCTCTGCCCTGCGAAATTAACACGCACCTGTATTGCTCAACCTTTTGTTTCCAGCCATCTCTTGCAATGAATATTCTAGTAATATACCACAACATATCCTAACTGCCGTGTATTTATGGAGATGGAGAATGATTATAGAACATTGTTCCGAACAGCGCTTGACTTCCTACGCCCCAGCGTGATTCCGACGCGTATGGCTTCATTGAATATTAACGAGGAGAACTGAAATATTTTGCATTTATTTCATGCCGTAGAATAGACCATAACAGTAATGTGAAAAGGTCTCAGATTACGTTCTGTGCGGTGACATAGCGGGAATTAATAGATGCGAACGAATGTGGTGTTGCTCAGAGCCTTCTTTGTTCACGAAACATGAGCCCTGTTCTGTTGTTAACAGAAATTGATGAATCGACAATTACTGAGGCTCAGATTAATTGACAGCTAAATAATTTAAATTCCTCACGCATTGGTTTTCCCCTGATGATTGTAAAGAGAAAAAGAGCCGAAATATTGGTCGAATGATAGCATTCCTTAAAATGTTTCCTTCGTAATTACTGAAATCAAATATCATATTAAATCTATGAATCAAAAATTACTGGGCCTCAGATTAATTAAAAACTAGAAATGTTAAATTCCTCACGCATTGATTTTCCCAGGAAAATTGTAAACAGAAAAAAGCCGAAATATTGGTCGAATGATATCATTCCTTCAATTTTTTTCTTTGAAATTACTAAAGTCAAATATCAAATTAAATTGAATTTTTTTCTTAATAATTTCCAACTTTTCACAAATTATTCACACTAGTGCGAATAAAAGTGTAATTAAAGAATTAAAGTTAGCATGCACCATTTGGTCAAATAATAAACCATACGACATAATGACACCAAAAGAAAACGTTAATTTGAAGCGTGGAGTACATATTGCATAAGACACCATCAAATCATCATCTTGACAGAAAACGATTTTAAGTCCAATCTGAAATCTTCCTGAAAGTATTGATCATAATCATAAACAGATATAATTAGATATCTATTATATATAGACGCTTCTCCGGATATACCTATATACACACTCACTCATTCATTCATTCATAGGGCATCAAAAGTCTAAGCATGTTCCACAAGTGCCACTGACTTGAAATTTTTACGACATATTGGCCATATCGTGTAACCTCCAGAAAAAATCCGACTTTGAACCTCAGTGTCATGGGTTCGATTCCAGAAGGCCCCAAAGTCCCGATTTTCTCCATAAGGATATATGGTGAAGATTTTCCAAAATTTTTTGAGGCACTTCTCGGAAAGGTAGAGAGATGAAATTCGAGGGATTGCTAGATGCCGTGGATATACAACGAAAATTAAAAAGACATCGCCGAACATGGTCCATGGTTCAATGCTAGGTCGGGGCAAAAATCGGCCGTTTGAAATGCATTGCGGCGATTTTGAAGATTTTTTTTGGATACTTTTCCGATAACATAGATACTTGAAACTCGGCACGTGGATAGATATCATGAATATGTTTCATAATCAAATTTTACATATTCGCTGATGGTCCTTGGTTCGATCCCAGAGGGCCATTTGCATTTCTCAATGCATTTCTTACGGAGATAACGGAAACAAAATTTAGGCACTTCCCGGCATGCTATCGACTTCAAACTTTGCATGTTAGTAGAGCAAGTCCTTAGAAATCAAACTGGGCATTCACGGCTATCAATGTGTCCCGGGTTCGACACCAGGTGTCTCTGCAATCAGAAGTTGATCCGATTTTTAGGAATTATTTTGAAACCTTTCCCAATAATATAGAAACTTGAAATTCGGCATATAGATAAAGATCATAAATAACTTTCAAAAACATGTTTTAGATTTCCAAGATCGTCCTTGGTTCGAATCCAGAGAGCACTTTACATTCGTGAAAATTAGAACGTCTTTTGAGGCAGTTGAACCCAATATTTCTACTTGAATTTTCACACATAGCTAGAGATGGTGATCTTCTTTTTTTTCTGAAGAGAAGGTCACAGTAAAGACCCGGGTTCGATGCCAGACGATGAATTGTCAGCGAATTTTAAGAAAAATTTCAATCCTTTTTTTTTGATTTTGAGGACCGTCCCGATATTATGCCGATATGAAATTAGTATTGCCGATCTGCTTGCAGTATGCAAGCTACATTTTACTCGTATAGCTATATAGCTATATAGATAGGATACAAATTCACAGGCTAAACTTAAGCGTCATTGCCTTGAAATTTTTATGACGTATTGGCCATAACGTGAAACCATCAGGAAAAATGCGACTTTGATCCTCAGTGTCATATGTTCGATTCCAGAGGGCCCCAAAGTCCCGATTTTTCCCGTTTAAATGAATTGCCGTGATTTTCGGGAATTTTAAAAAAATACTTTCCGGATAGGTAGAGAAATTAAACTCAAGGTGCCTATACTTATGGTCTTGGACTTTCGAAAACATCAATGACTTTCACAAAAAATATCCTAGGTTCGATGCTAGGACGATGCAAAGAACTGCCCTTTAAAATACATGGGAGCTGTTTTTCATTATTTTTTTTGATGCACTTCTCGAAATAATAGGAAATTCGTGCTTAGCTGGAATGTGTTAGTTGTGAATTGGTTTAAGAAAATTAAAAATTTTCATAAGACCGTAATATTCCTGGGTTCGATGCCAGAGCACATTAACATTTCTCTCATAGGGAATATAAGGGAAAAGTAAGACTTCGATTGAGGCAGTTGCAGCCAATATTTCTGCTTGAATTTTCGCACATAGTTAAAGATTAATATCATCTATTATGTTGCATAGGAAGTTTCACCAGAAAGACCCGGGTTCAATGCCGGGCGGTAAATATGTCTCCCGTTTAAAATACATAGGGTTAGTATTTCATTATTTTTTTGATGCACTTATCGAAATGATAGGAAGTTCGTGCTTGGCTGGAAGATGTATGGTTAAAACTGGTTTAAGAAAACAGTTTTCAGAAGACCGAAATATTCCTGGGTTCGATGCAAGAGCACATTAACATTTCTCTCATAAGAAATATAAGGGAAAAGTAGGACGTTGTTTGAGGCAGTTGTAGATAATATTTCTGCTTGAATTTTCACAGATAGTTAGAGATGGTGATCTTCTATTGTGCTGCATAGTAAGTATCACCAGGAAGACCCGGGTTCGATGCCGGACGAATAAATTGCAGCGAATAATCTGAATATTTTCAATCCATTTTTTTTTCTTTTGACGGCCTTCCCGATATGATGCCGACATGAAATTAGTGTTGTCGATCTGCTTGCAGTATGCAAGCTACATTTTACTCGTATAAGCAATAACTCGCTTTGAATGCTAAGCGCTAACCGAATCATATATATTTATTGCTATGAGAGAAAATATCATACGCTAAAATTAAATTGTCGCTCAAATTAAATATGCATTTTAATTTTATTGCGGCAGTAGTCTGAAGCCGTCTTGTTTTACGAGTTTTATTTACAGGGAAACTAAGCTCGGAGATACTTTTAATTACGATTTTTACAATCCCCACGCCGTTAATGGGTGCCCACGCCTCGATATTCCCGGACGACGCCGTTTACGACAATAATATATTATATTTTTCATAAAAGCGATCTCCGTAAGTATTACTCAGAGTGAGATAGACTGATGGGAGGCGAGATACCCCCGGAGAAAAGAATTAACGAGATCGGCACGCGAAAATTCATTCGCTGGTCCACACTTGACCCGAATTTGATTGCAAGTATTTCGGATCCCATATAATCACGACGTAACCTTTCTCGAACGGGGATAAAACGCGTATTAATTAGTCGTAAATCATCCCAAATGGATCCTTTGCCCTTCCCTCGCTTAGTTCCCGAATTTTATACCGCGATTATCTTCGTCTCTCCCCAATCCCAACCTCCCCGCTTAAACCGTTGTTCGATTCTCTAATGTCAGTGCGTGGCTGAAATAAGACTTAATGGTTATAAATTGCAAGTTGTAAATGTGCCTGTTAATGGAGTTGATGGTCTCATTAGAAATATGAAATGGTTTATGAATTAAGGATAAAGTAAAACGTATGTACTATGGCTAATATTTTATTATGGTATAATATAATATATTTGTCCCAGATATGACTTGACGCTTTCCCGGTGAATGGTCTGATGAAGAAAGCCTTCATTGGTTGGAACCGGTTGGTTTCTCGGTGAAAGGCCGACGTTTCGGCTGCCAGCACTGTATCCAACATCAGGGTTGAGTGCTGAAGGTGGATATTTGTCCAGATAGTCTCGCAAATACACTAGGATTCGGCTGCTGTATTATTAGTGGTAGTGCCTTCTGGTGCGTTTAATATATTATAAGGTCTATGAGGTATCTATTAAGGCGAGGTAACATGAAAAAAGATACATGAGTGACCTGCACAAGCCTACTGATAGTACAAGCTACAACGTGTAAAGAAAAACCTACGTATAATGCGGAAATTACGAAAACAGTACTAGCACAAAGATTGAGTAAAGGGAAATCAAATACTATAAAAATTGCAATACACTTAGAAGAGATAATAAATAACACGCATTTTGCATTACATACCTATACTCCGATTAACTTCACTTTTACCTCATCTTCCCATCGCCACCACCCCCCCACTTAAACCGTGGCTCTCCGCCTCTCTGTCAGTGCCGTCATAACCTTGGTGTGGATTTTAGGTTGGATGATAAAATAGGAATAGTACCGCTATAAAGTAGCTTTCAAATGCGGCCGTAAATCATGGGTGCCATTAGGATGCCGGTGTGATGGCTGGTCAAGTGTCTGGGAAATGTTATCAGGGGCGTGGGGGGGCGGAGGTGGTAGTTGGTGGCGTGAAGCCGAATCTATAGATGCGAGTATTGAGGGAACATAATTCTTTTGGGCAGGGGGGCGAGCGGGGGGCAATCGGGGGGAGACCGGGGGGCTGTCGGAGGGGGTTGGGGCCGTTCTTGGGAAGTCCGGCGTGGTCTGGGGGCGGTGTCCGTGGGGCGGGCCACGGGGAATTTATGTTCTCGCTGCTTCATCCATCGTGCCTCATGATCAAGTATCGATTTGCTATCGCCCTCGACTTTTTCCATTTTCGATGGCATTTCGTTAGCCCCTGGGGCCCTTTCTGGTCCCGAGGGCCCGCGCCGATGGTCCCCGACGATTTTTTGCCCGCGTATCCGAGCGGGAATCTTCCGAGGAATATAATTAAGTTATTCTCTCGTGGTGTGAATGAATTTCGGAGGATGAATTGCCGTCGCGGGTGTGTTAATTAATGGGGTTTTCACGACTTGTAGCGGTAAATTTTCGTCGAGAGTTTCTAGTACGGACGGAATACATTTGCCTGAAATTTTAATAAGAGACTTAAGGGGCCGACAAATTTTGTCGTTTGCTGATTGCTTGTAGCCTTGGCTATATTGTGGGATTATATATTTCAACGATCTCGACTTTGAATTCTGAAGTAAGCAACAAAAATCATTGGTTAAAATTATTCCCTAGGCATGCAAGATAACCAATAAATTATTTAATTCTATCCTCTGTAACACTGTAAAACTTATTAGTGCTAGATTTGTATTTTTCGTTTTCTTTATTTTTTAATTTATGTTTATTTTCTTATGTATTTTTTATTTTTTTTAAATTTTCTTATGTAATAGAATAGTCTTTATCTATTTGAATTAAATGAAAAATAATTGATAATTTTCTATATCTTTAAGGCCTTTTTTCTAATATTCATACAAATATATTGCAGAGTTGACGTAATCACATATGTTATTTGTAATGCATGTTAATCGAAATATAAGATGTAGGGGAGACCAGTCTATAGCGGTCCCCTGGGGTACCCTACGTTTATCTCCCTTGTTAGCGTTCAATCTATCTTGTAGGCTACATACTACTGTCTCGCCATCAAGTCAGTTGAGTTGTAGCCTCTGTTAGGAGTGGCTTAATATTTTGCTCTCAGCAGGGAAGATTATTACCATTCCGAGATAATTGATCTAAGGTAAGTAAGTTTTTATACCTTTGATTTTTCTAATAATATAAACATAACTTCATTTGAACTATTTTCTTTAGTAGAACCAGGGATCGTTTTAAAATCTTTAGTATGTTTTCCTCCGCTATCATTATTATTTTAAGTTGTATTAACGGTATTGAATTAAAATTACACGTGGGGAAAAGTGGTTTCCCACGTTTTTATGGGAGACCACTATTCAGAGTGGGATCATGATGAGTGTGCAGGAGTTGATGATTTTTGCAATGAGGTTATCTGTGACTTCTGCTTATAATTCTCCATAAATAATGAATTAATTACAGAAATGTAAACAACTTCTTGAAATAATTGAAAGTTATCAAATGCTAATGATATGTATTTTCCAAAATCCACTGTTTCGGTCTCTACTTGGTGATTCTTCGTGATGAAGGAAGAATAAACAACTATCGTGCATAAGCTTTTTGTTCTTCCTTCTTCGATATGCATTTTATTAAATCCTATTATGTTCGCGATAAATAAAGTTATTGCGCTTTGGTAATTATATCTAGTCATGTAACATTTATTCATTACGAAATGAAGAAATACTGTCTAGAAAAGAACATTATGGGGAAATTTAAAATAACTATATTAAGGCACCACTCTACCCATGCAACGGGGTAAAGTGGAGATTTTGCTAACTTACGAAACATTTATGATAACGAGTGTAATTTGATTTCCAAAATTTACATAATTTTCGAAATGATACATTCATATGTAATCTTTACATTGACAAAGTGTAAGATCAGAAAATTATATCTAGTAGAAGATATAGCCAGTAAACTCTTAAAAGGAACACATTATCCGGGTCTCCCCTATATCATTGGTGTGCTTGTTTCGTAATTACTTTAAAAATAAAAAGAGAATATTTGTGTGCCCATTTAATAAATATTATGTAAAATCAATCACCGCCACACTCTACTGTGTCCTTAGATTGTATTCTCAGCTGACATTTAAGCAACGCTATTCCTAAATTATTCTAGCTATACTTTTAATGTACTGAATGTATGCACTAAGCATGGCTGGGCATAGGAAACACTGAAACCATGTTTAAAACATAACCTTAATGAAGAGGGTAACCTCAGTTATTTCTTGAGTACGATATTGAGTAAGGTGTAGTGTAAAAATCGTAGGATATTTTAAGAAAATAAAAGATACCAGGTTGTCTACTGTACATACATTTTAATATTTATAAAAGTAACGAGTGTAGATGCGATAGGAATTAAAGCAAATCACCATACAGAAATTCACTTAAGCCAGAAATTAAATGAGGTAGCTATTGAGGACTAAATAATAAAGACATAGAATAGGTTTAAATGAACTGAATCATTCCAATTATTTTTCTTGTATGAACTGTTCGCTTTTCAAAGATATACTGTTTGACATAAATCTAAATGATTGAAGTTTTTAATGCGATTTTGGTTATTTCTGCACAAAATTTTCCAGGAGGATTTAGATTTTGAAGGAAAATCTGCACATAATTCATTCAGTGTATTCAATTGAGTTTTACGTAAACACCTCACCGTGACTCTCAGATTCAGTGCTAAATAACTTCATCAACTTGTGTGCAAATGCATAAATAGGGAGAGAAATGAATGAATAATAATTCGGGGCTGTACGCTTATGTGAATATTGCGTTGTCCGAAATGTTTTGGATCCAGCACCAACACAACCCTGTTTTTAATGATATTCATCGGTAAACGTAATTAACAGGCACCGAGAAACATGCATATTCAAGGAAAAGGCGAATATGAATGCAGTTGCAAAAATAAACAAAATTGAATTCCTCTCCTCCTTGAAAAATATTTTAAAACGGTAGTGGGTGATAGCTTGAAGCGAAACCGGAATCTCTAAGAATACCCATTTTCTACTGTTAATTTTCCTCTCATCGAATTCAATCTTATCTATAGGAACTTTTAAGTGCTACCCTTTCATATCTCCTTTCTAAGATAATTTTCCCTGGGTGAATGTTTTTATAAAGGCGAGATAACTTTTCCCGTTATTCGTTACTCAACGAATACACATGAGTGGCCCGTACATTTATTTACGTTCATAATCTCGACTTTCTCGAGCCATAATCTGCGACTACCTGATTTACTATTTCTGATTATTTAGTCGAAAGTTCCAGATTTCCAGAGAACGGCATAAACATCTGAGAAAGCCGGCAACGTTAACCCATCTTAGTGGATAATGTTTATGAATATAATTTATAAGCAAGCAAAGGAAGTTATGTGCATTTTACGCCCTAAACTTAAATAGATAAGGATTTGGTATGAGATTGGGAAAAGAATTCTCATCGACCATTCGAAAACCTTTCAGAATGTAATCGATGTGGAGAGGCTTCACTTTAAGCAGACACTTTGTATTTTTCACGTGAACATTTTATTCTTACGGCGATATCAATTTCATAGTCATCCTATGGTAAATCTAACAGAGAAATAAATACGTGGAAAATAAACCTTCGCGTCAGTTATCAATCGATTGAATAATTTGTATGAAATGGTTTTCATCATCTACGAACCTTTGAAAATAATAATTTCTGATCAGTTCTAACCGTAGTTGATAATTAATCTATTTCAAAGCATCTAAGGGAAATGAGGCACTATATAGGTCTGCACCATAAGTTAATGTAAAAGAAAGTTCCATTGTAAGCCATTGGTATATTTCTAAAAAGAATGAAAACATACTCACCATTGTACTTCCAGTGAGCGATAACTCCAGCAGAAAAACCTAGCGCAGAATTCTTGCCTAGAAATCAAGCGATATCAAGAAATTAAGAGATATCACTTACAAGTACTCACTGTATGTGAATATATCGAATAATTACTATTGTAATCACTTTATAAGTGTAATACTGCCAGCGGCAACATCATATATTCAAAAATAATATCAGCATATATTAAGTATATTATTATTATTATATATATTAAGTACATTTTTAAAGATCCCATAATGCTCAATAAAGCAGTACACGACATTAAACCCTCTCTCCTACAACCATTATCACACACCAATTAATACAAGTTAAGACAGGTTGGAGAAATACATTTATTCTACAACATAAAATAGAGGGGACTAAACAATAAGTAACTCTTCCAGGCGTTCGTCCAAAGTCGAGAGGTAAGTCACTCGAATTCCCCTGTAGATAGATAGAAAATAACCACTATGTTCAAAGATAAAACCATCACAAAAGGTTAAGAGTTTGAACGCTATAATCTAAATTGCATTTTACTGCTAACTGGAGATATCATTAAAGCTAAGAATATAAAGGCAGAATGAATTTGTTTCAGAAGCGTCCCTCGATCCCTCTCCGAAACATTTCATATGCACTGTTGTCCGACACCTTTTTTTCTAGAGAACGTACGTGAATCAATAGCGGAATATTCTCAGGAAGGAGAGATATTGAAAATCCAGAACAAAGGCCTTCGCAGATCGAATTCAAGAGCTTTCAAATTCAGCAACTTGGATTTTTAACTTGAATATACTTCTTTGGCTCCGAGGTAACCACTTGAACATCGGTGAGCAGGGGCGAACTTCAACAGCGAGAGGACCCATATCTATCGGAATTCCATCAGATTTAAAATGATGTGCCCCTGGACTCTGGGACATTTAAAAACTAAGGTACCCCAAAATCGGTACTTTTTGGGAGGGTGAAAATTTTCGCTACGCTAAAAAACCAAATAACAAAGATATGGAGTATCTTATGTTGATGCAGCGTCATACAGTTCAGGATAATATGCCATGAACCGCATGTTCACTGTTTCTGGGAAGTGTAGGCTTAAAAATGTCCGAATATTCATTGAATCGTTCGTAATTATCGAAAAAAATTGAAAGATGTGGGGAAAAAGTTTGAAATATATTTGGAGTTATTGTCTTATGAATTAATTGATTCTCCCATAGTACTTCGAGTTTGATTTAACTTTTTCTAAGTAGGCGTAAGGAACACTCTAAGACACCAATGAGAGATAATTCATTCTAGAAACGACCAAAAGCCCATTTTAGGGCCCTTTAACAGCGAAGCCCTCAACTTGGGCCTAATGACAAATCTGACCCCGTCCGCGAGGTAATCGGCGCCAGAAACCCGAAAACAATTCCAAGCCCAGCCATCCGCACACCGAAGCAAGCAAAAATATAGCGCCGTGATTTGTACACCACCTCCTCAAAAAGAAATTGCATTCCCAGACGAGCCTCATTCGCTCATTTCCCGCGGCATCCTCGGGGGAGGAAAAAATCAGCGACGGAATCCCAAACACGAATGTCATTCTTTCCCTCGAGACGCGGCGTCGATACGTGCACGTGCTGGGACTATATCCCGATAACGAGAGCCGCCTCGATACTTCATTCTTCTCTAAAGAGATAATCTCGCACGGAGTAACGAGATGACCCCCGGCGGTGGAGGGGGTCGCTGCGGCACTTTCTTTATCTGGAAGCGGTCGACCCTTAGCCGTGTACTTTCTCACTTCGCGAACGCCTCTCGATGTCTCGGGACTCCTTCCATATTCCGAGGGAATGGCATCTCGTTCGATGCTATCGCGCGGGGATTTTCAGCTGCGGATGGCGTCGAGAAAAAAGATTCCCCCTCGTTTAGGGTCAGAGTTTATCTCCGCGGAAGGTGACAGAAGGCGTCTGGGCCGAAATTTTCGAATTATGCCGCGGACTGGGCTCGTAAATTTCGGAGTGTTTTTTTTTGCGCCGTTTCTTGGGAACGCTTCCGAGGCACCTGTCACAACCCGCCGCCGATCACCGAGGAGATGTTCTATTTTATTCTCCGGGTCCCTGCGCTTTTGCCGTCCCGCTCGATGGTGCATGGTGCGCGCTGCACCGTGCGTGTGTTGAGCGCTGTTGGGATGAGGGTGGAGGCGATGATCCTGATTCGGGTCTGCGGGGGATGCTTTGGATCTTGAGGAAAATGTCTACGCTATTGAACAAGCTGAAATTCTGGAAAATTTCTTTGGAGATCCGTTGCAGGGGGACTTATTACTGGAAGGAAAATTACTTTAGAATTGAAGCAATGTTAAAATTGACTGAATTATGTATTTATGTATTTGCCTATTGAAGCCATCATTTTTACTATTTAGAAATCTCTCCTCATAATATCTAGAACGTTTTCAGACTGAAGAAATCCAGCAAAGAAATATTATTATTAATATTATTTTTGTTATAACAGAATCACTGCACGTAGATAAATTATCAGGCGGCAGTTGATATACAACATCTTCAATATGATTATATATAACCAACCCAGTTATTGGTTTATTTAAATTCTGCAAGACAGTCGCAGCATCCTCATCCACGATTGTATGATAAAATCGACAAATAACAGCAAACAGACTGGTATACGTGTTGCAGATTGCTAATATCACGGAAGCATGTCAATTGATCGGTTGATGTGATGGAGAAGACGATGTCGGAAGACATCCTACAGCATATTTTACAGAACTGACAGTTTTGTTCAGCCAAAAGCATGCAACTTGTCGGTGACTGCTGTAAAAAATACCATGCGACGGAACCCTGAATCCCGCGTAATATAATAATATTTGTCAGCAAAAAAATATACTCAGTTTACATTGACTGTATAGCTCTTGCACGTAAAGAGTTGAATGCATCCAAAGCTGCACGCTGACCCTTTTTTAGCAGGGTATGAAGAAAGAAATATACATAGTTTGGTAATTTATTTTCATTCGTCTCCTTTTCAACGAGCGTAATTAAACACGTCAATTATTGATTTTCTTATTTCGAATATGCACACCCCTTTAGATCTATCATTAGCAATCGAATAGTATGCAGATTCTTATCAAATCGACTGTCTTGAGACGTCTTAAGCAAAGTTTATGAATCTCCTATTGTATAAATAGATTTCCACCTATTTATTTTTTTTGTCAAATTGGCTATGATCTTCCGGAAAGTATTGACCTTCAGCTCCCCTGACATAACCCATAAATAATAGAAAGACCCTTTCCACTGTAGTAATAAATTTTATTTAGGAAGGGTACACAGGTGTTTGTTTTACTTCCTATTATCTCACACTGACAAAAAGTATAAAGAAAAATTAAAATTGTGCGTTAGTGTCACCCAAAAACAGTGTATTCATGGAAATTATTTTATTTGCTTAAGTTAAGATTGGTAAACGAAGAGACATTACGGTAAATCGAATAAGATGTTCTTATGATGTGTTGGGCTAAAAGTATCTTCTCTTCACTGTCAGAACCGACAAGAAGGTCAAATGAAAAGTATTTATACTTTCTTTGCATGATTTCAAGATAGGGCACCTTCACCGATACTTTATTGAATATTTCTAAATGTTGGTCATAGGCCTTCTGTTTATCTCGGCTATTTTCTTTCGGTTGGATTCTTGCTCAATAATCCCACACTTAAGAGAAGTAAAACCAAATGATAAATCCACCTTAATGAGAGAATAGCGTGATCAGATACGGCATCCCATTTACTTACTCTTTAGAAAAGACCTACAAAATCTATTAAAGCAAGTAAAGTACCGGAAAAAATAGGTTGCTCTAGTTTAATGTTTCATTTCATCTAAAAAATTATTTCCAAGTAGCTTTTCACTTGCTTTTAAAACTGTGTATCAAGCAGCCGGCACACAATTTTATGAATATCTAATCAATCGGTTAAAGATCGACGATGGGTATTCATTACAGATTTGTTCTCGGATTCGTGCTTATTGTAGTTATAGTTACGATGTAGGCATTTACTGCATCGATTGTACAAATTCGAGGGCAAAGTTACTTTCAGAAAATAATCTCTCTTCTCAAGAAGTCGAACTTGCTAGCCTTGTGGAATACGATGTTAACAATTCGCTGTTTTTATTGTATAAACTTGAATTTCGATTCCCAGCAATTCGACTTTATTGATAACTTTACTGCTTCCATTAACTAAATCGATAGAACTAACATTGATGTCATGACCGGCATCAAAAACAAAATAGTTCTCTGTAAAATATCCTTAAAATCCAATTAAATAGGTCAAAATCAACTGCTGAATTGAATTCAAATTTCTCATTGACACTGTGCTTACTTTTAAATTAAATTTAAAGAAGGAAAAAAGAAGGTTTTTAATATAGCATTACATTTTTCTGTAATTATATTAAACATCAGAACTTAATTACAAATATAAACGTTTCCTCGGTATTTACCTTTCCTACTTAAAACCGAATTTTCGAAGAAATGGAATTGAAATTAAACATGTTCAGCTTCATTTGATCGAAAAAAATAAAACCAAATGGACCTTTTTAAATGAAAATCAGGTTAAATTTCTGACATTTAGAAATTTCATGAATTTAAATATGTTATTTTGAATAAATAACTATGTTACACCAGTCACGGAGAACTTTATTCGTCAATCCGTGAATATTACGGGTGTAAAAATAGTGAATAAAAATATGGATACCTACATTAAATATATTGTATTTAATATTAAATTGTAATTTAATTAAAAGAAACGCGTCTTTAATAATTTGTCGAAGACTTTTGTTAATTTAGACAATTTGATATTACTTGTAAACCTAGAGAGTTTTCAAAAATACCTGCTAACTTTGTTGAGACAAGCACTCATTATCTTCAATTCTTTTCCGTTTTTCTTTTTTGTATTATCAAAAATCCACCTGTAATTTTTGGGACATCCTATGTAATCATATGACTTTATACTTCAGAGTAATATGACATCCAGACATTTAGGGGTGTTAGATTCGTGGAGTAAAATGAGTGAATATGGCAACATGGAATCAGATAAAAATCTCATGAAGGAGAGTTTGTCTCTGGTACCAATGAAGCAGAATTTGAATATTTAAACAAAACTTTTCCCTCTTTTTACCTAATATTCTTACTAAATAAGACTGTTTTAAAAATTCATTCTGTATACCAGCATTAGTGGTATAATAATTTCACAGACATTGATCTGTAAAACAGACGATGCTCATTATTCATTTGTGTATTTTTTCTTTATCAACGATAACTAGCTAAGAAAATCCGAACCTATCAACTTTTTAAAATTGATTGTCTCCCTTCCTGTTTACCAGATAATCATTTCAACGATGAATAAGAATAAAAACAAATACTCTAAAACTTACTGAAAAGCATTTCTCTATCTGTGAAGCCATCTGCCTGCTGGTTTGTTGGATTGTACAGCTTCCCTTCACCATTAGCTATCGAAGGCCTTGGAGAAGGATTGATAAATCCTAGAAAAGATGAGGACAGAAGCGATTTGCTCTGATTTTCCACTCTGCCCCAAAATTCTATGTTTGTAACGTTAGTACAGCGCAATGAGTGTACGAATAACACATTTCATAACATTCGCTATGAAGAGACCAACACCAATACCATTCCTCAGTACCATGCATGCTTCAGTAATTTTTCAACTGTCATAGCCATGAACAAGATAAGATAAAGAAAAATTAAAAATAATTTTGTTCTATATGCTGTATCAAAAAAAATTGAAAAAATATACCGCGGATCACGTTTATAAATAGTCAGCCCGAATTCCTGTTGGAAGATTTACCCTCCAAGTTTAGCTACCAAGATGAATGAGGCTTACAAGGTAAGGTCAGGAATGAGGTAGTTTGCATTTTCCTTCTCAACCAATCCAGAACACTGTAACCGAAACAAATCCACTTATGTGACGCGCTATGACTCTAAAAGTAACAATTTCCTTGGAATTCTGTAAGAAATTACCTTCATCAGCGATATTATTCAGAATCACTCATACCTCAATAACTTTATGTCGTCACAGCCATGATCATGACTGTGACAAAAGTAAAAGAAAGATACATTTTTCTTTATCCTGTACCAAATGAAAAAGGAAAGTATCTCATTCATCAAGATATGGTAGCAGAAATAAATGAAAGAGTAATTCAGCGAATTACTCTATAAAATAATTCTTAGCTGGTTGAATTTTTCTTTTAATGTCATAGTTTTGAACTTTTATGCGTATGATCAGTAGACATCAAACGTGAAATAGGCGATTTTTTTTTATTAACTCACCTAAAATTAGCTACCTCCGTATGTTACATGAGCCTTCTGATCCATCTAGACATTTTCCAGCTAGAAAATTTTATTTAATTTCTTTACTACTCTTTACCTACATACACTTAAGGAAGTTGGCGTATAAACGTTCATCTCCAACAAATGAGAAAATTATATTCTGCCAAGGTTGTTTAATGATGGTTAATAATAGAGGTTTCCAAGCAACAAAATCCCAGGTTAACAAGTGAAACGTTGCAGCAGCATTGTTCACCATCACACATACTTGAGTATGCTAACTTTTGCTTTCATATCATCACAGCGAAGAACAAGAATTTGGTAAAAGTAAATAAAAGATAAACTTTTCTCCAACGAGACCGCGACAGAAGTTGATGAAACACTCGTTGCCATCATGTACGTAAGTACCAAAAGACCGATGAAAAATGTTCCAATCATCAAGATACGGTAGCAGAACCCAAGCTGCGGCAGCAGAAGTGAAACGCATCATTCAGCGACGAAACACTTCGGTTTCCTAACTCTTATACAGCCATCGCGGTAGCTCGGAATTTTTATGATGTATTATGAAAACCAGAGGGTTAATCGAGTGCGTGACCGAGATTTGCCTGCCAAGAACCGACCCTGCCTTCTTAAATCTCCGCAGTTGGGATCTGAGTGACTAAACGGATAATTGTCGGACATCAGCATGAAATACGGCGTGCCAGTCCCAATGCGATTCAAACGGTGGCACGGAAATTGTTGCCCGGGGCGATTTGAGATCCCGTCCCCTCGAACCCCGCTCGTAATTTAAACGAAAACTTGAATTATGCTCCGTAATGTTATCTCATTTACCATCATATGTAAATAGTTCCGTTTTAAAAACAACAGAGGCCTCGGCACTAACGAAACCCTCGTTGAAAAAAGGCCGTGTTTTGACGTGTGTGGGGACCCCTTCGAATTTGGCGCCCGGGGGTTTCGCCCCGCCCACCCAGAACTACGCCACACTCCAATTATAGCCCAGCAGGTAATTCGGACTTCCAAAACCTTTGCGCATCTAGCTTCCAGTGGGCATACAGGAAATACCAGGTTTCTTATGGCCCCAGGAAAGAAACCAGGTATTCGGACAGGCCTCATACATAAATATATACCCACCGAGGAAAGCTACCCGAAGAAAACGCCTTAATAACATTTTCATCGGAAAAACATAATTACGAGGAGGCCATAAATTCCCCCGGAGATATGCAAATGCGTTCGGGGAAAAAATTAATCCAATACGACTCAACAAGCCGTACAGTTATTCCACCCGTTCTTAACTGGTTGTAAATGGCAATTCACAGCCAGGCGCGATAAAACTTCATGTTTGATTGATGGAGTGGTGAAAAAGTTGTCGGCCTTCCCACACTCGCATTCAACTGAGTTAACCTTACGTGTTTCCTTCTCCCTCTAATTCATATGAAGTGACACAAAGTATCATTAGCCGAGTGCGTAAGAGCTTTTTCTTCGAGTTTCTCCAACCCGTCGAGCGTACTCTCTCGGTTAGGTAACGTGGAGAAAGTACTTCTTCGTCGAAGAGATTCGATTAGGATATTCAGATATCTTTCGAGTCACTCTTCCGAGAAAAAAGAGCTTTTCCTTTTTACTCCGTAAACCATCGCTTCGAGCATCCAGAACCCTAAAACTCATCTAAATGCAACGCTTTATCTCGATAATTACTCACCGAGCTATCATTTGAAAGAATTGGCAAATTAAGAAAATAAAGCATTGTTCCCAGGTACAATTGTATTAAAACTTCCTCCAACTTAATCTTTGTCATGCTAAACAAGCGCGTATAGATCTTCATCCCGTGGGATGAAGGTAGAACAATATAAATGGTAATTTTATGCCGCAGTATATTGCGTGATCAAAACAGAGATAAGGCTCTTCGAATTTAAGTTTTATTTAGTCCCCTTCAACGGAGTAATAAAGCAAGATATGTAAGCTTTGTTTTAACACTTAAAAAAGCGATCCATGACGTCCTCATAAAAAATATGCCACTCTGAATGTACGTAGCCACGAAGGTAAATCATATTTGAAATAGTAAATGCTTTGCTTTACTATTATACTTTCAATTAATGCTTCCCAATTGTATGAGTGCCACGGCAAACCTGTGTATTATTTCAATCTTAGGGACAATCTAAACTTCCCGTTTGTTGGTTCAAACGTAAATTTAAATCGAAGGACGTGAAAATACCAGATGTGAACAAAATAATTTCGCACTTTACTTAGGACTCAAATTTAACAACAAAGATCTCGAAAACAGTGTATATAAAATGTTCAGAACGGCAATCATATATGCCTCGAATACCACGCGGCATACCAAGAGTTTATTTCACACAAAGCATAATATTTAAATAAATTTTTCTAACGAGTCTACAATGAAATAAACTATTTGGTAGCAAATTTTTCCAACTCTGAAAAATTGTTTGTCGCTTAAAATAATCTAGTCTTGGCCTCTCTTGGGTTGGTATAATATATTGTACCAAAAAAACTAGCGGGATAAAATGAGAGGGAAAATTATCTTAAGTGAGTCATTTCTATAACTTATTTACCATAATACGCAAGCCTATTTTCGTGAGTAAAAAGTCACATATTCTTAAACTTCCTTACCCACAGAAGTTTACTTTCTGTATAGATTGTTTTTCGTTTGCCAAATAAAATCAATATGAATATTAACTTGTGTTTTTGGATTATTTTAGCCGAAAAACACAAATTTATACTTTTAAGTCAAGTTTTTATGTCTGCTAACACGAATTATATCGCTGGGGAGCAAAAACATAAAGAATCCATATTTAAGAAACTCAAAGAAATTTATTTATACGTGTGTAAATGTATATTCTTAGAGTCGTATGTATGTCCATATTTATGAATGCTCATACATAGCAATTAGAATGTAATAAACCACTGATGGCAAAGTATAATGACTAAAAAGAACCAAGAAAACATCAAAAAATATACATGGGTACATTTTTTTATGGTCTGTTTGTTCGTTAGAATCGTTATATATAGCAATGTCCGCACCAGGAAACTGAAACAATAAAAACGACTAGAACCTAATACTTATCTCAAGTACAGGAACCCCGATAGCGATAGGCACCGAGCGGATATAAGCAGCGTAGGCTACAATAAAGCTGTCTAATAAAGGAGTGGCTTTGATAATGCGAGACAGGAAGCAATTTGTAAAGCGAGGAAAGGCTCGCTAAATTCGGAACGTCCTGCAAACCAATTCGCAAACTCCGCACCGACACTCCTTTCACCGAATACGCGCCCTCCCGCGACAGCTGCAGATGTCCGCCGAAAGCGGTAAACGCTTCGTCACGTCTTCCCGTGACCCTCCGGGCCCTTCCAGACACCACCGAAATCCAGTGGCCTTCCCAAAAACACTTGGCCCCCTCCCACCCTTATCTCGCACTTATAAATCACGAAGTCAATAGTCACGAGGGAGAGGTGGAAGAGTGAGACCTACTTTCGTCCCCCCACGCTCCCCGCCTCCGCTCTCAAATGATTTATGGCCCCTCTTTCATATTACACACCCTTCATATACTGAAGGAAACCACTACATTATGATTATTTATTCCCTTCCTCACCCTCCGGGCCCTCCCACTCCCCCAGTGCCCTTTCAATCTTGCCCACACCACCGACGTATCTCGCGAGGAAAAAACGCGAGAGCCAAGGTAAAGCTAAAGAGTAACAGTGCGCGATGGAACGCTGATTTCGCTGCTCGAATGCCATGGCGTGCCAATGCTCGGAGCCGTTTATACGCCGTTTTTATTTCGCGCCGTGAAAAGGAAAACGAGGCTTTTGGAGAGCCACACGTCGGTGTTTTTAAAATTTTATGCAAGGACCCGATTAGCCGGAATCAAACCGAAAACAAGAACCGAAAACCCGAGCCGGAAACCCGAACCGAAAAAATGAAACATGAATCCCTAACCGAAACCGATAACCGATAACGTGGCTCGGTAAGTTAGTTGGTCCCGGAAAGAGGGGGATCTGGGTTAGAGTCTCAGGCAACTATCTTCCACTTTTTGAACAACTTTAATATCACTCTTTAGCTCAGTAAGAAAGTTCTGTATGAAAGGGTCTCCCGGATAGTCATGAGGGCAGCACTTTTGGCCTTGGTTAAAGAGGCCCCGGGTTCGATTCCTATTCGTGGGAGCCCACGTGCGAAATGACTTAAGCTGCGCAAGTACTTTGTACTTATAACATTAACGATCACTTCAGTATGAAAGAAAGAACACCGTCAACATTTGGTCCTCATCCCAGCTATAGTTCGCTTGGACCGAGACGATAGAAAATTTGGAATTGACAGTGAAGAAAGAACTGGAAAAACCGGAGATAAGACTTGGTAATTCCGGCAAAAGTTTCACTATGGTAAATCTTAAAGAATGCCGCTGTATACCGTGATTAATAAATAGCTCTTTCCTAGCCTTGCGAAATTTTACATGTGAAATGCATGTCCACTGCATGGCGAAAGGATCGCGGAAAATCCACTGTAGTAACAGCTGTTTCTTAAATAAATAGATATCAATCTAAAAATTAAATTCAAATTACTCATTTTAATGTATCAATTCTTGAAATGGCATTTTTTGTTCGATGCATGTTTCTAAAACAGTCGACTTTAAACCATCGTTGTTTATAAGGTTTCCTAAATCTTTTCAGCTGGAGGGATCATTAACGGTTCGAACCGGTTCGCTGATGCCTTCCGTCGTGAAACCGTGACCAAACCGGTATTTTCATTCTCGAGTGAACCGGAATAATAATTTGAATGTATCAGTTCTTAAAATCACATTTTCTAATTAATGCTTGTATCGGTCAGTTTAAAACCATCGTTGTGTATAAGGCTTCGTAAAAATTTTTTAGTGCCGGAGAGAAAATTAACGGTTCAAACCGGTTCGGTGATGGCTGCTGAACGAAACCAGGACCAAAAATATCACGGTTCGAACCCTGATTTTAATAATCGCGGCGGGGATGACGAAATCATCCGCCGAGACCGGCGCGCGGCGTTCCCCCCGCGGGAATGAGAGCGTTGTTTCGGCGACTATTTGCTTGCTTTCTTGCTACCTCAACTCGTGGCCGAGCAGGAAGCCGCTGGTTCTCCTTTGCGCCGGTGAGAAACGGGGCCAAGGAGACGGTAACTTTAGCGGTATCGTCTTTTAATCTGCGGAGAACATTAGCTGTCACATGAACAGATTTTCAATTTCCTCCGAGCACTCCCCCCGATCCCTGGCAATAATTCACGTGCCATTAACCAAATAGGTACAGCCATCCTATCGCATAAATATTCGTAATAGCTCCGCAGACGTGTCGTCGAGATATTTCCCTTCGTTCCCCGAGATAAGTATATTTTTATGAAATGCTCCCAGAATGGACTTTTCCCCGTAGACGTGTTGCGATTTCGTTCGGACTGGTTTTTCTAGTTCCTGCCCCCGGGATCGTATTACTTGAGTGAGAGTACTATCTCGCGAAGGTGAAATTAGCTATCTAGTATTTACGGGAGGAAAAGAGAGCTTGAAGAATTCATATAGCGCCTTATTTTACTGAAAGAACGATCCTCCTGTTCTTTTATGACGTTCCATTCATTGCTCGCTATTAGCTTTCGTTTTTCTATCGCCCCGGGAAAAGGCCATTAGAAACCTGCGTAGGAGATGAATAAAAGACCTTAACGTCTATAAAATGGAAGGATATTAAGTACCGATTCGTTATAGAGCCTTAAGCAATACATTGCGCGGGTAATGCGTGCGTAAATGTATTATGTGTTTTCGTTCAAAATCGAGCGTATTTTATTGTTATTGCTCTCCATGTAATGGGATATATTTGAATACTTTATTACTGATTAGCTGCGATCCTTCTACCGTCCGTATCGCTGTCGGATCCGTAATTATAGCCCGATAATGACCGTGAATCATCGCCGGAAAGCTTCATTTGCTAAAAACGCTAAGTATCAAAAATGTTTAATCTCCCGGTCGAAAATATGTGTCATTAAAATTCATCGCGGCTTCGACGAGTCTGGATGTAAATCGGTTTGATTGAATGCATTTTTCGCGGCTATTCGTGGCTAATCCAGTTAATTCGCTTTTTAAATCAATTGCGCAACGGCTCAGCCCGTAATATACGGCGCCCCCTCTCCTTGATTTATCGCGCCTAGTAAGAAGGGTTAAATTTCTTTCCTCGGCATTTCCGCGGGAACAACGCTAAATTTCTAATTTAACGAGCGTGATTTAGCGAGCCTAGCGCGGCATTCGGCGGGCTAGAATCCTCTCCGCTTATGAAAACGCATGTTCGCGGTATTTTTCCTAGCGAGACCAAATAACTAGGATATCTTAATGCCAATTAATAACATCGCGGCGCGTGAGCGCGATATATTTCTCCGGCGATAAGCCAACTTTTAGTATATCTCGCCGCGTTTTAATTTACGCATTCGTGGCTCCAGCACCTGCAGTTTAGATAAAACTTCAGCGGGCCGAACAATAATCTTCGCGAGTTGCCGCAGGTCGTAAATCAATTTGAAAATTTTAGCCCGCAACCTAGTGAAGTACCGACGGGTGGATTGCGATCATAAAGAGCTCGCCGAGGGGCCCTCTGGCCCCTTCGACACCTCGCCACACCTCCGAATTAAATAAAGCCGCAACCAAATTCGGGCCCCATCTCAATAAAATGTGGGATAAATAAGCAAATATATTTATTTATACTTTGCCATCGCAGTTTGACGCTAGGTATACACCTTTAAATTAAATACAGCTGTAATCAAATTCTGGTCCCATTTCAATAAAAAGTGAAATAAATATATTTATTTATATTGTATCGTCACGGGTAGACGCTAGGTCTTCAAATTAAATATAGCCACAACCTAATTATGGCCCCCTTTTCAATGAAGAGTGAAATAAATATGTAAATTTATTTACCATAATGCATCTCAGTGGTGAGACAGTAAGTAGGTCAGATAGCGACGCTAAATTTCACTAAAATTTAATGCAAACAACTTTACTAAGATCAGCATATAAAATTACAGAACATCATTCCGTTTACTTCAACAGTTGACAGGCAACAGCCATTCACAATTTGATCAGCTACAATTTACAAAACAATCTAGAACAATTCATCAGAATCCCCACACGCACAATACCGAACTTCAGTACTTCAGTCAAAAACTACCCACCAACTACAATGCAGTACATGTAATATAATAACATAAAAACATCGAGTCAGTCAGTAATAATTTATACGTCAACTCAAAATCACCTTAAATTAGCATTTACACTTGTCAGTATTTCTTTTCACGTAAGATTTTTCAGGGCTCCTGGTATATTTTTCAAATTTAATTAAATAGTCTCAATATACTTGTGCTTAAAGGTATTAAATATAGGCGTATTCTCGCTTT
The DNA here is from genome assembly GCA_947579665.1 of Sympetrum striolatum. Taxonomy (NCBI): domain Eukaryota; kingdom Metazoa; phylum Arthropoda; class Insecta; order Odonata; family Libellulidae; genus Sympetrum; species Sympetrum striolatum. The sequence continues at coordinate 61,342,055 of OX388352.1, forward strand.
ATTTCTTTATAATAGCCGGAGAAACCGGCAAGTTCTTCAAAGGCTACTGATTTTTATTTCCTAGTGTCCCTATGTTGAACTTTTTCTCCCAACTTCAATCATTAGACTCGCTCTTAGGCTTTTATTATTATGTATTATCAATTCTAAGACTTAAAAGTGAGAGATGGTGATTTTTTGAATCTGATTTAAATTCTGGGTATAACTCTTTCAATGCAATACTTACCTACGGTAAAATATATTCAGATGCAGAAATTAGCAACGAAATAGCATTAAAAATCAAATATTTTTTCGGCATGTAAGCGGCGTGTATTTATGATACGAAACATTACTAAGCAATAACACACGTTATTAGTGAAATACGAGAAGGGTTTCTCCTTGAAATGATCATTACCTGCTCCTGTTAGGACTTGAAAATAGTTACAAAACCGTGATAACCACCGGGCATTAATGGTAAAGACAGGCATTATTTTTTCCCATTTATCACCGCATCGTAAAATATCACTTGGCCGTAACTTACGGGAACGCCGCACGTCCGAAAAAAACCTTTATCCCCAGCTCCCAAGTGTTAATCTAGGAAAGAACCAAAAAACAATGAAACTTTTTCGGAGAAACGGGAAACACATTTCTTCTCTCAATAACCGGACACTATCTTTTATTAGTCCTTGCAGGACAGCTTGTTATTTCCCCTCGTAGCTTCGCCTTTTTAGCGACCCGGAAAAAACTGCATCGCGCCCGGACACTTTACCGCCTCTTACGGCCACCGATGGTTTTATGCACGTATTGTATTTTATCCCCTCTACGTAAGCCGTAACCCGGGCAGTAAAGTTGAAACATAGGGAAAAGGAAGCCTTTTTTATCCGGCGACCTACCCCGCTGACCGAATCAGGTGGAGCTCGCCGAACCGCTGTCAAGCGTATCCGAGCACCGCCATACCTTACCACACTCCAGACTCACGGGAGTTTTGGTATATCCTCAGTCGACGACAAAAGAGTGGAAGGGAAAAAAACGAATGGAAGAGGGAGAGGCGGGAAGGGGGAGCTAGGGGGAGAGGCAGCGGGGGAAAAACAGCAAAAAATATGAGCTAAAGGAAGATATATGGGAATGAAAATAGGAATCTCGAGTCCTGTACGATTTCCTGCTGTATTAACCCGCCTTCCGTGGCCGCCTCTCCCAATGCCTACGCCTTTTGCTAATTTATGATCCTGTCATATTTCGCAACTCGCACGCCCGTGGTAATTCCTGGGTGGGAATTTATTACCAGTGTGCCGTCCCGCCTGGCCCATTAATTATTCTCTCCTCTACCCAACCACTACCCTCCTCCATCCATCTCTCCCAGTCTCCGCCAGCGTCTCTCTCCCACTTCTCATCCAGAACCTTACACTCTTTCGCCTCCATCTTCCATCCCCTTTATCTCCCGACTCCCACAATCTCTCTATCCGTCCCTCTTTATTCCGATCTCTTTTTTAATTTTTATCGCCCTTCCTCGCAGGTAAGCGTTTATGCAGTATTTACTCAGTGGCATTATTCCCCTCCCCGCGGCGACTTTTCTTTATGCTGCGATTGATATATTTATGTTGTCCCATCCCCCGCTCCTCCCGCTCCTAAATCTTTCCGGAGCCATTAGATACGTGGCCCTTCGCAATCTCCTCGTTCCCCACCCCCTGCCCCTTGGCTTTCGTTTTGACAGTTAGGAAATCGATGAGTGATAAAAATTAATAAGGGTCGGCTTGTTCCCATGCCAAGAGGTGAGATCTCTCGTACTCCTCTGATTTCGAAACGGATGAGAAATCGTTTTCGGGGCCTTAAATCTGGTAGTGACAAACGGATGACGACTTCTAAAAACTTCTATGGCATCTCCATTAAAAGTATTAATGGCGAGTCGGGACGAGGGATTCGTCTTTGCCACGGAGGTTTGCATGGCCAATGCAGGTAGCGACTTCGCGCGGCCGTTTTAAAGGTATTAATTTTTTTCGTTAATGGATTCTTACCGATCTTAAAGAGGATTAGTGAGGCTGCTCGATCGATCCGGGGTGTTTACTTTAATTAGCGCGCTGTTCACGTTATTGATGGGTGTGTTTCTAGCGACCTAATTTGGTCCTGATCCCAAAGTTCCTGTCTGGTATGTATTTGTATTTGTCGAGGATGCGTAAACGTATTCACAAACTCCCGTATCGGTGGGTAAGTGTATATATGTTTCGTATATTTACTCTTATAGTTACGCGTATGAGTAAATTTATTAGAATGTGATTACTAAGAGGAACTCAGGAAAGTGATCAACATGTAAATTTCCAGACCTGAGGATAAGATATTGTGTAAGTGTTAGAAATAGAGATATGATTCATTATTTATTCATAATCAGTTTATTTAATCAGAATCATTATGCATTTAAACGGTTTTTTCCTCACTAAGACTCCAAACGTGATATGCCATCTCGTTTTACTTTGAAAATGTTTTTTTTTTACTTTTCTATTAGCACATTAAATTTATAAGAAAATAGAATATGATCCATAATTTATTCCAATAAGAACATCAATCAAACATGATTTTCTCATTTAATCAGAGATAGATAATAGATAAAAATAGATATGGTAGGACAAAGTTGGGATTTCTGGTCACATGTTTTAAGAAATATCGTCATTATAACCGGCGGCAACCTGCTTTAAACTGAACTATAACTTACTACACCAAGCAGTCGAGAGAAAGATTTGCGAATTGTTTCTAGATTCCTTTCTGAATTTAGCAAAAACAAATTAAAAATATTGTGACACAAGAGTGCTCTGAGATATGAACCAACCTTCTCAATATTTATTGCCGTTAATTATACCAGTAATTTTTGTCTCCCTACACAAATCCTCTTTAATAAATCTAGTATTATTTTGAATGAAATATATGTTTATAAAGCAAGAAATACAGTTACATGATAAATTACCGATGAAGTACGTATATACAGAAGAGAAATTCCGCAACATTCTCAGCGAAAGAAATATTCCTCTAACACAGTTTCAAAACAAGGCATCTTTAATGGCTCATGAGATACAATCAAAAGGTTAAGATATAACACGTTATGTCAAATAAAAATTCAATCGAGAATGGATGGAAATTAAAGAAAATTTATATAACGCGGGTTTTATTCATGAGCGATAACTAATTCCCTAGTTTTAATTACGATAAAAAAGAGCTTTGAGCGATGAAATCGCGCCTTTATTCCCCAAGGTGAGAAAAAGATTTGAAATTATTTCGGATACGGAAAATATATTCATCACTTATTTATCGAGAACATAAAACACATTTTCCTAAATTCGTACATTAATATTTTCTCGAAAAGGCTGTCATAATGCGGTGGATATATTTCACAGAAACGAAAGTTTCTATGTTAAATGCTACAGGAAGATAAATGCCACTCTCTAATCATTTATATAGAATGGGTTGATTTATGGCATTCCACGACCCGATCCCTTCCACCAACTTGCTCAGCGTCTCGCTCAACTTTTACGCCAATTCCCGGCTTTCTCAATTAAATTGGATTTATTGACGTGGACGGATAAGAGCGAGTGGAAAATCCTTCAAAACATAAGATCGTTATACTGCGATGCAAATCAAGCATTCGCAACAGAACGTAACTTACGACAAAATCTTTCCGGAAGAATTAGCGGGAAAAATATGAAACCTCATCAGATTTGTCAAGTAGAAAATATTCTCAATATATAAATGAAAAAAAAAGAAGCTCTATGAATTTTTCATCGTGGCACTGATATTCATCGCCAAGTAACTAATAGGTTATGTAAGTATACCTAATAATAATAAGAGCAAGAGGAGTTTATTCATGGCGAGATTGAGACTATAAATCTCTTCTTACATCAAAGCCGTCGTCATGTTAGATACGAAAGAAAGAGATGGATTGAAAAATAACGCAGAAGATGATTACTTAATACGTTTAAAAAAACAAAGCTTAGATATTGGGAAAAAAATTTCCACGGCAGGAAAACACCCTCAAGAAAAACCTGCGAAACCCACTGATAGGAAACTAAATTTAGTGATGAAATCAGATTAAATGAAACGTAAAAGACAATAAGACAAACCAATAATATCATACAAAGAAAGAAAAGAACATATAGTTAGTTATACATTTACATGTAAGTAAAAAATAAACTGATAAGTAAACAAATATAGTAACAATTTAGTTAAAACGGTCTAAACGATTAAAAAGACAAAAATATAATAAACTATAGAATATAAAGTAAAATATAAAATAAAGTAAATTTATTCCATTTTGAAAAGAATACCGACAACATGAAATTGATATTAAGATGGAACTATTTCCATTTCGCGGTTACCATCATAGTCAAATAAATTTAAGGCGGGCCGCTGGTGAAGATAAAATATTTAACTTGAGAAAATATACTATAAAATGAAAGTGGTTTTACATGATAAAGAAAATGTTTTCTTTACGCTTGTTCTTAAATAAGTTCTCTTCCTTCAAAACAGCGTTAGAGGAATATTATTTGTTTCACTGAGAATATATTGCGGGATTTCTCTACTTTATATACACACTTCATTGGTAATTAATCGTAAAACTGTATTTCTTAATTTATAAACATATATTTTGTTCAAACTATTACTAGATTTATTAACGAGGATTCGTACGAGGAGACAAACAAATGACTGGTGTAATACCTGCAAATTAAACAAGTTACAAGATACATTTATACGACAAAAATGAAGAATAATGTTATTATTTCTATCAAGTAAAAAGTACCACTATAACTACAAAAATTATACTTCCAAAAATCTATCAATATTTTCATTTTCAATATCCAAGACTTGGCCAACTGTAGACATTTGTGACAACATTTCCCATTAAAGCAGCGGAGGGTACGTAAAATGCATTTTGGCGCTGGAAATTAATACTCGATACAAAGTTGAAGCTGAGTTAAATTTTCCCAATTGCTTAACCTCTCTCCGACTCTTTCCTTGGCTTAACTGGGAATGACAGAATTATACTTATCGCGCAGTTGCGAAAGAATAATAAAGACGAGTGCGAGGCCGCTACTTACTTTTTACGACCTTCATATTTAATGGCTGAATAAAAAACTCGTTGATTGCAGTAAATGAAGTAATTCCTATCTTGAATCGTAAAATGATAATTCGGCCTTAAAACGCAAATTTCCATCGCGAAATCTTGCGAAAGTGTATTGAGGCTTAGCAGGATTATGTCGAGGGCTATGGAAAAAACAACAAATATAAATTATATAGCCATATACAGTATTATGTGTGATGAATATATGATTGATTATGTATTTGATTTTGCTCAAAATGAATAAGAATAATTTTAACTCATTTTATACGTATAATTCCGAGATATGGAGGCAAATCACTAAATAAAAGTATATTCCTTTGTAAAATTTCTAATTATTATCAATAAATCGTCTCTACTGGGGAGAGATTGAGTCTAAAAAATCTCTCTCTCAGCTAACCCATCGTCATTAATTATAAAATTAGAAGTAGAAACAATTAGAAGAATTTTGCATGTAACAAACCTAAGAGATTCTTAGGTAAAAAATCCACTGCAGGAAAACACCCAGAAGGGTGTGAAAAACCTGCGCAAACCTACCGATAGTAATAGCTAAAAGATAAAAAAAGGAAAGCATTAAAAAATAAGGAAATACATTACCAATAAGTACTTACATGCGATACATAAATAAGAATCAGTTCACATTAAAAATGATAGAAATATACAAAATGACATAAAAAAAAAAAAAAAATATAAGAAAAAAGTACATGGATTTTTATCCATAAAGTACAATATGAGAAAAAAAGAATATTATAAAAAAACAGTATCAAAATAATACATACAGTATATACTAGTCAAAGTTGTATATAACATAGACATTTAGGTATCTCTAAATAAGAAAAAAAGAAACATATGAGAATTATTAGGTATAAAGACAGAGAATAATTACGTACAACTTTACGTAATAATGTCCCTTCCAGGATTATTTATATATTATACGCATAAATCATCAATCCCTGAGGCAGGCAAGAATCTTACAATTAGTCTTTTAAAATCAACCATCAAAAGGCTCTGGAGAGGGAATGAGGATCACAAGGCAAGATAGGGAGTGAGGTAGTTCGCATTACTTCCTACACTCAACTAAAATACTGCAAAGATGAAAAGGTCCACATTGGTGATGCTAATGACCCTATTTATAACAATTTTACAGCAACCTTTAAGGATTGACCAAAAAGAATGTACCAATGATGAATGATACTTTCATTGTATCACAGCCAGAAAATGATGAATAGATATAAATGAAAAATATATTTTTCTGTAATCAGAAATCATCATTCATCCTGTACGAAGGTAAAACGAAAAATAATAATAATAATAATATTTTTATTTCACTTTCCTATATAATACATTCTTAAATACATTTGACAAACCCAAAAAGTGAAATTTAGGCATCCCAGAAGATAATTCTTTTATTGGGATTGTCATCACTTTAAATAGAAATTGACATCTTTTTCGGCATACATGTATAACAAAACAAATTTTTTCTGTAATACGCTTTGAGGTAATAATATGAACAAAGTATAGTGAGACATAAATAACAGAATGAAAAAATCACTAGAGAAAAACGGAAAAAAATCAATCAATTGGTAGATTTTCCTATCAGGAGGTTAGCTCTCTTTCAAGAAAAAAATATATACATAATTATTCTATGTATAATTCTATATCCTTTTGCAAAAAGAGCCAATTCTTTAATTTAGCAAGAAAAATTCTTTCACTGGGTCATAGTACAAGATATGGTCAATATGTCATAGTACAAGGTATGGTGAAAGAAACCGACTGTTAATAAGGGAATTACGGATGAAAGTCGAGTATGGTGACCCAATGTAGATGAAGAAGCATTTCAACGATAAAAAAGGCTATTTCGCTATTGGTAATCACTTTGAACTAACCCCGTGATTCTGAACCGCTGCAGAATTGCACTTTGTTTAGGGGGTTAACTTATTTAGGGAGTAATTGTTAACTCTATTCAGCAAAATATCTGTAAATTAGGCCTACTCTGTAAAATTTAACCTTATTTTTATAAATTCAATGGCATCCAAATGAGTGTGTTGAAGCCACATACTGAATTCAATTCTAAAACGTGCAGATTATTTTCTCTTGCGGCTTTTAACATAGTTCTATCCCTCCCTCCATGTGTACAAAAACTGACCCTGTAGAAATTATAGAAGGTTTAAAAATAGATTTCATTTCTCAACACATAAGTTAAAATTTAATTTACCAGCGTTTTGTAGAGCTTTGAAGTGCAATTCAAAAATTTTAGCTGCAAAATAACTGGTTCGGAATATAAAAACCCCACATTTACCCAAGTTATAAATTATACATATCTGCCGCTACTATCTTTGTGATACTCGATTGCGATAGTATCCAAATAAATATATGTATGAACGAGGACATAATGGAAGTTCATTACTTCCTGCACGCATTACATGAAACGCATCTGTCTACCGTTGGAAGGGGGGAATATATTCTGAAAAATGAAGGAACGAATTCACTATAATAGGTACTAAAAGATGAGAAAAAAGAACATGGAAAAATATAGAAATGCACATTCAGTAAGTACATGTGTGAGATACACCAATATGAATGGGAAATTCACATTTAAATGAACGATATCAATATACATAGTATCACAAAACAAACAAAACAGAAAAAACAACAATAGACGGATACATGCATATTATAAAACATGATCGAATGATACAATACATACACTATGATGTAGCCAAGATTGGCTAAAACATAAGCATTAAGGTTACTCTAAATAGGAATAATAATTAGATGATATCCCCTGTGAATTGTCAGGTTTCATTGAATTTACGATGAATTCATAAGCTTGAACACGCATAGAGCATAAATCTGCGTTTTCCCATAAAAACATCATCTTAAGAAAACATTTAATGCTAAATTAATAATTGGAATATCGATAATCGTACACTAAATTGAAGTTCGTAGTTTGAAAAATATTGAAAAATTAATAATTGGAAAGATATCCGTAAATTTTAATTCAAAATTTTAGCTAGTTTAGGGATGTGACAAGTCCCCATATATTTGTTACTCATACTAAATTCACCCGGGCAAATACAGGGTAACATTTTAGAATATAAATGATTTGTTTATTGGATAAATGAGAATAATTCGATTACCGATTTCAGTTCCATAATTTATTTCAGGTAGTATATACAGTTGGAAATCAAATGACAGCGACTAATTAGAGAGGAAATTGAGTGTAAACAACCTAATAAGAGAACGCGGGAGTTTTAGAGTTATGACGTGGAAAGAATAAGAGATAATAGGTTAACTGTATTCATATCCCTAATTTCCGATGATTTATGTACATTTTTAGGCATTTAGTACATTTAGGATATGTTGTCCCTGGTTTCGCTTTTGAGTTACGACGAGATTTGAAATTAAAATGACTATCTTTTCGGGCATAGAGCAAAAATTAAGCGAGAGAAGATTTTATACGGAAATTTCGGCAAATTTCGAATCGTTTCTTTGCTGGGAAAGCCTTGTAAAGTGGCTTTCATTATATCGGTCGGGCAGTGAAAGCTAATTTAAAACGGGACACACGATATGATAATGAAAATCAAAATATGCGAGCCGACGTTTTAGAAAAATAAACTCGAGTTGTAAATCTTTGCGTCATACGAGGGATTGGAACTAATGTATTTTTAATGCAGGGACGGACGTGGAAAAGTTATTTATGTTGTTGAAACCCGACCTTCGTAGAACCGGATTGAACGTACACATTAATAAGTTAAACCCCATGTCTTGAACGTCAGATTTTGACTTTAATTGCTAATTGCCTAGAAAAGATAAACTTGAGATTATTCCGTTCGGAGTTTCTAATTACAGTGTAATAATTCAATGAGCAATAAATTGCGATCTGAAAGAAATAATTTGGTTGAAATAATTAAACAGTAGGTGACTGCGCGAACTGTGAGCGATAAATTAATTCGCGATATTTGTAAAAAAGCACCGCCGCAAATTAAATGCTTATTCTGGGTAATTAAAATCAGCTATTGCATCATTACGTTATTTACTTTCCATTGGTATGATTATGCAATCAAAATTTTTGTTTTCTGCTAATGGAAAATAACCTTTTACTTAAATCGAGGAAAGGTGCATTGTAATGGGAAATATATTGGTTAGTGTTAGGGACGGATCTAATATAATAAAATGGGGCATAGCTATGTGGCACACTTTATAATTTCTTTAAATTTGGCAAAAACAACGCTAGTTAATGAAGTTATTTTAATCATGTAGATGAACTACTGCAAGTATAATTTCGTCGTTTTAAAAATAACGCATTTTCCTGTTGTGGTTTTGAAATAATGTGAATAATATAATATGCCACCTTGAAAAGTAACAGTAAAGGTAAGAGTAACACATATAAAATAATCTTAATATGAAGAAATGCACCCTAGGTCCTGGGTATAAAATTTTCAATCATTTGTCTTCCTATAAAAAAATTCGAACTTAATTCGTTAATTAATCCTTGAAATGGTTACAAGAGACTGATTTATGTACTTCGTACGATTTGATATCTTACCAATCCACGTAATTGATTCTGCATTATTTTCTATTTCATACCAATTGATTGATATTATTGATTCACCATTCTTTACTAACAGCTGTGACAGTCCTCGTGCTGTATATTAATGCATTTTAATCAATTAAAATAAATTGAAAATAACCTAAACCAAAATTTGTGGTTCCTAAACGTTTTGAGAAGATTGTCACATAAGTGAACAGAAGGTTAAAGCCGGGCTGGAATCGAGGAGCATTTATTTTTTCTTTTCAAATTATTTATCTCACACTTAAGAAGGAATATAAGAAGTGGCTTTTGAATTTAAGAAGATATAAACTTCGGATATTCCCGACAATTTCTAAATAGAAACATTAAAGGTCTCTTAATGTGGGCGTCTGCGTTATGTCACACCTTTTGTTCGCGGGGCGCATTTAAACCTTCTACGAACCGGATTTATACCGCGGGTCGATGGTTGTGAACCCCATTTTCTTCATCAGTCGTTTCTCTAAGGATTAATCAAATAAAAGACGACAGCTCATTATTTATCTCTGGTTAATGCGTACTATACGTTAATTGAGCGTTAATACAATCTAATATGCTTGTTGTACATTCATTAATGCACTAACCAGGATAATTGCTTTATCTTTGACTGCGCTCTACCATCATCAAAATATCAGTAATGATGTTACGAAATCAAGTCACTTACTACTTGCACGAGAATTCTTATTTTGGCAGGAAATGCTGTGTACTTCTACCAAGTATTAAATTATTCTATTACTATGTTGTACATTCTTTCATGAAAAGACCTGGTAAATGAAGACATTTATTTCTTGCACAAAGATTCCTAATTTAAAAATACAATGAAGTTTTCCAGTCAAATTCCTGAACATTTTGATGATATGCATGACTCTTCTGGATAATTTTCCCAACTAGGCAGTGGTGTTATATCTCTTGAAATCCAAATTCTTCAATATTTTTGGTAGAGTTAAGCCACTATTTCATTATACGTGCATTTACATTGGAAATAAACGTATACGAATTGAAAAAGAAAACGTTAATCTTAACGTAAAAATTGCTTGTGAACACCAGTACGTTAGCAAGCATTACCAGTATCTTTTAGTGATACATATTATGCTCCACTCTAGATAATGTCATATTCCCCTTCTCGTTGTGAATGTCGTATATACTCGACTTTAACGATGAAATGCACCATGTTTGTCCGCCAGAGAAGACAGAGTGGTTTAAATAGCACTCATATTTTCGAATTGCATATTTTGTGTCTCTCTCTAAATTAGCAAAGAACTCGTTTTTTACGCCTTCTCGAGTGGTTGATATTTATCGATGCATAACCATAATAATGCATCGAACACACGGCTCCAAGTGTGTGTTCGTCCATTCTGTAAGAGGTTTGGGAATGCAGAAACTTGCGATGATGCGCATATAAATGCCTTGCAAAATTCCTTTTAACGGTGAAATTTAATAGTTGAAGCAACAACATCTAAGTTTTTGCCGATAGGAATGTTGATAAACAACCCCGCGGTGGAGGGGCTTCCTTCCTCCACGGATGAAATGAATAAAGCTTATCAAGACACCTGAGGATATTTGGTTAACGCGGTGGAAAGAGATGACAGGTAGTCACAAGGCATCACTCAGTTGAAAAATACCCTTGAAGACATATGCTCAAAAGTTTCAGAGATAAGTCAGGCATGGGATTTTAGTCACGTTACGCGGCCTTTTCAACCCAATCACTCATGTTTCCAACTATTCTAACGATACGGGTAAAACCGGATTTCTTTGCTCCTCGCTCCTCGCTATCCTCGGGGACTGGTTTTGATGCGTTTCTAAAGTAATAAAATTGTTAAAGCGTTAAAAATGTGTCTGCCCTCGTCAAATGTGACTATTGAAATGCTTATGGAAGATTTGCGAGCAAATCTTTGGGGAAATATAAAACATCGTGGTAAACTAATGGAAGGAAAAGCTTAGAAAAAAGCTTAAATATGTGTTAAGGTCCACCGAAGGAGTACAGAATGGTAAATAAAGGGACCGTGAAGTATATTCGACTCATTGGGGGGACTTAAATCATGTGAAATGTTAACTCCTTCTACTTTTGATAATTTTAGCATAAAACTTTCGCCGGTGAAATTCCAGATGTGTACTTCCATAATACATTAAACTTTAACAGGAGAAAATAAAAACTTTTCGATGTTTTTCTTTCCTATGGATTACTTCCGCATAGCTTAAGTATCGTAAACTACTGCACCACTAAAACTCATGTCCGAATACAAAGTTGCGTGTTATTCATGCAACTTGACTTCTCGTAAGTGAAGCCTGTCCATTGAGAAATAGCATTCGGATTCTTGTATATGACCTTACTTCTCCATTAAATCAAGAACAACATTTATTTCATTTCAATATGGTGAAACGCGAATAATTCCAACTTATATCTTTCAAAATCTCTTTCACCCTAACTTTTTCCTGGCAGCATTTTATACCTAAAAATGTTAAAAATAGTGGTTAATTCGAATTCCGTTTTCACAAATTCTTATCTTTTCGACCAAGATAAAATAATTTCAAAAATAACTTTTCCAAGAAAACCAACAGGTGACGTTAAAATGCTGTTGAAAAATATAATGATGCAAGTGAATCAATTTTCTAGTATTAAATCTGCTAGATTCTGCTTGAATTTTAGAGATACTTAAATCATGGAAGCCAGAAATGATTTCTTACATTTTTGAGACACTAAAAGTATAGTTATCGTCTATATTCTCATTATTAACAATTCAGTAGGTAAAATTTAATTTTGTCTTTTTATAAATCAATTGATTTATCGTTTAATTCTTATCATATAGAATTGTTTGATTTTTAATACAACCACCAAATAATAAATTCACAACTAATTGCATAATAATGTTTTTATATTTATGGTAGAGTGTAGTTTTTAACCCTTACTTTTAGTTTCTCTTATTCCAATATTTTGATAATCCTGATTTTATAACTAGTAATTCAGGTTTGAATTTTCCTATTTTCCATGTAGTTGCAAATTCAAAGAAAAATCCACAAAACCATCCGGGTATTGACGCTGCATGTAATGAATTCCTGGCTATTTCTAGTTTTCTCGTCGTTCTAATAGATAAAAATTGACGAACCGTCTCTCTTGATTTCATTCTACATTATTATTATACTTAAATACTGAACAGTAATCTCTTCATTGAATTAAAAGCATTGTTTTCAATTGAAGCGATAATTTAGCGAAGTATGATTGGTCTGTGATGATGAAAAATGTTTTCCATCATCGCTCGAAGTTTTTATGCCAGAAAGGAATTTGATTAATACCATCAAGAATAATCTAGACCTCTTTTATTGATGCAGACATGAAAGACTCTATCATCCTCTTTTTTGTGCATGGTTTATTGGCTTACGCAAAGAATTTTATGGTCTTCATAGTGAAGGAAGTCTTTCATTAAGCACATCATATCATATCCGGCTGGCTCAATTTAAATGCTGAAGTCGAAGGTCGCCAATTTCTTTTATCATTTACGACATTGCAGTCGCTTGGTAATTAAAGGAAATTTTCCAAGATCGTGTACATGACGAAATAATTGCTGATGGTCCAATGAGGTTGAATTTTGAAAACAACAGCTGCATTCAGATGATTCGAAAATTTAATCGATGTTCTGATTTGAGTAGCCATAAAAATTATAGAGATTGAAACAGACCAACTTAATTATATTTTTTATGAAATATAACGATTCATTAAGGAATACGGACTTTAGATTACATCACTAAAAAAGATAGTATCCACCATATAACCCAACTATTTATGAGATGTATCATGGAGATCGAGATATTTTATTGATCCGTATGCGTAAAAACGAACAAACTTAACAGATTTCCCAAGGAAGAACGGACATGAAAAAAGTCTGACTGGACCGGGACTCGAACTCTGATCTCCCAATTGTCGGTTGCTTGCTCTGCCCGATGGTGCAATCCGACTGTAGGAATTTTACTTTAACTTTAGAGAAAAGATCTAGACATAACATTCATAAGCTTTACTGACGCTTGTAAGCGAAAATCGGTGATAGGTAAAAAACATGCACAGCTCTTATGGACACCAAATTCAAAAGCTATCGAGAGATCAGTGTTCTATATAGTGTAGTTACTAGACTGCCGTAAGGTATAAATGAAAATAAAAAATTAACATCATTAAGCTAGGACTCATAGAAGGATCCGAGCTATATTCTCATTACATCAGTCTATTTCTCCTCAGTTTATAGGCTAGAAGTTGGAACGACTTTTAAGTACCAACTTCCCCATCAGTACTGCGTACCATAAGAATACGACGGAGTTGTTACAGAATGCGTAAGTTTAAGTGACGTTAATATTTTTTCAAAGGTATACGGATGTCTGGAAAGAGAAACTGCATATATTTGACTCTTACTAAGCCTAGCTATGACGATATGCCAAACAGGTTTCAATTGATAAAAAACTCTAGATACTTGTCAACAGTGTCTTTTTTAAGTGCAAAAAAGTAACGAGAAAATAATAAGGTTGGATTTTGCGAAGAATAATGAAATGAAAACTTCTATCATTATCGCAGAATTTTTAGGTTGAACATAGTTGATCCTTGGGTCTTCATCGGAACGAAACCATGGTCGTGCAAAAAGGATATTCTGTGTAAATTATAATATAATATAGATAATATATACAGGGGTAGGAATGTTTTCTATATTTTTCTTAAGAATGAAGAAGTGTATTTATTAGATTATTAGATAATTTCTTAACCGAATTTTTAATACAATACCGTTTATGATCATGCAAAAAAGCACGTATATGTCAAATATAATATAATATATGAATATAATATTCAAAAAGGTCGAAGTGTTCTTTTATTGTTTGGAATTACCACTACCACAAATTCGAGACATAGTTATAATGATTTTTGCTTCAAATTCAAAATATAGACATGTTTACAAATGAGTCGAGAAAGAGAATAAACAATCAATACAACCAATTCGCAGCAAACGTCCAGTTTCCAAACAAATGGCACCGAAAACCTTAAAAGGACGACGAAAAGGAAGTCCACAATTGAAGCTCTCGATGAATAATCGCTCAGAACGTGAGCCACTAAAAATTCCGCGCAAGCCATTTTGCGAATAAGAACTCCACATCCTCGAACCAACTCGAAGGAGTTAACGCCGCTCCCATTTTTATAACACGAAGATGACCGCTTTTTTTTCAAAACAACCGCGGGACGACCCCTTCGTCTTCCCACGGCCGCAATTAAGCAATCGCGGGGGTGCCTACCCATCGCGGTATCGGATAATTCCCGAAATCCCATCAAAACCCGGTAGGCGTACACTTTAATTAAAGTCAGGAGTCGGAACGGGGCTTGGGAAGGACGGGACAAGACAAGGGGAATGGAAAAAAGAGCGTTCCCATATGAATGCATAATATATGTAATCCGAAAACATTTTCGACCCCGGAAAAATCGGAACGATTTCATCTGGGTCGCTACCCGTCCACACCCTCTTTCTAATCCTCCGCCTTTCACATCTCGTCACAGCTTTGTTCGCCGAATGGATGTGCCAAGTCCACCGCGAAGGAGCGTCTACTCGACGCCGCATTCCGCGGCTGCGATTCCTCGGTAAATAACTGTCAACGCTGCGCTGTCAGCGTTGGTTGCTCCGCGTGTCGCGAGAGGACTCGACGTCACCGCGCGAGGATTTTCATGGAAATACGGAGACGTCCGTGCCAACATTTCAACATTTTTCCTCGAAGTCGCATAACCAAGTCCCTTTCGCATCGGAGACCCTTTGGTCGCGCTAGACAACCATAATAAACTACCCGGCACTTTGCCTCCGTCGCTCGCACTCGGCTCAAAGTGATGGCGCTGGACGTTTGGTAATGTTTTCAATGTGTATCGGCGTATTTACGTAATCGACTGCGAGTGACGGCGGAAAAGATGACGCTTGAGCGAGCTGTTGAATAAACGTCTGCATCGAGATTATTTTTGGAGCGCTCTTTACCGCGGAGGAGCGCGATTTTTCCCGGCGCCGCGCCTCCCGACTTAACGGTGCTTTTTCCGCGGGATTTCGTGTCGCCCGCGAATATTTTAAGCGAGCGCTCGTGACCTACGTGTATGAAAGGCATGAGTTACATACGGGATGAGTGGAGGGAACTTGCTTGGGGATGACTGCGAACATACTGTTAAACATACTGTGCTGAGTTTACCACCCCGCGGACGGCGGTGCACTGATTCCTCGTGGTGCACCGCGGCAGGTCCACCGATACTTTCTGCTTCTTATTTTATGTTACGTGCGGTCTCGTCTTTGTAGATATTATATTGCTTGATTTCTATAAGTTTAAGGTATTTATTTTATTTATTTACATTATTATTAATATAAATATTCTATATTTATATATTTATTCTATATTATTTACTTTATGTGTTTAATTTAATTTTTATTTGCTTAATTTAACTTTTATCTGTTTAATTTATTCACTTCATTTATTTATTTTCAGTGCAACACAAACGTCCACTTATCGAACAACTACAATGATAATAATAATTCGTCATTATTGTTTGTCGTATTTTGGTCAATGATGACCATTCTTACAATAACCCCAATTTTTATTAAAACACATACAACCATGCTCTAACCAAGATTCAAACCCGGAACCACAGTATTGCAAGACTAGCACGCTAACCTTTGCGCCACCGAGGTTGGCTATAGTATACAATGGTAGGCAGAAACAATAACAATGAACAAACGAGTCGAGAATTCCCTGTCCGGCAAAATTCCTTTGAGCTAGGCTCGAACGCAGGACCTTGGCTCTTATAAACTAACCATTAACGGAGGACCTGTTAACATCTTCCATTTCTGACGGTCTCCAATATTTTGAACATTACGCTCTGGACTATCCTTCTTACTTGCTCCTGATGCAATTCCACATTTTTTGTGTTTAGATATTTTGATTTCAGTCCAAGAAAATTCCCACTATAAAACAAACTTGAATGGAATAGGTTTGCTGTTACTTTATATGTGAATGGTACATGTTGTATGGTAAAGAATGTACAAGTTTTATCTGCTAATACGAGAGTACAATTCCAAGTGACCAACCTTATGCCCGAAAGTTTGGAGTAAATAGGATTTCTGTGGGATGTGGTTTCATTTTAAACATTTTTATCTCTCATTTCCATCCTTTGATATTGCTTCTTCATTCAATGCTATCTCCAATTATATTTGCAATCAAAATCAAGAGCACTTTTTCCTTGTATACTCTACCGCGAAGCGCATAGGGAAAAAGCACAAATATTTGGCTAGAAATCAGAAATTAATAAATCGAAGTCAATTGGTTGAAAAAAAACGCCACGAGGCGCAGCGTCCTTAAGATTAAATTACAGAAGAATAAAATACATCAATTAATTCGTTTCACATTTTAATAAATAAATGACAAAAGGATGAGTAATATTAAACAACCTAAGAAAAGATACGTGAATAAAATTCGAGTGACTTTTCCTTTCAATCATCTCCTATTTAAAAACGTGACACCCTAAATAGAGTATATATCAAACGAGTAAAGTTATCCAGTTTAGCGTGCTTTACTCTAATCATCACGTTTCGAACGTCCATTATCGGAAAGAACATGGAGCCGTCATTTCGAAAGGCGAGTCGTTAAAAAGTTGGTTTACAGAGAGAGATACGGGAGGCAAGACGTGAGATAAAAATTCCACATTCAGTACGAATGGAATATCCAAAAAGTCCCAAACAAGAGATAAGGATTTACCAAAAGTGATAAAGAATATTACGGGACATAAATCATTCGATCCAAATGGAATAACGGGAGAAATGTTAAAGGCGCGACGCTAAGCGATTGTCCTTTTCTTAAGAGTTTCCGGTGACCCTGAATGAGAGCGATATACGGCGGAGAAATTTTTAAAGAATAACCGTTACATAAAGAGGGCTCTATTTCGGAGGGTAATTGCGGTTATGGAGCGGAAGATTTACGACTGAATTTACGATTAAAGAAATCGAAAAGACGTAAAAACAATAAATAAGGGTTTCAATGACCGTGGTTATCCACGGACGTCCAAATATTTACAACTGAAGATTTGGATGGTAATTTATGACGGACTCCTCTACAATTTTAGAATGGATAAGCGGAAAAAATTGTCGGTAAGCTGTTTCAACTATTAACATAAAAGGGAGGTTCTTGGAGGACACTAGAGTTACTTTTTTTGTAAACATATTTTTATTGATTTTTGTATGTGTTTCAAACCAGTTTAAGACAAAAAAGAATATTTAGACTTACGTAAAATTCTTTTATAAATACAAAAATAAATAAAAAAACTCGCTACAGTTGCAACGGTAAAAAATGGATCTAATTTTGATACTTTAGGTAAACTATATAATTGGTTTCTATACAATCAGTATAGTACCATAAGTATAGTACATTAATTTATTTATTATCAAGGACTAAAAATAGGTACCAGGCCTGGTGGTATTCATTCCTGTGGGGGGAGGAAAAAAATAATCTGTCTGGTATTCACCCTAGTTGCTAAGGTCTTTAATGTCTTTATTAAAGGAAATTGAGACTGAAAAGTCTCCTTTTCCATCTAACCTTTCATCAACGATATCTTGTACATAAAAACTTGCGTGTAGGTGAATAGAAATGGAGATAAAAACTTTAGAAGGAGTGGAAGTAAAAAAAACTTAAGGTGATATCTTAGGAAAAAATATCCACCGCAAAAAAACACCCCCAGAGAAGGGAGTTGTGAAAAACCTGCGCAAACCTACTGATAGTACAAGCTATAAGATGTTAAAGAAAGCTGTGATTAACATGAAAATTACATAAGCAATGGTACTATAACTAAATTACAAATTAATAATAAAAAATTAAATTAAAAATAAATATAATCGATATGAGAAGGCGTAACTTCGTGGAAAGCCATTTGCAGAATGAAAACACTTCTTACTTTTCCACAGAAAATTTATTTTGCGACCGGTTTCATAAGCGAGCTTACATCTTCAGGATGGAAAAGTACGAAGTGTTTTCATTCTGCTTAAAAATAAATAGTTGGGAGGAAAACCCCCAAAACCTCCCGAAGGCTGATATGATATGGATAATATAGTTTATTTTTAAAGCTGTACAAATAAACGCAGAAAATGTGCCAAAATAAAATTCAAGAAACCCAAAAAACCTATTCTAAGTAATTACTGCAGCAAAAACTTAAGAAATTAAAGGAAAATCATGGAAGACCTCAGCTTGGTACACAACGTGGACATCCTAGGCTTGGTATGTGAAGGCTTAAATCTGAAATAATTCGCGTGTAGAATTATTCCCAAAAACATTCAAAAAATCCCAGTATTACAGAAAGAATGACAAAAAATTTAATAACGATGTGAATCGACGTGACGAGGGCGAGAAAAGTCTTTTTCAGGCTTTTTCAAAAATTTGGAATTTAGGCAGAAATATTTGCAATAAATCCATCTGAAATTTTTCCTGCTCCTATAGTTTGCAGTATGTGATATTTTATTTAGGCAGAAATCTCAATATAGGAATGACTACGCCAAATTCCCCAATCCGTGAATTGCAGGCCGCATTCTATTAGTAGCAAAAAACTGGCCCTTGGTACGAATGCTTCACAAGCATTCAAAATTTTTATTTATTTCATACCCATTTCAATGCCCAATATCGGATACTCCAGCATTTCTTGCTCGCATTCAACGAAATTGGTCATCTACTACTAACGAAATCCAATTAAAATTGAGGGTGTCCTGTAGAAAAGCTAGTTATAGTTCAGGGAAATTTGCGGAACATTCCATTTTTTCGAATCACGTTTAATTTAGGGTACCAGAGAAACTTTTACGCCCGGCTAATTAATATTCCGAACTCACAGCATAAAAGGGGAAATATCTCTCATGATAATTTGTTTTAATTGAGGCAAAGAAGTTCATTTACATCGTTATTTGCCGAAACGAGGATTCCAGGTACGAAAAGTAGCGGCCGAGCGGTGTATCGTGGTGCAATTGCCATGATTTATTAGTAATGAAAAGTGGATATAATTTTCACATCTTGAGGAAAAGAGCGAGATCCATTCCGCATGAGAGGATAGATATAACCAGAAAATTCAAATTAATCGGTTTAAGGTTAATTAATATTTATGCTACGCTGGAAGATAACTGAATATGCGGTGTAATTGAAGATTTTCGCGATGGACGAGGCAGCGATGTGTAAGTAACAGCGATCAGGTAAAAATTAAAATCCAATCTGCAGCAATTAACCTTGATTTCTCATATCGTAGCGCTTTTAATATCTCCCATTTATTCTCATTAATATTTCAACGCAGGCCACCAAACTCGCCTCTGAGAGCCATCACTAGAATACTGTTAACAAGCATGAAACTTTTTTTTTCTTTTGAAAATCACCTTCCTGTTTTACGGAGCGAAAGGCTAAAATGTTCGGAATCCTCGTTTTTGAAAGCTGAAACGGCGAGAACTGCGGAAGACATCTGTAGAAAAATGAGCAAAGTCCGAAGATATATTTAAGAGTAAGTATAAAATGTTCCTGCAATCATATCCTGAGGAATGGAATTTATTAAATTCAATCATCTCAGACCATACTTCGTGGAACGATATTTTTACAATGGCAAGAGAAAAAATGTAAATATCCACACTAAATTTTAGTAAGGGTTAGGCAAGGGTTTAGTGTAGACATTTACGAAGTTTTTTCTCTCGCTATAGAGGATGGAATCTATTGCATTTGTCATTTGATTCCAGATAGAGAAAAGGTACCTTTCATTTAATTTTGCCGCAGTCTTGAAAATGGCTGTGATGATATGTAAGTTAAAGATGTATGAGTTTTCTGAATAGAAGCACCAACTAAGGTATTTCCTTATGGGATGCCAACAAAAGTGTTACTCATGGAATGGTGTGGTTCATTCACGTGGACATGTACGCTTATTGCATTCCGGGTTTGGTGAGGAAAGCAAGGGCAAACTACCTCACTCCTCATCCTGTTAACTAAGCCAATTTCTGCGTATTAGCTCTTGCTAGCTATTGTTATAGGGGGTGAAGTATCAACCGGCCTTCACGATGAATACTTCACAAGATGAGCTTAATTATTTATTTGACGCCATCGGGCTAGAAGCTAAAAATAGTTGATCACAGCATATCTGCATAAATTTTCAAGCCCTCCTAGCCTCCGGAGGGAATGAGGTTTACCAGACAGGTTGAGGAGTGAGGGTTTTTAAAATCCCAATCCTCACTGAGCTAGAATGCTACGAATGGCATATGTAAGTGCTGCGAAATAAAGTATTAAGGCTCATTGCACTACTCAACACATCGAAAAGTCTCTCTCTAACATGAATTCTTCCTAATGAAGATTTCCTGGAAATGTATGCACCCATTCCATCAGCAAATTTCACCTATCGTCCTATTTCCTTGAAAATGGTATTTTTATCTCAAATTTATATGCTTTGCTCGGTAGCGTTACCTCCATGTATTGAATCCAACCCACCATATATAGAAAAAGCATCGAGGAGCACCACTCATCTCTTAAAATACATACTTAAATGATAACATCCTCTCAACGGTCCATTGAATTATTTATCTCTCGTGATGGTCAATGGGATTAGTAGTGGATGTTCAGCTTTGCTTCAATTGCCTATAGAAATCTTCTATAGAAATGCGATTCGCGGAAAGATTGGTGAATAAGTAATTCATTCTATGGCTCGTTCCTCTTAAATTTTATTCGCGAGCGAGTTATTCTGAGAGCTTTCGTCCGGAAAATACGCAGTTTCGATCGCGACAAGTACCATTACGGATACTGAAAATTATCACGAATCACAATTGATGACGACCCTTTCAAAGGTAATGTAATTTTAGAGATTTAAATATACTGAAAATTCGCGACCAAAGGAAAGCTAGATCCACATATTTGGAATTCACTTCTACGAATAAAAGAATGATGACCCTCGAAATGTATGGAATGCATAGATGAGGAGTGTGTACTTGTGTGCAATAGAATGACGATATTCGAGGAAATGCAAGCAGGGAACAATCCGCAGATGTTTCAAAGACCTAAACAATGTCGTTTTAAACGTGTCGGACTGAAAATCGTTCACGAATTCGCGCACATTCCATCTGTGAAGGATGTTTATTAATTTATCTTAGCATGCCATTCCCATATTATCAGGTGGATGATCTCAGCATTCAATAAACCCCCGGGCCTCTCAAAATCTCTAGTACGGTGACAGAGTTAAGCATGTCGATATTTCAATTATCCAGAGTAGAGGTACCAATTGATAAT
Source organism: Sympetrum striolatum (assembly GCA_947579665.1). Lineage (NCBI taxonomy): Eukaryota > Metazoa > Arthropoda > Insecta > Odonata > Libellulidae > Sympetrum > Sympetrum striolatum. The sequence goes on from OX388352.1 coordinate 61,363,969, forward strand.
TTTAGATTAAGTTCAACTCGTTGACCAAAAGGTGGATATCCATCCTTTCTCAGGAAGTCAACCAAAAAAGAAGCTTTGTTGCCGAAATGTTATAAAAATAGTAAAATACGAAATATGGTATTCTGAATTGGCATTTTTTCTTTAGAAATTTTACTTTAGTTTCCTCGGCTCGTGGAGGACATTCATAAATTCCTTTTTGTAAGCTATTTCTTTACGATCCGAGCTCTCCATTGTAGAATTAAAACAACGACGTTGCATCTTAAAATCTCGAATGCTACGACGGATTTCCAGCATATCAACATATCGATTCTGGGGAGTAAAAACTATTTACAATTGTGAAGTATAAAATAAGTCCAGTTTGTTCACAAAAGGGTGTACATTTATCTCTGTTTACGAAGTTAACCAAGGAACAAGCTTTACGAAAGACAAGTTACCAAGATAGGAAATATTATTTTTTTAAATAACTCAGAGTGCCTCTCGAAGCTTTCAAATATTTCAATATGTCATTGTAGGTATAAAGAACTACTTACAATTCATAATAAGATATAACTATATACAATTTTTTATTATTATAATAAGATAACAATAAGATAAAATCAAATAAAGATTTTTATTATAATAAAGTAATAATAAAAAATGATCAATCAAACCATAAAATTAAATTAAATGAAAATTTTATTTAATGGCTATTGGAGTTTACATTAACATCCTTATTTATTGCAATTGATACTTTAAAATTAATCTCATTTCGCTGAAAAAGGTATGTCTATCCTTTCTTACGAAAACTAATAAATATCTTTAAAACCGGTAAGTTTCCACAACAGTAAGACGCAGGATATCATATAGTAAATTGGCAAATTCTCCAATGTTGTTGTGTCCAAGTGTTGTGGAAAATATGTTTGTTATCCAAGTGGAAAAGAATCGCAAAGCGGAATTGAAAGAGACGTAGCAAACATTTGAGAAAAATATGCCAACTAAATCTACGTGAACGCTGCAACAACAATTCCCCGTCAAACGCAAAAGTTCGCTGAGAGGCAAAGAAACGAGAAAACGAATGTTAAATTAATAATATGCCGACGTCGACAAACACGGCCATTTACCAAACGACAAACGAGGGTACGAGATTTTTTATCGCATTTCTAATAATGACATTGAAGGAGACGGGCCTTGCACAAAGGATCCAATGCTCGTATGTACTTTGGCGAATTATAAAGTGTTTCGTGCGGCGTTTGTTTCAGCAGTCACTCCCGTCATTCCAGCGCGAACCGGAAGCGGGTCCGTGGGTTGAAAACGGATTTACTATTCTGATTGACATTCGCAATAACGCAACATCGCAGAAGAGCAGATATTCCTCGCTTTTTGCACGTGGCATTTCATATTCGCTGTCCACGCCGCCGCTAAGTGTACGAGATTTACAGCGAATGAGTCCCTTGTGAATATGCGAGGGACGGCCAAACTGAATTGAAACATCGGATTCTGAATTTGTATGCTTCCGACAAACTATCAGCGACAGAAACATTTTTTACCGGCGGAAGCTAAAGAAAACTTCGACCAGCGCATGCTCGGGAACTGAAATTTTATTTCCTATCTTTCGGAGCATATGCTGAGTAACAAGAGTTCCCGGTTTTTCAGATTCTGTCACTTCTTTTGAACGTCGCAGTTTGAATGATCTTCCTAGAACGAATTTGAGCGCAGTATAATCGATTGAAGTACATTGTTATCATTGAATCGAGTTAACCCTCGTCATACCAAGGGGAGTTCTAGGAAGACATCGGAGTGATATTTTTAGTGATCCATCTGTTATTACAAGTATTTTTTTATTTCCGTAAGTGTGCCGCATCATTTTGAGATAAAAAATAATTAGATTTATATGAAATTCTTATATAAAAACAAAAATAACTTCCTTGTGGTCCAAGAAGGACCGTTTTTGGTTCACTTCGTTAGTGCTGTTGGATCTAACCAGCACTAACTAAAATTGTAACACGAGTAAAAGATAGTAAAATGGCAGAAGATGAATCCAAACCATATTGGTATTACAGTTAAATAATAAAGTTGCTTTTTATACATTATGCGATCCAAAAATAAAAATGAAAACACATTAATAAGAGTATACGGAAAATACTTTGTTTTTTTACTACCGTCATAATCAATAAACAAAAAAATTCCGAGACGTAGTTTAAGGAACCCACAAACATATTTTGAGTAATACATCGAAACGAACATTTGAGGAATGAGAGGAAACCGTAGGGTTCTCCAAAGACTCCTGTTTGGTACTGAGGAACTAGGTTTTTAAAAATGAAATATTTGATGAATGTGATATAAACCAATATAGGCTCATCTTGTTAAAAGGACGAAACATTTAACATTTTTTCCTCTCCCCTTTATGGAAAACTTCATAATTTTAAATAGCAATGATACTTATTTAACATCCGCTACCTTAATAAACTCATTCAATAGAGTAAACTCGTGGCGATTCATAAACTTCCTCCAACGAAACTGCCGCTAATATTATCATTTACTAAAAGTATAATATGGCAAGAAAGGTATATTATTGTAAGTAATATTCATTTCCTCTATCCGAGAAAATGAAGACGAGGAACCTCGAGGAAGTTACCATGTAGATCGACGAACGACGTAGAAAAAAATTCGTATCCCCCGCATATATGTTATAAAAATACTTCTTCGCAGTAAAATTGAATAAAAATGATTTTTACAAAAGGAACCTGGAAATGGAGCAATTTTGTGGAAATTACAAATCATAATTATGAAATTTTACTGTGAAAATGGAGTACTCAATTTTTTCCTGCGAGGAAAGCGTGGAAACTATATGAAAAGGTCAACAGAAAGGGGCATTGAATAAAAAAATATTCACAATTCTATTTTGAGGAAAATTCTTGACATTAATTATCTTTAGAGGATAAATTTAGAAAGTAAATTTGTATCAAGTCGATCGATGAATTATTGAATTTTATCAAGAGTAGCATTTGTATTTGCAAAGTTTTCCCCTATATCCCACTTTATAAGCTTAATCTCAAAATTGTATATTTATTTAGTAATTTAACTGCTAAATATTGAGTTTAATTAATAATATGAATTTTATTTTATTCGTTCTCGCCAAATTTCACTTCTGAAAAATCAGCCCTGAGTTTAAAATGATTAAATATTGAGTAATTAATTACATATTGTATTTAAGTAAGAATAGCAATTATATTTGTATCATTTTCCGCCAGTTATCACTTAGCAAGATTAATTCCAAAAATACATTTCAATCCAATAAAATAAATTAAAAAATTAAGATTGATTAATTGAATATTGAATTTAGTAATACTAGCAATTACATTTGGAACATTTTACGCCAGATTTTAATTAAGAAGATTAATTAAAAAACAAATATTTTTGAGTAATATTAATGATACAATTTTGATTAATTAATTGATTATTGAGTTTTAGTAAGAATGGCAATCAAATATGTAACATTGTACGCCGGATTTTACTTAAGAAGATTCATTTAAAACGAGTTTATTGAGTGGTATAAATATTTGAATTTATTAATTAAATATCGAATTTCAGTAAGCATAGAGATTATAATTACAATATTTTCATCAAATTTCATCTAGATGATAAATTCCAAAAGTAATATTGATAGAGTAATATCAATGATAAGAGATGGAATTTCATTGATACTAGCAACAATCATAAAATAATACTCAAATTAAATATCTCATATTACTCATATTAAAATAATACTCAATACAATACAAATGTATTGAGTATTATTTTAATATTTCAATTTCTTAATTTAATATTAAATTTCTGTGAGAATAGCGATTATATTTACAATATTCTCATCAAAACTCATGCAGAGGATGAGTTTTATAAAAATATCAATCAAGTAATACCAATGATCAAATGTGGAATTTCATTGAGAATGGCAATGATAGTCGAACCAATGGGATTAGCCTAGCACTAGTAAGGGTTTGTGTTTTCTTCATAAATCTTCCTCCGCAGCTCGATTGAATCAGACGGCAATAGCGAAGAAATAGGAGTTGACGCTTAGGAGTGGAACAGGGAGATTCCGCGCGCAAAACCACCGGGCAATATTTCAATTTCCGCCGAACAAGTTGAAAAGAGATCGAAGTGATCGCGTCGGTGCTCTGAAGCCAGAAATAAAATGCGCCAATATCGACTCGATTCCTTGGAGTGCCGTAGAGGAAAAAAGATCCATTTTATCCATTAACTCCAACAAACGCGCAATTTTCATGTTTATGAACTGTATACACCTTCTGGATCTCATCCGACAACAACTCTTGTTATTTTTCCAATGGTGATTGGGAATCCTCTTCACAATCATGGCATTTTTCGGAACGTACATTTTCAATTCTATGGCGAATCAAGAGATGATTCTAAAACGAATCGAGTGATTCAATATTAGAGAATTTTCCGTATTCAACTGTACTCAATTTTTTCCTGAGAGCAAAGCGAGGAAACCATATAAAAAAGGTCTACAGAAAGGGGCATTGAATAAAAATGTATTCACAATTCTATTTCGAGGAAAATTCGGAGGAAAATTCTTGACATTAAAAATGACACGCGTGGTTATTGGCTGCCCATAGTAAAAGTATATGCATTTATCGATACATTTTCAAATTTGCTAGCTTTATGTTAAGCCTCCTCTCAATTATCAATTGACTGCGTAATGAATTTAACAGCTCCCGATAACGTCTTCCTTGTCTTTTACAATACCTTCCGTTACCCTCTGAAGACCTAAATAAATTAAAAATTTTGGCGATAATGTACTTTCCACGTGTATAGATTTACACATGGTTATATCATCGCTTCAAAGTTACGCTGCATGACATCTCCTTTGATAAGCCTACAGTGGTGACTGTTATATAAATTCGTGAACACCAGTTACACCGGTAAAATGATTGTTTTTCTAAAAGATTTTATGGCCCCAAGATAGGCAAATATGAGCCAAAAATAGCCAGTTATTTTGATTCCACAGGCACGGAATTGCTATTAAGGGTTAGCTAATTCGATAAATGAGTTATAGAATACATTAATACAGAAAATTGAGATAATTCAAGAAGAAATGCACAGAGATTTAAAGGGCAGACAAATCTAGTAAATACGGTAGAGAAATTCATTAAAAATATTCTCATAACTTAGACCGTAACTTCACTCTACCACGTGTTTTGTAGTAGGGCTACAAAAAATGAATCGCATAAACTGTTTAACTGAATAATTTTATCGAGGCAAAGAGAAAGATATTACATTCGAGGATTGCTGCACTATTGCCCAAGGTACATACGTTTTTTGGAGTGATACGAGCCATAGACGATCCGAAATAAAGAAAAAGGGGAACGTTTTAGCTGAACACAAGGGAGAAATAATAGTGAGCAACCGAAGGGTGCCAATTAAACCATTTTTTAAGCTGAAGACACAACAGAAAGGCTATCTAAATTTTTAAAAGTGACTAGGCAAACATCTGCTAAAATTATAGCAAGTCTTCCTATATGTTGTGGCCCATCACATCTGAAATTAAAAAACAAAGGTTAATTTTGGCCCAGTCTCATTTAAGGTTTATAGCAAGTTCCTTTTCGGGAACTCAATAGTTAATGCATGATAAAATAATACTTTCTTATAGTTATGCTTTTACAAGTTTCCAAATGTCATATTCTCGCCAACTATCGCCGACTAATTTTAATATCTTTGATAATTAAATATTTCTTCTCTTTCACTACCTTAGAGCTGAATTTATTACAACTAGTGCTACCAGTGGTACTGTGCAGTAACACTGCCTATTTTCAGGCAGTGTTTAGGACCTTCAGCCTACTCGATTAGTATTTTCATAAAATTTCTTAACAGTTGGTCGAAACCGTTAAAAAAAAGGATAAATATTTTGTTTACTGCTGTTTGATAAACTTTGAGGTAAAAATCCCCGATAGAGCTAGCAGATAGATATCATGGCCGGTTGAGCTCTAAACAAATATATTTTACTAATTTAATCTAACATTGTACAAGGGTAAGTGATCAAAGTTGGCCAAAGACCATTTATTACGCACGATTTGAATGCATTAGCGCAGAAAGCAGCGCTTTGGTGGTGAGAATTGTCCCAGCGGGCTTGAGCCCTATGTTTCCATCTCGCATCATAGACCCGTCAGATACCGGCAGAGCAAACAAGGAAATAGAAGCTGGAAACCAGTAAAATAAAAAATTCAATCTTTCCACGAACGACGCGCGACAGTGATGGACAAGGAAAATGAGGTGACCTGCTCTGGCACCTCGTGATTCGGAGCGAGTAGTGTTGGGCGTCTGTAAATGTAGATGTGAATCGTTGGAGGATACCGATAGCAAAGACAAGCCCCTAATAAGAAGAGTAGATCGTTGTTGAAATATCAAGTAAACTACGCTTTACAGTGCATCTATCGATAAAACAGGAGTACAGTGGTACCTCGAGATACGAGTTTAATTCGTTCCAGAACCAAGCTCGTAAGTCAATCGGCTCGTATCTCAAACGAATTTCTCCCATTTAAAATAACTGAATTCGATTTAATCCGTTCCGGACATATGAAAAATCCCCAAACCATTGTAAATTATGAATAAAGATATGTTTTTAAATATCAAATAAACATGTATAATTAACAAATACATAACAAAATATGAAATAAATAAATAAAAGAGTTATTTAGCATAACAGTCTTACTTTGGAGACAGACGAGTGCAGCTAACGAAGGTGAACGGCGAGGAGGAGGGAGGGGGGAAGGGATGCAGGCACTCTAGACACGTACGTAAACGGCGCTTTTTCAGAACTTAAAACTATATTCGTAACTTTAAAACTAAAACTACACTTTCCTTATTTCAAATGAAAGAAAAAACTTAAAACAATGCACTTAACTTTAAACTTAAACTAAGCTTAACATTTACGTAAATTTAATTATCACTTGTTTTTGCCTTCTTGGCTGCACTTGGCTTGGAAACACGGTTCGTATCTCGGATTTGGGCTCGTATCTTGAACGAAAATATGGCCCGAGCTTCGGCTCGTACCTCAAAAAACTCGTATGTTAGGCTGCTCGTATCTCGAGGTATACAAATCATGGACGATTGTAGAGATATTCAAAAAGATTTAGTTACGTTGAATGGTTGTGTATCGACTAAAAAATTGGAAATTTACACGAGTAAATGCAAATCCATTACTTTTAATAGAAGTAAATCTCAATACACTTTTCACCTGCCGAGAATAGGATTACCTGGGAGGGTGATACAAGAGGACTTGTCCCTGGGACCACTGCGATAGATCTACCAGGAACCCTTAATAAGCTATTACAATAAATAAGGGATGTCTAGTAAAGGACGTCCGTTAATATACGAAAATCTGTACAGAGTAACGTAGACTTCACATGAAAAAGTACCATTTGTAAGGGAAGTAACGGTATTGTGATTATGTATTGCTGTAGCTAGGTGACAGCTGCATATTGATATTGCATTTATGTAGCGTGGAGAGGATTGTATTGTAAAAGTATAATGCTACGGCTAAGAGATAAATATATTGTAGTATTGTATTGTTGAAGTTAGATAATGTATATTCAGTGATAGCTAATAACGTTGAATTACTACAATTAATATATTGCACCGTACCAGGTAGTCTTTGAAATGTGTTGCTGCAAAATAGTATTGTAATGATATTGCTACCGCGCTGTTAGTCCATATGCTACACATGGATAGAAAATATAAATAACACCGTTAGAATTTCCTTCCAGCATAAAAACGGGTGGAAAATCAGTACAATCATAAAATAAAGATGTGTAGATGGTTAAGGAAACAAATTTGAAAGTTTTATTCATGGGGAAACTTACAAAAAATATTCTTAATGTCTCATTCTCTAAGCGACTTCACTTAACAAAGGAAAACTAGGTATTCATTCGAATTTACTATTACCTATTATATGTTCTATATATAGATTATAAATAAATATATTATAGATTGGTAGATTTCCACAATCAGGTCCCCTGAGCCAAAAGGTACAGTGTCATAATAATGAAAATAATCAGTCTACAACAATTCATCCTCGTTTTTTCAAATTAGTTGATTGGTATCAGTTATATAGTACAAAACTACTTAATGACAAGACTATTTACAACATCACACAAAATTATTTTTGGTGCAGTAAATAGCTTGTCATGCAGCAGTTTAGTGTGTATGAATCCTGAATCTCTGTTGTTTATCAGTTAAATTAACCAGGCTTTACCTTAAAAAGTAGATTTAGGATTAATTTCATCGAGATCTATAAGCGGATGTGACTCCGATGGATTCGATTCAGTCTCTAAAAGCTATTTCAAAGAAACGCTTCTTTGATACGCACCGGCGTTCGTCGCACGCAACACCGTCGTGGGGACTTCCATTCTCGAGCGGGAATAAATTTCAAAATCTTCAATTTAGCAATCTCTTAAGGCGTCGTGAATGGCTTATCGCGGGGATCGCGAGATAGGACGGAGAAACGCTACAGTCGTCACCCGAATTAATGAGCGCCATGACCAAGCAACACTCTTTCCTTTCCTCCACTTCACTCTGACGAGTTCATATTGTTGGTACGGCTTCCGCCTCTCGACAGCCCGCGCTTATTGAAACACAGGGCAAACGCGTAGCAATTAAATGCCGGAATAATGTGTTCCCGTAATGCGTCGGGCATTATCTCCCGCTCCTATCTTCCCCGTTTCCGGCTTCTTTGCCCATGCGCTTCTTCACCTGAATTTAATACGACTTTTTTCCTCCGACCGCTGACCATCAATCTTTCCAGCTTTAATTCCTTCCAGCCCTCTGTGAGTTGAAAAGCGAAAGCTGTTAGTCATACTCGGAATAATTAATCAAAACCCGCCGCCATATTTCTCCCCCGCCGTTTCATTTATTTCCCTCCCGAGTTAAATATACAAGCTCGCTAAAAGTTTGCAACGTTGAAGGCAAATAACAGTGCTTCGTTCTTAATTCATTCACTCGCGTTCGGTTGTGTCGATTTTTTAAGGCGGCGTATTTCATTAACTCCCCCCGAGACGCGAATATCTCTCGCGATGGGGTTGATACCGACCGACCGAATTATGTTCACTTCCTGACGGAAAATGTTTGTTCGTGGCTCCTCACTCGTGGTCTTACTCCTTTTTTTTTAAATACGATGAATATTTTTCGATTGAATTTATCAAGTAATTACGGTCCTTATAGCAATGGGGTAAAAGTTTGACTGCAGGGAATCACCTACAAAGAGGAACGGTTGAATAACCAGCAAAATGAAGAAAGATTGAAAGATATAGAGAGAGAGAAACAAAGTAGAGAATGGTGATTTTGCAAGGTATTTAAGGATCAAATAAATAGTAGAACGAAAGTTTTCTTAGTCGTAGTATGTCGGACATAAATAGTTTTTTATTCGATAGTGATATGGCAACAGATACAGGTTAGATTGTAAGATTTTATTCAGAAAATACTAATAACACAGTAATACGATGTAAATAATATCCCCTGCCTGTGAACTAGTTACAAATTAATTTACATGGCATGAAAAGTTCATGAAACAGGATGGTAATATAAATGCTCATCTTTATGGTCCTCCTGTGCAATATGTAGGCTAATCAGGAGGTCCCAGGTAAGGTAATCACGAGCCTAAAATTACAATTAAATTAAAATTTGGAGTATTTCGTAAATTAATTATGAAAATTAAAACAATTTCAAATGTTTTGTATAAAAAATAAAGCATTAAGTTCACAAAAACAGTCACAAAAATACTGAGTATGATTCCGAATTTGTAATTACTACTCATATTGCATCTACTACACTATTGCACTAATAATAGTATGAAGAAATAAATATCAAATACAGTAATTATATAATGATTCACAACAAACATAATGCATATAGATAGTAATGTCAAAAATAATTAAACCATAAAAATATCTATTATATATAGATAATATATAAGTATACAGTTCCTGTTATCATATCCCGATGCATGGAATATATATCTTTACTTTCTTTTATCGTAGATCACTAGGTAGAGGAGAGCGTCTGACTTAAGGTTGGGTTGTGGTTTCATTTGCCGCAATTTTAGGACGGCGATATTTATTGATAGTTGTTAAAAGGTCGTAACGCCAGATTGTGTAAAATCATCCATTTTGATTGTGTCTTCGTTTTGAGTTGAATCTTTGAGTTAAAATATATAAAGCCTTGGAGAGAGGTATGATTCCGTGATATTTGTATATCTCGGAGGTACTTGCGCGATTTGGGGCATTTAGAATCCCCATGATGGTTTTGCTTTCGTATCTGTACAGACTCTGAAGATAGGATTTGTATGAATAATGCCAGATTATGGTTAAATAAGTCAGGATTTGTGTAATAATGCTCGCGATAGGATTAATACGGTATCTTCCCGAGAGCGACAAATTTTTCAAATGCGTAAAAAATCTCTCGGGTTTCCATGAGAAGTCTCGGTTACTTCGCGTGAGTTCTCTCCGAAGACAAAGGGATGAGCATTAGTTTCAGTTTCTTTAAATTAATGACGGGGCCATTATCATTCGTTCGGATGCCATCCATCACTGCTTCGAGAACGATTTCGACCCGGACTTGGAAACTGCTCGTGTCATCGAGATATTATTCCTTTTATAAACTCGATTTATGGACGCGGCTGCAGCAGAAGTGAGTTCTTTTTCATTAAGATAAAAGACTGTCATAAAAGGGGAAGGGATTGGTTGTTCTCTTTTGTTTACTGAAGAGCTAAACTACTCCGGTAATAAGTTGCAATATGGGAATTCTTATATTGTTTATTAGGGTTCCATTCGTAAAAAGTATATCATCCTCATTGTGAATGGTATTTGAAACTCGAGGGTCTCTAGGATAGCCAAGTGGGCAACGATTTCTACCTTAGAGAAAGCAGTCCCGGGTTTGATTCCCGGTGGAATTCCGTGAACGATATGAACGAAGTCTTTATTAAGGCTACACTAGGACCAAGTTCTCTTCTCTTCCACCTAACCTCAATCGAAAATACATATTTTGAGTTAATGTTAAAATAAGAAAAAAAATATAAAAGCAATACTAAAAGGCTTGGGTTTGTTAGGATTTTTTTCCCATTTTTACGCAGAAATTTTATGTTTTTTAATCATTTGAAACAACCCCGGCAAAAGCATTTAAAGCTCATATATGTAGAGGTATAATGTGTTTGTAGAGATGTATTGTAATCGTAATAAAATGTGTTCAAATTTTTCTTATTCAGAAAAGGAACTTTATATTATTATGATTTCAAATCTCTTTTTATTATATTCTGCATCGGATATTAATATATTCCGCAAATTTTTAGGTATGAGCAGAGTTTATCATATAGGTATTGCATTTCAAAGACCATTTAGTATCGCTTTATTTTATTTGCATCAAAAATGCCAAACTCGAAGAAAAAGCAGCAGATACCGATTCAAGGGAGTACTCGTCGCTTAGATGTAGTTTGGTAGAGCGATAGAAGTTAACATCACACTTAAAGACCTCGTCCCTTCGGCGATGAAAAGCAATCTATAAACTTACTGTTTAGAATTCCTTTAGTTAATTCGTTAATGTAGCGCGGAAAAAGAGCCGCATCCGATTCCCCGCGGAACATAACATTGAGAAATAAACCAACAGGATGTTCCCGACTGCGGCGTTTAACAACTTTCCCACATCACGTACCTTACGTTCCCAACTGCTGACAAACTTTCTCAGGCTCACCTTTCGCATAATTACTCTGAAACGCTCGGCCCAATCGCCTTCCCATCTCCCGACAAATGCTGCTTTCGGTCCAAGAACAATTTATCAGGGAGTAATAATTCGTGATATGCAATCGCTTCGAGAGCTTCTTTTATGCCAGCAGGCAATAATTACGGTGCATTAAATGGAGGCGAGGAGCACGCTTCGCCCCGTATACATGGACGAAGATAGCACCCTGAACTCGTGTCACCCTTGATATAATTGATGATACTCCAGCGTGAGCCATCAGAATGTAGTACCCTTAGTAGATAAGCTACGTCAGTGGACTTGATGTGGTGTCGCTTAGATTGATAAATTGGTTTTTAGGGAGAAATTAAGGAAAGTAGACGAGCTCCCCATTCGAAGACGTTATGCCATTATATCGTGTCGCGTTTATGCATGGGGAGGCTGCTTTAAATTTCACTTTACAGCGGGAATACTTTAATCTTCCAAAAGAGAAAAAAATCATTAAGGATAATGCTTAAAACGCTTTTTAATGGACGAGTTGAGTTCAATATCTAACTACGGTATTATTTTATTCGGAAGAGTTTAATTACTGAGATTGAAATAATATGATTCAAAAGTTACTAAGATGACGCTAAATAATTGAAACGAACTTAGTATTTTCCACGCAAATCCGAGGAACTTCAATAGTGTGACCAATAATAATAATAATATGTATGATGACATTAATAATAAGCTTTTATTCACAGCTTGTTTTCATGATCGTAATTTTCTATACGTAAGCTTAGACAATACAGTAAATGGTTGGGAAATAACATAATTCCACTGTTTAAAACTTTTTAATATCTGCGACTGGTTTTAGACGTTAGTCCATTATCAAGCACATAAAGTTTATTTCATTTTTTTTAACAGTGGAGTTTTGTTAATTTATTTCCACACAGTTATAACTTACCAGATTGATTTCATTAGACAATATATTGATCTCGTATTTTGACTCACGTGTATCTCCGAGGGATAAGCAAACAGAAATAATTCCTACCTACTAAGATAGTGCGTGCTTACGTAATATTTTAGTAGGGCTAATTGAATCAAGGATACCTGTTTCTCTTGTTAATCAAAACATAACACCGAGACGTTCTATATTCAGGGATTCTTTTGGGAAATTTGATGTTTGCCGATTTGAACCTGTGTCTAGATTAATTATAATGACGTACGAGGAATTATTGTGCCAAAGACAATGACTTATTTTATAATTCGGTTTCTTCCTTAAAGTGAAAAATTTATTCAAACCTGCATGGATAATTATTAATTTTGTTTTATGTTGTGTTATTATCCAATTCTCTTCCATGTGATAAATTCTCCACGTATTTATTAATTTATTTATATCGCATGTAATTGGTTTTTCTTTCCTGTTTGTGGTAATAATGATTACTATAAATGAGTAAAAAATCAATCAGGATTCTCAGCCCGTTTCGCAAAACTTACCCGGCTGACAAACCGGGAGAATTTCTGCAGATTATTTATTGGTAAAGGCTAAGATTTTATGAAAGGATGAATGATTATTGGTGTAGTATACAGCTAGCGATATTCTACTGTGTTTATTCAGACAATTGTTTTTTCCTTATTTGCTGCCATGCTAAATTTGATGTTCCTTAATTCAATGTTTTTACAATGTATTCATAACAACACATTACATCATGAAAAATGGGATGCATAATAAAGATATTTTATGTTCAATGAAATAAACCTTGAGATTAAAGACGCATAGCTCAATCTGAAAACGATTTTAAGCAATAAAACTGAAACTGGATGTACTCGAATACAGGGGGGAAATCTAAAATGTTTCTACAAAACTGCTAAGAAAGTCTACTGTTGATAGTATCATTTAAAAGCAATGATGAACTATTGCGAAATATACCAAGGGATGAAAAAATTGGTGAATGCCATTCCTAAGCTTTTTAGTGGTCAATATTTACTTTCCTTTTACGATAAAAAAAATCGATCTGTTGCTATACTATTTTCTTGTAGCTGAAACTTCTGATCCAATCAGTTGAGAAGGGACTGCATATTATTTTTAAATTTTACTTTAGCTTCTTTGCGTATATTCTTTCCAAATAAAAACTCCAATTAGAGTTAGATCTTTACCAAAAAGTCAACAGGATGCAACCAACAACAGACACTACGTAATGGATCGAAAAAATAGAAAGCGGCATAAAACTGTCAAGTATCACGCAGAAAATAGGAATAACTTTCGATCAAAAATTCAGAAACGGCAAGTTGATTATAAAGGTAAACCAAAGGGAAAAAAAGGGTATCATTGTGCAAGGAGAGAAAAATTGCTCCCAGAGACGAATGAAAGAAAGAAGTACAGACAGGAACGTAACGTAAGACGCCAAGAAATCGTTACAGCCATAAACGAGCTCATGCGCAAATAGTAAAAACCGTAAATCCAACAATTCATGTAGAAATGGCGAGGAAAATTTGACACGTGAATGAATTCATCGACACGTTTAGATTCCCGATGGATATTTATGCACACTTTCAGCACTGTAGAAAAGTCGTGATGGCAAAAGTCACCGATTCCTGCCTTCCACGGACACGAGGACGCGAACATAAAATTTATACGGCCACTCCGTCCCTGGGCGCGGGGGCCGCTAAAATCTGCGTATTCGACTGGTCCTAAACGTGCCCGGGCCTTCATTATTTCCGAAAGAAACGTCCGCGCCAGTTTGGAAAATCATTCCATGAATTTATGGCCCTTCGACGTCCTCCTTTTACCAACCATTTTTCCCCGTCACGCGGCAAATATTTCGGACCATTTAAAAGCATGATTCGAAGGCTATTTTTTTCTCGTTGATGCGAGTGTAATTCTGGCCGAATCCTATCGATTGATTCCTCTGGTTTGTGAGCGTCGAGGTGTGGATTGTGAGTCGCCTTCCACTCGTGGTCCCGAAAAAGAGCCAACGTCATGGCTGTTAACGGTTTCCGAATCATCAATCAAAATTGCCACTGAGCCCATCTCCTCCGAAAGATCTTAACTGGCAATAAACGACGCGCATTCCTAAAAAACAAACAGGAACGACTTTCTCATTACTCATCTCCTTGAGCATTCATTAATGTCATTACGTTGCGCTCCATTCCGCCTTGTTAAATAAAATGGAAGGGTGAGACTGAAAATGATGTATTGATATATTTATAAAATCGGCGATCGGCCGGGGAGGAGATATGCCGATAAATCATGTTCGGGAATCGTTGAGGTCGTAATTACACATCTCGGTAATGAGCTGGTAATAAAGGAAGGCACGTTTTCTTCTTCGCTGAGGAACTCCTGGGATGCCGTAGAACCCGAGCCCTAAGTATATTTTCCTTACGTCCATTACCATCAGAGGGTAGTATTTTTAAATGTGAAGTGCAACGAAAGCCATTCATTCATTTTTGAATCCTAAACTAAATTCAGTAGATGATGCCTTGATGTTGTAAAATCCATCATTCAAAATAAGCAAGATAAGTATACTTACGTATGTTGCTTATTTTGATTTTGATTTTGATATTTTGATTACTGCCTTTGGGAGGTTTTTGGGGGTTTTTCTCTCAACTAGGATGAATACCAGACAGGGTAATGTATTTTCGTCTCCTAAGAAAAGATGACTACCTCATGGCCTAGAGCCTACTTGTAGTCCTTATAATTAAATAAATGAATAATATTAAAATTTCTGTAAAAGAAATATTACGGCTAGCTTATTTCGTAATCCCAAACTAAGCCTGCTATCTTAAATAGTCCTAAGAAATTTTAATGACGAGGTTGAAAAGAGTGTTTTAAATTTACGAGTATCTTCAATGATAGCAAAAAAATCATAGAGAAGCTGGCGAGTAATTTTTAACCATCAAGATCTAATCGCCGGTGCTTTTCTACAAACTACATGAACACATTGATATCAACGACCAACCCCGGTCATAAAAATCGTTATTTTTCATATTTGGAGTGAAAATACTACCTCTTCTTCATTTACATGTCCCAGTCCCGTTCAATCATACATGAATTTCACAAACGTTTGTTGCTATGTAACCTTACACATAAGCATAATCGTCTATTTCTTTATAAGAAAACGATTTTAATGAATGAAAAACCAATAGGAAGAATCAGAGTTGGCCTAAATCTCGGGGTCCTCTCCATTTTAAGGGCCTGGACCCGGAAGCTTTACATCCGTGGATGACGTATATTGTACTACAGACTGGCTTGAAAGATAAATCTCATCAATAACTCTGCCAGAGTTGAACCAACATATCCTGTAATTGTTCATGAATTAAGCTGTCATTTCTAATGGATCTGGTAATGCTTGACGCTACAATGATGCATTTTAAATCGAGGAGTATCGCTCTTAGGAATGGAAGCTTTTCGATAGATGTTAGACAAAAACGTGAGATTATTTGTTCAAGAAATTTGTAAACGTAACTAAATCACCCCGATGCGTCAATACCCATGACTTGCCTTCTTAGCTCCTGCCTATGACAACTATTCAAGAGACTATACAGGTACTACCACTACTATAGGAGTATCACTCAGTACTCGTTTCTAGAGTCTCTTCCTTCAATGAACATATTCCCTGAATAATGGAAAAGGCTGGTAGGATGCAAAGATTAGCCAGTTGAATTATGAGGGGATGCTTATCGAGAGTAAAGGAACTATTGCATTTTTCCCTCATTCGATACTGTTGCGCGATTTGGGATCCTCACCAAGTAGGATTAGCCTCCTATTTAGGGATGCTTCAGTAATGAGCAGTTAAGCATGATTAAGGAGATTTCAGGTTTGAAAAGGGTGTTTCAGCATGATAGAGACCCCCGGGTGAGATAAACTTTGAGATGGAAGACTTGACCACAGGCAGATGCCATGCGATAAATGTATCAATACGTTATTGCCGACGAGACTGCAGATTTCGCTTACACCAGTTAATAACTTTCGCGAGCTTTGAGAGAAAAGGAAATAATCGCGAGGATGGATATTTATTTCTGATTCCGAGGATCGATCGATCAATTATCGATAGTTATTCTTTTTGATAGTCTTTCTGATCGCGAGGATGGATAGTTATTTCTGATCGTTTTATGCATGGAGCGTAGGAGAAGCTAATAGCAATTAGGGTTACAGATTTTGGTACAATCGTAAAAATACCTGCAACAGCAATATCTGCAATCCGAAATGCACTTTCCTCTATTGTTAAAGGTTACAGGCACTTGCACTTTTACAACCCTTTCCATAAACGTTAGCTATAAGATTGCCATATACTATTGCATAGTTTGCAGGTTCATCGTGTAAATCCAAACTTACCATTAAGTATAAAGTGGCAAATAAAGTGTACGGAGATCTTAAGGTATTGAATTCCGCAATGACCCATTAATAGGCAAGTAAACTCATGAGAGAACCACCTCGCCCGCAATCAGCGCATAACCAACGGAAAATATACGCAATTTCGAAAAGCCAACTCGAGAGGGCAAATCCGCAGGCTAATGGCTCCATGACTCACACCCGCCTCCCGCAATTAAAAGCATCCCGGAAACGATCTTTGTAATGGGAAACATATCACGCGAAAGCGAAAAGAACGGCCGATAAGAACTCGATAAATGAGGTCGCCGTGATAAATTCGCGGAAATACCTTTCTCCTTGATTTGTTACCCGAAATATTTCACCCCGTAAAAAACTCTTATTTTCACTTCCCCGCGGAAAATCGGTCGTAAATCTTCGTCGGGAGGAGAAATTTATAATCCCCGGCTGTAAAGAAAAGGGTTTGACGATCCACAAGTGTCGCACGAGGCTGTGGGAGCACAAACGGTTTCGCCAGCTCCTTACCGGATTCTCAAACTCTCTGAACCGGAACTCGGTTTTTCCGACGAGGAATCAGTAGGCCAGTTAACGAACTATCCAAAATTGTGGACTTCTTCCGCGATTCATAAGGAGGAAGGCTTTTTCAATATTTGCTTCTAATCCGGCACCATAGTCCTTCAGTTTTCCTGTTCACAGTATAGTTTTTTATTGCACTGTAATATGAATTTTTTAATCTGAATTATTTTTATTATCTCTGTTTTTTAACCTTTTTTATTATACTGTTTACTGTTTCCTTCTTGTTACCTTGTGTGCTTCTCTTTTATTACAACTCATGTGATTGGGGCAACCTGTTTGAGTCTAATTAAATATTATAAATATGAGAAGGAATTCAACCTCTCGGTGTATTCTCCCAAGGTAAAAAGAAATAAAAATGGAAGCATAATAAACAAAAAATAATAACATAGATGTATCTATATAGAAAACGATTCAAGCAGGAAATTATTTTCAACAATCTACAGTCATATTATTTTAAGAATTCGTCAAGAGACTGTATGAAAGGGTCTATGGAGGAAGGTAGAGAATTAAGAAGGTTTAAAAGTCTATGTAATAGGAAACTTTGAGCAATATCCTTTGAAAAAAAAAGTCCGATTATCGTTAGCTTGCAACTACAAGGAAGTGAAGGTCGTTTCGTGGAGTACACGAAGTAAGGAGTTAGTGGGAGGGGGAGTGTACCCCTCCGAGGAGGGGGATGCGCGAAAATTTCCGCGCAGGCTCTCTACTACTCTACTAAGGGTGGCGGAGCGGTTAACGTACTAGCGCGTTAACGCTCCAACCTCACGGTTCGAATCCCGGGTAATTGGATTTCGCCGGTTAGGGAATGGTTGTGTGTGTATGTTGCGTGTGCGTGCGTGAGAGATATATTAATAAAAATGCAAAAAAAGGAATAAAATTAATTAAAAGGGGTTAATGGGAGGAATAGCCTTCATAGGCTAAAATTCGCCCATAAAAATACGGCATCATTATTATTACTATTATTACTACGCGGTACTATAATACCGGATTCTCTAACCCAGCCCAATGAGCAACTCGGTTTTTCCGACGAGGAAGAGAGTCAACCTCTCGGTGTATTCTCCCAAGATAGGAAGCGGGGTTTCGTTTAGGTGAATCCGGGTGAAAAAGCGAAAGGCAAAGCTACGTACATGAACCAGCTATTACCGACTCACATAGCGGAACTAACGAGCTATGCATTAGCGAGGGGCGGTGGGAGGGAAGGTTGAAAAAGGCGAAAAAAGATGGGATGAAAAAGAAGGAGTATCGCGAATTTAAAGAGGAGCCATCAGGGGAAAGGTATTAGTCATTGTCAAGCGGCCATGTTGCGAGGAAGATGAGTGAAGGGAGAAGTGAAATAGCATGGCGGCCCGATTCTGAAAGGATTTCTGAGAGAGTGGGTGGTTGGGCACTGTCGTAATAAGAGAAGATTTGGACGTTGATGGCAAGGAGATATCGTACTTGGGAGTCGTCTCTTTGCCTCACTTCCTAGCCGCGCGGCGTTCACGCAATAGTGTCGTTAACGGTGGTTGTAAGATACTTAAGCCTTGGGAGTTGGGCGAAGAGCTGGGAAAAAAAATTGGGCGCCCCGAGGTGGGACCGAACTGGGCGGAGATCTCAGCAGATGCCTGTCTGTTAACCCTTGGCAACGTATAATTACTGCATGAACACGTTACTCATTACGCATTTTTCTTCTACTTATGTCTGAGTTATTTGGTTGACTTCGTCACTTTCTTTGGGCTGCCTGGGAGGGGCGATGGTCCGTCACGTAATTCCGTGAGCGGTGATAGAAGACGTTACGCGTGACGAGGCGAAACCACTGCGTGCATTTTGAATAATCTAAATAACGCGCAGCTATAATTTTGGGGAAAGCACTACTTATTTTTTAGGCGCCCGCGGAATAGGGGTTGGACGTAGAGATCCGGGAATCTGATAGGAACTAAATTACGACGCGATGTGCGGATGCTTTGATGTAACTGACAGCCAAATTATTATTTTACATCGCTTTGCTGAGACAATTTTGTAACCGATTTCCTCCTAAATTGTACGATGCTTTTTTCCTCGACTGGGGAAACTTGATTCGATATTTCGTAGAGAATGCATTACCGAGAAGTCATTTTCGGAAAAATCAAACCCAAATATTTTCAATTACTCCACAAGTAACGCAGTTTTGTTGTTTCATTATTACAGTACAATCTAAAAATAAAAATAAACAGTTTTAACGTGGACATTGGTATCTCCAAATCCTCTCGTCTTAAACTTCTCAAAATTCTTTATATACTTTCTGTTTGAGGATATGTATACATTTATGCACGGAGTGCATAATAATTCTTATGTATAAATATTACACTTATACAGACATAGGTTTAAATAGGATATTTTTTGAGTCAAAGAAAATTTTTCATGTGTAAGATACTTTATATTTTCCTTGAAACAACATCTTTCTAACGATAACTTTGGTAAGAATACTATTATGTTTCAGAAATCATATCACCAAGAGTCAGTAAGGGCCAAAATCTGAGTAAAACTGCACTTACAAATAATTCAGTGAAACTTCGTGTACATTATCATTCCATTCATTCGTAGATTATTTTTATAGCGGAAGGAGAAGAAATGACTTAGTCTCAGTTCCACACGAAAAAAATTTACTAAGAAATGACTGGTTTCGACTATGGTCTAGTCATCTTCAGGTACAGAATCGAAAATTGTTTGAATATTTATACATAGATGGGGAGGGGAGGGATAAGGGTGAAGGGGTGGTAGAGTGATTGGAGGAAGCAGGTTGACCAGTGACAGCAGGAGGGGGGGGGTTAGCAAAGAATTGGTGAACATAGGTGAGCTCAAAATAACTTCTTTTACTGTGAAGAATTTCCATTTGTTCGAAAAACAGCTTCCTCAATTGATTATGTTTTTAAGCAATTCACCTGCAACTAGTACCACTACTTTTACTCTTTCCCACCCTTTTGCTGCAAAAGTAAAAGAGTTGAGGTGTTTGAGGCGTTGAATTAGTATTATATACAATAGTAATGGACCCCAGTCAACCTAAGACATTTTTACGAATTCTGAATAATGGCTTACTCTAAATCACATATTTATCATGTTTAGGTTGATTTTGGGTAGATATATTTTATTGAGTAAATTACAGCTATTCGAAAAATGTATACCTATTCGAAGAACTGCCGTTCAAATAAATGAAGCTCTCATGTGGACAAATTGAGAGAAAGCTAATTCAATCGCTGTCTAAACACAGGAAGAATATCTTCCATTTTATATTCGCTCAACGCTGTAAAATTGGTTTGGATACATAATAAACCAAATATTTAATATTTTACAAATATGGTAGAATCTCATGTACTCCACCTACAGAATCATTCCACAGATCACATATTAAAATACCTAAAATCTCTGAATGAATCTTGGTGAAATCTATCTTTCACATAAAATATTTTTAACTCCCATATTGATGCACCCGAATTAGTTTCATCATCTTCAAGCAGGGTCAACTAGACTTACTCCTATACTCCATGTCCATTAACATTTAGATTAATCCTTGCACCACTTTCCCTGCTTTATCAACTTCCTAGTCTTCTGAACTTCCTATCTTCCTCCATAGACTCTTTCGGGCTAACAGTTTATTCGGTTTTGAAATAATTCCCGAATACATTATCTTTTAATTATTTTTACTTTCTCCATATACGAAGTATAGAGAAAGTATTGTTTTCATGAAAAAAATCGACTTCGAGATTTCAACGGAAATACATGTTTTGGGGTCCCTAGAACACGTTTTGGCCATTTTCGGAATTATGTCTGTGTGTATGTGTGTGTGTGTGTGTGATAGGGGGCGCTCTAACGTGAAAACTATTAGTCGTATCAATACTAAAATTCATATATAGTACTGTGGTGTGTGCTGTCAGAGTTGATTAGTTTTTGGAGTAAATCGGTTAACCGGAAGTCGAGCTTCATTCTTCAAAGCTCATTTCCGGTTTTCAAAATATCTCCATAAATATGATATTAAGGTATATACTATTATAAATAAACGTTTTAGAAAATGTAATTTACTATAGCTTTTGTTTGAAACATATTTTTGTATCACTGATTGTTTAGGAGTTATTTATGAAATACTGATAAACCGAAAGTTGCTGATTATGTACTTTGTGGGCGCTCTGGGCTCTATGGGCGAAAGGCCAAATTCATCGTTTTTTATCGAGCATGTCCCGAAAAACATTATTTATAATGTTTGTGACGTAAAAGATAATATGAAAGAAATTAATCACTCATCTTTCAAGTTTAGATGGAATATTGAGTTCGAAATTACTGTCGTAGATAAATATTTACATCTTATATATGGAGAAAGTCATGTGCTGGCCAAATCAGATTTTTTATATATTTTTGAAATATTTAAAAAAAAGTTTGTAACTGTTGAGATCGATTCCAGTTATTTTTATTGTATTCATTTAAAGGGCATCACTGTACGTGAATTTGTTAAATAAATAAAAATTATTAGCACGTAAGAATATTTTTGGAAATCAAGATGAAAAAACCTCCAAAATACCCGTTTATTCAACTCCGGTCAATAAGAACAACTAAAACCTGGACTAATTTAGCAATAGTAAAACTAGTAAGCTCGTGTATACTTTATCCTCACTGACTGTCGTTATTTTAGATATCATTAGCAGTTCTAGTTATACTCCTTATCCCTTAAGCAATATCAGAGTTACACAAAAGGAAAAACCCAGCAATCCAGTGCACTAATTACTGTTGGGAATAATTTTGTATTGTCACGAATTCATAATTGTTACAGGGTGGTAACATTAAAAAATCTTGAGAACTTAATGACTGACGAAAGCTGAAGTTAAAATAAATGAGCCCTTTATATATGCCCCCAAAATAAACTCTTTGTGCAAACACACCTGCGTGTGAGACGGATTAACATCATTGTATTTAAATGACACTCCATTGATACATTTAAAAAAACTCGCGGCAATTTCACCTTGATGCAAATGACCTATAACTACCGCTTCCAATGATGTTGTTTTAATGATTGCCCTGCACTTTGTTGGAAACACTGCGTTTGACGCAAAAATTAATTTGTGTAGCCTTTGATTCCGCTCTTTCCGAGAATAACGGCTGCGTGGAATATAATATAATCAGTCACACGCCCAGTACCATAAAAGGGGTAAAAACGTTCATTCTTCGATTAGATGGGAGACTATTCATCAGCGCAACTTCGACCCGCCCACATGGGACTCTGACAACCTACCGATATTTAAAAAGTTATTAATCGCGCTCATTTTTTGCGCTTAATATTTGCTCCGATCTTTTTTCGCATCAATCAGTAGCCGTTTGAAGCAATCCTCGGCTGATTTATGTACACGACTTTTTTCATTAAGGGTGTTTAGAATGCCGGGATGGAGGCGCGGCGATGAATTTTTAAATGATTTTTAATCATTCGAGGGCAGCGATTGTTTTTACGTTTAACGCTGTTGTAAAACTGCGGGCTCGGAACTGCGTTTGAAAGGCGAAAAAGTGATGCGAGAGTTATTGTGTGCGCCCGGCGTTCTTTTGCAAATTGCTCGCTTGTGTTACAGATGGTTATTTCATTCAACATCGTTTGGGGAAGGGATAACAATTTAACATTTTCAATATGAACCGTGGAAATTCTTTTTCTATGGTCGGGATCAGGGGTCAGATCCTTGGACATCGGTCACACGAATAAAAATTAACGAGAGACGAATCGAATTTTCATAAATCGACTACGTTCGGGTTGTTTATTATATTTAAAAGCCATCCACTTGTAACGTATGAAATAATAATAATTGAAAAACGAAACTTCTACGCTTATCGAACTTTGCTTTTTTAACTTTACCAGCACAAGTTTTTTTTTAGAATTGATATGTTCAGGCTCGATTCCGTGGAATATAGCCGACACATTAAAATAACAACACAGCAAGAATATTAGAACAAAAAAACAGCACGAATAACAACACAGCAAGAATAACAACAAGAAAGTATAACAACACAGCAAGAATAACAACAAGAAAGTATAACAACACAGCAAGAATATTAGAATAAAAAACAGCAAGAATAACAACACAGCAAGAATATTAGAACAAAAAAACAGCACGAATAACAACACAGCAAGAATAACAACAAGAAAGTATAACAACACAGCAAGAATATTAGAATAAAAAACAGCAAGAGTAACAACACAGCAAGAATATTAGAATAACAACACAGCAAGTTCCACAGTGAGTTTATTAGCTTTTCATTCTTTCATTACATATTAACTTAACATTCATTAACACTAAATCATTGTGGAAAATAGGTACTAAATACATTCCATTGTCAATACAAATTCGCTTTGTCGAAAATAAAAAAAAAATCTATTAATCTTCGACATAGTTATCTTGCATCAATAAATGTTAAACTGGAGTTCGGTAGAGCGTAAATGAAATTTCGTTACAATAAATACCATTATTTCATATGTTGCAAACGGACCAGTAGTCTAGTGGCGATGTTACAATCGTATATAACCGGAATTACACTATACAATAATACAATGCAACCAATCACAATAATCCAATTTGAATTTCTACAAAATTTTGTCCAATATGATTCCGACCACTTTTATATATGTTAATATTTCATTTCAACAAAGATACCTTGAAAAATAGATTCCAGCTCATTGAATATACATTGCATCTAAAATAATTTTACAGACAAATAGAATTGATAGATCACTAAAGGAACATATTTGCAGTTTCATCGGATTAAATAGAGAAACTTCTATTTTTGTGCAGTCCTTCGCTTGTGCGGAATAATCGTGAACGTAGCAACACAAGAGAGATTTAATGCCCCGTTAGAGGGATTAATATCAAAATCATGAGAGGGCAAACGTGAAAATCTTTTTTCGACGTTTTTAATCCCCAAGTATTACATGGTGTCTACTCTTGAAATACAAAAGACAAGCAAATTATTTTTCTCGGTGTGTAGTGGTTGATGCAAAGGACAGATTCCCCTCCTTTCTACACAGATATTCTGGCGGTAAGTGAAACCTTTCCAAAACGTCAACGCAAATAATCCTGCTTCGAAGAAGGAAAGAAAAAAGTCGCTATCGGGATGTTCGTGCTACTCCCCATATGCTAAAAGTTAATTGGCTTCCTTGTAATTACTTTTCTCCACTCATTTGCAAAAACTTATCTCTGACATTATTCAATGACCTACAAAATTTTAGCGATGAGCTGTGTTAAATTACTCATTGAAGCATTGTGTATGATTTCCAAGAGATGGAACTGGATTTTAGGTAGTATTTTATAAATATTCCTTTACTTTTCTCGGTTTGAATAAAATAAGATATTCTCTCGCCAAAAGAGCTTGACTAGCTATTTTTTTAATTTCCAGCAATTTTTCATTTGAAACCCATAATAAAATAAAAACTAAGAGTAGTAATCAGAGGCAAAGCTAATCGGAGACACGTCTATTTTTAATGGAAATATACCGATAAAAATTGATTTATTGCATTTGGGATTGGAAGTTATTTTTATGACTTTTTCTGAGAGAAAGGTGAATTTCAATTACCCTTTTCCGTTTAAAAACGCAGTACTTAAATGTTATTCCCAAACTTTATACTCCCTTTTCCCTATATCTAAATTCTTCGGTCACTATAGGATAAGGGAGTACATTGAAGAAGTATATATTAGAGATGTAATGGCCTTTCTGCAAAACCCTTTAGCACAGTAGTATTACTCAGAAAGTTGGTTACGGATGCATATGTAATGAGAGTCATTGATGACTACAGGTGTAATCAATCCTTCCTACACTAATGCTAATAACACATTTCTTCCTATAATTTGTTTCAAAAACAATTTTAGACCATGCATATTGTATGTACCTACCTTTTAAGATGTCTTTCATGGTCACATTCTAACGGCAATGGCAAAAAATTAATTATAATCGCTCTCAACATAGCAACATCTGACACAGCCAAATGCTGTCACGGATGAAGGCTGACGTGCGCAGTTTGATTGTCAGATTTTTTTGTTGGCAAGCCCAGGTACTCCTCAGCGATTTGACCCAATTGGTGGAGATAAACGTTAACGCCTGAGAATATTGCCTCGTCAGCACGTCGCTCGGGGAAAATCATTCAAGGATATAACATTAAGGGATCTCTTTGCAAGTGGAACACGTTTTCGATCCTGGACATTTTCATTAGCGGGGACGACCTTGGCAAGCAAAATTCCACGGATTTATGTAATGGCGAGAAAAGTGAGGTCCCTATAGTCATGTTTCAGTCACTGTGAGAATCGGACGTGTTTTTTGGTAGTTGCGTTCGTTATGTTCATCGGTAACGTAATTTCATTCATCGGAGTATGTTGTGTTCTCGAATATAGGAGTTTGTTCTCATCTCCCTTCTCCAATATGGTCCATTGTTTTTAAATTCATAAAAGGGGAATTTATGAAGAGTCAAATATGATTAAAAATTCTGAAATAAACTTCAAAGCAGTATTCAGTAACTTCCTTGAGTTTGAGATAAGAATACTGATGATAATACATGTTAGAGGATCATTGTTTTAAGCAGGACTAATCTATTGCGTTGATCCAGCAGGTATGGTAGGAGAGCCTACAATTTAAGGACGGAATAGCCTTTTTAAAAAGATGTTATGATGGCAGTGAGCAAGTGGCATGATCTAGTATTGTGTAGTTTCTCAATTCAGTTATGATATCACAAGAAGTTTTAAATGGTAATCATATTCCATTTGCTAAAGCTAGGTACTTCTTTGTGTAGTATAGCAATGAATTACTGATACCTGTGGCAGGAAATGCAAACTATTCTTTGCAGATCATCTTCTATGTAATTTCAGTTCGTTGATATCTATAATTATAATACAAAAAATGTAATCTGTTAATCAAATAAATATTTAGGTTTGGTAATTGACAAAGATTGCAGTTTGATATTGCTTATTTGTAAAATAAGAGCTTCTGTTTTTGTATTTTAATGCAACTAACTCTACTTAATAAGTTTTTTTTATATTTATTTTAAAGCTGTTTACAAAGGTTTTTGATTCCAGAACGCAATACTGCATTGTGAGCTGAGCTGGTACCTACTCATCCAAATAATATTTAGCTCTTAAAAGTCGCTCAAAACGTTATTACAGAAATATTACGTGCTTCCAAAATGAATCATCCTGTCTTCTATTGACCACACCGCTTAAAAATCTGATTATAAAGTTATGTTTTTTAAATATATCCGAGGTCATATTAATGAGCCGGGTTTGTTTTTATGCAAATAAAGGAATTTTTGTTAAAACACTCTATTTTGAGATTATTTTGCTCTTTTTTACGCATATGAGACATAGCTAATGAGTTTTATTTTTCACAACTTAAAGATATTTCGTCCAGATTTAACGAGAGAGAATTAATTTAAGAATTAAAGAAGGTTTGCTTTCACAATTATGTAGAAGTTTATTTAAAGTAAATATATTAGTTTCATTTTACTTATATCGTTTTAATACTACAATTTGTATGCGTGTTATGATTCTCTATTCATATTCTACGATACTTTTTGCGTCTTTAAAACGAGCTATTTCACAATCCGAGTGACGGCAATCCATCCTGGGATAGAAAAAAGTATGAGCGTTCGCGTCGGTGGTGTTTTTTAAGAAGCGAAAGATATGCATTATTATTATTAAGGCTCGTGAGTGGGCTAATAAAGGCCCCCTGTAAATAGCTGATGTAGCAGTTTAATAGCGGCGAATGTGAATTGACTTTGATAGTCGTGACGTCAACTGCTACTTTGATATCTCTCTCCAGAGCTCCCTTCACTTTCGTGGCCAATGACTGGTGTCTAACGGAGGCCGTCACATGTCAAGAGGGATGAAGACACAGCGATACACCTCTCCTCCCAATCTCCCCCATTCCCTCTTTCACCTATTACTCACGTCTCTGCCCACTTTTCTCAATCTTGCTTACCGCCATCCGCTTGCTTCGCAGCCAACGGCGTTTCCCCCGACGCCCTCTTAAAAATATATTTCCTGTAAATTTGCGGTCAAGCAAACAGAAGAAATTGTACGAACGACTTGGACGAAAAGATGGGTTTGATAACAAGGATGAGTAAAACTGAAAAAAAGAATTGAAAGTTGAAACGGAGGTAAAAAGTTCAACATGATCGGGGATCAAACTGCCTGTTTGTTCTGCTATACTAACTTAATGGTATGTCATTGTAGCTATAAAAGAATGGAGGTAAAATTGTCACAATAAATTCACATTTGTTAAAACTTACCGAACGAGCTTATCTGAAAGTGATAGCACATTAAATTGTTGCATTACTAAATTCCATAAATACTATACATTCTATATACTTTTGATCAGTTAAAATATTTATTTGCACCTCAAAGTATCAAGGTTTTGTTCTGGTGATCTTAAATTTTAGGTTCTTTAGTAGGAAGCTCCCCTTAAACCTTACAAGAACAATAAAAAATCAATTGAAGATAATGTGTTTCAACTGACATTAACTGTAGTGAAAACAATTCCATGGATTCTTTATTTACAAGCATTCGAAATTTTTAACCTACAGTAATACCAAATGAATTTAAAGAAACATTCTTACACCATTTGTGATCGACTCCTATTCCAAAAGCAAGTTAAATAAACCAAAGATTGTCATATATAACAAAGTTTATCTTCCGTTGATTATTAGTACACTACGGAATAAATAAACTAGTATAAACAAGATATGAAATTAAAATTTTGAAATTTTAGCAATATTTCTGCAAAATTCAAGGCTTAACAGTAATTGGATTGACGTGGCATGGCAGTTTAGTGGTTAGAATATCTTCCCGAAAAATTGAAGACCTGGGTTTGAGTTCCCAATCGTATCGCTATTTATTGCTCAACCTTGGGTTTAAGAGCCACGCTTCATAGTGTATGATTTCAATTCCATATTGTTTATTTCTAAGTATTACGACGGATTATTACAATACGGTCGTTCCAATAATGAACGTAAGTTAAAGGAAATAGATCCCTGGACGAATCGTTTTAAAAATGCATTCTTTCAGCGAACGATACGCGACAATAACCGAGTAAAGAAGTAGTTTAGATTAACTGGTGTTTACACCCCCTGCCACACGCCGAAAGGCGGCTTGCAGGATATTAATGTAGATGTAGATTATTTATCTTGTAACTATTTCATCAAAATAAGTGGTGTTAGCAAGGTTATTACTCAATCTTAGATGTATGAAAAGGGATTTAATCAGTAATGAAAATCTTAATATCCTCAAAATAAAAATGGTTTAAGGAACAAAACAAAAATAAATAAATGAATTTTTATTATGTCCTGTGGAAGTTTTTCCTAGAAATAAATCACACTGATGTGGTGTTTCTTGTAAACCGGCTGTAATTTGAAGCAGTTCCGGCAGATCCTCTTCGCTTTAAAATTAACCCCACCAGTGTCGGGACGGCTCGGATCAACAACCAGAAACAAATCACGCTCAAATTGCATTCATAGATCAGCTACCGACCAACAGATAAAGGGCGCGCTCATTGATTCCCTTCGCCACACCGAGGAGGAATCAGGGACCAGACATCTCTAGGCGTCAGAATAAATTTCCTCCTTAATGGCACCCATTCCAGCAAGAATCGGAAAATGTTTGAAGAGAGAGAAGACCGCGGCATTCGACTATCTCTATCGCCAGGAGACAAACCCCGGATGAAGACCGGCCCGGGATCCCCTGTCTCGCCACTCAGATTAATGACAAAGGGCCCATTCGGCCAATTAACGGACTTCATTTGTCTAATGTGCCGAATCGCAGAGACCTATCGAAATGCCCGCCATTCCGCCCCCCGGGGTTCGCCCCCCGCCCCCGGCCCCTTGCCCTTGGCTCCTCTCTCTTCATTCGTTACCGACCCCCGAGCGCCGTCGCCTGCAGCTCTTTTATAAATCCATAATCACGGGCTGTCAGGAGCTTTCAAAAGAGACCGGCGGGCCCTGTCACTCTAAGATTAAATTTTCTTTTCACTGAGAATAATGGATCGCTCTGGGCGGGGGTTTGAGGTGTGTTCCTACTCCCCCTTCCCCATCACACTCCTTTCATCTCCCTCTACCATCTTGTCGCCTTCAACGAGCCTTTTCCTTAGCCTCCCTACCACGTCATCCTCTCTCACTTGACTGCCTCGCAGCCCCTCCTTCCTCCGCTATATTTCTTCCCCTCGTCCCTCAATCATCCAGCCTTCATTTCTTTCTTCTTTGCATGTCTTTCTCCTCTCCTCTTTCCCTCGCTACGTCTACATCTACATTCATGCGATGCAGGCTGCCCACGGGCATGTGGCAGGGGTACTACACACCGAACAATCTATTTCCTTTATTGAATAGCTATAGCTAGTTTTGGTTCTGTTACCATACTCTGATGAATGAAATATTTTCATTTGTCGTGTGGTATAGGATAGAGTGAAATGTATCATTCATTTTCCTTTGCCCCTGTCTTGATCATGGCTGTGATGAAATGAAAGCAACCGAGGTAATAGTGGATGTACTGCACTGATTGTCTCTCCTAATGAAATACCAAGAAAAGTATTGCTCGTAGTCATTGTGCTTCACTTGTGTGGACATGTTCCGCTTGTAGCATTCTGGCTCAGTGAGGAAAGCAAGGGCAAACAACCTCATTCCTCATACTCTACTACCTCACTCCTGCCTAGTGGACCTCATTCCTTCCTTCTAGCTCTTGGTAGCTTATTTCGGAGGAGGTGAGGTACCAACCAACCTCCGGGCTGAGTGCTTTACAGGCAGATAACTAGTTTGTTCATGTGTACATGACACTTGACTACGTAATATCCGAAACAGCTGTCTAATAGAAAGACAAATCATAATCATTTTATTTTACGCAATTCTTCCTTTAACCTTTATTTCTTTCTTCTTTACATGTCTTTCTCCTTACGCTGCTCCTTACATCTACATTTATACGATGCTGGCTGCCCACTGGCGTGTGGTGGGGTAACTACACACCGGATAAGCAATTTCCTTTATTATACAGCTGTAGCGGCTTTTGTATACGTGCGATTTCTTTCCCTTAATCCACACTCAACCTGAATATGTATTATTCAAGGCTGGTCCTTTCAAATAAATAGAGGAATTTTCTTCTCATTTTATTTCATCTATTCTTTTACTTTTACAATTATAATATTTTTATCTATAATTCTTCTTATTTTTCACGTAATATCACTTAAATTTAATAATTGTATGATTAATGAGGATGAGTTTTATGGAAGAAGAGAATTTTAGTCTCAATCTCGTCCAAATGAAGACGATTTATCATTATTATCATTAAAATCAAATCATGGAATTTGCGGTAAAACATTTGTATGTAAACTAGGGTTAAGCTGCCAATTTTTCTTTGTTTAGCCAAATTTGTTGTATAACGCATGTATGTAAACATATTCCCCGTTCACAGGCTTTGTCTGCCGGAAAATCAATGTCACATGTTAAAATAAATAAATAAAATTATTAGTGTTACTTTTAATTTTTTTGTAATATTTACTGAAACTATTGATTTAAATTAAATAATTCTATTTATTTTTAAATCAGGCACCTGCTCACTAGTCCTATGTATGGACTGTTTGTATGTATATATTACAACATTTATAGTATTTAATGTTATTTGTTGCTGTAAAATATATTAATATTAATATTATATGAATATAGATGATAAATGTGTCATTGAAAGATAGGTAAATATAGTTTTTCCAATTGATATTAAATTGTGTTGACATGCATGATTTTAATATCTTTATTAATTATTAGTTCTTTGTTTAAAAGGCACCTTCTGACAAGCCATTTTAGGCTTAGCGAGAATTTTAATTTTTTCTTCTTAGATTACATTTAACTATTGTGTAATTTTTAAAATTCTACATGCAATCTGCTTATCATATTACTTGTTGATTATAAAGTGCAAGTTATATTTTTTGTCAGAAGGTTAATCATAATGTATAATACAGTATTGTAAAAATTATTCAATTGATAAAAATGTATAATATGTAAAATTTAAAAAAATAAAAAATACTATAAACAGAATCCTACAATGGTATACAGTTGGTTGGAAAGAATGATACATTTTATATGCATATTTTTATGCTAAAATGTCATGTAAAGTAAAACATGTATTTATACTTATATTTATATGTATCTTGTAATAAATAATGAGTTATATGAAATAATAATGTGATATTAATGTTTGGACAACTGCGAGGACGTATTTATACCTAACCAGTTGAATTGATCGAGAAAAATCAATTTTCAGTAAACCACAACAATAAAACACATTTATTTTACGAAAAGGATGGTAAACAATTACGTTGATATAAATAAAACTTAGTTGCTACAGACTCTTCAACAAAATTCGATTTTTTTTTATTTTCGTATATTTGTCCGAAAGATTTTTTACTGTAATTTTTTAATGTAATTGCTAATGTTTGAATCTCATAAATAAGAATGTTTAAATCTCTTACTCATATAGTCTATATCTTATTTACAGCATTAATTTTATCTGGGCATTAATTTTCCATGCCTTCTTATGGAATTACGCATTAGCTCGGAATCAACAATTACCTTGATCGTCAAGGAGGATGGGTAATTACGACCTCAAAATTTCGATAAAATATTCACGTACTTTATCAAAATGTGTGCAATTTCGAATCAAAAACGATATTCCACGACAAAATTAAGAATTCTTATTCTATTTTCCTTCTTTTGGTGCTTGATTCGACTTTCTAGGACCATTATTTCTAATTTAATTTTGCAAAAGAAATGAACCCAGCTACGAAAACCATGTACGTGTATTTCTTATGGAAACGTTTTGACCGGTCTGGGTTCGAACCGTGAACCTTAGAGAAGTAAAAAGTAGCCTATACTCTGCGCGGGGTTGACTTTTAATAATGTCGAAAATTTCAAAGTTTTGCGACTCTCGGTTCTCGATTTTTTAGCGAACATACATACACACACACACACAAACACACCCACACTCTATTTTGTAGTATAGATAGTTATTTTCTATCTGACAAGATATCTGTTTAGTTTTAGCGTATTATCTGAATGTGATTGTGAATATTTTATAACAATAAACTACTATTAAAAGTACTTATTTACTAATTACCATATGAATGCGGAGATCTGAAGTGGCTATAACTAGATAAAAGGGGAAAATAGATGCTTGGCTCTTTTTTGTTGTACTATTACTTGTAGACTTGTAGATTTGCAGCCGAAATACATGTTAGACTTTTTCACGTATAAAATTTCTGTACTTCTGTTAATACACTTTCTGGCCGTAATTACCGAATGTATCCCATTCCGCATACCAACAGATTATTTAGTTTTTTTACTGATTACTGTCTCTAATTTTTGGAGCTCAATACCTGATCAGATACAACAATCCTCGTCACTCCGTTTATTTAAAGATATAACACATAACCACTTTTTGTTCGACCATAAATATTTTCCTGTTAATTTTTATTTTTCATATGTATCAATTTTGAATGAATTTCTTACTTATGTTTCAAATTAACTCAGTGTTAGCTTTATTTAAATTTTGTTGGCATTTTGTTAGCATTCTGTTTTCTGCAGTTTGTCTTTTGTTATAACATGTATTTTTACTAGGTCTTAGGGGTTTTTGGGAACATTAATATATATATTAATAAAAGTTATCAATGTTACTGCTGATTACTCTAGGCATAACAGATTGTTGAAAAACCTCTTCATCTACATATGTATAGTGTGAACCTCCTTTTGGCGTGTATGTTCGATTTCTTTCGCGTGTCTTTGAGGAAAAATTGAATTTTCAAAGCGTCTCTTTCTACCTAAAACTCTTTTGTCTAGTGTTATAATGCCCAACTAAAGTGGAGTTTATCCGTATTATTCACATTATTTCTAAAAATAGTAGTAAAATTAATAATCAAACCTCCACTAGTACTTCAAATGATGATTAACCTGAGTATCAAATTGAGAGGGCTCTTAAAATTATGTCTAATTATAATAAAATCCATACCACTAAATTGGAATTGTACTTAATCTTCAGATTAGTTGATAAGCTGAAATGGTCAGACATTATACATAGGTACAAACACACAGACGAGTAGTACTTTACTTAGCATTTAATAAGGGTAGACACATAATTGGAGCCAAAATTCAAGGCTCTGTAGCATTCATTTCATCACAACCATGAACAAGACTGTGACAAAAGACGAAAAATATACATTTCTCTAACCTATGCAAGAAGACAAATGAAAAATTCCACTCATCAGAATATGGCGGCAGGAGCCTCTATACGAGATGAAATCCAATAACTGTAGAAACACTTTGATATTGGTTTTTAGTTTGTATTAGCTCCTCGACCCAAGACAAACTGCTTGTTTTGCAAAGTCAACAAAGGGAGCGGCGAAGAGCCCCTTTTGCATCTTCAAACTGCTAGGGGAAGTGTTGCTGCAAACCAAGAGCCATCGGACGACGCGCTAATACGCCGCGGCGCACTAGAGTAGAGCAGTAGAGAAGCCTGTGCACTAACTTCTCTCGATCCCTTCCCAAATTCATTCCCTCATCTCAAAGGAAACAATCCAGCGCTTCACCCGCACGACAATGGCCCGTGTGTTGTGTAAAAGACCCGTTCCCCTCTGATCGACAGCCCCGTAAACGACTTTTCCGAAAAAAATCCCGCTCTTGCATGTCCGTCCTTCTTTCCCCATGCAATGAAAGAAGGGTGTTGTTTCGCTCCCTTCTTTGCCCTTTCTTTCGGTAAATGAGACCAGAAAGGCGGTTTGCTCCTGTGGAAACAGCGTGGACGTAATGGCTTTGCTATAAACGCCAAAGCGTTAGATGCTCGGCCCACTTGTATTGCTCCACCATTTCCTTCTGCTTTGAGGTACCCTTTCGGTTGCTTGCCTCACACGCCGTCTTTCTCCGTAGATTGCACTCAAGGGCTACTACCATCGCGTTCTTTGCGCCGCGGCTCTTGTCATAGCTTTGAATGTGGTGGGCCTCAAAGGCCTACGAGTTGATGGGAGTCGTTCGCAAGCCAGCAAACCGGATAACTGGACGCATTCCCGAAATACGTTCAAATCAACATTCCGCCGCCAATGAATGGATCCCTCGAAACCAAAGAAGGCTGATGAATTCCTTATGTTTTGGGAATTAGGTTCGTCGATATCCCTTTGATGTGACAGGTTAACGTTCCAATATATTTTGTGAAAGACAATAGGGAATGCATAAGAGAGACATTTCATTCCTATTAATTTTTTGACCAGCTTAAATTTACAGCTTATACGGTCGGTTGAGAAGTAATGCTGTTTTCTATGATTCTGTAGTTCTGTAGGTTCTATTAGCCCGAGTTTGTTATATTTTTACGGCTAGTAACTCATTTTATTCCTTATTTAAGAATCCGCAAAGCTAATAAGTCACCTACACGTACAGCATTATATGTAGAATAAGTCAACTTAATGTTGTACGATTGAGCGCAAAATAAAATGAGCTTTGCTAATACTGTATGAGCAAACTACAAGGTTAAAAAACTTATCATGAATAGCTGAAATGGAAAAAGACTTATAATAAAGTCTGAATTTGGACAATGAAAAGAGGTTGGTAGAATAGTTTGAGAGAAGAGATACATGAATTCGTAGTGTATGATTCCCTTTTCCATTCCTGTAAGTCGTATTAAAAATTATGATGTTGATGACAAGCATCATAACCCTAATCGTGCTGTTAAATTCTGCTGTGCTGTTGTAGAAATAAATTTTTTTAAGTTGATTCTCTGTGTTTCTCAAGGAATAATAGCAAGTTGAAGCCCATGCATTCATCTCATTTTCTGTATTTGTTAAAAGGATCAAAAACGAAAGCAGATGTCTTTTACTCAAAATGACGCTGCTAAACCTATTTTAAAGCAAATTCAAATATTCGCAAATCGTACTTTGCCGCAATTAACTCCATCCCAATCTTTTTGCTCAAAAATCATAGAAATTAATTTAACCCATGCAAATTTTCGATAATGTGGATATACACTGAAGGAATCAAACACAAGATTTTTGCTGCAAAATATGCATATACAGTATTCAATCGAAAAATTGAAGCGTAAATGATTTTATGAGTAAGAGCTAAGGGATAATATTTTGCTTAAATTTACTGCAGTGGAAATAACTAAATAAAATATGCCAAGATGTACATTTTGAATCCCAATGTCCTATTTTGAGTAATTCACCGCAAAAAAACAATCGAGAAACAAATAGAAAAACCAACGGGTCCTCCGAAGACCCTAATTTGGAAAACAACATGGACGATCTAGGCTCGGTATGATAATAGCTAAATCACATAAGTGCCTGACATCACCGGGGCGCTGCAAACATCCATTATAATAATAGCGAAACCTAGGTTATTTTATAGCGTGACTCAATCACGGGCGCTTATTATTTGTGGGACTTCGGAAGAGCCCTCTTATCTGATAAACTTTGATTCGTGTCATTCCAACCCTCGCTTATATTCGTGGCCGGCACCCATTACTCACATCTCTTTCCAATTAGTAGGATTTTCCCCTTCCGTATCTCGCCTCCGGCCCTCACAAGTTTATTTCTCTCCTCTCACACCTCTCGGGCCTATTTTTCTTCTTCTCGAGAAGTTTTCCGTTTCTTATACGCGTATCTCGTTCCATCCGAGTGGTGAGAATAGGAGGATGTTGGGGGCCGACCGCTGATGCGTGACAGCCCCTTCACGAAATGTCAGAACCTGTTGAAGAGTTGACCACTCCAAATGTCGCTCTCCGCTCGGATCCTAGACGTTTGATCGATAACTTGCGATCCCTGGCCAACCCTTTTTGTCGTTTTGGGACTTTTGAGAAGTTTTTTCCCCGCCGGTGGACGGGGAGACGAGGGAACAGATGTCGTGTGGCGGCTGGAGCTTCCAATGCTCGCCTCAACTCAAAAAATTTAAACATAAACGCCTCTTTTCTCGAGTTGGCGCTCGCAAATGCGACAAAACGCTTATGAATCTCGCCCTGAAGCTGTGCAGCCGCGAAAAAATCCGGAGGCTGCGGTGTCGTCACGATTGATTTCGACGGCTTCTTGACCATTAATATGAATGCGTGTCAGGATTTGGCCATTGTATGAAATGTAAAACTTTAATTTAACAGCATGTTATCTTTAAAAAACAATTTTTAGACTAAATATACCGATTATTCATTTCAAACACCGGCGATTTTGGATGAAACTGGTCGAATAATAATACAAATATTTTATTTAACACATACAATAAAATCCCAAATTAAATGTGTTGTGTTAATATAATAATGTAAACGAAATATCAAATGATGAAATAATAATAATAAAAAAATAAATAGTAAAAGAAGGCCAGAGGCATATAGATAATAATAGTATTTCAATTGACATATACAATAAAATCCCAAATTAAATGTGTAATGATAAATTAATAATGTAAAAAAATATTAAATATTAAAATAATAATAAAAAATAAATAGTAAAAGAAGGACAGAGGCATATAGATAATAATAGTATTTTATTTGACACATACAATAAAATCCCAAATTAAATGTGTTATGATAATTCAATAATGTAAAATAAATATCAAATAATAAAATACGACAGAAGTATGTACATAAAAAGAAACGCTAAATTGCAAAAATATAAATGCCCGAACGATCGGGATCAGTTAAGAATTTATTTCAAATTCGAACGATGTTTTAAACAGTATACGGATTCATGATAAATATTTTAATTAAGGTGCATGTAATTCCTATCAATAAATTAAAGAATTAGATCTCTAGCATGTTTCATTCAAAGTTTATGGCTCTTCAAGATGAACCATGCTCGCAGATTGTGGCCAAAATTTCGAAATTTTTAAAATTAAAAACTTTCAAAAAATGCGATTGAGCTGAAACCTAGCCACTGTGGGAGCATAGGAGTATAAAAAAATCAAAACTCAACGGAGATATATTTCAATTTCTTTCGATGTTCCGTGGAATCGCCCTTTCGTTAAAGAAAGTCTTACGTTTGCTACGAACTGGTACTCTTACTTTTGCTCATACTCTCGAGGCGATGAACAAAGCTGTGATTTAAATTTCGGAATTTGCATTTGCGTGAAATTGCGATGAATTTGATTTTTTTCACCGAGGAAAGTTAATTAAAACTGACCGTCGGGCTATATTCTCAGTTTGTGAATAAAAATCCAAACAAATTCGATCAATACACCAAATAACGTGACCAAACGTCTGATATCTTACTATCCGGGAGGGTGCTCTTACGCATTGAGCTATCTCGGAGGATATACTCTATCCATTCAACAACGGATACTCAATTAACAAAGAGCACTGCAAACAAGCCTCGCGCTTTTTAGATAATTTGTGTGTCGGTGGCTAAGATTAGGCAAAAGAAGATATGAATATTGCATCACGGTTACTCCCGGCATTGCCTTTTTTATAGTTCAGTTTTTTGCCGCAATAATAACTGTTCCTCTCAGCTTCCGTATTATTTACAAACGTCTCCAGAAATGAAAAATCACTCCGAAAAACTCTCCTCTTTGAATTACGCGAGACTTAACAGAAATAACGGAGAATCATTCGTCATCAAACTGAGAGAACCAAGAATGGCACAGGAAAAGGGAATCCATGATTTACAAGTTTATACAGGAGTCTAGATTTTAAACAGACGAGAATATTCATATGTTCGCCGTTGGTAAAATCAAGAAATCGTATTGGAGGGTGAAAAACATGCCTCCCTTGGAAATTCCGCCTCTTGATAATTTGCCACGTAAATGAATAGAATTAAAACCTCATGTTTCGACATGCTTTTCAAAATATTATTTATTGTAGTTAGTACTGTAATCCTATGGTCCCAGGTGTGTTCATATTGTAATGTAAGCAAGCTGATGCTTAAAAATTTCTGTTAGGTGAGTTTTGTCTAAAGGCGAAATTTTCTCTGGGGTCATGAGTTCTTTTGCTAATTACACAGGTCGACAAATGTTAGCTTTTTCGGTAACGTGGATGGTAATTTAAATGAGAAATGAGTTTAGAAAAGTCTCGCCACGTAAGGTTTCTTTCTTATTGCAACATTTACATTTTTCTTTTTCGTTATTCTTCACGTATCGGAAATCTAAATCCTAATCGGAAAATAATTTTTGCGTAAATGAATGATTATAGCTGATTGTTACTAATTTTGGGTCACCAATTACAGATATGAACCTTAAGAAAGCCCAAAAACATAAAAAGGGTATATATATATATATATAAGGATATTTTGTTATGGTGACGTTTACCTTTTCTATCATCCGTAATTCTACACGTGTTTGCCGGCAACGCTACATCATTTAGAGCATTTTTTCCCATTTAATCAATGTTATAGAGAAGAAAACACTATAAATATAGCCAAGAGAAACACTACCGATATGTTACGTATAGTTTCTATGAGAAGTAGGGGAGAGTAAAGTGGTCACTCTAAGACAAAATGTGTGTTTAGTTTACTATTTCAGAAGGAAATACAATTTTAATATACTAAGCATGTAGTTTCGTTTGGGCAGGATCAATAACCATCAATATATCTACAATATCTTTGAAGATATTCTCGCAATTTTGTTTCTTTTAAACTGCTGCAAAATTGCAGTAGTATCCAGCAAGTACAGGCCAATGGCTACTTTACCCCTAGTGGCCACTACCCCAGTCTCCCCTAAATACAAAAGAGCATTGAACTCGCCCATGAAAATGGCAAAAAATCCATCAAGTCAACCACAATATTTCCTAAATCCCTTTCCAGCTTAAGATCTCTCTCCTATTCTGTGTGGTTTTGAGTCTTATTGCTTAATCAGTACCGAAGTAATTTGTAATCAAGAGATACGTTTCCTCCATTCCTCACAAGGGTTAATACCCGATAAGAAAGCTCATACACTCACCCATTACCCTCAATGTATATACCGGATTGCGTGGTAGCATATAATAATATATACCTATATAAATATGTGATTATGTGAGCATGTGAGTATGGACATAGAATTTTCCTACCGAGGAGTTTATTCTAGAAAAGCCCCGAGGCAGACAACGGCAGAGGGGGGTTCAAGACGAGCCTAAGCGCCGGCAATCCATCAATTCCTATCGCGCCAGCCTTCTTGCTTCGACGTACATGATCAATAAGGTGTTTCTTTATATTCTTTGGGTGTGGAAACCAATCCCAAGATGATCCGAAACAAATATTTTCCCACCTTAACTCGAATCAATATTGTGATTCCGGACGCGGAGATAATGCGACATCCCAGAAAACCTTCCATCGCCTATCACTTTTTGACTTCTCCTACGCGACAGCCGCTCTGTGTACATTTCCAGAGAGCCTCCCGAAGCCCGTGTTTAACCAAGAGGGCTCCATATCATCCCGTGATCATTGCCAAAACTTTGCCCGGACTGGAAAGGTATTTGCGCAGATGTCAGTCGACTTTGATTGGCGTCAATTTCGACGGAATGGGAAACATAATTTTTTCTCGTGAAAGGGAATAAATTACGAGGAAACCGCGAAAGGAACTTGATCGAGACTTCAAAGAGACGCGGAGATTAACTTTCTCGGAATTACGTTTCGGTTTGGCGGGTGGAGCGAAATCGATGGATTTCGTTTGAGTTGCGAATTATAAGGAAATAATGTCGATTTTAGCCTGAGGACATTACATGATTACCGTATTTT
This sequence comes from Sympetrum striolatum, assembly GCA_947579665.1. Lineage (NCBI taxonomy): Eukaryota > Metazoa > Arthropoda > Insecta > Odonata > Libellulidae > Sympetrum > Sympetrum striolatum. The sequence goes on from OX388352.1 coordinate 61,404,245, forward strand.
TGATTCATCACTCACATGGCTCTTTTCCTCGATCCAAAATCTCGAATATATGAGCACTGGAGGAAAATATTCAAATAAATTCGGCGAAAATAAATGTATTTCGGGAATTAGAAATTATAAAAGGCGAAATTCGTTCTCCTATATTGCTTGTCATGCTATTCATCGTACCGTCGAAATAAATTGCGAATAATAATAAATGCCTACCAATAAGTAGCACAGTTAACACATTCGATGTGTTTAGTGACACTACTTCATTAGACTTTACTAATTATTTATATAAATAAATATAAAAAATAAAACTTGGAAAATTTCAGCAAAAGAAGATACCTCAGCCTATAGATGCACAAGGAAACTTCAGAAATTGAGATCATTACTTTCGTTCTCTTCTCAAATTTCCTATAAAATTTCTCTTCAGATAAATTCTACCGAACACGCAATTGGGTTATCAAGGAGACTGAATCAAAATATTGCTTCAATATCTCTTCCAATCTCAATATAAAATTCCTTTCCTGCAATGTAATAAAATTGCACCAATACGCAAAACTTTTCGTATCATGTTTAATTTTTTTCTCGGGATATTCATGACCTTTTGCCAGAAAAATTCAAAAAATATAATATTGGAAAGATTATCAAAGAAGCCAAAATTGCAGTTTGAGAAAACCTGTATGATGTTATCAAGGTGTAGTTGCTAAACCATTCGACTGCAGGAATCGTGATGTTAAAAATAAATAAAATAATATCGTATATACTAAAATTTATTATATTGGTGCGATTTTTGATATATGACAGCATTCATTCTATTATATAATAACTGTAAACGACATCTGCGAAATAACATTAATTAACTTAGCACCAATAACTTAATTCGCACTTTAATGTTTAAAATTAACCCTGTGCGCATTTCACCATGTGGGTATTTGAGTGTGCGCATATAAGTATATCTGTGGGTTTTTTCAATGTGGGCTTTTATCAATTTGCGGTTTGTTAATGTGGACTTTTATTAGTGTGGGGCTTTGTCATGTGGGCATTTATGTACGTTGGTTTCTGTCGTGTACGGTTTTGTCTCGTGGACGTTTCTTGTGTGGGGTTATGAGCGGTCATGAATATGAATACCAGTAGTAAATCCCGTGTTAAGTCAAACAGAATAATTAGACACTAATCCAGTCAAGGTCTGGGACCGGTACGCCTTCAAATTAGCCGCAAGTAACTTCCAGCGTGGAAAAAAGGCGCCCGCACTTAATAACTCGGTAAACAGCAGGTTTACGGGTAGAGGAGGAAGTACAGTTAAAGATCGACCAATGTGATTAGGTTGAAAAGCTCCGACGGCCGGCGTAGAGATTCCATCGCTCCCTAACCTTCGTGGGCTCATATCGAACGAGCGTTGCAGCTGTTCCTCCATCACTATCACTTAAGCCACTGCGTTTTGAGATTGATTAATATTTCTCGCGAAGTGATTCGGGGGAACAGGCTTTCGCGTATAACGTACAAGATAAGGCATTGCTGAGGGCGGCCCCAAACGAAATCTCTCAATCTTTCTGCCTGTCTTTCTGTCAGTCAGAGAGGCCTCCCGCATCGCTGCCGACCTTCGGCCCCTTCCACATTTACCCCTCATTAATCCTCGCTAACCACACCCACCTCTTCATTCCCGCGGTCACTCTCCCCGCCGACGTTACTAATTTGCTGCCAAATCCCGACTCTCCCAAATATTTGGATGGTACAGGGCCGGAGACTGATTTAAGGCTACTTTGGGGCGCGCGGGATAAGATGATCCCAACCGGGGCTCCGCGAGGAGATATCGGCGTGCCCCCGTACTTGCCGAGGTTTAAAAAATGCTTGCAGTCGACGAGTTTTCTTTTCAGCTGGTTCTGCATAGTTTGTCTTAGTGATGGTATTGTTGATGGTCAAAACTTTTATACAGCTCTGAAGGATAGACTTTAAAGAAGGCAATAACAAAAAGATCGAGGCATAGCGGCACACCGACTGAATTTTGTTTTTTTTTTGTATTTTTGTTGGACCGGAAGAGTCGTTTAACCCCAAACAGGATGATATCCTATGGGAACCTATGTCCCTCGATTTTAATTTTTGTAATATTCATGTATGAGTTTATATGAGGAAACAATAAATAATATCTTTATATATTTAAAATGTGGATTTACCGCAGGATGCTTAATACATCATGGACAGAATGAGTGAATAGTGAAGATATACTCAAACGAATAGAAAAACAGCAAAAACTGTTATTAAGAATTAAAAAAGGAAAACCGCATATCTACGGCACATCCTACGGAACACGAAATATTATCTCCTACAGTTGACAATTGAAGGCAAAAGTCGAAGGTAAAAGAGAAAGATGACGGAGAAGAGCATCTTGGATGGACAATAGAAAACAATGGGCTGGATTACCAACTGCTGAGAGACTATTACACACAGCAACCAACAACGAACGAAATGCTAAATGTGATCGCCAACATCCATTAATGGATAGGCAGAAGAAGAAGTAGATTGTTGAAACTTTACGCAAAGCTACAATACATGACAATAGAATAGCCACTGCCTTACGGTAAGTAAGAATCAAAACTTAAGTATCTGAAGTGATATTGTTATAGATAGCCCTAGGATAAATCTAATTGTTAGATGTTTCTTTAAACCTCTATCATCGCTCCAGAATAGTAATATTTGTCTCTACTCGTGAGCTCTATTATAAGCAAAGGAATTTAGGAAATTTTCAATCGCTCACTATCGGGTGTAAGGCAAGCACTACATTTTTGAGATATATACCCTGAGTTATTCGCGTTAGAGAAGTAAATATGATTGAACGTTATGGATACAGGTGTTTTATGGAATGCACGCCCATCTGGCGACTCATCGGGTTACTCTGTAAATGTAGAAACGCAAGATGGAAAGTAAATTAAAACATTTTTCACGTTTATAAATGTTATATTAGTTTGGATTATAAGGACGACTTAAGGTAATTATTTTTAGGACCCCATGAATCTTACCTTGAGATGTTTGAGTCCCAAAAAAGGAAGAAACACCTGGTAAAAATCGTCTACTTTCGTTAACTCAACTGATTTCTCTTACATAAACGGAATACGTAATTTAGTAGTCTAAAACCTTTTTTGTAACGAAGATGCTGCATCGATTGCAATATTTATAAGAATATGCATTTACTTTTGGCTGTATTGTGAGTCTATCGAAGATATGTTATGAAAAATTTGATAAATAGTGTATAGTTAAATGAGTTGTAAAACCATCCATATTGATACTCAAATAGATGTTCTTGAACGACCGATAATACGTTGGGCTCATTCAAATTCACTAGCGTATCTCTAGCTATTTCCTCTTGAAAGTCTGATCAAAATATCAACAAAAGTCTGATCATGGGACAGAAATAATTGCACACAAACAATTCCAGAGACGATCCGTAATAAGAACTCGAGAAGCTCATCGATGGCATAATTTATCTAAAGAATAAATCTCATGCTTAATCGCATTTAATTAATTACACATTCCATACACTATTGCCTGTGTTTCGATAATTATTGAATATCACAATTCAAAATATAAATTATAAGTAAAAAATAATAAATTAGCAAAAATTAAAAATAATATATCATATGCTATTATCATTTGAAAGTAAGAATAATATAGAAAACATATTTTAATTTCTGGGTACCTTTTACCCTTAACATAACAAGGGAATCCTCGGAGTAACTTAGCGTGACATTTCTACAGATTCTGCTATTACTTCAGGAAACACGTTTTTATTGATATTTTAATGTGTCTCGGATTTTGTGGAATTTTGAAAGTTTATTTAATATGATCCCGATTACGGAGTTCCGCCAAGTTAAAGCTTCTTCGATTGAATTTATTTCAAATGAATATAATCTAACTAATATAATATGGGAAGGAAAATAATATTGGTATTTATATACCATATGTAATCGAAATTTCTCTACATGTCTTGGAGCTAGTTCATAAAATGATGAACAAAAGAGTGTCTAGTTTTATAAATAAAGACTTAAGAATGACTAACAACTACCATCATTATGCTACAAGGCAAATTTCTAACTTAATAATAGAGAGGCATGAAATAAATTTCTCTAAGAGGTCACTAATGAATGATGGTTTTAAATTATTCAAAAGTCTTCCCGAATGGGTCTGCAAAATAGAAAACGAAAGAACTTTTAGAGGGGATGCATTAATATTGTGAAAAGAATGAGGAATGAATGGTGATGTTTATGAGTATTAATTATTATTACAATCAAATTATATATTATTAAATTAGTTATTTGTGTTCCTTTTGTATCCTTAACTAGGCCCTTGTATCTGTAAAATTCTTATTTTTTATATCATTTCTTTGTATTTTTTTTGTATTATAAGTAAAATTTAATAATTGTAATAATTATAATATTTTCTAAGCAAACCACTACTACTACAAGTATAAAGAAAGTAAATACTTTCGTGGATAAGAGTTTTTGGGTGATATTCTGTTTACTTTTATAATAATAATATATAATAATAATAAAAACTCTTTATTTGGCGAGGCTAGACCCAGTAGGGCCTCTCTTACACCTAACCAATAAGGATAACTTTTACTATTATTAAAATGAACAAAATGTACCAAGGTGTAGTTATAAAACCCGAAAATCTATTTTCAGTAATTAACTGGAACAAAAAACTGAGAAATAAAAGAAATCCGAAGGATCTTCCAGTAGCCCTAGCTTGGTAAAGAACTTAAGCTTTGAAGAATTTAGGCTTGGTATGTTTTGAGAACCTTGGCTTAGTATGTTAACGGTTGGTAAAGCTGAAAAAATCTCAGTTTCCTTCACTTTCGATTAAACCTCATTAGCAGATACTGATTTCGAATCTGCAAACGAAAAATCGATCAAATGCTCCTGACTTTCCGAAGCATCAGAGCGCGAATATCTTAAGTCGAAGGATGCGGCCACCCTGAAAATTGCTCTCGTACGCCCCGCAGGTTGTTTGCTTGCGCCATGTACGCTTGCCAAAGGATTCTTTATTTCTCCTTAGATGATAGGCGTGCGCAACTGTGGACTGCACGCTGTGCTCGAACACCCATTTGCATCGGCCACGTGCTACAAGTCAATTTCTCACAGCATGCTTATCCCTATCTTTATCCATAGACAAGGCCGATCGAGACGAGGGTTCCAAGTGTCACTTTCCAAATTTTATTTGCGAAAGGATCGCGGCGGGGTAGTGGGCCGCCTTTATCCCGGGTGAAGCTGACGCGTGATTTTTGGAATCTGACCGTTTTCAGAGAGGATGTTGATGGCGATACATTGCGGCCGAGGATTGAGATTTTATTCCCAACGTATTTTCTCCGATGTCGTTCTTAAATGTTGCCTTAAGTTAACGTAAAATAACGTCCTAAAATGAATCAGCATTGAGATGTTTGCGAGAATCGCTTTCTGTTTAAACAGCAATTGCTAATAATTTTATCTGTATTGTGAGTTTATTGTTTAATTTAATTTTTGGATACGTCGATTATTGATGATTTTTTTGGAGAGGATTAAGGACTGATTAAAAGAAATCATTCCTCTACTTAGTGAGTTTTTTCCACCAGAAATAATATTTAAGGAAAAATATTGGGTTACTTAGACATTATTATTGTATATCATATCAATATCGAAACAATCATGCTCCTACTTGTTTAACTAAGAGACTCGCCCAAAGGAATGGCAAATTTGTACACTATCAAAACTTTAAAAGTAAAATATGTCAAACTGTAATATATCTGAAGCTTTCATTTACGTCGAGCGAATCCATTTTTTTACAACAAATATATTATTTTGGTTTGCTACCTGTTTCGTTACTTCTCCTATCTGCAATCCACGATGGATATGCTTATAAAAATAATAATAAAATTCATCAGCACCAATAACGTAGGAGCGTTCGGAATTCAAACAGCGAAAAGAAGAAATAAAGATAAAACTGATTGCATAAAAATATGCTGGATTTATTAAGATCCATAGCCAATACGTATTTTCATGATTCTACCAAATATTGCCTGAATATAACCTATATGATCTGTAATCGAATAAGTCTAATTTCAGCAGGATGAACAAAGAAGAAAAATGATTTTTCTAAAACACGGCTCTTCGAATCGCTCCCTACAAATAATGGGACTTACACATGACTGAATATATACCTTACCCTTACGTAATCTTTGTCACTATAAAATATCAAAGAGAGAATTCACGGACCATTAATCACGCAGTAAACAATAAAGAGCACTTATCGTAAAATCAAGACATGATTCATATCCATTCCCCGGGGACTAAAATTAGAAAGTGGGCCCCCAGCTGCACTTTCCGACCGGGCCCCCGCTGAAAATGGGGCCCCAGGTGCATTTCTCACCCTGCATCGCATTAGTCACTCCACTGGTAACAATAATCGACGTGTTCAAGACAGTAAGAATATAAATGGCCAATTTTTGCTTACACGTGAAATAAAAGACCCTCTCATAACCGCGGTTTCCACTTGATCAATACTTTCGTGTCGTCATGGAAGGTAAACATGTAAATAAAAAGGGACGTCCTGTATCCTCTGTTGAAAAACGACTCGGATTCCCACGCATTATACGAATGACTAGATGAAGTTATCGAGATCTGGCCGCTGGGGCAGCAGGGAAATACTTAATTGTTGTTACTGAATCATCCTTCTCCCACACCTACGATCGTCGAGACGATGGGCATAACACCAAAAGACCCCGCCATGATGGACTGCTTCCTTTAGCGGCAAAAAAACCGATAATAATCTTCTTTCATCCCAAACAGAAAAGTTTCTATCCGTGACTCAACAGCCCATGTGAAGTAATGTATTGCCAAAGCCCTTCTTTGTGTTGGCAGCTGTTTCGCTCCGAGCGGCGACAAAATGCCCTCTTCCTTTCCGAGTCAATTAAAAAAATTAAAAACTTGATTCCGTAGCGGAGAAAACTCTTTGTCACGCGGGACATCCGATAATCAATTATTACCTGGTGTCTTTCATCACGTGTGGTTGCAGACGATTACCGCTGTCCTGTCAAAGCCCAGTGGTCGGTCACATATCAGACTTCACCCCATCCCTGTCTCTCTCTATATCCTATCTACCTTCTCTTTCACCTACATCCCCCTGCCTCTTTGCCCAGACCATCCAAAGCAACCCCCCGCTGGGGCTATATTTCTAGACGTCACATTGAGCTCTCTGCTCCCCCAGTACTCAAAAGTGCCGACCTTCCCACCAGGAGTCGCCACTATCTCTCTTTCCATGTCTGCGGCGAGAGTATTTTGATTGGTGTTTCGGTTGCAGGGAGGGTAAGCGTCACAGTCATGGATGACAAATCCTCCCAATATTATTGAATACCCTTTGGTGCCCTGTAGAATTGGTCGCCTCCGAGCACACAGTGCTTCGCATCTGTTTTTAGTCCCGCTGCTAACCGGAAGACGTCACTTCCAGATCAATTTTATGCTGGATACCGGCGACGGATTATATAGAAGTGTGCCACTGCGGTTTACATTCATAGATACATACCTCTCCTTTGTCGATGGTTCTTCTATAGCTGTCCCTATTTGAAAATAATTTTGAGATGATGACGATATAGCAGCCTACTACACGTTAGCTTACAGTAAAAAGTACCACAGTAACGACTGTAAGGTCTTTACTAAAGTGAAATTGAGACTGAAAAGTTTCTTCTTCTGTCCAACCTGTCGTCAATGATATTAATAAAAATCAACAATAAATAAGTGAATAGGGTTAGAAAGGAAAAACTTCAGAAGGAGTGAATGTAAAAAAACTAAATTGGTATCGTAAAGAATGGGGTGTGAAAACCATGAATAACCTACTGATAGAGAAAAACATGTATAGGAAATCGATGTATAACACTTAAATCACAAAATTAGTGCTTTAACAAAATTATAAAAATTAAATTAATAACACGAAAACTTTCAAAAATATAGTATAAGAAAATAACTAATAGCAAAATGAAATATTCGTTTTATTCACAAAACGTTTTATTTTAGTTTCAATCATTCAAGAAGAGACCCTCGGGATTAATTCACTGATGTCTAGTGTAGAACTTATACGGCAATACGCCGGTAGCAATTAGTTGACTCAAATAATATATTCTCCTAATAAAAATTTTTCTCTCGATCTCCCGGAGGATATCTTCGTTTACTTGCACTCTTCCTTCAAGTGTTTCAATCTGAGAATCTTTTTAGCAAAGAAAAACAGCTTCATCTCTAGCGATATGAAATTTTGGTACGTTTCAACTTCGTTTAAAGGAAAAGTTTCCAGGTGTTTACATAGAAAGAGTAAATCGTAACGATATGGAATAAGAGTAGCAGACAAAATACGTAACTATTTAAATTCACATTGATTAAACACTAGTGGATTATTGCTTTAAACCATTACGATAGGATGGGGTCATTGTTTTCCATCATCATGATAAAAGGTAAGACGCCTGCAAGTCTTACATATTTTAATAATTTGAGTAAATAGATTAGTTATTTCGCTATCGATGTAATAAACTGATTTCAAAAACCACATGAAGTAGTGTAAATGTATTTAATGAAATAAGATTTTTAGTAGGACAATGCCAAACAAAAACGGAGGAGAAGAAACTAAGAGAGAAAAATGGAAAGTTGTAGGCAACGTTACTCAAGGATAAGATGAATTTCAATCGAATACCTACGGGACCCGTATGAGGTAGGTTTAAAGCGAAAACTAGGTACAGGGAAAGGCAGCATGATTCGTCTTAGGCAGATATGCTAGGCTTAATAGCGTTACCCAGATGCTAAAAGAATTAGTTTGGAAAAGTTTAGAGGAGCGGAGATAAAAGAAAATGCCAGCTACATGTTTTAAAGTATACACAGTAGTTGAATCGTTAGAGGAATTTTCAAACAAAGTCACTTTGGCAAAATTTCATGGCAGAAAATACCATAGACATAAAGTTAAATTAATAAAACACAGAGAAAACATTATTAAATTCTCCTTTCTAAATCGTGCGATTACAGATTGGAATTATTTGCCCGCAGGAGTCTTGGAGCCCTTCCCAAAACTTCATAGATTTGTAAAATGATTGGGGAAAAATATTAAGGACGAGTGAGCTTGACGTTGACGAGTACAGGTGGAGTAGGGGATTGCCTGGTAGGGTGATGTACGGCGGTGACTTGACCCCGGGACCGCTACGGTAGCCGTGAAGACCTACTGGGAACCCTGAAAAAACTTATTATGAGAGAAGGTAAGGATAAATTTGTGAATATGTAAATCTTTGTATTTCATAAAATGTATAGATGGGATATATAATGATATGTGTAATATATGTTATATGTGTTGCCACCGGACGATTAATCCACCGGTAACATTTTTGTAACAATAATAATTTGAACCCAATTAGGAGTTACACTGACTGACGCCGTTAATCAAGAGCCAAACAATCGAGATCCGGAGCGAAAATTGCGCTAGCGAACGCTAATTGGCGGCACATAATCTCCCATCATCAACAAAAATGTCCACTGTCTGCCACTCACGGAGAAAGGCTTCCAAAGTCTTCAAATCTATGCATGGATGTAGAAACGAGTAACAGCTAAGCGACCGACCCGGGATCAAACCGCCCTGGGAGGTTACCCATGTCCGTTCCCTGTCATCCCAACTCAGCATCCCGCTATCATTCATTAGCTACCCATCCGAATTTCTTCCCTCAAACTCATCCCCCGAACCCCCGTATATTGTACATCCTTCATTCGATATGCAAAGTTGAATCGCCCCGCACCATCGGCAATCGAAACGAAGTAAATGTTACGCAGCTCTCCTCGACAGCGCATTAATATGCCAGCGAGGGAATACCTTCTCGCATTGTCCCCATAATCGGATGGCTCGGTTATTTCTTGAATGGTGCATTGCGGAGTTACGGCAGCGGACGGAAGAAAAAGAGGTCTTATCAATTCAAGTAGCACTCGTGGGGAGTCCGTGGAAAAAAACGGATCCGCCCATTACTTCTTGGAAGAACATCCCGAGAAGTGGCGAGGGAAAGGTAGACATGGAAGCATATGTTGTGCTGCGGGAAGTGGCGAGAGAACGCCCTTCTCCTTTCTGAACCAAATCTCATAAGCGACCCTCGCCTATATGCCCGGCGATATACCCTCTCATTTTTCCCAGCATCCGTGTAATCTCCTCTCCGACCCGTGCCGAAATTCAATCATTTTTTTCACGCGCGTTTTCTTGGGGAAAGTAAAGGACAAATTAGATACGAGTTCGCGGGATTGGGGAATAAAAAAATACACTGGTTCTAATGACGACTATAGAAATTTATCGTTATTTTATTATCACAGAAAGTTTTCGTCATATTATTTCACAAATAGATATTGAACAATAAACTGTCATCTTTAATAAAAATGTTCGACCAACGTTTAACTGAGGGTAACTTAAAACTTACGTAACGCCTAACTTGAACAAATTTCATATGTAGGTAAGTAAAATTTTATATCTTTTTATTCAAGCTTACTTTCTCTAATAACTTTCCAAAGATGTATTTCCTTCTATGTATGTACCTAAAGAAATTCCTTGCGGAAATAAATTTGGTATTTAGTCAAATTTTCAGCAAAAATTATTTTATTCATTTGTTTGGTAATCCACATATTCCATAAAATTAAGGGGGACCTCTCAGTAGAGAGGCCCAAACACGCAGAAGTAAAATGAATCATTCTCACGGGAAAATATTATAAGTATAAGAATTCCTTTACCAAAGATAGAACTATGATCACCCCAAATATAAGCTATGGTTCTGTTATTGTCTTTCTACCCAATTCTACCATCAAAGGGTATTTTCTCAAAATTCCAAAAGGTTCGCATTAAAATACAATATGCATGAATGAGCAAATGCCCTCAACATTCCTTCAAGCATATTAGAAATTCCTGCGAATTTCAGAAACCATTCTTCGATTAAATGGACAGCCTTTTCCCATGGAAAGCAGAATGAGAAACATGGCTTGTATGTGAATAATAAACAGCATATATTCAAATAATTAGACATCGAAACCGTAGATGGGTTAACATATTTAACAGTTTTTTACTATTGTTTAGCTAATGTGAATCCGGTATTGTCTAGTGGTTAGGATACCCGGCTCTCACCTGGGACTCCCGGGTTGGATTCCCGGTACCGAAAACTTATTGGTTACTAGTAGTCAATCAAATGTTAACAATTTATTCTATTTGCGATTTCGTTTTGTAACTATTTTTTCATGTGACCCAATTGATTGGATTTTCGTTGTTCTTATTCTATTATGCTAACATTTCTATCGATTTATCAATGTGAATAAATATCTGTATTGTTTTTTACCTTTCAGATACTCCTAGACCTGCTTTCTCCATATAAACTATCCGTGAATTTCTTAAACTTATCACATACCCCTATTTGCGATAATATTTTTGCTGCAATGTACATTTAAGAGAAACCTAGGGTATTTTCATTAACAAGGTACTTTTCTTATGTGTTTTTTTCAAGCGCTTTCTATAAAATTTGTCTGAGAAGGCAAGGGAAGCTAAACTGTGTGCTATTCCGTGTGCTATTCAAGAGAAAACGTCACGTGAAAAATTCCATAGGAACGATTTTTCTTCAAGAATTGAAGAACTGCAGTAAACAAATTGCAAAGACAAACCACACCACTAAAATCGCTTGTTAAACTAAAATTTCCCATTCGGAAAAAAATAACCAATATCATTAGAAAGAAAATTGCTCTTACTTTTCATTACATTGCGTAACAGGTATTTTCTTCGATTAATCATCATAATCAAGTTAAGTTACATTTTAAGTCAAGCTTAAAATTAAGATTTTGAAAATAATTTATCTTCCAGTTAGACTGTGTTACTGTTACTGACATGTGTTAATTAGTAGGGGTAAGTAGTTGTTTTCTCTGTCGCTAGTATTTATTAAATGACGCATGATTTGAAACTTTTTATGCGCAAGGAAAATTGAATGTTTTTTTTATGTTTACAGAGAGGTTTCGTCGAAGACGTTCCAAAAACTTATAACTATAGTAGTAGTACTATTATAAGTGCTTCGACAGCTTTAGTCATTTCGCACATTGGCTCCCACCGGGATTCGAACCCGGGGCCGCTTTCACCAAAGGCAAAGGCAAACGCGCTGTCCACATGACTATCCGGGAGCACATAGAACTATCATTTTCTTAGAGGTATAAAGGAGATTTTTGAAAATTCGGCTCTGATAGTACTACACAAAAGTTAAGTCTGCGAGTCTCAGTCGTGCTAATGAAGACGGTAAAGTAGCTCCGCCGGAAGAATGTTGATAAATTTAATCTGCGAATACAAGAGAAAAGAGCACTCGTAAATATAAACAGCACATTGAACCTTACGTTATTTCTTCTCCCGTTTTCGCTGTGAATCATTTACAAGGGCAGATTTCAGTTGGTTTCCAAGCCCGAAAGCCGGATTCCGACCGTTTGAATCGGTTTTTCGCTCCGAACGCAAAACACTGTAACGATAATGGAAAGGTAAAATGTAATTCATCCGATGATATGTGGTGGAATTTTATCTTTCAAAACAAATTTTTGTAATGAAAATTGCGTACTAAATTTTTTTTAACTTTAAAAAATTCCGCTTGGTTCTTCAAACACTGTAGATATGATAGTACGATGAGACTGATCAGTTTTTTTTTTCAATCTGTCGTATTTGAACTAGTTTTAAAATATTCTATTGTGCACGCGATTTTCATTGCAATAAATTATTTTGTATATCCGAAAAATTCTCTACGAGTAAATTTATACCCAATACCTCTGGCAAATTACATTACATTAAATGTTAGAGTAAAACTTGTAATTTCAAAGAAATAATTGCACCATTACGCCGGTTATTAAAAATAAACGTAAGCAAATTACCTGTTAGTTGTTTGTAGTACAAACTTTGTACGCATGATTATAGAAAATATAATTCCTGTCACGTCTTCTTTAGAGCGAGAACCGTTAATTGAAACAGAGAAAATAACGGTTTCCGGTTCAGATTCAAGAATTTCAGTCTTCGATACTATTATTATAATTATTACCAAGGGACTTAATTTGGCGAAATATCAGATTCCGTTCCAGTTAAATTCGCGGTTTTCGATTTCAGCTCGTATTACAGAGTGTTTAATACCGGGATTGGATCCCATTCCGGCAAAATACACGGTTTCCCGGTTTAGCCTCATATTGCAGAATATTTAGTTCCGGGATTGGATTCCATTCCGACAAAAATCTAGGTTTTTCCGGTTTTCGTCTCAAAATATACACTGCGGAATAACTAAGACTTAGAGAAGAAGAAGAGTAACTCTGGCAACAATGTTCCAACCCAACCCCTTCCTTTGAGGAACCCCCATCAAACCACGTGCCCTGGTAAAACGCCCCTTGTGTAAGACAGCCTAAAAAATCCAACTCTTCCGCGCTATCCATCCCACTATCTCATCCTCCTTTGTCCCAACCCTCTCTCACGTGGTTGCCGGCAGAAGCGGCTAAAGGTCTCCCACAGAGGAGTAGGCGCTGGAGATAGAAGAAGAAAGATAAACACACGCAGAGAGCCCTCCTCTCCTGATGGATGGACAGATACCTCAGTTGACGATGCCGCCGTCACACAGCGGCCGAAGAGGGGAAGATGAGAAAAGAGGAATGCGAAGCAGAAGAGCGGGGAAGAAAGGTGAGAGATTATTGAGGGAAGCGGCAGAGTGGATGAGGTAAAGAATGAAATGGCATTTGTGTAAGTGTTTCCCTATACTCTTCTCGTGGCAATAACTCTTGTGCCTCCTTGCGAGGCGTCCACCGTTACTCTCTGCACTCGCTTTACAGCACGCTCTGAAAGGGAGGCTCTCCGACCACGGGGTTGGCATGCAAATAAGCTAGATAATTGCGTCGGAGCATGTGTATTTTGAAGGCTTTAAAAACTCGCGTTGGATTTGGTTTAAATGTTGATTCGATGGCTGATGGTCGGCGGGTGAATGAAAATGGTCGATCAGGGCGTCGAGATTTGTTCGGCGGCTTGTTAAGGTGGCGGACGATAAATATCGCACTTTGTTGCCTCTTCCATGAGTAGCGCGAAGGTAAATATAGAGGAGGTTTAATAATGGCTCTTCCAATAGTCACACCTGTGACGTCAAATTTTTGTAATCCTGTGTCAGACGTTCGCGCGAACTTTTACGCAAAAAGCTCAAAGGCGCGTGAGTATGGATTGCTGTATGGTGGCTGGAGATGTTTCATTCCGTTACAGGTATACGCCTTAATTGCGATAAAATGCATTTTGTATATGAATGAAAATTCTGAGAAAATTATTACAAACTGTTCAAAGTATTGGTGACTGCAGACTTCTACAGTCTAATTTAACTGATAGTCTGTGGTAATCGGCTATCTTATATCCTTTAGAATTTACGCTTCTACGCATGAACATCTATGAGAGAAAGTGTCACTTTGGCTATAAAATTAATAAGAAATATTTCCCAATCTGATAAATCAAAATCGAGCAACTAGTTCGTCACTACGATATAAGATAAAGATTCTACAGTGTGACAGTTGAGAGATCCTTGGTAAAAGCAGCAAAGTCTTTATTACTCTGTTAAAATTTGCTACAACCATCAAACCAATTACTTGAAAGTAAAACTAGTGAACGAATTTGAGCAATACACGGTTGATTTTACAATAGATTAATGAAAACTCTATGAAATGTTTCACTAATGCATGCATGAGAACGGCAAGAAAAATTGGACGATTCCATAAAAAGATCATCGGATGTAATAACACATGCCGAGGAATTTTAACTGTTTCGGTAAAATGAATAAAAGCAGCTGTTTTAACTAATTTTGGGCTGCTGATTCCAGAATTGAGATCAGAAGGGTGCTATCACGTAAGGTTTTTTGTAGTTGTAACATTCACTTTTTTTCTGTAATTCTACATGCATTCTATATCGCGAAAATATTTTTGGTAGCATGAATAGTAATGGCTGTTCTCAACTGATTTTGGGTCGCTGATTACCGATATGAACTCGAAAAAGCTCAAACTTGCAAGGATTTTTTTTCAGCAAGAAAAGTAGCAGAAGGAAAACACCGACGAAGAAAGGGTGTGTGAAAAACCTGCGCAAAGGTACTGATGGTACAAACTAAAAGATGTAAAAGAAAGCTATGTGCATGCATGGAAAAGCGGTACTATAACGAAAGTGCAAAAATAAAATAAAAAAGAAATAATTGCAATAAAACGCAAATGAGAATATAATAAATATCAGAAAAACATGAGATAAAACATAAAAATGAGAGTCAAACAAAATTGAAAAAATAAAACAATATATTAAAATCCAAAACGGAAAAAATTGTAATAAAACACTATTAGAAAATAATAAATATCACAACAAACACTAGGTAAAACATTAAAATAATAAAATTGTTTGGAAAATCAAACATACTAAAAATGAGATGTGAATAAATTAACAGTCAATTAAAAATGGCAAATCAATAAATAGGAATTAAATTTTTTATATAAAGGACATAAAAATATTTAAGGACAAGTAAAATATATATAAAATTGTGCAGTGAGAAAGGACAGTCATCAGATTTTAGATCAGTGCTGAGGTCTATTGAAGGGTAGGATGAGAAATACCAAGTCCTCTATAACGAGTGTTTTTCTCTAGATATTCTTCATTTTAGGATTACCCGTTTGTTAACTCTTTCGACATGATAAATGAACTTGGAAGAGAAGCAAGAAAATCATTAAGATTAATCTTGTTTTGAAAAATATTAAAATTATTAAGATTAATCTTTTGATTCCTTTGAATGCCAGAAAATTTTGTCCCGCTTTTCACAGTTTCTAATACTAGTTTTTCATAAACGAGGTTGAAAAAATTTGAATATATATCCGCGTTTTGCAGTTTTCACCACACAGAGGGCCATTCCAGTGAAAAACCCAGTATATATGCAGTAATATTATTAATTCTTCCTTCTTAGGGTAGATTTACTCCTTAAACAGGTTCCACCTCTGACAGCTTTTACTGTTGGTACTAGTAAAAAAATAAACTCCGTGCTCCTTTGAAAGAAATCGAGAAAAACCGACCGTTTACTTGATCCTTTCTCCTTGAGAAACCATTCAAAATCTCTATAATAACCAACAGGGCTTTCGTAGAAAAGGATTTGCGCATTCTTCTCGGATTTCCTCGTGACTACATCTAGGAAGCAAAGATACACTGCACACAATTCGTGGAAAACCTGCGTGTGAATGGCAGGGTGTCGGTGAGACCAAAAGGCAGAGAACACAAAAGACTTCCCACGTAAACAGCCCAATCATACCATTATCCCGGCTCCAGAGAGCTTCGGTCGACTTGGGTGCCGGTCCTCAGGCGCCGGCAGAGTGACCACAAAAATCAGAGGCTTTCTTCCAACTGTCAGCTATTACAAAGGGTCCTGCCTCCGAAACACGAAGGGGCTGTGGAAGTCCTCGATCGTTTACGGTCCCTGAGATTTCCGAGTGCTAAAAGTTTATAGCCTACCGTAAATAAAAACCGTACTTTTCATAAGGAGGTAACGCCGGATACCTATTAACTGATTGCCTTTTAGAGCCTCGGAAAATAAAAGCTACAATTTCGGCACCGGTGGGTTTGCTCGCGAACTCGGACCGTTTTGTGAGCGTGCTATTTTGGGGAAACACTGCGGGTTGTGCTAAGTAATCCCTGCAATTACGTTCGAATTTTCCGAATGCTTTGGTCTGGTGGTAAACTGTCCCGGTTTGCAGACGTTTCTGCCGCCGCTTCCCCGTTCGACTGCTGGTGCAAAAGGAGCGTCCGAAGGATGTTGAAACAACGCAGGATGTGCCAGCACAAGTTTGTCTAAATTTCAGTAGAATTGAAATATTTGATTAATATTAAACCCTTCTAAATATTTTAATACCAATAATAAATTAACATACAATGAAAAATAATTGGATATAGGGAAAATTTACGAGTATTTAAATACATCAGTTTACTTAATTAGGTTAATGAGAGAATCTCAATGATAATGGAACACTTAATAATTTGTAAACCATAACTAACAACAACACAAGTGTTTATTTACCTTTAGCATGACGTACACCAAGCGAAGACTGAATCTATCGAAGTTATTAGAAAGAATCTAAAATCGTTACAGCACAGTTTCATAGCAACCAAGAAAATCGTATCACGTGACTTCATACGGTTTAAGCTACAATGTTACCAAGAGAAAGTAATCCTGTTGTGGCTAAAGAGACTAAACACATTTAGAGTAAGGCCTAATAGTCAGTCATTCTAATTCCAGGTAAGACTCTGGGGTAAAGCACGGATGAAATGAAATAGAAGAATAGAGGAACCGCATTATAAATCAAAGCGAGATTATTAACAGAAAATAGAACTCAGGAAACAAAATACAGATACCGAAGGGTATTGGTTTATAAAGAGAAGGATTAAATAATGGAAAATGTTGCCTGTAGAGGTTTTCAAACCCTTATCGAAAATCAATGTGAATGTTGGAGTGAAATGAATGTGAAGTTTTTGACATTATTTCGTAAGTATCACGTGTAATGACGGTCAATGTGACGAAATAATGCATGGCTTAGGAAAAAAGATAAAAAATATGTAGTAGATAAATGTATTTTTGGGATATATTGGGTGTATGTATATTTTTGCGAATTTCAGAGGGATGTTTTATGACAGAAGGCTTGTTCTTGTAAGAGAATGCTTGTACTGTGCTATATCGTAGACAGTGGTTGGAGTTGACACCTGACGATGGTCTAACAGCAATAAATAATTATAATGAGAAATAAACAAATACTATCCTCTTTATTCATACGAAAAATAATTTTCTAACACACCTTATAAGAGGCAGGATAGCTCAACCACCTGACCAGCAACCTGGAGACCCGGGTTCGATTCTCGGTCCCGTTGGACTTTTTTAAGTGCACTCTTCCTTGGGATTTTTCCTGGGTGCACGCCATCTCGTACAAAATAATCTTTTGCAATTGTGTGTGTTTTATATTTGTGGTGCGTCGACATCTACGGCCATTTAGCACCATTTGCTGGTTTAAATAATTAGCTCATGTCTCTATAAAACTGTAACCTGTGGCTGAAATTTGAGCTCGATTAAGACGCTAGATTCCTTGTTTTAATCACTGCAGCTACCAGGTGTAAAAGTATGAAACCGGAATTTCGCTATAGCTGGTGCTCGCTATCAGTTTAAAGACCGTAAGACCACTTCTGCAGCGCCATCTTCTCCCTCTAACAACTGAAAAAGTTTTTTAACATGCAACAACCTAAGTTTCATACACCAGTATATTTTTCTATAACCTCAAACATGTCGAGTTTTGTGCCTACGAACTATGATTTGCGGACAGCATTGGTTCTCTGCTCCCATTTGAAGAAAACTGCTGCAGAATCGCAGAGAATGCTTATCGAAGCATACGGTGAACATGCTCTTGGCAAAATTCAGTGCTTTCAATGGCTTAAAAATTTAAAAGTGGTAATTTTGACGTGAGAAACGAGGACCGCGGGAAACCACCGAAAAAGTTTGAAGACAAGGGCTTGCAAGCCTTATTGGATGAAGACAATATTTTACGATAATTTACGATATTTTATGATAATTTATGATACTTACGATAATTTTCAAATAGCAGAAGTGTAATTTTTACAAAATAATTCCGGTTCCATACTTTTACACCTGGTAAGTCCCCTCCGATTCTCAAAGATTTTCGGACCGTATGATATTTATCGCAGTTCAATATGATATGTTCAATAGTAAATGGGAAGTCGCACTCTTATCTTCTCTTCCGAGAATCGGTGTGTGTTAGAGCGCTGTGTCTAGGGATTGCAATACCGGCACACCGGGATCCCGAATACTTTGAGCCATTTGTACAATTTTGTAATATCGGTATTCACAAGTTTAAATACCTTTTTTTTCAGTATTTACTAGAATTTTTTTAAATTGCCTCCACTATATGCTCAGGTGTAGCCAACATAGAAAATAGTATACGTTTTTATTTTTATGCCTCCCTAACGGGCGAAATTAATTACACTGTGAATACAAAGTTAGAGAGTGAGAGTGATACTGATAATGAAGATAATGACAATGTAATTGTTGAAGAATATATTGCTAATGAGGATGAAATGTTAACTCATCAAGAACTGCTTCCTATAATTTATAAAGTTCGAAAAATTGTTAAAATATTTAAACGTTCCCCTACAAAAAATGCTATTTTACAAAAATATACACTAACTGAAAATAAAACAGAACATATGTTAATATTAGATTCTAAAACACGTTGGAACAGTTTACTCCTAATGATGGAACGGTTTTTGAAACTGAAAAATCCAATCCAAAAAGCAATAATCGACTTAAACCTGCAAATTAATTTTTCCGATGGTGAATTTGACTTAATATCCGGAACTGTATCAGCACTAATTCCAATAAAACTGGCAGTGGAGACATTTGTCGGAGAGATTCTAATTTATTAACAGCCAATGTAACAATAAATTTGATGTTGCTGTCACTTAAAAAACAGCACACATCACTATCTGAAGAGATATGTTACATTTAAAAACCGCGCAGAAGAAAGGCATACCGAAATAGAAAATGTTTTACGGTATTTACACAATTATAATGATTTTAAAAGTGAAACGAAAAAGACGAAAAGAGGCTAACCAAATCAAAAGCAAACATATAACAAATACAAAAATCCGAAAAATACGTCATTTCCGGTTACAGCACTAGGAAACGCAAGACCCCGAATTGCTTCCATGAAATCAATCATTATCACTGATTCACCCACGTGTATTCATGGACCTGCAAAGGAGACCCTGTAAACCTCACCGTCGAACGAGGAACAAAAAACGACTACTTTTACCGCGTTTATGAATTTATCGAGAACCATTTTGCGATTCAATCGCTATTCTTTATCGATTGCGGAAATCCTATACTTTGATGCGTGAAAGACATAGCAAAAGACTACTACGACCAGTGCGGAGCGCGTCAACTGAACTTGCGGGATAACATAGCAAATCCCTCGGCAGCGCCCGGATTTGGACATCGGCGAAAGAGAAAATCGTTCTCATATTTTGATTCAATCAACGGTGGTAAGTGGAGAGAGCGTTTGTAAGTCTCGTGTTGCAAATCCGGGATGAGAGACGCGGAAATATTCAAACCAAGAAATCCTATCACAATGGCATTCGAATTGGTCCGTGTGTAGAGAAAAAAAAATTCGGTTGGATTCGAAACACAGACGGTTGCTGTACAAATTACTTCGATAGCGAAGAAATGAGCCGGGGTGACAAGTCTTCACACTCTCAGCTTCTAATTACATAACGCAAGTGAATCTGATTGGCAATCGGTATAAAGCATCCCGTGTATATGGGATCGTCTGCAGCCTCTAAAATTTCGCTAACATCACAATCCATGCGAGTTAAACAGTGTGAGATTCTATTAGCAGTTCTATTACAACGTTCTAAAATTTTCCGAACTCATTTTTTCCCGCGAAAACGCCCAGCAGGAGAAACGTAAAATTCTGGTAGATAGGTAGGTAAGTAGATGATAGGTTCTACTGCTCGGCATTTTTACGGGAAAAAATAAGTTCGGGTACATTTTAAACGTAGTAGTATAACATAATGCTTAGCTTCGTTAAGTATTGCGTCGACACTGTTATAAATGCTAAATTTTTACGCACAGTATGTTTCGGGATTATAAAAATATATTTTTAAATGATTATTAATGGATGATTGGAAGCCTTTTCTGATGTCCGTAAAGTATTCAGCCCGGTATCCAGTTGTTACCCCATCCCCTTCTATATAAACTACCAAGAGCATGCAGAGAGGAATGAGGTTTACTAGGCCGGATGAGGAGTGAGGTAGTTTTTTCTCACTGAGCTAGAATGCTATAAGCGTGACATTTCAACGCAAGTGAAGCGCAATGGCTCTACGAGTAACACTTTTTATGTCAGTGCATAAGGAGAGACCTTGATCGGTGCAATTATCCACTCATACCTCATTATCTTTCATTGCATCGCAGCCATGAACGAGAGAGTGACAAAAGTACATGAAAGATATATTTTTCTCTATCCTGAACCGAATGGAAAATGAATATATTCAATTCATCAGATAATGGTAGCAGGAACCTCTTCTGACACAGGATAAATATTTCCAGTAACAGAGATAGATAAAATTAATAAAATGAAAATTTCCAATAGTACTAGATCGATTTTAATTTTCCATATCGATTGACAACGATATAATGAATATTAGGAAATTTAAGAACTTTTATTTTTCTGCAGCGCTAAGCATACAACTGAAGTTGGAATTTCATCGCCATAGAACTCTTCGTTTCCTTGTTATTGACTTTTAAGCATCGAAAATAAGCCGCCTGTCCCAATAAGTACCAATTTTGGGGTTCTTCGGTTAAAATATTTCTTCTCAGTATATGAATAAGCGTATAATTAGACTCGAAAAAATAGCTAATTAACTTAATATTTATCTTTAATTTGATCCAAAGATAGCAACATTACATTACACCAGAAGCCTGTGGTAAATTCGAAAATTCCAGGGGTACAAAAGTTTAAGTATGATAGAAAGGAGGGGAAGTGAATGCAATGAAAAGATTTTCTTAGCGGTTGATAATGAAAAGCAGCAAAGTATCGGAAACGGCAAATCCTCAGCTCCAGTCTTCGCCTACAGTGCTTTTCGAAAATCAGGCAACACTGACGCCGAACAAACTTTGATATCTACGATTTTAATATTTCATAATATATCCTCAACAGCTGAATCTCACAAACTACCATCTCCAATCAAGCCGAAATCCGTGAGAAATGAGAGATATAAAAATCTATGAAAATACAGTAAGTTGAAATGGTACTTACTGAAGATCAGTTCTCTGCCAATCCGAAGTGATCCAAATCTCCTCCGTAGAGTCCACAGATATAGTCGCAATCACATCGGTAAAAGTATAGGTAGGTAAAATCGGTAAGTAAAAGAATCACCGCCTGCGGAGAATGAAATTATCTCGTAATAAAAACGAGAATGTATTGAATAAATACATAGACTCTAGCGCAAGATGTGATAATATATTATGGCAATAATTCTAATAATTAATTAATAATAATATGAATAATAATAATATAAATTATATTATAAATTATAATATAAATGCTAATATAAATAATACAGAAAATAAAGAAGGAGGAAAGAACCTTCTCGTTTGGTAAATGACGAAGAATGGTTCAATCTAAGCAGCAGATGTCAATCGACTATTCTTACTTTATTTTCCTTTATTTATCGTTATTGATAATCAACCATTTTTTTTAATATTTAGTGTCATGGTGGGAATAATAAATGAATCAATAAAAGCGGAATAACTCCGTTAGCAATTATCTCACTACCGACCTGAATACTACCAAAAATTCACAAAATTTCCAAAGATAGATTTTCAAGTATATCTGCATGGGTTATTTTACGCCAAACTGAACAAAAGCATCACATTTTGAGAACTTTGCAATAATAATCATATTGAATCATATAAAAAATCTCAAACCATCATATTGATAGGAAAAATAGAATTATCTTGACGATAACTAGAACACAGTCCGAATATAAATAAATCAACAAAATCTCTTCGTAGTTTTCCACGAATTTAATTTTTCGAAACGACTGTTTTCGACCTTACTGCTATTAAAAAAATTAAATTTGTGGAAAACTACAAAGAAATTTTGTTGATTTATTCATTTAGATGGCGTTTCACGATATTAGGCCAGAAAACCTTGGGTTTATAGTCCGAATAGTTATAAAATGGTGGATTTTTAATGTTCGCTATAAGTGTGGAATATATCCTGTACCAAATGACAATTAAAAAAATATTCCATTCATCAGAACATGATAGCAGGAACCATACTCATAAGGACCCTCAAAAATCATACCGATATGGGCATTAATTTCCAACAGCTTCATCATTGGATCCGTCACTAACAAGTAGAATGTAGCAAGTTAAAATTTAAATCATTGCTTGATGAGAAGAATCATATATACACCTTTCCTCAGCATTCAAAGGGACCGCGGGAGTAATTACACGTTGGAACCGTATTGATAATTCCGTCATCAAGCATTAATTTTCAATCAGCCCTTCCGAGTCTGAACTTTGACCCTCCGCACAACCACCTAATTCCCTTCCCGTCCACGCCCAAACCCCATTCACTTACTTTCCCGAAATTACCCTCATATCTTCCTCTCTCGGGCCCTCCGATCTTCCCGCACCGCAAAACCACGTCTCATTTACGCCAGTGACAGTTTGGATGGGCCGACGACCAAAGGCCCGCGATGGCCATCGTGACTTGCGACCATCGCCTCCTTTGTTATGACAAGGCCACGGAGTTTTGTACTGGAAGGAAAGCGTCCGAGCCGTCAACGGGGAAACGGATGGAAGAAAGGGTTTTCGGAGCAGATAAGAGTCCCTTTGAGCTCTTCCGCACCCAAATTAGGCGCACGTATCGAAGGAAGCCATTGATTGAGACGCAGCTTCTTTCGCCCTCACCTCCCACCGAGCTTCAAATCTTATCCCTCACGACCTCGCCAGTGGCAGGGACTGATGGATGACCCCTGTGACAGGCGTGGGCTAACATCCATCATCGCGAGTGGGGCCACCCCGCGCAGCCACCTCTTCCGCCGATCCATCATGTTCAGTCAAGACTCCGGCACCCCACCCACTGGGGCCATCCGCCCCTCCTGCCCCCACTTTGCCTCTTCTTTGCCTCCGCCTGTCATCCCGGGAAAGCTAGGTTCCCGGGATTCCGGAGGTGGAGGGGATTTCTGATGCGCGGAACGCCGTTTGGAAAGGAGTGCAGGGATAATCGCGGCCGAAATTAATAACGGATCTATTCGGAATTTGGGTGCGTGGATCCGGCGCGAATTGACGCGGGGTTTCGGTAATCTGCGCTTCTAATGTGAAGAGTTATATGCGGGAAGGTTTGTTTAAGATGGTAGGGATAGTTTTTTAGTTCATTTCCGATATTTTGGCCGACTAGTAGCTGAATAGCCGCAAAACTGAATAGAATATTAGAACATGGGAGAGACAGCATATGTATATATATGCAGAGTATTTTCTTCTCATCGTCATATAAAATAATTAAATTATTATTATTATTGCAAAAATAAGAGCTTTTAATAATGATGGAAAGTAACTTTTAATTTTGCTCATGGAAGTGTGTGCTTTAACCCCAAGTTGTATGGAAGTGAAAAATAGTGACTTGCCTGGGACTCTAACCCAGGTCTCCCTGATGGTTTCGTGGTTAGAAGAACTGCCCAAAAAGTAATAGACATGGGTTGGAGTCCCAGCCGAGTCAATATTTTTAAATTCTGTGCAACTGTAAGAACTTTCACTAATCAACTACTTTTCTGAGAAGGCTTAAGAACTCAAAGAAAGCACTGAATTCTGCCACGGCAGGATCTTCGGTAAGACCACAAAACGATTCGTAGCTATATTACATAATATATTGTTATAATCATTTGAAATAATAACGCCAAATAATTTATATGAGTTACTTAACTAATCTTCATTAACCAGCAAATGGGTTTATTATCGTCAAAGATCTTATTAACACTATATCGAGTTCCAAAAATGTGCCACGGACAGAGATGAAGAATAAAAGACAAAGGACTGCGACGAAAATAACACCTATCCCATCCAACGAAAATATCGTTCTACTATGTCTCCCTATAGTATGTCAGTCTCACCTGTAATAAAGACCCCTAGTAATAAAAATAATATAGTGAGAGTAATCATCTTGAACGCGTGTAACGAATAACGATGCCACTCATTGAGAAATACCACGAAATTTAACCGTATTCCATTCCATAAAAAATTAAATTTGAAACTTAACTATTAATGAATTATAAGTTTAAAATCTCCAATAGTCGTCTTTGTCGGCGTTTCTCACCTCCTTCGCCGATATTCGGAGAAAACAGAAGGATTGCCGAGCTTTCATCCTCATAAAGTTATTTAATGCCCCTGAGGAAGATAGAATACCTGTTAAAATCTACATTGGTATTCTTTAAAAAAACGGTGATCCGAGCCTTCCTGTTTTCTCCGAATACCGGTGAAGGAGCTGAGGAACGCCGACAAAGACGGCTATTTGAGGTTTTAAGCCTCTAACGCATTCCCTTCCTATTACTACCATAATACAGCGTTTCCTGCAAAAGTTAAGCATAAAGTCTGTTCAAACAGCTGATGCAAATTTCTATGATATGCGATTCATGCGAAACAATCGTATCAGTCTTAGAGTTTCGGATATATTTAGCCAAGTCCAGGGGCAACTATTCTCCACGCACATAACGACCGGATATGTGACAACAAAAGGTCCTATCCTCCTTAACTTTTCGTTCCCTATCTGTCAGGATTTCAAAATTTTAGGCAGATGCCCGTATATATTTCCCCCGTGCGACTGAGGGATCTAAGCGGGGGGCGAAAGACTGCTCACCCCCTGCATTCTGACTTTGAGGCATTTTTCCTACGATGCGACGAGATGCTTCAATTAAAATCTGCTTATGAAGTGTCCCTGCAATCATTATGCGTCATCTGAATTAATCTCTACAAAATGGCGTATTAAAATGTAGTAGGCGATGAAGAAAATTGTTTTAAATCACCCCCTTTGGGAAATATTTCTATTCCCCCCTGACGAGAGGAAGAGCAATGCCTGTCGCCAGTGTAATAATAATAATAATAATAATGTTTATTACGGGTGTTAACCCATTGAAAGTTTGCAATAAAACATTTACAGTTTTATAAAATTCTATCGCAATAAGAAATAAGCTCGGGCAAAATAAATACAATCAATAAAATATTACCTATAAAATACAACCAATAAAATAAAATCAAGAAAATACTATCAATAAAACACAAACAGGAAAAGCTAATAGAAAATATAATCAAAAATAAAATCTGCAAGGAAATAGTCTCTGAAATGTAATCAAGAAAATAAAACCCAGAAAATATTGCCAAGAGAATATAATCACTAAAATACAAACGAAAAAATAAAATCAACAAATATATCAAGGAAATACAAACAAAATATAATACAATAACCGTCCTACTTATATTACTACTCTCCGATAGTATTTTGAGGGTAGCAATGAGAACTTTTTCAATTAAACAATTCTCTTAATTTAGCTATAGGTTAAAAATTTACCGTCTGATCTCTTTGTAATATGAATAATAAAAATCATGCGTAGGTGGAAAGCAGTCGCAATGATTAACCTAATAAATCGTTGTAAATTTTCACTTTGTAGTTTATAGACTTTGTTTGATGCATTCTGGCTGATATTTTTGTGAGCACTAACATTTTTAAAATCGGGAGCAATTCATATTTTTACACTACCCAAGATGATAGAATCCTCACAACTGTATTGATATTTATATCTCATCGCTAAAATTCTCGAAAAACTTCCATCCTTTTCTTTTTAATTTTCTGATTTTAACTTTCTGATTACCTTTACACCTTAATTATTAATTAATTAAGACCTTTTTTGTTGAACTACTCGACTAAATAGGAATATTCTCTTTTCGATTTCCTTATCACGCTTATTCTAATTGTCTAGTGATATTTCGCTTACAGCAGAAATGTTAAGCTTAACTGAAGGTAGAGCTGTCTAATTTCATGCTAGTTGATCAATTTTCATCTTCAAATCGCTTTTTACTTTTTCTCATGGTTAATCCTAAAGATCCAGGTTCATCAAACCAAAGACTATCTAAGAAGTTCATGATGATATTGCTGTTTTCATAGATTAGAAATAAACATGAACTACATGTTTGAATTATTGCTTAAAGAAATTAAAGAAATCAATTCGAGCGTTACTTGGTGGAACTTCATTTTTTAAAAACACCAAAAATTAACATTAACAGTTAGATTAAAAAATTTTGTGGAATTAGTACAAGTGTGTTTGTGTTTTTATTTTTGGTGTTTTTTATTACTTAAAGCTTATCGAGAGATATTAATTAGAAGAAAGAGATAATAAGTGAATGAATAAATCAATGAGAATTCATAAACCATACTCTAGGTCAATCAATTCCAAAAATTTGTAAATACTACTGCAAATATTTTACTTCCGAATGATAATAAATTTCATTATTGTATGCGAAATACGTTTAGTTTTTCTCTTGATAGCGATTTTTACGACCTTCCCTCATCACCATTTGCTTCTTTCAACATCGCTTTCCCTCATTCTGTTTTTCCTCTCCTTAAATCACTCCAGCTTCTTCGCCGCCCTTCCATGTTGTCTTCTACCCCAGTTGGGGTCTTCGGAGAACGCACCACTGATTACTGTCTCTCAACACCGGAGTTTGGTAAATGTCTCGCAGCCGAAACCCCTATATACAGCGATGTGACAGCCGGATTATTGATTTTTTCCTACATTTCCCTTTGCCTCTGAAACTAACACATTTCCGAACGCAGATTTATGTTTGCTCAACGTCTACTTATGAGACATGGCGGAGGTGTGTGGAAAGAACCTCGGCCCTGATGAATAAATTCACTGAGGGGCTTTTTCCGAGGAATGATTTTGAAC
Source organism: Sympetrum striolatum (assembly GCA_947579665.1). Taxonomy (NCBI): domain Eukaryota; kingdom Metazoa; phylum Arthropoda; class Insecta; order Odonata; family Libellulidae; genus Sympetrum; species Sympetrum striolatum. The sequence goes on from OX388352.1 coordinate 61,431,800, forward strand.
TAACGAATAAAGCTCACTTCCTGTCGGAAATTGTGATCATGGCTCCTGACTCGGGGTCTCCTCCATGACTTTCCAATTAAACAGTTTAGAGTTCACTTTTTATTCAAATTCACGGGGTATGGGAAAGCATCCTGCTCAGTAAAGTGGTTAGGACGAGGCGTAATTCATTTTAAACAGATTTTGGGCGACGGTATCTGTTGATTGTTGTTTTTAGATTGTATTCCCATATTGTGGAATATAAGGAATTTTGAATGTGTTGAATCTTTACGTTATTCTATTTGTAACTGTGGAGAGAGGTGAGATTTTATGGAATTTGTATATTTCGGAGGTATTGGTGTGATATGGAACGTTTAGCACCCTTTTGAGTGTTTTACCTTCGAATCTATATAGCTTTCGTAAATAGGTTTTGTATGTGTAATGTTCAGGGACGGATCCAGGGGGTGGTCCTCGGGGTCCAGACCCCCCCCGAAACATCACTTGTGCCTATTTTTCGAAAATAAAATTCAAATAACGCAAATTAACACAAATTTAATGAGCAATCACTAGTGAAATAATTCGAGTTTGTCTAACACAATTCTAACGTCACGTTTTGTGAAAGCCAAAATACCTTTTATTTTAAAATTTTTGATCGGACCCCCCCCCAAAAATCTTTTCTAGATCCGTCCCTGGTAATGCTAAGTGGTTGTTGCATATGTGAGCATATGTCGTGTAATTGATAGATACGTTAGGATATGTTCTTATGTTTACTTGAGATCTGTAAGCAGTATACCAGATGAAGTGAATTTAGGAGTAATTTTGACGACTTAACATTAACCCTATGCTACGAAAGTAAAAATTCAGAATGTTTTCCCCGATTATAATTAGAGCAAGAGATTATTACACCTTCGGCGATGAACGAAAATTGGATAGGTAATCGGTAATTCCATTTTAGACGACTTCAGAATTTTTATTTCCAATTATTGTTGGGGCGAGATTTAAACTCTTACATTCTTGGTGCTGATCGAAGAAATGGATAGGGGATTGGTAATTCCATTTTCGAAGGCCGTACCTTACTGGCGTCGTGATCAAGGAATTAAGGTTACTTAAAGTTAAATGAAAATATTCGCAGGCACAATGAAAACTGTGAAATACACAATCAGGAAAAACTATGTCCTTTACTCAGGAACGAAACAGATTAACTTAACTCAAAGTAAGAAAACATTATGACCCTGAGATTAGTAATAGGAATAGTAGTATAACTAGAGAGTAGTAAGAGCACACATTGAACAGAACATAATCTGAGAGTTTATCACGAAAGGAAATATAAACTACTTTTGATCTCGTTCAAAGGACCATAAGGAATAATTTATATTAAATAAGGGTTCTCTATTTTTATCAATTAAAAATGTAGCCTTAGTCCAGTCACGATACCCTAAACTAACCAAAGTCAGTCTACCAAAATAAACACTCCATTAATTCACACTTTGATATTGAAATTGATTCCTGTTTATACAACTGAATAAGTCAGTCTAATTTCTGATACCAATTTATTTTTAATAATACAACAGCAATCCCAGCGAACATAGGTACAGTCAGCAAATATGGAAATCACAGAGCTTATTACTTATTTTGTAACAGTTTTTCGCGAAGTAGCAAATAGTCTCCTTCAGTAAATCCTTGTCCATTGTTTTCTCTATACTCTCATAAATAGGGATAACTAATAGCAATAAGCCGATTTAAGCATGTAATGAGAACGGATCGTTTATGCCAAAGAGGGTAGATTTTATTTGATTTACTTCGGCTGCAGATCCGACTACAAACGGATTTAATGAACCTCTGGATTTTTCATTTGTATTCCAAAGATATCTCAAATCATCTTATTACCTTATTTGAGTTCACCTCTTGCTAGAATAAAATAAAACCCCCTAACCAATATGATCTTAGGAAAAATTAAGATACAATTGTAAAAATCCGCAATCACTAAGTGTGTAGAAACCAGAAAATAATCATATTTTGGATAACTTCTTGGGATCTTCTTTGCATTGCACTTGTGCATTCTATATAGAGAAGTTTTACTTTCTAAGTGATTTTTCTTTGGGATAATTCCATGATCTTGATTGGCAGAATCCAATTTTGGGAGGCAATTCATACTAAACCATAAATTACTCTAGTTCGTAAATTAAAATCATAGATTATCTCTATTCGTTACTTTCAACATATCTACCTCATCACCGATCAACAGACTGATGGCTGTCCTTTCACGCTAAGTAACATCTCTCTTTACTTGCTTTGAAATATCTCCAGGTTTTTTGAACAAAATTATCCATATTAATTTCTCATTTTTACTATAGGCTTGCGCAGGGTTTTCACATCCCCTTCTATCCGGGTGATTTTCAGTAGTGTTTCTTATTTCTTAAGATATATCTTTAGGTTTTTTTACATCCACTCCTACTAAAGTTTTCTTCATACTTCTATTCACCTTTACATTATTGTTTTTTTATTATTATCGTTAACGACAGGATGGATGGAAGAAGCAAATTTTTTGTCTTAATATCTTATAAAGACGTTACGAAATGCAATACATTACAAACTGCTTTATTAGACAAAATTGGGATGAACAAATTCCAATCCTAAATTTAACCCTTGTCTTATGCACATAAAAGCAAATCATAACAGTAATATATACAGATTATACTCACATGATATTTTATTTAAACACCAAACTGAGCGGAACTTTATGAATATAATAAAGGAAAATAACGATATCGACGATAATTATGGCTAGTAGAAACCGGGATATTAAAATACTTCCTATGGAACAGAAACTTTGTTATTTTCCGTCATTGCATTCAAATGAAACACGTAGCTTCCCGACAAAAAATATTTCACGGACCCTGTCTTATCCTACCACTTCGGAAAAGTTGCTTTTTTATCCACTTCGGAAATACGTTTCCAGTGGAAATGTTATGGATATATCAGAGGATATTTTAAGGTAAATTGCGTTAAGCGGCCAACGTGGAGTAGTTTCTCCGCGCGACTGATGGCGGATGACATAAATAGGAAGTCCCTTCTGATTTCACAGCAGCGACGCGCTGACGAAGAACAGATGCACGAGAGACGCGAGACAGACGGAGAAAATCTGAGAAGAAAAACATATTAAAGCCTAACATCAGTCAACATCCAGAGGCTGAATTTTCCTCTTTGAAACTGACGTTTCGCGGTGATTCCACTGGGCAAAGGAGCCGAAGAAATATAAATGTCCATGGCTGTCTCCAGGTGATAGAAAGGCAGTGCGCTGTAACGTACGTCATCTAATTTTACGAATCATCATGGACTCGGAACGGGGAAGAACAAGACCTCTAAACAACGAAAAAAACAACATCTTTATACTTACAACGTTATAGTTACCTAATTTGCAAAACTAAGTATATCGTAATAAAAAATGATTTTATTAATAGCGAGTTTGATATTAGCGGGTCCCTCTCTCACATTCAACACTTAATCAATAAAGATCTGAAAGAAATATACCGTTTTTAATTAAATGTGAAGTTTTCTCAGTAATTTAATTAAAATAAAACAAGCCATTATGCACTTTTCCGACAGTTAATATATTTTTTTAAACTATAAGACTGTTGGTACGCCAAAATTTCTAAAACTTTCAAGTGGTACACAGTTGCTAAACGGTTGGGAACCGCTGATCTAGGGAATACTCATTCAAAAATGTCGACACATACCATTTAAGTACGAATGTAATTAAATATTGTTGTCCTGTAAACAACATGTCCTTATTACGCAAAAGATAGATGTGTTCGTTCGGTACATTTCATATATACCTTTTACGTAATAAGGATATATAGTTTACAGGACGGGGCAAAACAATTCTTAATTAAATTCGCACTTAAATGGCATTTGTCGAAATTTATAATTGTATTCCCTAGGTGATGCAGCCTACTCAGAGGTGCGTATTAGCTTTTGTTGCCACTCTTATTGCTTAAACTTGTCACGTCAAATTTTATATTGTCATTCGTTTCTTAATAAAACCATCGATCTCTTTACCAAGAGAAGAATATTTTTTCTGTATTACTCCGTTTTGTTGATTTTTGCTTTTGTTCTCAACGCTCTGTCAATATTTTACAACTAAGATAATCTAATTGACCTTTAGAGTGTAAGCCTTGCATTCGATTCATTTACATAAGGATCTCGAACGCTAATATTACAGCTAATGTTTCGAGTCAATGTCCAAGGGGCACACCCTCAGTTATGTATTTTATCGAGGATAGGGCACCATCCATTTTTTCTTGGATTGTGGATCATTTTGACCAAATAGATGGAATATTTAGCTTTAAAGTTTATAGATGACACTTTTGTACCATAGGCTATTAGGCCACAAGTTGGTTTTATAGCACAGGTGAAATCAATCGTAGTTGATGGATAAATGAATAACTTCTCCTGTCGAATTTTGCAAAACTTCAGAAATTTGAACTTAATAATTCACGAAAGCAAACTTACCGCTTGAAAATTTCATCAAGGTCCAAGTGTAAAAATTTTCGAATTATAAATAAAATACGAGTCCATATGCTACCTACGGCCAGCTTACTGAATGCTGACTTGTATTAAAATATGTCAGAACTTGCTAAGTAAGGCACCACTGAAAATCTTCCATACGATAATGCCAATTTAGTGAAAATTGAACTATGAACACCAAACAGCACAAAAAAGTTACCACCCCTGACTAAACTCGAAAAACTAAGTCCATGTTTCGGGCCGGTTAGCCTTTCTCTCGAGAAGAGCGGGAGAGGGAGTCGAAGAACATGAGAGAGGAATGACGTCTCTTGAACATGATAAGCATAGGATGGCTTATAGCGTTATAATTTTGGGAAAATGTGACCTTACCATAGTAATGAACTGTTTTCCCGTGATGTTCAAACCGATTAAAGAGAAACGCAAAGATATATTAACGAATTTTGTAGTTACGGTACTAATCCACTAGGGAAGATTTTGTAAAATTTCCGAGAACATTTGTTTTGGATATCTACTCTCAAATTATCACGGGGCAACTGCAAAAAAAGTTTAAAGAGGAGTAGCCAACCGTTTCCTTAAATTTATAGGCAATCGTGGAGACGAAACTTGTGGCTGAACATTCCTTCCTTATAATCGGCAGGAAAAAAATGGGAGATCAACAGAGCTAAAACCGCCCTCCCCAATCCGAGGCGTTAAATGCTCGTAATCCGCAAGATTCGCAAAGAGTAAAAGCGTGTAGAGCCGCAAAGTTGGACATAAAAAGTGGAAAGAGTACATCCTCGAGACAAAATGCGTTGGGGCCAGCGCGTGCATAAATCAGGAGATATTGATGACTTTGCCGTGGCAGGTCCAACTTGAAATACTCCCCATTCGGAAATTTCGGACGGGAAGGAACTGCCCAAACGGGAAAGTAAAGATATTTGGTGGGACATTTTTACCGGGAACCGTCCGCTAAGCATGAAAGGAAGAGCGGCGGGGTCCTTTGGGATGGTGAGCGCCGGTGAAGGAAAGCAGCTCGGAGTTCCTTTTTCTCAGAAGACTTCACATAATGAATGGCCGCCGAAGAGGCCAACCTCGAGAATGGCAATTCTGGGTTAGGATTGTCGAACACCTGGACGAGAGGGCTTTTGAGGCGGGGAACCATTCTTCGCTAGTTAAAATGTTTGAGCTTCGCAGAATTTTGGTGGTTTTTTAATACCTTGAATGAGGCTCTTGTTAACCTCTCTTGACGTCTGCGATACGGGGAAATAAATGGAGGTGAGTCCTTTGGAAGTACAAGATATACAATCGCGATTTGTGTCCTGCTGTCGTATGTTTCCATTCTGAGGGCGATCTGCTCTGAAGATGCGGTGAGAAGCGAAAGATTTCGGAATGAGGGGACGCGAAAATATTTCAGCTTTTCTCCTTCCGGGGCTTGACCTCGACACCAAGACTGGAGTAATTTTTAACGAATGGTTTCTAACCTCTTACGGCATTTGGCCTATCAGATTTCATTGTGAGGGATGTTACGAATGTAAATCTGTTCATGGCATTCAATAAATAATAGAGTGCAGGATACGATCCCTGGAATGCTTGCGATTACCGCATTCGATTCTAACCTCAAGAAATATTCATTCCTTCCGTGTTTATGCTTCATCAGTTTTTAATCACAAAATCTGAATGTATATAGAGCGATTTTTTGCCCTAAATATCAATTCCTTTTACGGAGGATATGAAATTATTTGTTCCTGCTACATAATACATATTAAAATTGAGAAGATATAATAGAAAAATAAGTTAATAACATGGATGTCACAACTTTATCACTACACATCAATGGCACTTACTCTGGAATCGACTATACTTCTCCCGTTGAACAAACTTTCGGTAAACATTATTCTGAGATTGAATTCACAACTAATGTTGTCAAAATAAGGTAAATCAGTTCAATTATTTTACTGTGAATTAGAGGTGGGCACAATCGTATAATTCGATTGTTTTTTATGCTGCCCCCTAACCTTACCAGTAATCGCGTCTTGTCCAGCCCACGAAAGCGAGTAAATTCATTCGAATGGAAACAATCGAATAAATGTCAAAAAAATGGAATAACTATTCGATTGTTTTTTTCAATCGATTTTCCCATCTCTACTGTGAATATCTTACATCTAGAAAAAGATGCTCGTTTTAATAAAATCAGAATGAATATAAACTGATGGGCCAAACAATCTTCTAAATGTAAAAGTAATCGAGAGTTAGTCAATTTTACTAAATAAAATATTGTTAACTTACCCACTTAAATCAGAAAATGTTAAATCCAAAGAATTCATTGCTTGGGCCGTGGCTTCTCTGTGCGACTATAGGTATAAAGAAGCAAGAAAAATTCATACTTCAAAACTACAAGTTCAAACTAAAGACACTACAATACTTATTAGAAAAAGATCATTGTTTCTACTCCTGGAGTCATTATCTGCTGACGAAATTTTAGTAGTAGTACTTATAAGCTCATGCTTATTCTAAAACCATGGACGTTTTCTAATAAATATTCAGGTGAGTAAAAGTTTGACTTTTCTTGATTCTCTAATGTTATAATCATTTCTTTTTCCTTTGACGACTACCTTATTTGATGCACTCTCCACATTGTTTATAACTTTTCCCAAAGTTGTATTATTATTCTCCTGACGATATGAAGAATATCAGTCCTTGCATCACCCTATAGCATTATCTTTTCCTATACTAATGCAACACGTCATCATAAAGGACAAAATTATCATAATTAAAATTTCATGAATCTGCCAACTTCACCATCAACTACCATCAACCATATTCGAGTTTTATAGCAGATGTTTCTTCTAAAACCAACGAATAACAATACGATCCCAAAGCCGCTTAGAGAAGCAAGGATGGATGCTCCTTTCGCAGCATCCTCTGTTTAAATTATAGTTCACGAGCATTCGCTCCGGCTTCGCAACGGCACGAATCGTATGAAATTAAAAGAAAAATAGCTCGGCAGTATATAACCATCCCGGGGCTTGGAGAGAGGCTGTCACCCCAAATGATCCCTTTTGTACGCCGTCCCGTAGGCCGGAAACATAACTCGCGTAAAATCATTATTGAAAAGCAAATCTGCCGGAGCCGCATGCCGAAAACCACAAAAATTCCTTTGTCGCGTTCGATTTATCTCACATTTCATGGTGGCGAGGCAATCACTTGTTGCCGACAGATGTGGACTAACCAAATGGCCCCGAGAGGAAGCAGGGAAGAAAAAAAGGCCCGAATACTACCGTGAAATCTTGTTTAGCGGGGAGACTTCAACGCTGTATCTCCCGGATGTCAGAAAGGGGAGGCATTTGGTGCTACCTGGGGAAGGCGTCTGCGGTCCGGCGGTGATTTAAGAGGAGCTGCGGGCGACATGGGGAGTGACCTTTTGGAACCCTGAAGACATGGAAGGCTGCGGATTGCCGACGCTCGTACCGCGCCGTTAATCAAATGTTGCTGTTGAGGAGGTTGGCTTCGGCCATACCTCCACGCACCATAAATACGGGCCCGAGGCACTTCAAAGGCTATACATCCCTTTTTCCTCACACTTCCCGATGTGGTGAGAGGGGAGGGGTGGGAGGGAACCCAGATGCCGGTACCTCTGCGGAGTTTAGCAGTTTAGAGTCGGTTAGGGCGGGTTGAAGGGCCGATAATGGGTGTTGGAGGCGTAGGCGGAATCTATGGAAAGAAGGGAGATGAGAGATTGCCTTCCCATACACTGTCGCTTTTTTCCCCGGAGAAATTGACGGTGATGGTCTTTTGAGAAGTTTACTCGACAGAGAGCTGATTATATGTGAGTTGCAGGAAGTTGAGAAGAAAAACATCCTCTCTGGAGGAGTGAATGAGAGTCCTCTTTTTTTCGAATGGGGAAAATGTCAAACGGATGGGAAATATAGCTCGGGGCTGGGAGTCGTGAAAGGAGGGAAACGTCTTCGAATTTCCGGGGTTTTTTTCCTCGTGATTCGGTTCGTTGTTTTCGGGAACCGGTTTGTCGTGGTGACAACGTGAGCCGCGACTTGTGCGGGGACTTCCGAAAATGTGCCGTAAATACTGGGGAACATCCTCTCTTGGACTTGCGTCAGTATTTTTTGTATTAAGGGTGATTGCGGATGACAGGTGAGACGTCATTAAATCTAGTGAAGGAGCGATGTAAGGGCGCGAAGGGGCATGGGAACCTGAGGCGGTGTTTCATTTATCCGTGTGCCCTAAGTAAGCTATTAGTGCGAACATTTTTTTACGTATTTTTCTATTGTAGATCACCACTCCTGCACGAATGTAAGTCGATGTTTTATCCATTCTAAACTTCTGCTGGAAAGACGACTAGTCGCACAAATTCGAGCAAAATTCTTGACATCCATTGGATTGCGATACTCAAATATTTGAGTTTACCAGGAAAATATTAATTCACGAAATTATTTTGAGATTGTAACGATCTACAGCGAATGGTATTTCATCGGAAGATTCTTATTTCGCATTCTTGATTTTTCTATAGACTTTCCAATTCAAGCATCTGATTGGAAATACATCATAAAATGTTTATTTTACGAATTTTCCTGTTTTTTAGGTAAACGAATATTACAAATGGAATATACCTATACACCGATATCATCATATCATATTACTCAAAACTAATTCATTTCTCTTACGTAGTCTCAAAGAAGGTGAACGTCTCAAAAATTGAATCCCCCTTACATCCGTACAATATCGGTAAACAAACGTCTTATTTTCCAAGATATTGCACTGTTTGGTCATAGTTACTTGCATATATTATTTATCATTCTACACCCCTGGAGCTCTTGCTTTCACCAAAAAATATCAACAAAGCTAAAAGATTAATGCGAGTAAGTTGCAAATCTTGAGTCAATACGTTGTTGTGTTGTGAAGGGAAAATATCTGGAATATCACCGACTCAAAGTGCGGGAGACCAAAAGTTCAAGCATTCGTAAACATACCAAAGACATCATTCGAAAACTTCCTTCGTTAATAAGATATACGAGTATACTAAAGTGTTACAATAGGGATTTGACTGAAATAGACAGATTTGAATTTATTAATGTTGTAATAAGTAAGTATTAATAAATAAGTATTTTATAATAGTAGGTAGCATCGGAATATCACTGCATCTGTAACATATTAATAAAATATAAATGCTTTGAACATCTAATCATCAGGTACAGAAAGTGGATTGGGGGTAATGACCACCTTTACCCTCCTTTTATCAGCCACTGATAGTGTCATCATCATTAATACGTCATCATTCGTATATGCATGCTCGAATTGAAACCGTAACTCACCAAGAATTCTATAAGAACTTATCGGAATTCAAATAACTATTGCTACACGCTCACCTTTCTAAGAAAGCATTCAAGAAACCACAACAACTCGAGAAAAATATTTATTTCCGCGAAAACAATGGAGAAGCGAAAGCTAAGGATGATGCATGGCTGAGACTGGCGAAGATAACGGTGAAAGATGTTTGAGAAGATATCGACTCGGAAAAGAGGTGAATTATAGATTTCCATCCGCGGAAACAGAAATAACATAAATCTACGAGATGTATTGATTGGCGAAAATGAAATTCGAAGCGTGGAAAATGGGCATATAGACGCAGGAACCCAACGATGTTCGTCTGCCAGAGGATTGAGAGAAAGCTGTCGTAAATATTCCCAATGAAAATCAAGAGAGTGGCGATGTTGTCTCATGAGCTGGAAGTGGTGGGTCAATGGGGAACCGAATCCGGTCTACGTTATGGGCTTGAACCTTTTTTAACGTAGGAAGCCCTCTGAAATTTACGACTTGAAGCGTAGAATGAAAACCTAATATGGGTCCTTGACCGACATGACGCTACATTAATCACATAAATTAAAAGGCGATTGAAATGAAAGAACGTTTTCACAGGGAGGCTACTATGTAGAATGTGCTTTTGTGGAACATATTTTATCGAGGCACCTCGGAATTCAAACGTGTTTATGGTGCCTGTTTGGGCCATGGCTAGCGAGCCCTGGAATAGATCAACTGCCCACAACTTGTCTCGGCTACTCTAGTCCCTTGAAACCGAAGACATTTCTGCCCCATAAATTATCGCCAGCAATGAAGTTTTAAATTACAGGAAATTGTCTACGTAGAAAATTCATGGGCGATTTGATCGATGAGAACTGTCCCCCATTAAAATCTTATTTATGTTCCAAGGCGAAAGGTACCAAATTGTTAGCAATACAGATAGTTAGCCCGTAAAATAGGCTATAAACCAGAGCCAAGGTAGATTTGTCAATACAATATTAGAGAACTGTGGAGTGTCAACTTTTGCGATACTGCGTAACTGGGATATGTTTTCCATCCTTCGAGGGGGACTAAACTTTACAGGCCAATATTATAAAGATATATACAATCACATTTATACTAAATTTATTTCATTATAGTGCTTAAAGTAATATTATTAAATTCGATTAAATTATTGAGAATCCCGATGATATAATGATATGAAACGAAAATATTTGTTAAAAATCTTATCTAACGTATACCATCAAAAAAGTTGTATTATTTTATTAGATTATCTATAAATTTCATCTTTTAGACTTTCGATATCCATGAAATGTATTTCATTTGCATTAATATTACTTTAATGAGTTTAAAACGTTTAGGAATGAACATAACCAAGTTATATTTATATTTGATGGCTATTTATTAGGCGCATGATTGAGCGTCACATCGTCACATGTGCCCCCGTGCCTTGTAAAATAAAATGCAAACAAAATCAAAGAGGATTTATAAGTTGCCTCAGACAGAATTTTATATTTTAAGATAAAATTAAGTGTAAAGAGAATATTGTTATCAAGGATATCTGAAAAGGTTGCTGCATGAATTTGAGTTACTGGAATTGTAAATTCTAAACATTTAAATTGTTCGAATTATTTTTGACCTTATCTTAGTGTCATCTTATGGACCATCTCTACTTCACGTGCTTCTAAGGTTTAACTTTGTTTTAAAGTCGCACACATATACATTAAATCGAACACTCGCGTAAATAAGCAATGTATAATTTGGAGGATATGAAAGCGGTATAGTACGCATAGAAAAATCCTCTAAATTTTCTATTTTTGCAGCTCTTAAATTTTTTCGAATCTGAGATGAATATCCCTAAAATAATTTATCGTAAATTCTTTCCGGAATGGCCTTTTACTTAGTTTTCTACGGCAGTTTTCCATAATGAGCCATCAGCTGAAAAATAGGTGGTGCAATTCAGAAAGTTTCTCGTAAATATTGCTCTGAAAGGGATTCAGATAACTCCTACAGAATGAATTTACATTCCAGCCCCTATCTCTGATTATTTCTAGGCACGAGATGGGGATTATTTTTTCCTATTCTCTAACACCGTACGGAAACGTACCAATCATAAGACAAATTCCTACGAATTCATGTAAAAACCGTAATTTGCATTTCTTTATATGCTAAATACGGCAGCGTTTTTGAAGAATGCAAGGGACCTAAATAGCATTTCATCGGGCTGTAACCGATCAATTCCTGATAAATGGCTTTTTTTAACGCCACGGCTTCTATTCATTTCAGGTGTTTCAGATGCCTTCCGGCTGATAATGTTTCCTATCTTACGATCGCTGTCAGCCTCGGAATGAATGTTTTCCAGGCAGACCGTGTCAGCATTTCCTGTCTCCGTGTCTAACCTCGTAAACTACATTGAAAATAGCTATAGTATGGGAAGGACAACGGTTTAAAGGTAGGAGAACAATCCAGCGGAAATATATCACGTGAGAAAATATCTCCGTATCTATTATCTTTTCATTGTTTTGAAGTAACTGATACGATTGCATTGGGAAAGCTATTTGTATAATTAAGTCAATAATGATCTCATGTAAGAAGGCAAAGAAGTATATGGGTACTGGCTGAAAGATTTACCGTGGATATTTTTACATATATACATATTGCGTTGAAAGGGGGCAAAATAAATAAAAGCTCCACGATCCACAAACTATGTAATTTAATAATTTCCCACAGAAGATTACCTTTTTTTGCTTTCAACTTTTATAGTTAAGCGTTATTTGAAAGTTAAGGCCTTTTTTCAAATTTTCGGAGAAAACACATTCATGATGAAAATAACAAAATTTGTACTTTTTCCACAGTATTTAAACACATTCAATTTTTAACACGCAAATATATTGATTCTGGATCAAACTAAGTAAAGTTGATGTGCCCGTACACATCTGCATCTACTCATTCCTCTATAAATGATTCCTAATGAATATAGTCATTTAAATATATGCATTAGAGAATGGGAAAATTCCGATGAAGAGATAATGGAGGCACTATTATGTTTATATACTAAGATTTTCTTCTAATATTATCTATCTACTGTATTATCTCATGTCTCCTATTTAATATGTTGCATTTTCTTTATCTCCCATAAGAAATTTTTCTATTGAATAGTTCTAGGAAAGGGTTAAAGGTACATTGCACATAAGGGTGTGCACCCAGGAAAAATATAGCTTTTCTCATAATTAAAAAAATAGTTCTACTTATAATTTTTCAAAAAATTATAATTTTTAGATATTTTTTGTTTAAAATGCTAATATCCTTTGAATTTCCATTGTTTTCAAAAGTGAATTATTGCAACGTTTCTAGCTATTTTTCATTTTGTTACTTTTGATATAATACTGCTTTATTAATGTCCATCTTATACACACATTTCCACTACATCTTTAACTTGTAGTACTATAAGTATGTTTGAACAGATTTTTTACACCACCTGTCTTCGTGGATGTTTTCCAGTGAATTAGAGATACTTTCTTAAGATATCCATATACCCCTTCTGGCTGTCACTTGACGCATTCTTAAAAGAATGCCTTTCTATAGATTCTGGTAAATACTTTCCAGCTTGGGTCTTTTTCTGTATATATACATCTATGTTATTCTTTTGTTTATTTGCTTCGATTTTTATTTCGCACAATCATGCACATTTATTTCAACTTTGTTATATTCTATGTTTGTTGCTTATATTCAATTTAAAATTATCTCAAAACTGTATGTGAATATTTGAATAAATAAATTAAATATATTACCCAAAGATTTTTAACTCCACTCCAATAAAAGTTTTCCTCTCTAAATATATTCACCAATAATTTATTAAGTTTTTATCAATATAATTATTGTCAAGTTAGATGGAAGAAGAGACTTTTCAGTCTAATTCTCGCCTTAATAAAGACCTTCTGCACAGCGCTGTAAAAGTCATAATTTATGAGCATTAGATGACTACGGAGTATGAGTATGAATCATAGTTTAAATCTTATTAAACTCGATCGATAAATTCTACCCTATTTGATGGTGGAAATTACGATGTTATTCATTATTCAACGCAATCAATGTGGAAGATAAAATAACACGATTGCCTTGATCGCCTCTCTCCGGAACGATGAATTTAAGATTATTAAGGGATGAAAGACGAATTGGCTCCATAAACGTGTCTCCTGTGTGGCCAAAGCTTAGTCCGTCGCAACAGCTCAGAATATATCTTTTTAATAAGCATTAGGGGCCCTTCTTAAATGATCTCACCGCATTCGGGATTTCTGAATCCCCCTCTGTCACAAAGTGACACATGGGGCTTTATACCCTGTGTGATAAAGGGTCGCATATTTCCAGCCCCCCTCTTACGAGTGACATCAGTTAAGAACGACCCCCTTCTGGGGGAACTTGATAATTATTATTGTTTGCTCATTAATATTGATTAGTCATTCCGCTCAATGCTTCGTAGTGAAGCCAAGTAAATTTTTTAACAGATGTGAGAGATGAATATTCCCCAACAAAAAATAATTGCTTTCTAAATGGAAATATTTGCACATCATGTCAGAATACTCGTATTGGTTGTCAGCGTCCTAAAATTAGTAAAAAATAGTAATTAATATTAATTTACTGATAAAATGATGTTTGTGATTTTGGCAAAATGATGTAGAATTATTATTATTATGGGACTTTATTTGGTGGAATTACAGCGCATTAATAATAATTATTATAAAAATTCCTACAATTGGACTAATTCTCCGGTGGCAATACATACTACATATTGAATACATTCATTACATTCATAGCCTACCAACAACACGTGAAAACAATACGATAATGCATTGCATAAAATGACATCTAATTCTCATGTACAACTTAACACTTAAAAATTACGGAAAAATTAAAAATTTCCATATCAAAAAAACCCCAAATGGTGAGAGTTTTCTCAGCTCATTTCTGAATTAAGCGACCCAGAATTAGAAAATATTAGCTATTACCATCACATTACCGAAAAATTAATAATTTATCAGTCTGTTTAATTATACATTCCAAGTTGGGTGATCAAATGAAATTGTTTGAACCAATGCCACCCGTCATACTACAGAAAAAGTTCAACTTGGTCAGACTGTGTAATTATATGTTCCAAGTTGGGTGATCAAACGCAACAGCACGAGATGTGAGGAAATGGCTCCGCGAGAGGATGTAACACTCAATACTGACCCCCAGAATGGGATATCATTGACGTGGTCCGCATGGTGTGACGACGTTGTGTAAGATTGAGCAAATAAAAACCTTCCACTCCGCCACCGCCATCTCCACACGAATAAAAGTCAAGTCTCCTTCAGCTCAATAGGAGTATTCATTGCATAAGCGTACAAGTGGTAACCGCAGCATCACGCGTGAACCTTCCCACTCACGCAGGGACGACCGCGTTACAAACCTTCGGAGGCGATATAATTACCTCTCTTGAAAATGTCCTCTTCGCGGGTGGCAACCAGAGGTTAAAAAAAACAACATCCACTCGTCCCCATCCGCTAACCCTCTCACTCAGCGGAACAATGAAAACGAGAGATGCTAGCGGGGAAGCTTTCAATTCCCGCATCGAGTGCGACGGGAGGCGGTGTCGGCGATGAGTCGGTGGGTGGGCCCCGGATAAGCGAATCCACCCGAAGAGTCCCCGAAAAACGACCTCCTCGGTCTTCCGGGAAGCGGGCTCGCGGTGGAACTTGCACCAGGTCGACATTTACATCATCCTGGGTGCCATCACGGGACAATGGCCAGCCACAGTCTACCGAAGTCCGTCCTCAGTCTTTCTCCGCACCTTCCACGACTTCCCTCGACGTCGCCTCCGCCTCCTTGGGCTGCAGCCCGTGACGTATAGCCGCTGTTGCCCACCCCGACCCTCCCTTGGCCCAGGGGCGTGACAAAGTACAATAAAGCTGGATGAAATAGTGAGCCGGCCCCGCCCCGGAGCTGCCTGCCTCGATTTATGACCCTCGAGGTCGCCCCATACAGCGAAACTGGGGTGAGGAGCGGCGAGGGGCGGGGGGCCCCATTCAGACCTACGGCCGATCAACGGCCTGCTTTTACCTCCGCCATTCGCCGTATGGGTGGCCTGGGGTCCTTACAATTCACCCCGAAGGGATGCAAAAAGTGAAGAGAGGCGGTGGTTGGATGTGAAGGGCCCCGGTATAGGAGTCGATAAGTGCTATCACTTAAGCTATGGCCCTCGCACCAGATTATTGGACTCCCTCTTCCTTTTTACGACGATCTCTGTGGATGGGTTATGAGATGAGAGATGTCATCCGATGGATAAAAGGAGGCTGAAGAGGAGGTGAAAGGGTGGGAAAGGGTTAAATGCATGCGGTGGATGGAGTAAAGGGCAAAGGGAAATGGGTCGAGACGGAAAAGAAAAAATATGGGAACGACTTTATTTCGAGGGGCGAATTGACACCATCGGGAGTGTAATCGGCGAAGAAGTGCGTTGCGTAAGAAATGTTGAACCCAGAATAAATTACGCCAGGGAATAGATTATCCTGTTGCTATCCAAACGCGGAAAATATCTTCATGCTTGACGGCTTCATTTCTATAGACTAGAAAAAATGGAATGGAATGGCGCAGCAAAACCAAAGTACTTGAAAATGCAGGGTTGAAAATCAACAAACCCGAATAATATGTAGATGAAAGTTAGGTGAAATAGTAATGTCTGCATCAACATCTACATTGATACCCTGCAAACTGTCTTCTGACGTATGGCAGGGGTGGAACGCCAGTCATTTGAATTGCTTTTTTAGTTATCAATTATCGTGTATCGTTCTTGGAAAAATTGAAATTCTGAAACGAATTCTCCTAGTCTTTATTTCTATTATTTTACGCTCATTATCAGATCGTCCGAAGTAGCAGAGGATCAGTAAATATTAAAATAGCAAAGCAGATAAACAAAATCATAAATTATTATTCTAATGTAAAGATTTAAAACCAAACTTTAATGTAAGAAAGTCTTCCTTTGCCTTATCCACCTTGTCCAATCAGAGTATTCAAAGAATACTTGTTATAAAAGATAGATAAATCAGATGAAAAGTCAAAATGTTCAACATATAGGTATTTTGTTACAGAAGCATAATCTCTACTGGTAAATAATACTGCAAAGAACCCTTCTCAAATACTAAATGGAGACGAATCTGGTGTTCTCCGCCTTATTCTCCAGTTTTTTCCTCCAAAAAAGTTTTTTTTTAATTTTCACTGGAGCTCAGAAGCATAAATGATGCCAAAATGGACGTTGAGTCGCTCAGCGTATATATAAACTATTTTATCGTACATACCATCCCTACTGATGCAATTCAAATTGAAATTCCAACTGCTATATCGCTCGACTGTAATTATCGATATTTGAGAAAAAGAAATAACCGATTCCTTAACTTCAAATACAGCATGAGAATTTACAATATTATTATGAAACCCGAAAATAGCTTAAGGCAGGAAAAAATAAATATACCTTGTTTCTATTCTACTCTGTTGGCTGCTCTATTTCTCTCGCATTTACTGTAAAAATGATCAGAGATAACAGCCTGCCCTGGTGATAATTTCCTTATTTTCTCTTGGAGTTCAGTCTTGTTTTTCATTGAAACAATACACATAAATAGTCAAAGAGTTCTGAAGCAATATATTTTCCAAGAGCTTCCGTTGATAATACTTTCTCCTTAACTGCAGCTTATTCATATTTCAGGACTTCATAGCTGTAACTCTATTTCCGAACCTGAAATCTCTAATAACGATGCGAGCTGCTCATGTAGTAGAAGCATAACATTAGAAGATAGAAGATATTTGTCCTTAAATTATAACCCCTTTCATGGAGATTCGATTCTAATAAGTATGGTGAGATTGAAGCTGTTAGCGTCACTGCTTGGAACAAAATTAAAGAAATATCGTTGTTGAACCTCTTTGTAGCATAGGAGCTCGCATACCAGGTGCAAGTCTAGAAATTTCACAAGCTCTCTTTACTTTTATTTCCCTAATTTCTCAACTCCGATCAACTTTAAAACATTATTTTGTCGCGATAAATATTTTCGCTCTATATCGTTCGATATCGTTCGATTTCGATCGTGGAAAAACTTCGCAATCTGATTTTGATTCAAGCTTCTCTTCAGACCCTATCCAAATTGTTGTATAGCTTTTGAGAGTCAAGTTTGTGTCGCATTCACCCTTAATGTAAGCGGTCCCTGGTTCGATTCCCAGTAGAAGCCATTATTTGCTATATTACCTGGGCTGTCGAAGCACTGTTGACAGCTGCACTGTTCCAAGTAAACAGGAAACTTTTCTCCAAAAAACGCGACTCGAGCTATTGCGAATAAAGTAATAAATTTAAAACAGGGAACAAGAAAGGAAAGTAATGTATATAAAGTTGTGCGACGTAAATCCAAGAAAAAAAGAAACGAAAAATAGTGACATGAACATCAACTACCAATTCTGTTAAAGTGGGAGACATGAGTTACAGTACCAGTGATGTCGCTATTATTCACTTCCCTTTCCTCCAAATTCACACAAAATTAGGTATCGCCGAAAAGCTTTCAATAGATATCTTACATGCTAGAACGTCTGGCACGATAGCTCATTTGGGAGAGCAACCAGCAATCGGGAGACCCAGGTTCGAGTCCCGGTATTATCAGAATTCCATCTGCCTTGGGAATATATCTTACAGAATCACTCCCATGTAATATCTCTCGTCGCCACCTTAGAACGTCGCGATGATATGACTTCTTCCTTGGTAGTGCGGGAAACCTTAATCACCCCAGCCGACAAACCCCGAAAGACCGCCGAGCGATCCTCCACTCCGCAGTCCTCCACGAGAATTAGGTAATACTTCAACGCGAGGAACATTTATAACTCCCGAAATGAAATAACCGATGAGAAATCGCGTTCGATGGAAAAATATTGATGGCGCGGGGCACGCACGTCGGAATCCGGAGAGCAGGAAAAATGAGCCGACAAAGGAAACGGAATGGCCGCGATAAATGGAACGAAAATATAGTCCCGCGCTTAAATGACGGATGAATTACAGGTATGGCCGTCTCGGAGGTAATGGGCCAGCGAAAGAGTAAAGAGTGATGGCCCCGATAAAAGGAAACGCTGAGGGGATTGATAAATTCTTAAAATTTGATAGATGGGGGGAGGTAAGGGATTTCTCCACTCCAGCGAGAACTTCGGGATACTTCGCCACACCCAATCAATATTCCTCCTGCCATCCAGCGTTTCCTTCCCTTGAGTCAGTTAGGCTGAAAACTTGACTTTTTTAACCTCCGCCTCCCCAACGACAGCTCCGTGAAAGATTCGAGACACTCTTATCCCTTCTGTACCACGGCTCATGTCAGGTAAGTTACCCGAGGAGATGGGAATGACTTACTCTTCGTGGCAGCATTTTTCATTCCCAACATCCTCGCTGTTTGTGAGGCTGCTCCGACTCGTAAAAAATGATGAGCTTGAATAAGCGGTTGATGTCTGCGGACTTTGAGCTCGGAATGATGGAAACGAAGCGTAAAATGTTATAAAACATTTCGGGATGCGAGGGAGATGAATGCACCGGGATGGGAATGGGTTGTTGCTCGGGAGGACGTAATCAATCATAACTTCTAATGCAAAGTAGTTTATTTACGCAAAATCCTAAGGCGCCTTCTGGCATTTTTCTATTTACGGGCCTTTCGCAATGAGATGAGAATAAAGTGGCGTTGAACTCAATCTTTTTCTTCATGGTATAGAGAACAGAAACATTGGTTATGTTTGCATGCCTATATCTTGCCATAATAACCACTGGTAGGAAAGAATGCAAATCAATTTTGTAACGTAGCTTTGGTCAAGATTTCTATATTTATTAAATACTTGCTGAAGCGCCCGTTGATTCTCAACGGGGATTATAGAAGTAGATTAACTTCAAGTTGTCGGTCGTGCAATGATTAAATACCCTTTAGTATGCACATCTTAAATTCCAAGTTCTCCTTTCTATACAGGAAAATGCGTGGATTCAACAATGGAATCGGTCGTCAGGGGGATGAGTTGTTAACAACCTCCAATTTTCACAAAAGTTTCGTATACTCCACCAATGTTATCGCATATTCGAATCGAAGGTAAGATTCCACGAATAAAGTAAAAATATTCATTCGATTTTATTTCTTTCGGTGTTTGTCCCATTAACGTTCGACTATTCCTTCAAATTTAATTATGCAAAAGAAATAAACCATGAATGCGATAAAAATGAGTTTTACGTGTATTATTTATGGAAAACTATCATGGCGATCTGGGTTAGAACCCCGTAAAATTATCGAATAAAAAGGCAACATTCTTTCTAGGTCGCAGAGGACACGTATATAAAGTTTGAAGCAAATCGGACGAACGGTGTGGCCTCCAATCTAAGACAAACCCACTAACTCATCGCGAAATATATTTATTTATTCAAATTACGCTGCGATTACGCCATCAGGCCTGGTGGCAGCGATTAATAATATAATTAAATATCATGAATGATAGGTTTATTGATGAAAATTGCATTTAAATAAAATCGTATTATTATCCTATTTTCACTAGACTCATATTCAATACTTTTTCAAGTAGGATATTCTTTGGTTGAAAATTTAGAGTATAATTTCCAAAACCTTGGCGCAAACTTTTCTCCTCCAAACCAAACTCTACGCTTAATGCATAACTGAATATACAGTATTGAGTCAATGGAGTAGTGGGTCTTCTTGAATAAATGTTTATCTTCTTCCCTTATTTTTATTTCCAAATAAATATTTAATTATGACAATCCTCGCGGGAGTAAGAAAAATATACAAATATTGAAAAAATAGATAATTTCCTTCTTAGAAACTGGTTTGGTGTAGTAAGAACTGAAAATGCTGAGTTCTCAGCTTATAATAACTATTTCAAATATCGCAAGTTCTCTTCTTGTATAAACAAAAGTTCCTTTTCTCCGTGATCGTAACGGTAGATAACGCTTTGAAGAAGGTGATGCAGATGGAGAAAATGTTCAGAGATGCGAATGGAGAATATATTGAGATGCTAATTTACTTTTTAATACGTACATAAATTAAACCTGCGAACAGCTAACAATTCGCGGAAACTTGAAGAAACATCACCACATATATGATGTCAGTTTATTTCTATATTTTTATTTTTATTTCTTATAGTTTTGCATATGGAAATAATAATTTAGAAATCATACTTCAAAGTGAGTTTATTGTCTAAATAAAAGTGGTATATATAAATTGCATGTAATGCAATCCTATATTTTTCTCGTAGACGAACTGATTTAATTTTAATTACTGTCCAAAGATTCTTTAAGTATTAAAGCGAGAGCGGAGTAGGATAAATATTAATTACCATCCTAGTAGAGTGAAGTATTTAATTGGTACATTTGTAACCATTTATAAGCTAATCTCTCTAGATTCTTAGGTCCTTTTTATAAATATTTCCATTCGTATTTATTAATTTACCATTTTTAATTTACTGTTTAATTTTTCATGTGTCTCTTTGGTACGTTTCATTTTTAAAACAATTTAATTTTATTATTATGAATGTTTTATTTTATTTTTTTGTGATATTTATTATTTTCTCATAGTGTATTCCAGTAACTTCCTCTTTTTTAACTGATTTTCTTATTTTTCTTGTAATTTCGTTGATTTTTTTATCTAATATTTATTTATATCTAAATATTTTATCTCATTGTTTACTAATGCAATTTTTCTGTTTCTGATTTTATTTTATTATTGTTTTTTTTATTTTATTATAGTACTGCTATTGTAATTTCCATGTTATACACTGATTTCTTTTACATCTTTTAGCCTGTACTAACAGTAGATTTGAGCAGGTTTCTCACGCCTCCCTTCTCTGTGGGTGTTTTCCTGCTGTGGATTTTTTTCCTAAGATATCACCTTAGGTTATTTTTACACCCACTCCTTCTAAAGTTTCCCTCTCTGTTTCTATTAATCTATTCAAAACATTTGATGTATATAAAATAATTGACAAAAGGTTAGATGGAAGAAGAGACTTGTCAGTCTCAATCTCGCCTTAATAAATACCTTATAGACCTAATAGGGCTCCCACCCACTGAAAATTAACCGTTGGGGATAAATCTTTGAAACAGGACGAAAGTCACTGTTGGAAGGCAAGAGTCACAAAATCTGGCACAAAATCACTGAAGTAGCGACGACGGGGATCTGCAAATAGGGCAGACTCCGTCACTTTGTCCTCTTAATTTCAGCCCCGACCGCACTTAGCACCTTTTATTCCTCCTCCACGCCGATTCGGGAACTTTTCAAAAGCTTTCCGAAGACTTACGTACTTCCCACCGAAGCCCTCGCCTGCTTTGCACAAGTCCACGCCGATGCTGGGAAAAGAGCTCGTAAATATCAGCGTGACAGCTTGTTCCTCCGTTGCACTTACGACTCATTCCCTTCGCGAAGATTGTAAATCACACTCCCCAGGAGTACTCAAGCCATATCCCGAATGCTAAATTCTCTCCGGAGCAGATGTACTCGTCCAATTAATGTCATTGAATAACCTCTCATCCTCGCAACCTGATCAGCCGAAGGATTTTTCTCGTAAAGTCGATTCACCCCTTTCAGTTCTCGTGTCCGACTGGCCGGACGAGTTGTCGCCGACGACGATTTTTCGTTAGTACGCCCCTAATGTGATGGGGACTGAATGGAGGGGTTATGTAAATTTTCGTATTTTAATGCCCTGGTGTTACCGAATGTTTCCTAAATTAATCGGCAGCCTTGGTGGTCCTTTGTCCTCATGGGGAAAAGGATGTTAAAATCGACGCGATGAAAGGTTTCACTCGGCGAGAGAATAATTTTTACCTTGATTCGAAGTAGTATTAGTTTAAGAACGGAAAATTCGGCTCGTTCACTCAATTTCGTGGATGGTTCAGTTGAACCCCGGACGGATTTAAACTTGAGGTTTTTGGGGGCTGAGCTGTGAATCAAAAAATAATTTAAGAGCTATAAATGGACAGGCAATATCTTAGTACAAGTTATACGAAACATTGATTTTATATGAGCCGCAAGTTTTGAAAAAGTGAAACTAAAAACTGAAAAAGTCAACTCACACCAACAAGTGGAAAAATTGTTATATATTTTGTGTGGTTTGACTTTAAAATATAAATGTAAATAAAAATTTCGAGATAATTGTTCTAAGTTATGGTTCATCTATCTCTCTAATGGAAGATCGCAAAGTTACGGCTTCAAAGCATGATTTTTATTCAGAGTTATATTTATTAATTAACTGAAGAGGAAAAATTGAAAGAGTAACTTTGCAAAAGAGAGGAATGTGAAAGTAAATGAATGATGAAGTAAATTTTGATACCATGTATTGCAAATAATGAATTAAATAGCATTCTCCAAAACGCTCCTCGAATCAATGCAATTACCAATTTTACAACTTTAATTTGGAATTTGTAAAATTTAAACACCGATAAAAACACAAAACTTGTACAATTGACAGTTAACCGGTTTCGGCGGTGATTACGCCATCCTCAGTTCTGAGGATGGCGTAATCTATCGATTAGAGAGGTATGGATTTAACATCGATACATACACATTTTAAGAAGCACATCTTATATGATCTACGTACGCTCGAATTTACAGTTTTGTATGCCACGTAGTATTCTATAGTTGCTCCGTATCATGAATGCACATAAATTATAAGTTCTGTTATTCTAACCTTTTGAATAAGTACCCGCATTGAGGAAGAATGCCAGCTCATAAGTTCCCACCAATGGTCGATGCATTAGCAGCCTTCATAGGGGCATTTCCCGTGATATATCAAGTGCTGTTAAGAGAAAAACATTTAGGGACTGATGTCTACATCAACGTACATACATGCCATGCAAGTCACATTTAGGCGAGTGGCAGTCGGTACATGCATCCAATAGAATGGATTGCAGAAGGTTCTAGGACAAGCATCTAACTGGTTTAAATAAACCTTAATTCATCAAACATGTTTCTATAGGGCGTAGTACAAGGCCTATGATAGCATAATTCAGAAATATGAAAATATTACATAAACTTCAAATAATCTAAAGATTTTGCAACACTATGCCCGACCAGGTATCGTGGGTGGACTGAATACTCACCAAAGACCTCAGCGAAAGGGGATCCCAAATTTGTTGAATCCTTCCTTCCTTTAACTCAATAGAATTTAATATCGTTTGATCATAGTGATATTTGTATCTAGGGCCTCATATTACTTAAATTCTATTGTAGCGTAACTCAGAATTAGCTCCGTATAATTACGATAGCACATGCAGCTGGAAAAATAAAACAAATGTAATATTTTTGTGTTTCTCCAAAGCTTTCTATGATGTGCTGTTCTTATTCCATTGATCAACGTGGTTCTGTCTCTCTGCATGTATAATATTCTTCTAAGGCTAATGTTTCTTCTGTGAGTATCAAAGTACTTCCACAAATGGGAATTGCAATTTCTGTTTCACATTTACTAGCTACGAGCATAATAGTATGATAATGGTGGATAGCAAATTAGTTGAAAGGTATTAACCTTCCATTTAAATGCATGTCTGTATTCATACGATCCCCCCAAATCACGATAAGGAATCAGATCGTCATATTTCTGCAGGAACCTACTCACGAGAGATGAGCATCGCATGTTCTACTCAGTTCTTCAATGCTTACGAAAATATCCATTGCGTAAGTGAGTTGATATAAGTAGATAGCAGGCGAAAGCTTACATCAATCATTTCGTTGTGCTACGTTACGTTTTCGTTACATAACTTAAGAAAGAGCTGTGATATGCATTTATAAAAATTATACTCAAAAAATGATTTAATTGGAACTTTCATTGGTGAATACATTTTATGGAAGAGAAATTGGAAAAATCTGTGCATTTTTTGCTGGGCTTAGCAATAAGAAGGTACCGTATGTATATAGTAATAAAATATTGCAGTTGTGATGAAAAATTAGGAAACCTTACCATAAAAATAAAACTGGCGCTTATAACAAAAGACTGCGACTTTTCCTAGCATAGAGATTTACCAGTATATTGAAATATCTAACGAGACTTAGTTTCTCAAGAAAGTGCTTGCAGGGTCTCAGGAGTAGAAATCAAATACTCCCTCCGTCGTCTAATAATAAAAGAACTACTTCACATTTTCAACCCTGAGTTTATTAGGAAGGAGCAGAGGGGCGTTCCCGTCATCAGCTCAGCAACATTCACCACAATACACGTGTTTACAAAGGAACAAGCATCGTTCGCAGAAAGGATAAATCATCGGGGAGACGTAATAGCGGCAAATACCTCAAGAAATTCAATAACCTCAAAGAGGTAAGAATGTGAAAGGCACAAAAGGAAAAGGAAATGCAGG
The DNA here is from genome assembly GCA_947579665.1 of Sympetrum striolatum. NCBI lineage: Eukaryota > Metazoa > Arthropoda > Insecta > Odonata > Libellulidae > Sympetrum > Sympetrum striolatum. The sequence goes on from OX388352.1 coordinate 61,456,974, forward strand.
ACGATGGTATCGAAGAATCAAAGGAAGATTTTCACTTGAGCGACATGTTTTTTTCAATTGAAATTCTGGCTGAAAATCAGTGAACATTTCCTTTAGTATCTATGCACCGCAAACAAATTAAAATTTACTTCGTAGGGCAGTAGGGAATCCCAAGTTCTTATACCGAATACTTATACATTCGACCACTAGATAGATAGATTGCCCTGTTAAGTGAAGTTAGTCACATATAGGTCCCATGTGGTCCCATATATATAGATATAAAATCAAAACAAAAGAGTAATGTGCGAAAAAATCTTTGCGACTGAAGGTTGACAAAGAAAAAACCCACGTTACGGGAAACAATAGCAGAGAAAGGGGTGAAGAAAACCTTCGAGCACACAGAAAAAAAACAAAGTAATACACAATAACTTACGCATAAATAATGAAAAAATAATCAGAAGGGGGCTCCCGGATAGTCATGTGGACAGCGCGTTTGCCTTTGGTTAAAGCGGTCCCGGGTTCAATTCCCGGTGGGAGCCAATGTGCGATATGACCCAAGCTGTCGAAGTACTTTTAAAAATACTACTACTACTAATAATCAGAAGGATATTCAAATTAAATCAGCACAAAGTCACCGAGAACGTAAGATTAAAAAGAAGAGGATAATTGCAAAATAAATGCGATTCCAAATCTCTGGATAACAATTAGCGGAATTTCACGGCTACTCGGTACCGAGTATATTGCGTACCTTGAATCGAGCTTTATATCCTATAATAAAATATATTTTAACAAGCTAGTAGGCGAGTTTTAGTCATAACAGCGATAAGAAATTTTTCTCTTGGCATTCTTGATTTCGTTTTCTTCAAGATTCATTGAGTAAAATCGATTACGGCAAGCTATTAAGAGTGAAAATCCATATGGATAGGATGCTTCATTTTATTACTGCATACCCTTTCCTTCATTGAGTATTCAACGGTTGACTAGAATCGGTAAGCTTTATTCATAGAGGAAAGGAACTCTTTTTTATACCTACCTTGAGGCATTTCTAAAATTGAATATTAAAATGAAATAAAAATTGACGATTGTCATTACCGCTTACGCACTGATGAATATAAAGGTGCGCTACTTCTCTCATTTGATAATAAGAAACATATGCAGCATGGATTGTTTTGAATTGCTTGAATACATTTTCTCGTGAGTGTCAACATTATTTGTCGCGTAAGATAATTTTGTTTATTTAACACTCGTCACTTGAATAGAACGAATTGCCTTTTATTTCTTATTATTTCCTCAACGAAAATTATTTAGGCTGAGAAGGATAAGGATCATATTATTTCTTTCAGGATGGTTAGGGTTATGAAGTTTCTATAAAAAGTTGTTGAATTTTAAAAAGTAATCTTGATTGCCTCGATTGCCCAGGCATGTCATCAGTGATTATCTGAGATCACTTCGCATTTATAGACAACCACCGGGAATCGAAACCGGGTATCACCAAATGCAAAGTCGCCACCCACTTCACTATCCGGAAACCGTTGCTCGATCATTGATGAATATTTCAAATACTTCATCAACTGCCATACCTTGGCATCTCTCCAATGATACTTACAATTGTCAGCTCGGCATTTTAGATTTTTTAGATATATATCCCGTGAGCCGCCAGAGGCGTATGGCAGGGGGCATTTTCTTCTTTACTTTGAGCTTCCTCTCTACAACATTCAAGTATCGAGGCTTCATTGATTGATCAACATTGAAACGATTGCCTCCCTCGTTTAGTGCCTCATTCCGGCCCTGACTCTTTACGATATGAATCATCCAGAATTCATTAAAAGCAAATACTTTACTGCGTGATTAAGCTTGAAACGTCCCTTCACGAGCACCGATCTCGGAATCCGCCTTTAAAACGAATACAGCGATTCCCCATAATAAATACCGGGCAGTAAAATTTTATATTATAGGATCATTAAAAGCGTAAGGATACGGATTGCAACAGCGTTAGTATCACATTTTACGAGCCCAACATGTTGGAAAAGGACTCAAAGTCGAGCGGCAACTTTTCCCTGCCCATAATGAGTTCAAGACACCCGCAGAGGGAAAGGCAGATGCGTAATTCGTGACTGGATGTTAACTGTAAAATTGTGGGATAGCCCTCGCTTTGCGAAGACAGAGAAATGGCCGGCTGCTGGGATGGAAGCCGAGATGATGCTCTCTGATTGGACTTCGCGAGGCGTCTCGAATACTCTGTCAGGAGCTTTCAACGGCACGAACGGAACTCGCTTCACCTCTTGTAGATGTCCAACTGCTTGGCGTCGATCTGGTTTGAAGTGTCAATCTCGAGCCCACCCGCACAATTGCACCTGTCTCCCCGGCAAAGTATATGTAGGGAATTGTGTTACTCCGGGATATTATGCCAATCCGTGGCACTCGCCAACGACCCGAAAGAAGGCTTGGGAAATGCGGCGGTCGAGTCGTAAATTTCGAGCTTTTTTTTACTCGGGCTGAATTTCTGAGTCCATGGTGGCAGACCTGAAGACGTGAAAGATGGGAAATCCTCCTCGGTGATGGAGAAATTCTGCGGAGTTATGCTTTACAGGTGACTGGAGAGTTGTTGGTGGTTGAGTTACATGGGAAATTCCGGAGGGAAGGAATCCCAGAAGTTTTGAAGATTTCGGGTTTTTCGCGAAATTGCGTACGTTGTATATTTCTGTATTAAATTGTGGGCGTCCTTCAGATTGACTCTGGTCGACTGAATAATGAGTTTCTACTTTCCTATACAAATATTTTGAAGATATTGAGATTGAAAAAGTTTCCACTCACCATAACTCTCGCTGACACAAAGATTTGCAATTTTTCATAGTGCACACTAAAGACTCGCTAACAGTAGTAGTATATAGTAAAATATTATATAGTACAGTAGTATTCCTCGATAGTTAAAATTTTAGAAATCGTAAAAGGAAAATAATTTCACGTAGTCGTAAATTTCAATACTTTTTAAAACGTACGAATACTTTTGATTCCGTAATATATAATTATTTCCTGCATTTATTAATATCGTAAATTTTATTTCATACTTTAATGGTACTTCGGTAAATATATACCTTAAGACGCTTATTACCTGTTAGGAGGTAAAACTGGCATGTAAATGATGAAGTTTCACCCTGTCTGTTTATAACACCAGAAGAGAAATCTAGTCCATTAAGCATAAGCCCATAAACAACCTAATGATCAAATATCACAGATAGCAGAGCTCTAGAATAATAAATTGGATTTTTATTACTTCCAGGCTCCCGCTTCCAGAATTAGGTCTAGATATAAAAGGGAGTGGATGGAAATTCAACAAACTTTCAATAGACGAGAAGATTTAAAATGTTGCTTCTGAATTAATTCTCCATTCCCTCTTACGGTTCAGTCTTGCACTAATTATTTCTACCTCCTACTCTATAATCATTATATATTTAAGTCTAGTATTATGAGCTTTAGCATGTCCTCTACCTCGACAATCCTTTTTATGAATACCTTGACAGTAAACGAGAAATTCTACGATATTCTTTCTGGTCTTATTTATACCTCAAAATGATTCGTCACTTGGTGTTATTTCTCAAAAAGCCAAGAATGGCCTCAGGTTTATAATGTTATTTTATAGGTAGATTAAACTCTGATTTGCAATGAGAGTATGCGTAAATAGACCAAAGCAAATTCGAATGAAATTACATTAAATTCGATTTCCTCTCAAAATAGCCATTTGATTATGACTATACCACTGGAATTTGTTAATGTTATATAGTAGACTGAAAAGCCTCCATAGAAACAGAATAATTTGTAACTCCTTTTGAAAACGAATTAATCGAGAATTTTAATCCGCAAGGTCAAGGTAATATGCCTCCAACCTGTTAAATTATTTCTCAATAATGGTTATTTCTATCTTAAGGTTTGAAGTTTGTGAAGAAATTTAATTCAACATTAAAGGTCTATAAGATATTTATTAAGGCGAGATTGAGACTAAAAAGTCTCTTCTTCCATCTAACCTTTCGTCAATGGTATTATTAATTTAAATTGCATGTAGGTGAATAGAGATAAGGAGGAAAACTTTAAGAGTGGATGTAAAAAAACTAATATCTTAAGAAAAATGATCCACAGCATGAAAACACCCACAAAGAAAGGGAGTGAGAAAACGCTGCGCAAACCTACCAATAGTTAAATATGTAAAAGAAAGCTGTGTATAATATGGAAATCACAAAAGCAATACAATAACGAAAGAACAAAAAAAGAATAATATAATAAAATCAAAAACAGGAAAAAATGCAAAAGTATAAATTAGAAAAAAATTAATATCACATATAAACGTAAGATAAAAATTTCTAACAAAATTGCAAAAAATTAAAATTAAAATAAAAAACATAAACAGAAAAAATGCTATAATGCACTAAGAGAAAATAATGAATAACACAAAAAAATAATATAAAACGTTTAAAAAATTAAATTTGTTTAGGAAAGGAAACATACTAAAATTGACATGTGAAAAAATGAGTCAATTAAAAAAGGCAAATTAATAAATACGAATAGAAATTTTTTAAAAAGTATTGAAATTTCTCTCAGGAGATAGATAACAAAACAGTTTACCTCCCCTTGGACGTCATTGTGGAACGAGCTATTTTTCCAGGATAAGGCAAAAGGCTTAAATTAAAAACAAACAGTGAGGTGCTTCTACAGTTAAAAAATATCTTACACATCTATCGCGATCTATGGATTTCAAAATGATTTGCAGTTTATAAATGGCAATCTAGGATCAATGCTTTTTTTAGGTGAGGTAAGAGGGAAAACTGTTTTCATTTCCCGCTCATTTTGGCGTATTTCCTCTTTCACTTACAGATTCAATAAATACTGTCTTTGTGTAGAAATTGTGTATTATTTCCTCTTATCACATCCATCCCGTATTGTCTAGTGGTTAGGATACCCGGCTCTCACCCGGGAGGCCCGGGTTCGATTCCCGGTACGGGAAACTTTTTTTGTTTGCAGGAGAGTTAGATTTGTGCTAATACTTTTCAACAATTACATTTAATTGAATATTTAATTGTTATCACCTTGTTTTTACACATACAGAAGCCTCAATTATGTAGTTGCTCGTGTTTAACATTTAATTCTACAATTTTCACCGACTTTCCACTCATGTTATTGTCTGATCTGTTTTTATTCACAGTTCCAAATAACCAAGTGGGCAGCTCGTTCCTGGTACCAGGTTCGACTACCGTTGGTATGTATACGTTTGGGATAGCTTTATGTTTAAAGTTACCGCAGCTCGACGCACTTAGAAAATAAATTGTACCTCTTTTAGGTAATTTTTGAGAACGCGAAACACATATTTTCCGTACATTATTCACCAAAAGATTGATATCAGAAATATGAAGACTTAAGAGTTTTATAATCGAAGTATAAGCTATAAATAAATAATAACAAATTAATTGGAAACTAATGATGAATGGATACCTGCATATTATATGAAGAATATTTAATTTTATCAGAATTATAACGGCAAAATTTAACGAATTCCACTAAACTGCGGAAGATTACGACGTTATAATTTTGATTAAATTGAGATGAGATTCCGCCAGGTATCGCTCGTCCTGTTTCTCAATATTCAATTTTAAAATTTCCCATCTAAAACCATTCTATAATCTGGTGAGTTGAAACCCCGCCCACTCTACCACCCACGAAAATATTTGATATTTATGCTAAACTCGAGAGCGGCTCCCATCAAAGGAAGCGAAATTAATTGTCGTTCAGCACCGGAGAGACCTCGAGGGTGATTAATCGATAATAAGCCGCGCGAACGCGATCCCGAAATTGATTTCGTGACAAATCCTAATGAACACGTTTCTTTATCAAACGATACTCCCACCTCGCGCTCGTCCATCTTGACCTCCCCTCACATTTTTAACGGGACCGATCCCGGCGTCGCCACAAATTAACTCGAAATTCTAATTGGACGGTTCCCCACCGAGGTAATGTTATCATCTCTTTAAAAGAGAACTCGCGCGGTCGGTCGAGCCACGCATTCATTAGCTTCTCCTTTGGTGAGCATTCCCACTCGCTTAGTTATAGTTCCAGCTATCAAGACCCGCATTCGGTCTTGAGTTACGAGGCCCGCTATCCCCGGGAGCAGGGAGCGAACGGACGTTACGGGAGAGAGGGCACGTCGAAGACAAACTTTTTACTGCGCCTGTTTCAGCTTTCGACTTAACTTTTTGATTGGTGTGACATGATTCGCCCCCTTGACAACATCTCGGAATAGCCCTCGATCTTGTTTATACCGCCGAGTTGCCGTTTACCAGAAGGTAAATTTCTTATTCGCGCACAATCCTTCCTTCCCTTCGCCAAACCTCAAATACTCCAATTCTATCTTCTCATTCATTTCATTCTCTTTCACCGAACAAAACGTGACTTGTCATTCTTAAAATTCGCTTCTCGATTCCCCTACAGACTGTCCTTTCCTAATCTCCCTATTTGTTGTATTATTGTATGATTTTATTATTATTACAATAATACAACGAGTAGATTAAAAATCTTGTGGCAGTGGTTCAACATTACATATCATACAAGCATACATTCATACAGTCGTACATGGTCAAGCAATACATAGATAGTCAATGTAAATTGAGGGGTAAACACCATACCTGTCAGGCATTTGCCCACGGAGGGAGGGACACCCCTGGGAAAACCTCCCTCTGACAGAAGTCAAGACACATACATAATACAAAATTTACAAATATTATCCCATCCCATTGAAAAAAACATTAATAGAATTTAATTAACAGCTACTACAATTTACTTAACTTCGACTTGAAGGTACGCACTTGGGAAGGAAATGGCTCGAATATACCTGCAGGGAGAGCGTTCCAATCTACATCTACATCTACATTAATACCCTACAAGCCGCCTTTCGGCGTGTGGCAGGGGGTGTAAACACCAGTTGAATCTAAATTACTTCCTTATTCGATTATTGTCACGTATTGTTCGCGGAAAGAATGAATCTCTGAAACGATTCGTCCTAGCATCTATTTCTCTTAACTTACGGTCATTATCGGATCGACCGACGTAGCAGGGGGGTTGCATGATACCGATTGTATCTTCCGCAAATGTAGTTTCCCTGAATTTATTAAGCAATCGCAGCCTAGCTATTGTTTTGCAGCCAATGATCTATTGTTCAATTAAGGAAACAGAATTTAGCAATATTAGTCCTTTTAGAGGGAGGTTCTATTTTATAACTATGGTCTTTCCTACTTAATGTACTTTCCTGATAATATTTCTTTGTCTACTAGTCATTATATTTCATTTAATCTCATTCAAGAACTAAATTTAGTTTCTTATTTCCAGGTTTCACAGGTATTTCACACCCTTTCTTGAGGTTTTTTTCCTGCAGTGGAAATATTTTCCTATGTTCTTAACTTAAGTTTTTAAAATCCACAAAGAAGTCCTCTTCTGTGTGCTTTTACCAAGCGATCTGTTTCTTTAAATTTATATAACGAAGTGTTAGATGAAAGATGAGATCTCACATTCTCACTCTAAATAAAGACCTTTATTATTCTCAAGGAAAACCTGACTTAAAAAAAGTCTGACGGGGCCGGGAATCGAACCCGGAATCTTCCTCTATCCGGGAGGTCCATTCGATTCGATTCCCGGCCCCGTCAAACTTTTTTCAGGTCCGTGTTTCCTTGGGAAGTTTTCTGGGTGCACGCCCTTATGTGCAAAGTCACCTCAACCCTTTTCCTTGTAACTTTATTATTATTAATCTCAATCATCGTGTTACTAACAAAGCAACTCGTTCGACAGCCCTACTCCAGTACCTACACTCTCCCTCATCAAGCGTTTCCTCTTCTTTCAACTCCCATCTTTAATTAATTCCTTCCCCCCTTTCTGTTAATACCTTTCGCTATCAAAAGGAGTATTTATCAAAACTGGGGTACACCACACCAGATGCTAATGAAACAACCCTCTTATCTATTGTCCCCAACACCTTAAATTATTAATTTCTCTCTTTATCAATTCTCTTTCTCTTTTATTGCTATATTTGCAAAATTGCTATATAATCACCTTGAATTAGCTACTGCTGTGTGTAATAAATTGATAAATATCAATTGTCATTGTAATTCTTATATTCACAGGCACCTGCTGACAAGTCCTATGTATGGGCAGTCTCTATGTATATATTTCTAAATTTATAGTATATAATTGTTATTTGTTGCTGTAAAATATTTGAATATTAATATTATGTAAATATGGATGATAAATGTGTAATTCAAAGATAGGTAAATATAGTCTTTTCAATTGATATTAAATTGTGTTGACATGTATGAATTTAATATCTTTGTTAATTATCACTTCTTTGTTTAAAAGGCACCTGCTGACAAGTCATTTAAGCTTAGCAGGATCTACAATGTGTATTTTTTTCGTAAATTGTATTTAACTATTGTGTAATTTTTAAAACTCTATATGCAATCTGTTTATCATATTACTTGTTGATTATAAAGTGAATGTTATATTTTCGTCAGAGGTTAATTATAATGTATATACAATATTTTAAAATTGATTCACTTAATAAAAATGTAAAACAATTTTAAAAAATCATCTCAATTCCCTTATGGCCTCTCCTATCATAATCTCCCTTCAAAATTATTGTGTTCCTAACAGATCAATTCGTTTGACAGCCCTACTCCGGTACCTAGACTCCCTTGTCAGGCGTTTTTAATTCTTTCGGATTAATTAATATTAATTTTCCTCTTCAACTAATATTAATTTCTCTCCTATGACTATAATTAATTATCAATTTCTCTCCATGTTACGAGTATTTCCCTTTCCCTTTTATTGTAACGTCTGCAACATTGTTATATTATCACAACAAATTGGCTACTACTATACGCGATGAATAAATGAGTGAAGTGTCTGTAAAAGGCCTCTCAAGAGAAAATGCCTAAAGGACGCTTTCATCAAGGCGGAGGTCTTAATGGTATCCGAGGACAGGATCTCGGAATGGGAGGCATCTGTTCCTCTTATTTCACCTTGTCTAGGACCCACTCGGAGGTTGAGTAGCGGAACTGCCTATTGCCACGTGAGAGCGGATTGAAAAGAGTTATTTGAAAGCAAAGCGGGGCTGAAAGAAATGAAAATGGAAGCTGTAAAAAGAAAGAGGGAAGTCATAACTTTCCTGCCCCTCTTGTACGCTTTTTCTATTTAAATCCGTATGCCTATGCTTCAGAGGGTGTTCACGTTAAAAGTAGTTAACGAAAAGAGAATTAAGTGTAGAATATTTTTAAAGTTTGTGTTTACGTGTGAGAAAGACTGTGTTTGTACCGAGAACTTATGTCATTGAATATAATAATGCATATACTCACCAATGGACTTTAAGATGAAAATATTCAATTACATAGATATGGACCACAAAGTGTTAAAAAAATACAATACATATTTGGATAAGGACATCATCACAGTCATCACTTTAAAAGCCACTAGTAAATATATATCAATTAATTGATAAAATTTATAAAGAATAATTAGTAACAGACGCAGAGCTAACGCTCAACCAAAATCTTAAAAGCACTAATTACAGAAAATTAAGTACGCAGATTATTTTATTATTAATAATCTATTCAAAATTAAGAATATTTGTAAGTTGAGTAATGTGAGCATCGTGCCTTTAGCAGTATTCTAAAAGGAGTATCAAAAACATTGGAAGTCAATATAGAAAAACTGAACGCTAGTATAAACATTCCTTCAATCCAAAATTCTGGATCCTGAATACTTGCCAAGTGAATAGAACCGTTAAAACAAGACAAACGATCATTAATAATGTATGGAACTTGGCTGTTCACATCATATCAGACCGTCAACTTGTGGTAAGAATGATTAAGCATAATAATAAAGAAACAATTTTATTTCAGGGCGAGATATTGACTTATACCTTTCTTCTTACATGAAACCCTATGTCAATAAAAATAAAAAGAAAAGTTATTCAGGAATTCGAAAAAATAAAAAGCAAAAAGAGGGAAAGTTTTGCAGACTTACAAAAAACCAAACCTGCGTCAAAATAAAATACGAGCATATATCTGCACGTATTGTAATATGAGAAGGTAAGTATTGTTGAAGAAAAACTAATCGCTCCTGTAACTTAATAATTTCATTTGGTTTTTAAACTTCCTTTTTGAGTTGTCTTCAAACATAAAAACATACAAGAACTCATTCCAAAGCACTCCTGTGTATCGGTAATATAATTTTAACAGAAGACTTTGAAAAATTAGGAATTCCGTGACGCAGTAGAGAAAAATGAAAGCAAGTGCCTTCTGAAAATGGTAGCGAAGAAAAGTCTACTTTCCAGCAGTGATGACGGAGTTACCACTTTTAAGCATATACCACAAGACGAAGCTCTTACTAGGCCGGTGTATACATTTGTATTACTACTCCAGAGTGGTCACAAAATTATGTGCGTTAGAAACTCATTCTAAAACACTGTTGTGTATCAGTAATAGAATTTTAAGAGAAGACTTAGGGAAATGAGGTATTCTGAGATTCAGTAGAGAAAAATAAAAGCAAGTGCCTTCTGAAAATGGTAGCGAAGAAAAGTCTACTTTCCAGCAGTGATGACGGAGTTACGACTTTTAAGCATATACCACAAGACGAAGCTCTTACTAGGCCGGTGTATACATTTGTATTACTACTCCAGAGTGGTCACAAAATTATGTGCGTTAGAAACTCATTCTAAAACACTGTTGTGTATCAGTAATTGAATTTTAAGAGAAGACTTAGGGAAATGAGGTATTCTGTGATGCAGTAGAGAAAAATGAAAGCAAGTGCCTTCTGAAAATGGTAGCGAAGAAAAGTCTACTTTCCAGCAGTGATGACGGAGTTACCACTTTTAAGCATATACCACAAGACGAAGCTCTTACTAGGCCGGTGTATACATTTGTATTACTACTCCAGAGTGGTCACAAAATTATGTGCGTTAGAAACTCATTCTAAAACACTGTTGTGTATCAGTAATAGAATTTTAAGAGAAGACTTAGGGAAATGAGGTATTCTGAGATTCAGTAGAGAAAAATAAAAGCAAGTGCCTTCTGAAAATGGTAGCGAAGAAAAGTCTACTTTCCAGCAGTGATGACGGAGTTACGACTTTTAAGCATATACCACAAGACGAAGCTCTTACTAGGCCGGTGTATACATTTGTATTACTACTCCAGAGTGGTCACAAAATTATGTGCGTTAGAAACTCATTCTAAAACACTGTTGTGTATCAGTAATTGAATTTTAAGAGAAGACTTAGGGAAATGAGGTATTCTGTGATGCAGTAGAGAAAAATGAAAGCAAGTGCCTTCTGAAAATGGTAGCGAAGAAAAGTCTACTTTCCAGCAGTGATGACGGAGTTACCACTTTTAAGCATATACCACAAGACGAAGCTCTTACTAGGCCGGTGTATACATTTGTATTACTACTCCAGAGTGGTCACAAAATTATGTGCGTTAGAAACTCATTCTAAAACACTGTTGTGTATCAGTAATAGAATTTTAAGAGAAGACTTAGGGAAATGAGGTATTCTGAGATTCAGTAGAGAAAAATAAAAGCAAGTGCCTTCTGAAAATGGTAGCGAAGAAAAGTCTACTTTCCAGCAGTGATGACGGAGTTACGACTTTTAAGCATATACCACAAGACGAAGCTCTTACTAGGCCGGTGTATACATTTGTATTACTACTCCAGAGTGGTCACAAAATTATGTGCGTTAGAAACTCATTCTAAAACACTGTTGTGTATCAGTAATTGAATTTTAACAGAAGACTTAGGAAAATGAGGATTTCCGTGACGCAGTAGAGAAAAATGAAAGCAAGTGCCTTCTGAAAATGGTAGCGAAGAAAACTCTACTTTCCAGCAGTGATGACGGAGACCACTTTTAAGCATATACCACAAGACGAAGCTCTTACTAGGCCGGTGTATACATTTATATTACTACTCCAGAGTGGTCACAAAATTATGTGCGTTAGAAACTCATTCTAAGACTCTCTTGCGTATCAGTAATAGAATTTTAAGAGAAGACTTAGGGAAATGAGGTATTCTGTGATGCAGTAGAGAAAAATAAAAGCAAGAGCCTTCTGAAAATGGTAGCGAAGAAAAGTCTACTTTCCAGCAGCGATGACGGAGTTACCACTTTTAAGCATATACCACAAGACGAAGCTCTTACTAGGCCGGTGTATACATTTGCATTACTACTCCAGAGTGGTCACAAAATTATGTGCGTTAGAAACTCATTCTAAGACTCTCTTGTGTATCAGTAATAGAATTTTAAGAGAAGACTTAGGGAAATGAGGTATTCTGTGATGCAGTAGAGAAAAATAAAAGCAAGTGCCTTCTGAAAATAGTAGCGAAGAAAAGTCTACTTTCCAGCAGTGATGACGGAGTTTTACTACTTTTAAGCATGGCCCTCCATTAAGACAAAGCTCTTACTAGGTCGGTGTATACATTTAAATTTCTACTCTAGAGTAGTCACAAAATTATGTGCGTTAGAATGAAAGAGAACTTTTCAAGGAAGCGTGAAACGTTGCCGTTGAACTGGCTAACCTATAAACTCTTACTTTAAAGGCGAGTAAACGCGACATGATGTTTCCTAATACCTTTTCCCCTTTGACATGAAAAAGGCACTCCTTAAAAACTTTCCCAAATATTTTATGAAGTTTTTTTAATGCGTATGATATCTAATGGATTTGTCAATAACATCATCTGTATTTCGTAGGTTTTTTGAGCCAAGGGCTGAAAATCAAGGACGCTCTCAACTTGGGCTGCCCGGATTGGGGACGAGGGTTTGAAAACTAATGTCATTATAATGTCGTTACTTATAGAAAACCCAACATTTGGAAGGCGAATAAGCTTAGCGAAAAATACGACCGAAAGTTATTTCGATTTATAGATCCCGAAAAAAATAGAGAAGACGATGAAGATTTTAAACTCGGACATAAATTATTGGACTTGATGTCAACTAAAAATACCAGTCACACGTATATTCCTAGATTGATTGTAATGTGTGCCAGCGAGGTTGGACGAACCGACGACGCCAATTTGGTTTTTTACGCTGAATCTGACAGGCAGTGTTGTAATTTAGCGAGAAAATAACCGTTGAGCGGCAATTTAAATGAAAATTCTGCAGCTGTTAGTAGCTGCTGCATTAACAACATTTTAGAAGATGCTCAATCCAAGTTTGGTGACACCAAGTACGTGCTCGTATGCTTGTATACTAGAGAGGACGAAGATTTGAAATATTTAATTAATGTTTACATACTCTGTACTCAAAAAGTTTTTTTATAAGTTGAATATTTTATGTTCGCAAGGCTATTTATCGTGAGAAAATGTAGAAATAGAGCGGTCTTACGAAGTGGCTAGAATATATTTCTGATGATTAGATGATTTGATCAGGAAATTGATAAAAATAGAAAAATGAAATGAAGATAATAATTTCCGACTCCCCGACTGTATGGATGCATTGGAAATATATTTTTCTGTGAACACGTCATGAAACAGTTGTTGCTCCTCGAAAGTCAATCCATTTTATCATATTTTCTACCTTTTAACCTCCTTAATGTTAAATAAATCTGATTTTACGACCTGGAAGTGTCCTATTTATCCTTATGAATATTATTGATAACGAATTAAATGCTAGGTAGGACTTTAGTCCCGATGTCGCCTGATAACGCAGTTTGTATTGTAATGTATTGCATTCTGTTTTCACTCAAAACGGACGACTCCATTTGATAGTATATTTTCTATAAATACCATTATTTGAATAATTTTGATAAGATGATGATGTGCTTTCATTTAAAGAAGAAATAAAGAACAGTGTTAAGGAAGGATAAATATTTACAGATAAAAATTTAGTTTTTTCTAATTATAAAGAATGATAAAGGTAAAGAGAAAAACACTTCTACCTAATTCTATTGGATTCCATTATAAAGAATGATTTAATAATAGTACATTTTTTGTTATTCTTCTTTAGTCTCATTATTTGTGAGCTTGAGAGAATTAAAAAAAGCTTTGTGATATTTATCACATGCGGAGTCTATCTTTTTCTTGTAATAGATTGATGTAAAATTTCATTATAGATATTCGGACAAGATGAAAGCATGTAATATTTCGGCAATCACGAAAATCATGTATGATTTGATATATTTACCTTTATATTTCTTTGCATAGGGTATTCTTGCGGATAATTTAACTGAAATTAGTGATAAATAAAATAAATAAATACATTGAAGCATATAACAAGAGTAATCCATAGGAGTGAGAGTATTCCATAATAGAGGAACGAAGAAACTAGTAAAAACCTTAGAGCAGATGACAAAATGTGATACTTATCTTCAACTTCTTTCTGACCTGCCGAGGCGTCTACTCAATTCTGTCAGTCGGCACCCTTGGTAAGTGCTCTTACCCTCTTCCTCTCCTCGGCTGCGCTGCGCTGCCAACCTAATCCTTTCAACGACATAGCGAAGAGTCTTTCCTGCCTCGAGTTTATGTCTCAACGCACCTCTTCTTCACCACCTCGTCCAAAACCCATGCTACACATTCCTTAGGCAGCGATCCCTGCCCCCCGCCTTGGGATGAGGCAAATTTACGCCCCCTAGTACGCCGGGCCTTCGCGGACGGAGTCGTAAAGATCTCCGAGAGAAAGAAGTAGGCGCACCGCGTTTATCCGCGTGTGTGCACGGGGCGTGTGATTGAATAAAGCCATTTGAAAGAGATCCAGGAAGCCCTTAATGCGTGCGTTAACACGGGGATTGATGGCCTCCTTCCTCTCTTAGGTGAGGAATATTTCGGAACGCTTTGGGCTGGTGATCTAGCTCACGCCGGTCAACCGCGCTCAATGTAGCGCTTTGCTAAGGACCCGACTACATCTCGGACGTTACTCACGAGTTTATGTGGACCGCGTATAATAATCTTCGAGGAGGTGCGGAGTCAGTGATAGACTGCAAATAAACAAAGGGGAAAGGCCGTTGGCAGGGTTTGAGCATAAGTCCCCGGCTACTTCCAGGGTAAACGATTTCATAAATATTGTGCCGAGGCCTACTACTCGTTTACAAATTGCGGAGTTGGGATGTGTGAAATGACTCAATCTCCGGCCAGTGCAGATGGAATGAGCAAAATTACTTATTCTGAGTGTTTTCTTAGGCTCGTTCTCAACGTGAAGAAAAATACAGCTAAAATATACCCTTGTGTTGATAAAGGAATTTCCAGCGTTAAAATGTGAGAAAAGGAGGATTTTATCAAAACAGATTCACTGAAAGGGAAACGGATATAAAATCACATACATTTGTATTAATACGTACATAATACAATGTGACTACATATGTTATGATTGTACTGTAGTACACTAAATACAGTTCCAATAACAAGATGTTTAGAACAAGAACTATTGACGATCGAGTAATCAAATTGGAATGCGAAGAAACGATAATTATAAATGTGTATAATATCTCACGGCGAAAATAAATTTACTTTCTAATCATTTCTCACAAGGAGGCGGGTAATGTTTCCCTCTACCAAATAGAAATAAAGTTGTTTACTTTACATGACTAATTTAAATATTAGAATAATACCAAGATAGAACGGGCATGAAAAAGTAACAGGACCGGAACTCAAACCTGAGCCTCTTAATTGAAAGTCGGTTGCTCTATACAACTGAGATATCATCCCAGAGCATTCTAAAATACAGGAGACTTAGGAGGCAGGGTTTCCCAAACGTTTTTCTGCAATGGAACACTTCGCAAACCTGGGAAGTTTAACAGAACACTAAGCTTATATTTAAGTTAGGTAATTCTGCTTGTAAAATTTAAAAAAATCATTTAATTACAACAAATTATTTATTTGGTAATTATTTTTTAATATAAAACTATAATATTGTAATAAAAACTTAAAATATGAATCAATAAATCATTTAATGTCTTTTATTCTCCAATTCTCCATTGACACTCCAAATTGTCGCGGAACACCTTTTCAGGTTCAGCGGGACAGCGATGTTCCGCGGATCATAGTTTGGGAAACTCTGGTATAGAGCAACCGACCGGAAATAGAACGCTCCGGGTTCGAGTCCAGATCCTGTCAGACTTCTTTCACGCCCATTCTCCCTTTCAAATTTTCCTCGGTGCACATATTTATGAGTGGAATCGCCTTTCACCTCTTACTTCGGAATTCGAGTTTTTAAATCTCTTGGAAATAATCTTCTACGGACGTTTTGTGCGTTTATGAAATTCGAATGGCACGTGAGGGAACGTCCTGCGGCCGTAACGCTAGTCATTGAAAATCAAGTAGCTATCTGCCAACACTCGAGAAAACGCCCGGAACCAACAAAGTCGCCACGCTACCCCCACATCCATCCGGGGGACGTAATCATCCGAGTTTACCCGCGCGGCGACAGGAATTACGGAAATCCCGCGGTCCGAAGAAAAAACGGAGATGAAGGAGTCCAGCCACTGAGCGGGAGAGACCGGGGAGAAACAACGAGCAAATTTACGCCTCCCGTGTTTTATAGGGAAGGAATCCGCGGTGGAAAAATGCTCAGGGAGCCGTCGTACGAAAATCTTGCGTTATGGGGGACATCCGTCAAGTCCCCCGCGGCGGCGGAGTCGCTAAGCGGGCGATTTCTCCACGCCGGGGAGGCAAAATTACGCCATCTGTAACAAATCACGCCCTTCCCTGCGACAGATATGTATTTCGAGCCGAATCCCCTGGACCACCGACGAGAGTCGACGCATCGTCCCAGTCACCTCCTTCCGGGAGATGTAGAAGCTGGCACTTTTCATAATTTTCCCCGGATTACTTCTTTATCACCCTCTTTGATAGCCGGGTGTTCTTGTTTGCGTCGAGCAGGAAGGATTCCAGGGGATAAAAAAAACCGACTAGGGGATTAAATTTATTTCCCCCTTGTCAAACGGGGGAACGTCAACGGTCGAAAGATATTCTGGTCGCGGGTAGTCGTCCACGAACTCTATTGACGATGCCTATTTAGGAAGCCGTCTCCGGGACGCCTCTAACCACGGAATATTTTCCCTGACTTCCACCTGTCCACCGTAAACATGGATCCCTCAGTATTCTGAACGAAAGCGACTGTACCGCTAACCCTCCGACTCCTCCGCCATAGTCTCTCGGCGAGATTTGTGAGCGACTCTGATCCAAAGACTTTCCTCGAGGCCATGAAAATTACGACCCGAAGCGACTGCCTCCACTCCCCAGCTTTCCTAACCTCTTCTCCCACTCCCTTCCTTCCCAGAATTTATTATTACGGCCTATATTCAATGCCAGCGGCGGCTTTCAAGCTGGTCTTTTCGGAAACAGCTAACCGAATGGTTGAAGGCTTTATATAAGTCGGCGGGAATATGTTATAACGTACTGCGGCCGGAGAAATCCCTAACGATCCGTAATTGGGAGCCGTTTGTGTTTAACATCCGTATTACACGACGGGTTTGACTGAGGGGGTGACAAAAAAAGACGACGGTGGCGCCGGGGGAGCGGCGAAAGGAAGAAGTATGGAGGGAAAAAAAGATGGGGATGGTTCAAATAGCTATTTGTTGAGTTGGTGTCTGGAGGGCGGGGGGAGACGGTCGTTTTCTTCTCTTGTCGGAGCGAGAAAGGGATTCTGGAGATGGAATTGAGCGTCTTTATTCTTGTTTCGAGACCGGTACGGACCGAAATTTCCCCTAAGGAAGTCGCCCATTCCTATGTAAACGACGTCGTCGAATGCGTCGGATCGACAACTCAGAGTACGACGACTCGGAGTGCGACAACGCATCGGACCCGACAACTCACCGTGCGACAACTGACTGGGCGCCAGCTCACTGCGCGAAAAACAGATCGCTACGACACTTGAAATAATATCCAATTTTGAACGTTTAAGCGATTGAGCGGTAGTCCTTTTACCAATTGCAGATTAAACTAGTATATAAATGATCAATGGTAAAATTAATAATAAATTCAATTGAAGTAGCCTTGATTTGGTGTAATTCCGTAATCGGGATCATATTTAAATAAGTATGCGAATTTCACAAAAACTTATTAATTGCACAACCGGTTTCGAGCTTAACCGCTCATCTTCAGGTGCAAGAGCACAAATGTATACACAGAGGATAATCCTCCCCATCCACATTTCCTACGTTCAACAATTAAATTTTCTTGCATTTGCATTCCTGTCAGTACCTGAAGATGAGCGGTTAAGCTAGAAACTGGTCGTGCAATTAAAGGTCTTCGCGGAATTTATTTATTTATTGCACAAAACCGCCGCAGTTAGTAGCAAACAATTTTGGCAACGTTAACTCACATAACAATTAATATTTTTTTTAATATTACTATGCATACATACAATAAACTCGAATAAATACAAAATAAGTAAGTATGAATAAAAATTAATAAAAAATAAATAAATATAAATATGCAGTACATCTGTGAATTTGCATATTTATTTCAAAATTAATAATAAATAACTCGCGCGATGAGCTGTCACCCGGTCAGTTGTCGCATAGTGAGTTGTTGGGTCCGATGAGTTGTCGCATTCTGAATTGTCGCACTCTGAGTTGTCACGGAGCCAAGGAAGCCACCCATTCCTATGTGAACGACGTCTCTAAAGAGACGCAAACGTGGATTACATGTCGATATCATCCTTTTCCCATCGCAGGTGAAGAAAACGTATCGCGAACAAATATTCGAGCCCTTAAAAAGCTCGCGGAGGAAACAATGCGCTTTGTGTAAAATCCGATCGATTCTCGCGGGGCCATTAGTTGGTGCCCGGCGTTTTTTTCCCCGAATGCTAAATCGGCTTTCTGTTTGCGGTCGGAGATGGAGAGAATTCAATGAAATCGCTCTTACGTAATCTTCCCCGCGCTGAATGTTGCCATCAATAATTGTTTGGCGTGAGTAAAAGGTTTTCCTAATCGATACGAGAAGCGATACTTTCCGAGCCTTTGATTTATGCCCGACCGCGTTCAAGTTTCCCGTCTGTACCGCGTGTCACTTTCCAAAAGAAGAGGAATAAAACGAGCCGTTGCTACTCGGAATAGGCTTTTGATCGAATGGCTGTAAATATTATCTGCGCT
Organism: Sympetrum striolatum; assembly: GCA_947579665.1. NCBI lineage: Eukaryota > Metazoa > Arthropoda > Insecta > Odonata > Libellulidae > Sympetrum > Sympetrum striolatum. The sequence goes on from OX388352.1 coordinate 61,476,053, forward strand.
CTATCTCTAATGAATGGCTCGTTCTGTCAGAGTAAACGTAAATTATAGACGAAGAAAAAGGTTTAGTGTTTTTGCGGCCGATAGATAAACGAAAATTCGAGGAATTAAAGGTTTGCGCTCGCAGCTGTGGGAAAGGAATTATTTTATTCCGTCTTCGAATATTTCTTCACGTTCCTGTCGAAAAGTCGGCGCGGGGTTCGTATAGCAAGAGTCCCAATATTTTCGAAAAGGACCTCTTTATCCAGTGTGACGTTTTTATTAGTAAATAGACAGGTTCGTTTCAAAACGACTACGACTAGATGTTAATACACTTAAAAATAATCTTCGACATGGTACTTCTTCCCCTTAGGTGAGAAGTGAGGTTTTTCATTCTCTGTGGAAAAAGTACTAGTAGGTCTAACAATAAGATTATTTCCATGATGTATTCCCACGATATTTCCCCTAAATCTTTGAAGTTTGTTTTAACATACTTACCCTTAGCCGAGATACATATATACTTTGATCGAACCTAGGCAGACTTTTCGATATGCGAAGCCACTAATGACTTATGTAGGGTCAAATATCATATTGAGATCCTATACGTGCTTCACTGTGGATATTCTACAAGGTTATTCCTACATGTAATTGATTCTTATAACTGACGATTATGACTGACGATTCATTATTTATTTATGTGTATAGCTAGTTTGTTCGGTGAGGGTTTTCCTTTGCATGTGGGAATCCATGTATGTGTGACATTCATTTTTGTTAACTGAAATTTCGTTTTATTTTGACTTGTATTGGGACATAAGCTGTACTATATAAGTAACGATGAATAATTATGTTCTGATAATAATGTTGCACCTGGCTTCCGCCTGATTTTACCTTATGTGTGAAGAAACACAAAACTAGTTCTCAAGTGGCTAACGGTATGATTTTAAGCTAAATTTGAATCCAATCGGAGATGCATCAGTCTACCGCTAGTACATTTGTACGCCTGTGATACTAGAAATAAGGATGTGTTTTGTATCAGCATTTCACATATAAAGAATTAAGACCTATAAATTTGCAAAACAACCATATTTTTCAAATCCTAAAGATAAATCACTTCGCGAGTTTATCGCTGATCTTCTTCAAATCGTATCTTATCGAAACACTTGATCGAATCTAAAAATAAGATCGGCAATAGGATGTAGTCGTCCGAGGCTCTTTTTTTGCTCGATGAAGTCGATATTGCTTTTTGATTAATTCTTGTGTTATGTTTATCTCTTCCTTGAATTTATATCCCTTAATACAAGCATTATATCTAGAGAAAGCTATTATACTATACCAGGTTTGTTGATATATCAAACGATCATCACATTTCTTTGCAAGAAGGTAATAAAATTCGGGAGTAAAATTAAGGAAATAAAGTGTCTACCAGCACTAACTAACGACACACATAGAGCGTTCAATTTAAAACTTTTTACTACCAAGACATTTGATTATAAACAGTAAAAAGAATTCAATGAAAATGTAGTCAGCGTACAATAAAGTATAACAAAGTTTCTTTTCATATTCAGTGACGTATTTTGACTAATTTCCAATCTTACGTTATCCTATTGATTTGGAAAGTTATATTATAAGTTACAAAATTCCATTCCATATTCACTGACGTAATTTGACTAACTTCCAATATCATTATTTTACGTTTTCCTATTGATTTGGCAAGTTATATAATTTATTTATGACGTTTCGCAAGAAAGAATCAATTGAATAAGTACGAATGACCACTAATAAATAGATTAATAAAAGCAAACACAATCGATGAGAATCGCGAACCTTTAGCTATATACGTATAATTCATTATCCCCATCAAAAAATATTTCATTCCCGAGAATGACTGGAAAAAATATAAATTAATTAATTTCGCGTTGAGAAATGAAAGTTTTCGCGAAAGCGAATACGCAGCTGCGGCAAAAAATACCGGCAAATTAATTTTCGCAACTTTTCATGCTCGTATACAAGAGTAGCAAAAAACTGAAATGTGTTTTCTAAGTGTCGAAGTCAAGGCCTTTTCTGTTAATTTAGAGATCATTCAATTTTATATGGCAACTAAGGCCGTTGCAGGAATAAAATACGCGTCCTCATCAGCAGATAGTGGAAGTTATGAGTGAAGTGAAAGGGAAGGAAAACTTGGTTGTAATTGGCGATTGAAATGCTGTGATAGTGCCCGTTGGCGGTGGGATGGCGCTGCGCAATGGATTGGGAAATAGACGTGGAAGAGAGAGAAATGGTCGACTATAGCAGCGGAAACATATAGGAAGCAGGCACTTCGTTTAGAAGAGGAACATCTGCAGAAAAACCTATTTGTAACAGGAAATAAACTGATGGTGGCTAGACGCACTTAGTGTTTGATTTCGGAATCCAATTCTAAGGTAACACCAACCAATAAGTAAACAATAAATAATATGAAAAATAAACATCCACGCAAAATTTCAAAGGTCCCCTGTCGGCCTTCACGGCTTCCGTGGCGGTATATGTGAATGTAAGAATGTATATAAGAATGTAGATACATTTGTAATTATTTATTTTGCTATTACTTTATATTTATATATTTATATATGCTTATTTTGTATTCAGTTGGGTTTATTGTATGTATGCGTAGCAATATTTTTTTATTTTTTTAATTAATTGTTATTTAAGTTAACGTTACTGCCAGTTGCAACTAGGTGCGACGGTTTTACACAATAAATAAACCATTGGTTGCGTATAGATGAGGATTATTTCTTAAGTTGCCAACTCATCCTCAGAAATAGCCTGTTTATGTTAAAGCAATGTCCACCCACCTTTTTGGCGCACGTATATATCTATCTGTAAGGTCTTTATTACGGCGAGATTGAGACTGAAAAGTCTCTTCTTCCATCTAACATTTCGTCAATGATACTATAAACATAAGTTGTGTGTAGGTGAATAGAGAGGAAGCCTTTAGAAGGAGAGGATGTGTAAAAAACCTAAGGTAATATCTTAGGAAAACAGATCCGCTGCAGGAAAACACCCAAAGAGGGGGTGTGAAAAACCTGCTCAAATCTTCTAATACTACATGCTAAAATATGTATAGGATATAGCAATGCTTCCCTTTTCATCTATTTTAGCATTTTGCAAGGTGCTTTTCTATCCATGCCACTGTTTTTACCTACTTGGGCTGGAATCGAAAACAGCTATACTCCGACCAAAAATAGTATAGACCTGGACTTTGAGGCTTTCCTTCACAATGATCTGCGGTCATAATTGAATATGTTATACATTGTTTTAAAGAAAGATTTTTTTCCTTTAAAATGATGTGAATCGGGAGTCAAAATCATTGTCCTACTTAATCTGAGTCTGTGAAACCAGGCAAATCACGGAAATTCGCGAATATTCTCGACTTGGTCATGTTTACAAAATTGCAGAACAAAGACCATGCCTCACAGAAAAATCAAACTTTCTGCAAAAGTGTGGTATATAGTCCTGAAGCTATCTTTGTGGTTTCGAGTTCCGATCACGATTGATTTATATTTTATTAGCATCTGAATTAAAAATCGCTCACCTTCCACAAATTCCATTCTATGCTGTTGTAATATTTGCTATAAGCTCTTTAATGAATTAAGAAAAAACAAGCGAGAGCGAATTTTTTGTAAATGCATTTGGAGGGGAGATAGAGGAGGTATATTATGATGACGTCTCTCCGTTGAACATTAGACAAGTGACCAAAAATGGTAATATTTTGGGTTGAAGCTCCGTTTTAGAATGTAAATGCTATTTTATTCTTTTCATAATTTGAAACTTTCGTACAGGTATTCGCAAAGACCCATTATTCTCAAAGTTAATTAGTTATTATAGTTAGTTTGACCCTTTATTGGCAAGGTTAGGCTCAGGTGGGCCTGTCTTCCACCTAATCTCGTATGTCGTTAGAATTGGTACAGATATAAATTAAATTAAAACAAAAAGACAGAGTAGAGTGTGGGAAAAAATCTTTGATCAACCAACGTTGCGGGTAAACACCCACAGAGAAGGGGGCTAAAAAAAACGCGAAAACACAGTGAAAAATAACAATGTAGTATTGACAATTATAAATTAAGTACAACATATACATAAGTCAATAAATTTTCAGAAAAATAAAATTATTAAAAATAAAAATAAAAAGTCGCTCCATCGTTAATATTTTGCCACTAATTTTGGCGTTCTAAACGGAGCCTATCAACGACAAAATAGAACCAAGAGGATCTAATTTACGCTCATATCGTAACCAGTGTTCCTCTCCGCTCAACTCCTTTAAGATGAAATATGAGCGGGGGAACGCCGAAACCATCGACTTCGTTAGATTGATGATAGCGCGTCGGCCCATCGATAAAGTGTTGAATGTAAATGCGGCCTCGCGTCCGCTCCGTCCACGCTCAGATGACAATTAATAGCTCACTTCATCCCAACGAACAATTCCGGAAGACGAGATTTTATCCAGACACATGTTTATGACTGGAAAAATCCCACTCTCGTTTTAATTTCCCAAATTAAGATAGCTCGGAGGGGAGTAGTTTTCAAACCGTGAAAAATTACGGGACGGCCAGTTTCCATTTGCATAGCTTGAAATTCAAATCCAGAAAAAATGCCGAAATTCGAGAGCCCTCTCTTCCCCCCGTAATTAGTGCCTTGTTCCTCGGTCACTTAATAACCGAGATTACGTAGCACTTATCAGCTCGCTCGCTCCGCTTCCCCGAATAACTTAGCCCGATCTCAGCTCCGAGATCCGCGCCTTCGACTCAGAATTAAGGAAACACCCGCAACTCCAAGCAGATGTCCCACTTAGGGGCCGTACACAAATTACGTAACGTAATTTGGTAGGAGGGGGGGGGGTCCGACCAGGCGTTACCTTCTTGGTACGTGGGGGGAGGGGGGTCAAGGTTTGCGTTACATCACGGTTATAGAACTGCAAAAATTACCAACATGTCTGCATGTTTTAAGTTTGAAATTAAAACTAGGGTTAAGGGGCCGTACACTAATTACTGAACGTAACAGTAACAGGACCGTAACGTCAGGCAGGACCTCTTCCCCCCACTTCTCCGTTACCTATCGAGTGCATTGTGAAAATCTATGGGCTTACATTCAAGAAAGAAAGATTTTTTGATCCCAATAATAATCAACTTTTTAAGAAAAAAATTTCAATTTTAAACGCCATTCATATATTTCACCTAGATTCGATGCCATAACCTGTTGATAATTAGCAACGCACAAAACACAGACAGGGCAATATCCGTGCAGCCTACCACACTCCACTCGCACTCTGACTACTTCCGTTCGACACTCGCTCTCGCTCGGATCAGAGATGCCAATTTTCCCCGGTAAATCGCGCGCGAATTTTAAAATCAACCTTTAGACATGCACACATTTTGCTATTTTTGCAGTTCTAAAACCGTGACGTAACGCACACCCTGATTCCCCTCCCCCCACGTACCAGGACCGTAACGCCTGGCCGGACTCCCCCGAATTGCGTTACGTAATTTGTGTACGGCCCCTAATCACGCTCTATTCAAGTTCTTTTGAAACAAAATTCGTATGGTTAATAATGTAACAAATTATTCAATTATAAATATCTGCCGGGAAATATTTAATAAATCAGAAGATTAGGTAAATATTTGGGTTGAAAAGAGAAAGTGGTCACATGACCATTAGCCGTCCTAGGTATAACAAGATGTCAAAATTACCACATTAGTGTAAGCAAAGTTTTAATTCGTTCATATTTAATTTGGGATTGTATCACTCAAAGTCAAAGAGTTTGAAAAAACAGAAAACTATTTAACTTGAAAATTTTGAAGCAAAACGCTGAAAAACGGTCAAATGACCACCATCCTTCTCTCGACTCCGAAATCCGCGCCTTGGGTCAAAATTAAGGAAACACCCGTAACTCCGAGCAGATGTCCCCGTAAAGAGTTCCGTGCCATTAAATAACCTTTTTACACTCGTTGCCCACGCAAATCTCGGGATCTCCGAGAGTCAGCTGTTTCCTCACCGATGCTATCGCCGAGCGTATTCAGCGATACCTTCGAGGATTAACATTTCAGGGAATATTTAAGATCTTAAACGATGGCGAAGATAAAATTGTGATACGCCGCGCATCGAAAAAGTGGCGGCTTTGCATAAGAGGTTTGGAGGACGAAACAGTGGTGAAGAGATGATTTATGGAGGGATATCGGAGTGGCTGCCGTCGGCGGTCGATAGCTGCCAAGAACACGTTTTACTCAACATTTAACTTAATTGTACCAAGACGCATCCCTCCGAACGTGAAAAATGTTGATGTGTTTACGATGACCGCTGGCGACGGGGAAATTTACTTCGCTCATTGAATTGGGCCCTTTCTTTTCGTGCCCATAAATATAACGTAACAAATAGATAGAACAGCATTCATATTCGTAGATTGTATCGAAGTGAATATCATTATATTGATACATCTTGGCCGCTCTGGAATGGATGTAGCTTGCGATAGTTTCTTATAACTATTTATGTATGTTAAAATAAATATTTGAACGATATCAAATGGAAGTTGAATCGATTCTTATTGATAAATATCCGATGAAACGTCAGTTGGAATGGGATAATAGTTCTTTTGACCTTAACATTTCCTTACTATAAATATTTAAGCTCTAATTTGCTTCTGCCAACGACTGAGATGAATACAAAAGCGCTAATTTGCAAGTAAAGTGTACATCATAACAACCAGTAACCGTTATGTTTGAATGGAAAGTATAAATTAAAACATTTGTGTGTAAAATGAGACGAGAAAGTTTCTCAAATAAAATTTGGGATATATTTTTGTAAAGTCTTAACGAAACAGATATTTATACAATTGATGATTTGCGAATCGCATTTTCAAAACTCATTCATGAATTGCCTCTTTTCCTTCACTTCCTTTAACACTTCAACATTTCATTCCTTTCCACTGGTTTTTAACATTCTTCTCGATATCCACATTTCTGCAGATTCCAGGCGGGCTCTCTCCATCTTCCCTATAGTCCCACATTCGCTTCCATTGAGCAAAGCGCTCCAAAGTAAGGGTTTCGCAAATCTCTTTCTTATTTCTAAATCAACCATAACTTTTGCTTACATGTTATAAGATTTCTTTTGTTTTGAAAAACATGTTTTGTAAGGGCAATTCTTCTTTTCATCACAGGTAAGAATCTATTGTAATTAGTTAGTATATAGCCTAATTGGCAAAATTCTTTCACCTGTTAAATTTCGAGTTCTTTTACATTTACGTTTGTTTTCTATATTTTCCCTAATTTTGTCTACAACCTAACTTTTGTTTTTGTGATGTTTATATTTAACTTATATTTCCTTAAGGCATCAGATAAAACTTTTAATAATCTATTGGTTTATTTTTTTGAGTCTGATACTATGGCAATGTCATCTGAAAACCTTATAAAATGAATTCTAATCCCATTAATTTTAAGTCCTTTTGTTTTTGCTTCATGATAATGCTTTCTAAATTAGTGAATCTACTAGTAGAACCTCCAATGGGCATTTAAAGGAAGATTTAATATCAACGTTCTTGAAGAATAAGGAATTTAACGATACCATTCTTATGGAAAGCTTTCCCAAATTTAAATCTCTTGACAAAGGAGGTCAAAGACTGCAGACTAAGCTAAATTTTGTTATATTCATACTGCATAGATGTGGATTGCTTACTGGAATGTTATAGTTCTTAATTACTAAATTTCTGAGAAAAATAACTTAGTCCCAATTCCACAAGAGGAATTTATTATTAAGTAATGTCTATTATGGAATTGAACCAAGTCATTTTTTCTGAATTCTGATACCTACTGAATTTTTATTTATGTTTTATGCTCGCTACAAAACTAAATGTAAATGTGCTTATACATTCTTTTAAATTATTTCTTGCTATATTTGTGCGATTTTTTTTCAGTTCTCTGTATATTAGCGGAGGTTTACCGCAAGTCTACCTAAAAGCGGTTTTACGTCCTTTGTTTGAATGACATTTCTTTTCAAAATATATCATAAAAGTCAGGAATGTTTTGTCCAAAACTTCTTTCGTAGTCGCATCATGACGGTTCCATCTGAAAGAGAAACCGAATCGGGAAACAACCGCCCCGTTGTCGGATCAGCCTGACCACAAGACAAAAGATTGAATCAATAACCCGATCGGAAACAAAAAATCGGAACTTGGATTGATGGCCTCGCAGACCAGACATAACCAAAGCGGAAGGTATCGCGTATCGGAGCGACAAGCAGATTGATTCGAGCACCCACCGATCACATCGGCGTCGACTTGAAAGACCCTTTCGCGGAAATAACCTTTCTAAACCTATTTAACGACACTAATCCCCGGCGAAAATTTCGAAACCTCCCGCCGTAGAAGTGGGACTCGGAATTTTCATCGCGCTTTTCACAAGTGCCTTCTATTCACCTTCCGCTGATGCACTCCAGAACGGGCTTTTATCCGTGTTTTAGAGCAGAATTTAAAGAGAGTTTTAGCGGGCGCTTAGCGGTTCACCGATACATTCCGAAAACCTGCCTCCCGGATGGTCATGTGGACAGCACGTTTGCCTTTGATGAAAGCGATCCCGGATGAGAGCCATTGCGAAAAATGATGAAAGGAAATAACTTAGCATCCCTTATGACTTTCTGCGATATTTATTAATTTCTCATGGTGTAATATACTATAATCATGTATTACTTTTACTCTGTGTTTCAGATTTGACTGCCCGCATATTTACTTTTTCGTGTTGTTTTTTTCATTTTTTTGTTTCTCTCTTCAGTATTATTTGTATAGCTTAATTTTCATATGCTGAGCTCTGAGCTGTTAAGGGATCGTCCATTAATCACGTGAGGCTCGAAAGGGGGGGGTTGAAAATATCACAAGGGGGAGGGGGGTGCAGTGAGATATCACGTGTATTTATATTTTCGTTGAGCGCGCGATTTATAAACAGAAAAACGGCCGCGCGGCTCGGCTTTCCAGTAAGTCCGTGATTTTGGCACCGAAAACATGCGTAAATCGTTGCCATGTATATTTTCCCTTAAAACAATGCAACAATAATAAGTAAAATTATGTTTTTCACATCATTAAACCTTTCATTTATTATGTTATGCCAGTCAGAAACAACCTGCAACCAATATGTCTGTCTGGACATTTTTATCATGGTGCTTAATTTTCCAGAATTAAAATAGATTATACCTGTTTTTTAAGATAATCTTCTGAAAATTTTAAGATACTTTGTACCAAAAAATACACTTGATTTTTGGTAGGGAAGGTTAGTCTAAAACCTCACCACGTATCACCAAGGGGGAGGGAGAGGGGGTTAAAAAGTTGCAAAAAAACATCACGTGATTAATGGACGACCCCTAAGTGAAAGTATTTTAATATAATAAGGTGCTTACAATTTATGTGCTATTGACATTCTGTCGACAGACTTAAGTCTGATGGAACGCATCGATGAACTATGTTTACAATCGATATGAACTGACTTTACTTGGTGGAACGCCATTTATGAAAATAAACCGCAGACTTTGTATTTTCCACAAAAATTTATTAATACACTACCGGTTTCGGCCATACAGCCATCATCAGGTTCAACTATGTTTACGTTTACATAGAGTTTTGATGGTAACCCCGAAACAGGTTATACCTATAGGGCACCTATTTCTATCATAATATTTATTTTGTTTGTATTCCTTGCAAGATGGAATAAATTTACTTTACTTTACTTTAATTTACTTACTATGATCTATCTTGGGAACCTTACATTTCTTATTATTATTGGATATTATAATAACTACTGTATAAAATTATTATTACTATATGACAAGCTTTTGCGTAGGATGATAGTCTCATGTTAAAAAGAACTCACTGCTCTTACTCCATCTAGAAACACCGTCCCCTTCCGTCGCCTCCTCGGGCAACTTCCCGTTCCAGACGCGCCTCGGGGTGAACGCGAAGAACGATCTCAAACCCGTGCTCATTATACCGAAAGGCCGGCACAAACCGGAAATTCAGCCTGTTATAAAATTTTATTTGGGGCCGAGCCATTATTAAGATCACACCGAGCGTCATGCTTGGTTTTTATAGTCGATACGCTGAGGTTTAGGACACAATTAAGGGAGCGGAGAAGGAGCCTGTTCCCTTCCTTCGGCGCATCCGCCCAGGAGATGTATGGCGGAATTATACGATCAGGGGCTGTAAATAAGCTCCGCGGAGGTGATATGAATTTTAAAGTCCACTCGTAAAGCGACGTTTCCTTTGAAAAAGGAGGCATTCCAACGTCCGCGCGGATATGATTTCAGGAACGGAAAAGTGAAATATAGGGGATTTTTCCGTCGGTGTTTCTCGGGGATGTGCCTGGGTGATCGGACGTCTTGGTTAAACCGCGGGTAGCCTTGGTTATTCCCCGCTTTATGGGACGTTTTCGACTCGCCGATTACCGGAGACGACGGAAAAATACGATGAACGCTCAAAAAGTTCCCGAACTTATTTTTTCAAAAAAAAATCAAAATTTTCAACTCAACAGTACAAAGGAGCCTGATATACTTTGTGGCTTGAGTAAATATACCGTTACACTCCAAAATTACATATAAAGACATACCTTAAAATTGTTTAATCATAATGTATTAATTTAATCATTTCATATTAAGGGTTCAAGGAAAGGGAAGCTTCAAACGGCAGGTTTCATTACAAATTTTTAATGCAAGATACGTTAAAAAAGTTCCCGAACTTTTTTTGCCCGCGAAAACGCCGAGCAGGAGAAATGTAAGATTCTTGTGGTAGATAGCGCCACATCTTGTGGGTACAGCTGGGTCTGTTGGTGCTACATTTCAGTACTGTGACTGTGTAAGTTATCACGTGCATGTTAGAGGTTTGCATGGGCCGGGCCTAGGCCCGTGAGCCGACGATTTATGGAAATTTCGGGCTCGGGTCGGGCTTGAGAACGAAAGTTTGCACCTACGTTCGGGCCGGGTCGGGTTCGGGCTCAACGACGAATGGGCCGAGCCGCGCCTGGGTTGAAATTTACGGCCCATGTAGACCTCTAGTGCATGTACGCTCCGGAGGAAAAGAGGAAAATGTCGCAGTTTGAGCAGCGTTCCAGCGTGAGACTCTGCTAGAGGTATAAAATCTCCATTAGCCGTCTTTGTCGGCGTTCCTCGTCTCATTCGCCGGTATTTTGAGTAAACAAGAATGGACACCGCACTTTTAAACCCCTGATTCCTTAACAGTCGTGTTCCAAATTTTCTTTCTTCACGTGAGGATCTGGGTTTTGCTGTATCGTCACCTGTGATCAGTCTGCCCAGGAGAGTAGGGTCAGCATCCACAACGGTGATGTTGACGCCAGACAACAGCAAAAGTTTGTTGGGGACCAAATGCCGGCAGACTTAGAGCATCCGTAAATCATGCAAAATATCATGACAGCTTCCAACAGAGATATCGGCTAACCCAGCTACTTCTGCGACGCTTTGGCGACGATCTACACTGATAATGTCTCGCACTTTAGCAATGGTTTCATCATTAAACGGGACAAAATAAGTTCGGGACAGTTGAACGCACCTTATATAATCGAAGTTTCCGCTGACGGGCTAGAGGTTAAACCAATCTTCGTATCTTTCGTAATTACGATAAATTAACGCATTCGTCCGATATGATCATTAAAAATAATACCCCGCTCCGGGGAGGAAGGTGGTAAAAACGGCTTGATTTATAGCCTCGGCCGGTTTTTTGCTATTTTGTAGCGCGATGGCGTTTTCCCCCGTGAAATATATACCTTAACCACCGGTTAAATAAATTTATCCAAGGAGAGCCTGACCCATTTTATTCCATCAGCAGGTTTGAAACCCGTTCTTTGGCGGACGACGGTGTGAGCGTTCGGAAAGCAAAATTATTATTAATGCGCGAGCCTACCCGTTTCAACCTAGCTGAGAATTATTATGCGTAGCTGCTTTCAACTTCCTTTAAGGTAATAAGATTTACGTTAACATTATTACCCTGGGAGCAAGAGGCGGCCTTTGACAAGCTTGACATAGTACTAGCTTCATATTCTGATAAGAGGGCCCATTTCCATAAATTATGTCGATGGAAGACCAGAAATACTAGCAGTAATTATAATTTCGGAGGGTTTCGTAACTCTCGATTACCTCCTTGCGCCAGTCACACCAGGGAGTGACTGCGACTATGCATACAAATATATATATTAGACTCGAAGCATTCCTGCGTACTTTAACACAGAGCTACTTATCAGCCAATAAACATTGTCATTTTCTTGCTCGTCTTAATTTTGTCTAATTTTAAAAATGGATCGAAACAATTAATCAAAATTAAAGAATATGATAAACACAAGAGGGATCCAAGGACGACCCCAGAAAGACATTTTAACAAGAGTTTTGAAGTAGGAATGAAATCCAGCTAAGATATTACCAGCAATTAACTTATTAATTTAAAAATATAATATCTTTATTTAACATTATTCTTACCTTTTTTCCTAGATCAGGTAGAATATCTCAAGTGTTTCCGTAGGTCTTATTTTCGTATACTTCAATCCACGTCAAAGACTTGTTGATTTCGGCAACGGTTTTCATAAATTTCGCCCACAATTTGGCCAAGAGAGCCGTCCACAAGGTCACTAGATTAAATACAATTAAGGTAGCATTTAAAACGGGAATAATGAGAAAACAAGGGACAAACAATCGTGAAAGAATAATGCGTCTCAATTTTCTTTTTCAATATCGTCCTCCGCCAGCCTATACAACCGTTCCATTTTAACGTTTCTGAAAAAAATATAAACCCATCTTTGATCTACGAAAATTTGTCAAGGTATATCCACTGTATCCTTTTAAAAAAATACACACCGATCCTTAAGTACTAATATCTTTTGCGAATACTCATGCAAGAGTTTTTGAACTTTGGGCTGGCTTATTTTCAATTCCAGCTCTTTAAGCGGCAGCAAAGGACCTTTAAAGATGTTTCATCACTACAGTCTTATAAACTTATTTCATCTACAGAAGACCATATTTGTATTTCTTTCCATAAGAATTACTAACTCTTTCAATTACGGCCTAAATTCGTTCAAACCTTTGGACAAGTGGCGATAGCGTATGTTTTCCACATTTAATTATAAAATGAATTGTCTGTATTTCAATGGTTACATAAGATTTAAGAAGTATGTATGAAAGATATCCGTCCACGATATCCTGGCTCTGATTGATTCTTGTACAATGATTAAATTTGTAGATGTTTTAAGACACTATAATAGAGATATAGGAATCTTTAGATAAGCACAATTAACAGCAGAAGGCTTAACTGAGTGGTTTTCCATTTCAATGGATCTGATTTGTTTTGCCAAGTAAAATATAAAATGCACTGCTACATTTCCGCGACGAATTACTTACACGAACGGCTTCAGCCAACTTAGGTCATAAACAAGTGAAGTAAAGGTTCAACAAGCGACACAAGGTAGAAATTTTCGTATTTAGCTCGTAATTTGATCTGGGACTCAATAGTGTAGTATTTTTTCTTGGTACAATATATCAGATCCATTTTAGCTGATCATAAAAATGGAAATCCACAAACTTGAGAATTGAAAAAAAAGGAAAAAATCAGGTGATTCTTAAACACAAAAAGTTCACTTAAATGTTTTCAGTTCATTAATTTTAGCGTATTCTTCCAATAAATATTTTCTTTTAACAGCTTCAAACAGAAGACAATCGATTAGGATTCTAATCAAAAGAACGCAATATTTCCCAACCCAATTTCATTGAATATTTAGCTTTTTTCCTCAAATTTCATTTAAAAAAATGTAATAGTAAATGTAAAATACATTCAACGTCCTTTTGAGCCAACTTTATCTAAACTTGTTTTTTTTTATTTTCATGAATACATTTCATATATTTCCCTCCTCTTTTCGCAGGAATAAACGGTCAACGTTACCATCCCGGAAGCGAACCAGGATTCTGCATAGAAACTGCCAGAGGACTAAAAATTTGATCGCCCATCAAAGTTTCTCCAAGCACGCCTATAATTTTTATATTGATCATTCGTTCTCGAGACAATGTCGCGAGAATACGTGCGCAAAATTCCTGCTCGGATTTCGAATCAAAGGATACATTCTTTATGAGAAGGAGGCGGCGCGTCATAAAAGAATGGACGATGTCTTGGGGAAGTTGTCCTTCCTCCCACAAGAAGCATAATTTTATATCTGTATATGCACGTCAAATTACAATGTAAGGACCATGTTCTTATGAAACAGATGGTAACTCTAAATGTATTACAATGTCGTGTCTAAGATTTCACTAGGATTCTATCACTTAATAACTAAAATGTTAATAACTTCTCTAATGAAAACATGAAGATCCCTATAATATCCATTTCAATAATTATTACTATTTACAAAGGCAAACATCCATTCCCTAGCCAGAAGCTAGCCCGGGATTCGAGCCCGGGTCCTTATCAATAGAGTATGCCAACAACTTATCCACCGCATCAGATATGATGATTTCCAAATGAGAAATTTTTAAAGAAAAATAAATAAAAGATTTCTAGTTTTTCTGTTTTTCGAATGATAAAATATGATAATTAATAAGTATCATATAAAATCCATAGATATTTTTACTCTTACTCTTTTACTTGTAATGTGTCAATCTATACAGAATATGGATGAAGAGAAACTAAAGAACTTGTACATGGTAAAGAGGGTACAAGCACCTCAGTGGTGTAATTAAAGGTTAACAGGTTAAAGGTTAGGGGTGGATCTAGAAACTTGCCAAGGGAGGACGTTTAGGGCAATTTCCTCATGAACTCATCTGAAATCAATTTTTAAAAGCCTCTTGTAGTGGTAAATAGAGTTTAGATATGCATAGCGGTCATAAAAAGTTTCGCAATGGGATTGTTATGCAAGTTACTCACATTCTAGGCAAATCGCTACATCTAACAAGTCATCAAGGTGAGTGAGGAAGGGACCCCTGCATCCGTCAATGGTAAGGAAATACATCTCATACATGAAATTCCTAACAACGTAAGACCAACAAAATATCCTGTAATAATACATTTTAATTTAATTTCTAGGTATTCATTCATGCTCATTAAATACTGCTCACTTATAATTGAGTGTTAAAATAAATGAAAACAAGGAAACCGCGAAACAAAGTGTCTTTGAAACCGAGCCTTTCAAGCAGGTCCCTTGTTGGATGAAGTCTTTTGGAAGACACTAGTCATATTCTCTGCGAATACTTCCTAGATCGAACTAACAGAGACTAACTAACTTGTTAGAGACAATAATGATATGGGTGAAAGGATTTCGAGTGCTAAGAAACCTTGGTTGCATAGACATGAAAATTAACCAAACATAAAAGACCTGGAAGGAAGAAACACCTAAGAAAAAGGAGTGAGAAACGAATCGGAATGATAGAGAGGATAAAAGTACATTGGATAGGCTAACATAAAAAAGGTGACTGCTCGTACACAACGTTAATTAATTACAATTTCTCTTTTCAAATTAAACTGTAAAAATTTCGGATATATCATTTCCCAAGACATTTCCAGTAATAAAAATGTATTATTTTCATGATAAACCTCTTTTTATCACTCACACTTGCCATCTTGTTCTCTTTACTTATCGTTGAAAGTTTCCCAGCAGTAAACTTAGGGGTGTACATTTATAAAAAAGATTATCGGCCATTCACAGAACTGTATTTCTCCTCATCCAAACTCAGACAGAATTAATTACTATCTTTCTTGCACCTTTGTGTACTGAGGATTTGCATCGTAACAGCCAATATCTTTGTAGCCATTCCAGATACATGATTCTTATATATTTATGACACTGGAAGGTTTTTTAAACATTAAGAACTCATATGAATTGAATGTTATGGAAGCGATACAGTTTCCCTTTAGTGTTTCTTTTTCTTTCTTTTTCTATTAAGATATCCTTCGTCAAGAATTACATCCATTCATTTAGAATAGAAGTATGTTTTAATTTCAATTGATTAATGTAGATCTATCAACTTAAATATCAACTATAACCGAATTCACTCATAGTAACTTGTACGTGCAGCAAACTGGTCGCATGTGCATTCTCACCTAATCCAAACGGCCTAGCGGCAAAAACTCTCCTGAAAGTTTCATAGCATTTTATATTTCAAAGGTTCACAATTGAAAATAAATAGACAAAACATTCTGATTCGAATCCACTTTAAGAAGTAAAACACATCCTTTTTAGATTTCATTAAAATAGAACAAACTTAAAATAAACGATAAACTACAATTTTACAAAGATACGACGATGTACTATGTGCGTTATCTGAGACTCAGGAACTATTTATTATTATTATTATTATTATTATATAATGCTACAAGTGGGCTAATCGTCCGGTGGCAACACATATACATATATTACACATATTATTATAATTCCCATTTATTGAGTCCCACATATTTTTTATTGAGCCTGATGTGGCTCAATGCAGGTAAAGCTAAGGTAACCTGCTCTAGTAACTACTATGGTAGCGCCACTAGAAGTGACTCAGTAACGCCTAAGTTTCGTAATCTCGCTACATGCAAGAACGCAACCTCTGCCAAATTTGTGAAGAAGAGAGAACATTATTCAATTCAATGCATTAGTACTTCTCATCATGAGGATGAATATAAAAGATTTACAGTGTAACTGTATTTAACTGTGGTTGCAAGTATGGCCTGTTTTAATAATTCTTCAAAGTTTGACTACGTAGTTAAGGCAAACGTATACATTTAATTATAATTACAATACTTTATATTCTCCAATAACAGAGTATGAAATTTATATATTCATCAGCCTGCCTATCGCTTATAAAGTAGTATCTGGTAACAGATTGGACTTAGGAAAATACCGAAATCTTTTCTCATTTTAAACAATCGAATGAAGCCGCCAGCGCCGCGTCACCATTCCGGGATAATTGCCGAATTTTGTTCTTAAAATCGCACTTAGCGATATTAGCATTTGCTTTGAATTTCCTATATTTACCGTGGCCACTCAAGCAAAGAAGAATCATTCAAAATATTCCCTTAAAACCTATTCCATGTGTAAACTTTCCATGGGTGAGATTCAACGAGGAGGAGGTGGTAACAATAGAAAATGCTACTCAAAGAGAAGAAATTTCTCAAGCTAATTACCTCTTGGTTAAAAAAGATTTTTTTAGACAATGCAGACTATGAAGCTAGCAAAGGTTTAAACTGTCAAACGTCCCTTGTTTTTCCCACGCTACTTCCCAATATCCTGTTTACTTTTAGTTCCTTTATGAAGCATTTGTCTCTATCATGAGTGAGGAGGAAATGCAGAAATGTTTCATGGCCACAATAGAAATAAAAGTACCACATCCTTGAATAAAAAATGAATTCACACTAAAATTTATAAGCCTTGATGTCCTTCGCTGTATGTCGAGATTATGACGTAAATATGACGATGGATAAATATCTTGAAAATCTAATTAAAATGTATTTCATTTCTATAAATGTATTTTGGTAACTTCAGGGACATACAGGAGGAACTCTCTTACTATAAAATACCCTAAATGGGATACTCAATGACACATAATCACTGGAAAATGCACGCAAAAGTTTACATTTACCTCTTAAAAACTGAGTCAACATCAGACTTGTTTATTTTATGTCTTACTTCATGAATGTTACACCTTTTACAATTTCCTGAATACACTTAATAAATTACCATCGGTTCTTAATTGTGTCATACGAGATTACAATTACTTAGACCAAAGCCAGAGCCTCGGATTTGAAATACATACGTTTAACCACTGATTTCCGATGTCTGTAATTTTCTAGATGTAGTGCCATATAGTAAAACTTTCCATTAAGATTTCTCTTTAAAATAATATTCTTAGATGATCACCTTAGAGTTGATATAAACGTTTGAGTGCTACCTAACACCAGCGTGAGAAAACCACGGTGATGCGTGAAGGTGTTGAAATACGTAATCAATCCATTGGCTATTATTGGCAATCAAGTTGCGAGCATAAAAAGCGACTTACAGAGAAGGGGTGAAGCATAAGATAGCAAAACGTTTGACTTTTATCTTTCCAGTGGAACTACGAAGGAAATTGCTATTAATCGTTCTAATTATTCGTCTTCTGCTTAGTTAGAATAATAACGATGTAAGTGTTCGCGGGTGACAAGGGTGAATTCATATCAATAAGAACCATACATTTTTATTAGAATCTTTTGATAGACTTTGCAAGATTTCTAGTACCTTGAACCCAAAGAATATTTTGCTACTGTAACCCACTTATTACACCCAACGGCAGTTGTGGAAAACGCAAATCCATGCTTAATCCAACTGCTACTAACAGGAGCTTTGCTTGCAACATAATATATATCAATACCTTACTCCTTTGCTTCATCGTAAAGGAAAAGAAATGGCGTGAGCTTTCGAGCGCGAAATATCGGAGAAAATTGCATAATAAATGTAAAAGATATCTAAATCGATACCAATTGTATAATAGAATGATTCAATCAATCAAAGATTAGAATTTGATTTGTATTCTTAAGGACATATCGATGTATTCCGCAACAGAAGAAAAACCTGGCTGCACCGTCGGGAAGAATTCTTCCTCCGCAAAAAAAATCATTTTTAAATTTCTCGTCAGATTTGTTTCTATAACAAGTCCCCTTCTCCCTCCATTTCACCACAAAAGCGGAATTCACTCGAGAGGAAATCCTGAGCAAGTCTTCTGGAAGAAAAAACCCTTTAGGATCGACAACACTTCACCAATAGCTCTTCCAGCAGTGAGCACACCCTCCTTGGAACATGGCACGATCAAAGGAAAGCGTACTCTCTTGTAAACTGTTTGATGATCGAACTATTTCTTTCTTTCTTCGTGCTCTCCCGGATCGTGAGTGCAAAGGATTCTGGGTGGGGAGGGGCAGTTAGGTGCCGAGAAGGGGTGGCCATAAACTGCCTTTGCCGGCTCAAGAACCCTGACAAAGGGGCGAAGGGCGGGAGGGGGACGCAGAATAAACTTTCAGAGGATGGCAAAGCTTTTAAAGGAGCCGACAACCCGCTGGACAGTCGTTTAAATTTACTGAGCGAGGCCAATAAAACGGTTGAGGATTTACCCTTTCCTCCCGTCTCCCCGTTCCCCCCTTTCTTTAAAGCCATCCGCATCAGCCCAGCAACTATTTCTCCCGCTCGCCGACTTTCTTTTATACAAAGAGGATGAGTGGGTAATGGCTTAGAGAGGGAAGGGTTGGAGCCGAAATGGACCGGCCTGTCACTCGACGTGAGATATTGGGTCCGGAACGAAAATTGGTTCTGAGACGGTTCCGCGGGTCTCCCCCGAACGGGTTATGAAGGAGGTATTTGAGGAATTCTTGCGCCGGAATTGCGGATTTTTTTGGGTTGATCTGCGGATTCGGGTAGCGAAGTGGAACGCCCGCTGTCTGCCGTGATGCTAACAATGGCAACGGAATGGCTAGATTGGGATAGGTATATTACCTGCGATTAATGATAAGCAAATTGTAAAATCGCCAGCAATAGGTTATGCAGGTATCAGCTATAATAATAAGAATGTTTTATTCCTTTTCTGTGATAAAAAGATACACATTTTTGAACATCAAGTAAGGAATATAGGTACCCTGAAAGTGAGAATCACTAGTTTTAGGGTTACCGGCATAATTACTGAAAAAATAATCTTTTGGACTGCGAAATTGTAAAATTACTTCCGAAAACGTAATTTCGCTAAACTCATTTAGTAATCGCAACCTAAATACCAATTTTCTTTCTTCCGATAGTTCGCAAACAGTGTATTTGATGCATCAATGTAAGATGCAACTGGCATATCACTTCGCAATACATTATTGCTGTTACTACACTAAGCTTTAAGCATATATTTATAAACCAACTTATATAAATATGAAGCACTGAATCGAAAAGCATTCATTGTGTATTGGATATGAATTTATGAAGAATTTACCGTCTAAATTTTACTCCATCAATAAATAATGTATGTACATGATCTTCTGATGATTTGAAAAAGATGAAACAATGTCATGTAATTCGGCAATATTCATCGTTAGATTAAAAATAAACTGGAGCTGAAAATTATCCAGAATCAATTCGATGTTGGATCATAGAAAGAATTCGGATATTACCACTGGTTTTTTAAAGACAAACAAAAATAATTTCTAAAAATTCACAAGGCCATGTTTATACTTGGCACCAAGGATCCTGAATTCATTATCGCTTAAGGTACTACATAAATACATATTAGACCTTAAAGAATGCCATTAGGCCAGGTTCAACTTGCAAATGCTTTCATGACCTCACGTGCTAATTGTATAGGAAAACGAAGGTAACAATTAATTTGAAGAGACTTTCTACTATAACTTGTTGTGATAGGCGAGATAGAAGATAATATTCATGTTTTTATTTGTTTAAAGGGTGGGAAAGAGGCGATGTTGATCTCCGTAAAAAGCTGAAGGTTCACTAACATTGTTTTCTACCAAGGGCGAATTTTGATGCAGTTGTTATGTGAGTAGTGAAGTGTTTGTGAAATATTTCGAACTACCATGAGATACTTCAAGTTTACGAATCATAAACAATAACTATAAAAAAGATATTGCTGATGACATCTTTAGACTAAAATATTTAATTTAGTGTTTTTGTGAGTTGTGACTTTCATAATTTCTATTTCCTTCCCACTACTTACATCCTCCACAGTAATTTTCAGGTCAAAATAAGCATATTTATAGGACTTATTAGACCTGATCTTAATTACTATAATGCTTTCATTCATACAATCAAGCATATTTGTAACTACGTAGATATTAGCATTTTTTTCTGATAGAATTCTGTCCTAAACTTTCAATTTAGAGTCTTAGCCTAATCTTTCAATCTTTCCACCATTTGCAAATACATTCCTGAAATATGTTCAAGTTCGCTGTTATTCTTCCACGACATATTTATCCATTTTTATCTCGTTTGAGAACAACGCAAGATGCCCTGGGGATTGAAGGAAAACCTTTATTTAAAGAAGCAAAACTTTATCTCGACAGCCACGTATCGTAAAAACATTGATAAGCTTGCATTTGATATAAAGCATCCGATACAGTCGAAGTTGTTAGCTGTAAATATTTCCTTTAGTTGGATTTTCAGGTAGTTGGGGAGTGGCACTGTCCGTTGATACTATGATAAATCTTTCTCGTTTGAAAGCATTTTTGACAGAGGTGTTTCTGAGTCTTTCCATGTCCTTGGCTTTGAGACAATATTTGATGTCAATTCCACCCCAAAAATGATGCAATAAATAACCTTATATATGTTTTCTTAAGTCACATTTTCTGAGAATGACGTTTTTGTACTAGGTGACTAAGGAGTAATCTTGGCCATACTTTGTGATGAGCAATTCTACGCTTATCTATCAACAACTAATATACGCTGAGATTGATAACCAATTATTATAATGATATTAATATGATAGATAACCAATGAAATATGATAATCTTTGTTATAATGATTATAATCATTGCTTATCCATCGCAACGTAATTATTTGCATAATATCTCATTAACTAGCACTATCAATCCTTGTGGAATCACAAAATATTTTATAAGTATACAACTCTGGACTTAATAGTTTATACCTCTTTTCATGCTGATTACAATTTTAATCAATTATACGCAGGATTTCAATGTGTGATTTATAGAAAGTATCTTCTCTGGACGGTAACCTTTCAGCGATGAAATTTGTTCTACACACTTAAGATAAAAGGATGTGGCCAAGAGGAACATAAGGTGAACATTTCAATAAAAGAATGTTTTCTATATAATTTTACTTTAAGGTGGGTAAACTCACAATACAGATGGATTACAATTGCAATAAGTGAGTTTTCTCTTGTATCTAACTTTAAAGCGATTAAGAAGCATCTTAGTAACATCCGGACCATTGAAGAGACCAGTAAATTGCCTAGAAATTGACAAGGAACTTAACCTAAAAGCAGACGTAAACTAAGCACCAACTGCATTTTTGTAACAACGTGGTAGCAACAGAGTGTTGCAATGGATAACCGAGGGGCTAAGTTACATTTTCCTTAAAACTAACCACCCAAGGAAATTGTAAAATGGTCCCCATAAACAAACTTTTATACCCATCACTGATCCTAGCGAAAATTTAAATCCGCTTTGAATAGAACACTTGGGTGTGGCATGAAAGCTACTCCTCTCTCTCTCACCCCTAAGTAAAAAACATTCGTATGTAAAATATCTTCACCTGACCATTCCGGAGAAAGCTCCGCAAGGAAGCAAAAGTTGCAATTCGTTTGGCAGTTAAAGTACTGGAAAGCGTGGTCGTAAAATTGATGCTATTATCGTATTATTCTAACGAAAAAAAGGTACTAAAAGCGAAGTATGTGGCGTCTTTCAAAGCATTCCATCTCCCAGAGGCCGGGCATGAATCACGGAGGTTCCGCTGAGCATATAACTCCGCTCATAGTAAAGAAGATACCAAACGATTTGGCCAATGTGTCCTCGGAAGATGCCAAACATTCCCATGAATATGGGATCTGTGTAATAAAATTATAAGGCGGCTTTCCCTGGATGCGTCCGTGCTCGTGATGGGTGTACTGCATGAGACGAGATAAAACGTCCAACATCCGATTACTGAAGAACCATTACTGAAACTAGTATCCATACGGAAGTTAAATATCAACGGTGTTGGTTTCCTGATGGATTTTACTCATGTCATGATAACTGCTGAGGCGGGTGTGAAAACATCCTGGAGCCTTCTTGAAGTTTTTGTCCACCGGGGAATTTTATTCGACCATGATACTTGGGTGGCTAAAAGCAGCGTTTGAATATCAATGGGATGCGTTTTTGTGCATATTCATACCAGTTTTAATGCTGACCAAATAGGGAACTGAATCTAGAAGGTCGAGCAGCTAACTCTAAATCTTGCAATAGTAGCACTTCCATACGGAATACGCAGCCGTCTTATTGACTCCTACAGCACACATTTAAAAATTCAAACTTCTCTACACATTAAACTAAGACTTCGCTAGTTTGCCTAAAATCAAAGCTTTGGAGATGAAAACATCGTGCGTGGAATATAAGATTATCTTAATTCAATTCTCAACTCCCAGAAAATGACAAAACGAAATGGGTGTGTGGGAAATTTAAAATATACTTCTCAAGCGAATGCTACACAGCAACATACTCAGAGCATACCAGTCTGGAAGCAGTTCCTTATATTGTGCTGTAAATCTATTTTAATATTTTTAATGCATAATAAAGCGATGACTGGATACAATGAAGCCGAGGAGAAGTGGTACCATTTTTCCAAGCGATACTCTTTAATTGTCCGACAAAAAATCCAGGGACAATATTTATTATTACCGGGAAGAAAGTTATCAGAAACGGCGGAAGAATTCCACTTTAAACGGGTCTCATCATTCATTTTGAAAATAGCTGATATCATATTTAAAAAAGAACCTTCTTCGATGCTATTTATTCTCTCCATTACTGAATCTCATTGCCATCTCGGTACTAAACAGACGCTTAAAGGTGTTACACAAAGTACCCTCGATAGGCAATGCTTATATATACCTTCCAATCCCTGGAACATCGAGAAAAACTATCGAATTTCTTTGTGCCGAAGGCGGACTTCTTCTGTGCCTCTTTTCCTACGTTGAGGAATACATTTTGTTTTTGATGTATGAAGTAAGACTTTTGGCTAAATCTGTTCCCATGCAAGGTAGAAAATAAGTGCTTTTTGATATTTTATTCATAACATCTAAATAAATAAAGTAACTATTGCAAATGAATAAATAGCTCCAGTAATCAGTCCATTGGAAGCTGTAATGTGCATAGTCAAGGGTTACTGAATTTGCCACAAGAGAGGAAGTTTCTAAGGGTTATGGTTTTTTTGGTATTATCACTGTATGATGATCAGTGATTATTCTGATGCTCTGTGTATGACAACCTTTGGAGGTGTTAAGATGTGGCCTAAGGTTTTGGTCATGTTCGAAAGATTTGAAAATATTTCACCATCCACTAAATCTTTATCGTTTTATCGTTAATTATAATATTCACACTTTCGGTCTTGTTCTACTTTTAGGTACATACATACATTATGTGGCTCTTGTTTTATACATATTGTTAGAGGCATATCTAATAATTTCTTATAACTTATGTGAGTGGGGTGTTACATGTGTTTAATAAATTATTATTACTAGCTTACTTTTCGCAAGTTAGTACTTCCAGGTTAACTTCTTTCTATCCAGTTCAGGCTCCCGGATAGTCTATGCAAAAGCACTTTTGCATTAAGTGAGATACAGAAATTGAAAAAGATGAATTTGAAGCTGGAAATTCAATAACGCCCAAAAATTAAGAGGGCATACAGTTGTGCTGTTATCCAGTTCATGACAACATGAAAGTCTTGAGAGAAGAAGAATTAAGAAGGACTTATTGTATTTATTTGACTTAATCAATACCGGGGAAAATGTTAACCTAGTGAGTAAAATTAATTTTTATGTACCTAAATTTAATGTAAGGCCAAAGAGGGCTTTTATTTAAAAAATGTGTAAACAAAATATTGAGCCAATAATTCAACAGTATATAGATTATGCCAAACCTTTAATATGTATTGTCAAGAACTTGATTTGTTTCAAAAGAGAAGCCTTTTCTGTTCGCAATTAAACAAAATTGTTTTGTAAATTGAGTTTAAAATTCTTCTCTTATATGTATAAGATTGTATTACAATTTATTGTATGTATCAGTGTTTGCCCTGTAATTTTTTTTGTTGGGCGAACTTAAAACACAATAAATAAATAAATAAATAAATGACTGACAATTCCGCCACAACTAACCAATGGCATCCACATATTCCAATCCTCAACTGTGACTATTAATAAATTATTTAAAATGTTTTTGCAGGATATCTTTCTCAGGGGTAACCGACAAACTCACACCGAGTTGTAAGCAATAAGTTGAGTTTCATACGTCCTGACTATATTTTACAAATTCCTGGGAGCACCATTCGGAACAATTGAAAGCGACAAATATAAGTTCATTCCTCTCGAGAATTCTCGAAATGGTCCTTTTATTTCCTTTAATCAGATTATGAATGAAAAGTTTTACATCATGAATTCATAATTACCAGCTGAGTATAGCGAGGATACGCTGCCCTACTTATATGGTCGCAAAGCTACAGAGGGGGTGAGGTTCTATGAATGCCCGACTCAAAATTAACAAGTTTCTTAATTAGTGGTCCACCGGAATGTAATGAGCATGACGCATCTTTGGCTCACGATGTAGAACAAGATAATTTCCGCCTTGCTGAGAACATTTTCCAATAGGGATTCGTTATATTTGATTTTCTCTCACAATATTATAAATCAATTGGTAATAAATATTTTGAAAAACTCATTGAAACGTCAATTTTAATACGCTTATTGATGTTTCACACGTGCCTATTCATACCATATTTATAAATCTTTTTCACGTTTCTTCTTTTTTAATAATAATAGTTTATTTACACATAAGGTATCATGCTCATTTAGAAGAAAATACAGTCATAGTTCAGGTCCTCCTGAGCCGTGTATGGCTCGTCAAGAGGTGCCTTGATTTAACACAAGTGTAGTAATGGACACTCATAGGAAATAATGTAAATATAAAATCATTTGCCAGGGAAAATTTCAACTGAAACAATATGTGGCTCAATGAAACACTTAACTAGTTGTTACATACATGTAAAAGTCATATTATGAAATATATACATAAATATTACAGTCATACACCAATCAAAATTTAATTTAAGGTAGATATAAAATAAATAATAATTTAAAATCAAAATACAAAAACAGCAGACAAAAGCAAATAAACATTTTAAGTGAAGGCAGATAAAAATTAAAAAGATTACACCAACAGACACCACATTATACCAGAAAACCAGAAAAGGGTTTTACTACGTTTAAGTCAATTTCCAATAATTTTAGGTTTTCTTTCACTGGTCTAATTGCCAAGATATAACACGTTTTTTAACAATGCTTAATTTTGTTTCACCTAATATGCCTTTAGGTATATTGTTAAATAAACTTGGAACCATATACTTGTATGCTTCTTTTACCATAATTGTTGTAATGTCTTGGTGTTTCATATTTTCTTAGCTGTCTAAATTTAATATTAGTATTTTTACATATGTTGTTCTTAAATCTAGTGCCAAAGAAATTATCCATTATAATATTATATTTAAATAAATCAGTTATTGGTAATATATTATTAATTTTAGAAAATATTAGGTAATTTTCTTCTGTGCCTGAATACATCTACATTTTTATAACTTTAATTTGAAGTTTTCCTAATGATGCAATATATATATATTCTAATCTTTAAGTTATTAATATCGGTAGGTTTGCTCAGATTTTCACCCCCTTTCCTACTTGGGTGCCAATGTGTCCTGCAGGGGACACATTTTTTTCAAAAGAATCGAAGATTTTTTACGTCCGCAATTCTTCTCACTTTTCCGTATACAATTACTTAAAATGAATGATTGTATAATTCGTGACGATAGTTTAGATATAAGTGTAAAATGTTAGTCACAATCTCTCCTGAATAGTTCGTATTATTATCACGAATAATAAATAAATGAGAGATATATTGAAGTGGCTCGCTTGGAAAGTCCAGCCATGGAAATTGAAGGTTACAAATAATAGATGCACTGACCACCACCGCACTTAGGCTGTCCCTCGACTGAAATTGCACCGCAAGTTTTACTCAATTAAGACCCCCGCGCTGGTCGGTTATAGGCCGGAAAAAGAAGCATCTGTAACTGCATCAAAGGAGACATAACTTGATTAAAAAGGATCCCAATCGAATTATACATCCCCACTTATACTCATTCCTCAACAGCTGTTAGCAGAAAAGTATTCTCCGAGCTCATGTGCCCCCGTTTAACGTCTTAATATGCTAACTAAGTAAATTACTCGGTGAAGTAGAGGGGTGATCAGGTTTTAAAGAGTGAATTGGCTGAATATAAGAAGCAGTTAAATTTCCCTACTTCCTCGTGACAGTGGAGATGAAATTACAATTTTCATTGAAGGCGCAATTGTTACTCAAGTCCTACTTCGTAGAGTTGGAATATGGAGTATTATTAGAAAATTGATGAAATAAGCCTATTTTCGTGAGTCGTTGGTAATTGCTTCCGTACTCTATTGGTAAAATCCCATTCCGAGGAAATAAATTTGCGTTATCTCTGTGCTTTGTCAATTTTTATCCACTGCATTACTATCTTTTAAGACGATATGATGGAATCAAAATCTTCGAATTAACATGTCATCCTACCAAATTTTGGGTGAAAAATCGGCGGGAATCGGAAACAGAAAGAAAATAACATTTGTAGATGACGACCTTTAGCAAAGATAAAAAGCTAATTTATCCCTCGTATCTGACTGTGGAAAGAAATTTGATGGTTATCTGATAGTAATTTAAGAAGTAAGGGAAAAGATAAATTTCATAAATTCCAGAAATACAGATATAAGTGCAGTTCTAACATCATTGTAGCACTGAATAACCTACACCTCGAATTTCTTGCACTCTTTCCATGTCGCAGATTCAACACTCAGGAATATCTTTACAAGCTTCATCCTTAAACCCTAGATCAGTGGGAGCATTTAAGAGAAGTTACAAATATATACCTTTAACGCCAGCATTCAACACAAGGAATATAATAGGTGTTTTCCACTTTCAAGTTTTTATAAATTATACGTTAGCCTCAAGTATTTAAAATTTCTGTTTAAATCTCGTTTGCGGTTTATTTTCACTGAAAAAATATGTGAAATACACCAGGTAAAATGTATTTAGATTTATTCTGCCATGCAATTCTTTCACGTATTTTCCTTTGTCTTTTTCCAATATATGCAGGTTTTTTTTTATTTCTGGAAGAAATATAATTCTATTGCATATTTCTCGTATTCCCCACTAAAGTAATTGCCCTGGTCATAGTGAATATTACCATTGTTAATATTTTTCCACTTCATTTCTCATCTTTCCATTTAGATCTACTTCTACAAGGAAAAAGTCATCTAGGACCAATCTGTTACTACCGTGTGCCGTCCACGGAAAAAATGTATGAAGCAGCTCTAAATCCAGACATCCATTTTAAGTCCAAATATCCATTGCTCTGATCTTCCTTAGAGCATCTCATCGGCCTACGCAACAGGGTTGACGCATGATATCTAGGACGTTTTCCGAGAATTCATTATTCTCTGACCAGGGCCCGCACGTGAGATTCAGCACGTGTGGGCGAGATTTGATTTGGCAGTCCCAAGTAACTCAATTTTCTTCACGAACTTTACTCCGAGAATAGATTAGCCCTGCATTCACGTGGCTAACCTAATACCCGTTAATACTATCATTGCATCATCTTATTATGCTGTAACGCTGCCAAAATAAAAAAGGATTTACTTAATAAAGTGCTAGAAAAACTTAGCCGATGAAATAACATCGCAAAAAATAAATAATAAATTTTATAAGAGCTGCGTACAAATAACATTTTTGAAATAAAATGAATGAAAAATCAAATACTTATTGAACATTGAAAGTCTATATTATCTGAAATAAAAATATGGATAATTTGAAAGACTTATAACACGCGAATAAGCATAACATTCTTCAGTTAATTGTATTCAAACCCTTCCCTAGGGTTAACTTTCTAGACCTGACGATAAAATTCCAAAACTACCACCAGTCCCGTTGCGAGTTTGTAATATTTACACATACATAAATAATTAACCTGTTTTTGAACATTTTTCGTCTTGGATCTTGGACTACTTATTTGGCGTATTCTTTAGGGTCCATAATTATTGTATTTCCGTTCTCAGTTATGAATATCATGAATGAAATAACGTTATAAATTTTGTAATAAAAATATACATTTTTGATAAAAAACTTTCAGTTCTTGAAATTTGTAGATTTTTCGAAAATTTTCTCGTCACATTATAGAAATATTTCAAATTTGTAGCATCGTAGAATGAATTTCCTCCTCAATGTTCAAAAAAATTGCAGTCAACTTTAATCTATTACTTGTTAAATGCTTATGGAATGCATTTTAGAAGATAGAAAAATGACATATTTTATGAGACAACAAAAGCAAAATGTTACTAAAACGTTAATTTGTAAAATCCCTGCAGGCGATTGTTACGCGCAACGTGGCTACATCATCCGGCTCCCTTTAAAAGAAATATTAAAAAAACAACAATTATAAACTTTATACGCGAGCCGGAATCTCCTATCGCCGTAGACATTTGGCCAAGTACCCTGACGAGACGCTTCCGACGAGACCACACTTTCCGCGCTAATGACCCACACTGTGAATCCCTCATTCATTTCTTCCAGAATTCAGCAAAAAAGACACCATTTCCTCAAGCACACGCACTCGCACAACGGCAACGTAACTCCGATTCAAAAGCCTGAAGAGCTGTATCGCGAGACCTTACTTCATTAAAACTCCTCGAGTGCCATTATTCCCACACCCCAATTTATTCGAAATAAAAAAACGGGACGAGGTGACGGAAGGGTCGTGAGAAGAGATAATATATGAAAAAGGATGCGAAAGTCCCATCACCCGAACGAAAAATGGTACGGGGAGTCTGTAAAGTCGTTGATTTACACGGAGGGTAGATATTTTCGGCTGTCTTCGCCTTTTCTCACTGCCTCGTCACCGAAGATATGCACGGCTTTGCAACTTAAGTTGCCCCTTACGCTCGCCTTATAAACTCCTCCAGATTTTTATCGCCGAGAACGAGTGTGGTGCGGAGGATGGCTGCGAAAATGCGTAATCGATGGGTGCAGGAGTGTGGGAAAAGAAAGCTAACTGGAGGAAGGATGGGCAGATGTGTCGGGATGTAAAGTATTCGATTTGGAGTGTGGAAAGAGGCTGACGAGGATTAGGAGAGGCGATACGGAGCTTTCTGCGAATGTGGGCATTCGACGGAATTAAAAGTGATGTGGAGAGAGCGTTTGTGAGAGGGGTGGCATTATTTGATCACTCTAGAGGCATCCTGGAAAGCACCTCCGTGTTATTGATGTGATTCAGAGGTTATCCAGACTAACTCCAGTTTCCTCTCGTTCTGAAGCTGAAGACGAGTGAAATCAGATAAAGATTCTTTTTTACGGATCGCTCTTGAAATGATATGAGAGAGGTTCCGATTAATCCCGATCTGACTTAAATTTGATTTGAATTTACTACAGCAAATTGTTTTCCGAATAATAAATTATGGATATGATATACTACAACAAGAGCTAAGACTTTTTCCTCTTCATCATCGTCGTATATTATCTGACTTAAAATTTTTGCACAACCTACTCCACAATATAATAGACTGTCCATCAATTTTGGAACATATTAAACTCCATGTGCCATCCCATGTTACTAGAGGTCAAGACCTATTCGCCATACCTGTTTCAAAAACTAATTACTCTTATAATGCACCCCTCAATAGGCTACATCGATTAGGGAATACTCACCTTAAAAATATAAACATATTCCACACTAGTTTATATACAATTAAAAATTTAAGCCCCATTTAATACTAAACATAATTTAAAAAAATTATAAATCACTCACTGTAAATAATACATAAAATATGTTATTGCATCATTCATATGTATTTCTTTATAATTTATATCATATATGTTAAAATTTATTTGGCATTCTGTTTCTATTATTTTTCATAAAGCTTTTAATAATTATTCTCTTCACAAATGCTGTTTATGTTTATTACTTGTAACATCTTATACGT
Source organism: Sympetrum striolatum (assembly GCA_947579665.1). Lineage (NCBI taxonomy): Eukaryota > Metazoa > Arthropoda > Insecta > Odonata > Libellulidae > Sympetrum > Sympetrum striolatum. The sequence goes on from OX388352.1 coordinate 61,506,815, forward strand.
AAATTTTATTACTTATAATGATGATAGTGATATTTGTGCTAAAAATCCAATAATTTGTGATATTAATTTCCATATTTGTGATATTTTATACTTATAAAATCCTATTTTTTATTGTATTTTATACTTTTAAATTCTGCTATGTGATATGTGCTGTGACATTTTTATAACAAAAGAGTACATCCCGTTGAATAAATAAATAAATAAATATTCAAAGAATGAAATACGAGTGTTTGTAAAAATATCGAAAAATTGATTTTTTTATGTCCGTTCGAATTTCTTTCGAATATGTTTCTCTTGTTGTAAAAGATAGAGGCACTGCCAAGAAAATGCAAACTAAGTTGGCGATTGAATTTTTAGTAAACAATTGTGTTTAAAATAATAAATTCACTATATACTTCGCCAAATTATTATCATTTATATTATTTAAAATAGTAACTTAAAGATATTATATTAAATAAATAATGGATGAAATTTTTCTGTAGAGATGCTCCTGTTTCCAATTCAACGGTGTTGATTTTCGCAAAAGCTTTATAAAGCACATGCATTATATACTTAATTGTAAATTGCAATAGCTGAGCAAAATAAATATAAATTTGTCTGATTAAAAATATGAAGACGACTCAGAGGATTTAGAAGATAATTAAATATCGAAACATTTTAAATTTAAAAGCTGCGCAGATATACAGAGCCTCGAGTAATTGAAGAAAGTAAAATGCTAGTGCTAGTGAAGTAAAAAGAGTGGACTTCTTGGAAGGTGAAGACGAAGCTAATGATTTGTATCTGAATACCTCAAATTGGAGGCATTTAGGCCGCGAATATGGCTGGGAACATTCAGTGATACATCCTCTCCGTGTCTATTTTACAGCCACTTTAAAAACGCCCGATCACATTATCGAAGAAAAGATCACCAATACACGGAAAAAATGTCAACCACTGCTCCCCGCACTTCTAACCGACATTGAACCTGAAAACTTAACAACGTTGCGGCGTTATTTCCTTGAAATACGCCCAACCTTCAAAACTGCATAAAACTTCCGACAAATTAAAACGGGCGCTGAAATAGCAGTTTGTGGCTCTGCGGCATCCGTTCCCAAAGTATACGGCGGAATGGAAGCAACAATTTCGAGAGTCATGCTGCTCGATGCAAATGTACCCTGTTCCATTATGTACTGTCATTCATAAATGGGCCATCGTAAAGATTCACACAAAAAAGGAAAAATGCACCGTTTCGGAGTGTGAAATGGGAATATTCTGCGAAAGCCATTAGAATGGAGTGTAGATAGTGGGGCGGAAGGCTTCATAAAGCTGCTGGCAATATACATTTCGTGTCGACAAAAACGGAGCCGAAGGAAAAAGTCCCTAAGACAAGGCTGGCTGCTGTCCAGGGCGCCTCCGCCCTACCCGTCATGCATTGCGACCGCCATGTCTCCGTGCCCACTAGCACCCCCTGGGTGGCCCGCCGATGATATCCGCTAATCCTGAGGAATCCATTCCGTCTCACCTCACGCTGATACGTACAGCCTATTAGCGAATCGAGGCTACGTCCACATTCATTCGGAGACAATGAGAAGCGCTTCTGATTTTCCCCTTCCAAATGGAAAACTCTTTCTATCCTTTACCTCTATGTCCGCTTTTTGTCCGCCATCCCGTTTTTGACTCAAGTATACATAATTTCTAACCTTATTAATGCACTCTATTTGTGTATTTCTATGATGTTGTCTATGTATTCATGTGTTTCTATGATGTTTATGTCCTGAACTAAAATGTGTGTATAATCACAGTATATCATCTTCAAAATTTTGAGTTGGTTTTATAGATAAATATTTATCGATTTTATAAGTTAGTATCGATGAAACTGGTTATAATATTAAACCTTTTCATATCCACTGCTCTATTGTCATTTTAGTTTGTAGCTATTTTTCTTGTAGCTTTATTGCTTGCTTTCCACTATGCTCTTCACCGCTTACAGTGATTTATTTATGTAAATGTGTATCTGTATTGTCTTTTTTGCCGTTTATAACCTGCTTTTCTCTAAGAATTCACTTAACTTTCAGTAGGTTTCACAGGTTTTTCACAGCCCCCTTCTTGCGGGTGTTTTCCTACTGAGGTGTATATTTTTTCCTAAGCTAAACCTTACGTTTTTAAACCCGCAATGTAGTTTTCTTCTGTGAATTTTTTCAAGAAATCTATTCTTTAAAATGTATATGACGAAGGGTTGGATGTAAGAAGTAGCTTAAAAATCTCAATCTCGCCTTAATAAAAGACATTTTATTATTATTATTTTCGAGCGGCAGACAACTTCCCGTGTAAATTTCTGTTTCGAGAAAGAATACATTCCTTCGCTATGAATACCAATGGGAAATATTTACATACGTTAATGAATTGCCTATTGAGAAAGAAGTCCCGGAGCTAATGGCTGCTCCTATATGCTCGAGTAAGTTTCTCTTGCAAAATAAAAGATAAAGATCTCCTCGTAATGAAATGAACTGCCGTATCAAAATGAATATACGCTGATATATTACCCAAGCACATTTCTGTTATTGGGAAACACGCTGTAAGGAATACGTCGCGATTAAGTAAGTGGATGTTTGCAGTTAAGCGCACGAGTTTATTATTGTTGATGTATTTCCCTAGAGATATAGAGGAATAATTTTGCGGAGAACGATTTCATGGTGCACATTTTCAAACGAGCTAAAAGTATGAACGTTATGTCCCCATTCGGATCAACTACTTCTACTGCGAATCGATTTCTCCACCTCTCTAAGCAGCTCGTCGTTAAATACGCAAACATTGCGAAATGTTAATGCAAATTAGGAAAACGAATATCGAATGGATAGAATTTATAGTGAGCGTCAAGAAAGGAAATGCTTCGTGTGGCTTCAGATACAAATTTATTTATTCCACAGTTTCTTGAGTTTCACTTGAAATTTATTCCACAGTTTCTTGAGTTTCTATGGAAGAAAGTATTAGTTTGTTTTGAGGCCTTGTTTTATAGTACTATTCATTTATTAAAACAGAAGAATAATGCCATTACTGAATTAATTATTTATCAATTCATACGAGAGAACTTAGCAGGGCCTGAAAGTTTTTGTTTCTTATAATTTCTAATGCGCTTACTTTTCTTATAGATTTAGTGTATTCTATGTATATTTGCCTATTTTCTGTTCATGAATAAAGTTCAATATCATTACGAAAAGAGTATTTTTCAAGAGTTTCTCTGGTTTTAACTTAATAATACACCATATTGGATAGTGATTTTTTACGGGACAAAGGAATATCATAAGTTAATCAAGCCATTTTTAGTACTTCTCCAATTTTAGGATCGAATTAATCTGAATAAAGAGCGATTTTAAAGTAATGGAAGCATAGCCGCTGATGTTATTAGGGGTCGTACACAAATTACGTAACGCAAAATTCTCCAATTTTCTTCCCCCCACGTAACGCCTGGCCGGACCCCCTCTCCCCCAAATTTCGTTACGTAATTTGTGTACGGCCCCTTAAGATAGGAAAAACACCAAAAAATTTCAAGACTTATTTATTCAAAACTTTTCGATGGTTTTTGGTGTTTTCCTATCTTAAAAAAGAGCGGTGTTTTTTCTGAAAAACGTAAACTTCCAAAAACCCCAAGCGAAAAATCATCTCAAATTCATAATATCTCTTCATTTTACTGTTCATAATATAATAATAATATTATCCAATTACGTGTGATATGATAAAAAATATAATTTTATTCCGCGACGAAATCCACTAGGAAAAGTTACGTCCAAAAATGCTCTTCTCTAGATGTTTTTAGTTTATCCGACGCTGATTTACGATTTAGTGGGTTTTATTAATCATCCATCTCCAATTATTGCCCCAAAGATAACCATATTTACGTTGTAAAGATAGTTACCTGCGATAGAGTTAACATTGACAAGCGTTAGAATTGAATTGGCAAAAGGAGATTGGCGAGTTACTCGAACATTGTTACATAAGGAGAGTATATTTTTTAAAGTTCTGATCGTGACGACAGCTGAATATGATTTAAATTAAATATCGACAAATGTATCCATAAAATATATCTTGAAAAAAATCACCTGTCTGATTAATTTTACAGCTCGATACGTTACAATGAAAAATCGCCAATCTGGGCTTAATCAACCATCCATAAAATAAAATGGCACAGCAGTCGGTGAACTAAGTTCCATATAAAAACGATGAAGTAACCATTTCTGGGTAACCATAAATATCCCATCCACCATGTTGAAACTGCAGTTGATCACTTTGTTGCGGTATGTACTATTCGTCATATATTTACCGGGTGACAGTTTTATATCATCGCAAAAACATATTTTATGAGTTTGATCGCAGCTGTATTAATGTAGCAACCAGATGAGTTACGAGGCTCGAATTCATGACGTAGCTGAGATGGTTATCATTCGTCAGTAAGAGCAAAGGGTAGAGGCAAGACAGTTCTAATTCCCAATAAATATCCGAGTGAATGATAGTTCAACAATCATGTTAGAAAGTAACGGAATTTTAAATTGAAATACAGTCAAATTTCCTTGTGTAACTTCCCGACTGAATTAATCGTGGAACGAGATAACCACATGTTAGATATCAGAAAATAACTTTGATAAAAATTGACAAAATTTATACCTCAAACTGACATAGCGCAACAGTTCATCAACACTTCTATGAAGATCGCTATGCTTTGATACTTCTGTACTTGCAAAGACCAACAGATTTTACGATTCAAAACACCGCATAAGATCAAATATTAAAAAAACTGAAAATCCTTCTCATCGAACAAACACTAAAACCGAGATTTAGGAAATTCGAGGCAATGTGAGGATAAAACGTCAGCATGACTTAGAAGTATAATAATTTATTTTACAACAATCAATAACTTAAAAAATGTAAAATATTTTGTATCCAGAAGGATCCTTATGTAGGGATAATATCACTCAAATTAATTAAAAGACGTATTTTAAGGTAAGTACAAAATAAATAAAATTGAAAATAAACTGGCAAATATATATATATACAATTAATAGTGGAAAAACAAGTAAAGAGTAAATAAGATGGAAATTTATAAAAATTTACTTAGAATATATTTCAATATCATATACAGTAAAAAGCCATCCCTTTGGTCTATGAATAAATATCCTTTCATTGGATGCAGTGCAAACATCTCTTGGTGGAAATGAGAAAAATTTAGGTGCCATAATATGTAAAATCTCCGCATGGGGTGTAAGTACTTCAAAACAAAGTCCTGAAAATTAATGAAAACAAACAGGGCTTATTTGCATGACCCCAGCGAGCACTCACTCTTAAGATCAAATAAACATAAAGTTAGCTTGGCTAAAATTTGCAACTTTACAAATAAGGGAGAAAATGAATCCTGTCTTGGGGTGCGCAGTATGACTCTGATAGTTTAAACACCTTATATGTAATTACCAAAGCATGTTTTTTTTGTGCGAAAAATATTAAAAGCTTAATATTTCCTATCAAAATGACCCATCATGAACCTTTCTTTTATTTAGCTGCATCTTAACAATCATTATAAAACTAATTTTAACTGTATGCCTTTGCATTTTCAGTATCCATCCATTCTTTATTTGTTGAAAGTCTAACATAAACTCCTAATGCGTAAGCTTCCACAATAAAAGACTACACAACGCTAAAAACTGAGAGAAGTCCACTCAAGTCTAAGTAGGAAACCTTCAAGAATCGCAAATATGAAAACTGTATTTTGTTATCTAAAGATACACATTTCGTTCATACCTTTTCATCCATTTGGCAAAATAGAGACTCTTTGCTAGACTTCAAGAACCTGCTACACGACCGTTGATTCTTCAGAGTTTAATTAATATCGGAATAAATTGAACGATTATACTAGACGCTAAAACAACGTGCAATACTCCACAGTGCTTGACGAGGTGAAATATGATGGAGATTAATACTTAGCAAAGCTTTAGCAACGTAAATGACTGAGTAATTATGGGGTGATTAGAGCTTGATTCTGACTCACGTGAAAAACAGAGGCAAACGAGCTAGCGCCAGTAATTTGCGGGAATCAACAGTTAGAAAATTTTATAACAGTAAACTCGATGATAATACTATGGTTTTGAAGGTGAGAAACTTGTATGGAGTAGTGCGGTAGTTTCGCTACGGTATAAACATTTATAATTTGACGGAAATCGTTCCTTATCCTGGTAAAACAAGAAGAAATATGTAATTAAATGGAGAGATAAAAATTGTATTCGCTATGACCTTAGTATTTATATCTAGGTAATTATATATCGTTGAATATGTTTAGATGCTTATTAGTTTAACTATCCTAGTTGCGTCCCCATCGTATCAGACTGCTCAATTATAATTAACCTCATTTTCCGCTCCGAAGGAATTCATGAGAAAAACGTAAAATACGAATGGATGTTTTCCTGTGATTCTTGTGATTTAATTAAGTTCTCTACCAAGATATACGAAGAATGAGCACAATTTTAATATATGTAATTATTTTAGAGGACGGAAGGTTTAAGACCTGGATTCGAATCCCAGTCACCTCGATTTTACACTTCTCTGGGATTTGGCGACGTACACCCGAGCATTCAAAGTTGAATGCATGTGTTCTTTTAATTCCTTGGGTTTTTTATCTTCCAACGATTTGTGAGCAGTTATCCCACGATGTTTACTCTCACCACGCTTATAAAGACTTCCGAAAACGGAGTGAAATACTTCACAGAAAATCGGGTACATTCTAAATAAGACAGCCTTTCCTTAATGTAATAATTCAGATCAGGAGCTCACGTACTTCCTTGTTGGATACAATAGCATTTGGAAAGTGTTCGGGAGTCACATTTAACATGTTTCAGTTTTACATAGTGAAGCTCCATTTTGAATCGTTGCTGATTAATCTTTACTTTACAACATTATTCTATGTATGTAAGGATTTTTAGCTTAATTTAATAAGAATATGGTATATTTGCTTCGGAAATATGTCATAAAGGATGGAAAAACGTGGAAGAAACGCTGCGGAAAGATTTAATTTCTAATCGCATAATTTATCACGATAATTCGATTAATATTTGTCAATAGTTCAAATAATTGATATTACGTATTTTGAAATATTTAAGATTTTTTACTGTGTTTTTATACGTTTTACTTTTACGTCTCAGCTTTTCAGATTCCGAAAACTCAGTCCTTCTCAAGTTATCCATTAGCTGAAACCTAATTCATATCTCTATTGCTCTCCTACCTTCTCCTTCAAATTGTGAGCATATTCTCAGCTCATGGTCAGTTTTTGTCCCTTAGATTTGGGCACCATTGATACTTTAATCTCTGCGCAATTCTTACTAGAATACCACTGTGATTATAGTTTTCGTGGCTACAGTCTCGCCTCCGCTCAAAGGCTAACCTGAGAAATATAAACGAACGAAGAATCGCTTGAATTGGCTAAATTTCGGGATAGAAGATTTTGATTTGATAGATATTATTCTTACACTTTTATACCGACCAAAATTAGACATTTTGGCAAACTAAGAGAACGTTTAAAAAAAGGAATATTGCAGTCTATGCGTGATATAGTTATAAGCTCTCTGGAATGTATTCTGGTACTTAACCGTACTCCCAGGATAACGTAACCATATGCTTTGTGATTCCTAAGAGAATTGTATTGAACTGGTAGTCACAAAATAAATAATAGATATGAAAATTATGATTCAATTCATATTACCATCATCACTGTTATACTAAAATGGAAAGGATTTAAAGGTACTTTGCACATAAGGACATGCACCCAGGAAAAATCCCAAAGAAAAACGGACTTGAAAAAAGTCTGACAGGGCCGGAAAGGCAGCCTCCCGGATAGAGGAAGATCCCGGGTTCGGTTCCCGGCCCTATCAGACTTTTTTCAAGTCCGTTTTTCCTTGTTAAAATGCTTCTCAAAGCAACTTATGCACTGGTAAAAAAGATATAAATCTTCAAAAACATCATGCACTATTAATGGTATAAAGTAAATATGAGATTATGACAATGTTAGTAATCACAACTTACCTTTTAAATACCCATCGCCACCCACCAGCTCCATATTAATTTTTAAACAGCTTCATATTTTACTCCATGTTTAAATGCGGTTGCAAATACATTTGCTTCGTTTCAGTATTTAATCAGAGTCACAATAAACTGTATTTGCAAAAAGAGAGACCAATAAAGACTTCAAATGATCTTAATTTGGTTCCCATTTCTTAAGGTGAATGAGAAAGCTTTTGAAGATTACTTCCAAAGGAAAAATATGGAAATTTTTTATCTTCCCTTATTTGTTTGGTAACAAGTGTGCGATGTGAATAACTGATAATGATTTAGTCTGTCTACTCATTGGTCTTTTTAAAAGGATGTGTAACTATTTCTGTGTTTGTATCCTTAGAAATTTTAATTGGCAAGTTCGTTATTCCGAAATGAAAATTCAATTGGGTTCTTCACAAAAATAAAGGATGAGAAAAACAGCTTATAAACGATCTTAATAACGTGTTTGCTATACTTAAAGGTATAAATAGCTAAATCATTATTAATAATATCACTATTATTCAAAATATTTCCAGGCCAGAGAAATTTCGAGATCTCCACAATGGAAATCAGCATTTCTATTAAAAATATTATTATTTAGTACCGTGATTTGTAGAAACAACGAAAGCCTACAATTCACCAATTTATCAATTAAACAATCGCACTGTCAAAAATGGATTCGAAAAACAACGAAACATTTTTTTTTTCTATTTTATGTATATTTATTTATTTATTTTATATTTAGGTTGTCTTCACAGAATTTTTTATTTACAATTAACAGTCTTAACTTTGAACAACGTTGGACCCTATTTCCTTAATGTGATTGGATTACTCAGCATAAAATAAGTATCTTTACACATCTTAAAACATACATTTTAACAAACATGAATTTTTCACGTCAATATTAAGAACATCCAATGCAAAATATATAAATGGTTCTAATAGTGTTATATTTTTTCTTTAAATATCATAAAGGTAATAGTGTGACATTTCTAATGATATCCCTACAAGTACTGTTTAGGACGCCGTTGAACCTGCATTGTGATATATTGAGCCATAAGGAATCTAAAGGTTGTCCAAGGAAAACATTTCTCCGTCCAGTCCTTGACAAGGTCGTATCCAACTTTAATCTTATATGGGGCTTCATTAATAGTAAGCGGTTTCTTGGGTTTCGAATAGTTGATTGAGGTACGGATTTTTCAGTAGACAATGAAAAATTAAGACCGCATCGTGTTATAATTTCGTTCGATATTGTTGTACGGATACAAATGTGTGATATTTCATTCTTTATGTGAATGTAACGAGTTTCTAATCAATCTTATCAAGCATTAAAAAACTTAAATTTCACGACTAGCATTTCTGTAGTTCTGTAATGAATGTTTACAGTTAGGTTCCATATAACTGTCTTTACATTGGGGTAATTTTAGCATGAGCTGTAGCATGAGTAAATATCCCCATTGTGATAATTCGTCGAATTATAGAAAATATTAGCATTACCTCAATATTCGACAAGGTTAAGTAATATGGTGTACTTAGAGGTTATTTTCACTTAAATGAAATGTAATAACGTAAACAAATTATGGAATTAAGGTTTAACATAGCACATGAAAGCGTGCGACTTTACCCAAGGCATATAAGCCCCCATTTACAGAAGTGAGAATTTCGTGGCAGGGTAGTTAAGCTGGTAATGACATCCGCCAGGAAAGTGGGAAACCTGGGTTCGAGTTCAAGCCAAGTCCCTATTTTTCTCTTCCTGTACAACCTATTATAACATCTGTTTATGTTCTGCCTATTTTGGATAAGGTGTATACCAGTTTTCTTAGCTTACAACAAGAGGTCGTACACAAATTACGTAACGCAAAATTCTCCAATTTTCGACCCCCCTCCCCACACGTAACGCCTGGCCGGACCCCCCTCCCCCAAATTGCGTTATGTAATTTGTGTACGGCCCCCTAGCTCACCAAAATACTTCATGTTTTCGCAATTAAATCTCACGAAGACCGGGTGAAATCAAAACAGAGAGAGAGTGGAGTATGAAATAATTTCATGGCTCTATAAAATTGCGGCGATAATGTATTGAATTGGCCATTAAAATCTGTTTCGACCAAAAATAATTCCTTTGAATAGCTTTACCTAAAATAGAGAGCGAGTGCAGAGCCTTGGTTAGCTTGCAATAACAACTGAATTTTTACCTTCGTTTTTATACATTCAGCTCCGCTCCTATGACTCAAATAAACTTCCGAAAATAAAAATTTGCGAGCGGATTTTGGTTTCTAGCGTTAGTAATGAGTTTCTTTTTTCTATCTGGCTTCCAACTTCAGCGTAGATGCAATAAAGAGACCCTCGGTACACCTGGAGTTATGTGAGAACGCAAAAGAACAATTAAGAAACTTTTCGCTCGATTAAATGCGAAGAAATATCCTCGGAGTATAAAATTATATTAGGAGTCGGAAGTCAAATAGCGGAACGAAAGGGCATAGCTACGTTTCGAGAGAAACGGGCAAAAACTCTAGCAGAGAAAAACCAGCGATTCAATGCAGCTTATTTCCTTTGCCATTTACGGGGATTTAATCCAATTGTCTCTATTATTCATTAACGCGAATAAAGGTACCTATATATTAATTAGAGGTAATAGTTGACTGCACATTCTCTTGCTGTAAGCTTATTTTTCTTTGAAATCATCCATTCACTTCGCTGAGTTTCTTCAATAGAGTCCTTTCTATCAGTATTAGTATTAAATAAATGATTATAATTGCAAAAAATCTTAAGGTTTTTCCTCCAAAATTTGGATTTATAATCATATAAACATTTTTCCCCTTTTGGAAAAATAAAAATCACGATTCCTTCTTCCCGAAATTAATATCCTCCCTCTCTTTATTCGTGTGATATAATTATGGTAATTGATATTACCGATTTAGCAATATTCTTCCATCATAAATGATACTTAAATACTTTAATCGGTTAATGGACTCTAAAGCGCTCATTCGTGATTAATTGGAAGTAGAAATAGCATGAAACAAAGCGCCCCTGCAGCATGAAAAGCATTGGATCTAATAAACGGAGCTCCCACGCAATGCTTCTTAATAAATTAATGAATTTAAAGAAATGCATCTCCTTTTTCCACGTGAAAACACGCCACAAATCCCGGAATGCAATTAGCGACGATGGCCTTTTTCAGGAAATAAAAATCATCATCTATTCAATCGGGAAAGATTATTGCTGCAATCACAAAGGCCCGGCTTTTCCTAGCAATCTCTTTCAGGAACGATGTTTTAATGTGATAATCGGCTTACAGAATATTCTAATGAAAAACTAACAGAAAACTCTATGGAACTCTGTGTGCTCTTCCGTGTATTAATAAACGACTGGATGTAGAAGTTCAAAGAACGTCATCCTTAGATGGATGTATGGTATGGATAGTATGGAATAATGTTCCTAACAAACTGAATGCCCACGTATTGAAGTTCCGTGTATAGCTGTAAATTAACGAGATTCGTACAGAAATATCTCTCCTCTTTTGACGTAAATATCCCCATCAGAGATTTGGTTTCGACAAGGAAACTAGCAACGATGACGCTTTAAAGAAACAATCCTAAAAGTCGCTCATGGAATATCAATGCTGCAGTTATTGTAGACATATATAGACACGTACATGAGTTATCTACCTTTTGGTAGGTTTATAAATCTCCAAAAAATCCCCATTCAAGACAGTTTCGTTCGTCTATTTGTAAGTTTTCCCACCCTTTCTGCCATCTAAAAACTTAAACCTTTGCATTAGCATCTGTTCTTCCCATTTATTCTGTCCTATATATTCTATAATTATTTTTTCAGAAGTTCCTCTCGTCTCAATATTCGATTCACCCATTTCCTCTACCGATGCTCAATTACTTCGATTAAAGCATCCTTCTTCCCAACCATCTATAGCACCTAGATACTTGTTTGCTTTCCTAGCAATCCAAATTACTTTTTCCATTCTATGTCACACTCAATCCCAAAGGACTCTAAATGTATATCTTACTCTTTTCCTTAAGTCCACAGTTCTTAAGTACATGTAGCAAAACATTCCACATAAATGTTTTTACAAAATTTTCCTGATTCCTTCGTCGAGAAATTTAGGTCCTAACGACCTCATCTTTACAACTCCTATCCCAAGAAAGTTTACTTTCCGAGTAAAAAAAATATTCACCTGCTCTAACTTTCCCCATCAATCTTAATTGTTAACTTAGCTTTATTTCCGTTATTAAACCTTTATTGATTTGTTTTACTTACGGTAATTTTTATCCAAAACTTCCTTACTTTATTGTTGAATGAATTCAGTAGAATTTGCAAACCCTTTGCGAAATCTCACACAATAGCTTTCTCTTTTTCAAACCTGAATGATTATACTTAAATATATATACCTTCACTCCTTTGACTATTTCTAACCTTGCTCCGCCTTTTCCTATGCGTATATATTAGAAAGTGATAAGAAAGAGTCTTTCTTTGGCCAAATTAGACAAAGGCGCGGAACTTACTGATCCCTCTTTTTCCGGAAACAACGAATCCGCTAATCGACCAATAAAACACTCCAAAATACCCCATGGCGAATCGCAGCTAATAATCCCGAAAAACAGCGCCTCCCTGCGGCAAAAAAATCAAACTAATAACTATTCCAGGGTATTTAGGCGCTCGGAAACGTAGGCGCGAGACAAAAGAAGGGCGTCCGAGCGCATGCGCAACTCCGTATTGGTGTTTTCGCCTCCCTTCGCACGTTTTCTAACTGTCTTTTTAAATGACCCCTATATTTCCTGCGCCTTCAACTCCTATCTATCCCCAGACGGATTTTACGACTCCACGCGTTCGCATTTATCACGCGATATATTTTCCATGACGGCTCCATATGTTTAGATTACAAACGAATTCCCAAATGAAAAGGGGGCAGAATTTAGGGTCGCGGCGGCAATGGGGAGGGAAATGAGGGATTTGGAGAGAGGAGAGCGAGTGATGGAGAGGAGATTGATACAGAGAAGGAAACGACCGAAAGCGAATGCATAAAAAGATATTCCAAGGCTCTAAATTTCGGCTCGAATCAGATAAATGAGGGTGTTGACGCTCTCGGGTTGGGGCGCTAGATTGCGACAATGGATATCGAGAACAAAAAACTGCCTTCTCTGCCGTCACGTTCCGTTGCTGGATTTATGTCCCCGGCCGGCGAAATTACGCCGGCATATGCTATCAACGGGCCGATGATGGAAGTTTAAATCGTTATTTCTGTAAGTTGGAATAAAAATGGAATCCCGTGACGGAGCGCGATTGGCAAGATTGAATAAAGTCCGTGCATTGTGACGGGACCCGGTGATCTACGAAGTCTTGAGAGTTGAAGCGACGCGTGTGCAAAGGTCACCGGCAGTTCCGGCAGTTTCGCCTAATTGGGTACAGCAGGATCGCGAACTCCGCATAAGTATAAGTTTACCAGATAGTGGATACATTGAAATGAGGATAAGAAACAACTTTGCACGTAAAGTTGTGTGACTTAGAAACAGAAGGTGTTCGAATACTGTCTTGGGTTAGTGGTGATAATTTTGTAACACTTGTTTGTGTGTAACGTCTGGTGAGTGAGACTGGGGTTAGATTTAAGCTTGTCATAGACTTTGGTTGGAGATGCCACCGGAAGAAACTCCACTTGCAGCATATGTAATAATAAATAATTAAGTGAAAAAGAACGGCCTGACTGGGACTCTAACCCAGGTCTCCCACTTTCCGGACAGGTATTCTATCCACTAACTAAATGAATGATATTTGCACGTTAGGTTCTGCGACTTAATACGAAGGAGAAACAGGAGTGAAAAAGATCGACACGACTGGTACTGGTCTACCACATTCCGGAAGGTATTCTAACCACGATCTATCCATTTCTAAAGGCAATTCCTTTTCGCTGCTACCAGATGTTTCTGTCCTCTGCTGTCCTCTTCAATACAACATAACTTCGAAAACCCATTTGGCTCTTTATTTCTTCTACTTAGTACTTTCTTCGTCTTCCTTTTCTTTTTTTTCCTAGAATCTTTCCTTCTAAAACTCCAGTCAAGATTGTATTCTGTCTTATAACATGACCAGTAGGTCTAAACTTCCTTCTTTCAATAGCTTCTGATAATCTTCTCTGCTCACCGATATTGCTATGATATGTTATGAATATGGTATGTTAGGAAGCAAACATTGGGATAAACAAGCAAGGATGAAATTTGCCAAAACTTTCGTCAGGAGCACGTTACTGTATGGAAGGAACATCGGTAAAAGGGAAAGAAAACAACTAGAAGCAGTAGAGATGTGGATATGGAGTAGAATGACACACACAAGAAGGATTGACAGGAAAACTAATAGTATTACGGGTAACGTAATTAAGTATCATGGGAGAAGATTCTAACTACTAAATAAAGGACTACTTCATCTCTAGTGCACCAGATCCACGTGTTTCTAACACTACAAGCTATCTATAATTTACCATCCAAAAGACGAGTGTATTGCCACTAATACGATATACTCGTAGATAAATAATAAAATTTTTTGAGACACTAAAAAACCAATCTAAAGTCTAATTCATACTAAATTCCATATTATTTAGCCATAATTCGTGAGAAGGCATACTGGAGAGTAAAGACAAACGTAGTAATATCCACAGAAAATGTTTAAAGTAGTCGACTGGTTTTGGCAACACAGTCATCATAAGACGAAATTTTTGTGTGGATATTGCTAAGACCTTTTTACTCTTCTAATTCTTACTTTTTATTTCTAATGATTGTAAACATATACTAGGAATAGTCCATATTTTAACTAAAATATTACGTGAATGCATAATATTAACAGTAAATGTTTACATTGACTACGCTTCACGCATTCACAGTAACAGGTAGTTAAATGAAAGTTCCTACGTTGGTGCACGGCTGTAGAGATGATGATAAATTTGTTGAACACGAAACTGGGATCCGATGATGGTGACGAGGTGAAATTTTCGGAGCTTAAAAATTACGCGCACATTAATCAACGAGCAGATGCAAATTTGAAAGGCTAACCGACGATTTTGACGAATCGATAACGATTGAATCGATCAATCAAAAGCTTCAGTCAATCGAAATTAAATCATTTCGAAAACAAATCACAGCCACTATCGAAGGAAACAAATGTCCACCTTTTTCTCATATTATTCTAAAAAATATAACTCTTCAAAACTGAAAGATATTCCTATATTGGAACCTATAAAACATTTGTATTGAGTCCTTAAATAATATTGCGAGCAAGTATGTATATACCATTCATATGGTGCAGTATTGTTATTTTTTAATCACTAAGATATTTCCAAACTTTATACATACATACTGCAATCAATGTAGCCACTATTCTAACAGGCAATAAATATAAAAAGCCATTTGCAATGGCAGGTTATTGTAAATCTATCCGTGGATGAATATATGTGTAACACTGAGAGCCTTGTATCAATCGCTTATATAAAGAATTCCCGAACGAGCACAAATATTTTCAGTGGTACTTACAGACTCTCTACCTCAAATACTCTTCTTAACAATGCCGTAGAGGTTCTGAATATGCTATTGAAAGTCAATAATATTAAACTGAATCATACATTTCTGTGCGATTACAATCTTGCATTCAATTTGACACAAAACACCCTTGCTTTCTTACTTCGCAAGCGATCTATACAAACAAAATTTTCAGTTTTTGTTCCATCTTTGGCAAACCTATGTTTCGGGTCACACAGAAGACTAACTCTGCCGCATTATTAAGTCTCTTCGAAGTGAATTATAGCAATAGCAATTGATATCTAGGAAAATTTGAGATTATTCACGAATTCATCACAAATCCAGCCAAATTCAAACAGCAATGAATTGATGAAGTGGGAACCGCAATAATTTTGAGCCAAAATATACAGCAATTCTGATACTTGAATTAATAAATTGAACAAAAGTACAACATGTAAAAAAGGACGCAGTATGCATTTGTTGAACAGTATATTTTAATAGGACGAGCAGTTCCGGCGATTGATCAATATTTTCAGGTAAAGTTGGATTCAATAAATGATCCCTCTAATAGAGGTATACAGAACCAACGTCTTAATTCGTATCGTGAACTAAAACTGACAAACAGATGAATGCGGAAGTATAATTTTATTCTGCTGGAGTTGCTTCGTCGAATATTTCTCCGAAAATGTTCTTGAATTGCATTCCGCATCAGTCAATTATTCTGCTACACGAAAGTATATTATTTTAAACGTACAGTCCTGGCCAAAATTAACGCAGCACCGGCCGTAAGGATCGCTAGGGAGGTGCTGCGTTAATTTTGGCCAGGAGTGTACAAAAGTAATAAACACACATACTTGTACGAATTCCACAATTTTTATAATAAAGCCATTGACTGGTTTCGGTGTTAAAGCACCATCCTCAGAACAGAAGTTATTTCAAGGAGCAAAAACATATATATGAGAACAAAAGGAACAGGAGGGGTAAAAAGAAAACAATGTTGCATCACGAGGGGGAGGGCAAATGGGGGAGAAGAGTCTTGAAGAGTGGGGACTGGCTGTTAGAAAACAAAAACTCGTTAGCTAAAGGAATGGAATAAAATTGGTGAAGGCGTATGTAAAACT
Organism: Sympetrum striolatum; assembly: GCA_947579665.1. Classification (NCBI taxonomy): domain Eukaryota; kingdom Metazoa; phylum Arthropoda; class Insecta; order Odonata; family Libellulidae; genus Sympetrum; species Sympetrum striolatum. Next base: position 61,523,490 of record OX388352.1, read on the forward strand.
CTTCTAAACTGTCTAACTTGGTACCTTTTCGTCCATGGTTTAAAATGCCACTGGAGTTCTTTGATATCTTTAGTATATTATTTTGTTTGAGTCTGGTTCAGCAGAATGATTTCAATTCTCATCCAGATCAAAGATATATGCTAAATGAACATTAGGGAAGGTTCCAAAACAACTGAGGCGTGAATGCTTAGGAGGAAGACCTGCATAGAAATAATGGGCACTTGCGAAAAGAACGAACTGAGCTCGAAAGAGTTGTTTTCAATTTGGGTCAAAAGCGGCGAACAAAGAGGAAATAAGAATGATAGGAGAAGAAACGGCTTGAATTGATTCGAACAACTCCGTTCCAGCAACGAGGAAATTAATTAAGTTAAAATTTAAGATTATCGTCCCTCACTTCGCAAACTAAAAGGCAGTCGGTTTCGAGTGCAGACAATTGTCGTCCAACGACCACCCACTGTTCTTGAAGATGCTGAGTGATTCGAAACAGACTTAAATTCTACATTCTCTCGCTTTCCAGTCACTGTCTGATGTTTACTATTTATTCTAACTTCTACTCGCATTAAATGGATACCTTCAGGAGCCTGTTACCTAAGAGTTCATGCATTAACGTCACTATGCTGGTCATTACTCCAGTTGTTTACATCCCGTGCCACACGCCGAAAGACGGCTTGCAAGGTATTACCGTAGATTTAGATTACTGCCTAGTTTGCTGCTAGATCGAAGTTCAACATTCGTTCGTTGCACAAGCCGTGCCTTGACTTAGGTGGCCTACATTCTAAAATATTTATCAAAGCCAATAAATTTTAATATTTAGTCCTCAGATACATTATGATACGATTTTCATCGTTAATGTTTGAAAATATTTCTCGTGTTTATTTTAAAATTTATTCTCGTATATGTGAGAATACATATCCTGAGGCTGTTTAAATTTCTGGTTGTATAATAATATCGCAAGGCTGATAGAAGGATATGATCATTTTTCATGTATACATTCTTCAAAATTAAGAGCTTTGAGAGAGATTGAAGAAAATAGTTTGATACAAATACTACAGCTTAAATATTTTAGTTATTCACCAACCTACGCTATGTGAGTGAATAGGCTAAACTTTTAATGTAAAAATATGTTCAGGAAGATCACCTAGAAACATTTTCTTTTTTTAAAGTGTTCCTTCAACGTATCTGTGATCAACGTTTTAAAATATAAATCTCTAATTACTGTTAAATTCCCCTTTTTCCCATGCTCCACTCTCTTAAGCTAACGGATAGTGTTTCAGAATCTTTCCAGGTGATTAAAATTGCGTTCGGAACACATCACGTCTTGAGAATAGCTTTGAGAATTGACTTCTTCGCATTATACTAGGGGTTATTTTTCCGAGGAGTTTTCTGATAAGGTTCGGGATGTTACTGCTCTCTAATGATGGCTACAACGTCTCTGTCTAATAACGCCTAGGCCAATTTTATAATCTGAGTCTTTTTCAAAAATTATTAGTAATAGAATTAAAAGAAACAAATAATAAAGACTCCTGACCGAGTGTTTGAATTCCTCAATTACGGGAGCATTTGCATGACTCTTGCACGAATGATTCCAAGACCTTCCTTAAGTGCTCCACAAAGGGGAAAATGAATTTTGAAAATTAATCGATGATTACGATAAATATTCGCAAAATTAATTTTATGCCGGTATATTGCATTTGTCCGAAAACCGGCTATAATAGTAAATATAACGTATTAAAATGGGGTCACGGTTCGTCACTAGGCTTTTAAACTATACTACTACTAATAAGATGAAATTTAAATGACAGTTTTAATGAAAATGCATTTATATTATCACAATAACTTCATATAAACATTTAAATACGATATTACTTATATATATTTCTCATATAGATTTTTCTATAACATTGAAGGCGCGGATTTAACATACGTTTCTACGACAAAACTTTTCTTCCTATTCTCAGATTGGTATAACATGGTCATGTCGCACGTACAAATATAGCCTTTCTGAGCAATAGTAACATTTCACAAAAATTCATACAATCGTGTTACCCTATAGAAAATGATTCTACCCACGGAATTGTTAATAATACAAATACATTAACGTAGGCTGATGGAGAGATCTGATCATATGTAATGTATTATTCAAATACTGGATGTGTCCATTTTTCATTAATTTATATGGAGCTACGTTATTAGTAAGCTGTTTTTCATATTATTGACAATATTCCGAGCCTTGCATAAAAGCGTTTGGTAAACAGAGCAGTTTCTCTGATTTAATGAAAGATGAGAGTCAACGACATTTTAATTTCATCATTGATGCATAGCTTAGATGTGAACGGAAGTTCCTCGTCATAATAATTTCAGTACAACTATACAATCCCTATGACAATCCTTTTTTAGCAACGAATGAGAGTCGGCGAAAAAATGTTTGATTTCCTCAGTGATGCATAGCTTTCAGGTGACACGGAAGTACATCATAATAATTTTTGCACACACACACACACACACACACACACACACACACACACACACACACACACACACACACACTATACAAGTCCCACGATAAGCCCTTTTTACATCAACTTCATTCTAGATATTTGTGAATCTTCGCGATCGCCTCTGAAATCGGTCTCTTTTCCAAAAATCGCTGCCCCTGACTCCGAAAAACCCCGCATTCCTACCTCTCCTATAAACAACTCAGACGCACCTACGCGTAATTTATGCATAGTAATGCGGCCCGAATTCCCTTTGGAAAAATACCCCGCACAATTGGCGAAGTGGCCGAAGGAGGGGGCAGAATGGGAGGTCAGGAAAGAAAGCGAAGATGAAGAGAGATGGATGAAATATAGGCCATGTATTATTCAACGGAATGGGCGAATATTTCATTGGCAAAAGGAGGGCGTCGGAGATTTGTATGCCCCGCTTAGTGAGAGTTGGCTGAGGAATATTTCGGATGGGGAGAAAAATATGTTTGGGGCGGCGGGGAACTTTTGAAAAATTGAAACCAGACTCCTCGTTCGCGGAAGGAAGCGCTGGGGGGCGCTTTCGGGCGTGATTCTGCGAGTGTTTGGGAAGATACATTGATAAATGCACCCGCGGATGAAGCCCTGCGTTTCACGGGATTTGAGGCCGCTGGCGGATCCGTACGGACGAAGAATGTAATGAGAGGCCGTCGAGCGGTGTCTGAATTGAAATCTAGGATTTGGGCGGATAAAACTCGGTGAAGCGTGTGGAGTTCGAATGTCGACACGGGGAAACGCAAAAGTGCCTTTTACGACCCGGAAATCGCGTTGAAAACGGGAGATTAATATTTTTTGCTAAAGTGTGCGAATAAAATGGCAAGCGCTTCAGCTACAAAGTTGCATTTTCTGCCGTGAAAGTCGTCGCTTCTAGAAACATAAATTCACGGCATTGCGCTGCCGACGAGGCTAACTCCTTGCTCAAAGGACGGCCGGAAAAGAGCAGCCTACGAGTAAAAATCTATCATAAATAACACTTAAAATAATTGTCTAGCGCAAAAAATATTGTGTTGCCGATCAAGCAGGTCTGTATCACATGGAGAAAAACATAGTCCCGTCTCATTAAGTTTCAAACGACCCGTAAATATCGCAAAATACTCAGACATTGTTACGACTTTAGTTTCACAATCGTAAAGAACCTCAACCACCTAAGGATGTGGCTAAGGTAGTGCCTTCCCTATGAATCAGGTTATGATTAGGATAGACTTGTTAGCCTCAATCTCGCTCTAATGAAAGGCGTTTTATTTCATAGTATTATTATTAATAGACCATTACACAATCTGATATTGTCTTTGAGGACATAAAAATTTTTGTATAATTGAAAACTAAATTTTTACCATGGAAATATTTTGTGATTTAACTTGCTACGAAGCGGATCTTCAGAGACCTGTCTAAACAGCATTTCAGCTTGAGTATCAAATCAAATTTTTTGTAGAACTTAGTTCAAAATTAATCTAATAAAATATATTATTCTGGAATAATTTTATGAATAAAATATATCAGGCAGAACTGAAATTTTAATTTTCGTATATAAAGCAACTAGCTTCGTCTAAGATTTAGATATCCTAAGGATTGTCTGTCAAAACCTTAAGGAAAATAAACAAACATACATCTATATACCGTGATGTTTACAGGAATGGAAGAAATTTTGTAAAATGTCACGTATCTACTAAGTTCAGCCTGAGCACATCAGATTAATTTAAGGAAAACGAAGTAACTATTTAATCTCAGTAAATTAAAATAGCCACTCACTTTCTATGTACATACAGCAGTTGTATATATCATTCAAATTACTACGTCATTACGTCCATAAACATGAACTCATCAGTAATTTTTTCTAAGCTAAAGCACTTGAATTAAAACTAACTCGCCCTTTTTTAAATAAAATTAAACATCCGTACGCAGAATTAATTTCAATTGATTCGTAAACACAGAGGTAAACTCTAGCCACAGAGCTGCCCGATAAAAACCACTGGATAAACATTTCAATAAAATCCTAAACCTTTAGAATACTAATCAGCAAGTCTAGTGTAACATGAAGATTGAGTTGATATATTTTCAGTTCAGCGTTTTCTCCATACCAATAGGTTATTTTACTTTCTCGAAGACATATTAATTCTTACTTCATAGCAACCAATGATATTTACCTCCAGCTAAAGAAATTTTACGACATAGAGTAACGAATTCCCGGCGAGTAAAAACCTTAAACCCATTGCCATGAAAGTAAATAACATCTGCTGGTTTTCCATTACTTCTTATAAGGGAAAAATAGCTACGATAAGAAAATTTTAATGAAGTTTCCATTAATGCGAATAAGATAATACGAGTTTTAATTCAAGCGCAAAAAGAGTACTCTGGCTAATCTTTGAGAAGTAATTGCATTGTGTACATTTCCACACCAAATTAAAATAATTACCTCTTCCTCTTTATCCATTTTTCGATTTACAGTCACTATAGCAATGAAGAAAGCAGTTCGTGTAAGACCGAATCTAAAGTATTTTGAAAACTTAAAATGGAGGCCGAGGTAGTCAGAACGTTTTCACCTGTCCAATGACCTCCAAAAATGTCTCCAAATTTCAAAAGCTTTATTTGCCTTTTATCTATGTTTGAAATTACCCCATTGCCAAGAAATAACAACAAATATAACTAGAGCACATCAAATAACAGGAAGTTGGTTACTAAAGGAGTAAAACAAACTTAGTGATTTCATCACAATGTATTTTAAATTAAGGTGACTAGATTTGCCTACAATCAGATATCTTCAGGCTTCTTTTACTATCATCTTTCCCTAATAGTGCAACTAACTTTGTACAACGTCAGATAAAATCAAAAGCGATATTGTTTGAATTCAAAATTCCGAAGTAATTTATTTAAAAATTACGAGCGAAGTAATTTTTTAAATAAATGCCTGCATACTTCATTGATCAACTTTTCAAAACTACCCTTCGCTATTGAAATCTAATGAAACAAATCTAAATGAAATTTAATTTTCCGCACTAGTGCTGTACGATTTTAAAATTGAATAATGAAAATAACAAGCAAGAGGAGCATCTTTGCAAACATGAGCCCAAACATTAGTAGATTTTCTTGCACATAAAACAAGTCGTGAATAAATATCTGATGCAAAGAAACAATAGCTTAGCGAATTACAACTATGTTTCAGATAGGTGAAATGATTATGTTATTTATTCACTCCTTTCTATGGTCTATCATAATTAAAATCCTTCACAGATGCATTAAACAAAGAACATAACTCGCCGTTTTTCCCTATGAGTAATGCCTACTTTCATTACATAGCTTATTGACTATCGAATGATTATAAGTAGATTCAAAGCAAAAACGTAGTTAAAGTGACTCGAAAAAATATAATTCGCTAGTTATTCTCTAGTCTAGTAGCTAGTCTCTTGGGCATCACGATAACTACACGGAATGGCTGTTCTCATACCCGCATCTCTTCCCGTCTTAACTGATACGAGAGTAATTGAATGCAAAACGAGCCGTAAGTTTCTCTTACACCGATACACACAACAACGAATGCTTGAAAAATCGCTATGTCTTGGAATGCCAAGGACAGATTGAAGAAAGAATACGTCAGCGGGGAGCCAGGACTCTCTCGTCAATTAGGCTCATTTGAGTAGCGTAGGATAATGTGATGGAGGAAGACCATAAGATACTATCTCTCCAACATAGGACCACCTTATCTCGCCCACTCTAACCTCTAAGTGCGATCAAGCCTTTCATTAATCCCTTAGCGGAGCCATGAGGTAAACGGCAGATTATTTACACGCAGTAAACGAGCTACTGCTGCTCTTGGTGAACGTTAATGAGAAAAAACGGGCAAAAGGGTTAACGGTTGCTAAAATGGAGGTTGAAAGGTTTGAGGCTAAATATATTTCTCAAGACCAATTCAACCCCGAGTGCCGTGGTGCGAGAGACGTTCGAATAAAATTTACGTTCTGCTACACCACGACAGGAGATGAAACCGACATTTGAAGCGTTGACAATAAATATAAGAATCGATGATCGCTCCGAAATGTTAACACCAGTTACCAAATGTGCTGCATTAAATAATACCACTTAAAAACTAAGAGTCGGACGAGGCAACGGTCAGAAATTAAACTCATGACAAGTGGTTATTTTGGAAAAAAACAAGTTTTATAGAAGCTGAGACATAAAGATATTACATGTGAATCGCCTTTCTTTGAAAGGAACAGAATAGTATTCAAAACCTGACAATATGGTATACTGAAAAAGAAAGATTCATAAGAGCTGAAAATAACAAAATTACAGATGATCCGTCTCCTTACACGCTTCATATCGCGGCGTAAGGAACATTTTTAAAGGTAAATAATAAATATCTCGTCCATTCTACAAACAACATGTTATTAAAGCAATATTGAAACTCAACATGTTTGACAATATTTACAAGTAATATTTTTTTAAATGATACCACTTTCATGAAAGATGATTGATATTCCTGAAAAGAAGTACATTTGGTCAATTGTCGTCTGCACAAACATGCCTAGGCAGATTTAATCAGACACGAAGGATTTATAAAAACTAGAATCAAATAAGGATTTTAATAATTAGAGCAAAGAAATGAGAAGAAGTTTCTTGCTCATTAGCGCCATTTCTTGACAAGCTCCAAAAACTTGGCCGTTTACAACCTACATTAGAAGGACGATACCATCTTGCCAGAATAATGCTCGATGAAAATCCACGGGTATCGCCTCCATCTTGTGATCATGGTTGAAACTGCTTGCGACCAGATCTCACCAAGTCGATAGAACCGATCAATCAATGTGCCGTCAGTAATCCACTCAAACATTTAAAGTTTCTTCTATTATATCACAGAGCAGCAATTGTAAAAAATCTTCAGTGCATCACATTAAATGTCCGCAGAGTCGAGCTTATACGATTTTTTGATATTCACATAATTTACATACACATTGCTACAATACATGACTAAACGGACATGGTTTTAAATTCCTCCTCTAAGAATTAAATGAGAGACTTCTTTTTCCTCATCCAATCCAAAACTAATCGGAAAAATAAATAGGTCTTCTAAACGTTAAGCCGGAAACATTTCCAAACGTGACATCAACAGAATCAAAATCCGACGTCCTTAGAAGCAAACTCAAGATTCCTCCGTGTCCTGTTTACGGGTGGACCGCTGCACCCATTCTCTGCCCGTACAGTGAATACGGCGAACAGTAGTAAGGTCCGAGAGGAGTGGGGTTGAAGGCGCTGTATGGTGAAGCACCAAGGCCTGGTTTCGCGTACGGATGGTACCTCGCCGCGGCTGCCGATAGCGGGCTGAGCGGTGCGCTGGGGTAGCCGGCCGCCGCTGCTGCGGCCGCTGCCGACGCCGAAGCGCGATGCAGGGCAGATTGATTGGACAGAAGGGAAGCGTGCGAAGCCACGGGGGAAAGCAGCCCGCCGCTTCCTTCTGCACCCGCCGCCAGACTCGTGTGGGTCCTCAGGTGCTGGAGCAATTCTTCCGAACTCGAGAACCGTTTCCCGCAATAAGAGTCACCCGCTATCCAATTGCACACGTAGGGTCGACCTGCCGCCGCGGCGGCTGCTGCTGCTGCAGCCGCACTTCCAAGGGGAGAGTAAGAGGCGGCCGAGAGATGTCCGTGGTGCGGTGGAGGCGCCTGGGGCGGCGGGGGTGCGGACATGAGGGACAGGGCCAAGCCGTACTTTTGGTGATCGCACTGCGTGCAGCCGCTGGGGCACGCGGAGGACGGACTTGCCGCCGCGGCCGCTGCCGAGGCCGCTGCGAGGAACTGCGCGTTGTGCACGCTGAACTGGCATCCCGTGCAGTAAGGGTCCTTGCAAACGGGGAGCAACGCCTCCCCACCGGTGGCCGTCTTCACCCTCGCGTAGCTGACGTACGGGCCGGGGTTGGAGAGCGCGGCGGCCGCTGCGGCTGCTGCAGCCGCTGCAGACGATACCGGAGGGTAACCGGGAAGGAGTCCGTGGGTCGAGAAGGCCCCGAAGGGTGGTCGGAAGGCCGGGTTGGCGTCGATTCCGGGTGGACAACAGAGGGCCGCGGCCGCAGCGGCGCTAAGAGGTGCCCCGTAACCCGTCGGCTTGTACGTTCCAAGAGGGAGGTCTTTGGGGTGACCGTGGAGGATTTCCAATCCGGACCTTATGATGGGGCTGGCGCCTCCGCCGCGACCCGCGGACGAGGCCGGGGATGCGGATTTACCGCGGGACCCGCTGCCATCGGCTGAGAGGGAATTCGCGGGCGGTATCGTCCTTCCTCCCGACTCGGAACCTATTGGGGACTCGGATTTGCAACCCGGAGTCCGGGATTTCTTTGGTTCTTCGGAGTGATCACTGTTCGCTTTCGACGAAGGCCTTTCATCCCTACGGGATCCTTGTGACTGAGATACGTGCTGGGATGAGGGCGGAGGGTGATGATGGGAAGATGTGATGTTCTCGTACGGCTTGAACACCAGTTTTTCTGCGGGAGGGCTGGGCACCGTGGTGGTCGTCGGCGTCTTCTCCGACTTGCTCTCAGAGTTATTCTCCGCGCTGCTATTCAAATTTGCGGAGATTTGCGCCGGGGGCTTGCTCCTTTGAGGAGGCTTGGCATCCAAAGGAGGAATCAGCGGTTTGGTGTTTGGGGTGTCCGCACCGATTTGGCTACATGTCTGCGCCAGTAGAGCCAGCGGGCTCTTTTTGGCATCCAACTATAAAAAGCAATAAAAATTCGATATGATTTCATGAGTAAACAAACTGTTTAGAAACTAAAAAGTTACCGAAAGTATGCGAAACACCCCCAAAAGAAATAATACAATTCAGAGGCGCGGAAATGCCCACGAAAAATTAAATTTGATAGTAAACGACGGAAAATTTTCAAGTACTCACCGTGGTAGGAAGGGGTGATAAGTAATCAGGCTGCAGGTACTGACTGCTCCCTGAAGTCAACATTCCTCCACCGTCAAGAACCACCATTTGAAAACACAACTTCTATGGACGTACGTATTCGCCTCGATAGTTCACTAAACGGTGCTTATTCACCTCCAGCCGAAACTTTCTCACAATCAACGGCGAACGCACTTCGCTCCGTCAGTTTTCGCGCGGAGTGTCCGCGTAGAGTGAAACGATAAAACGCAACTAAGACCTCACGTTCACAACCATCACACGCTCACTAGACACCAACATGAAAGAAACGATCACTTCCTTCCGCGTATCTCTCCCACGACACATGAAAAAGTTCCAGATACTCAGAGTGCAGGCAGAGAATTCATGCTCTGAACTGTTCCGTCTCACGGTTTCGCTCCAACTGCTGGAACTCGTAGGAATCACGAGTCTCGTCGACGACTGCGCCTCCTACCTTCTCCGCCGCTCCGTCCCCTCTCCTCCCGCCCCTCCCGATGACGCAGCCTGCTTCGCTTTCCCCCGTCGGCTCCCACCACCCATGGCGCTAGTGACGATGACAGCCGTGGCTTTGATGCCGCCGCTTCCTTTCCACCTCTCCTGGCAAGCAACCCCATCCACTCATCCCACTTAATCAGTAGCCCCCAGGGAAACAAGATGTATGGAAGCATTGAGTGTGTGATGTGTGATGGATGGCGAGTGACCAGGCTATGCTGGGCTATGGCATGGACTGACATGGGTGGCGAAGAGTGGATGGGGCCGGGGGTGGGGGTGAGGGGGGATGGGGGGGCTTACACTGGGACGTTCTCTAGAAAGGTGTCGAGGCGTGTATTTTTAGAAGTCTCCGTTGTTGGCTCGCTTAGCTCTATCCTTGTGGGGATGGAGCCACGGACGGCGGCTTCACCAAAGGCGCTACGTGCGCGTACGGACGGTGCGCTGCGGATTCGATTCGCGATTTTTGCTCGGATGTTTCGGGTGTTTGCGGGGAAAGTGATGACTTGCAATCCGGCGGTAGAAGTGCGAGGGGTCGAAAATCTCATATTTGACGCATTTTGAAGTGACGGAGACTTCCTAGCGATATTTTATGAAAACATCCCATCTGCCGTTTTGTCATTCGAGTAAAATTACTTTTGTTACGTATTATATCGTTATTATTTTATTAAATCGTCATACGTAAGAAGAATCTTCATTCATTTTCAACCCAACACGATATGTTTTAACACAAGCGAAACTGGGATGGTAGTGATTTTATTTGAGATAACGAATTACCAAAGAAGGAAAGACTATTGCAATGTCGGTGTTTAAATTTCAATTTTGCAGCGAAGTTATCATAAGAATTAAAGATAATTCTAATAGAATCAACTGCTTGGGCTGTGACTTCGTGATATGGATCCATCAGGAGCGAAAGTAAAAACAAAATAACTATGAAGTCAGCTGTCCCCCGCAAAATTTCAGATTCAATTCCATCTTTAATTATTTAAATCACTTGAGGATATTTGAATTATCTGCTGGCAATGTCAGTAAAAAGAGCTTGCGAAGAGAATCAAATTTTAGATCTGCAATAAATTCTTATCATCGTCGCAAAGAAAATTGTGATGTTTCTTATTAAACATCGATCTAACCTTTTCCATAATGACACTAACATTTATCATATTCATCATCATTTATAATAAATAAATGACTTATTCATAGAAGGTGAGTAAATTAAGGGCAAATGATCTCACTCCTAATTTTGACTTGTAAACCTCATTCCCTCAGTAGCAGTCAAAGCAAAAGTCAAAGGGTATAAGGTACCAACCGGTCTTTTTTTAATTAACACATTGTAGTCATTTACCAAAGACTTACAAACAAAATAAAAACTCTTTATCATAACGTAGGCTGCATAATTTTCACAGGTGTTTTTTACATTAGCAGGATACTGAATGCATAAATTGAATAATTTAAGAGTCGCGTGAATTAGCCAACGGAAGTAACTAAATGTTAATTAGCTCTATCTAGACAGCGGCCATTGCCTCTGGCGACATTAATTCATTTTAGAGCTAGAATTAGATAAAAGATAGAGGAAAGCATAATGGAGAAACAGAAAAAAATATGGAACCTGTTATCTATATGAGTGCAAATTAACAGTCCGAAGGCTAGCTGGGCTCTCAACCCCCTCAATTAGCAACAGAAAGCCATGGAAATGAAACAAAGCTTGCTAGGCTAAAAGAGTGGTGAGGAATTTCTTTCTTAAGAACAATAATGCTTGAGTGGAAAAGTGCAGCGCAATAATCCTTTGAATAACACTTTTCAAAGCATTCAATAAAGACATTATGATAAATACTATCACTAATTCCTCTGTAGCCTCCATAGCCATGATGAAGAATGGGACTGAGGTTGAAAAAGATATATTTAATCAATGAATAAAAAACATTTCACTTAACAAGTTTTGAGAGATGCAAGAAGATATTATTATCCCAAAGGACATTTATTCGCATGGTGTTGACTCACGCCAATCGAGTTTAATGTTCTCTTAGTTATATTTCTAATGTACGTACATACATAACATAGCTAAACAGATAATAATCGAATTTCTCTATAATTTTTTTAAAGGAATCCTACATAATAACATAGTTACAATTATAAAAAATATAAATAAATGATGACATTGCCTATGGTTCTTACCCTTTGTTAAACAGAGATAATAACATTAACTTTAATTATGCGAATTTTTACCGATGAAGCTGATAGGGTAGGGCTAAACTTGGTCCATTGGTCTTTCAAAATACATTTCGAGACTGATTTTGCGATTGGCCTCTATGATCCCTGTTCTATCAACATAGAAAATCGCTATCTTTTGGGCTTCATATTCATACAAAATATCTTGTTGCAAATTCCCAAGGCTATGGTATGAAACCATAGCAGCAATGAAATTATTTTGACCTCTACATTTTGAACACTGAGCTTCTCTTGTTATGAATAATATGAAAACAATATATACTCTAAAATATTTGAATTATTAGCCGAATATTTTATTTATTTATTTTCATTTATTTATTTATTAACAAACATCAACATACAGCACGAATCTAATTCCTGCTGATGATTGACAATAATAACAAAGAACAAAATAAAAATAAAATCGTGAAAAATCAACAAATGAAACATATAATAAAATAACAAATGAATATGGGCAAAAAAAATATGGATAATATAAAAATTAAATCAATAATTATAAAAATTATATACTACATACCGATGTATAAAATATAAAATCACAAACCAAGAGAGCTGGTAAAAAGGGAGATTTCTAATTTTCATGTAGAAATACTCTTGAGCACCAGCTCTTCTTAAACAAAATTACTGGCAAAGAGTTTGTTAGCTCCCGTTACTGGTGTTACGTAAGAGTCCTGGAAATTAATATAGTTCGCAGCTTCTTGAGTTTTTTTACTGAAAGTATTTTACTTTATTCCTTGTTATAGACATGGTTATTTTGTAAATCTGCATAAAATTCTCCTTTCTCAATTCGTAATAGCATAGGGATAGATGTAAGAATTCGACGTCATCTCAATAGTTAATTATTCTCAAACGAGCCCTAGAAAGTCGTTTTATAATTATTATAAAAATTATTTTCTCTGCAGAAAAATTTTTGAAGAATTTTTTCTCCGGTTCTTCAAGGCTGATGCGGGTTGTAGAGCATCCCAAGAATTACTATTACCTCACATGGGTGTACACAACTCGCGATGACTTCATCTAACGTCAGCCTTCTGCAGCAACGAACGCATACTCTCCGTTTGAAAGTCGCAAGCTACGATTTTTCAGGCAAAATAAAGCAACCACTCCCCGATCGGCCCTCATCGCGATCAAACCACATAAGCGAAAATTGCGAGTCTCGCATTATTTACGCGCTTTGGGCGAACCCGCAGGATATTAAAGTTCCGAAGGGATGCACTGCTTGACAATCATTGCCGAAGACCGCAACGAGGAACATATGATCGACTGAAGGGCAAGGTCTGGCCTGTGTCATAAGAGTCATCGAAAGTTTATTTACTCTCGGCTGCGGCCGTATCACGCCTTTTTGTGTGGGGTTCCGAAAGAGACTTTTGATGTTTGCCGACAGGGGTTTCGGAAGGGTGGCGAGAGGAAGGGTTGGCGAGGGGTCGGACGCATCAAGTCGGACAGTTCTTCCGTGTTGACATAACTCGGGGGGGGGGGGGGGGCATTTTGTTATCCCCCCTCGCGGAAGCAACGAAGCGGCGTGCCAAATTGTCATGGTGCAAGAGGGACATGTCTCGGCCTACGTATAGTGCCGTCACTTCCCGCAAATACCTTATGCGAGGGACAAGAGTGTATATCTGGCTTCTCTCGTTACCCAAGCCCTTATACACTCCAAATTCATTTTTCTTCCGAGTGCGCTCCGTTACCACTCGGAGCGACGTTTTTAATTTCGCTGTTAAACGATGAATTCATTGCTATGCGTGAGTGCTGTCTAAAGGGTCTAAAGGCCTCCCCCACGACACGCTGTTTAGGGTTCGACATTTCATGTTTTACATCTAATATATCAATCTCTCTCGAGAACAATTCTGAACAAAAATTAGAGCTTATGGGCTCCCGGATACTCATGCGCCTTTGCCTTTGGGGAAAGAGGTCCCGGGTTCGATTCCCTATGGGGGTCAATGTGCGAAATAACCTAAGTTGTCTTTTAATAATACTACTATTAGACCTTTCCAGAGGTTACATCATTTCCACGCCAGGGCATATAACAGTGATATTATTCATTCCGGTTTTCGATCCGGTTCAACGAGAAAACAAAGCTAGGATTAGTTCCGGGTACGGTTTCCAGCTAATTACGCTCGCATGGAAATTATTTAGGTAGTTTGGTATTTCACGCCCTCTGCCATACGCCTTATGGCGGCTCGCTTATCGTGAATGTAAAATTTCAACATCAAACCAGTTATAACCGGATTTTTCCGCTCCAAAAATTGCAATATTAAACAAGTAGTTTGATCCATTAATTACTCCTTTTTTCGTTCTCATTACTTCACATTAATTTTAGAAAAATAATTGGCAATTGTTGCAAGTCGTAATCAAAGAAGTTGAGTAAACCACCCACCAGTTAAATCTAAGTAAAATGTGTATTGTTAGGAACAGAAAATCGGAAGGGTATAAACGGGTTTTTGGTTTCGGTTTGGGCTCGATAATTTAAAGTTTTCGTTTTGGGTTGGCTTTTCATTACGGCAAAAATAACAGTTTATCCTGTTGCAGGTTCGGTCATGCTCTTTTTTTCTGATTAAAAGAGTGATTTTATTCCTATATGCCGCACTAAGGCATATGGCAGGGGTTGTGAAACACCTAAGGCTGGTGCCATAGACAATATGGCTTCAGCAATGTGGACATTAAGCACGATATGTTAGTTATCTTGGGCTTAAATTAATCTAAAATTAGACTCGAATTATTAGTACCGGTTCCAGTGACTGAACGCCTCCAGGTTTACAAAGGATGAAAGTCAATTTCAAAGGCATCTTATTTTATGAAAGATCATTTTATCAACGTGCTCGCATCTAATTGCTACTTTTTACGTGATTAAATCCTCAAAACGAAATTTTCAAAGCGAATATTTACTAGAAATACAGCTATAGAATGGGAAAACATGCGGCTGTATTTGGGTCCTTCGAAATTTTAAGACCCTAATGTGTTACATTTGAGGTTCTTACTCGAACCTCAATCGATATCTCAGCGTCTAATGCGACAATAATCTATATATACATTGAATTGGAGGTGGCACCAGACTAAGTTGAAGAAATAAAATATTTTCCGTCTTCCGCGTCTTTAAATTCCTATTTATAGTATTGCGCTGACGGTTCAGTGAGTACTTTTGCAAAGCGAACAATTTAAAGACCCCAATTGTGCTAGACTATGCGGAGGAGATGTTCCAGCGCACTCAAAATCACACGGCGAGCTCCAATTTATATTGATTTGTCAAGTTGTCCGTCGCTCGTGATTGGGGTGTTGAAGAGCACCACAAAGGAACCGATAAATTGGCAAAGCCACAAAGGACGAGCGACTGGAATTAACATTGTATAACCTCATTGTGACGTTTGCAAAGTCCGAGGAAACAATGATTACAACGCCTGATCGGATGATAATTGGGTACTCCGTAGTACCTAAGTATGGGTATAATATTTATATACGAGGCCAGCCACGCAGTGATCAAATATAAATAGAGGACAAATACTAAAATGGTTGTTACTCGTAAATCGCAAGTGGTTAGCGATGAAGAAATACTTAAATTGCAACAACGTCGAATAATACTGGAGGAAATTACATTTGGTATACGCTAAATGAAGAAACTTGTGTACTTTGACTCACTGAGTCATATTATGTCATCTTAAGTCCTATTCACATTTATTCATATCTATAGCACATACAGGTAAACACACTAAGTTTGTTATAATAAAGAATGAATAGGTCAAACACAAATACAAATTTGAAATACGAAAAGGAATGAGAATAAAAACGCTATGACGAAGTTTATAATAAAAATGTGAGTAAAAGAGCAAAATAAACAAAACGTTGACAATTCAGAATACATCACAGAGTTTTAAAGTAATTTAGATTCATGAAATTTGATTAGTGCCCTTCTAAGAGAATCAACCTAAGGACAAAAAAATTTCAACATTTAGAAGTTCATCGAAAACAAAATTGGCATTATGAAGCTTTCTGGGAATAGGCTAGTGTTTTAAACATTTACTCGGCATAGATAATGAATAAAAACAGTGTAATTTTCCACACTTTTATTTAGCTAGGTAGCGATACCGGTCGTCTGCTAAATAAAAGTGTGGAAAATTACACTGTTTTTATTCATTATCTAAAATGGCTTTCCACAAAGTAACGCCTGATCATCTAGATTTCATTTACTCGACATGCTGGGGCATAAAATGAAGAGAATGTCCTCAAGGGGTACGAACTGGAACATAAAATTAATTAGCTCGATTAAACGCGAAGAATCGAAGGCGTCACCCGAATCAATATTCCTTTTCGAAGGATGATGACATACAACAAATAAAAAAGTTGTCATTTGATCCAATCTTGCCTGAGATTTTGTCTTAAATATCCTCTCATGGAACATATTCCTATCTCGTTACTCAGTTAAACAAACTACGAGGCTCCCGGATAGTCATGTGGACATCGCGTTTGCCTTTGGTGAAAGTGGTCCCGGGTTCGAATCCTGATGGGAGCCAATGCGCGAAATGACCTAAGCTGTCGAAGCACTTTTAACAGTACTACTACTACAACAACAAACTACGTAAATTCGTGAATATTGTTACTGTTAACATTCCACAAGCGGTTATAAAATTTCCAAAAGCAATCTTCCATCTAGCACAAATGGTAAAAGCCCGACTGCAACCTTTCTCTTTTCCTGGACAATAGCCTTGCGGTTGAGGGTCATACTTCCAGCCATTGTTAGCTGTGAACAGGTTGAAACTCTTCTCTAAGAAGGGTTATCCATGACGGAAGGGTCAGTTAGAGATTAAGGGGATCTTCTAAAAGGCTCAATAGGGGGCTGCCGGCACCCCCGTGAGACAACTAACAAAACGACAGTATCATAGCCGATGTATGACTGAGCTATAGAAGACAAGGTGAGACTAAAGAAAAACGCATTCAGAGTTGAATATTTTCTCACGCGTTTGACTCCAACCAATGCATATTTCAAACTAAAATAAGCTCCAAGTGAGAAAAAGCTTGGGCAAATTTCTTTAAAATTATCTAGCAAATTATGGGCCTGTTTTACCCAGGTTAGGAGAATCCCTAAGGGTAAATTTGAAAAAGGGTAATATCGAGTTCAACGATATCCCACGAAAAGAATGCCTGAACCATTCTTTATAGATATTTAAAACGCATTTTATGTGCGTAGTAAAACAATTGTAAGGGTTGAGTTAACGAAACTGAGTGAGAACATGTTTTATTTTACTAATTGTAATGCATAAAAGAGTCTTGGAAACAAAAATATTATAGATCTGTCAAATAAACATATAAAAATCCTCCACTAAATGCTAAAAAATGCTTTATATGGCCTAAAATCCACAACTTCCCCGAGTAACTCTCATAGAGTTCGTCTGAGGTAACGCAGATGTATTATTGTGATGAAAATCCGAGTTAAAAATTAGTAAAATGAAGAATTAATTAACTTAGTAAATGCCTACGATGATAAAATCAACTGCTCGGGCCGTGACTTGGTGATATGGATCCATCAGGAGCGAAAGTGAAAACAAACTTTTACTATACCACAGAATATTTTATTTGGAAACGACCATGGTTTCGACTCATGGAGTCATCCTCAGGTGACTAAATACAAATCAATACAGCGTATATATAAGTAGGATAGCATAGTAAATGTTCATTCCAAATATAAATAAATGATACAATGGATGATAATAGAAAAGAAATATTAATACATCAGAATGAAAATGAATTGTGAATCGAATATTGAAAGATATAAATAAGGTTATGGAAAAAGTAAGGGTAGACAGTTCGAAAAAAATCCCAAAAATATAGTAACGTAAATAAAAATCCATATATTCAACGCAGGGACGGATACGACCATTTATCAATTTTTGACAATTTTTCCTATGCTCCTCCGACGAAAAACAACCTTAGCTCAGTAATTCTAAGCCATAGAGAGTTGAAAATACCATTTTTTCGTTATAAATGCATTGAATCTATGGCGTGGATAAACTCTATATTCCGTTTATAGTTTACACTCTTACTATCAGCCAAATCCATCGCTGGTTTACAATTTTATCGAGAGAGGCGATAGCAACCTCTGGAGCTCTATACATTTCAATGATAAAACTTTAAAACCGCGAATGCACAAAAGATTGTTTGCATAATTCAACAATAGGTAATCTGTAACAAAGTTTGACTGGTTGGAACACCAATACAATTAATCTGACTTATTAACCAGGTTAAATAAAAAACATTACGCTAAAAATGTTAAACTATTGCAATTCCATACAATATTGGGACTGTATTGGGTTAGCATTATTTATTTTACATTGTATCACGATTTTCATTTAGCGCATATTATTTCCCAAATGGTTCTTATAGATTTACAGGGAGTCCATGTCAGGGAGAAAAAGTTATCGTCCAAGCATTTTTTTTCAATTTTTGAGTGTGTTTTGGAGATTTTGAAAGACATAGATCCCGTTTTAAAAGATAAAATGATCAAATGGAAACCAGATGTGGTTTTTTAACAAGAAAATTCAATATAAGATAGAAAATAGACCCATTTCCACGGGAAAAATTGGGAACCTATGATATGATGCAGAATATCAACAAAATGTACAAAATTTGAGATTTTATCAGAAAAATATGCTAAATATCTTGACCAATAACCACGAAAAACATACCAACGAATAAAATCTCAAACCTATCGAATTGTGATTGAAAATTAAGTCAGTGGTTTTTTTGGTAGAAAGTGAATTATATAGCTCACAATTACTCAAGAATAAAAACCGAATAAATAGGAGAGGAAAGATGAGCGAGAAAAACTTATGGCTGATACGAGTACGTATTCTCGGAACGTTATTAATGACCGGCTCTTCGTCGCAAAATTTCAACTTTAGTACGGAGCAACATAAGATTTAGGAAATACGCGTGAGGCATAAATATATGACTGTCGGAAAGAGAGAAATCTCGCCGATTCATCAGCAGAAGGAAATTCGTGAGGCAAAAAACACGTACGCTTTCTGCTTTCACTACGTGTTCCTTCTGACGCTAAAGCCAGTTACCGAGTTTCTAGAATTTCATCCGACTAGGAAAACAGACTTGTGGAGGGTATTTGCCGGTAATTAGTAATCTAGAGCACGCGGATGCGTCGATTGAGCATTTGCCTCTAACAATTAGACGTCCGTTCGTGTGTCGGACAGGCTCAAGAGAGGCGAAATGGAACGACCAATCTCTTGTGAATAGAGGATCAGTTGGTTCTAGATGAACCACCACCCGCCGCGGGACCTTGCGTTGGACCAATCAAATTGGTAGTTATCCAAAAGATGGAAAAAAACGTAAATAAGTTTTAAGGACGAATTACACTCAAAAATGCATACTGCCCGAGAGGAAAGTTGAACTTATTTGTTATATCGTATACGTTCTAAGTCAAATTTATATTGCGTATCTTGGTAGAAAATTAAATTATATATCTTCGAAGAATTATCTTTGGCTCATATCTCCTCCCAAAATGAGGTTATAGAATGTCTCTGAGCTATAATATATTCTACTGGGTATAGAGATTCTCTCGCAGAAAAACAGCTTGGTAAAAAACGACCGTACGTATAATTCATATACATGTATGAGCCAATCCCATTGGCAATAAGTCTTGGACCGTTATTCAATAATTATTTTTATCTTATGCAGTACCGCATGAACAGTTAAATCAATATTTATAATATTATAATAATAATATAATATTTATAATAATTTAAAAAGAGTAAAATTGCATATTTTTATTCCAGCACAAAAGTTTCTAATCTTCTATAAATGTCACTATCTTTAGATTTTTATATTATTTAATAGAATTATGTACGTAACGTATATATGCTATCATTTATTTAATTGAGAGCTGATTCTTATTTACGTATCGCATGCATGTACTTAATGGTAATCTATATTTATTTATCAGTTATTTTAGGCTATTTCTATATTTTGTCATGTTCTCTTTCTCATCTTTTAGTTATTACAATCGGTAGGTTAGTGCAGGTTTTCCTCGCCCCCTTCTTTGTTGGTGTTTTCCTACAGTGATTGAATTCCTAAGAATCACTTAGGTGTTTTACATTCACAATTCGTTTATTTTTTTCTTATACTGTTCTCTTTAATTTAATTAATCTATAATTAATGACGATGGATTGGACGGCAGAAGAGACATTTATTCTAGACTTGCGCAAATAAATACGATTATTATTATTACTATTATTATGATTATATTGCGTAGTAGGCTATATTCCCTTTGCTGAACCTTTTGACATCTGAAGGTAGGAGTGAAGATTCAAACCAGTATACAGGCTGAATACTGAACTGACGTTACCCTTTGGATACTGAGCGAGGCGCCAAAAACTGTCTTACCTTAAAGGTCAAAGCTCCGCGTCACGTTTGGGTTAGAAACTGTGGGAATTAACCTCCGTTAAAACGCGCAACAAATTTTATTTCCGATTTAATCCATCCAAAAGTTGCAAAAGAATAGATGAATTGCATTTCCTCGGAGCAAGCACTCCCTCCCTCCGTACACACCCAGCCGTTCCTTTTCAATCTCCTAAAAAACCCCTCGGAGCGTTAGGTAATAACTCCTTGTCACCTAGAGTGACATTTCAAAGACAGCCCAACCTACAATCCGGGATAGGTTAGCCGCGGAGAGGGGGACAGATTTAGAGAATTTCGTAATTGCATTACGAGGCAGTTTGTACTACATTTTGGCCTTGTCTGTATCCTTCCCACCGGGTGCAGAAAGCGCCGTTGAAATATGCTGTCGTCTTCGCTAATGGGGGTCGTTAATAAAAATCAGGAATTGCGTACTTGACAAGGAGGAATGCACGCCGGGATTAAGAAGAATGACTGCCTTCGCTGACTGGGCGCCAGCTACCTATTCATACTACGACACAAATTAGAAAAGGTTTCCTAATGATATGTTAGGAAGCCTCTTACGACGAAAGGCTGGCTCACGGAAATGAAAGGCTGGCTCGCTTTAAAAATAGCACTCGTTCGGAAGCCATTAATAAGGTGGATTTTGAGCGAAGCTCTGAAGCTAGCGTCGAATTATAAGCGTAATTTTTTCTGATGTCCGTACCTGTGAGGCCTACGTACCATTTTGGGAGAATCGTTTCCGCGCTTACCTATTTCCAACGTCCGCCATTAAGTCTAAAGACGAATTTTTAACCCATT
Source organism: Sympetrum striolatum (assembly GCA_947579665.1). Classification (NCBI taxonomy): domain Eukaryota; kingdom Metazoa; phylum Arthropoda; class Insecta; order Odonata; family Libellulidae; genus Sympetrum; species Sympetrum striolatum. The sequence continues at coordinate 61,544,810 of OX388352.1, forward strand.
AATTATTTAGTTCCTTAATCACTCCCTTGTGCTTAATTCCCCCGCCTAATGTGACAGGGCTGATCCATTAATGACGTGAATAAGGAGTCCCTTGTAGGGGCCACGCCGTTGGACTTGAAATATTAAACAATTCCTCCGCTCCTTGGGCCCCTTTCGGATAAAGTGACACGGATTTATGGAAGTTATTTGATTTAAAAATCTCCTCTATTTATTTTGACACTTAGTGTCCGGAAGTGACAGTGATTTATTCCTTTGGAAAGAAATCGTCGCCATCATTTACTCGTTTTCTAAGCTCGGAATAGCGAAGCGCTAATGAGAAAACGAAGGAATCAGGAAGTCGTTATATGTTTAATTAGCACGCTTTGCTCGTATCTTATTTGGCTATGCGCGGGTAGACTTTGAGTCGAGGTATTAGTGGGAGCGAGTCATTATGTAATTCATCGAGCGTCGACTACTTATTTAATGCCGAGAACAAACAATGTATTAACGACTCCAAGGAATATTTTTGAATGAATTGCTCATTCTAATTATTAAATTTGGTTATGGTTATTATCACAGAATCGCTGATGAAAATTAGATCTATCGAAAGCAATTCGAGCAAATATAAAATAGACGGAAAGAATTGTCGCTAGTATCTCTCATCCTTTTTTACCTAAAATTATGAAACCGATATAATTATTTTCAAATCTTATAAATATATGCTGTTTATATTACTCTTTCACAGCTTCACCATTCGTACGGTAGGACCAATTTGTTAAAATCGGAGAGATGAATACAAGATGCAAAAACAGTTTTTAAATAAAACTTGACCCTAAGCATTCCAATCTGTTTTTCCTTTCGCTCTTAATATAATTTTCTACGTTGCAAGCCGTTATTCCTATAATAATATAAAATGGCCAAATCATATATTAATGTAGAAGAAAACACAAAAATTTCTATATGTTAACGTTTTAGATGTCTATAATTTGTCTTTGTATCTGATTGGGTATGCTTTTAATGCTGATTTTGACTTTGATATACAACTCTCATGGTTGCTTCCAACGAATATTTCGCATTATTTTGTATTTACAGACCAAAAAGGTCACATCATCTTTGTAGATGTTTTTCTGCAGTCGAAATATTTCCTTCGATCAAAATTAATACTGATTTTTATTTGTTCCATAAATCCATTCTCTTTTCCCATAATACTTGTTAAAAGTTTGTATATATCACCGGCTATATTTGGCTTATATTTGTATTAGATAAGAGTTATATAGAAGATAGAACTTCCTAGTCCCAATTTCGCCTACTGTGACCTCTGTATGTATTTATGTAAAAAGGGACATTTAAAACATATTTTTACAAGAAAAATCAAGAAGAAACTTATAATGAAGGAAGGGCATGCAAACCTATATCAATGACATAATGTTAATAAATGATAAAAATTTATTTATTGGTAATCTTTTGATCCTATAAAGCGCACTCTTTTTCATATAACTTGAATTTTTCACCCTCCATTTCCCGACATTCAGATATGTCCAATTCCGCTCAACAATTCAGGAACTCTCATCGCGTAATCATGCCCATTAATACAGAATATCCAGTCCTAGTTATATCATAACCGCGCATCAGACGGCCGGATTATAAGATTCCTCTATTTTCCGAAATGTCAGCTTTGACGCCACCTCTGACGTATCGGACGATCGGGCCACGGAAATTAGCTCGTGTGATAAACGCTGGGCACCTTGTGATACATGCTTGGCACCTTGTGCCACTGCAAGCGTCAGCCCTGCATCGTCCCCGTTTCAAAGCGGACAGCGAGAGGATCAAATCGTCGGCCTTTTGTCCGCCACCTCGCGCCTCTTCAAAACGTACACTTTGGACGCTGTGTAAACTCCAACGTCGGACGGAAAGAAAGCTGAGCCGGTGACCACGAAGAAAGAAAGACGCTAGATGTGAAAGGGAATTTCCGAACCGAATGAAAGGGACCTACGGGATTTTCATGGCTATTGAATGGGGGGATATCTGGTGGCCTTTCAGCCGAAGGTTTTGTGCAGGTCGACGGCGGGGAATAAAGAAACCGCCCCACCCGGGGGTTCGCTTGCAGACCGCGATTAGCTGGAGGTGCACCGGCGAAATGTCGGTCGCTTCCAATACATCGCCTGCCGACAGAGGGACAAAGCCAACACGTGCTTCGAGGATTTCGGCTTTCCTGGAAGGTTTATTCCGCCGCGTTTTTCCCCACTTTCCCTAATTCCGGCGTTATAACTGGACTCAGGAAGATGAGTGGCGACAGAAGGGCAAACATAGTCCGGAGGGAAGTGCAACGACCCATGTTCCTTTATGAATGTGTTTCGACAGCTAAGGTCATTTGAACGTGGGTTTCCCCTGGGAATCGAACCATCTTTACCTAAGGCGAATGTGTTTCCCTCTTGGCTGACTGGGTTCTCCCATATCTCTTGTTGTTGTTGGTTTTAAATTGCTTCGACATCTTAGGAAATTTCGCACATGGTTTCCCACCGGGAATCGAACCCGGAAACGCCTTTACCATAGCCAAACGCGGTGCCCACATGGTTATCCGGTAGCTTATTCCCGTATTTATTCAGAATAGTATTAACTAATGGTTATAGTTTGCAAGTAAAAAGTTTGTATTATAACAGTTTGGATAAGAAAAATATTGTGCCCAAACTTAAACATTGATGTGTTAGAGGTTTAACAACTCACCAAAAGCCGTCTTTATAGCACTCTATTCCGGAAACAACGGAACAACTTTTGGAGAGTTCTTAAACGCCTAATTCAATTAACAGCCGTTTTCCAATTTCTTTCCATAAAATATAGATTGGTTTTTAAAGTAACTATGGTCTACTAAGTTACGCTCTATGTTTTTTAGGCAGTGTGGCAGCTGCAGATTGCAGTTTAATATGGAATATAAACTGTAAGTAATAATAATTCAAGTCATGATCATAGAACTCCGCATAAGTGTTACCTTATCTGAGGCTGTTTTTACCACTAAAATAAAATACGTTATTTTTTGGTTCCCTGTGTAAAGGATGTTATTTGAAGAAGAACTACCACGCATTAACTAGCGCTAAACTAAAATATGGAGCTCGATGCTTAATGCTAACAAAGAGATGTGAACTTCTCTTTGACATTTTGAAGAGGGCCATACACCCCTTTCTGCTCGATTAACATAATCCTTATGAAACAGGTTCCTAACATCCAGAAACTTCTTGACCGGTAGAAATGTTTCGAGAGCCTTATCATGACTGGTCAGTTCAAATTAGGCAGTTATGTGTACAAGTTTACGAAATTCTTACAAAAAAATTCGTCTCGCTAAAGAAATAAGCAACATTATGAGTAAAATTTATGTCATCAATAATATTTAATAGTGTTTTTATCACGAAGGATATACAAGCCAGGGGCCAGCTACGTGCGATTGCCATCTCCGCTCAAATGTTTGATTCCTAATTTTAAATAAGTACAAGTTGTTACCTCTACAATTTACTGAATCCTACTTGTTGACCAGGTTAAAATTAGATATATAATGAGTTAGAAAGATAGTAAGATATTTTCCGCGAAAATGAAGGAAAAAAATTTCCCTGAGAGGAATGTTTCGCAGGAAGTCAGCAGTAAAGTCACAAATTCCAGGAGCATATAATTCTAAATCCCAAGTAGACATAGCTTAAAAATGAATTTCACATCTCATAGCGTCACTGAGGTCTCAGAATTTAATTCAGATTAAGCCCCAGATAAACAAGATTGTGGAAAGCCATTAAAAAAAATTATAAGCTTCTTCGAGATGAGTAAATCAAGAGTCTCTGAACTGTTTTATAAATATTCAACAGTTTCCTAATTCTAGAATCTTCTCACCCCTAAAAAGGAGAGCTAAGACAAGCAAAATAGAATCGACAGATCCTTATAATGAAGAGCCGAGAAAGCAATGTAAAGTTAAATAGCGACCGATATAAGATAAATATGATATAGAATTAATTCAATGAGATGAGATTTACGCAGTAAAATTTTGTTAGCTACATTGCGTTTGAATAAAGTGCTGGACTTCATAGTTAACGATAAAACAGAAGTTTTTCTAAAACAATGAAACTTATGATTCCTGGGCGACAAATTTCTCCAAGAAATCTTAAGAGGATCGAATAAATTTGTATGAGAATGAAATAGCAGAACAAGAGTTAAACTGGAAAAACTCTCAAAAATATTCACAAACCAAGGATTATGGGAACCTAGAAGAGCATGTATTATAAGGCAAGTAAAAATTCTAGGGAAATTGCACATACAACCTGAAATACATTATTATTCTTCCTGGAAGAGGAAAATCCATTGACCTTCAGCCATAATGCACTGGAGAGTTAATAATCATATTTATTCCTCTAGAATTTTAGGCTCTCACTTTCACTCTCTTTCAAATTATACGAAATGCTGAAAATTCTAGAACTGGTGATGATACTAGGAACCTTCATCTAGAGTAGAATATTTTTATCTGTACTTACCAATAAAATCTGCGTTCATCTTCACTTTCAATTGCATGCAAAGGTCTCCTCCACTCCTTGTGTTCCTACAAATAAAGAAACATCATGAGATTGAACTTGAACTAAAATAAGTATTGAAAGAAAATTGTGAAGCTTTGATCAAAGACGGAAAAACACTAAATATAGTAAGAAATGAGAGTTTGGGTAGTTAGCATTATTTTTTAATTACTTTAAAGTTGAGGTATAATTCTAACAAAATGATCAATATTTTATGACAGAAAGTGTAGTATAATCCACATACTTATGATCATGTCTGTATAAATGAATATTTTTCTACGTTAAAAGATAGAACCGTGATTCAAATCAACTTTATAGAGATGAAAAATAGGAACAAAATAGAGAATAACTAACTCAACCATTAATATAAAATACAAATTTCGACTTGTTATCATCGATTTAAAAACGCAGATACAATCAAATGTAAAAATATTGGTAGCTTTATCATGAACTGTTGCTTGCCCTTGAGTTTTCAACTGTTCATCGACACTACTACTATGAAATTCTTCAATTACACAGGCCGACAGGGTTTCGGTAGCATCGATATAGTAACTCGTCTCTCATTGCATTTTTTGTGTTAAGTCTAGCCGTGTTTGTGAAAATTTTCCACCACGTACAGTTTAGAGAATTTTGTATAAACATTTAAAAAACGAAATAATTTCTTCGTTAATTTTTATCTTACAGATTTTTTCGTTGTTTAGACTAAATTTAAATCTAAATTGTGCATAATTTCATTAACTCAATATATTTACATTTAATTTTATATGCCTGGACCGAGTTCGAAGGGCAACAAAATGGAGAGTTGACAAGGTCCCCAAAAAAGTGTGGATTCTGGTGCCTGCAAGCTCACTAAAACGCTCTAAGAGTTTTAAACTTAAAGGACATCATATACACTCATCTTAAAGCACTTGAAAAGACCTTTACTTTAGTATACAACGTTTTTCCATTCCAAATAGACCTGGTTTTAGGCTAAATGCCGTTCTGTGCCACTCGTTTCCAAGAGAGTTGCTCCAACTCCAGCCAGACGGCCCTCTTATCCGTCAATGGGTTCCCAGCTGAAAACGATCTTTCAGTATCCTCTTGATTCCTACTAAGTAATGAAGGACCAGAGGGGATGTGCGTTACTTATTCTTAAGTATAGGACACACTTCTAAGGGTGGCGTAGAACTGGATAGGAGGAAGGAGATGAGTAGTGTAATAGGTGGTGGAGGAACAATATTTGTTATATTTATAGTATCTTCTAAGTTTGAATAACATTGATGAAAAATACTCTAACATGATATTATGATTACGGATGAGGAAAAAAAGTAAAAGTCACCTTTACAGAAATTCCTTACATGTTTGAGCTAAGTCGAGTTCATATCGGTAATCAGCGACCCAAAATTAGTCAAAAACAGCTATTGCTATCCATGTTAGCGAAAACGATCATTTTTGCGATATAGGCAAAGAGGTGTGGAATTACGGAAATGAAAAAGTATTAGTTACAACACCAAAAACACTTTCATGGTAGTACTTTTCAAATCTCATTTCTGGAATCAGCAACCGAAAATTAATTTAAAGCAGCTATTACTGACCATGTTACCGAAAGCAAAGTTAAAATTTTTCGACCGGTTTTATTATCGTGTCATTAAATTATTAATAAATCAAAATTATAAAATAAAGACAAAAAGCAGCTCTTTCTTTACCTTAAACTTTATCAAACAGAGCTAATTCAAACTAATTTGTTGCACCATCTTACAAATAAGTGTCCCAGATGTATCGTAAACAATAGTTCTATAAAACTGATGAGTCAATTGCAAATAAAAATAACTAATCATGTGATAACAAAACCAGTATTCGTGAAAATAATCGTAAAACACGACAGTAACTGACATTTTGGAAGAACCATTTGTAAAAAAAAACATTTCGTTGTAATATGTCACCATGAGAATACGAAGGATATTATAACTATCCTTAAAGATTTGAAAGCATACAGATCACCATCGATAAAAGATCAATTAATATAAAATTTCTTACCTAAAAACACACCTAAATGCCATTGAAATTATTATTAGTTCAAAAAAGATACTTATTTTTTAGAGAATTTACCTTGAAATTTCCGTTTCACATTTTTTTTCGATGCAATGAAGTGACAGAAGGAAATTCTTTTTATTGATATCTAATATGGCAATACATTACATGGGCTTTGGTAAAAATTTTAACTAGACATTTTACCTTTGATAGACTGATAATGAAATTCAATCTTTCATTTACATCAATAAATCAATGAAATAAAGGAGAAGAAGAAAGTATATCGATAGCATAGTTTATTTTGAGTGAATCAAAGAAAGACAGATATGAACTGGAGCAATTTCGGAAATCTAAGCGATATTTCGGTTATTGATTTTCACTGAAGGATTTATGTGAAGACAACAGGGTCGGTTAAATACCTTCTTAGCTCATTATCACGAGTCAAGTTTTGGTCGCTTGAGAAGGAGATCCTATATCGATTCAAGTTGCTTCAACATTTTCGTCGACGACCCAACCGGTCATAAATCACGCCTAATAGAGCCTCCTCTTTGAAAAGTAAAAATGCTTCTTTAACGAGTGTTAATTATGCATCTTATTTCTTCAGAACTGCATCAACATTATGGAAATTATTTTTATCGAAACAATTCAAAGAGACTCCACTACTTGACTGACACGCGAATGATCTCTTTTCCAGGTGTATAAGAGCCCAAAAACTAGCGCGAATTAATATATTTTATTAACAATGACGGTACTGAAAATATTCGAGGAAGTTACTAAAACGAAAAATATTTAAGCAACGCAAGAGACTAAAATAGCTAAACTAGAGACTAAATTAGCTTTTCCACCAAAACGACAGAGGTGATATTTTAAGTGATCTATTTATTACAATCGGTGTTTAAATCTATGGTGCATAAATATTTATATCTATATATTCTTGCATAAAATTCTCTGTAATGGGAATTAATTATTTTCTTATCCGGAGAACCATAAGGTAAATGAAGAAACTGAGGATTTTTATCGGATCTAGATCGGAAATCTAGATCGGAAATCGAGATTAAAATAAACAATTTTATAATAAAATTAAAATCCAAATGATTACCCGGGGAAATAATTGTCTCACTTTGCTATGCATTCATAAATGCCTACGGCAAAGAAATCAAATCTGAGAATTGATATTATTATTGGGAGCAGGAATTATTCTTGTCGTTACCAACAGTAAGGAATTTCGTTATGATTGGTCTGATAGGCACAAATCGGACTTATTGGCACTTTCTTGGTGATGAAGCAGACTAACCAACTCTAAAAACGTTGGTATTTAGTTAACATTTAATATTCTTGAAGGCTTAAAGAATTACCATATCCAACTTCTTTTATAAGAAAATCGAGATTTGTCATTTTCTCATACTACTACATATAAACTCACTATAAACTGTGTTCATGCCTAATTTTGTGGAACGCCGTCACAAATAATGCGCCAAATATTGCGGGTAAAGCTATCTACCACCTACCTACCTTCCTATATACCACTAGAATTTTAACTTCTCCTGCTCGGCGTTTTCAGGGGGAAAAATAAGTTTGGGAACTTTTTGAGCATATCAGTGGATGTTTATTTAGAAAAGAATCAGTTTCGACTTCAAGAAATAAATATTACATCCAAGATATACTCAGAAAATAATAACAAATGTAATGTAATAAAATATTAACTTATAAAGCTATAATACCGCATTTGGATGTATGACTTGTTCCTTGCACGTGGACTATAAAATAAAAAACCTTGAATTCAAGAAAAATTCCAACGAGAAAAGAGCCTTAGAGCTGTTTTTACGAATTTAATGAGGGAATTCACGGTTCATTGGTAATTATGTAGAACCTAGCAAAGGAAAGGAATTTGATCAATAATCGATCTTCTGATACGAATAAACTTCTGAATTAAGCGACAACCGATAAGTTTATGTAGAAAGAGGAGCTAAGTTTGGACAGCAAATCATCGGTTCCTATGTCTGCTCTGATGCTCGATCAAAAAAGGAGCATAGGAATTATTGATATGTTAAATGTTTCATAATACGTTAATGTTCCTTTAAAATCGCCATATCTATATTTTTCGGGAATGACTTCTTATCTTTACAATCACGATTTAAGAGAAATTGTCGTCTTTAAAGGATAAAAATGGTTTCTTTGCATAACTTCACAATATATTTTTCTGCAGTGTGAATTTACCAAACAATTGTTCTCATTATGCAGATATACAGTGGCACTCAAAGATGAAGCGATGCCACTCGCCCCTAGACTATAATAATAATAATAATAATCGTCCTTATTTGGGCGAGATTGAAACTAAAAGTCTCTTTTTCCATCAAACCCAAGTTACCATACACATCTTCTTCCATCCAACCCATACTACGCACACCATCACACTATAGATCGTAGCAACAATTTCTAACGGAAAGAAACCGAAACGTTATTGCTACAGTACGTAAAGACCTTTCAGTCATCGGAGGGCTCACAAAAAGACTAAATCGGGACAGTCCTGTTAAAAACGGGACCGGAGCTCAACCTCTAGAAGAGCCCTTATATTTTTCGTACTCATTTTCTCTTTTCCGATCGCTCTCTCTCTCTCCTTCCCCTTTCCCTCCTTTCTATCCCCTCCATAGCCTCCTCCATACCCCTCCCACCCCCGCCCCTTCCCTGAAATCTCTCACCTTTTAGTGCCCCATCAATCATTTGCCGCGCTAGCGAGGCGAGTGGGGAGGCTGTGATTAATTGAGGCCATCCGGCCGAGGCATCGATATTTCATCGGGGGTGCTTTTCATCATAAGGCAGCTCTTTGCAGGGATGGATGGGGGGGTGGCTCTGGGAGATATGGCATCGGAACAGAGGGCCGGAGGGAACGGGAAAAGTAATTCCTCGGCGCCAATAAATTAGGAGATTTTATGTTTATCATCATTCAGTTTTATTAATCCCGTCAGTTACTCTCGGGGGGAAATGGCTATCAGCTTACTTCCTTTTGTCGGCTGCGATATTTCACACGCTCTCTTCCCATCCTTCCGTTCTTTTCTTCTCTCCCGCTTCCCTTTATCTCCTCGTCGTCTCACCCGACACGTCGCTAGAATTATGCCCCGATGCCCTCCGCGTTTCAAAAGGTACTCTCCAAGTGGTCACCGGGGTTTTTCAAGAATCGCGGCTTGAAAAATGGGGTGTCGTCGATGCGCGAGTTTGGAAGTAATTTAAATCTTCGGGAGGCGGCAGTTAATTCTGTGTTGGTTTCTGCGCGTGAGGCGAGCGCTATTTTACCCCGCGATGGTTGCTGTATAAATCTCGGCCGGTTTAAGTGAGTGCGTTATCTTTTTTGACGCGCATGAATGTGTTACTGGGGTCTAAAAGAAACCATGCATCATCGGTACGGTGTGGGTTTGAGGCTACTATATAATATTAGGAATCCGTGCTACGAAATGTGATGGTCAAGTTATCAAGATTTTGCATATATATATATATATATATATATATATATATATATATATATATATATATATATATATATATATATATATATATATATATATATTGTCAGCTAACTAGTTGCTGATTATATTTAACCTTCAGCATACCAAGAGGGGGGGGTGGTCTTCTGCGGACTCAGAGTAGTATTTAACTGGTTAATGGGTTAGATGGAAGAGGAGACTTTTAGTCTCATTCTCGCCCAAATAAAGTTGTTTTATTATTATTATTTTTAGGGAACCTGCTGTTACTATAGCAAATATTTTTTTCTTGATTTTTGCATACCCCCACATTATTTTAAGAAAGATATATAATCAGCCATATAAAACACATACATAAAAACGTAAACGGGGTCCTGAGAGGACTCCGCTTGGTATAAAAAGTTAGTACTTACAATTAGTAGTGAAATTGAATCTGTACTATATATTAGGTGTCTAATGTAGCTGGTTTTATAATATTTGTAATCGAAATACAATAGTGCTAATACTTTTTATAATAAAAGTGTAAAAATTTTTGTCATGTCAATTTCCAAAAAAAGTGGAATTTTCTCCTCTCTCCTGTCTGAATTTTGATAGGGGAGAAACAGATTATTTTACTTAAAAAAATATATATATAATAAGATGGAGTTACCAATATATGATATGATAATAAATTTACGAATAAATGTTGAATTGATATACGAATAAATTATACTGGATATGAATAACTCAGTATACATTTTTGTTACATAACTTAAGTTAAATAAATAAGTGGCATAATTATATAGAGAATTCTATGTAATAATATATAGATATATATATTTATGCATCATAAATTTAAATACCGATTGTAATAAATTGATCACTTAAAATATCACCTCTGTCACTTTGGTGGAATAACTACGAGACTTCCTTTATAATAAAAATCCGCTCTGTTAAACTAAATCTTTAATGCAAAGTACGATTTCATTAGCTGTAATTAAACACGACAACTTGTTGTCGTATTTTTGTATTCATATAATCCTCATGTTCTTTTGCCTGAGTAATAATGTTATTTGTATTTGAAAATTCAACCAATATGGTTTAAATGGGAGATATATTTACCACCCGGCATCGAACCCGGGTCTTCTTGGTGATACTTCCTATGCAACACTATAGAAGATCAATAATACTCGTAAATCTCTAACTATGTATGAAAATTCAAGCATAAATATTGCCTGTAACTGCCTCAAACGACGTCCTACTTTTCCCTAATATTTCTTATGTGAGAAATTTTAATGTGCTCTGGAATCGAACCCAGGAATAGCATGGTCTTATCTAAATTTTTTTCTGAAACGAAGTCTTAATATACATCTTCAACCAAAGCAAGAACTACCTATCATTTCGAGAAGTGCATCAAAAAAATGAAAAACTACCCCAATGTATTTTAAATGAGAGATTTTTGCATCGTCCTAGCATCGAACCCAGGACATTACCTATCCAGGAAGTGTTTTTTAGAAATTCTCGAAAATCAAAGCAATGCATTTAAATGGGAAAATAGGGGATTTAGGCCTTCTGGGATCAAACCCATGGTCAGAATGATCGATGTCTTACTTTTCCTGGGGGTTTCACGCTAGGGCTTATACGCTGTAAAAATTTCAAGTCAATGACGCTTGCGGTTTAGCCTGTGACCATCTATCTATCTATATATATGAATGAATCCGGAGAAGGAATTATATATAATACGAGAAAAACGTTGCCTGCATACTGCAAGCATATCGATAACACTAATTTCAAGTCGGCATCATATCGAGAGAGTCCTCAAAAGAAAAAAAAAGGATTGATATTATTCTTAAAATTCGCTGCAATTTATTCGTCCGGCATCGAACCCGGGTATTTCTGGAAATACTTCCTATGCAGCACAATAGAAGATTACCATCTATAACTATGCGTGAAAATTCAAGCAGAAATATTGGCTGCAACTGCCTCAAACGACGTCCTACTTTTCACATATATTCCTTATGTTAGAAATTGTAATGTGCTCTGGCATCGAACTCAGGAACAGCATGGTCTTATATAATTTTTTATCAAATGAATTCTTAATATACATCTTCTAGCAGAGTGAGAACTTCCTATCATTTCGATAAGTGCATCAAAAAAAAATAATGAAAAATTACCTCAATGTATTTTAAATGGCAGATTTTTGCATCGTCCTAGCATCGAACCCAGGATTTTTCCGTAAATATCATTTCTGTTTTCGATAGACCATGACCATATATATAGGCTCCTTGAGTTTTGATTCTCTTCCTATCCGGGAAGTATTTTTTTTTATTTCCCGAAAATCAAAGCAATGTTTTTAAATGTGAAAAATCGGGACTTTGGGGCCATCTGGAATCGAACCCATGACATTGAGGTTCAAAATTGCAATTTTTCTGCCAGTTACACGTTATGGCCAATACGTCGTACAAATTTCAAATCAATGGCGCTTGTGGTTTAGCCTGTGAATTAGTATCCTATCTGGGTATATATATGAATGAATCCGGAGAAGGAATTATATATATATGTAATAGATATATATATATATACATACATAATTATATGTATTTATATTTATTCATATAATTAATATATATCATTGCTTATGAATCCCTAATATTCTTGCTGTATCATTGACGAGATAATACTCCAGCCATGGATTTTTAATTCCTTCTCATAGTATAAAGAGAGCTTCAAATTTTATTAAAATCTAGGAAGTGGTAGAATACAAAACGATTTTCTAATAGGTGAAGAAGAATCAAGGTAAGCTGGCCTCTAGTAATATCCCACAATGGATATAACTAATTTTTTCATCACTCTTTGCATGTCTTTGTATGTATGTCTTTCCACGAATTCCTACCAAATAATTTACAATTAAAAAATTATCCTGTTGGTATTTAAGTATATACAGTAAATTCGTATGATAAAGAGAGATTCAATTCCAGATTCCGTTTTAAAGTATCATTCTGGCATCCTGAATACGCGAACGTATGCTTTACGTGATAACAGTGCTAACCAAAAAATATTTCGTTGGAAATAACCTGAAATTGTTATCACTAATTCTTCATGTAGACCTAGAAGCACTCAGAATTTCCATAAAATCTTCAAAATGTGGAGAAGGGAGAAAAAGAACTACTCAAGTGCTAAAGTAGTAGAAGAAGAAGAGAAACAGAACAATTCTTTCAAGAGCATGTAACCTCTGCGTGTGGGCACTGGAAAACTGCGAGGAAATGGACCGATAAGCCACAGATGCATATGGATAGACAATCTCGATGGGATAAGCAGTCTGGAAACACTACACACCGATAGAAGAGGTACTAGAAAAATTCCGAGGAAATGGACCGATAAACCATAGATCCTTAAGGATAGACACACTCGATGGGAGATGTCTGGAGACACTGCACACCGATAGGAAAACGGAGAGCATCGATACGATGGAGACAACCGAATCGTCACTTTTTTCCACAACCACCCCTTACATGTGGAGACACAGGCACGTCTCTCCGATCGACCACCCACGGAAAACCTCTTCCCTTCCTGTTTCCCAACACCGCAAAAGAAGAACAACTCTATGAAGAATGCTTCGGCCGTGGCCTCGGCCATAGCAATCTCGACCATCTCTTCGGTCCGTGTTAAGTCAGTCCCGATCTTATCTTCCCTACGCATTCGTCAGCCGAGTAAATTGAACCGTTAGACGAGAGTGGGGTGGGAGGCCGGGAGGGAGGCTACCTTAAAAACCCCGCTTGCTCTTTGGACGAAGTGACAGCCATGTAGTTTTTCAATGACTCCGGGGGCAGACGTCCATCTCGCGTCTACTTCGCACCGCTGAAGATGAGAAGTTGCGCAACCACTGTTCACGTTCCCTTGACATGAGCGGTAATGAATCCTCCACTTTTGAAGACACTCTCCAGCTGGTCCTGTGCCCTCGAGAGCTTTTCGAAGGCGAGACTAACTAGCGCGCCTTTTCCCTAAAGCGGTGTTCGTGCGGAGACGGTGGCGGGGGTTGGGTGGCGTGTCTGCACGGATCCTCCGTGGACGCGTTGTGCGGATTCATTGAAGGCGGCGATTGACTCTACTCCGTGGAGGATTCGCCTCGGGATGGAGAATGAATTCTGCCCTGGAGTCATCACGCGAGCACTTCGCTCTTTAACTACCTGAATGGCTTAAGTCCGGGGATGATTTGTAGCAGTCACGCTTCGGACGAAGATAGCCAGATGGCGTATTGAAAAAACATTGGAAGAATCACGTATGATACTAAAAACGCTTTTCGAATGTTGGAGCAGCGATTTCCATCCTTTTTCCTCCTCAGAGGGCATAACTTACTGACGCTCTAACTCATACATTCGATTGTTTGGCTCCTAGTTTCTTTCCTAAAGAAAAACAGAAGCGAAAAAGGATCTTCATTCTGAGCTTAGTGAATAATGTCTTTTGATGGTTGCGGCTCATTTGAATATGAAGTGAAAAATTATTTGAAGTAAATATAGTGCAAAACGGAAGTAAAATTTATATTCCGGTAGCGGGAATGGAACCTGGACCGGATATTGTATCATGTATTAAAAAAATATTTTAAATTTTTTTTGATGCAAGTGCGCAGAACTAAACTATCCAAGAATTTAAATTTTAATATACAGAAAACTAAAACAAATTTTAAAATATGGCAGTCGCTTTTATTCGCCATATTACGTATGTGGACAATCCAAGATCAAAACAACACCTTGCCACTGGTCACAAGCGGCGTGCAGTGTTATTATGCAAATTTAAATGTAATGCATAAAGAAGAAAAAAATGTATACCTACTGAAAATTTTCAATAATAACATTACAGAAAAGTTCCTGTGAAATGTTGGATATCTCAAAGAATCAAATTCATGAACATCGTAAAACTTATATATGTACATATATCATATAAAAATTATGGAACTTCTATTTATTATGCTGAATACCAAGTGCTTACTTACGGCAGACACGTTAATGACTACACCCATGCTGACGATTAGAAGCCCTACCAGCTGCAATTTGTCGGTGTAAGAGGTTTAAGAAACTCGATTCCGTCCATAAAATATTAAAAAAATTGGAGTGTAACTGAGTTACAAGGAAAATAAGAATAACTACTTATTTCATAGAAGAAATGGGATGAATGAAATGTTTAACCACTTAAGGTTTTTAAAAGCATATAGTCAAACTGCAAGACTGCAAGACAAGATTGAAAATAAATTATGTGTAGATACGGCTATTAATAAAGTTTGTACAGATATAAATAAAAACATGCTAAGTAGAGCTTGAAGAGGTAAAACTTAATTTTAGAAAAATTCTAATTATGTTTTACCTTAGTCTCCGATAATTGGGTATTTTGGCCAGAAATCCTCCAAATATTGTGTTATTCTATCAAGGAATGTCTCAATTAAAAACCTTTGTGCACGCGCAGAAATATCTAATATAGGATATGATTACCCAATCCGTTGAAAATGACTACTCCTCCAATTTCCACATAATTGCCCATTGTATAAGAAATCAAGTTCGTGTATTCTAATCAGGAATGATAATTATTACACGATAGAAATACAATAGTAATAATTGAAAATTTATCGTACGAGAAATTATATTTAACTTCCATTAACCTATCCTAGCGATTTTTTATATTACCACAACCCTTATTTATCCACCTTCAATAAAGCATGTTCTTCAACCATTATAGTAATTCTAATAATGATTATCAAGTCTTGTCCGTATATGTTCTTATATCACTCTATAATGACTTAGTATCACTTAATTTTACATGAAACGTATCATTAATCATTACACCGGACATGCCTCAGTGCAATTCTACATACGAAATTAGTTTGCTGCCAGCAATAAGCGTTCCATAGATCCGTTCTCAAGGCTACGTTTAAGAACCATAGATACAGGAATCAGTGGAAGACTACCATATCTACAGAAATTTTTCCCTCATTATGGAAATGTTTCCATCTGTAGAAAATGACATTTTAGGAATTATTGCCAGCGGTCCTAAAGAAAAAAATGTTACCATGACGGAAGTAGCATAAAGAGAGGAGATAGCGAAGAATAGAAGTGGATTAATTAAGAAATAAAAGGAAAGGAGATGGAATAGTATTTATAGCTCGTTTTTAGGTATCACTGTTGTGATATATCGTGTGTGGAATGAAAGATGCACCCAAATTAATATAGTTAGAGTTTAGGTATAAAATTATTAGGGGAACAGAAACTGATCTATCTTATGTAGGAAATATGCTTATGAAACGCTAGTGAAAAATACAATGTCAAAGTTTTAAGTATCTTGAGCGAAAAGTGCAAAGGAGTGGAAGTCGTATTATATTGAATATCTAGAAGTTAATACAATTTGAGATAAAATTAAAACTGGAAAATTATTTGAAATAGTTTTTCAAAGAAAAAAGAATGATTTCTTTTCTTTCATTTTATTCAGCGAAAATCTATTTTTGCAAGTGTGGTATATTATTTTATTATTCGTGTAATCAGAAAAGATCTGGCGGGGAATCATTGAGATCAGTTGAAAAGGTTTCATTATTATTATAGATTCCTAGTGCAAAAACGGTTTCGCCTTACGGAAATTTTGGATGACTAACAGTCAGCAAAATTATTTCACGAACCATGTTTACACTGCGTATAAACAAAGCAACAGTAATAACACGTCACTGTGACTTGGAACCAACCAAAATAAAATCCCTTATATTTTAATTTATTAAATCCAACACTTTGGCCATCGTTTATTTAATATCGGAATTTTTATTCCAAAATGCGATTTAATCTTCGGGAAATAAAAAGCCACTCGTGATAAGATATCAATATCGTAATAGTGGAGGAAAAAAATCGGTTCGAACCGGTTAGACTTTGGCAACGGAGCAAATCCGGCACTGACCCGATTATTTCGTTGAACCGGAGCGAAAACCGGAACTAAATGTATTACGGTTCAATGCCCTCATTTTTCACAATGTCATTCTGTAGGATTGTGACGTAGTATTTCATTCGAGATTACTAGAAACAAAACCGACTGTCTGAGCCTTTACTTGGTGGTATTCCATGAAAACATAAGGAAGCTGACAAGGGAATAATCTATTTATACAACTTATTTACACAACTTAATATACAACTTATTTATACATCTTATTTATACAACTTATTTATACAAATTAATTATACAACTTATTTATACAACGTA
The DNA here is from genome assembly GCA_947579665.1 of Sympetrum striolatum. NCBI lineage: Eukaryota > Metazoa > Arthropoda > Insecta > Odonata > Libellulidae > Sympetrum > Sympetrum striolatum. Next base: position 61,562,022 of record OX388352.1, read on the forward strand.
TTGATAAAAATTATTTATACAAATTAATTATAAAACTTATTTATACAACGTATTTATACAACTTATTTATACAACAATATTTAAACAACTGACCAGTCAGTTCTATTTCTTGTGGTATTAATGTATAAATAAATTATTCCCTTGTCAGCTTGCTTCTGTTGACAAAAAATAAACCTATGATGTTAAGTATTGGAAGAAAGAGAGAAGGTGATGGAGAAAATATAGAGAATATATAGAATATAAGAATATATAGAATCTAATAGAGAAAAATCCACCTCATATGATAAATATATAAATCTTTCTCTGAAGTAAAATCTACATAAACAAAAGAATTGATGCTGCAATTCTTTTACTGTAATTTCCAAATAGTCATGAGATATCGATTTTAGTCTGAAAATAAAACCGCGCTGTGTAACAATTTAGCATGCGTTCTTGGTCATATCTGTCGCCTCCTGTCTTCTAAAGTGATGAGGGATTTTTAATTTCCGCTTCGCTTCCTCAGCTCATTTCTCCTCATTTGAAAAGTCAAAAGAGATTATCGCGGAGACATTGAGTAACAGACGGTTGAGAAAGTTTATTGAATTAAAATACACGGGAGCAATGACACGCGTTACGAAGGACCAAACCAACGTCGCTGTCCGATTGAAGATCGGCTGACGTGCGGTGGCCGAGCCCAAGGAAGGCCTTTCCCGTAAGCCTATTTCGAAGGTCCAAAGGGCTTTACGCAGAAGGGGGTGGGGGACGCAAGAGCATCATCGATTAACATGTGTCTCATCCGTGAATGATTCAACACTCTGTTCTTCCGACAAAATCAAGTTGTAAGACGTGCAAAGTATTTAGAAGAAAGAAACATGTTTTTTTTTATTTTAGTCTCCAGTAGAAAATTCATTATTACTTATTATCAATATCATAATATCAAAACCCCCTGTGTAGGAGAATATTCTATTATGTGCAGATGATTGCAAACTCTTTACCAGAGTGACAAAGGTAGCGGATTGTGAACAATTTCAAAGAACGTTAAATAAAATAGCCCAGGGGTGTGGCGACTGGAAATTAAATTTAAATATTAATAAATGCCATATTATGTCTATAGGGTTAAAAAACCGTTTGAATATAATTATAAGTTAAACGGAGTCACTCTTCCAAGAGTAATGCTACAAAAGTATCTGGGTGTAATAAATGACAGTCAATTAACATATTCTGAACATATTACAAAAATAAAAAAATCGTGCGATGTCTCTCTTAGGACTCATTTATCGTTTCACCGATATCAAAGACCCTCTTGCTCTTTCCCTATACTTTTCCTCGTTCATCCTTCCTATTGTATCTTATTGTTCCCCCATCTAGTCTATGTCCTTTCCAACTCATCTTTCCTCATTAGACAGAATTAATAACTTCATTCTCAGAATTTTAAAAGCCAGAGTTCCTTCCTTCCGTCAAGCCTCTAAAACTTTAATCTTCACTATCCTTGGAATCTCTTTCTGTCACTAGATCAAAACATGATTTATCCCTCTCACATTCACTGCTGAACTCCCTTTATGACTGTCCTCCCTTAACTTCCCTTATCAATTATCGTGTTCCAAACAGATGTACCCGTTTGACATCATTACTTCACTGTAGTACTCCTAGACTTTCACTTATCAAGCGCTCCCTTTTCTTTCGTCTTCCTTCTCCGATGAACTCAATTCCTCCTTTTATTGATCCTTTCTCCTTATCTAAAGGGAAATTTTTGAACCTGAGCTTACCACACACCAGATCCATATAATTGTAAAATCTACCATTGTATGTTTTCTTTTTCTCTATATTTTATTTCACTTTTTACTGTTTATGTTTATTACTATTCTATTGTATATTTTTATATTTCACTTTAAATTGGCATTGTTAGGCTGTATGTGAGATTTGAATAAATGTATGTAAATGTAAAAGTTTGTTTACCATGAATTTTTTACAAGTTAATAAGTGCCATAAAATTAACCCTGAATCCGTATCGTTTAAATAAATCATTGTTTTCTAATATAGAATCTATGTCATCTGCCGATTTCTTTTTTAGTTACATTGAAAAAGAAAATTATTAAATTATTACTAAACATAATATTGTTTATATAATATATATATATATATATAAATATTCATATTCAAAATTATATATATTTATATTAATTATACATTTTTAAATTAATATAAAATATTAAAAATATTCAATTTTAAAAAGAAACTTTTCAATGGCCCACTCTATATTTTTTGTTATATCTTTTCTTTTCGAGGATACATTTATTAGACAAATTAAAACGAAAACAAAAAATCTGATGTGGCCAGCACATTACATTTTCTATATATAAGATGTAGATATTAATCTACGACAGTATTGTCGAAGTGTATATTCAATCTAAACTTGGAAAATATATATGTGGTTAATTTATATAATATTAAATTTTACGTCACAAAGATTATATATAATGTTTTTGGGACATATTCGATGAAAATCGGTGAAATTAGTCTTTTGAAAAGCGACAATATAGGACTGATTAATATCCAATTAATATATTGAAATTAAAATACGAACGAAGAGCAAAATAGCACATGATCAACACAAACGATTAACAAAAATAAAGAGCACACATTTAAAGAGTGGAAACTTGACAGAGAAAAAGTGACAGAGAATGACGAAAATAATTAATATACAAAATAGAAAACAAATAAAGAAGACAAATGGACTAAAAAACAAAGAAGAAAACTTTTTAAAACCTTATTAATCAGCCAGAGCTCAATCTATAGCAAGAGAGTGAGCAAAAGACGCTTTGCATTGCATTGTTTGCCATATAAAATTGGTTAATGATGATACGACTCTTAGACGGTGGTTGATATTGAAAATTGTTTCCAATAAAAATTATAGAAAGTTACATTTTTTGTAAATTTTGTAGATAATTATATACCTAAATACCAGTTTAATGGAGAAATTTTGCGAAAACGGAAACGAGCTTCGAAAAATAAAGCTCGGCTTCTTGTGAACCGATTTACTCAAAAAACTAATCAACTTTGACGGCACAGACGGCAAAGTATTTAATGTGAAATTTGGAGTTGATACGAAAAATAGTTTTCATGTTAGAGCGCCCACAAAGTACATAATCAGCAACTTCCTATTTATCGGTATTTCACAAATAACTCCTAAACTATCAGTGATGCAATAAAATGTTTTACACAAAAGTTGTAGTAAATTACATTTAAAAAACTTTTATAAATAATGGTTTGTACTTAAATATCATAGTAAAGAAGATATTTTTCAAAAACGGAAATGAGCTTCGAAGAATAAAGCTCGAATTTCGGTTAACCGATTTACTCCAAAAACTAATCAACCCTCATAGCACCTATCATAGTGAAATATGTGAAGTTTGGTATTGATACGGCTAATAGTTTTCTCGTTAGAGCGCCCACACACACAGACATAATTTCGAAAATGGTCAAAACGTGTTCTAAGGACCCCAAAACATGTATTTCCGTTGAAATCTTGAAGCCGATTGTTTTTCATGAAAACAATACTTTCTCAGTACTACGTATATTGAGGAAGTAAAAATACTGCAGTTTCACAATAACCGGTATCGGTGAACTCCGGGAATCTTTAGGTCCATGATGGCCCCATTTGGTATCATTACCTGATGATGGATTTTGTTTGCCGAAACCGGTCATGTGTAGTTACTTTCATACATCTTTAATAATTAGTTTGTTTTAATTCTCTTTGTAAAATAAATATATATCTAAAATACATCGAAAGTGCTCCTTCAAGCTAACACCTATGAAAATGTTTTGGCATTCCTCAGACTTATTTCTATGACTTTAATCACTACCTTTGATAACTCCTCTCGATCTTCAATCGCTCTGGGCTTTTTTAAATAATGTTATTTTCCATCACAACCTCTCCTCCCCAAACTAACTCATGGGCCTTGTTAGCTGCTTGAATTCCAAACCAGCCTAAATTCCTCTTGAAAATTCATCTTTATAATGATAGAGGAAATTGACAGTCTGTTCATATTCTTCATCTTCAGGTTCAAGTGTCACGCCTTGAGATTAGATGCTTCAAACTGCGGATTTTGTTAGCTCTTCCAAACATGTGTAACACCGTGTTTTGTTACCATGAAAGAGTTGCACGTTGCTACCGATCAATCACGCGGTTCTCCTTTGAGATAAGATTTCTTATTGCTTCTTCCATTAGTAATATTCCCTCATATAAACCTATACTCGCCTACAACTTTCACTCTAAGCAAAACTGTACATCTTCACACCCTTCGTTTACTCTTTAACCTCATACTTTTTCTTTAGGAAATCATCCATCGCGTTCAACCAACGATTTCCAGCCTTCCTCTCTCTTCAATTCCTCAATTCTCTTTGTCATACATTATATTAAAAATCTTTCAAAAATATACTTTTTTTACCTCCAAGTTTTGACGAATGGGATATTTTTATATTCTTCTGTGACTGGGTACAACAAAAGCCGCTTTCAATTACATTGTTCTGAATTTTGTTCAGGGTTATTGTAGCTGTAAAGTGTAAATTATGCTATATAATGGAATTATTTTTGTTTAGTCATTAAATGTTATGTAATTGTCATTTGTGGAGTTACTGCTTTTGTGTAGAAATAATTGCTCTAAGAAGAGAGCAAGACCTAACCCCTCATCTTACCTTATAATAATAATTAATCTTTATTTATTTGGCGTATTTTAGTCAAAGATGACCATTCTTACAGTAAACCTTTAAATAAAAACACAAATACAAACATTCATGCCCTAACCAGGATTCGAACTCGAGACCTATGCATTGCAATGCTATCACTCATTCCCTCTTTACGGCTTCTGCTAGCTAATGGTGGAGGGATTGAGGTTGAAATAGGTCTTCTGGCTGAATAACATACACCCAGAAACATACGCCACCAATAACAGAGGGTGTTCCGCCATGGACGCAAACAGCAAAAACCGCCTTGTAAGCCCAAATCCTCCGCTCAATCAAGCGCGCCATATGAGCGACCCATCTTGGCCCAGCTTCTCGCTTAATCCCGAGAGCATTAACGCTACGTACGCAAATTATTAACGAGTCCGCGAAGGAGGGATAAATCACGCCCGAGAACCCCTCGCCGACCCTTTCGATACCCAAACGACGTGATTCCGTTATTTTCCCCCTTCAATCCCCCATAAACACCCCGACATCATTTCCCTTTCGAGTTAATAACATCCGACACGTGGGAAATGACACGACGCCGATAGGGCCTTCTCCTTTTGTGGGAATTTCGGCGCGAATTCAATGCTCCCGAGCGACGGTCGAAGGATCCGAAGAGAGCCGTGGGCGGAACGCTCCCGAAGGCAACGTCAATCTCTCGCGTGACTGCCGCGGTGGATTGTACTCAGTCATAAGCTTTCGACGTCGGACGACTGACCGTCATTCAAAGCGCCGAAAGGATTAGGAGCGAAAGGGCCGGCGCGATAATTAATGAACGCTCCGCTTCGAAACGTTTCACGTCAACCCTTCCTTCCGTCAACTCTGGCGCTGGATTTTTGAAGACGGATCAAGAGATCAGGAGGAATAAAAGCCGTAAGCCACCCTCTTCTCCCTTTGTGGAAAAAAGCAAGCGGCGGGGAAGGAGCGTTCAAAAGGCGAGCGACGACGCAGGACGCAGCGGGAGGCGCGCCGCATTACATGGTGTATTTATGCGTCCCTGTTTATATTGTATGGATGTGTCTTGGGGAGTGGGGTTCCCTCGCGTGTGCGTGGGTTGTAAAAGGACGTCGAATATATGTATGACTAGGCGCGAGGAAGAGTACTACTCAGACATGACAAAAAGATGAACTTCTACTGCCGATGACTCTCGAAAACCGATCTTCTAAACTGGTGTCAGGAATAAAAGTCAGGAATTTTATATATCTTTTTGAGGAACTGCAATTAACTCCTATAAACATGTTACGAATACATCCGAAACACCGTATATGCGCGTGTGTACATAATGGAGTCGGGAATAGAGTTCGAAATTTTATTTATATATTTAAGGAAATGTAACTTAGAGCTATAAACAGGTTAAAAACGTACTTGAAAGATCATATATGGAAGCGTGTGCATGCAAATATTCTCACGCACACACGTAACAGAAATTATGACTCAGTTTGTTTGCAATGTAATGGCTAAAGATAAAATAAAACGATCAACATAAACATAGGTTTATATTTTAATATTGATTAAATAATGCTATGTGATACACATAATAATCAATGATGTTTAAAATTTTAATGAGAGCTTATCCATGTTAAATGCTAGAAATATGATTGGCGAATACAGTCAAGGTGATATATCAAAAATATTTTGTTCTGTTAACCCCAAGGAACGTAAAAAAATCATCAATATGGGCAATTTGTATTGATATATAGTGAACTTAACAAAAAGTAGAAAAAAATATTTTTCCATTATACGATTATTATAGGATGCTACTGCAAGGCGGTAGTTAATGGGCCTCACTCGTTCCGTAATAGGAAAGTGTACTAATCTAGGATTGAAGTATATTATTAATAGTTATAATGTGACATATTTATAAAGATTGAAATATACTGTATCAATCTATGGTTATGTTTAAGGGTACTTTTCTTGTAATCTTTGTTTTATTTTCTGTTTATTTTTCTATTGTTTATATTTCCTTCAGCCTTAAATTTTAAAATAATAAAGGAAACTTAAGCTGAAATATTTCACTTTTATACTAAAATTTCCCATTTAAAATTTTTAAATCTCAAAAATGTAAATTTCCTCCGATAACGTGAAGAAAGTTTCAAAAAATTCCACTAAATATTCATATTATTTCCAGAAAAAATGAAAATTGTAAATAAAAGCAAATGATCTACAAAATCTGCTAAAAAATCATTTCATCGTAGTACTCGTGCATACTGTAGCATAAGAATCTATTTTTCTACCACCTCGGAGAAAGATAATGGGGGGAACAATTTATTTAACAAAATTTTTATTTTGATATTTTAAGGGGAATACTTTTTCATCATTGATTTGTAATTCTCTAATAATTAACTCTAATTATATTAAGATATGTTTTAGTTTTCTCCAGATCACAAAGTCGAAATTCTATCAGCCTGTTCTCTAAGAGATTCTCACTTCTAGAAAAGAGTATGCTTTTTCTCTATTATGTTGATTAGACCTAGTTAGACCCTTATTGGATTACCGAAAGGAAATTCAACTCGGATTTGAAAAGTTACACTTCAATTACTATGAGAATGCTAATAAATATATTTACACATTTTTCTCTCAAGGACGTCAATATAATATGTACAAAATTTTAATTAATTTTTTTGCATTTAATTCGGTGTTTGCGTTTATGAATATCTGACAACCTGATTTAAGATACTTATTGAGCACGTAAAAAAATCAATTAATAATCCATATAAGTTGTAAATAGAATTGTGAATCTTTGGGTAAAACATCTCATAAAAATACCAAAATGAATTCTTAGTGAAACCGTGATATACCGCATCAGACGTGACGAGAAAATTCATCTTGCAACAGGAAAATCTAAAAATTTAGCGATCCCTAATTTTTGTCTTGGAGCAAATTTCCCTTAATGGAAACTTGGTCAAAAATAGAAGCAAAGTTTAAGTCAAAGAGAAACAAATCCAAATATAAAAGCTGACAACTCTGGCGTTTAGTTTGTATGATCCTGGATTATTCATCATTTCTTGTAAACGGCTAAAGTATACGACAAATCCGAATAAAAACTTTTACTTACAGTCATTTCTCTCGTATGACTTTTTCCCTCCCAGTACAGTACATACTTCAATTAACAGGATGCAATTAATACTAGTGGAAGCTTTAGTAAAATAATTTAAAAAATAAGGGGAATCTATTTTTGTTCATTCTAAATTTTGAACCATAGAAATTTTTTTCCTTCCAGAGAACTTAGAAATTATTTTCTCAATCGGAGAGTTAATAACTATCGGACAATCGAAGATTTTATAATGACTCACATTTATATCTGCTGTTAATTTAAACGGATCCATCCCATATCATAATTCTATTTCAATTTTCAATCAATTAATTACATCAATTTTAATTTAGTCTTACGAAGCTTTACAGAAAAACTAGGTATGATAATAAAATGTGTACAAAAATATTGAATACCAAATAGTTATCAAATGCGGAGACTTAAAAATTTCAAGCATTAAAATTCAATTAAAGGTCCAAATCACTCCACAGGAACAAAATTCCTTAATTATCGACCATTAAAGTTTAATCTGAGCTGACTCTCCCCTCTTAAATATTCGTTCATTAGGAACCAAGGTAAAGTCAAACTTTTATGTACCACAATATTTATTAGAAAACGACTATCAGGATATTATGACTGTAGGAGTAGGAAATTTCCAAATATATATGAAGAAATATTTATTTATTTATTGCTCTAAATATTGCATATAAATTTAAACAATATAATTTACATACTTTTAACAGATACTAGAGCTTTAGGTGTCAACTAAGGATATCCTGTGTTGTTGAGACCGAAAATACACAATATGTTTTATGTTCAGAAACCATAGAAATACATTAAAGCACTCATTTATCTTAGAATAATTATGTATGTTATTACGATAATATTACGATGGCATAATACAAATGAATGAATGAATGAGAAAAATGAAGTGACATATTAATACAAAGGAAAAGCTATACAACAAAATTGAGAAAAAAAATTAAATTCAATTAAGGTCCCAAGAAAAAAAATCAAACTCTTCCTCTCCGGATGATGATTCTGGGAGTAACTAAATATTATGATGATGTAAATATTATGTTCTAATGCATATTATGGAGTGTAAAAGTTTCAGATTTTCTTGGTTCCTTATGGCTTCGTGCCACGGAGTAACGGCCAAAGCAGTGGATTCTATTTGTCAATTCTCAGAGAGAAAGCAATTTCACCGTTACTTATGAGTAAAACTCGCAGCATAATTTCGACACATGTACGTTACAGCAAATTACACGAAATTAACTCAGGAGGTGATAAACAAGAACGACTGTTAACCCCTTCTCTTCAAAGACCATAAAACCATCCGATAGCAGCATTGAGATGCACACGAGAGAAAAGAGAGGAAAGACGACAGCTCCGTTTTTCTCCTTAATCCCTCCTAAGCATCCTCCTGTCAAAGGAGCTATGGGAAAGAAGGTTTTAAATCGGCACCAGTTGCATCCCTAAGCAAAATGCCCCGCCCTTTCCACCAACTCTCAATCGAATGGAACGTAAAGAAGATGACACGTGTGTGTAAGAATGAGAGAGGTGGCAAAAGGAGGCGGGGAGCTGGGTGGGGAGGCGGGGGGGCGCTGGGGGAGGCGGCGAGAGGAGTAATGGAAGCGCCTGCTGGCAACGGCTTCGAGGGGGCGGAGTCTGTATGGGTCAGTGGGCTGGTCCCCGTGACGATGCAAGATGGCTACCCGTCTCTGCGGCCCCTTCTCTCCGCACCGCTCTTCCCACTCCTATCCCGCCCACTTCAAGTCACGCCCGTGGCCTGCTACCACTTCCTCGACCATCCTTCCTTCGTTAGCCTGCTGCCTCTGCCGCGGTCTCCGCGTCTTCGCGCTCTCTTCCGACGCCTCTTAGACGCCGACCGACCGATAAGCGAATGCGGATTTTTGATCCTTTGACGCCTTCCGCCGCACCTGTCCCGCCTTTCCCGCCTTTTCCGCCCGATTGCCGACCCGTATTAATCAAATGGGGCTTTCGATGTGTCGATGAATGTCGAGACCCCTTTCGGACGTAATCATCGACTTATAGCAAATATATCAAGAGGACATGCTTCACGCGACTAATGTTTAGCTTACTCATATAATCTAATTCATTTAAAATTTTATGCAATTTCCGCCTAACCACCTTCAGGATCGTCTCCTTCAAACAATCAAAATGGAACTTTCGGTATACATCGATAAAACTATTACAGATCGAAATTTTGAGTTCACGTATTAGCGGAAGGTATGTTATAGAAATATTCAGGAACAAAAACTCGCGAGTTTTTTAAAACCAAACCAAACAAATCAGCCTGATTTACTTTTCACTAAAACTCTCCAAAATTCTTCCAACAATCTTTTCCGAAGAGCCTATTGATTTTACTACTGACAGGATCAGATTCAAAAAGCCTTGTGGAGCGAGATATCACTAAAGAAATTTGTTCCAATTTCAAAAGTATTACCTTAGATAATCTTCATAAGTGATACATTTTGAGGCAACAGATAGATTCTTCAATTCTATTAGTATAAAACCAACCGAATTACCTAGCATCCTACAGTACGGTTCACAACAAAGACCAACGTGGTCGCAATATCTATGAAATTATGACTCTAATCTGAGCTAAAGGTTGTCTGAAATGTTTAATACTTTTAGTCTCACCTCAGAGCTTAGTTACCTAATCAAACCTCAGGAAGTACACACTGATCATCCAATTAAATATTTTTGAGGGAAAACTAGGATTTTCCAAATCAGATTTACAATTCTGTATCTACTAGTTTGGTCTTACGATCGATGCTTTTGTGGCATTTTATAAGACTCATAATATGTTCCGGGAATCCACTTATAAGTATTTCTAACATGTATACTCTCTCACAAGGCCCTACTTGAAGACAAATTATCTTGCTAAGCTGATCGGTTTGAAATTGCTCATCATTCTGAAGATACTCTCAGTTGAATTTAGAGAATTTCTCATATACTTCTTTGTTTACCAAAATGGCGATAACGACTTTCAATAGAAAAAGACTTTAACTTTGGTTAAAAAGATAAACTTACCTGACCAAGTAAGAATTCGTTATACTGCAATTTAACTGAGATAAAAATGATTAAACCTCTACACATTGCCTACATTAATCAAATGTTATGGAAAGTAACGTTAGAAACCCCTATTTCAAGAGGTCTAAAGGAGTTAATTTTGTCTTACAATATACTATAAGAGTAGTTAATTTAATTTATCCATGATTACCCAGTAATAACAACAATTTCAATTTAATCTATAATTATAATTAATCGCTTTAAAACTGCTGATTACAACAGTACGTATATGCATTAAGTAGTGTTGAGGAATTCAATGAAAAAATAAATAGTAAACTTATTTAGTAACTGATATGAAAAAAAAATTAGAATTAATATTCTGTAAATACGAAATAAAGCTTCTCCTATATTTGCCATGAGTCAAATTTGGAATAAAATTCCACAAAATCACCACGAAAATGTTTATTATTTAAAGTTATTTTGACGAGTACCTAAGAGTGTGATTCTCCGCCTTCTTTTCTCCATGCTAAATGTTATTTTCTGCTTTCTATCTCTGTCCCATAAAATAATTCTTGTAGAGAGAGAAAACCATTTTTGTCTCATACCCGTAGGATCTCTTTTACGTGAATCCAATCTAACAATGGAGTAGGGTCAAGGAACAATGTCTACCATGCTTTCAATAATAAATCCAATAGTTTCGTTGGCAAGGGTGAATTCCCACACACAGGAGTCCTGGGCTCAAGGACCACTTGAAGTCCCAACCAAAAGATAAACATTCTTAAAACACTGAAAAGCGTCCTTTTTGGGAACCATTAATGGCGAGGCCCTCAGCTAGTGAGCCTTATGGTAAATCTGTCCATCTGTGTGGGGGTACACTCGCTAAGTTGGGACAGCATTCCTAGTACTCAAGAGTCAACCAAGTAAGTGTCCAGCCAAAAGTCTGCATCACACGCAGCAAAATTACCACCGTGAAAGTATTTACTTTCAAGAAGCAGTTGTTGAATATCTCAATATTCTTTTTCTAATGATTCACAGCCTAGGCCGAGAAGCATCTTGCAGATATATCGAGCCAATTCTCAGCGAAAATGAACGCCTATTTTCGTGGTGCGTTCAAGTTAATTTTATTCCTGATATCTATAACTAATAACAACGTTTAATATGGAAAACTATCTCGATTGCTGCTTAGGATAGGGGTCTCAGCGGCGGAAACAATCCAGGGTTCTACTGGTTAAAACAAATTCCGCGACAAACGCTTAGCTATCTCACAACACCCAATTGTGCCGCAGTACAAGGCTTTAGAAATTTGGATCTATGGTATTAAACAGTCTCTTTACTGGTAAGGTTAGGCCAAAGCGTCTCTCTCCTAGATGTAACCTCATATATAGTTGTAACATTTGTAAAGAGTTATTACAATAAGAAAGAAACATTACAGTGAGGGTTGACATTCTTGCAACCTACGGTTGACAAAAATATCCACGTTACGGGAAAAGACTAACAGATAAAGTGAAGAAAATACCACGAAGACGAACGAACGAACGAAGTTTAAAACTATGATGGTAAGCTCAATATAAAGCGTTTTTGGCTTACAATACAATAATATAGAAAAATCGAATGAAATGAAAATAAATTGGAATGAAATATATAAGGTTAGTAAGAAAAAATTATAAATTTACTAGCGAAAAAAAAGGAAAGTTGTAAGCAATATGACGCAACACATCTTTAAGATATCTGTTTCTTTCATCCTTTCCTAGACATTTCGCTGGTTCATATCACCCAATTCTCTTTATTGGACTGTTCCAGCAGTGGAATCAATGTAAAGTATAGTAATTAGTGTAGTAAAAATTGACACAGTTTTTTGCATGCTCCACAAAACCATTCTTTCTTTCCATATTTCCTCTCTATTTCCACATTATTTGTTCCGACATCAGTACATATGATTCATCAAACTCGCGTTTTCATGTGTTTGTAATAAATTAGAGTTAAATGAAAATTGGACTTCCTGGTCCCAACTCCGCCCATAAAAGACGAGTTTATTTGCGTACGTAAATCCAATAGTTTCTTTAACGAAATGTGTTGGCATGGGCGAATATCAACAAACAGCAGTCCTCGGCATAAGGGCATCTTTAAGACTCCACCAAAAGACGATCCATCTTAAAACACTAAAAAACGTCGTTTCTGGAAACCTTTAAAGGCGAGACCCTCAGCCAGCGAGCCTTATGGTAAATCTGTCACTGTGTTGGGGGTCCACTCGTAAAGGAAGGGACAATATTTCTAGTGCTCGAGAGTCAACCGAGTGACTAGCCGAAGACTCTAACACTTACAGCAAAATCACCTTAAAAACACCGCACGACCAGAAACTTACGATAATGATCACGTGACGACCATCGCATGATGAGAATCGTATCTCGGTGGTGTGAAACGGCATTAAGTCAACCTGTATCTCTCTATCACTGGATCAATCTTCCATCCCTCCAGAAGTCTCTTTCTCACTTCACCTCACACCACTTCCTGCCCATTTTCGAGAAAGAAAGGCCCTGTATCCAGTTTCAAACTAATTTATTTCGTCCTTCGAGTTGCCCCCATAAAAGGGACGGATTGGTTTCTGTTCCCCTTTTGTTTTTATCTTTATGTGAATATTTTCGGCGAAAGCCCATGAGTCGCCATAAAGGGAGTTTTATGAATGTCGAAAGGAGATATATCTCTTTCCGTCCTTGTCCACTCCGCCGCTTTCGAATACCGCAGCGATAGAAATATAAAGGTTTACCTTCCTCCATTTCACTGAGCCGCGAATTCTTCATCGCAGGTGTAAGTAATTCAATTTGGACTCGTTCGAAATACGGCCAAGGAAGAATTTGCTTGATTTTCTGGGGGTTTTATTGAAATTGCAACCGCATAAGAAAGCCATGGAGGTATTAATATGATTGAAAATTTTAAATCTTTGTGAAATTGTATCTTTCTGTTGCGTACAACATTTTAAGCTTCCATATTGATTCTATGTAGTTGATTTCACTAGTTAATTGCCACAGTCTCTTCTCTGCCGTCTTCCAAATCTTCCAAACTCCCTACTCTTCTAACTCCCTCCATAGATCTTATCAGACTGATCCTTAAATAACGTTTGAATAAATTTTCACGCAAATAATCTATCGTGCAAATCTCTTTTTCTAAAACATATGTTACAAATATTTGTTGAAATTTATTATTATCTCTCTAGTATTTCACTGTTGATTGGATAGTAACTCATCCATTCATGCGTACCTACAGTACTTTTTTATTATTCTGTACTCGTAATAATATGATGGAATCACTGTACGCGAATATCTTAACTAAATAAATACATAAACATTTTTTTAACTGTTTAGGAATAAAGAAAGTCCTCTCAAACAGATTATTCTATTTGGATATGTAATTTCCTTTTTGAACATTGTAAAAGGGTTGGATGTAAAAAGAGACTTCCTAGTCTCCATCTCGCCCTAATAAAGTCCTTTTATTATTATTATAAATCTCTCACGTCAAAAGGCAAATATTAGGAAATGGGACGATTTGCCGTCAAAAATATTTTAGGAATTAAAATGGAACTGATACCTATCGAATGCTTGAGATTTTTCTTTCAGTTACGTATATGTTTATTGCTAACCTAAGAATGCAATATGGAACGTACCGTATGATACCGTGAATGAGGCGTTTGTTTAAAAACGGGAGAGTCAATTCTTGGTTTGGGTTGAGATGGTGTAGGTTGGGTTGTTGAAAATGGGCGGAAGGTAGGTTTTAGTAGGCCTGAAAGCACTCAGAATCCCCATTTATTAAATATGGGACTATATATATATATGATAAAAGGATAATACCTACATAATGTAGATAAGTGAAGGTGGTGAATTGACATAGGGACAAAGTTTTAGGATTCTTGGAATATAATATTTAAAGGAAAATACAAATTCGACTCAATACAAAATTGTGCTCGGTAATCTAATAATCAAATATTTATTTAAACTTGAGGAACTTATGGTTTATGCTAATATTAGGGAAAATATTAAAAATATTCTGCGGGGATATCAAATATTTTCCCCATACTTCTCGTGACTTTTGTAATTAATTTTGACAGAATTTAATATAAACGACATTCTATCCAGCCCTTTGTAGAAAAAAAAGGTTATGATAACAGATTTCAATCCGTATTCATATGAACATCTCTGAAATATATATTTCAACAAGAATTAACGAATTAAGTGATTAGAACTCACCTTCACGATAAACTCCAAAGTTCAATAAATTCAATAGCTCCTAATATATTCAGTAATGAAGAACTTTTTCCCTGCTGTGAATAAACACTCAATTTCTAATGCTAAATTGTTATAGGTTTGAACAATTATTTAACTCCCTTCGTAATTGGTTTTATTTCTGATTTTAAATCACATTATCAGTGAGCTGATAATTCTAGATTATTTTTGATCAAATATAATTATTTTTCGGACGAATAGTCACTATAAAATATACAACTACTTTTCCATAATCTGGAAATTTCCGAAGAAAACTTATTTACGACCCCCGGAGATATCAATGACAGTACCTCCTTAATTATTGCAGTGCTCCAGCATTAAAATTGCCGGAGTGAAAATCGCCACATCGTTAGTAAAAATGGCGGCAACAAATGGAATGTGGTTTATAAAATCCTAAGACATTTGTGTAGTTCCCATCTTTTTCAATGCCAAAGTAAGAAATAAAACACCCAGTTTAATTTTAAGAAATTCTACTTGAAAAGGCTTCTCGTGACCACATTATAATTTAATATTTCTCAAATCCGCATACAAGTGCATACCTATGGAAATGTAATTATTAAGACTGATTTATCCTGTATATGGAATGTGTGTACTACCTCTGGCATAACTTCTTTGATAACTTAAGAGTTCTTCTTCTTTAAATAATACCCAATTCGTTGTATTTCCATCTTCTCCTGCCAGAAAAGAATCTCTCCCATTATTAATTCCTATGAAACATGCAGTTCACTGTTTCTAATCGAAAAAAATCCAAAAGTTTGTACGTTAAAGTATTCAATACCAAATTAGTTTAGGTTTTTCCATCTGATCCTCAAAGAAACAAACTCAGGGGTATCATAATAATTATCGATCTCTGAACATTTGCTACTAACAAAATTCACGCTGATAAACTCATTTAGTGACAATCCCCATCCACATGTTGTCTTCACCTTGGCCATTATGCTATCGGTAACCTTTTATATAGTTTCAACAGATTATTGCTATCTCTAAGAAAGTGTCATTCAGGATCATAATAATCATAATGATGAGGTTCATTCCCCAAAATAAATCGTTTTTGTTTTCTGTATAAATTTTGTGAAACTACTCAAGTTTCGTCTTCAATTGTGCGTTAACATAAGTTTGAGTACTAACTTTAATTATTTTAATTTATATTTACATTTAATTTAATATAAAATATTATAAACATGTATTTAAAAGGGGTTTGGGATATTGTTGTTAAGAAATTGTTGAATTAGTGGTATATTTGTTGTTAAAAACGTGACCTTATCCTTTTTGACAATATATTGATGTTATTTAGGAATTTTGAATGTAATAATATAAGTGCATAAGGGTTTGTCAACTAATAATTGTTAGATATTATTTAGAATGTAATGATTTCTGGTTATTATGTCAGACGAAATGTAATGAATGATGTAATAAGGTACAGTTATGTATGGAATTGCTTTGACGTTGCCACCGGATCGTTGTCCAATTGCAATGTATGTATGTAATATGTAATAATATGTAATAAGTAATTAGGTTGTGTTTAGAGGATCCTCTCCTTCAGTTATAGTAATCTTTCGTTTTAAGAGTGGACATAGGTAATCTAATAAATATCTTTTCTGTTTGGATAGAGAGATCACATGGTCTTGGAAATTCCGAGTGTTAAGCTCAAGAAGGTTAATTTTTGTCATCCTCCCATCACAATTTGGTCATCCTCCCATCGCAATCCCAGAAACGTAAACATATGTTTGACAGTGGATTTCCGTCAATCCTGTAATCCATTCATCTTCTTGCTGTATTCGGAAAAATATCTGCCGTTATTATGGACGTCATTTTCTTCAGAGAGATCCTATTTTATACAACTCTCGAATTTGGGAGTTTCGACGAATTTGTGAATTTGCATATGAGTATTTATTATGGTTCTAGGGTAAAATGAAGCAAAATTGGGTATAGATTTGGATATTTTGAGTATGAGAGAATTTCTACTCCATGTCTTTCCTTAAGTCACCTCCAATTTTGTCGTTTTAGTCTCAGAAAGAAATATTACGAAAAAGTGTAATTCTCAGTTTCCTTATGGTATGTTTAATTTACTTATTCTCTGATAACATTATTGCAAGATTATATTGTATGTATATAAACTTAAATACATATTATGTGTATGTACTTTTATATTGGCTTTAGGTTATGATTAAGATTAAAGATGTGTATTGACTTATTTTTGCAAATGTGATCTTAGTATACATTTATTACTTTATATTCTTTTCATTGTTATTGATTTCGCTTTATTCTATGTGTATTTTTGTATTGATTTTGTATTATGTAAATGGATTTGATACCCGTAGTAAATTTATTATTATTATTATAAGATCTTTCTCAATTTAATGTATCTAATAATATTTTTAAAGATTTCTTACCTTTATAAAGATCTTACAGATTTTATAGATAATATAAGGCTACTGTAAGAGAGGCTGGAGTCAGAGGAATAGGTCGAAGTTTTAAAATAGCCAAAGAGGAGGATGCAGGTCATCGGGAGGACCAAACGCTACCTCATACACGATTCACACTGAGACGTATCTCGCCAATCAAAACCATGCAATTCAGTGTCTCAAAACCAGTGTCTCCTCTGTATTGAAGGAACCTTTATGGCGCGCGATTTGGAGAAACTACGACGTATTACTCGTTACATATAAATCAACAAAACAGCCATCTCCAACATATAAGTTAACAAGAGTTTAACGAAACTGTTAACATGATTACATTATCGAGGCTTAAAATGAAGTGAAATGAGTGGAGTATAATAGCGTGAACGGTTATTCATTCCAAATCTCCGAACTGTTACGAAGAGTATGAGAATCAGGAAGTATTTTCAAAGTAGCATTTCCATTTATCTCGTAAGATTCTCAACGATTGCTCCTTCGATCTTTTGCTACGAATATACGCACGTTTGACGAACCTCACGCACAGGGTCGTTGAAAATTGGGGGTTGGGACCAGGTTTCCAGGCCTACAATTGTTTCTGAGGTCCAGAGGAGATAATACCACACAAAGGCATTGAGAACAATATAAGTATTGTATAGTCTCGATTACCCACTTTCCGTTACGTCGGTGAGGTCAGTGAGAGATTTAGAATTAATTTTTCAGGACCATATTCATTCAAGTGAAGCAATAAGAAAAGAGCGTATAAATAAGATAAATATCAAATAGCAAATAAATCTTTTACTTTCCCTTCGTGAAATTTCACCAAGAAAAAGCAGTTGATCCTGGTTGGAATAGGATAAGAAATTGTTTTTAATTTCAGGTATTCTGGCCTGATATTGTAGAACGCTATTAAAAAAATCAGAAACGTACTTCGTATTTCCCGCAAACATTTAATCTACTTACTACCGGTTTCGACCAAGGTGTCCAACCTCAAATATCCTACGTACGGAAGTAAGGGAATCCTTAAATTCCATTTTTTGTGAAAAATACGAATCATGTTACAATTTTTTTAGAAGCTATTTCATTCTTTCTCTGAAAGGGGATTCAGAGCATTCATTTAAAATTTTAGCTTCATATTCTATGCTCACAACTGGAATTTTACAATTTACGTCTAATTGCTTTCCCTTTTACGATACGATCAGAATTATCAAAATTAGAGCTCCGTAATACTGAAAGAAGATCAAAATATTTCCAAAGTTCGTTCTGCAGCACAAGAACTGCAACAGATTAAATTGCTTCATGCAAACAACAAATGTCACTGAGCAGAAAAGTTTTGTTTGTTAGACAACACATTCAGGACGATGCATTCGATTCAAAAATTAATCAGAACCAAAGCAAAAAATAAATATTCAAATTGCTTCAAACTTCAATAATTTTGTTCGTCAGTTTTTTTGACTGAAATCTCTCATTGAAAAGAGAGAAAGCCCATTTCTGTTTAAAATATACTGGAATAATTTATAACCCAGCCTTACTATACAAGTAAAGCAAGAGCAAATTATAGTACATATCATTCCCCTCGTTCAAACATTTATTTAATTTATTTCAGATAGAAGGCTCTAAATTCTGGAACTCTTTACCTGACTCTATAAAATGCTTTATTTTTATTACCACATATTTTGTAAATCTCGATGCATTTTTATGTTCTTTTGATTTTCCATATATTTTTGTATTTCTATCGTGATCTCTTTTTGAATATTTTTTCTCTGAGAATTTTTGTACTTTGTGTTGCTCTATGGGAATCTACCAAGAGCATAATGAATTTTTATTATTACAATAGGCCACGTTTCATTTTCCCCCTGTTCTACCTTCTATGTAATTTGGCATATATTTCCCCAATGAGACTTATCATTCGTATTTCTTTTTAATTCCTACCTTAAAAAAAATAACATTATGTAATCTGATAGAGGTGGAACGCCTGATGATTGCCGAAAATATCGATACCTGTCTTAGTAAATATTATTTTGTGGAATACAAGAACTACTTTTCCGAGAGATGTTGTTATAAACAAGAACTCCACTAAAACAGAAATTGATCCGCACGAATAGAAAATAACAAGATGAGTGTACGCCAACCATTCATACCCGGGAGGTATGGTCCATCTTAAGGGATTAAGTTGACCATTTTATCATGCCCCAGCTGCTCAAGGAACCCAAAATATCTCACAAAATTTTCTCACCTATAAAAAAAATTTCTTTTAGAATTGGATCTTAAATGTTGCGTATTCAACTGAAGAGGGCTTTGAAATCCTTAGAAGTGGAACATTCCCTGATTTGGGAACTTAGGGTACGAGAACGTGTAATTGTGTCATGAGATTGTAGGGGTGCTATATTTGATGAAATTTAAGGATTATTTATCTATTCTCAAAACTACAAATAGGCACCAGGCCAGGTGGTAGTCATATCGCGGGGGGAATCACTTAATCTGCCTGGTATTCACCCTAGTCAGGAGGAAAACCTCCCGAAGGCAGTAAATAAATCATACAATTGCAAACTTTACAATAATCATACAAGATTTCAAAATTCACCACAACGTTGCAATATAAGAAACAAGAATACTAAAACAAAATCAAGTAACCAAGTTTAATTTTATTCATGAATACATTGTAGGAAGAGGGAAAGGGTTCTAAAACTTCTCCAGGTAAATTGTTCCATTTTACTATTCCCCGATTTAGAAATGAATATTTACAAACATCTGTTCTCTGTTTAAGGGTAGCAACTTTATGATTGTGGTCGCTTCTCCCGAGGTAATCCGATTTCCTGAGTCTATTGTTTAATTCTTTCAACGAAGGCTTCCCAGTAATAGTTTTGTATATATTCCCTAACCTTTTTACTTGACATCTATATTCTATTTTTTCCCAGCCAAGTTCTTCAACCATTGCAGTGACTCTATGTCTTCCCATATCTACCCAACACGAATCTTACTACTCTCCTTTGCACATTTTCTAATTGGTATGTTAGTCCATTTTGGTGTGGATCCCAAATGCTATCGCCATAATCAATATTATTAACATAACTTAAAAAACAAAAGATTCCTTATTTGAATATTTTAGATGTATATTTCAATCTCTAAGCCCAGCTGTTTTTGAAAAGCTGAACTCTCGTTAAAGGAGCTCTAATTATTTAGAAGCCTGTACAACAGTTTTTCTCCCGGAGGGCTATGTACTTTCTCTTTTGCGGGTGAAAAAGTACTTTTATTGGACTCCCGGATACCCAAGTGGGCAGCGCGATCAGCAATAATGGAAGAGGTCCCGGGTTCGATTCGTAATAGAAATAACCTAAGCTATGGAAGCACTTCAGAATGCCACAAAAAAACAAGTTACTTGAAGAACCAAATAAAACTGAAATGACTGTTTTAACTATCCCGTCCATAGCCTTGAACCAAACCGCTTCATGAGTCAACTCTCGAAATTTGGACAAAGAAGTAGCGTTTAAAAATCACTCCATCATGATACGTATTAGGGCTAATTCCGACGGCGCAACTCGGGGTTTCATAGCAGGCTGCAGCACGCGAAACCTTCAACTCCAGCATTTTTACGCCTCGGCCACATTATTTCTCCGAAGGAAGCCCACGTTAATTTCACTCGTCCTTCCGCTCCCAACAGACACCTCAATTATCTCATCCACCCGAGTTATTTACGAATCAAATCAAATTCCCCGGTACACACCGCCGCATATACCCCGGCATTATTTTCGTATTATCTCACGTCGGGAGAAAATCGCTCTAAATTATCGGCCGAACGTGTTCGAATCTTTTTCAATCGGATTGGGTCAATAATCGACGGGGAAGGAAATTTCGTCTTGCGTCCCCGTGAGCCGTGAAACGAGCCCTGGAAATAATTAAAGATCGCTCAAAAACAAAAACAGCCTGCGGACGTGTATTTTTATTTCCGAGAGCGGCACCTCCCACCAGAGCCAACCTTCCAAACCCATTCTTATTAACGGCTGCCTCGCTAACACCTCGTGTTAAAGAGAAGACATAAGTATTAGGAGGCCCTGGAACTGTTACCGCCTCTAATTATACCCTTGCCTAATTACTCTCCGCTAACAGCAGGTAAAAACCGTCTTTTTTCTCGTCCGCTTTCTTTCCTCGCCTCAGCCTCCTTCCTCCGTGGGCAGGATGACCAACAGCGCCGCTCCGTACCGACGACTCGCCTATGCAAATATTTTAACTGTGGTTAGAGGACCACGGCGGATGCTGGGAGACGAAGAAAGGAAAATGCTTGAGAGGCGAGAATTGAATTTGTCCATTAACTAACTAATTTGTTAGAACGCGTAGGCTCGTCCCGAAGAGTAAAATTTGTCGTACAAATATGAGATATCCTCGTAGCAACTAAGTCCGACCGAATGCTCCGTTTACCATCGTAAGAGCGTATTCTCGGGCGAAAATAGAGATATGATTCAAACATTATAAGTCGATCTAAACAGAAATAAAGTACAGCATTTGACCATATTTTTTGACCAATTGACCCAGCGGAATAGTATGTTTTCGACTTTCAATCTTTAAAGTAATTCAAATTCACATAAATACTCAACTTTCAGAAAGATGTAAATAACTCGAAAATGACGGCTCCCACTATCACCAAATAACACCAGATTTGCTATGATATACTTAAAACAAAGGCTGATATTAGCTAAATTAGCTAAGGCTTCACTTACTCAGCAATCAGCATTCTCATCACATTGTGTTGTAACTAAGGTAATTACAAATAAACTGTCAAAACGAAAACTGGAGGACTATTTACAGTGGGAAGCTATTTGAAAAATTATCAATACGTATCTCCTCGAATAGATTGTTGATGGTTTTACTTCGCTTTTCGCGAGTTCTAAGAGTAAACTACTTGGAATTTTAATGAAATAATCACATACCCAGAAGGGTGGATAGCTACTTCTAGTCGTTCTTCTCGCAGAGAATTAAAAAATTGAATAGCAATTAGGGTTCGGGGTATATTTGTTTTACACCCAATCCCGTACGCCGCTAGTGAGTTGCAAGTTCATCATACAAATATTTATGTAACCTATCAGGCATGCAGTTTTGTTGATAACTATCCAAGCAATTATTTTTCTCAGACTACTTTATTAATTGAATAAAAGAGAAAGTATATTATACTTTTGAAACAAAATAGAATAGCGTATACATACGAATGACATCTGTATGTACATGATTACTCGAAACCTTCAATTTTCCTTTGTAATTAACATATATAATAATATTTCATGCAAAATAATAATAATTACTATGAGTATGAGTATAATTATATGAGTGATGAGTACTATTTCCGTAAGTAGGTTATTGATGATTATGAAAAATTTTCATGATGGTGTTCGCGTAGCATTGGTTCCTTCTATAATCTTCAACGTTTCCGAACGAACCAAATATATCATTTATTATATTTCAAGCGATATTCTAAACTATAGCTATCTATACGAAAGTAGCAAAGGAAGCTGGATGGAAGGGAGGCCCACTCGAACCTGATTTCAACTAACAATGACCACCAGTTAAAACTACCCCGAAGAAAATTCAAAGCACCATTTCTGCAAGATATTAGGTTCCTGCAAAACCTCAACGACCCTGCTTTTTCAGGAAGCGCGCAAAACTCAACTTTAACCCACGTTCACCCATGTTCATGACCTTACCGACCCTTACTCATAGGAAACCGCGGCCGTAGAAACAGCTGTAATTGGAGAAGTCGGCGATTTTGCAGAATCTGGGCAGCTTCTGCATCCATGTGTGCGCGGACAAGGTGTACGGCGAGGGGAATATGCTCAGGTGTAGAAGCGGAGAATGTGGCAGGCCCGGAGGGGCAGCCGTCCAGGTATAGCCAGTTCCATCAACTCAGAAAGACAGGTGAAGCCACTCGGGCCAACACTTCATTGAGTCCGACAGGAGCCTTGGTCCATTGTTTGACTAGTAGCTTTCGTGTGTGCTCTGTCAAGTGAATTGACGAGGGGCAGCCGAAGAAAGGAGGCATCTGAAAGAAGCTGGGCTTCTTAGGAAAATAGCGGCCCTCGGAGTGGCCTAATCATTGGACGGTTTAGAAAAGACGACATGGAGCCTTTGTCCTTGTGTCATATGGGACGGGGGGATCAACTTGTCTTCCCGCAAACAACTTCTTTCTTCCATTATTTTCGCCAATCGTATAATCTTGAATATTCTACTGACACGGAGGTCGGATGTTGTTGGACAAAGTCGTTTGTTAGAAGAGTATGTATCAGTCATAATTCTCTCCCAGTTAAACCCTCGCTTTCCTTGCTTTCTCCGCCAGCCGGAGGGTCTTTCTCGACCACTATCCTCAACGATTTCTTCCACAAATCCCACCTTGCTATACAGTAGATGTATACCTAGGGCCCCTAAAACTAACGACCGGTCTTACTTTAATTTTTGTTTCTGAAGACGCTTTAGATCTTATTTTCGGGAAACTTATTTTTCCATATCGCTATTCTTCATCAGTAATAATAGTTTATTACTCATACTACTGGCTCTCAGGTCATTAAAAGAGTCATTTGGTTTTATCTAAGATATTATGACGCTCGTCTACTTATCTGTATTGTTTTAAATTACTCACTTCGATGATATAATCCATATTTTGTACACATCCAATGAAACGAACGAGATATGTTTATCTCAACTACGAATTATATTAGGGGTAGGGTTCAATTTAAGAATACCATTTTAGAATTAGATCTTATTTTCAAGAAAACATGATGTGCTAACAACATAAGATTACTTCTAATAGTTCTTCAACAGCTTTGCTATACGAAATAGACAATAATCGACAACCGAGGTGAATATTTGCTTAAATACTTCTGTTATGGAAAAAATCACAAAAGAAATAAAGGAAGTCACATTTATTCCTCAAATAAATATATCTTGACGCTTTCAATGTCTAAGTAATATCAAGTGAGAAGTCTCAACGTGGCACATTTCTACTACTTTTATCGCCATAAAATACTCCATTTATTTGTTACTCAATTTAAAATATCGCTGAAAATCCGGATATGGTTTTCTTGTGGTGTTTGGGCTTAAATATTCTTTTACAGTAAATGTATTTGTCAATGTTTACCAGCGGAAATAATGACACAACGAAAACGTTAAATTATCGTTAATTTAACGTCAAGACAATGAAAATACGTTTCCACTTATGTATATTGTTTTAGCACTTATCATATATTAAGCCATGTTACTTTCTCCAAAATTTACTAATCCAATTTATGTAGCTGTACAGTTTTTTGTAACATTGAAGCCCTCCGTATCAAATTTTTATTATTTAACTATGCTATAGTGAGTTAAATACTTCGTTATTTAGCTAATGGAGTCAATTGTACTTTATCGAATTTAACTAATTGTGTAATAATGTATATAATTATGTACAGATCTACTTAATCCATCCCCCAAATCAATTCTTCACAAAATTAGAAATTATTATTAATATTAATTGCATTTAAATCAGGTTTCGAAGATAGTGGCGAAATTCGAGGAAGCAATGTAGAAGAAAGCTACAAAAAAAATAGTTTTTCTTCCCCAGCGCACAGCTGACGATAATTAAAAGTGATAAAGCCATCAGCGACATATTACACCGCATTAGGAAACCTCTCTGGAATAGTGGCATTTCCTTTGGTTGTTTTAAGAAATTTCCTCTGGTTTGCAGCAGATTTGACGGATCTGTACATGACAAAAGCAGATCTTTGATGCACGCCGCCTTGTCAACGCGGCCCTCTCTGCTTCGAAAGGACGTTTGAAAGACAAAGAAGGGTATCGTAAAAGACAGGAAACATCGAGAACAGGCCAAGTGCCGAGTGAATAAATAAGTTATGACGCGTAAATATAAGCAGCTACGGGAAACGTCCCGGAAGGTGCATGGACGTAACGTGGAGGAAAAACATATTAGAATACGTCTCCGAAATACTTGAACGGGAAAGTAATTTATACGCGGCAGTTTTAACCATTCGTACTGTTGACAAATTTACTTATCAATCCAACGTCGTGACTGGTAACTTTCCAGGAATACGTGTGCAACGAAACCTACGACAATCAAGATTGAAAATAAATAAAGTTAAACAAATGGAAACTATTTTCGAGGTAATATGGGAAAAAAACTATTTTGCGCCTATAAAAGTATGACTATAAATTCATAATACATATGAATACATCATTAATGCAATTACATATATTATTGAGAAGCGAATATGTAACTGTCATAATGTTGGTTTCCTAATTACCACATGGTAAGTTATTTTATATTAACTATATATAATTAATTAATTATAATGGTTAATTATTAATTATTTTACTTCCCTACACGCGTATTGGATCAAAAAATTTATGAAAACATTGATTAAATAACTAAACACTTTCCCTAATATATGTGATATTATGTGATTCTTAATATCCAATAAATAAATATAAATAATAGTATGGTAATAATAAAATACTGATTAAGCTACCTTTCAGTCATTCTAATTACATCTTTTGCGATAAGTTCTAACATGAGTTATATTTAAAATGTCTTGATGGAAATACGTTAAGAATTTTAACTTTACAGGCTTCATAATCAAGTTAAATTATTTATGAATGGCTGAAAAATAACCATTTTTAAGTCACTTAATAACTTACGTTATTCTGTTACTATATTTGAGGTTGAGTTTTACCAAGTGAATAAATCTAACTTCTGTTTAAATTACATTTCGTAAATTCCTTCATTATCGACGAGGAGTATAGAAGTTAAAATTATTTTACATTATTACACTAGTCAAAACAAAACGAATAGTCGGTAATCAAATTTTTCTAATGTAAATTTTAATTCTGCTTTATTAATTATTTCATTCCATATTATAATCCAAGTAGCTAAAAAATTTACCGTACTCACATAATAACACATATGAATTATAAGATAAATGTATTGAGCATAAGACGTTTGATTCCTTTAAAATTTCAACAATCAAATTTAATCGGATTGTTCTTCCTCAATAAACGTCGAATCGGTCATATCCAATTGTAAATCTCATTATTTTCGTACACAAATACGCTTCGAGCTAATCACCTGTTAGAATATTTCATTACCCTGTTAAGCGATAATGGAATTTTGACGCATTAAATTTAGTGTTGGGAATTTTATGAAGCTCGTTTCCATATTGATTAGCCTGGCCAGAACGAGGAAGTTTTAATCCCGATGAAGTTAATACGGCCAGATTTGTGGCAGCGGATAAAATAAGCAGCTATTAAAACTCGGTCGGAAAATTTTGCCGGATATTCGGCTAATTGCTCGAAAAGGTTGACGACCTGCTGTAAAGTGCTAACGGCACACTCTTCCGCTTGTCTGCTTCGAAGGCCTTTTTCTTAAAATAACTCATTTCGCCGATGTTTACGATTTAATTTAACTGGGGCTATCTCTAATATTATCTGTATTATAACTTCAAGATTTTGCGAACCAATAGTGTGGCCAAGATAGGGGTTCCGTAGATGTTTAGCATCCGAGCCTCAGTTTTTAAAGATCTCTATAAAAAAGGACATCATCCAAATTTTTCCAAAAGCGAGGAATGCATCCTTAGAATATTTTTTGTGCTTAGTATCACGATTCGTTTATTTATTATAGATTCCTTAGATACGGGTGGAAGAAACGTATTAATGGGCCATTTTGCATCTACCAAAGCCTTGGACCTCCTTTGCTAGATAGCCTGTCCTGACAAAAACGTGGTGACAAAATTCGTGATTTGCGCTTGAAGCTGCATCAAATGCAATTACCAGATGTAAGCAAAATATTCTAGTTATAAAAAGTGGAAAACGATTTTCACAGTAAATTTAACTTAGATTAAGTAATGATTATAGATGAGATATATAATACAACTTATTCGCCTTTCTTTAGGAACAACTGACATCACCTAAAACTTTTCAATACTACCTTTATAACTCAGTTTTTGCAAAAGGTTTGTTTTTCCTTTCTGAAAAGTTACTTTTCTGAGTTTTTTTTAAATCAAATTTTCCTTTAATTCATTTAAGGGCAGTTCATGATTGGATCAAATTTGATGTGCGGTATGAGGAAAAAAGTACAGAAATTCAAGTACAGAAAGATCGATATAATAGAATAATCGCCAATAGATAGAGCCTTTATTGGCGAGGTTAGGCAGGGTGGGGTACAGTACAGGGGTGTTCTGAATCTGAACTTAGAGACGAGACATATCTGACCTTCAAATATGTCTCGAATCTGTCGTAATGTATCATTTGCTGCAGACAAGCTCACGGATTTACCGCAACATTTAAGTTTACATCTAATGAAGCAAAACACAGAATTAATTAATTTTTCTCTAGAAAATTTCCTTGCATTTAAGAATCCGTCTAGTTATCAAATAAATTGGACAATGGCAGGATATCATAATTACAATAATGTTCAAGGATATAGCGTTAGCCCTTTGGTCGTTAACTGATAAGATATATTCAAGTTATATCAGAGGTTTCATCGAAGAGCCAATCGGAAACAATCAACACTACGATTTTGGAATAACTGGGTATGTATAATATTGCCATAACTTATCTAATAGATCTTATGTAATACAATCCTGATCACCTTACCAACTTTCTACTTCCTCATTTTGAATCCAACGATAGATAGAATTACCCAGGGTGTCTCTGTTTCCTATCCGTATATTTTCATCAAAATAAGAAAATGTTATTTACATTGAAATAATTTCTTTACATGTTTTTATAGGCCTCTCCCGTCCAACTTCTTCCAAATACAATTTCTTTATAAATTTTTATCTACTTTCCAATGCAATGGAATGCAATGCATTTATCTTTAAAAAATCCATGGTAAGGAAACTTTTACTAGACCCTTAATTTAAATTTAATTTTTAATCGTTAATAACTACCACAAAATTAACCCTGAATCTGTATCGTGCATGTATCTTTCTTTGACGAAAATCGAAATTTTAAAGTTTCAAAGCTGACTAAAGTCAGTTGCAAAAAGAAGAGAGAAATACGAACATTTTAATGCATAATTTTCGGGAGATAGACCTACCATTCTAACTTTTTCCTTTCTTTCACATTTCTACTAACAAAAACCACATTATTTAATCTAAAAACTTTTGCATTAATTCCATTCTTTATCCGTAACTATTTAACGAAAATTGAATCGTGACCGATAAAATCACAGGTCATTTACGCTCACGTAATGTTTTATTTGATTTCTCTTCAGGAGACCCTTAACTTCATACATTTTATGGCTCTCAGCTAAACACATTTCATTTAATAAACTCACGTCAGAGTAACTCAAATTTCTCATAAATACTTGTAATTGAACTAAAGAAAATATAAACCTACTTTGAAACTGATTTTATAGCATAACTGTACTTACTGAGGACTTTTAAGATTATTTTCTTTTTTTAAGAACCGACTGGTATTTAATTTTATCTAGTAGAAAGATAGGAGACGCGGCTATAGACGGAAGCTATTCGAATGGTTCATCAATACAGACCTCGTCGATGAGAAATGACCAAAGGACCATTTATCTACAGGTTATAGCGTTCGTGAGCTTACAAAAATAAATTAGAATGTTTTACAAGGAAATAATCGCTGTTTTTGATAGTTACTTCTGGTCGTTCTTCCCGCGGTCCATTAGAGAAGTTGCCAGCAATCAGGTTTATGGATATCAGTATTTTTTTACAACCCCTGCCATACGCCACTTGTGGTTTAATTATGCAAATCTAGAGCCTACCTTACGAACAGATATAAGAGCAATTTTAGAAATATCATTTTGGCCACATCAAACGTTTTTTTGATTAGATGGTGTTCAGCTTAATCAAAATATTATAATAACGTTAAGAATAATTGAGTTACAAAATAGTTGATTAACGATGACTATAAGTAGTTGGAGCCGGTCGCAATAAAGAGGTTTTGCGAAATTTTAACTTAGCTATTCCAACAGTTATTTTTATAATGGAGTTTCAGCTATTGACGGTTTCCTCAATCAATTCTAAACGTAAATATTATTTCATTCACATAGAGTAAGTAGAGACAAATCGAATTCTTAAACGCATTAGGTCTTACTTTTAATCATTACGATTACATTCTTTCGAAAAACAGAGCCCTACCGTTCTTGCGCTCTAACAGATGGAATTTAAGATGGAATTGGTACGGCAGCGTTAGGTAATTTCCCATTCCCATTAAAGAGGCTGACATTTGAATGGTGGTGTTCTCGGAAATTAATCAACACCGCAACTGGGCGGAACTGCCTCCAACCAACTTTTATTTACTGTTCGAAGAAACAAATTTACCACAAATCAACTCCTTGACGTTTGAACGAATTTCAAGATATTTGGGATGTAAATTATACGGCCCTCCCGTTCCTTTATTTTGGACTCATAAATTTGGAGATGTGATGCAGCTTGTTTTTCGGGATCAAATGAGAGAGTTACAGCAGTCAAAGTTCTTACTTTGTGACGTAGATTTATCGAGGAACATTTTTCTCGCCCCAGAATTCATGGCACGGTAGTTAGGGTTTTCGTGTTAAACAAGAAGAGTGAAGCCAATGGCGATCCAAATATATTGATTGTGAAATATATATCGGCGATGTAGTGGCAATGTAACGATCCAACTATATTGATAATGAAAGCCAATAGCTATCCAAACATGTTGATTATGATACTAATTTTGGAGAGGTAATGAAACCTATTTTAACACGACATTCTGGAGTTGTTTGGTTGAGATTTAAAATAAACATTTTCACGCCAAAGAACTTTGAAAAAATTATTTTAAACTCAAACATAAATGAGTACATAAATCCAAAATGCACTTGTATGTACGAGTTAGAATTTGACTCAAAGTACAAGTATATAAAACCTGTTTAGTATTACAATTGTTAAATTAGAGTATGCACGTATATTTCCTGCCAATAACAATGACAGAGATAAATATAACATCTAGTAAACTGAATGAGCAAAGCATGTTTGAGTCAGACGTACTAGGGTGGTCTGAAATGTTTCCGACCCCAGATTTTCAGAAATCTTCAGAAAATTTTCAGATACCTTCAGAAATCATGTCGAGAAAGGACGAAATATTGGAAACTTTTCATACCACCCATGTATACGTAGCAGAAAGATTCGCAAATTACACAACAATTGGACTCTGTAATTGAACCTTGAAATTGTTATCAACGGGTACGCAACAATATAATTTGCATGGGATTTACTTATGCCAAGTAAACCACCGAGTTCTTCCCACTAACTGTAAAAACTTTGTTTTATAAGTAGGGGTTTTTATGATCCTTTAATTTTCTCTGTCTGTTGAATTTTAACTATAAATGTGCAACTCTGATGCAAATGAAAATTAAACATATATACATGAAATGAAAATTAAACATAATAAAAATTTAAGAGTAGAGAAACGATCACTGAGGTTTTAAATTTCAACCTGTAGCCGGTATAACATTCTAAGAATTGCAAAAAAAATATTCACCTTATGTCATAAAAAAGTTTCATTTGTATGAATGATATATATTGCGTATGATATTGTGTATTTTTCGCCTCTTTCCGCAAGGCATTTCTTTCAATATTCTGTTAGTATTTATTTATTACCCTAACAACACCATCACTGTCTGATATCCCCCGTAATTCAATGCTTAATAATTTTTATACTAGAACACATAATGTCACAAAATATTTGTACTTCCAGTAATTTATTTTTATTATTCACTTTATCAACAAGGAAAACTTTCAATTATTTAATTAATAATCTTAATTAAGTAATACTATGTTGAAATTTAACCTAAAATTACGCTTAAAATTGATATAATACTTATTGATATCTGTTATTGTTTTTCTTATCTCGTATTGATAAGAAAAACATCTCTTGATAACTAAATTCCGCAATTCTCTCTCATAAAGCTTGTAAAAAAGAAAAAAATAATCTTCACACTTCCATTCGTAATCGCATGATATTTATCATGCTGAATTTCCACTGTTCAAAAACATTCTTATAAAATGTTTCAGACTTTTTCAAAAACTGTTCACTATTTTAACCCTCAAATTAACCGGTTTCTGTCCATCGTCTATGACCTCATCGATAAAAAATGAACAAACGAAAGATTGAGAAGAGACAGTATTTAATTTCCAAATTTTCGGAATATATCTGCTTGTCAAAATATTAATTCGACTTAAAAATTAGCAAAGCTTAACTTTACTTAAGCAAACTAAAATAACTGTTGCTGAAATAAACCTTAATTGATATAGGGCATATAGATCGCAAATTTAGAGCGCGTAAATAAATGAGGGACAACGATGCAATTCTGAAAATAAACATTAGCGGCTTCAATGTACAATTGTGAAAATTCATTTTGCTATCATTTAAACAGATTTACTTAAAGTGGATCAATGATAAATTTGGATATTTCATCCCGTTTCAAATGTGAGATTATATATTTTAATCTTTCTGGCCACCGAAATTCTGATGTGATGAACGACGCGCGTTATGTGATACATTTGACATGAATGACATGAATAATAAATGCATTTGGAGAATGCAATGTATAAATCTTCCATTATTGCAACCTCAATAAGAATTACAATAAACACGATCACTTGGATGTTTAACTAGTAAAAGATACTCAATCATGATTCATCAGTCTATAGAATTTTCTCGGAGACAAATATCTATCAAAGAAAGTATTACAAATCTCATTAAATTTTTAAATCGTTTTAATTCTATTAATTTCTATCTGACTGTCAGTTGAACGTCTATACCTACACGTATTGTATGTTGTATTTCAATTATTTCATTTTTATGTATATTGTTCAATCTTGTATTAGAAGCAAATGTATTCAAGTTACATTAACTCCCTTGCAATCCAGAATGAAAATCAAATTATAATGCGTGAATTGTGAAACTTTATTCATGAAAAATAAATTCTAAAATAAAAAAAGATTTGTTGATACTTTAAGTCAAGCGGATAGTAACTAAAAGCTTCATGAAAAAAAAACAGTTTCTTTACGATGAGTGTACATATATAGCACTTGAGGCCATAAATTACCTTTTGATGCTTAAAAGTAATGAACTGAGGCAGCGATATTATTCTATTCAAGCTGAATTAGTGAATGAAATGCATCAAGTTTTCCCACTCAATTTATAGCTCCTTTTAAGGTACGTCTCGCCAATACAAGGAAAAAGTTGTGCTCGGTTGGGAAAACAAACGCTCTCATAAATGGACGTTCCAAGATACTCAGGGTATGTACGTATAATTAGCAAAGGATCGATGAAGAAACAGGAAGTGGCCGTGGGCTTAGCGCCTTTGTAATTTAAGATGCATAAACATTAGAAGTTTAAAAACAATCCAAAAACCGTCATTGTAAACGCTCCGTTGTTTCCTGGACCGGTTGCAACTGAACACTGACAAAAATATTTTTCAGAAAAGTTTTTTAATATATCATTCATCAACAGCCACTTCCTTTTTTCTAATACGTACAAACATACTTCTCAACTTGCACAGTTTTCTCGAGTTAAATTTTCAACTTTATAAGTCTCGAATTTCGAATCCTAAACAAGCGAATACAATATTCATTGAAAAAAACATGAATCTACATCTACACTCTTACCCTGCAAACCTCCTTTCAACAAGAGACAAGGAGTGTTTCTTTGAACTATAACTATCGAGTATCATCCATGAATAAACATGAAAATTTGAAGCCACTAGTTTCAAGCATCCCTTATTTTCTTGATATGTCTGATCAGTCATTGTAACGTAGTGGACTAATAATATTATTATTACTATTATTACAATAACACTACAAGTAGATTGAAAATCTGGTGGCAGTGGTTCAACATCACATATTATACAAGCATAAATGCATACAGTCGTACATAGTCAAGCAATATATAGATAGTCAGTGTAAATTGAGGGATAAACACTATACCTGTCAGGCATTTGCCCACGGAGGGAGGGAAACCCCTCGGAAAACCTCCCTCTGACAGAAGTCAAGACATTTACATAATCCAAAATTTACAAGTATTATCCCATCCCATTGAAAAGAAAATTAACAGAATTTAATGAACAGCCATTACAATTTATTTAACTTCGCCTTGAAGGTACGCACTTGGGAAGGAAATGGATCAAAGATACCTGCAGGGAGAGCGTTCCATTGATATTTTGTTCTATTAAGGAAGGCGAATCTCGTAATAATAGTCCTTTGATAGGGAGGTTCAATTTTATAACTAAGGTCTTTCCTGCTTTAGTAAGTGGGGTTTCTAATTCTTTTCTTAATATCTGCCCATGCTGTCTTGCCTGTATAAGCGTTGTATAAGCTACCCAACCTGTAAACTTTCCTTGTCTTCTAAAGCTTCCCATTTGTAACATTTCTGTTACACTTGCAATATCAACTACGTATCCTGAGAAATAATTATCACTAAATTTATTGAGCGCGGTTTACCTTATATGTGATCTCATTTTCCATAACTAAATCTTCCTTGTCAAGGAGAATATTGGTGCCGTCTACCAATATGTTTCTCAAATTCTCAACAAAACCCACGAATTAACTTCGAAAGTTTTCTAATCTACGAATGCAACGCTTTTCCCATGCACTGCATACATACTTTAGATGGTCGAATTAACGCAAAATTTCTTCACTTACATCCTATTTCATCGCTTTTAGGAAATTGACTTGAGTACTTGTCCACACGTCACAGAGTATCATAAAACCTTAAATATTCATACTCCTAAATTAAATATAGAAATTAATAATCAAACCCTTTGCAAAAGGGATTTAAAACTTTGCCTCTTTTGAAATGGGGTTATTTTACCATGTGTGGCAAGACATTCCGAGTATAAGAGGATCAAATTGATAATTAGATGTTTTCTCCCAAAATTAAATATATCTCTGAGTCAGCTACAATAATATGTTCATTTTAAACTTATCGATACAGTTTTAACTCGTTTTTCCTCCGCATTTTCTTGAAGTGGAAATAATTGATTAAACGTGAGCCAAAGTGATGACAGTATTTCTCCCAAGAAATATTTGTTATGAGCTAATATTACTAACTACTAATACTAAACGGGTGGCAAAACGGAACGGACGGTATTGTCTAGAATAAATTTATAAATATTTAGTATTTAGTTAGTTACCAGCTGAAGATGCCACACAAGAATAATGAAAATACAATGCACAGACCGACTATATAGTTACGAATTCTTTCGTAAATCGATTAAGAGAGAAGTATATACAATCTAAGGTAGTAATTGGAAGCATTCTGAAGCAAGGTAATCTTCTTAACACAGTAAGATAAAGCAACCAGTGGGGACAATATGACATTTAAAAAAAACATATATTAATTTTTGCTAACTACTCCGCTGCAAGCCTGGCAAAATTTTTCTCCCCGGCGGGGAATCGAACCCCGGTCTCCCGCGTGACAGGCGGGGATACTGACCACTATACTACCGAGGAACATGAAAACTAATTCTCTGAATGGTAAGGATCTGTACTTCTATACAATATATATTGTATATTATATGATATTTTCCTCGATTTACGAGCCCCGAGTAAAATCTGATCACTTTCTAAATATTTGGCCGTGGTCATTTATCAATAAGAAATATCTATATCTGATATTAAATTGGTGTATCTATAGATATCCATATCAGCCCGGAGGTTAGTGAAGACCTCAACCATTGACATTCAAAGACCATGTAATGCGTCTTATGCTCAAATCGAGCTGCCAAACTCAGCAACGACGTGATATAACGTGTAAAAGATTCAATAAAACGCCGGTGCAGTATTGTGAAATTACCTCTGAAAATAAAAGTATCGTCAACTGAATGTTTAACCACACTGTAGGACTAGCGTTGGAATGAGACAAGTAAATTAAATAATTAGATGACCCTAGCTATCCTGATGAACCACTCCGCTACAAGTGTAATAAGTCTATATAATGAAAGCAAAATAATATATTTGTCTTCATTAAGGCGTGCTTTATTCAAGGAAGATCATTTTTACTACGAACCATTTTTAACACTATTTTTAAAATTATAAATTCCTCCCGGCGGGGAATCGAACCCCGAAATGGTTATAATGACTTACACTTTTTATAGCCTTTAATGAGAAGGTACAAGAACAAGTGCCGTTTCTTGATAGTGTCACTGATCTAGTATCTTCCACATTATCATAAGTATGAACAAAATGGAGGCAGAGGTGACATATTGCAAAAAATATATTCTTGTACCCTTTACCGAGATATGTTAATTATAAAAACATATCATGTATCGAGCACCAGGAAATGAAATAACTAAAGAGACGAAGATAATTCTCTCACATTGAATAATCGAAGTTCTTGAGATTAAATTCCGTAAATACCAAAATATCTCATCAGCAGAGCTATCGGAACTGACTGGCCATACGATCCCCAAGCTTAGTGCTCTAAAGTGAAAACTTCCTGCAAATCCACTCGCGTAAGAAAGGAAATAAAAAGCACCGAAGCGTCTAAATTTCAACCAGAAAAAAGACCTGAGGGCCACTTTGTTCGCTGTCTCCGAGAGGTATCAAAGAACGCTCTGGATTCAGTGAGAAGCACCTATACCTTCCTCCGAGCTGGAATTCTCAGAAACATCCAAACCGGATTTCACAAATGATTTTAATGTGAATAAAACAGGAATCCAGTCTTTTGATCATCCAGTAGCCCTTCCCTCTTCTGAAAAAGCCCCCAGGAATGGAATCTGTGGAGACCGCGGGGATGCTATATCTACTCCCTTAATCGTCCATTTGATGCTGTAGTAAACGGATTTGTCCGAACCGAGCCATAAACCCGAGAGGTTTTTAAGTCATTCTGTCTCTTCGCTCGAAAGCATCGCAGGTAGGAATGGCGTATGATAGCCGCTATTAACTTATCGAAGTTTAAAGGTGGCGGTATGAAAAACGCTCCTTCTAACTTGTACTCTTGAAAATGTCTTCTGTATCTTCGAAGAGACGTCGGAATGTTCGCCTGTCGTGAAACCTAACGCACAATACTTAAACGAAATATGTGGAATGGCATTGATAGAGAAGTGGGATTCGATGGAATTTTATCTCGATTAATTCTGGGACGGAGAAATCCTCAGGGATGTTGGGTCAAGACAAAAGAGAAACTAGAATTTCAAACATTGGAAACTAGGGAGCTGGTTATTGCTTTGCCTATAACGAAGCATGGGCGTGTAAACATAGAAAAATAGCCATAGAAGTAGAGGAGTTTAGAATAAATAAGGCAGTATAAAAGAAGCAGAGTTTTTAAAGCAAATATTACTTCGAGAAATACAAGCTAATATACTCTAAATATTTTAATTGAAAACCTAAGAAAACCAGTCAACAATTCTATGTTTTAGTAACCCATTGCATCAAATTGGTTGCTAGATAAATCATTGGACGGATGGAGAATACCAGCTAAGGTTCTTGATGGTTGTTGGAATTAGGCTTAAGAATTCAAATATGAAACTAGCCATAAAAATCTTTAAATAACACTCATTTTAAATTCAGTCAGAGCCTGTTTTACAATGCAAGTAAATCAAGTTCTGTTTGGAGTGAAAAACCTTTACAGATGAAAATCTTATTTGACAAGAAAATATCCTTATTCTCTCCCTGATCCTCCATAATTTAATAATTGTGATTTAATTTAATCTTATTTGCCTATGTACTTTTAATTTTACATTTCATCTATCATAAGCTCATCAATTAACAGCAGATGAACGAAAAGATATGTAACACTGAAATATAACTATATTAGAGCTCCTTTAGAAATAGCTTTAAATAATAAAAAGTTCCCCTTACACCGCAATTGCCATGTTAGAGTATTTTGTTCTCTTTTCATTAATGTTACACAAAGTAAGAAGATACTATAAATACAAAACAAAGTTGAACAAAGATATCCCTTTCATACAGTAAAGCTTCCATCTCCTTTGTTTATCCACCACCCATTACACTACTCATCTCCTTCCCCCTATCCACTTCTACGTCATCCTTGGAAGCGAGTCCTATACTTAAGAATAAGTAACACACATCTCCTCTGGTTCTTCATTACTTAGTAGGAATCAAGAGGATACTGACAGATTGTTTCCAGCTGGGAACCCATTGACGGATAAGAGGCCGTCTGGCTGGAGTTGGAGCAACTCTCTTGGAATCGAGTGGCACAGAACCGCATTTTGCCTAAAAAGCAGGACTATTTGGAATGGAAAAACATTGTATACTAAAGTAAAAGTCTTTTCAAGAGCTTGAAGATGGGTGTATATGATGTCCTTAAATCTTAAAACTCTTAGAGCGTTTTAGTGAGCTTGTAGACACCAGAATCCACACTTTTTTGGGGACCTTGTCAACTCTCCATTTTGTTGCCCTTCGAATTCGGTCCAGGCATATAAAATTAAATGTAAATATAGTGAGTTAATAAACTGATTCACAGTTTAGGTTTACATTTAAATTGTTAACAATGAAAAATTTTAAGATAAAAATTAACGAAGGAAATAATTCGTTTTTTAATGCCTATGAAAAATTCACGAAAACTATACGTGGTGGACAATTTTCACAAAATAGCTGAATTAATCGCAAAATATAATAAGTAACAATTAACTATGTCAATGTTACCGAAACCTTGTCGGCCTGTGTAATTAAAGCACACTTTCTATTGTAACGTACCTTCAGTAACATCCCAAAATATCTGTTGATTTCCAAAACGAGAAGCCTACTATACCCGTATGTAACATTCATTGAAATAATTTAAAAAGTTCAACGTTTTATTAAGGTAAGGAAACAAAATATAGCAGTATCCTTTGTAAGTAAAATAAAAAATGATAGATAACACATCATATACAGCTGTCTAACTTGAATAATCTGACACGAAATTCCTCAGCATATCCTTTCAAATGCAATCGCAATCTTTTAATATACACAATCTCCATTGTAGCCCTTCTCGAGAGGAAGCCTTCGGCTACCGCTTGGAGCGTCCAATTACGAATCTGTTCCAATGCAAATCATAGGAATAAATTTTCTTATATCCACTAAAGATTTTGGATCATTTTGACCTGCGCATGGGAAAAATTGTTCGGCTACTTCACTGATTATCATAAACCGTTTTAAAAACTATTTTATGACATGAAATTATGTAGTATATCACCATATTGGGCCTTTCACAGTTTTTGATATCGATTCGCCATCATTAATATTAGTGTTCTACAACACAATTCCATTTGCACTCGTACTTTAATGGAGATTTAAGAAAACATGATCACGTTTTGCATAAGATAGATATGACACAGGCATATCACTAACATTTGAAAACGCGCTTTTACATTTCTGGTTTCTTAAATGACGCATCTACTGTAGCATCCGAAATGAGGAGAAAATAATTCTTAAGTTTTTCACTAATAAATAATGATAATTCAGAGAACTTGGTTGGGTAATGGCTTTGAATGGTGATTCATCAAATACGAAGTATAAAGTCGACTTGATTGTTAGATAATGGCTACTTTTAAACTTAACCTGAGGTCATTCAAATCCACTTATATTTCGAAAATAAAACCCAGAGGTATATTACTGCGTGAAAGAGCTTTTTCGATGCTAGATAAGAAATCATATTTGAGAATATCACAAGAATAGAATCCTTGAAATAAACCTTTACCGAGGTAGTATTAAATTCCTCCTCAATGAAACTACCTATAAAAACTGAATGGAAAATGAATTAACTCATAATAAAACCCCAAGGAAAAACGGACTTGAAAAAAGTCTGACGGGGCCGGGAAGTCAGACTTTTTTTCAAGTCAGTTTTTCCTTGGGATTTTTCCTGGGTGCATGCTCTTACGTGCAAAGTACCTTTAACCCTTTCCGCGTGTTAAAACGGTGAGTGTATTCGAAACAGTTCGTGCATAAATAAACCTGTAGGAAATGAATGTACCTTCCGTTATCTTGCGGGACAATTCCTATTACGAAGGATAAAGTCTTCATTCGAAGAGTGTCTATTAAATCTACGGATTGAACTCACGATTAGATTGAAGATCATGCAAGAAAATCGACAAGCTAACGGTATCCAATTTTCCGTCCAGAACTTTGCGTCGCCTTTTGTCATTGGCTGCTAATCCAAGGAAACTGCGGAAATATCCTCACCCATGAACCAACTCAAACACATTTTCTAGGTCAAATGTAGCTTTTAAAGCAACATTAACTTCTACATTCTTTCTTCATGCTCTCCCGGACCTATCTCACTTTTCGTATTCTTACTCACTGAGGAAAGATCAAGGTTGAGAATTTGTCCAATCTTTCGGCATTTGATTCCACTGACATTCAGCCTCACTCAGACAATCTAGGGGTGAACTCAGAACTTATGTTGAAAACAGGATTTTTACAACAAAAGAATGCTGAACATGTTGAAATTTCTCATTCGAAGATATTAATTATCATAGAAAAGTAGGAGTAATGAATAATTTTTAAAATTTAAACAATTATTGATACTGCTAACGAGATTTAAGTGCTTCAACGAGCAGCTGTAGAATCTTAGGGGAGGCTAAGGGCATTTCTTAATAGAACTATAAATCAATGGAACCCTCTTCCTGGAGGTATATTTGAGCCATTTCCTCCCAGAGTGCTAAGTAAATTGAAATATCTTGGTATAATTCTGTTAGTTAGGTGTGTTCCACTGAATTGTAAAGACTTACTTTTATCCGTGGGGTTATGAGTCGTGAAGATGCGTTTTGGTTCATAGGGTGGGATAATATTTGTGAAAAATTTGGAATTTGTATGTCTTGACTTCTGCTGCGGGGAGGTTTTCCGAGGGGTTTCCTCTCTCTCCTTGAGTAAATGCTTGAGAAATATTGTGTTTTCTCCTCAAAATCCAATGTCTAATTGGAGCAAGAATATTTATATTTTAGGTGACTAAGTACGAGTGTATGTATATATTTACTGTGCAATAAATAAATTAATTAGCAAAACCCACTGCCACCTGATAATGTTTCGAGTTCATATATTTATGAGTTTCAAATACAATGATACCACCATTTTAGAATGAATATAAAACTGGATATGTATGTACAATTAATATCAACAGTATAGCTGCAGTGATTTTGATATAGATTTTCAGATTTAGATATATACCCAGAGAGTCGCCAGAGGCGTATGTTAGGGGGTGTAATAATACCATAATTACCTAATTTACCCAATTAGTCTCTCTAACTCCCTCTCTATGGAGTCAAAAGAGCAAAAGTAATCATCTGTTTTTACGATCACAATTACGTTTACGTTTTTGCTGTAACGTTTTGTCGATGCTTCTTGGAGATCGCGTTCATTCTATACTGGCACTAAAATTTCATTCATATACCACATTTAATTATAACAATAAAGCTCATCAGCCACCCACTGTTAGCACACTCCTGAGGCAATCATGTATGTACTCACATAGAGTCGAACTCGGCACCCTAGCATCAAAAGACAAACCCTCAAAAGTATCCTCGACTATCATCTTTGAAATGGCTTGTTTATCAAGGGTACGTCGCGCTAGAGCGAGAACAAATCACGCTGGTTCAGCCCCTTAACTTATTTCAAAAGCGGACGCGTATGTTAGCTGTTGGAAATGACAAACGGTGACATAACGTATTCAAGTCCGTTCGAAGCAGACCACCTCGTCGCCAACAATGGTAAGAAATCCTTCGGGGTAACTGAATCCACACCTACTCCGTCGGGGACCTCCGCGTGAATATATTTCAGCCCTTTATTAAAACATATACCGATAAATAATTGAAAGATAAATATAGACGCCAGAAAGATAGCGCCGATTACGAGAGGAAGCAGCGTCGAGAGGAACCCCGCTCGAAAAACACAGCCCCACACATTTCAACGCGACACAAACGGCACCCGGAGCGCACGAAAAATTATGTATAAGCAAGACATTAATTCCCCGGAACTTCAAAGGACTGGATCCCCGTGCAGCTGAATGAAACTAATTCTCTTTCCGACGCAACACTTTACCGCTGGGGGAGAAGAACGAAAGTTAAACATTACTTTTTGAATTATTGCCCGGCCCGCCGGAATGCCGCCGTCCTTTTCACGAGCCGGGGGGCACAAATCTACTTTATCTCCGCGGATAGTGTCTCTTCTATCTTAAATAAAAGAGATACACCTCTACGCGGGATAGTTTTGGGGGAAATTGATGGGAGGAGGAAATTTACCCCCGACTGCAGGAACTCCGCGGCGGAAGGGGGACGGGAGATCGGGGGGTGGGCGCCGGGGGAACCCGGGGGGGGGGAGTGGTGTGGGAGAAAAAATGGGAAGGGACGGGAAACTTAAAGGGAAATGGGGATACAAATCATGTGGGCCCGCAGTTGAAAAGGAGGCTGGGGCGGGAGGATGCTCGGTGGACAAGTAATGGGGAGAGGAGGGTGACAGCGAGCGGAGAGAAGTGCCAATGAAACACAGAGAGGAGATCTCTTAGGAGGAGGAAAAGAGTGCATGTGGAAAGGAGATTGGATGGAGGGCTTTAAGGGAGATAAATGGTCCGAGATAAAGATTAAAGAGCAAAAGGGTTCGGAAGAATTTATTTCGTAGAGATTGTGGCTAATAAACTTTCCTCCCCGCTTAAAAACCCTTATGCGCAGTGGAATAAAAGGAATTCCGCGGGCTGGAATTGGATGGGGTATGAGGGAAAATTAGAGTGGCGGGGCGTGTGGATTTGCGTGATGGATGCCGGCGTGTTGACGCCGCTGGGAAACCGGTTGCCGGAGAGTATAGACATTTCCGCGTCGACGGAATCCGTGTTATGCGAGAGCGAGAAAAACGATAGATATGACAGCCCGAGTCCGATAGGCGGATTTTTCTTTGTCGATATCTTCATCTGATTCTATTCCTGCTGACGTTTCCTGTGATAAACGAAGATTGATTCTAGCTCTCTCTAGCCGGATTTTTTTATCATTTGAAGATTGGTGCCCTATTTGTCATCCTTCCTCGCTCCTAGTCGGTGCAATCCATACATCAGAAGCGAGCGCGGAAATGAAGGATCTACTCCATTCTTCGAATCGCATCGAAATTTTTCGTGGTGTTTGCGCGGTCAAGCGGGTTCGGATACAGCGAATCGGTAGTATAAAAACATGACTTCAATTCTATAGTTCAAAGAAAAATATATGCGGATCTGGAAGAAAAGGTTGCAATAGAACCGTATGGAGTTGTGGTCAGAATATTTTCCCTGAATACCCCGGATCGATTCCCAGCCATGGAGTAATTTTTCATTTCTATCTATCACTAGGTTTGTAGTATCTTTGACATACGGGT
The DNA here is from genome assembly GCA_947579665.1 of Sympetrum striolatum. Taxonomy (NCBI): domain Eukaryota; kingdom Metazoa; phylum Arthropoda; class Insecta; order Odonata; family Libellulidae; genus Sympetrum; species Sympetrum striolatum. The sequence goes on from OX388352.1 coordinate 61,604,761, forward strand.
CAAGTTACCTCCTCTCCCTCATCCTTGTATTGGAAGTATATTGTTAGTGTAAAAACTATACAAAACGATTTTAATTCAAGCTCCCTGTGCGCTCCTGGGCATATTGAGACCACTACGAAATTATCAGGGTCATCTTCAGCAAGCATTTGCGGTTATTTAAGAAGAACTAAGAATCCAACCAGTTCATTAGTTTTCATTATTAATTTGTATAAAAATAATTGAATCACTTTACTCGCAAGCTTATGGCAATTATAAGCTAAATTTCACACTTCAATATTCAACTACATTATAGAGATTAAGATAAATTAAGGCACCCAAACTCGTGTTAAGGATCTAAAAAATACAAAAAAGACAAAAATACTGTAACAAAATTCTTTCAATCTATTCTGCGCTATGTACTACATATGCTATTGTTTGCTTCCATTTAGGGGGAAATTAATATTAAAAGGAGAAAGTGCCAACATAAAAATTATGAGAAAATGACCTGAAGATGATGATTAATCGTTTTTCTCTTAAATAAATTTTTATTTATGGAGAAAAAGTACAATTTCTTTCATTTTAACATTGCTAATGTTATTGAGCTTTAAAACCAAGACCAAACCAGCATGAAAACACAGAATATCTCTCTGTATTATGGATCATTTAATATCTCAGAAGCCATTTCCTTCTCTTGGAAAACTATTTCCCAAACATGGAAGCCTGAGAACGCGAAATCCTAACTCATAGAATTTCCAGTTCGTGCAAAGCCACATAAATGATTCATCATACTGATGACAAAAAGCTCATCTTGAGAAAAATATTCCTCTTGAAGTCACCAATCCTATTCACAATAAACCTTTCGTTTAGTCCTTTCCGGATGCTTTGACACAAACTACGGCAGTGAAAGAAAGTACGCATCCTACTGTGAAACCTGAATAGAAATTTCGCTCGAATCCCACTTACTCGGGTTAACTGCTGTGGCCCCCCGAAGACGCTTCCATAATGCACGACTCCTTGGGGCCCCGTCGAGCTTGGGTCCCACAGCACGCATCGGTGGGGATACTACCCTCATGCGCCTCCTCAAGGAGAAAAACTGGTCAAATGAAGCAACGAGTGCCAATGAACCAAAAGGAAGTAGGATAAGACTTTCCCGGTGAACTGCTGAATTAATCTTCTTTGGACACTAACTGGCGATTTCGTGGTACAGGACCGACGCACAGTGGGCTGAAATATAAAAAAGCTGGACATAAAAATTTATTTCTTCAGCGCGAAATTTAAACTTCGCGTAATTATTGCAAAAAAATTGAATTTTATTTTTCCGTTTTTTATGATGTCAAAAAAATACAGGGCGTCAAACTTGAGAAATTTTCGCAGAAAATGTGTCTCGGATTTTTCGGATAAACATTCAAGTTCATTTATTTTCTCGTCGATCACTCCGCAATAATTATGCAAAGTATCAAGTTCCGTGCTGAAAAAAATCATTTTTGTCCAGCTTTTTTCGATTTCATCCCATTGTGCGACGTTTCGGTCGCTAAATAGCGATTCTTCGAGAAGCATCGACAAAATGAATCTCCTGGTAGGGTGATGTGCGGTGGGGACTTCGTGAGCCCCGTGGTCGCTACGGTAGCCGTGAGGGCTTATCAGGAACCCTGAATAATCTTGCACGATACAAGTAACGCATACGCTGATTAAGATTATTTAAAATTAATTCTGACTAAGCTAATTCACAGCGGTGATTTTTTTATAAAATTCATGTATGTAATGCATATTTATACTTTTGTGACTATTAATTTTGTTATTAATTTTTATTTGTACATGCTTATTTTGTATTTAGTTGGGCTTATTGTATAGCAATATTTATTTTTGAATTAATTGTTATATAAGTTAACGTTGCCACCAGTCCTTGCGAATTGCGACGGTTTTGCGCTAAAATTAATAAATAAATGTTTGAGGAAATGGGAATTAATCGCAAAAACCGATAATTGCTTTTAGCCGATCTTCTCAGGCTATTTTAGAGGCTAATATGGTAAATAAAGTAATGTTAGTGTTATTACAACCCATGCCGTAAATTATGGCGGCTCGCGGGGTATATATCTAAATCTAACACTTAGGGTGAGACGACCTCAGTGATAGCCGCCGAAACGTCGGTACGGTGCCACGAAGCCACCCGGTTAGTATTCCGAGAGGATTTCCATCAAAGAAAGTTTCCCTATGGACTGAGTGAGGAACTCTTCAATCCTCAGATGGAACTCGCGGAGAGGACGCAAAAAAGATGCTTCTGGGAAGAGAAGAGCGACAATGTTGCAATCCCGAGTGTAAGACGGTAAGTGGAAACACAAACATTCATCCAACGGCACTCGTGACTCAACTCCGAATAAGTAGACACGTTAAGGGTCCGGCATCACGTACGGAGATCGGTTACGCCTACGCGATTAGTTGAGGGGAAAAAACGGACGCAGGTATGACACGACGATGTGTCGACGGAAAGATGAAAGGCGGAAACGCGGGAGGGAAAAGTGGCAAAGAGAAAGGACTATAAATAAATTTATTTGTGCGGCTAAGAATAAAACGCGCGTTGTGTCGCGTCCTCGCCGCTCCGATCTACGCCGTTACGCTTTAGCGTCTTCGAAAATCGTGGGACGATGGCTTTTAACACCGTTTCTCTCGTAACGACGTCGTCGAGAGACGAAAATATCTCCCGAAGAGTGACACGGGCGTTATGAGAGATCCCGTTCCATCTGAATTGCCACTAAATTATGTCACTCTCCTCATTTCGACTACACAGATTGTGAGGCATTTTGTTCGCAGACAAAACTTTAATTTACACCCTCCTTAGCCTCTATTTCCCTCCGTGCATTTCGTTCTTTGATTATAACGTTTCCGTACGAGTAGAACGTAATCAAATGAAAACCTTGAATAAAATACACGCATATCTCACATTTTAATTATGGCGTCACCTTTGTACGCTATTCGATGAAATTGGCTTTGACAAATCAATTTTATTCTTTAGTTCGCAATCCCCCGTTAAAGAGTATATAAAAGCAAAATGACTGTAATGAACTATGCAACATTAAGGCAACTTCAAATAAGCACACGGCACTATTAAGGACAGAGTAAACTGTTATTGTTCTATTGGTAAATTATCTCTACTCTTCCGGTTGCATCAAGCTTTTGAATGAAGGTATTTTTTGAGTAAGTACTAACTTTTCAGTGTTTAATAGCATATTTCTAAAGCGCTAAACCTGCGTATTTATTTTTATATCGTAAATACATTGGAATTACTTCAAACGTCTTGAAATATCGAGGAATCTTCTTACGAATATATTTTTTTAAGAATTTTAAAAATTTTCGGATATCATAAAATATTTCATAATCATATTTTCCAAGAAAAATCATTTACGCTTTGACCACAACACTATAAATAACAATTCATTTTATTACTGAGATGTATATTACAAGCACGAAGAAGTTAACTGATTTCTTTAATAAGGTTTAGCTTGAGGATTGAAACCTCTTTCTCAAAAACAGTAAATGTGTCCATCCTAGAAGCCCGACTAGATGGCTATCACTCTATGATTAGATTTTACGAACTCTCACTAGCACTAGGTTGTATACGACGAAGTAAATTTCACGTCAAGAGTCTTTTAAGTCTCAGGACCACTTTTACCCTCACAAATTTATGATGTGGCTGTCCAATACGAAATCAGTCTCTACAGATATAGCTCAATAAGATTTATAGATATTAGTTCACAGAAACGTGAAAACTTCGGAGAATACCAATTGAACTATTTTTATAGTTTGTCAAAAACGAAGTTTAGTATTGAAATAGCCATAGAGCACCCACGCCTACAAACAGATGTCCAGATTTTTAGGGGGAGTACTAAATCATTTCTTCAACTTTAGGGCAACTTACCTCAGATTTCCGCATTTTAAGATAGGTCGATTATCTTCATCGGTACTAGGAGAATATTTCCTTAAAAGACGCATTGCTAAGGCTGACTTTATAAGTGTATTTACTCTAAATTATAAAGTATTCAGTGAACTTTTAGGGTTATCGAATAAAGTATTACAGCATAATTATGCACTGAAGTAGAAGGTGCGGCTGAATCATTTTCTGTTTTCAGATTTTATTTATTTATACCATATCATTATCAGTTATAATATACGTTTATATAAGTATCAATTATAATAACTCCGACGAAAGTAGCACTTCTGCAAGACGAATAGGACATCCAGAAGAGTATAGCCTATTCATAAGACACATATTTTAAGATGAAGGGTTCTTTTATTATAAACATCCAAATATGTTTGGTGAAACATATGAGGCCGGTAATATCAGCAACGCCGAATTATCACTGACAGGATACACATATAAACAAAGTAGTGGATGCATAAATCCTAATTCCGTGATTTTACAATTTATCTTACGAATTCGGCTGATAAATGGTGATTATTGACACGATTATTTGGATGTGGTGCAAGTTTTTTCTGCCTCAAGTGGTAGGATTTCAACCTCCTAGGACTGCAGCAACAACGGCTGGCTTTTACTCCTCATAGATATATTATGCAGCTGTCAAACAGGAAATCAGTCTCTACAGATATAGTTCAATAAGATTTATGGAGATGATTTCACTTAAACGAAAACATTTCGGAGAATAAGCGGTAACCGAACCGCCTGGTTTCGGGCTTCATATGGCACTTACAGAAAAATTGAAAACTATTTTACACCCAGTTTTTCTGGTAGGGTAGTAAAAGGAAGTGGGGCTATTTCATTCGTTAAATAAAAGGGTGCCACCACAATTTCCAGTATTCCTAAACAATCTAGCTCATCGCTTCGTATCTGTCTCTATAGAGAGATTTCAGTAAGATTTATGAAGATTAGTTTACAGAAACGTGAATATTTCGGAGAATAACCTTTGAGCTATTAACTATTGAGTGGTCAGAAAGGAGGTCCAATTTTAAAATAGCCATAACATAACCGCACCAACAATAGGGTGTCCAATTCTTTAAGGACAAAAATATTTTCTCAAGGTAGCAGGTCGATTCTCTTCATCGGTGCTCGGAGAATATTTCCTTAAAAGTCGTATTGCTAAGAATTATTTTGTAAGTGTACCTACTGTAGAATATAGAGGATTCAGTGATCGTTTAGGATGTATGAATAAAATATTGTAGCATATGCATTGAAGTAGAAGCAGTTGACACAATTTGTTTCCAGATGATATCGATCATGTAATGATACGTTCTTGTAAAAGGGTCATAAGGAAGAGAGTTCAATACACGCATAAAATCACGCTTGAATAGTCGAAGGAATTGAAGGAATTTTGATTGGATAGCCATATTCAGCCTCAAAGTCAATAAATGAAGAGATCTTACAACCTTGGCAAGGAGGCCTTTTCCAATTGCCATATTACCCAGTAGATTCATCTAGGCCGTTATTCGAGGAGAGATTCATACATTTATCTTATTTGATCGCTGCAATTTGGAATAAATACCAGGTGAGAACGAGTTTGGAATAATTATTTAGTTTATTTGAAAACTTTCAGCCACAATTTTCATACTTTCCGCGTGGGATTTCTCCAATTGTATTTGTACATTTATTACATAGATCCATACGAGCATGAGAACTTTACAATGGCCTAAAAAGAATGCAATTTGTAACAAAAATTCAACTGATTCGATTGAAAAAATAAAACTACAAAAGAACATTATAAAGAAATCATCCATTCACAAAGTGATCTTAGATACTTTCCTTAGCTGTAAATATCAAATTTAAAACTTTACAGCACAAGCTAACAGATTTCTTGTATTTGAGCAAGAATTACGAGGGAAGATAAATACCCTGAATTACTTGTACTGTTTACTGGTTCCCCATATCTTGGAATATTGCTCAATTGTATCGTCTCCATTTTATAATACTCATATGAAAGCTTTTAATAGATATTTACATAGGTTTTTGGTCTATTTCTTAAATGGTCACATCTAAACTATAAGTATTACCCTTGGAGACATGTAGAGACCACTCATGCCTCATTTTTCTGTTCTCATTTTTCTGTTTCAAAGTTCTCAATAACATGGTTGATTCGTCCTAAATTATAGACATGATAAGCTTTGTTGTTACTACAAAAGAACACAATGAATAACCTTTTATAACCAAACATACAAAAATAAACTCTACCCATAATTCACCTATAACTAAAGCAATGAGAAACTGTAATCTATTGTGTAATAAATCCGATGTAAATAGTATAAGCCTTGAAACATTACAAAGACAATTGCGAGTATTTATATTAACTTATTTGTTATTTTCTTAAAAATTATATTTTTATGAGCAAATATATATTTAGCCAAACAATTAAGATGTATCTAGATTATTGTCACAATATAAAGTCACTATGTATGTAATTTACTCTTATTATTATTAAGAGACTTTATTAGGCGAAATTGGGACTTTTGAGTCCCATCTTCCATTTAACCAACTTAATTTAGTAATGTAAAGTTGTTTATCTCCTGATTGATTTCTGTTTAGTTAATGAGGCACCTACTGATAAGTCTATGACTTAGCAGGACCTGAAAGTTTTATTTTCTTCTTATATTCTCTTTTTTACTCTCTTTCTATAGTCAATATTTCATTCTTTTTTATATATTTAAACCTTATCATTATTCATACAAATTGCATCTGCTCTCTTTTTACTTTCTCCATATACGAAGTATAGAGAAAAATTCATGAAAAAATTCGACTTCGAGATTTTAACGGAAATACATGTTTTGGGGTCCCTAGAACACGTTTTGACTATTTTCGGAATGATGTCTATGTGTATGTGTGTGTGTGTGTGTGTGTGTGTCTGTATGTGTTGTGTGTTTGTGGGCACTCTAACGTGAAAACTATTTGTTGTATCAATACCAAACTTCGTATATAGTACTGTGGTGTGTGCTGTCAGAGTTGATTAGTTTTTGGAGTAAATCGATTGACCGGAAGTCGAGCTTCATTCATTGAAGCTCATTTCCGGTTTTCAAAATATCTCCATAAATATGATATATACGTGTATTGTATTACTTATAAAAGTTTTAGATAATAAAATTTACTATAACTTTTGTATTTAACATATTTTTATATCACCGGTTGATTAGGAGTTATTCGTGAAATACCGATAAACCGGAAGTAGCTGTTATGTACTTTGTGGGCGCTCTAACTTAAAAAACTATTCATTATATCAACACCAAATTTCATATATAGTACTTTGGTTAGATTTTTTAGAGTTGATTAGTTTTTGGAGTAAATCGGTTAACCGGAAGTTGAGCTTCAGTCTTCAATGCTCATTTCCGGTATTCAAAATATCTCCATAAATATGATATTTAGGTATATACTATTATTTATAAAAGTTTTAGTAAATGTAAATTACTATAACTTTTGTACGAAACATATTTTTTTATCACTGATTTTGTAGGAGTTATTTGTGAAATACTGATGAACCGGAAGTTCCTGATTATGTACGTTGTGGGCGCTCTGGGCGCTGGGGCGAAAGGCCAATTTCATCGTTTTTCATCGAACATGTCCTGAAAAACATTATTTATAATGTTTGTGACGTAAAAGATAATATGAAAGAAATTAATCACTTATCTTCCAAGTTTCGATTGAATATAGAGTTCGAAAATACTGTCGTAGATAAATATTTACATCTTATATATATGGAGAAAGTCATGTGCAGGCCACATCAGATTTTTACTGTAAGTAATTAGTATTTAATATCGTCATAATATTCTTTAATATAGAAAGAAGAAGTTTTTTCCCGGTGAATATGATATAGAAAGTTCTCTATAGAAAGTTCTTATTAAATACATGCTAAAAATAGTTTTATTTTTATTACATACTAAATTGATGCGTATCAATCTCATACTTTTCAATAGAATTTTGATTCCTCATTTTTAATTGTACTTTTTAATATATAGCAATAATTAATTTTAAATTTCTATCATATTCTTCTTAATTTATTATATTTATTGTACCCACATTATCACATAATTTAATATAGTATATATTCTTCCCCTTGATATACTATGCGTAGGATACGAAGGCGGTTACTGAATACTCTATATTCTACAGTACACTCATAATGATCCTTGGCAATGCGACTAATACGGGAATATTCACCGAGCACCAAGGAAGTTGATTTGACCTCTCCAAAACTGCTAACTTTAGAAAAAATTTTGTCCTTAAAGAATTGGACGCTCTATTGTTGATGTAGGTGCGTTGTGGCTATTTAAAAATTGGATGTCCTTTCTGACCTCTCCCTTGGAGCAGATCAAAGGTTATTCTCCGAAATGACCACATTTATGTGAACTAATCTTCATAAATCTTATTGAACTCTCTCTGAAGGGACAGATGCGAAGCGGAGAGGATGCAGCTGGATTGTTTAGTAATACTGGAAATTGTGGCGGCACCCTTTTATTTAGCGAATGAAATGACCCATCTTCCTTCCTTAGCAGTAAAACTGGGTGCAAAGCTATAAACATATAAACATTTTTATATTTCTCTGAATTTTGATGATGTCAGATGATGTCTGCAATGCCAAAACCGGTCGGTGTAGTGTGAAAATTAGCGTGGAAAATACTAACTTCGTTAAAATTACTTATTCAATGGCGTCCCACGAAGTATGATCTAATCGCATCGCTTAAACTTCGGCGGCTTCTAAATTCTTCCGTTAGATTTGTTTTTAACCTCCGTAAATATGATCACGTTTCTAAATATCGTTGCCAACTGTGGCGGTATTATCCATTTTGAAGAAAGAAGTTCATGCTCGCAAAAGACAGCTTTCTACCAATAGTAGAATAACACGAAGTGGACCCGAGCAAATTGCACATCCTACTCCTCGATCAAACATTTTCCTCAATTCATTTCAGATTGAAGACTTAAATTCTGGAACTCTTTACCTGACTTTGTAAAACATTCCAGCTCGGTCTTAGCTTTTACGGTAAAATTATTCAACTATCTCTTAGCTGCTGATGTTTAAATGAGTATTTTGCGTTAGACGAGTTGCATCTCGTTTTTTTCCCTCTCGTTGCCTGTCTTTGAGTTCTAAATTCTCTGTTTACTTATGTCGTGTTTTTCTTTATTTTTTGTTTCCACATATTTTCGTATTTCTTACAATTAGTTTATTCTTCTGTTCTTTTGATTTTAAATACTTTTTATATTTCTGTCGAATTTAAAAAAATATTTTTGTTTGTATTTCCACATATTTTTGTATTTCTCAGAGCATTCTTTCGACTTTCCTTAAATTTATGTATTCTTGTCAATATTTGCTTTGAAAATGTTTGTTTGTACTTTCCAATTTCCACATTTTTGTGCTCTGCACACTTCTATTTTTTCTTATTTTGTTTCTCTTTGAGAATCCACTAAGAGCATAATAAAAAAATAATAAATTATTATTATGTATTAGTATAGTTTAAAAACAGTTCAAAGATGAATCCTGTTACATGAATAGATATGAAGAAGGAGAAAATGAGAGTATAATATTGTAAAAATTAGTTAAGCGGTAAATAAAGGACCGTTTGATGGTGGAAAGTCGAGGTGTTGGGCAATTAAATGAAAGGTTTAAGCTAATAGGACAGGAAGGTATGTACAAGGAGGGAAAAAACAGTTATTGAATCATTTTTCCTATATTTATGCTTAACAAAATATGGACATATATAATATACATAATATATTATACCCTTAATAAAAATACTCTGTACCTTTAACATATTTCCCCTTATCCCTTGAGAAGGTGCAACGTAAAGCAGCTAGGCATGTGACGAAATTGTTAGAAATTCTTGTGTGTGGAGAATCTCCAGAAAAAAGAGGAAGGCGAATAGATTGTTAAGAATGGTTTAAGTAAAAAATACTGGTGAAGCATGGAAGGAGTTCAGTTGCAAATTTGAGAAACTAAATCATGCTACACGCGGCGATCATCATAAAATGTTGAGGAAACAAAGAAAGGATAGGGTTAAATGATCGTTTCTTAATGTGGTAGTAAAGGAATGGAATATGCTGCCTGAAGAGGTCAAGTCCTTACCGAAAATAATTAAAGAGTGTAGATAGAGATGCATACTGGTCATATCTTCTATAAGTGAACTCTGTTGGTGGCTCCAGGCCATTTTTGGGCTTTTATCCAATGGTTTATCCATCTTTAGTCGTGGTTTAAATCACTTTTTTCTTCTTTAACTTGCTGTTATTATAGTTTGATTTTTGTCAAATCAGAAATATTTCGTGGCTTACGTTTCGAGGGTCATTGCTATGATATTATTTCATATACCTACAAGCAGGTTGCTTATAATAAGGAATTTTCAAGTTAGGTAAGGGAGTTAGAATTGATTTATAAATAATAGAACTGCAACGAAAAGCTAAGATGGATATTTTAAGATTTTGGCACAGTAATCTTTTAGACCATAAACGAGAAAAAAATCATGTTTAATGTGACAACACACTCACCGAAACGAGGTAATAATTGAAAATATAATGTCTCCCACACTTCTCGACAACCATTCAATCAAACCCCACAACGCATCGGAAACCGGCAAAAAAATCCCCGGCATCTCATAATTCCGCATTTACGAACTCTCAATTTACGACCTCCTACCGTAAATAACGCTTCACGCACCATTAAAAAACCGACGCGAAAAAACAGGGAAGCGACGGCGAATGAAGGAGGCGAGGGCGAAGAGGGGGCAAAGTGTTAAAAGAGAAGGAAAAAACGGAGGTGGACAAGAAGAGCGAGTGGGAGAAAGGTGCAGAAAACGAAGGAGTCACACTAATGGGGAGATTCACACATCCGACGACCGGTTTCGAGATTAACTGCAGCTCATTACGATGGTAGAACCGCGGAGTGCCCCCAGACCGTGAACCGCTGGTAACATCGCCGCCACCCACCGCTCGCCCCCAACCCGAGCCGCTTCCCTGACCACATTCTGCGGCCGAGGGAGAAATGAAGATGAGGAAGAAGAGAAATCGAGGGGAAGCTGCGAAGGGATGATTAAAACGTAGGAAATATGGAGAGTCGAGTTGAGCTGCCGCGAGGCCTATGGAGTTATGGAAACGGAAGTAACACCCTTCGGAATGTGACATTCTATGAGGAGTCGAATGAAGTTCGCGGATAATTTAATGAAACCAATCCACACGTGCGTGGGGATTGAAACTGATAACAATTTACCTACTGAACGAAAGGACATATTTAATGTGCATCTTTTGTTTCTTCGGGAGAATTGAGAAAAATATTGCTTAAAAATGTTATTTTTCCATTGTTCGACTCCTGGATGAGTCTCATTTCTCTATCTAATGTACAGTTTACGTAAAGTCAATATAATAGCAATTATATTGTGATTTATGTATTGATAATCCTACAATATAGTGCAGTTGGTTGAGGATAATGAGGTATCGTGATATGTATCCTCTATATTAAAATTTTGTATGAGATATAAAGGTATATACATTTGCATTTATATGTATTTTGTAATGTGAAATGTATAAAATGAAACAATTTGTGATATTTATGTATAAATAACTAGCTGAAGTGCCCGTTGATTCTCAACGGAGAAATTAGAAGTATTATTACATATATTTGATCTTTTTGTACAGAAGAGAATATATCTCACAATAAGAATAGGTGATAAAAAACAAAAGCAAAAATTTTCAATCCTTCAAAGTTCTCATAACTTGGAGCTGGAATATGATGTCGACGATAAGAATAGCAAACTTTAAATAATTTTTAATGAATTCTTTTAAATTTTTGCTATAATTCTTTTTAAAAATATAATCTTAGAATCATTTGCAGATTATAAGACGTCAGTTTGCTTTCAGTGTATTTCCTTAAAAATAATTATGAATGTTTTATGTAAATGATCCAATGCTAATATCGAAAATAATGTATGATGAAAATATATGCACCAGTTCAGGTAAGCTATTAAATCATTAGATTCACCCGGAACGAGTCAAGTTTATTACTTGTGTAATATATCCGATGGCAACATTCCGCTGAAACTGGTTTTGCGCTGTGTACAAATATTTTTGTGGAGATCGTACGGATATGGTTGGCTGAATATGATCCTGACGAATACCTTCCAAACAGTCAAGTAATTGAGCACACTCCTAAATATCCTATCTCATCCTCATCCTTAATTCTCTATGCATAAACAGAACAAATAGTATACATATGTGAGAGCATTATTAATAATGCGAACAAATAAAATTTGTACCTCGTTCTAGGACCGGTATAAGAAGTTAGAACAAATTTACGTCATCGATTCACATTCTATGATTATTGTCAAGATACAGCAGTGGGTTTTTTAGATGGTATGCATCCCAAAAATTAGTATATCAACAATAAGAAATAATAAGAAATTTTTCCCTAGAAGCACTTGAGAAAAAATATCCAAAAAAGATTCATTACTGCAAAACTTGTACAAAAACCACAATACAAAAACAGAATTGAATTGAAATTCCACCAAGTATCGCGGAATCTTATTCATTATGAAAAATATCCCATGATATTTGATGATAATCAATTTCAAATATAACTAGTATTTAATACAGATATTACTCCTGGAAATTAGTTAAATTTTAAGAATAAACAATGACTAATAAAAAATGTGAATGTTAAAAATGAAATGAGGAGCCAATGAAGGAAGTTCGTAATCTCTAAAACAGGATAGTGGTCGATTTTCAGGTTATCTGAAATTATATAAATTCGAAGATAATGTTTATCACCGTAATGATACGGAGACATTTCTAAACGGTTGATTACCTATACACTTTTAATTAATAACTTATTCGCTTTTGTATTTTAGTCGAAATCAGTCGCTCTATGTTGACATAAATAGATGATTTTCAACTTACACCAAAAGTCCGTTTGAATGAGTATAAATCGTAATGAAATGTTACAGAAACCCCACCAATCAGAGTGAATGCAAACTCCGAAAAAATAATGTAGACTCATTCATCGCGATGCCGGAAGCTATACTTATAAGATCAGCGATTATAGAAATTAAAGTGACGGAGAAATTTCTGCCAACAAACCCATTATCTGGAGGCAATTTCCTGCCGAATGAATTAAAATAAAATAAATTTCTTTTAAAATTTTCGTAGGCTCAACCATTTATCTCCATTTGAAAGTCTTCGGACAAAAAACCACTGAAAATCGTACGGGACACAGTAATTACATACAGCTTTCAAATATATCATCGAAAGATGGATGCTAAATGGGTTATATAGCTATTGGCGAACACCTTCTTGCCCAGCTTCTTTGTTCTCTTCATCTATCGGCTTTGAGACTGACTCTATTAACTGTGGCATTCCAATCAAAATTCTTCTATTCCTTTGGCTATTCGAGTGTAATTTGATATGGGTACTAAACTCTCTTTGAAACGACCCCTTAGCAAGATCTCATTACGTGATCGATATCATCTGGATACAGAAATTGTGACAACTGCTTCTGCTTCAGTGCATATGCTAAAATGTTCTATTCATACAGCCTAATTGATCACTGAATACTCTATATTCTACAGTAGGTACACTTATAAAATAATCCTTAGCAATACGACTTTTAAGGAAATATTCCCCGAGCACCGATGAAGAGAATCGACCTGCTACCTTGAGAAAATTTTTTTGTCCTTAAAGAATTGGACACCCTATTGTTGGTGCGGTTACGTTATGGCTATTTTAAAATTGGACGTTTCTTTCTGACCACTCAATAGTTAATAGCTCTAAGGTTATTCTCCGAAATATTTACGTTTCGGTAAACTAATCTTAATAAATCTTACTGAAATCTCTCTATAGAGACAGATGCGAAGCGATGAGCTAGATTGTTTAGCAATACTGGAAATTGTGGTGGCACCCTTTTATTTAACGAATGAAATAGCCCCACTTCCTTTTACTACCCTACCAGAAAAACTGGGTGTAAAATAGTTTTCAATTTTTCTGTAAGTGCCATATGAAGCCCGAAACCAGGCGGTTCGGTTACCGCTTATTCTCCGAAATGTTTTCGTTTAAGTGAAATCATCTCCATAAATCTTATTGAACTATATCTGTAGAGACTAATTTTCTTTTGACTGCTGCATAATACATCTATGAGAAGTAAAAGCCAGCCGTTGTTGCTGTAGTCCTAGAAGGTTGAAATCCTAACACTTGAGGCAACAAACATTTACACCTCCAAATCGTAAAATAAATTGTATAATGGCTAAATCACTGGATTTGGATTTATGTATCCACTACTTTGTTTATATGTGTATCCTGGGAGCAGTAATTCGCCGTTGCTGATATTACCAGCCTCACATGTTTCCCCAAACTTATTTGGATGTTTATCAAATAAAAACCCTTTATCTAAAAATATGTCTTATGAATAGGGAACACATTCTTCTGCATGTCCTATTCCGCTAGACAGAATTGCTGCTTTAAGAACTAAATTGCTCTAAACGAGAGTCGATACTAACAACGAAAGTTTCTATGTTCAAACTATATGTCCCTTTGATTGTGACTACAAAAGGAATAAGCCATATATACCAAGAGACATCGCATAAGATTGTGACTATCGCAGAAGTTATGGGACTATGCGCAACGAGAGCTATTATTTTTATTACTTCATAAAGGATAGAGCTAATTTGATAACACATTTGGAAGAGATGTGGAGAATATCCTAATTATTACACGAAATATATAAGAGAAGGTTACTATACAAAGGTTATATATAGGTATAACTAATATTAAGAAATACTAGTAAATGAAGCTGAAATGATAATACACGAAAAAAAATAAGAATATATACATATTCACTGCCTTTTATAACAAAGGCGATTTGCGAGAGGTATGACGAGACCCTCAAATTGAAAAACCAATAGAGACTTTTTTTGTTAAGTATTTCCATAACTTTACTTCTATTGGATATTTAAGGAAAATGAGACATTTTAACAGCAGAATGGAGGATATTAGAGTAGTAGATCATCCTTACTTTTAGATGAACACCGCCACTCCATGAAAAGTTTCTAGATACTTGCCTGATAATATTATTATAGTTACATAAAATGCAATTAAGCGGAAATTAGGAGGCAACATTATTATCAATTCACCATTATTCATCGTTATGCATGTCGTATAACATATCTAATTCAGATCCAATTCACATAAAAAAAACAAACAAATGTAAATCGCAAATGTGTAAACACATATAAATATCACATATTCACGAATTTGATACATTCATAGGAAAACCCCCACCGAACACACTAGCAATGCACATGAATACCCAATGAATCATTAGCTATAAGTATCACATACTAAAAGTATCTCTAAGTACATCTATAATACAGTTCAGCTACAATCGAAATATGAGGTTTTACTCTACACAGGTGATCCTCCGAATTTATATTATTCTTTATTCAAGCAAGATTTTTCGGAGTTTCTGGTTATAAGTTAATACTTTAAAGTATTCTTCTTCGACAGCCGACTTAAATCCCTATGGTTGTTTTTGGCTGTATATGAAGATCAAATAAATCACACCGCCAGTTAATGCAATCGCCTGGCAAACATTTACGATGCCACAGTTCGTTGCCCCTAACTGTGGTTAGTCCATCCACTTGCGTATAGATGCTTAGCGTATCCAACGAGAATAAAACTCTCACTCGGGCAGAAAAGTATATTGTAGAGGAGATCCGAGTTTTAGTTATAATACTCGCACGCATGAGAACCCAATTCCCCTTGTGAACATCCGGAGCCCACCGCGAGGTAGGGATGAGAGAGACGGCACCCAACACGACCTACCGCCTTGGAAGGACTGCCACACAGGGCGTCAAACCGTGTCATTATCTTTCTCAAAGGTTGAAAGGGACTTAAAGGACTTCTCGCGGAAAGGACGCCGCTGTCTGAAGGGCTGCTTTCACTCTCGCCCCCCCTCAGACGAGAGTGTGTTTTTCGCGTGGCTCCCTTGATCGGCCATTCGAGTTCACAATTTCCGCAAGAACCATTTGCTGCGCGGAATGGCCACCACTTGGGTCATCCGGGGACTAGGAAGAGATTGGAGCTTTGGGGATCGAAGGGGGCGGACGAGGTGGAAGTTACGGGGGGTTGGAAAAATACGAAAAGGAGAGTTGGCAACATTGGACCTTCCACAGTCGCCCGAGGTAAGATTGGAAAGCGGCATGGCAAGAAAGGTCCGCAGGAGGGAAGTGGTTTGGAGTGTGGGGCCGGGGGAGTGTGGGGCCTGGGGAGTGTGAGGCGGCGGGAGAAGGATGGGGCCGAGCTAGAAAGGCGGCGGGGACGGTCATTGCGAACATATTTTATGAGGGGGGGCCCCATTGAAAGAGCGGCAAGCCCAGTATTACAGGTTGACTACACACAGCCTCAAGAGATTTACGATCCCTTTACGACCCACACGGCTATCACTTCTCGAGGAAAATGAGCCTCTCTAACCTTATTTATGTTTTTCTCCACTCTTTGCCCTTCCTCGGGACCTAAATCATCCCTCCAATAGGAGACTACCCTTTCCACGGCCCCCCCTACCGCCCTATCCACTTCTCCACCTACCCTCCCTCCTTCTTTTCCTAGCCCGTGGGATGGAGCCCCGTCTTCTGCCACTCCGACCGGATGGCAACCGAGGATCGTCGGGAGGATGAGACGCCCGCGGCGTGGGGCGGTTATCTTAGGGGGGTGAGGAAAAAAATGCGATGAAAGGATAAACTCATCTCTTTTAGCACCAAACGCAACGCACTTGACGAGCATAAACAAGGCGGAATTTTTTTTAAGTGAGAGGGATTCGGGGAGGGGGGGTTACAAGCTCTGATGGCCTGAATTCCGTTTGGATTTCCTTTTTAGTGTGGGCGGGGCTAGGCCTTGGGGGGCGGGGGACGTCGGAACGGTTTTTAGCGCCCGAATCTATTATTTTCATTGGGCGTCATTCATTGTACAGATTACGAGGATATCCGGCATATGTCCCCTATACATTCTCATTAACCCTTCCGAGCCGATTGCCTCCCCGGCTCTTTTTTGAGCACCGACCGCCATTATAGTATGTTTTTTGGTCGGGATAACAGAGAGTCAAAATACGATTCACACCACCAGAGCCCCCATTAGTAAGACGTTCTCCAAATAGACAAGGGGATATGGGGAGATCTTCAGGTTTCAACTCATCTGCTCCCCGAGTTATGATAAGTCGCCCACGATTTATGCCCGACTCTGGAGCCAAATGCCTTTGACTTCGAGTTAAAATGTAATAAAAATGAGTTGCTTCGGGCCAGTCTAAATGCCGTGTCCCCGGTTGTTCTTTAATAATAACGTAGACCCGAAGGTTTTACGGCTTGTGTGTGAGAGTCCGCGGGGCTGGGACGGGGAAGTGATGCAGAATTTATGGGAAATAAGTTTTATGCGAGTTCCTCCACGGTTTCACTCGGGCTTTTTTCGTGCTGTTCGGCGTGAAACAAAGGCATGTTTTCCTTTAATCGCCATTCCAAATTGTTCTATTTCTTCGCTGGATGAGGGAAACCGAGCTCGGCCAAGAGCTGGAGAGCTCACCGCGGATAAATAATGTTACAAGCGTCCATTGGAAGTTTTAAAAGGAAGGGTAGCTGAAATGATAAAAGCCGTGCCTCTTTTAATGTATTTGCGGGCTTCTTTTAGAAAGCACGCGCTTGGATATATCTAAAACAAGGCGCCGTAAAAGCGAACGAAAAGAATAAAATATTCGCCCCCCTTAACAATGTAGTAAATTCCTTCACAATTTATAACTATCGCGTTTACTGCTTTCCTACAAGACGTTTCTGGGGAAACTGAAACGAGAATTTTCTCATATTTTACATTTCATTAGCCTATTGGACGTAACATTCTTCTATTTCACAGTTGTGGAGACAAGAGAAGGTCTTTGTTTTTTGATTCAGCATGCGTCTGTGCATTGGCTACATACTATTCGGTTTTGCAAGAACTCTCGAATGTCTTCAGAAACTTATTTACAAGGAAACAGAAAGTAGAGAGGACAGATTAACATTGTCCAAAGGCAAAATTGTGAAATGGTGCAATGACTGGCAATTATAGCTTTATGTAGACAAATCCCTACCTTTCTCCAGACACCAATTCGCTAATTCTTAAAATAATGCTATAATAAAGTTTCATGAAAACAATTTTTTACTAAAATGTGTTTTTTAAATATATATTTTATTTTATAATACCAATGACTCTAACCATTTATAAATTTCTTGCCATTCTGTATTCACTTATCACTGTTTGTGAATTTTTAAATAAATAATTCAATGCACAGAGGTTGACCTTTTAGACAGAAAACCTATCGCTAATGATTATAAGTACAGCTTTCGAGGCATATACTTATGAACAGTACAACAGATGAAATATTTTGGAGTAACCCTCACTAATAACCTAACATGGGGTTCACACATCCATAACATTTGTGGACTAGCACTTAAAAAAAACTCGGCTTCGTCAAATAGTTGGTAAGAGAGAAGAAAAAGTTTTCGAGCGATGCTACTTTGCCTCAACTACAGTATGCATGTAGTGTGTGGAACCCTGCTGAAAAGAGTGGCATTCATGAATCGGAAAATGTACAACAAAAGGCTATACCCTCCTGCCATACACCACAGTCGGTTTGCGGGGTAGATACAATATCAAAATCTAAAATCCATACTATTAGTAATAATTGATGTTTCGAAGCAGTGAGCATACTCGGATGCTTCTAGACGCAAAATCGGAATCTTTAGAATATAGAGAATGTAAACAAAGACTCAATTTTCTTCATAAATTCAGTGAAAGTAATCTTCTCGTAGCATGTAGCAAATATTATGCGTCTCCCCTGTTATTTGCACCGTTCATAGACTGAGAGAAAGTCAGATTAATAGAAGCTGGAACAAGACGCTTCGAGAAGTCATTTTTCCGCGAACGTAATCAATTAGGGAAGCAGAATCGTGGTCATGGTGCAAGTAACCCCCTGCCACACGCTTAATGTGGACTGCAGGATAAATATGTATATCTAATTGTAGAAACTCGTACAGCGTATATTTTACAGGGCTTAAACAAATTGTCGAGTCGTTCTCCGTAACGGAGAAGTTCAAGGATTTTCATTGGTCGCAACAACAGATGGAGGCAGAGGTGAAAAACAATTGATGGGCTTGGTTCGGGTTCACTGGAAGGCACGCCAGAGTGGGTAGCTATTTGTCATAAGAGCGTTTCATCTTGCTTTCAGCCACCACCAAGCTAGAAGGGGCTGTAGATGGATTGAATACGTCTTTGCTAGTTAATTCCGCGTAACCGCAGCCCGAGTGATTAAGCGATGATGAATTTATATCCCTTCCCGTGGAGACGATGTACTAAATGATCCCCGATTCGCATTTACTTACTCCCCCCCGGAAGATGAAAGATGCGTTATAATCTCTCCCATTTTCGACCGTAAATATACGTGTAGATAAAAGTAATGGCAGACAAACAGAGCCAATATTCCGATTTATTTTTGGATGCGTTCCGTTCCCGTAAAAATCGGCCAGAGCTGAAAATGATTTCGTATTTTACTCGTACGAGTAGTGGTTTCTACAAGTTTCCCGTATTGTTCATTAATAGGATTAGGTGAAGACAAACAGATTATTTCTCTTGCTTTCATTCCCACTCATGTTTGGTTAACACAGATATCAAATACGAAAATTTTGCTTTCATTCCATATTCTTCATACTCTAATTTCCATTCTGAATTACACAAAATTCAAACAAAGCAATATGAGGTTCTTCTTTTACAGAGACAAATTAGCACAGAATCAATTCCATCCTAAAATTCTAAAGTTCATATTTAGTCATCGATAACGCATTGTGCACGAGAGAGTATAACAAAAATGTATAGAATATAATGGCGATCATGAACGTTAAGTTAAAGCATATAATTTCCTATTAATCCTAAAAATAGGTACTTAGGTACCAATCTATTATCAACTACAGAAGGCTTCACTGAGTGAAATTCCATTAAAATTAATCTGATTTATTTAAAAAAGTAAAATAAAATATAATACTATTACCATTACAATTCCATTATAAAATAGCAATTAATAAAGCTAAAACGAATTTATTGTGGAATAAATTAATTTTAGCTTAACAGTAATGGAAAAATATTAACTACTACAATTCCACATCAAATAAGCTATTGATTATTCAATTAACTTATCTAAAAGTAGTTTAGTTGTGGAAATATAACAGTTAATGTTTTTATTTCACCATGTAAAATAAATTAGATCTACTATAAACGAATCCTATTCCAAGTTAAAATTATCCAACAAGAATTGATAAAATATATCAGTAACCATTTGCTTGTACTAATTGAAGTCGCTGCTAGAAAACAAATTAGTTTTGGGCATTATTGTCCTCAACAAAAAGTCTTATTTACATTCACTTTACATTCATTAGGAGTTTCCCTCGCGCGATTAGTTTCATCACTTCTCTTGCCATTTCATTGCAAGATTAGTGCTAAGCTCCTCATTTCTTTTACACCACAACCATAAATGAGAGAACACGGAATTCGAGGAAACTTTTTAATTAAGAACGCAAATGAAATCTGGAATGGCTAATCACCCTTCTGAAATGACTTAATTTATGTTTGACAAAGTATGTATGTACTTTCCTAAATTACCATGTTACGATGTATCCTCATTCCCCTTTTTCATAAAATTAGATATTTAACAGTCCTTGAGTACCCTTTATTAGTATATTTAAAAGCCTATCGCTGCATATTTAATGTCTAAGATTTTCGATCATTATCACTGAAATGGAGTCCATTGATGATTTCACAACTTCCAACTAAGCTTTATGCAACTAGATCTAAAAGCTATTTAATATATTTCATGCCCTCATAATGAAATCTTTATTTGCATGCCACATTCAAGGTAAGAAGCCTGATAGTATAAACAACACGTTTAACAATTTTTTTATAATGGAGCTGCACAACTTCTCAACATTATTGAGATGAATTTCCTGGCAAAATGTAATACTTGAATCCTTGTTGAATATTCGAATATCTTTGTAAATATAAGTTCAAATTAAAGCATTGGCAGGCAGAGTAACGACATTGTTTACAAAAGATTTGCATTTGAGTTGGCTCTATTCTTTAGCAAATATCATACAGGAAGCTTTCATCATGAAATCGAAATTCTTATTTCATGAACAGGAATATTTAAGAGCATGAGTTTGACGGATAGCAAGTAAACTGTGAAACTGAATGCAAGGCTGACTCCTCGATATAACCAGGTCGTCATTCTTATTTGATATTAAAATGACCGGAAGAAAAATTTAAAATTATGAGAATATGCCGTAAAACGATCAGAATCAATTCACACACATTTCCATAGAGGTTGTAACTGAAGGTCCACGTCTGGAGTTGAAAAAGTGCAGAAACATCTTCGACATGATATACGACAGCATACCAAACAACTTTTCTTTTTCCATGTTTTTAAATATCGATAGACGGGCTTAGAAAGTTCGATATCACCCTCGACCGTAAACCCACATTATGGAAAACTTTTACTTTGGAATCTGTTGCAAAAGAGATCATTGTCAAGAAGAATTCCAAATCCAAGCGATAGCAAGGTTATGCAATCTTGGGAAGCAGGTGAGCTAACCAACTGACTTACTTAGATGTTGAGGGAACCCAAGTCGATAGGATTTTACGGGGCACAACAATTTATTATTATCTCGCAATCAATGTTTACAAGTTAACAAGATATACCTAAAATAATAACATACATTCTTATTAAATTAATTGAATGCATTATTACATTCAAAGTAAAATGTGAACATTTGAGGTCGATCTCGGTCCAGACAATTAAATATTCATGGCAGCCGCAAAATTTTGTCAAGGCACGCTAACTTACAAATGTCACTTTGCATAGATTAATCTGCGATAATATTTCGTAGCAAAAATCTATTCGTAGTATTCTCTTTCAGATTTCTTAGTTTTTAATCGATAATAAATATAAAATAAATCAAGGAATTCTTTACCTTACTGATTTTGCTACTTTTTCTTATTGTTCCCGAACTACAAATCACGTAAGTATTTCTTACCATACTATACTCTTACTATCAAAATAAATTATTTATCATCGATTAAATTTTGACTTTTAAACGACTTTACGGGTTTTAGGCTACGACATTACATCAATGTCCTTTACGCCCAGTCAATTTAGGGTCCTAGGCCACAAACAATTTCGAGTTCCTATACCGTTAACCAGTCTTCGTGTCTTTGAATCTACCTATTATTTCACGTAAACAACTTTATTCAGCAGAAAATACATTACTCAAAACAGAAAAGTTTGATCAACGAAAGGAGGTTAAAGTTCTAACTACTCTTTTCAATGAATCATGACTTTCCATCCATAACTAATTCATTCAATTTCCAACCAAATCTTGAGAAAGCTCTTACAATTCGTACGCATGCTTTACTATCAATTTGGAAATGTAAAGCAACCTCAATTTCCTTATCAATAAGCGATGGATCTTGTATTGAGAGCCAGTAGCTTACCTTACAGTTTTTGTCGCAAGTGTTCCACAGTCAGATATTGTTCGACCTCTATATATATTTTTCAAAGAAACATATGAGAGAGATAACATTTTTGTTTGTCCTTGCATCACTTTTACCTCAATATAGACAACATACCAGCAATCTAAAATAACAATTACGTTCAGAAGGAGCAAAAAATTCGTTTATTATCCCCCACCATGCATTGTTAATTTGCTGCCTTATCCTTTCATTGTAAATTTGGCACAATCTTAATAAAAATAAAGCACAAAAATACTTGACCGTAAACGATCCCTTAGCTGAACATGGACCCAATTTCCACTTCGTTACACCTGGAATATTACACTTTTATTCCCTTTTATTTTTCGCGATTATACCATTTCCGGCTATTTTAGGCAAACACGCCTATTTTTACCACCAAAAACCACTTCCGTAACGAATTAACGACAGAGGTAAGCGGGCTCGCATTCGGTTACGATCTCCTTTCCTTAAACATTTGCATATTAGAGAGACCTGGCGCGAATACACCTAAATTCATTCCGTCCCGCCGAGCGACCTCACAATTGAAACCAATAACGGCGATCCGCGGCGGCAATGCGCTCGAGGTACGAGACGCCGGGAAAATAGCGTACCTTCTCGTCGGAGTGAAAGCCGCGAGTTTACTGCCCTCTTAAATATGTAAGGGAAGCGTCGGGATTCACTCAACTCATAAACACAGCGGGCCCGTCGCGGGGCGGCTCTCGGAAAAAAAACAAAAATCCTTGAAACGAAATACGAGAGACAGTGAGAAACGGTCAATTAATTAAGTCCTCGGAGCGAGGGGCTCTTTCATATTTTCCGAAGGAGTAGCGTAGGATCGGCCGAACACGGTGGGACGCAATAAAACGATTTTTTCCCTAATTTATATTCCCCGCTCCTCTCCCTTGTCACGAGAGATTATTATACGAATACTTGTTACTGTGTGGGTGGGACTGCGTGTCCGCGTTGGAATTCGCCTCCCGGAGGACGTGCAACATAACGATGGGCTGTCAAGTCCCCCGATGTAGAACGAAAGGTCTTTTAGTGCGGGACTACTGATTAAACGAGGGGATATTGCATGAAACCGTTGTATCAGTTTCAACCAGATGGGATTTCCTCGGATTGATATAGCGTTCTACTACAGTTATGGCGTTTAGAATGGTTTGGGCGTCGGAGGAAGGGGATGATTTGTGGACGTCGCGTTTTTTCTGCGGTATACGAATATGTAAATTTAAATTATGTAGCGGCACGGGATAGAATTACTCCAGATCACACGGAACGGCTTTCCATAAAGTTAAGCCATTGGACCTCGTGGGTTTCCTATGACGTAAATTGCTTCTTTTAAGAACGGACGACGGAAAACTTTGGCCTGATTGGATAGTAATATAGTAAATAGCCATAGTAATATCTTTTGATTTAGTAAAAAACATCAGGCAGCATGCTGGATTTATTCTATTTATTCTTTCTGAATAAAAATGATAATTTCTCGAGTAACGAATGTATATTAATCATCGGAAGAGAAAAGAAGCAGATGATTAATCTTTCTTTCTATGGAGACACGAGAGTACTCTGCCCCCAACTTCAGGAACTACTAGTAGTTCCTGAAGATGAGGGCAGAGTACGCTCGACCCTTTGGCAGGAGGCAACTCGATTGGAGACCCGACAGCTCTTTCTACATCATATTCATCAGGAAAAAACTTCTTTTTCTACTTTCTTTCTATGTTATGCAGCTTCTTTTGGCTCAAAGTTCCTTATATAATAAAAAGCTTTAATTAAGAGATTGGTGACTTTATGTCGCTTCCTACGTATTTTATAAGTATATTATCACATATACCGATCGGTGTCATTTCCGACAACTACCGATGCCTACAATTTACTTGGGTTCTTGTCTAGGGTAGGTCATTTAGAAGTATCTTGTTTATATTTGTATTTAATATATTTAATAATTTATAAATACATTTATTATATAAATAAAATATAAAGAATATTGTATGTAATAATACTTCAATCTTTTCTTTAACGATGCAATTTAAAAAGATACCGACAGATGGCTCGCCATGATTTGCTGCTTTGCTTTATCTTTTATATAGTATTCACTTCCTTCATTTAATCTCACCATAATTACCTGAACCAGGTGCTATCTAGTAAATACACTTTCGAAATAATAACAATAAAATTGACGAATACATGAAACTGTTCCAGAAAACAGAAAAATCCCGATTAGCTGGGACTTGAATCCGGGACCTTGGAAGTTGAGTTATAACTATTTCCAACCTTGTTTAAATTGACACTTCAATAGGAGATTGGATAATACCTCCCACGATAAATTGGATAAAAAACTACTTCCGCTCAATTCAGCATTAATGTGTTTAATCAACTCTCTTTTCTGATTAACTACAAATCAAGTCATGACATTACGTTAATTCTCCTATGCATGGCGCCGTTTTAAATCATATAAAAAGACTAATCTAAAATTTCATGAATCCAATCATACGATTAAGACGTTTCAGCATAATGAAATTGCTTGGCGAAGGAATGGTTTTTATCCTCAAGGCCAAAAGTGTGTAAAAAGAATGTGTCCCCTTAAGCTGAAACTTTTATTGCATTTAAACTGACGATAAACATAGTATTATTTTTTGAAAGAGAGGCCATTGGAGCCTTTCATATTTTCGGTAATTCTAAAAATCGGATATCATCAACAATGGAACGACTAAATACACAAGAAATTGAGTTAGATTTGTTAAGAGGCACAATCTTAGTGGAAATCCTAGCTAAACAGCTATGTCCTAGAGAAGGCCAATATCAACCATTTAATTATCATAATATTTTTGACTTAAAATAATTCTTTGATCAGTACGTTTGCTACGCTGATTTAAATGATAAAAATTGGTCAAATTTAGGGATGAGATAAGATCTGGGATAACATATCGATTAAATCCCAAAATAATAAATACCGAGATGAAATTATGAAAATACGTAATAATGTATATCAGGAAATGACGATGATATTAATATAAATAGATAGTTTCATTAATTCGTACTATAATGATATACATGTTTTCATTATAATACGAATTAATAAGACTAATACTTTTAATTTAATATTTTATTACTTTGTACATATATCGATGTGACTTGTAATAATTCACCCAAAAAAAGGAAGGAAGGAATATCGATGTGAGTTGTAATTTATTCACCCAAAATATGCCGTGAGGGCATGAAAGTTACCACAAGAAAACATGACTCGCTGCAAACAGCTTCGTGGTAAAGAATTGGAAGCGAATATTATAGACATGTTCAAGTAAACATCTATTATTACTTTTAATGCATGAACTCTTATATTATTCTGTCATCTGAAGTTTAAATTTTTTTATTTTAATCAACTTTATACATTAATATATCGGTGCACCCCTTCTTCTTCTTCCCCTTTCTGCCTTTCAGCGTCGGGGAGGCTGCCTCAGCCCACCATCTCTTCTTCTCCACCCATTCCGTCCGATTTCTCATCATTCTCCTCATCTCATTTGGTGTTTTGCCCCTCTGGTTTCCCATCCTCTCAATTCCATCTTCCCAGGTTATTCTCGGTCTACCCCTTCCCCTTTTTCCCTGAACTTTGACTTCCAGCACTTGTTTCACTTTCTTGCTGTCATCCATTCTGAAAGCATGTCCATACCATTTTAATTGTTTTTCTTCAATCACTTTTTCGAATGTTTCACTTCTTCTCTTATTCTTTCATTTCGAATTTTGTCTCTTCTGGTTTTGTTTATAGTTTTCCTCAGAAATGTCATCTCGCAAGTCTGGATCCTTTTTGCCTGCTTATCCTGCCAGGGCACACTTTCTATTCCATATGTTAGGGTGGGGACTAATATCGACTGATATAGTTGCATTTTCGTTTTATTGGTTATCTCTTTCTTTCCTAATATAGTTTTATTAAATTGGTAGTATGTGGCATTTGCCTTTCGTCTTCTACGTAAAATTTCATCATCATATCTTCCATCACACGAGAAAATTGTTCCTAGATATTCAAATGTCTCTACTTGTTCTAATGTCTCATTTTTATGCTTAATAGATATATTCTGATTTCCATCTTTTTAAATACACATAACCTTACTTTTGCTTATATTTATCTCCATTTTCTTCCTAGCCAGTTCATCTCCCCATTCTGTTACTCTGTTTTGCAAGTTTTCCTCGCTATCTGAGATTAAGACTATATCGTCGGCGTACATTAATACCTGTATACGTATCGGTTTTAATTTCCAAAATCCAATTTTAGTTTTTATTGTTTTTTCTTTGCAGGTCTTTATTATTTCATCCATAAAATTTATAAATAGGAGTGGACTTAGGCTATCTCCTTGTTTTATACCTTTCTCCATCCAGAATTCCCCAGAAACATTTCCCTCAATTCTAACTATTCCCTTTGCTCCGGTATATAGACTTTGGATTACTTTGATAAATTTATCAGGTACCTTTTTCTTATGCATGGCTTCCCAAAAGTACTTTCGCGGTACTGTATCAAATGCTGCTTTCAAATCTAGAAATGCTAGGTACATCTTATTGTATTTCTCAATTGTTTTTCCTATTAGCGTTCTTAAGGTAAAAATGTGGTCTTGAGTTTGTCTTCCAGGTCTAAAACCTGCTTGTTCCTCCTCAAGTTTACTTTCTATGATTTTTCTAAGTTTTTTCTCCAGTATTCTAGTATATAATTTGTAAATAACCGAAGAAAGGCATATTGACCGATAGTTTTTGCATTCTTTGTTATTACCTTTTTTAAAAACTTGTACTATAATATTGGTTTTCCACTCCTCTGTGATAGTCATTGTTCTACGTGCCCTCTGAAAGATTTTTGTGATTACACGTACCATATTTTTCCCGCCAAATTTAATGAATTCAGGGGCTATATCATCGAACCCTGCAGCTTTGCAGGTTCGGATTTTTTTCATTGCTTCCTGCACCTCTCCTTGAGTTATTGTAATCTCATCGTTTCCTCCTTCGTGTTCTTGTGTCGTATCGGTGCACCCCACTATGGGTTAATTCCAACAATTTTGAAGGTCATTACAGCTCAATCTATAGTTAGACGAAATCGCTAAATCAATTGTCATAATTTATTACATCGACGTTTGAGGAATTTACGAATGCAATAAAGACCTCGCGAGTAAATAAAACAAGAAAGTATGGCTTACATAAGTTTTCGAGTTATTTACATCAAAAGGGGTGCAGGCTGCTTGAATGTGCGAGTTCACGAAGCACTCAACTTCAACAAGAGCTAATTGAGCTCGCAAATGTTTACTAAAACTGCATTCTTCCCGTTGTACGTTTCTGGGCCATTCATTGATCGCCATAAACAGCAAGTTTTACGACTTCATTATCGTAAATGTGTCAAGACCTCATGAAGAATAGGCAAAAATGGCATTAATTTATGCACAAGGAACAATAAAATTTACCCAGAGAGGTCGCACATCATTGCAAACGGTACTGTTTCGGCATG
Source organism: Sympetrum striolatum (assembly GCA_947579665.1). Taxonomy (NCBI): domain Eukaryota; kingdom Metazoa; phylum Arthropoda; class Insecta; order Odonata; family Libellulidae; genus Sympetrum; species Sympetrum striolatum. The sequence goes on from OX388352.1 coordinate 61,632,747, forward strand.
CAGAATGTTGCCTTTTTCGGGTTCCGTCGACGTTTTACTAGCTTTGAAAGCAACATAGTGTAATTTAACGATTTTTGCAAAAGGAAGAGTTAATTTGATACACCGTCTACCAAGTTTTTTTTTCCTATCTGAATTAAAAATTAATTGCTCGAAGGAAATGTTACTAGGTGGATAGTCATGACTAGCAAAATGAAAGGGCTTACGATTCAGTACATATTATTCACATTATTAAAATCACTACAGCATTCATCGCAGGTCTACCATATGCCGATCTCCTCGCGGAAAATATAACATAATTTATGTCAACGATAACAGTGTTAATCTTTTGGTATCTGTTGTATTACGTGAAGGTAATCCCTGTACAAGTCTCTTCTGGGATGCCTATATTTCACACACTGATACTTTATCCATTTGTGTGTCATTTCTCTCAGGGTGAAATAAAAATTATTATTATTTCAATTATCTTTTCCTATTTTAAATCTCTATGAATCAACAATAAGGTTATTTTGGTTGAGAAGAGCTTACACGAGTTAACCGCAACTCATTTCGATGCACTGATAATCAGATGTGTCGAATGTCCCTTTAAAAAAACTACAATGATGAATCCACGCTTGATAAGAAATTAAGATAACGCAGCATCTTTTAAAAGCCTTTTCTTTCCATTAACAATGAAATGATTGCCTCTCAAGTGATTTTTATGTCCTGCATCCACCCACAACTTGGTATTCCTCTATTCCTCATTTTCATTATTTCTAATAGTCTTACTCTTGCTAAACCTACAATATGTCTTTTTTATATTGCGTGTTATATTGATTGCGAACTCCCTTATCATCTCCATATTCTCAGTATGACGAGTTTTTTAATGTTCTTGTCCATAGGTACTTTTACATTTTTATTCTTCTTACCATTTTATCATCTGAACACTTATACTAGATTTTAAACTATAAAACCTTTTTATTTTCCTATTTTATTTTCTTAATTTGTAATAAAGTTATTCATATCATATTACATAAATGATAGAGGCTCTAGTTGGACTCCGGGTAACCTTTCATTTCGGCTTTCGCTTGCCTCTAGCTATTTCTGAAGATTCATCTGACGCTAATTCAAATTTGTATTAGCAGCACTTATCGCAGCTGCTTTAGAAATGAAGATGATTGGTATGGATGTAGGAAAACCAGGGTAGTCTAGCATTGTTTAAGTCACCTCGAGAGAAAAACACGCATCTCAAACTTCTGAGTAACAGTTTAAGTAATTTCCTGAATACCGCTTGTTTTACTCAATTTTGAATACTCCGGTCAATATCATTTCTATGAAACAAGTGGAAGGATATCAAAACACCAAAGATTTGTTTTATAATCTAACAGATGTAAAAAAAATATTGCAAAGCGTGAAAAATTTTCAATTCTCCATGATCGGAAAACTAAACAAATATTTTTAATGACATAAAATTATTAGAAAACAGCCATGTCACTATGTTTTCACCATTCATAAGTAATGAATATGCAAGGTAAAAAAGGAGCTTCAAAAAGAGAAAATCTAAAATGAAAACTTAACAGGAAATGCAAAAGAAGTAATCATTAAAAAATCCTGGGAATATCATATTTATATTGAACTGATATTGTTCAAGATATAATTTTTTTTAAGGAAGAGCGATAATAAGGGTTTTAAATGAATATCATTGTATTGTGCGTCCACCATGCTACGAAGACGATAATTATTAATGAAAAAAATCAGTTAAATTGATCCTAGAAGTAATAGCTGAAGAATTTAATAATTCTGAAAATACACGCGAAAGAAATATGTAAGTGTCCGTTGAAAAGCGTATGCACTCAATGCTGCACAGAAAATGTCGTAAATGAAGAATTGAATGTTCTGGTAATTTAATATCTCGTGTCATGCAAAATTTCATGATAAACTATGGATAAATCTCGAAGTAAAAAAAATAATTGTATTCATATAAAGAGAATTATGTTATGCGTATGGTGAAATCAAGAAAATTTCATCTGCACCAGGGGCAATGTTAATAATATTTTTTATTTTGACACAGGAAAATCTCACTTGTGTAACAATAGCCCATAAATAGAAAAGAGAGATCAAAGAAAATACTAAGAATATTAATCATTAATATCAATTGATAATATGTAATTCCATTCGAAAAATTTAGAAAATGTTAATATTTTTAGGTATAATTACGATGTATATAATAAGCTTATTCAGATGTATTCCTACAGCTCCGTATTGCAAATTACTTTATGACTTTTGCTTATTTCTGGAATAATTTAAAGCCTAATATTTCTCAAATTAATCCTTTCTAAATCGGCAACCTCCGAAATTAATTTCTAAAATCATTCATCCACGGATATAAATCAATATATGAATACATAAGTAAAAACAGAAATCTTTACAATCGAAAACCTGATAAATATCCACAGGAACAGTACCGTGGTAAACACCCCACACCTTCGTAAAAAAGCCCCCACTGAAAAGGTTAGTGGGAGAAATCGCGGCGACAAACTGCCTTCCAATCTACAATTCCCTTCTGCAATCCCTTTTCGGCTCCTTTTATTCGTGAATTATCTCCACCGAGTCCCGGGGGAAAATAAAACCCTCGACGGGGCATAAGGCCGAAGGAAACGCGGGGGTCACAGGTCGGGGGAACCAGGGTGTAGAAAGTGGATTAAGAAGACCTCTTTTGGCCAGGGTCTTGAGGGGTCCAGCGAAGCACTTTGGCCTCGACTCCCTGCGATATTGGAATCCCGTAACAACAAGAGGGTCGGGCGTGAGCGCCGGACCCAACGACGCCGAGGTGTGGGAAAGGATCAAGTTTTATGGAGACAAATTCCGGCTCTAAATACGTCTCACCTACACTGTTCGAGCATCTCTCTCGCCCCTTTCCAATCAGATCCTGGCCGGGGCAAAAGGGGACGGCCGGCAAATTGCCTGGGGAGTTGTTTTCGGAGGGGGCAAAGTGGAGGTTTTTGGGCGCCCCGGATATAGGCGAGTGATACGGGGATGGAATGAGGTCCTCAGCGAAGAGTGAGTTATCACTTAACGTCGCTGAACCGGGATCGAGGCTGACGTAAAGAGGACGTTTTTCGGATCCCTTTTTACTGATGTGGTTTGGGTAAGCGTAATCCGTAATGGACCGAGACTGAATCGGATCCCCCGAACATTTTTAAAACGCGGCAGGGGGTAGAGAGCAATTGGTCATATTTGTATTTACGTGAATTCGATGAAGATTGTATTCGTTACCCGCAAGTATGAATCACGAATTTTTTATGCTGATTTCGCTGATAATTTTACTTTCTTACTTAAATTAATGAAAAATAACCTCGTGTAATCAGAAATACTTTCTGGTAAAAAGAGTAAAGGCAATGTAAAAGTACTCAATTTCACGTGAAATAGAGGAAATCAAGACATAAGATTAAAAAAAGTTAGGAAAAAATATACTCGTGAAACTATAACTTAAAAATTTCTTGTAGAAATATAAGAAAAAAACAGGAGACAGTTTCCACTAAATTCTTACTTGATGATCTAACTATTTTCGTGGAGAGTACTACGTTAATAGTAATGGACAATCATATGAAATATTATTTTCCAAAGGTTACAATGGTATGACAAGAATTCATCTAATATTAAACACTTAAATATTTAAAAATAAAAGCGAATAATTGCATCGCTAAGCTCCAGAAGCCAAAATTCTGATTCACATAAATAACTTCGTTACTGTCCTTCAATAAGACTTCCAAATTAAGATTTATAAAAGTAAAAATAATTTAAAACTGTATCTTACCTTGGAGCCCGTCTTTCAAGATGATTCACCCAGGTGATTCCTCTTCTTACTGCAAAGTAAAAAAACATGGGTATTTGAAAACAAAGAACGCATAGCAAAATAGTTTAATTATACTTAAAAAAAAAGAACCCATTTCTATAAGTCCTCTTTTCTTTCCACTAAAGAACCAAAATAAACGGACATATATCAAGAATTAATAAGTAGCCAAACATTTTTCTTATAATTGTACACATTAGGTACATATGGAGGAAAAGATTTAAAGTCTCAATCTTGCTCAAATAAAGTCGTTTTATTATATTATTATATTTATATCGAATATTTTGACAAACTTCTATTACAGCTGAGCACCAAAATATTATGAATAAATCATCCGTAAAAACTCTTTTTCATTGAAACTGATCAAGAAATTCAGCAGGTAATATAGCAACAGAGACAAATGTATCACAATAGAACGTAGTTTTATTCATTCGTAAATACTAAAAATGTTTCCTCACTACTGAGCAAGAGTTCCAATCAAACTCGGCTTGCACAGCACTGAGTGTCTCAAAACATAAGCCAAGGGTAGAGAAAGAAAGAAAAAGATATATAATATTAATAAACAATATCACCGAGGATAGAAGGCAGAATTTTCAGTGCATAAGGTTAGCATTTGGAGATATACTTAAAAGAAAACCAAATAAATTTCACATCAAGTCGACAATACAAGATGTCAAGATAGCTTGACAGATAATTTCCATAATTCCTTCATACTATAAATTATAGGATGAAGGATGGACTGTTTTTATTAAATTCTGAAATAAAAAAATTATTGATTATTTTTTTTAGAAGAATAATTATTATCGACGTGAAGTAGAGCAAACCTTCGGTTGATCGAAATTTAGAATGGAATTATAATTGAAAAAATAGCTACTAAGTTTTCCGCATAATGTCCTGCAATACGCTATCAAAAATGTGCTATGTTCCTAAGAGAATTAACAAAAGGCGGGTACGATAAGCATAGCAAGCAAAGATAGGCCTCAAATTTAAAATATGTTGTCCATTAACTAGAAATTTTGAAATCACATCAAAAGACTCAGAAGCGAAATACAGTCGTCTGAAAATAAAACAGAATTATAAATAAGAAATACTGAATTTATCAAATGTTAGCTATCCCTCGCATAAAGGAAATGAAATTGCGTAAAAAGTCGTGTACCAACAGTCATACGAAGCCACTCCCTCCGTGAATACCGTTGGCATTTGCGGATCCATTCAGCGCCACCATAACTGCGATAGCAGCGCCTCTAGCTCATTCTAGAATAATTAAAACTGTGCAAGTTGGAATGCCTATGCCGCAGGATACTTCATAATGATTCTTTTTGGATTTTAGGTTTTTGGTGTCAAAACAATCTTTATCCCAGTAACGATGCAAAAATGTAAACGAAAGCTAAAATTGGATTTGAGGGATAATAATTTATTTATCAGAAAAATCAATTAATAGATTTAAATATATAGACATTACTTGAATTTCATCTAGATTTCTTCTTAAAGCCAATTAAATTGTTTAAAAGCTAATATGTAATACTGAAAACTTGTGTAAAAGGATCGATCCAATTTGTTTTGAGAGATTTTGGAAATATTAAAGATAAAGTAATGGCACTTCTGTAATTAATTCTTTTTCTGGAAGAAAAGTAATTTTATTATGTCTGGTAAACTTTAGCTATATTTAATTATCAAAATATGTATTTGGATACAATCAAATTTCGGGTATAGAATTCAGACTGACTCAGATTAAGACTTGAACTACACTTGAGGTGTAATACCTAATATAAACGCGAATCTTAATAGCTATAAAATATATATATATCTATTATATATAGATGCTTCTCCGGATTCATTCATGATATACCCAGATACCCAGATACCCAGATAGGATACTAATTCACAGGCTAAACTACTGGCGTCATTGACTCGAAATTTTTACCACGTATTGGCCATAACGTGAAACCCCCAGGAAAAAAGCGACTTTGATCCTCAGTGTCATGGGTTCGATTCCAGAGGGCCCCAAAGTCCCGATTTTTCCCGTTTAAATGCATTACCGTGATTTTCGGGAATAAAAAAAAATACTTTCCGGATAGGTAGAGAAATAAAACTCAAGGAGCCTATATATATGGTAATGATCTATCGAAATCATAAATGAGTTTTACGGAAAATGTCCTAAGTTCGATGCTAGGTCGAGGCAAAAATCGGCCGTTTAAAAAGCATTGTGGCGATTTTTATGATTTTTTTTGGACCCTTTCCCGATGGCATGGATACTTGAAATTCAGCATGAGGTTGGAGATCATAAATTTATTTCATAATCAAATTTTTTTTATTCGCTGATGATCCTTGGTTCGATCCCAGAGGGCCATTTACATTCCTTATGCATTTCTTATGGAGATAACGGAGACAAATTTTAGGTACTTCCCGGCATGATATCGATTTCAAACTTTGCACAAAATAAGATCAAGTCCTTTAAAATCATACTGTGCATTCACAGCGTAAATATATTTCCTGGGTTCCACACCAGGCGTCTCTTATATCAATAGTTGATCCGATTTTTAATAATTATTTTGAGCCCTATCCCAATAATATAGAAACTTGAAATTCGGCAAATAGATAGAGATCATAAATAACTTTCATGAACATGTTTTAGATTTCCAAGATCGTCCTTGGTTCGAATCCAGAGCGCCATTTACATTCCTGAAAAGTAGAACGTCGTTTGAGGCAGTTGTAGCCAATATTTCTGCTTGAATTTTCACACGTAGTAAGAGATGGTGATTTTCTGTTGTGCTACATAGTAAGCTTACCAGGAAGACCCGGGTTCGATGCCAGTCAATTAAATTGCAGCGAATTTTAAGAATATTTTCAATACCTTTTTTTTTCTTTTGAGGGCCGTCCCGATATGATGCCGACATGAAATTATTGTTGTCGATCTGCTTGCAGTATGCAAGCTACATTTTACTCGTATATATATATATATATATACATATATAGAAAACAAGATAACGTCAGTTTCATTGACTAATGCTATATTAAATACATATAATGTTCAAGGTAGCAAATAAATAAATGTATAAACAACACTATCAAGCATATCGAATATTGATATTTACTTTCCAAATACTACGCTATAAATTGAAAGTCATTTTATTGTGTTCGTCTAATCTAGATGGGAATAAAATATTCTACTCGACTTAACTGTGGAAGAAATCGATTGTAAAAAAGTCCGAGTAAGCTATTACTTGAGCCATAAAGGCATGAAAGAAAAGCATGGCAAGCGAGAGTGAATCAACTTTCATGATCACAGTATAGATAAGATGGCAATATATCTTCATCCCCAAGACTAAATCACCATAAGGATTCATGAAAATGATCTATCACTGTGTAACATATGTATACTCAGACAGACTTCTTTCATTAATTTTTAGAAAATATAATTATAAATCCACTTAAAATTGAATGAATGCTATCCTCTGGGAAGAGCTTGGCTGGATTACAGTGATGGCACAAGACTATAACTGTCAAAAATCTAATGAAATATACTTCTTGGCTTACGATTAATTATGCCCTTCTGCTATTTTAAGTTTTACTTGTCATTTACAGATATGGGCATAATTATAGAAATCCCATGTCAAATTTCCTTACATTCTACAATAAATAGTCAATTATGGTTGATGCGACTAAAGTCCTATTCCATTCCTCATTTATTTGCATAGGCGCAATCGTTTTAAGTTTCATGGTAATTTCCGGTTTACGATAGAGGTATTTTCGTTCAAGGAATAGTCAATTACGCTTCAAGAGCTTAAAATCTCAATTTGCATTTGGAATGGCAAAAATATCTCCATTTTTAAGAATTACTCTCCGAACTCAGTTCAGATTCCCCTAAATGATTATCTCGACGTTGTATTTCGAAATATTCCATAAATATCTGAAAGTCACCGTTACGTTGCTCAACACAGCGTCCAATTTAAGACCGCGGCAAATGTACGTGAAAGTTTCTGGAGCTATTACCTCGTTTTCAAAAGCATTCTTCGCATCCATCGAGGCGTATCTGGCCATATATTATCGATAATTAGGATCAGATATATTTTTATGAGCACCGTTTCATATTATCTGGCTCTTAGTGGCATCATTTACTTCGTGGCTGATGCTATCTGGAGGAACGGAAGCAACTAACTACTGATTATGAACAAAATAATTACCCACTCAACAGATCTGCCGCATCTCTGACATTCATCCCGCTGAGAATATAGTTATCAACTGAAGGAACGGGAAGTAAGAAACTCTGTTTCATTATTCGAAGACTTTTATTACTGACGTATGATATATATTTCAGCTATGTTCAAATGAGATCCTTGTTAAACGATTTCACTGCACGGAAACTTGGCATTTAAACGTAGTAAAAGTTATGACAGAGAATTGGATGATGATATCCACTCCTAAAGAAAGTTAAGTGCGTAGCCAAAACACCGAGTTGATATAGTAGAAAATTTTCCTTCAAAGAATATTCCTTTTTGTATATCTTTTTTATTAATTCTTCTTTTATATTTTTAATTTTGAATTCACGTGAGATCATGAATTGCTGATAAATTTGAAGCCACAGGACAACTTCAAACCGTGAAACTAGATTTACTGTCTCAATTACACCTTCGCTATTGCATGCCAAAATTGAATCCTGGTAATTTAATAGAATGAAAAGAGATTTTACAGATTTCATGATCAAGATGAATTGGTAAGTTCTGCAAAGAAAGCAAGTTTAGACCGTCAGATCATTCAAAATATAGTGAACTATTTCATATCGTGTAGCATTCTATGAGGGTGATTCATTTTTTAATTTGATTTTTCTCATCATTTACGCAATCAGATGGTCGAAGAGTGTTTGAATTAATAACGAAAAGATGCCCACAAGAGAAAGGAAACTGATGTAGGCTAAATGAAAAAAATTGAACCACGCTTAGCCGTGGAAGAGTAATGGGTAAAATTCAAGGCCTTCAGCCGCTAAGATAAATTATATCAAACCTATTTTTCTGATTTTTTTATCGGTTTAATGAGGATGAGGAAAAATCAATGTCATCAGAGATTTCTTTTCCGTTTGTTGCAAATTAATACATTTTAAGCAAATTAAAACTTAAAAAAATAGGGAAATATAGCAACTGATTTAAGGGTGGAGTATTTCATTTTTCATATATATGTTTTATTAGACAATCTTTAAAATTAAGTGGATTGGTATTTGTTCTTTCCGAAGAATTGAACATCGCAAATTTAGCCCTACATAACCTTAATTGATGTGTAAAAAATAATTCAGTAAAATTTATTTATCCGAAACTATGTTTGCATTACAACAATCTGCATAATCCGAAATATTTATATGTGGCTCTTGTTCTCCTAAAACCTCTTCTTTCACGAAGATTTTGTAAAGTACTAAAAGAAAAATAAGAAGATTTCTTCGATCTTCTTGCTCAATAATTTCATCTTTGTCCCACGTTAATTGTAAAACACGCTCTACGTACCAAAATATTATAGATTTTTATTGATAATTATGTATTAATGATTCCATCAAAAGTTGAGGTAATATTTAGTATTTTCGACTAGTCTTTTAATCTGCTTTGGTCTTATTTCATACGGCCGGTTTGGCGATGAAGCAAAGGAAAATTGAATCGTTCACAAACACGGGATACATCCAAACTTATGCCCACATTGAACCCAAGGTTCTTTCCAGCGATTAATATTCTTCAGGCTCGTATTTGATGGATTCGAAGACACGCCCGCATAGAACCGACGCCGGAAAAAATCCACCGTTGTATGTGAAAAAGCGATTCCTCGCGCATTCGAGTTTTTGTGGATGTACTCTTTGCTGGTAGAGAAGGGAGGGCACCTTCGAGGAAATATGGTAGGGGAGGAGGAGACTTACGAATGGCGAAATAATGGTTAAAGAGCGAGGGGAAATTACTAGGGAAGCTGCCACGTAACGTATAATTTAAAACTCATCACATCGAATCTACGGATCACGCCAACACAGTTTCCTTTTTTGTCTCGAGTTAGATTTCAGGGATATAGAATCATAATTTCGTAGAATCACGTGTAGTCGTTTAGATACAATCACCTCGAATGTAATGCGAAGGTCATTTTACTATGATGCCATCGAATCCGCGAGAATACTTCATTTTCGTGGCCCTGTTATTATACGGCGAAATATATTGTGATTATCGTCCCGAAGGGGTATTTTCCCAAGTGAAGCGTGGAAAATTCCTCACAATTTCGTCGAAACGCGGGCTAATGTATGCGAGTCATCAAATTTTCCTGCCCGAGTTAGCATTAACCGGATAAAAATATTAATGCGCCCGTATCTTAAATTCCATCGTGTAAGGCGAGAGCCGAGTTTTCTTTCTGGAACGCTTAAGTGAGACTCTTATCGCGACCTTATCAGGAGCCATCGTCAACAGCGAGAGCCGAATTGAGTCGCTAATTATACAAACTTATATAGTTTAGAAACTCACTTCCCTCCATAAATTTCGCTCTTAATGGCGAGGAGTCGGCGATAATTTAATATCGTCAAGGTAGGCTTTCCTCGTGGCATAACCGCAAAACGAATCAGCAATTACCCGGCATTAATTCGTCATTTCCGCGCCTTATCTCACTCCGGGATCTAATGAGATCCCTTATTAAACCGCGAGGAATTGGACGTCGTAACAGGATTAAATTCGGAGCCCCACCCATCAAAGAAAAACCGGCCGCGTAAAACGTCGCCGCGTCTAATTATTAAAGCAATTGAAAGAAGGATTAGAAAGTCCCACCTTTGCTCGGCGAATCTTCGAACCGAACTTAATCCCGGGGGCTGAGAAAGAAGCGTTTAAGTCCCGACTCTCGCCGCGGGGACGAAAAACTCCGAAAGACAAACAAAAACCGGGCGACTCCATCCATAAAATTAAGTTTATCAATTAATTCCTCGTCTCGTTCCCGGCGGACACCTCGGCAGTAAATAAAGGGAATCCACGTGCATAAAACTTCATTTTGTTGCAGCGGATTAGAGTAATGAGCGTGGGGGAGAGGTCGACATTAATCAGGCTTCGTGGAGACTCCCACCCCCGCCATCCCGGGGAGTACGTCCGCCTTAATCAGCACCATTGCAGGTGCGTCTTCAGGTGTGAGATCCACCAACACGACGCCTTTACACGACTCCACCCACCCACTCGCAGGGCCTTCTAGACTCCTAGCAGATAGCGACCATTGATTCCCTTGGAGTTGCCTGTCAGCCACTTTCTCTCTTCCAGAACATCTTCTTCATTAGCGCGGCTTTGCCCTATCTATGCACTGCTCTTGGGCTCCGTCCTCGGCGGCCCCGATGCTATCGGACCGGCCGGGTGGCATCTCGCTAACACTGGTCGTGCTACGCGATCTAGAAGTTCCGGGTTCTATCATGAGGAATACTATGAGTTGAGGCCCCTTCTCAGGCCCACTTAGGCCTCCTTAAACTTCTCCGCTGTGACATTTTGTACCTTCGGCACTTTGGAGCGAATTACGCAGCGCTCAATTACCACGCGAGAATCTGTATCCTAAAGGGTGAGGGAAGGGATTATCTTTGGACTTATAAGTACACCTGTATAAGAGTACACCTGAAAATCCTCAAGGATAAAAAGAAGTGAAAAATAGCGATGTCACTGGTACTCGAACCCAGGTCTCGCACTTTTCGGGCAGGGATTCTATCCGCTAAACTACTACGCCGCGCCAATCCCATTAATTGAGTTTACTGAGGTGTTCATTTTATTCTAATGCTATTGAAATTTTAGTATTTAGTGTGTGATTTGATAAAGAGTCTTCTCGAGCACCTTAGCCGTAACATATTTCTGAAGAAGTACATCACGATAAATATAGTTTACACCTGTAGAAAAACATTATCATCTTTTTTCGAAGCAAAAAAGACTTCGTGAGATTATTGAGTGAACAGATAACTTTTACTGGTATCTTTTTCCATATAGTACAAAACTAACAGCTTTTTAGGGAGTTCGGTTTTTTCACACCCCACCACATGGCGGTTAGCGGGGAATTAATGTAAAAGTAAACGTAAAAAATGCGTTAGAAGAAATGGGATTGACACGACATGGTAGTTTAGTGGTTGGAATACCTTCCCGTAAATAGGGAGACCTGGATTCGAAACCCAGTAATGTCGTTATTTCTCACTTTTGTAACTCCTTGGTCAGCTTTCCTAAAATTTACCGCTTGGTAATTTTGACGCCTACCTATAAGGTGAAGAATTTCTCTCATAATTTACCTTTACCTACCTTTAATCTATCTCCTCTTAACATCTATTTAAATTAACAAGACAATGAAAGGAGCCGATAGTGGGTGTGATTGGTTATGCCACGGGAGGGAAATGATTCCTCATGGGATGGACGAAAGCATTTTTGGGCCACATGCTAAATCAGTAGGGACAAATGGAAAAACATAAAACTACACTAGAGAGACAAGTTACAAATCTTCGAATACTCCAAATTCGAAATTATACGCAAATAGAAAAAATTAATGAGTAGATAAACACAAAGAGAATATTTTCTATTTTATTTTCACTCGCAATAAATGAGACTGGGAAGCAAAGTAGTTTTAAGGCACAAGAGATGAAGAAATAGACCAATTCAACCATTTCTCCGTATCAAAGAAGGGAAAGTTTCCAGAAATTTCCTAAATATTAGGTAACAGTTACCTAATTAATTTGCATATAAATTTAGGCCAAATATGATAATCCTTATTGTGCTTTTCATTGACTCAAAAAGATCGTTGTGTTATACAGATGAAATTAACATAGTTTAAATCGAAAAGATTAACATTGTCATTTAGATTTATGCCTGTTCCTCCTGCCATTCCCGAAGTGGTGTGTTGCGGGGTATTAATTTAAATGTAAATTTAGCCAGCGAGTCACAGAACGGGGTATGGTAGGCTATGAGAAAACAATGAGCTCCCTAATTCACTAAATTGTTCTCGCGATGTATGTAAACAGGAAGAGAGACCGCTGTTAAACAATCAGTCCTAACTAATATATTAGTATTTGTACCCTTAATGTTTGCGAGAAAAAATATGCCGCGAATTTCATCATGTAAACAATTAATTCATTTCAGCCGAAATCATTCTCGTCCAAAACAATTTCGCATTATTTTGAGAAACGATCCACCTGTATTTATTACTTCCACCCTTAATCGCCACCTCATTATTCCAACAAAACCCTCCGAGCATACCCATAAATGTTTACGATAGCTGAAGCAAGGCGACACTAATTTGCATTCCGCGACGATTAAATCAACGCTTAGAAAATTCGTCGTAGACAACGCCTACGAAAACCGAGCTAATCTCATCTCCGAGTCGTCCCACTCCGACGAATTATTATTTTGAATTTGGTTTCCGAGTGCTGTAGATCTCCACTGAGGACTTGTTATAAGTCCACTCATCTGCCCCTGGCGAACGAGTGACGGATAGCCGAGTCGGTGGCGAGAGAATGGAAAAAAGGAACGGGGATTTACGATGAAACACAAACGAAAATACACCTCCGTCACGGAATGTAAGCGAGGATACAAATTAAAGGCGGGAAAGAGAGAAAAGGTAGGCGAGATGCTTATCCGGAGAGGCTTGCTTCGGTTGTTAAGAGCCCTAAACATTAATGTTGGAGATGAGTGAGGCAGATAGAGACGTGCGCTTGGAAATCGACATGGAAGCCGCGTCGCTTTGCCGGAATAGAAAAAGGTAGGTGTACTCTCTCCGAGAGCGGTACAAACTTCTCACCTGCGGATTGCTTGTAACACCGAGGGGACTAAACGCATGGCTCATGTCGCGGGTTCTGACCCGAGGATTGTGTCGGTATTCATGAACCGAAGGGAATTATGACCAAGGTTCTTGATGAAGGATTCAGGAAAATTTTGAGAAAACCTTGTTTTGGAGCGTCTATATGGGTGTGAAACGTGGACATTAAGAAATGAGGAAGTCGAGCGAAGGGAATTGAAGACCAACGGTCTTGATATAGGAATCAGAAAAATTTTGGTGAAATTCTTGTTATGGAGTGCCTTAATTGGTGTGAAACGCGGAAGTTAACGTAGAAGGAAGTCAAGCGTGGAGGCTAAGAAGGGAGTTTGGCGTAGAATGGAAAAAGTAAGTTGAGTGTATGAGAAAACAAACAAGGAGGTGCTGGAGAAAGTTAGGGTGGGGAGGGCTTTAATCGAAGTGATTAAAAATCGACAGAGGAAATGGGCAGATCAAATACTGAGAGGAGTTGGGTTACTGAAGACTGTAATTGAGGGCAGAATTAAAAGGAAAAAACTGAGGGGAAGACAAAGACAGAATATGTTGGATGACAGGTGGGATAAGTTTAGATTTAGGCACATACATCGAGAGGCCAGTGGCGTATAGCATGAGGAAAATTTTGTTCCCATGCCGGGAATCGAACCCGGGCCTTCTGGGTTGAAACCAGATATCCTAGCCACTAGACCACATGGGAGCTGTTTCAATCACAGTGAAGGGGACTGTTTTAAATAGGGATATTTGAATGCACAGGAACCTACTGAAAAGAAAAACTTTCATGAATGTTTCTCCCGCCAGAGTGGAAGGACGACCAACGAGTTCGAATTTCGGCCACCTCAGGGCGTTAAATTTAATTAGATGATAGAAATAATTAGGTGTGACGTGACGCGGAGGTGGTGAAGTGGCTGTTTTTGATAGACGCCCGAGATCCGCCGTCGAAATTTATAGAGTAGCTGAAGCGAGAATCGGTGAAAAAGGAGCACGACTTCTTGAGCGGATGGTCGTTGATCTCGGGTCGTAACGAGCTGAGAAAAATATTGACCGAACCCCTCCTCCGTAGACTGACATGTCGCAGATTGTAAACGTCTAGAGAATTGATGTTTATGATGCGAATTCATATAAGAAATAGAATCGGATGATAATTTTGATATAAATCGTATCCAAGCGTAGGCAGCGCTAAATGAATGAAAACAAAATTTCAAGTTAGCTGACCATCGAAACCGCTCTAAATATATTGGTTTTCAACTATCGCAAATTCCAAAAATTTAGTTTAAAAATCCTCGATTAAAAAGCGACATTTTCTTATAAACTAAATGCTATTTATATAATTAGACGAGTAGCAATCTATAAATAATACTACATTTTTGTTATAAAAACTCAATTTGCAAAATTATGGAATATTTGCTTTTCAAACCGAGACAAGTTTATCCCTGCGTAAAACAATACAACTAAATTACATTCAATATAGCATAATCAATATAACTAAACCAATTTACGTATTTGAATTTCTCACATCCTTTGGTTAAATATTAGAAATAGCAGAGGAGTTACTGGCTATTTTCTAATCAGTTGTTAGATAAATCAGTATCAAAATTTCGCAAGAACAGACAATTGAAACATAATAGTTCCTTTATCCATATAATATTAGATGCGCTAATATGATAGTTATTTAGCTGAGTTTGGTATTTTACACCTTATTTTGGCTCGCGGGTCATTAATTTAAATATAAATTTATAAATTAATTAACGATTTAAAGAAATACTTTCTTTATGGCATTGTAATGATCCAAGCAGTACGACTTCAATTTCCATGATAAATCATATTCACATTTGCATATGATAGCAAGTCGCGATTGTCGTGTTAAGGGGGTGTATTAAAGATGTATCAGAATTTGTTCCGTTGGATTTCCTAATGCTCTACGAAAAAATTAAGCAGATTTAACTGTCCGTCCTGACGATAAATTTCTTGAAGTACTTTTTTCCCTTGATTTGCTAGTGAGCCTTGCAATGGCGTGATGATAGCTTCAAGGTGGAAACCGATTTATTATGAAAAAATCTTGATAAAAATAGAATTAAGTTTTGTCATTTATTTACCTTTAAATTTTTTTGTTCTCATTAATTATTTAAATTAAAATGCAATATTCTTTAATGGACTAAAATTAAATCCATGCAATGATGTTCGGTGAAATTCTATCATCAAAATAATTTATTAAGACTATAATTGCAATAATTCATTACAGCAAAAATTGCAATAAAATAGAACGAAAATTTTAAGAATATAATAGGCAAGGTATTTTTAATTTAACAGGCTGACAAGGTTTTGGTAACATTCATTTATTTACTTATTATACAAAACCACCGCAGTTAGTCGCAAGGGCTGATGGCGACGTTAACTTATACAACAATTATTTTTTTAATAATAAAAAAAATTAATAAATAAAAATATTACCATGCATAGATACAATAAACCTAACCAAATACAACATAAGCATGTATAAATAAAAATAAATAAATGCAAAAATTTTAATATACATCGACGTAGTTACTGGTTCCTTGATGTATTTTTTGCGTTAAATTCAGCTGCGTTTGTAAAATTTTTCAACCACGTACAGTTTTCGAGAATTTTGCATAAACATTAAATTAATAAAGTAATTTCTTCTGTAATGTTTATGTTGGCAATGCCCTAAATGTATATCTAAACTGTTTATCAGTTCATTAATTTACTATATTTACATGTAATTTATATTCCTATTTTTAGTATATGTGAAGATGTATTACATGAAGTATATTATTTGCCATGTTTTCGAATAATATATTCATACCACTCCTTCACAAACAGTTGAATTTAATTAAAACCCATTAACATTATAACAGTTTTCAAAATTCGTACATAGTAAAATATGGAATTAACCTCGCAGATGAAGGGTTAATTTGATACACGTCTTAGCTTAAGTTTTATACAGATTGGTCAAATATATTCATTAGAAATAGATCTCAGAATGTCTTTTAGATTTTTCTGATTTTATGTATCTTGCAAAACCAGAGTGGAAGATTACGTTTTACAGAGTAAGGACAAGTGTCCATTTTATTCATTTTGTTACAGTGGATAGATTAATTTTCTTTTCTAGCGTCTAGAACGATTCGAGCATTTCAAAAACCGTAAGGGTCGAGTAATTGAAACCGTTGGAAAATTATCCTGATGATAATATCGATAAGAGAATTGATCATTGATTGAGAATATTATCCATGAACTGGGGATTTTAGATTTAGATTTAGACATATACCCTGCGAGCAGCCAGAGGCGTATGGAAGGGGGTGTAATACACCACCATTATTCATTCATCCCTAATAGCATTTCTAATAGCCTGGGGAAAAAACAACCAAAAGTAATTATCCGTCCTTGCGATAACTTCCCTATAACGCTTCGTCGGAGATCGCGTTCGCTCCTTACTGGCACTAGTATTTCACTCACTTCGTCTATAAATTCTGAACGAATTAACTTCGGTAGGGGAACTGGTCAGTAGGTTTCTTTATGCTTCAGTTAATACATAAATGCTTTTTAGAATATCAGCTTACCGATACTCAACCCATATATTCAAAAGTCAAGTTCGCCTTGACTATTCATTTTGGTCCATTAGTATACAGGAAAAGGTCCCAGGCAGGAAAACCAATAAATATTTTTCGTTATCAGGATAAATGAAAAAGCGTGAAAATGCAACATAAATGATTTTTTAAATTTTCAGAAAGAAATGAGTTAAATAAGTACACAATGATTCATCAATTTATTTTACCGAAGGAATTTTCCATAAACATTTTAAAAACGAAATAATTTCTTCATTAATTTTTATTTTCAATTTTTTCATTGCTAAAACTCTAAATTTAAATCTATACTGTAAATCAGTTCATTAACTCACTATATTTACATTTAATTTTATATGCCTGGACCGAATTCGAAGGGTAACAAAATGGAGAGTTGATATATTCCCCACAAGAGTGTGGATTCTGGTGCCTGCAAGCTCACTAAAACGCTCTAAGAGTTTTAAGCTTTAAGGACATAATATACACCCATCTTCAAGCTCTTGAAAAGACCTTTACTTTAGTATACAACGTTTTTCCATTCCAAATAGTAGACCTGGTTTTAGGAAAAATGCGGTTCTGTGCTGGTTCCAAGAGGCTGTGCTCCAACTCCAGCCAGACGGTCCTCTTATCCGTCAATGGGTTCCCAGCTGGAAACAATCTTTCAGTATCCTCTTGATTCCTACTAAGTAATGAAGAACCAGAGGAGATGTGTGTTACTTATTCTTAAGTATAGGACTCGCTTCCAAGGATGACGTAGAAGTGGATAGGGGGAAGGAGATGAGTAGTGTAATAGGTGGTGGATAAACAACGGAGAACGGCTTTACTTTGTGAAAGGGAAATCTTTGTACAACTTTTTTATATTTATCGTATCTCTTATCCGTCAATGGGTTCCCAGCAGAAAACAATCTGTCAGTATCCTCTTGATTCCTACTAAGTAATGAAGTATGTACCAGAGGGGATGTGCGTTACTTAATTCTTAAGTCCAGGACACACTTCTAAGAGTACCTTATATATTTAACCAACGCTGGTGTAGAAGTGCATAGGAGGAAGGAGATGAGTAACCGAGATGAATTTTAATTCTTTATGAAATGGAAATCTTAGTCCAACCTTTTTTATATTTAAAATTTCTCCTTACTTTGTTTAACATTGATTAAAACAGAGAAAATGCTTTTACGTGATAATTACGTTGTACACAAAGGCATGTGAAATAACGTATGAGAAAAATGGTTAAATTCACCTTAACAAAAAATCTTTAGGTGAGCTTTTTCGTGTTGATATCTGTTATCAGTGACGCAATTACTGAAGCAGCTACTACCATCCATGTTACCGAAAAAAATGTTAGCGAGATAGGCTTATGTGTAGGAATACGGTAAAGATAAAAGTAAAAGTTACTATAAGAAAAAATCTTATGCGGTGGGACTTTTATGAGTTCCTATTTGTAATTAGTTAAAAACAGCTGTTAAAATCCATGTTCCCGAAAAAAAAATTAAAATTTGTCGGCCTGTGTTAATGAACACGCAATTTGCAATGATTTTGTGGCTGAATTTGACTGAAATAAGAAGTTTAAATTTCCTTTGAATTACCTGGAACTATTACAAAACGAAAGCATTGGAAGAAATATATACGGAATAAAATAAGGGAAGTGTCGCAAAGTGTTTCAAAATAAAAACGTGGTTTTCATCTCAATCCCCAGCATTTCATATAAGTGATAGAAAATGAGTCATACAACGAGCGGATATGCTTTCTTCCGGAAACCCTGAGCCCTTCCCCGAGTGACTGATTTACTGCGACCGCATGTTAACGTCGAATGGGGAACACCTTCGGCGCACAGCGGGCAATAGTTAGTTTTTCTCGGGAAGCATGAATGGGAGGCACACAAAAATGGGAAAACCAACCGAGGTCACTCACTGATAGAAAATCAGCTATAGTCACCTTTCAATCGGGGTTTCCAGGCACGGTTTGCGGGCACATCCTTCCCACAACATGATGAGAAGTTTGAAAGGACCGACGGGGGGTCCTTAACTGCTTTCAACGCCATTGTTTTGAGACACTTGCAATGTCACTAGACTTTGTCCTTCTCCCATTTTATGGTGCTAAGGAGTAAAATTTAGGGTCATACCCTTTTATTTTAGCATAGACACCACTCTGCGCAAGAAACCCTGGGTCTTCTTTAGTGCCTACCCCGTACATTATATTCGCAGAACGCAGCATGATATTTAAAGACTAATCTATTGAGGAACTGGCTGATTCCACTTAGACTTTCCGGGAAGGAAATTTCGAAGCCGTATTCATTCCGAATACTAGAAATAACAATTCTTTCTTACTCCCCACTGTTGCTAGGGGGTGCAATCGTCTCCAAAGATTTCTCTTTCTCATGAGTTTTGACTGAATCCGAAGAATAGAAATTAACATTGGTATCTAGCAGGTGATAGTTTTGATAGTTTTCTATTCACTGCTATCAATAGGAGCTAAACATTACTTCTGGTCTTTTTTTCCCCAGGCTATTAGAGATGCTAATAGGGATGAATGAATAATGGTGGTGTATTACACCCCCTGCCATACGCCTCTGGTGGCTCGCGGGGTATATATCTAAATCTAAAAAATCTAAGCATGGATGGAATTATATGGCCTGTGTTGACGTATCTCTTTTTCCGGATAGTATAAGGTGCGCTAACGTAAAAATTATTTAGGTAGTTTGGTGTTACACACCCCATGCCATACATCTTATATTGACTCGCGGGGTATTAATGTAAATGTAAATTAATAATAAACACAATTTAAAGCTAAGAAAACAAAGGCCCGATATCGCCAAGAATTCAATTATAAAGAGAAGAGTTAAAATATGGAAACGTGTTGCCTGAAAAAATTTTCAAACCTAACCGTAAAAGAAAAAAAGAGTTAACATGTAGAAGCTGGTTTAGTTTTTTGTGAAATAGTGAGAAGAATGAGGAATTTCGTGTAAATTTTTAAGTCGAATGATTGCCAATCTGACCTCCCAAGCACTGCCCCTCAGAGTTCTATCAGTTGAACCCGCTACATCTTGAATATTTATTTCAAGTGACAAATCACTACTGAAAAGGATACCTAAGTATCAGAAGTAAGTACTTACTTCCGAAGTCTTGTATCCCACCACCTATATTATAGAGAGATTGGCTACGTTTCGGTTCAAGGAGCGGGTCATGTTCAATACTACGCATTTTTTACGTTCAAACCGTTCTCCCGATTACTCCAAGTAGATGCAATATCAGGTGTTTGCGGTTATAACAGTGTACGATACATACATTCGAACATAGTCAACAAATCAGCCTTGCTAGCGTGAAATTAGTTATGGAAATAATTCACGGATATTAATAACTGAAAGTTAAATTTTAGAAATTCTAAATTGAGAGGACAATATTATGTCAGGCAATTTCCCAAGGAGGTATGGAAACCCCTCGAAAAGCCTCTCTCTAAAAAATGGACATTGGAATCCATAATCGTTATACTTGGAAAACGCTAGTCAACATCGCCAACAAAAACTATCATCACTAATTAAGTACACAAGCTAGAACTCCCAACTCTATTTGAATTTCACCCACTAAATATTATTAACTCAGCTTCGTCTTGAAGGTTATAAGAGTGACAGCGACATCTGCGGGTAGCCTCACATTACTCCTTATATCGTCTGCTCTACCATTGATTTAAGTAGAAACAAAATAAGCAGATTGGCTGCCCTGATTCACATATTTTTATAAAGCAGCAGTTTACATTTTATTTATCCTAGCGCTAGATAGAGGTCAACAAACGTGAAAACCTGACTGCGATACGGCATCTTCATCAAACACCATCTCAATTTCTTTTCACAGCTGAGGGGAACATTTAAGGAAATAGAAATGCCGTCGGAAGGGCTGCCTTAAAGGAACATCAACCAATCGAATGACACGCGTCAGACTACTTTTCCTTCCTCCCGAATAATTTGCATAAGTTCTCAGCCAAGATATGCGAGTTGAAGTCCCACCTCGTGGACTTCGATGACAGAGGAGCATGTCAAGCAACTCTCGAGAGATCCACGTGGCAAATGGGCGAAGGGCGTCAAATGCACCCGAGATTATCTGTCGGATAGACCCCGATGGAGGCTCCTCCTCTATAATTAAGTTCCGTCATAATCGCTGGGATTTGCAGTTTATTTATCCTGAGACTCATCTTTGCAACTTCCGCCATTGGGAGGAAGTCTGTTTGAATCCAGTTGACTGACTGAGGAAGACTAACGCGGATGCTGGGAATGGATCGAGCAGATAATACAGTTCCTGTTTGAATGGACTATCGAACGTTCATTTCACAATCACTATTGATATAAAGGGGCGAATTTAGTGCAAACACATGATGCATATGCCATTTTGTGAATATCCGAAGATTTACGCCTCCTCTAAATCTTTTATTATTATTATTATTCATAAACTGCAAATAGGCTGTATGCCGAATTTTCCGCTTGCATTAAATTTCAATGCACGATAATGAATCCTTCATCAAATTAAAGATAAACTTTTCCGTTTTCTTCATTTAGTAGTGAGGAATGAGGACTTGATGATTATCGAAGAGCTTGTTCAACGGTGATACCCTAATATCTTCACCCCTTCCATTGGTAATCCTTTCTTTGTATTTCAATTACCCCAAATAATCGACGGCGCTACCTATGAGAGCGTTTTTTGTCTTGAGTTGCATCTGCACTATTTCAGTCTAATGAGACCTTTGAAATTTCCAAGAAGACTTTGCAGTTATTCAGAATGCAAGTTAAAACAATTCAGTCCTACTTTTAGAAATAATATGCAATAAATATAGATTTAGATTTTAGATTTAGATATATACCCCGCGAGCCGCCAGAGGCGTATGGCAGGGGGTGTAATACACCACCATTATTCATTCCTACCTATTAGCATATCTAATAGCTTGGGGAAAAAACGACCAAAAGTAATTATCCGTCCTTGCGATTACTTCCCTATAACGCTTCGTCGATGCCTCTCGGAGATCGCGTTCGCTCCTTACTGGCACTAACATTTCACTTACTTCGTCTATAAATTCTGAACGATTGAACTTTTCGAAAAGTTTCTGACGATATTCAGATCTTCTCCTCTGTAGTGAATTCCAACTGAGGGACTCTATCATTGCCGTAACGCTGCTATCAAACCTGAAATCCCCGCAAACGAATCGGGCTGCTCTACGCTGGACCATCTCTAAATCTGAGACTAAACCTACTTCGTGTGGGTCCCAAACCGCACAGCAGTATTCAAGACTCGGGCGAATAAGAGAAAAGTAAGCTATTTCTTTGACTCTCGATGAGCATCCTCTCAACGTTCTACCAGTTATAATATAATATAATCATACAAATATAAACCTCATATTTGTATGATTCTCAAAAGGTTTATTCATGTGGTTATCCTCAATTCGATCAAGTACTCTGGAGAAACTATAATTATCAATGAATCATCTATTAGATACATTTTCATGCAATTTCCCAGTATCGCGAAACCAGTTTATTTAGTTACCCAATACTTTTAGCCCATTCTGAGTTAGCAGCCACCGTATTTTTAAATAAAGATCGCCCCTTCATCTCAACGAGAGTAAGTCTCTATGTTTTTTCTCGGTCTAATCCTTATTCGTCTTCTTTAACAACGTCAAAAACCTAAATTTTTACTTTATTACAATTACATATCTAAATTTTGTAACAACAAAGATTTTATCATTCAATCACTGAGTAACCTAGATGCAGTAAATACTTGCGTCACATTTGCAAATACAAATTGAAAAGGTATACTCAACAGCATTAAGATATTAAAGTTATTTTTCTTCGTATCTTCGCATTCTGACGTAATTCTATGTCTGTGCTAAACTTCACAAAACTGAAATGCGAAACATTAATAATCACCTCAAGTTGGGTGACCAGATACCGATACTATTCTTGTGAACCTTTTTAGTCTTTTTTAATAATGGCTCTAACCTCATTAAAAGAAATATAACATAATCTTTGACCTTAGCAAAAATTCCAATGCAAGTGAAGATATCGCAAATTCTTCCGGTACAAACTATCAACCTTATTACTAAGGTGAAAATAATGAAAATAGCAACGATATAATTTTCTACAACCAAAACATAGAAATTAAAAGGTTCTGGTTATTAATAATAACCATACATTAATGATAACCGGTTTAGTAGAAGCAAAAATCATGTATTTTCAACAAGATGACACCTCTACCTCGTCGGAAAAAACGCCGTCTAAGACCACGCGTTGTCTTCTACCTGAAAATACCATTCACTATAGGCTTAGTACTACTCATATACAATAGGAGTGCAAGGCCCATTTCTTGATACAATAGTACGAAATTTAGGCAAAAATAGTGCAGTGGCTGCCGCATTCAAGCTATACGCTTTACAAAACATACAACGTAAGATATTATTGCGATAGTGAAAAGGCGAGGAAGATCGAAGTTGGTTAATTCTGAATTTCATAAAAATGGCAGTAAATAGTAAAATATTTCGGTGAAAACAATTTCCAAAAATATGAGCAGCTGATTATCTGAAAATTATACGAGATATTAAGACTTAATTTCGGATACGCAAAGAGAATTTAAGAATAGCAAAATACGAAAAAAAAAACTCAAATTCGATGGTTGTATTTTTTAGTTTGAGTGAGGGTAAACTTACGATTTACAACAAATAATAACTTATTATTTTCAACAATATATTATTATTTATTTACAGTAAATTATTATTTATTATTTATTTACTATAAATTATTATTTATTTACAATTAATTATTATTTATTGACATGTCATAGTTTAAATACAAATTACATGATGATATTGGGTGTAGACGTAGATTTATATAAAATCTTCCGATAAATCTGAACTCACAAATTAATAATGGGAGTCATAATTGCAGGGTTTAAATGTAAAATGTAAATGTAAATGTAAAATAATTTTAAGGAAGCTGAATATTTCTAATTGAGTTTTCACATCTAACTCACAACAGTAGAATCGTGCAGCTGATCATCGAAATAGATGACAGTAAGTTAAGTATAAATAGATGGTTGAGAAAGAAAGGTGTTATACTATCCTTCATTCAGAATTTTAGCTAATTATACGATGAACTATGGAAGGTACATTATATAATTTCAGCCTAAAGATTTCAAGCTTAAGCCTTCGAAGGCTCACAAATACTCATTATTGGTAAGATCCCATCAGTTGGATTTTCAATTGAATTTAGGACCAAATTGAATAGATAACCTATTCCGAGCTATAGAAATTAGAAATGAAGGCCTATTCTTTACTGTAAAGAGAGTACTTTCGTTACCGTGGCAATAACAACACAATTAACGCCTTACTTCTTCTCGTAAATGAATACATTTTTTACCCAATATAATAGAACTCATTAGAAATTTATTTACGTAAAATTACCCGGCAAAAGATACCGATCCACTGGGGAACCTAAAAATTTATTAACGGTTTTTCTTGCTCCTCGTTGCCTCGATCCATCGCCTCCAAACCCAAATTCGGCCCATCCACGCACGGGCGACCCATCTCCCAAACCTATCTGAAGCATCCTTCACCGATCGCTTCCTCCCACTCCCTATTCTGTGACTGCCTTACCTTCCCAAGCCCACAATGATTACCAGATACATGATGTCCCTTTCGCTAACAAGGCTACCCACTCCGAGTGCTCAATATGTGACTCCCTTGGAAGACCACGCACCCATCTTCCCATTCTTGCCTTTTCTTCGCCTCTTTCACGTCCCTCCCTACTTTGTAAACCACTTCGAACTTCAATGAGCCAAGTTGAATCTAATTTTAGAGAACCCCTGCGCTCAACTCTTTGCGTTTGCACTCCGATTTCTCACGCAACGTTGTTAAAATGCGTATTACGGAATGTAAATATTGTTCGATGGATTTTAGCGTGACTGAAAAGGTGAAAATAATGGCGAAGAAAAACATGCGTGAACAAAGCGGAAGTAAAGAAAGCGAGGGAGAGGTTTCGGCGTTTGTTGTAATTGAAATTCCTCAGTTTTTTCGGACAGGGATTTCCCCTCTGATTGTATTCGCTTGAAGATAGAGGACTTAGCGTATATAAATCCTTCACTTAACCTCTTATAGCCTGAACAATCCTCTGAGCCTATATTTTTCTATTTAGTTATTTACCCTGCGAGCAACCAGTGGTGTATGGCAGGGAGTGTAGTAACACTATCATCCCTACCAAATCCACCGTACTAGAATATCTAATAGACTGCCGAAAGAGAGTTAAAAAGAGTCTTTGTAACAAATAAAATATTTGAAAAATAATTTTACTTTAATAATGTATTTATCAGCGTAGATAAAATATATTACTTGTCAATATTTTTCAATTTCGGTACTAATACCTTCCAACTGACTCCAGAAAGTAACTTCAACCATTTGTTGCCTTTGTTTTACTGAGAACGATCTTAACCTTTGCAATCTTAACCTTTACCCAGTTTTCTTATGCCTCTTAAAATTCCTTATTTTAAGCTATAGTACTGCTAGCACTTGAAATCGAAGCACAATTCATCATTCGATTATTGAGTTATTAGCACCTGCCTGCACTTCTATATCAATATATTGATAAGAGATGAAGTGACTGTTTCAGACGTAGTTTACATGAAAAAAATCATGAGAAAAGTAAAGAAAAATTCAGACATTCAATTTTTTCTCATTTATGTTTAAGGTTTCGCTTACATTTTTAAGGAAAGTGGTGATCAACTAATATATTTCATTATAATTTTATTTATTTTTCCGAGCATTAAATATATTTTTAATACCCAATTTGAAGCAAACAAAATGAAAATGGCTAGTTCCCTAGGCGTTCGAGGAGATCTTAGCAGAAACGAGGCAAAACTATGAGCTCATATTTATGCTCCGAACATCCCATGATATCCATGTGCCATTTGTAGATATGTTGCAGCTTCCAATTTAAATAAAGTATCCTTTATGTATTTAAATTGGGCTTAAAGATCGACATTTTTCTTTGAGTATTTCTTCCAAGTTGTGCAGCTTAATTTTAACTGTAACACGTAAATCTGGATATTTTAAGTAATAAAATAAATAGATCTTGAAATCCACAACTTACTTCGAAAGTATGCAGATTACATATTCAAAAGTTGATTTGAATCGATACAAAATAAAAATATGCTCTTCTAAATAATGTATCAGGAAGTCTTTTACTTAGGTGCGCAACAAAAAAGGTAGGTGAAAAACTACGAATAAATTATGTGCTTTGTTCCATGCTTTGATTCGATGATTCATAGATGGATGTAAGAAAAATTAGTCATATAACCTCATCCTCCTGATTCATCCATTCTAAGGCGATTTTTTGCCAAACGGCTACCTAAATGCTGTACAAAGAAAGTTTACCGTTAATCATTGGTGTTTGAAAAAACAACATTATTAAATGACAATATGTAAGCAATGAAAATATGTATGATGCACATGCATGAATTTTGAGAAGAAATGAAGGAAAAATAGTCTGCCAAAGCCAGTACTCAAAGATTATCTCCTTCAATTTCTGGTGCTGTGATATGAGAGAATGTGCTGTCGCGGTAGCTTAATTGCTTAATCCGCCCGGCAAAAGGAAGATCCGGGGTCGAGTCCTGGCCGCAGCAGACTTCTTCTCCTTCATTTCTTCTCTAATGAAAATATAGTATCTCTTAGAAATTTTATATGAGAAAAATAAAGGTGTGAAACTCCCCGTCATTGGAATTGTTGATGAAAATATCTAAGGGAATCTCTTCTATGTTCAACATATAATTTTGTAAACCTTCTAAAACGAGTATTTCTATAACTGCTGAAGCAAGGAGTATAAGAACTGAAAATAAACTCCAATATTATTCCAGTAAACAGGCTCTTAAACATCGCAGTATTGAAATAACTTCCATCGACACGTATTGGACTGATAACATGTAAACAACACGCTTAAGTTAATTCTCAGGAAATCGCGAATGGGTACTAAATCCATCACTAACTGATAAATAAGACTTGCGCGTAATTTGTTCCCAGTTATGTGCTCCACTTATGCCATTATCCCTGGTTTACAACATTCCTTAGCAAAAAAGTGGGGCAATGATGGTGAGAGCGATCAAGTTTCTAACACTGACAACCGAGTGTAAATTAAAACTTAGAGCCGTGGGTGCTAATGGCAAAGTCGATCGCAAACGTCGAACCGAGTGGTAGGTGGTGTAATTTAGCTAAACGGAAAGTGCCCCTTTTTGATTCTAATTATACTGGAGGGAAAAAATACTTTGCACAAACAACAATTTTATTTATAGCCCACCTGTTTACGCTTTTATGGAGCATAACTCAGGCACTCTACACAAATACCGAAATCGATTTATATTTATTTCTTTGATCCTGCGGTCAGAAGGCATTCCATTACGGTATGCTTTATAGGAAATTCCTTTGGCAAAAAACCCACAGTGTTGTCTCGTCAGGTGATGTTTTTGTAAATAACGCTGTATACTGGAGTTGAAGTATTCCATAAATTTCCTTACCGGCAATTACCTTTCAGCTTTCCGATAAGATCGCGCTGGGAAAGGTTTTAATTCGATAGTTTCGACACAGGGAACGGTCTCAACAGACTGCGTAACACTTAAGCTCTTTAACGATTGGTTTCCTTTCAGGAGACCTACCATATAGCTGAAGCATTTCCAAACTTCTCAAAGAATTTTTGAACTAGGGAGGTACACATAACATTCGCTTATGGCGTTCTTGAGTCTTAAACTTATAAGTATTGAGTGGCTGAATTCTTACAGGAAACTGGATTGTTGTAATATAAACTTATGTGTCTTATTCCAATAAAACATAACATTTAGGATAACATCAACATTCAATAAAAATAAACATTTCCAGTTCTATTTACATCATAACAATTTGCATTAACCAGAGAATAAGATATAATAAATATAAGAAATAGGGTTCAATATATCAATCCTTTGCCGCACCTTTGCTAAGAAAGGAACACAGGGAATTTTTAAATCAGAATCTGAAATGTAGAAATGGAAGATAACGCCGTTGATAACAAATGTTTATATTCAATTAATGAATTTTTAAACTAACTCGTTCAATTTTACAATTAATTTACTGTCATCGTATTGTAAAGAAGTTTGTGTTTTTTCTTCTTTTGTGAAAAATTATGCATTTTTGTGTATTTTTTATATTTATATTTATCTTTTTATATGGAGTACATAATTTTAATGATATTAATGTGACATTGCCATATGTAATCAGTAATCTATTTTACTGCTGTACTGTTTTTGTACCTGATGAGACATCTATTTACTTCAGTGCAATATCTGAATTAATTGTGAATGTTACATGTCAATAAATAAACTAAACTAAACCATTTTGAGAGGATAGCAGATTGAAAAAGGTTAAGAAATCTATAACAACAAAAATAAAGTAAAATTACATATGTGTATATAAACGATTTGATTTTGTGCAATCTCTAAGTGTATCAAAGGTATTATAAAACTGCTAGTCATTACGATCAATCGAAGTAGATAAATTAAAACATTATTTAAGTCGGAAAACTGCGAGAGAATCTCAATTACTCCGTGTTTATTGGCGCGTGACCTATAGATTAAGGCTTTACTACCGAAATTGATTAGATTTGAGAACAGATGGATATTATTCCTGCACTGTAGCGTTTTTATTCGTTTTGAGACAATTCCAAACGCATTCTTAACAAGAGGATTCTATTGCGTTATTTTATATTCTGATCTTATCATCATAATCAATTATAACTCCTCTATCTCAATCACAAGAAAATACACAAATATTTAAATCGTAAAGTCGATGATGATATAAATTCATCCCAAACGACTCGTTATTGATTTCCGAGCCACAATTACGTTCTTGTCAACTAAATAGTGTTACTACTCAATAAAACTCAATATGTAGTACTTGTCGATCAAGCTATTTTCTAAACATTAAGCTATAACTGATAAACTTTGAAGCATTCTTTTGATTTGGGTTCCCATCTCCTCATCTGTATAAGTAAAATAAAAAGTGATGCAAATTGTTTGCTATCAATTTAGAATGCGTTCTATTACATCTAAAGTTGAATAAGTTACATTACTGCATCTAAATTTTGAATGTGTTCTATTACATCTAAATTTGAATGCATCCTTCATTCACTAACATAAAAACATGGTCACTTTATACGGCAGTAGTGCATTCTATAATATGGTATAACACAATCCATGTTGAAGTAGAATAGGAATACAGTCAATAAAAAGTACTCACTATTCTTATACTGCAAACTGAGATACGTCATAGAAGATTTTTCCTAATAAAATTCCTCATTTGACAAACTTTTGCAATGAAGAGTAGGTATAATCATAAGATTATATTTTGCGAATTAGATTATATATCCTTATATAATCTAATAAATATATACCCTGTCCGTATGCATCAGAGTAAAACTACTAATATGAGTAATATGATAAGCGTATGCATCAGAGTAAAAATACCTGAAGAGCGCAGGAAATACACATTCATTCGGGAGAACTAAGCAATAATGTATGGATCCGAAATTTTAGCGCCAAAGTTTTACAATTTGACACACCAAAAATCATCAATTAAAATGAAGGTGTAAATTACATCATACATAAAATGAAGGTGGTTTCCTGATTATGATATACTTTCTAAAGCAAACACATTTAACTCGACGGAACACTGCCAATAAATTGGTATATTTGCTTTGACACGAATGACAAAATCGAGAGCCGGTTCATAAATTCGAATGTATGGGATATTATGAGAAAAAATTCAACTGGTAGCTTATGTGTTTGGCCGTAAATTCTGTGATGAAGAAATTTGCGTCCTCGGTATGTAGAGGAAAATGTCTGTAAAATCTACGGTCCTTCAAAGGAGCATCATCTTTCCAATTCTGGAAAACATATGTTTTTTCAACGATAACTTGACGATGTAACCCCCTCAGCGAATTAAACTTTATTACCGAATGCAAAACTAACCTTCTTTCACCAGAGACTTTCCTTTTCCAGCCTTGTCCGTATAAACCTAGATATTCTGTTTTGAAAACGACGCGACGTTTGGCAGAAAATATAATTTAAAATTTTACGTTCTATTCCAAAATCGAAGAAAATAATTTTCCAAGAAACTGAAATTGCGTCGTCATATGTTGCCCCTTGTCTTGGTTATTGATTTTTTAAAATAGCAAAAAGGTAGTTACCTCTCCCAGAAAGAACCGATTTAGGGTACTTTGGTTAAAATATTTCTTGTCTATAAATAAAGTTATCAAACATTAGCAGCGAAAAATTTTGCATAAAGACACCAGTACATTATCTTTCATTTAACGTATATAGATAGATTGGTTCTTTATTAGCGAGTATATGCCCATGAAGCCATATCTCATCCACCTAGCATCGACTTTTGGCATAATAAGTACAGAGATAAATCAAAAAGAAGAAGGCCTCTGTGGAAAAATCTTTGCAACGGAAAGTTGACAAAGAAATAACCACGTAGAGAAAAAACACCCGCAGAGAAGAGGAGTGAGCAAAAAGTTCAAAAATATAATAATATTACAGTACAGATTAAGAAACACGTTGATAAAGTAAATTTTAACTTGCGTAAAATATCAGGTTAAAGAAAAATAATTAATTACGAGATCCTAAATTTAATATTATCTAATATCCAATAATAATCGTAGTAATCTCGATGTTGGTATTATAACAGTAGTAGTTCTAGTAACAGCCAGAGGCATTTGTTATGAGAGATATTGTAATATCGAAGAACCTATAATGTATTTCTTTATGTAATTCCTTAACAGTAAGAGAATGAGGTGGACCTGAAAAACAATAGCAATAAGTTTCATAGGAAGCCTACAGTAAATACTCAAAGTCTAGGGGCACAGCATTTGAAATCCGACAGCAGGCATAGGATTCATCTCAACGAAAGCCGTTCAAACGCACCTCCGCAAACCGTAGTCCCTCTAACGGCAACGCGACTCCTTCCAGCATAAATTCCTATTAATCATCCCAACTGACGAATAACAAATTTCTGTAACGAGCTCTCCACTGAAACTGACAGGAATTACACAAGCTACCTTCTCTCTCGGCCGCGCCATCAGATGGCTCGATGACATTTATATGATAGAAACATTAAATGAGTTAATAAAAGATAAGTAAAATTTATGCCCCTGCTGATTGTGGGATGGAGATAAGCCGATCAAAACTGTTGAGAAAACTGGGCTCATTCCGGTCCGCTTGTTTGTCCCGAGGGGCTGGAATGCTTTTTGGAACCCACCCAACGGGATTTTTTCCACAAAAGTATTGTTTTTTTATGGATCGCGCAGAATTCGGAGGGGAAGAAGGAGAGCTTTGCATCGGGGTCAGGAAAGATTGACAACATTGCGTCCACCTGGGCTTAAGAGTGTGTAAAGGGGAACGGGCCGAAGGCAGAAAACATGAGTAATGGCAGTGTTAGGAGATAGGGAGGAAGAACGAAGAGGTATATAGTGTCGGCAACGTGTTTGATCCTCGTCTCGGGCCGTAAAACCAAAGTGCTCGGTGTAATTCCTTTTATTTCAACACCGCCACTCGAGGGAAAATTCATTAAGACGCGTTGAATCATGAAAAAGCCTCACGAAGACTTTCCGGATTTACGGCCAATGAGAAACAATCGACAGCCTCCCCTTCCCCATCCCTCCTCATTCCTTCTATGCGTCACGAAACAAGCATCTGATTTCCTTATTCATTTCGCCGACTGCGTTTTTATTTCCCCGGCGATCGGTTTTAATTCAAACGGAGCCAAAGCGATGAATGCATCGAAAGGAAACGTGGAACGGGGGGACGTGGAAGGAAGGCTAAATTACGGCATTCCGCGCATTAGTAATCCTTTTTGGTTCGGACACCTCCGAGATAAGAGCGAACTGAGCTAAAAGAAATCATTTGTCAATCGGGGGACGTGATTTTTTCCCGCTGCGTTGAAAGGGGAGGCATAGACAAGCCCCGGGATATAGTAAAGGGCGTGCGGGAGACGACAGGTAGCCGAGAGAGATGAAGGAAGCTGGGAGGAGGAGCGAGCCGTCGGTTTAAAGTCTTTGGAAAGAGAAAATACCTGTTCGCGTATAAAAAGCCTCCGAAGGGATGGGAGGGAAAAAACAACAAGCAGGCGGTCAAGTGTACATCACATACCCCTTCCACGCTGCCCCGAGTGACAGGAGGGACAAGGTAATGAGATGGGGCAACTGAGAGACCGGCTGTGTGGGGAGGGGACCGCAACCTATGACGGCACTTCTCGAAATGGCGTCAAAACCGTAAAGGCAGCTGCCAGCTTCCAAACTATTCCTTTCCTCCTAAAAAGATGACGATCTCTCTCCTTTCTCTCCCGCTTTCTCCTATCCTCTCTCCCCTTCCGTCTCGTCGGCTTTCTCGACTTTTCTTCGACCCACCCCGCTCTCCCGCCGCACTCCATGCGGCAATAAGTAACTCTGGCAGGTGCACAGTTGTCGTGGCGCGAACCGAGCTTGTCCGTGGAAATATGGCCGCTGTCCCCCGTCCAGACGGGTCCAAAGCCTCCAGACTCGAGTTTATTGGAGAGTTCCGCCGAGGAGGCTCCCGGAATCTTCAAAACTACTACTTTGGTGGTCGCATAGGCTTCTTCGGAAACCCCGTGGACTGGGAGGGGGCGGAGGCCAGGATGAAAGAAGATAGCGTGTCTTTTTCCCTTTCCCCATATGGGTGAACACCTCGCACGTACGGATAGGCGATGCCAGTCTTTTTTCGCCGCCCCCGTGCGTTGCTCTGTCGGCCTCCGATCTTCCAGTAATCGTACGCCGTGCCTTTCTATTTTTCCTTCTAAAAACTTCTCCAGAATTTCCGTTTTTCTTGCCTTCGAAGCGTGTTTCGCGGGGTATCCGAGGGTCTATCGCGGTCTCCTGGCGTGACGCCTCGGAGTTTACACCATCCGGCTACAGGAAACGTTACTTACCGCGGAGGAATACTCGGTTTGTTGGCAGAAAGTGATGTTCTTGGAAACGAGGGAGGAATTACCAACTCTCCTGTTTCAGCCAATATTCCGAGACTATTGCGTATTGCTTCCGGGTTAGGCAAATACTCTTTTGCTTCCACTATATATTTTACTATAACAAAAAACTCTCGAGCTCTAATATTTCGTACCAAGTGAACCAGTTCTCCGGCAAATACCTTGTAATACTCTACCTTATGCTGTAATTATTGCCTTGTATTTCGGTTATAGTGTTTTAGGCCGTTATATCGTTGATTCCCAAGTGTTTGATGTTCATTCTGCTATTTATTATCGTTAATCGATTACCGTATTTAACTCGTGGTTAGAAAGTAACATACTAGGACAACTTCTTGGTTGGTTTATCTAGTATTGTTACACACGTACGGGATACTTGAATTGAGTTGAATTGACTCCAGCCCATAAGGCGTACACAGGGAGTCTTTTGACAATGCTAACAGTCGACAACAACACGTTATGGGAGTGGATAAGTATATTCGCTTGCTACATTCTTCTATACCTAGAATGTTTACGAGAAAATGTACCCCGATTACATTTTAGCAGTTATTTAGAGGGCCTTATCATTCAACAGTTCATAGATAGCCTATCTTTTATTTTCTCATTCGATACCAAAATTTAAAATTTTGCACATCATATATTTGGATTTTTTATTAGTTGGTATGGATTGAAACTGCACATTATAGAAAACATGCATATAAAAATATCGCCCTATAAGTTTTGAGTAAAACATCTGAATTCTCCAGTCACTAGATTCTCTTAACACTACCTCTGTAGGTGCCAAACTGCTGTTATAGCCTCCTGGTGTTCATTTCAGAAATTGAATAAAAACAGATGAGTAACGAGCGAAAAATACGAAATATTATTGATTTTATACTTCCCTTTTACAGCTTAAACTTTACTCTCTTAACATTTTGCAATTTTATTTCCTTAGCATTGATAAATATTAGTCCTGCATTAACGTGATCACATATACAGGATTATATCAGTGATTTCTTTCGTTTCATCACATCTGGTACCGTACCTAACCTAAAATACGATATGTTAGCCATTGAGGGGTTTACGTTTCAGAGCAATCTGTACAACTATCAAATCTAAAAACACTAAAACAATAACTCTAAATAAAAACTAATATACATTAATGGTTACTATTATGAACAAAACGGTCTTAAATGAATGAGAAGCATGACAAACATAATCAATGTTCCTGTTTTATTATTTAATATTAAACCAGTATTAGAGAATTTTGTTCGTAAAATTATTTTCTTGTTTCGCAAACAACTTACTTAAACTTAAGCTGGCTAATCGTACAAATAACTAAGTATTTGAAAGACGATTTCCTTCTAAAGATACAATGCACTATTATTGTTGCACCCATAAGTTTTATGGCTGATAAGCCTTATATATACACAATTAGTGTGGCAAGCTAGTAGCAGTACTTTTTCTTGACGGCAAGCATAGTAATCAAAGCATATGTCAAACAGAATTAGAAACGCAACGATATAGTTGACAAATAAATCAAATAAAAAACTATGGGAAATATATCCCATTTCCTCCATAAATAACAGACAAAGATGCCACAATGAAACATCATTTGACATAATGCGGTCAAACAGACAACCGCGGAATTAATTGCCCCGCGATCATTTGTTACTAAATTCCGACGCGTTAAAACAGAGCGAGGTTTTATCCACGATTCTGTTCAATAAATCCCGCTCGACGACATCCAAGCCCCCATTTGAAACGGGCGAATGCTTTATTAGGTCTCGCGTCTTCCCCGGCAGTTTCAAAGTCACGACAACTCCGCGCCAACAAGCGCTGATTAACGAAGGGAGACAAAGAAGAAATATGGGAAGGCGGCGGCGAGTTAAACGCTCCAATTGATTGAAATACGGGACGGCGAGCAATATATACGTGCTGGACGGGAGTGATCGTTGATAACGGGAACTTGTATGGGAGTCATAGCGAGGTGCGGATTGATGTAAGAGAGAAAGTTGAGCGTGTTTTTCGGAGGAGTTATCATCGGTGTTCCTTATGCGTGCACGGGTGCCTTCCTGGTGATGCTCGCTTCCATGGTTTCAGAGTCACCACGGCCTTGAGTCGTACCCGTGGGTTGGAGGAATGCAGTCCTTCGGCCTCAGCAACCGCCTTATCGTCCCTCTTCCTATACACCAATCTCAATACGTTTTTTCTACTTATTCCGCACCTACGTTTAATTCATGCACGTATGTAAAAAGATGTAGATTTTGTACGGAAACATTACTTTCTGTTTCGGACGCATTTAAACAATTATTGCCGATGTATTTTTCTTTCCCGATTCGCACTTCAAAATTTTCCGCGCAAATTCAAGTTTTGAAATTGTATTGCTCATTCGCTGCTTTGATTGCTGACTCTTTACCTTTCGACCTGCAAATAATTAAGCTTGGTAGTGATCACTTGGAAGCTCACTATCATCTTCTAGGAGCCTTGTTCAATTTTGAATAAAAAAAAAATAAATCGTTGCTCCCCAACTAGAAAAATATTATGTCCATAATATTCTTCTGTTTCTCCATATCGTGGAAAAATGACCTTACAAATAAGAGAAATAATATAAACGTGAAACAGGAGGTTTAAAAGGGGTCGTATTTTTTATAAACATGGAAATGTTTCAACAGATTTAAGGATTTTAAATAAACGCTGGTAACATATTCATTGATATCGAAAACTAAGAAGGCATTTTCCTACGTCTCCGAAATTGAAAGGTATTACGAAAGTATTGGATACGAATTCGATAAAGACCTAATAAATAACTTTCAAATAGTCAAATTTATTTTTATTTTACCTATGAACACAGAAGGAGAAAATTCGTTCGATAAATACAACCGATTTATCGTATTAGGCAAGAATCCTATTACTTCTTATATGGAAAATTCAGCTAATTATGGAAAATCCAGCTAATTTGATCGAAATATTCTATGCCAAACGTTTATGGAATACAAATGGTATATTCCTTTCCCCAACCTAGTTGTCAATACCTAGTCAATTTTATTTCGAATTTTCACCATAAAATGATAGTTTGTTTGTTATTCATCCGAAGCTTCGCCGAAACGGTAAAAATCTGTATGATACGATTCATCCCTATGCAACAAAATACTTTAATAGGATCTTCAACAAGAACAAAAGACATAAAAAGAGCAACAAGAAGAATATCTATCATTAATATGAGCTCAATTCACGATTTCTCCCTTATATATAAAACAGGATTATTCAGTAAAAGGACAAGATGTCGTGAAACTAAAATCTATGATTATTATCTCCGTCGAGTTTTGAATATAGAATGCGGAAGGTAAGTATAGATACAAGAAACCGTACATAAAAGATATATCAAGTCCGTAGTTGAAAAGAAATCTGTATCAATCGTCGTTAACTAATTACCTTATGGTTCCATACTAATATATATGTAGGAATGTATGAAACGAACAAATAGCCTCAAAGAAATAGGGGTCCTTAGTAATATTTTAATTTCAAGAAATAACCTTTGTCCATAATAAATCTTCTGCTTTGGTTAAACCTTTAAGCTATCTTCTAGTTCGGTTTAAAATTTCGGGCGAAATATCATCATTACAGTTTCAGTACAAAAATTAAATATCTCCATTCGTTTTTATGGATTTAACTCTAGAACAAAGGTCTTTCCTGAGTAATCAAAGGCCTAAAATGGTGCATTAATAGAAATTTAAAAACTTACATACTTGCTTGACAACATCAATGCACCATAAATTAGTTACATCGTTGACTCATCTATGTTATTTAAAAAGTTGTGTACTGTTCCCTTTTCCTTACTTCGATTTCTTCAATCTTAACACAACTACGCAATTTTATGATGTACCACGGGCTGCAAGAGAGGAGATCACATGTCGAAGTAGATGTTGTTGCATTCGTCAACTAACAACTCGGCGAGAAATCCGCAGTGCATCGATGAAAGGAAGAAGGACAGTGACATCTAGTCATTTGTCACCGTAGACTATTCGAATGCTCGAAATGCCCTGAAGATGGCCTAAGGGCCCGAAAAATGGTCGTGGAAAATAAATAAGTTTAGTGGTACGGTAGACGTGTTTCTTATTATTTATGCTTTATATAACGCTAGTTTAAGTTGATTAATCTGTGCAATATCAAGGAGGAACTTTTAAATAGTTTTTTCTTGAATTACACTTTGTTCTAATTTTTTCTAGACTTAATAATCATGTTTAGGGTAAACTTTAGATTTTTGATACAATTTTATGTGTAACTTCTCGCAATATTTGAACCTATTACTAATTACTACATATGTAAGGGCTGTGGGTATGTTTATATTCCCCAACTTTATTACTATATGATGGAATTCCATCAAATATCATCGGATAAGTTTAATTTTTACTAGTACACAAAATATTTATTTATTCCAGCGACATGTTTCGAGGGACAGGATCATCAGGCACTAAAAACTAAAAATGATTTTTTACTTTTAGTGATGTCACTAGTAGATAATAGATCAGGCACAGAACTACGCAGAAAAGCAAAAATATTGTTTGCAGATGAAGACTCCGTGAGTCGAAACATGTCGCTCAAATAAATATGTATTTCTTGGAACGTGAAAAATTTTAATGATCGTCCATTCCGGTCATATTAACATTAAAGAACTTAAAGGAATGCATTGATATTGTGAAAAGAATGAGGAATTAATGGAGATGTTTATGAGTATGTAAGTGTTCAGCCATTTATTTATTGTACTATATTGTATGTTTTATTATATGTATAATGTATTGATTGTAATTATTAGAATATTTTATAAGTAAACAACTACTACTACTACAAAGTTGCAACTTCAATGCATGACATTATTTTCCAGAATTTTAGGAAAAGAAGTCTTTCAGTTTTTTGACATCATTCGGACATAAAAGTATCGCGATAAATGTGATGAATCATATTTACTGTATCTGAACGTGCGGATTGCAATTCCGCGAATGTTTCTCAAACGTCATTATCTCTGTCGTCGGGTGGCCTGTCCGGGCGACATTTCCACCCGAAAGAGACTGGTGAGATACGAATTTTGCTCCTAATTAAGCAATTTCCAAATCCGAAACCGAATTAAGGCCGCGCCAATTCTGAGAAACACTTTTTTCTACTCGATTCCTCCTTATGCTCGATATCTCTGTCAGACTTATCGTCGGGACCTCTTACCGTTCCCATGAGCCTCATCCGATTATCTTGAGCGTTGATCATTTCATCCTAAAATGTGGCTTTGCCGTACTCGTTCCAAGGCCCTCCGCCGCAACCGTTAATCAACTGAGTGATTCTTGATGTCCATTCGAATTGCCGCCCTGAACATATGCCATTGTCAGATTCATAATTTCCGCGCAAATTACTTCTTAGCCTCGGATCCTATAAATTCCCTTTTACAGGAAGGGATTAATGGCTGGAATGAGCGATGTTTCCTCCGTGAGATTTCTCAATCCACGATATTAACAAGCGATGCGACGATAGGGGCTGTTGTGTGAGCAGTGTTTTTAAAATATGGTTATTACCGACCGGCTACAGTTATGTCCGCTCACCCGGTGCGAAATTAAAAACTGCTACGAATGAATTCCGTTGAAGGCTAATTGTTACGTACCATATAAATAGCGTAAGCTTTTAAAATTTACGGTGAAGAAAAAGAAGGGTTGAGATAAGAGAAAAAAATCTACGGAAGGGTAAGCTTATGTAAAATTCATACTATAGGAATTCGTCTAAGAAGAAGACAATTGTAATTATCTAGCAATACTATCCTATAACAATAGAAAGTAAGTATAGTAAGTAACTACAGTAAGTAGGTACAGTAAATAGGTATAGTAAGTTAGTACAGTAAGTATGTATAGTAAGTGAGTATAGTATGTGAGTATAGTAAGTAAGTATAGTAAGTGAGTACAGTAAGTACGTATAGTAAGTGAGTATAGTGAGTGAGTATAGTAAGTGAGTATAGTAAGTAAGTATAGTAAGTGAGTATAGTAAGTGAGTATAGTAAGTGAGTATAGTAAGTAAATATGTAAGTATATTAAGCATAGAAATTCTAACGTAGAAATATCTGCAATAGATACATTTTATTTCTAAATGACCTGCTTTTATTTGAATAATCCCCCTAGTCATATAAGTGGCTTGTAGAGTAATATTGTGGATGTAGATGAGATGAAAATTGAATTGCATAACGAGAAATTAACATGAATATGTTATTTTGAGTATGAATAACAAAACCATGCATGCTTGGTGAATCGACCACCTGAAAAATATTCTAACAGCAATTTGAGATTGATGATAATATTGGGATGGTCTTAAAATATTATTAGAAAAGTATGCAAATTAATTTCGAGTATATTTATTCCAGTATCTGGATATTAATCGCTTGTCACACCTAACAATCAATATATTAAAATAATCCGCTCTTATTTACTTAATTATCGACAGAATTGTCATCACCAGAGTCGATTTGGAAACCACTTCTCGGATAAATTAATTATTATAATAAATAATGCCAGTATGAGGTGGAAGCAGGACTATATTCACTATCGCCTTGCACATGTTTGGCAATGGATATCATTATCAAAGCAAAATATTTTATAATGATCTTCCTTATAACATAATCTTGCATATCCGTTTGACTGTTTCAAAACAAAGTCAAAAGTTTTCATTTTAAAACAAGCTTTCTACAGTATGACTAATTCTTAAATTTTTTAGTCTACTTTAAATTAAGTTTTTTATTTATAATTCAATTTGTATTTCGTGTGAGATCATTTAATTGCTGTGGTTAACTTAGTAAGGCGTTTTGTTGTATCGAAGCATGAGAAATTCTTGAGGATACTTATAAAACAGAAAAAAGTAAAACCGCTCCTATTTCATTGACTATGGAGTGGAATGTCATCATCATCGCTGCTTTGGAAGCCACCCCTCGAATAAATTAATTATTGTAATAAATTATGTCGGCATCGCCATTACCACTCAATGAATATCATCAATTGCGCCTGTATTACTGGGAAATCCACTATAGTGAGAACTCGCAGCAAATCCTCCATAATGGTCTGATCAATAAGATCCTTCAATTGCTCCTCGAATTGGAGTTAGATGTCTTTAGTTTATGGAGAAACAGCCTTGGCTAAATGAGTAGATACAAAAAATGCCAGATACCCTAAGTCGTTCAGTAAATGTGACATAAAAAGTACGATTTCAATTTTTCTATGGGTATCTTTTTCAGGTGAAAATACTTGGAGAAATATCACTCGTATTCCGCAAAAAGCAACTAAAGATCAAAAATAAAAGCTGTGTCGCTGGAATTTAAAGATCCCTTCCTTCGTTCATAGACCAATCAAATGCTGTTGCGAAATCAATACAATCTGAAGATTATGGGCAAATTTGCTAATCTACAAATGTATTCAAATCTATTTGACGCATTGATCAAAGAACTCTGCATTGGATATCCCCTATGAAAATAGTTGCTATTTTCTAAATAATTGCTACTGGGAAAGTCACATATGATACTTGTTGACCTCTATGGTTTATAAAATACTCTTTCGCTCTCTTTCTTATTTCAAGTTGACATTTAGAAATTGATAAAAATATATGGTTACATACAAATATGCAAGCCAGTAAACTGGTAACCTGTTTTGATACTCAAATTCGAAATTATAGATTTTAAGACATTCTCTGATAATAATGGGGTTTTATACAAACTTGTACGGTTATGAAAAGCAGTCATCTGAAAATATCACGTGCACGATGTGCACGAAGTGCACGTGGTCCCGCCGTTTTCGCCTGAAAATAGATCGTTTATTTATCCTGAATAAGCAATTCCGTTTTAATTAAACAACCCATACTTCGGAAATGAAAACATCTCAACCTTCTCAACTCTCAAAAAGTATCAGAAATAAGTTTTTTCTCGGAAAGAAATTATTAATTTACCTACATGATGACTTCCTCTGTCTTCCTTATTAAATATTGACGCAAATTAATGGGAGACGTTTAATAATCAACGCCGTAATGATATATATATGCCCCTTAAATCGAACGACTTACTAAATGATGGCTTCGAGGCAGGAGATAAGTTACGTATAATGACAGGAAGCATAACATTACTGCCTCGGAAACCTCTAATTATACATCAAAAACACCGTTCAGTTGATCTAACGTGAGGCGTTCTGAATAATAATACGGACTTTTACGTTATGTAACGTTTCTGGCGCAGGAATTAGCGGCTATTCCAACGAGGAATGGAGAATTAATATATTCATCCTTCGAACACATAGCATCCTTTACCATTAAAATTCCCCTTTAAAAATCTTATCACGCGCATATTTTACATCCGAGGAAACTTAAACAATCGTAAGAGATGCTCTTTGACTTGAGTTAGGTTGCTTGAGAATGCTTTATGACGCTATATCCACAGGCAGTCTTTCTTTCCGCTCGTGATAAATGTTTTCCGGGGAATAGCGATAAAGATATTTCCTTCTCCCGCACTCACATATCTTGTGTTAACTTTATCGCATCCAAAGCGGTTGTTGACCTAAGATCATGTTTATTGCCGAGGGAAAGACACGCTAGCGAGGCATTGTTGTAAAATTAAAAATATGCCGACTATCTTCGTCCCTTTATTGTCATCAATTAAAAGGTCTTTCACTAGAGTGGCTCTATTTTTAGGTTGATGATATTTCATTAAATCCCTGCCGAGGAATGGAACAAAGGTAGTAGCCGCGTGATTAGTGATTTCTGAGTAACGCCACGACTGAGGTATTACTTGGTGAATCTCCGACGATGCAAGGATCACTGAGTCATAACTTAAGCCCTATATCACCTCCGCTTCAGCAAAATTAATTCGTCATAAACTCGAAACGATACAGCGTATAATACACCCGTTCTATTATCAGCGATCACGAAGTCGTTCGTTACTTACGATGGGGATTTGTTCCCAAAACTCCCACCGTCTTCATCGACAATTCTTAACTGCCACCCGTATTTGTCTATCGTAAAGATTATATGTCTCCTTCACGTCGAATGAGAGTAAATTACGATAAAATGGTACTTCTGAAAACTGCGTCGTATCTCTCTACATGATTAAAAGACTAATATAGACAAATAATAAAGACAGATATAGCCCGTGGTATGAGTATTATGTTCATGGGAGTGTATAGCATTTGAGAAAAATACTGATTTGAACATACCCATTCTAAATCTGTGCATTCAACTGTCCCCTCATTTAAAAGGTTTAAAAGCAATATTACTGACAGACTATTCAGCCCTGAGCATCAACTATCTTTTTAATACTTGCCATCATCCCTTCTTCTGTTGGTACATTTCTTATACTAGAGCATGAATGTTACTAAATTGGAGTCTGAATATTTCTCATCTTCCGAATATTTTTTTCCTTCTCTTTCTTCAGGCAAATCCATCTACCAGTGTTATAATCGACAAAGATTCCGACAGCCCAAGAAAATAGATTGTTCTACGAAAGCCTCCGGCTGAAGGAATCGTTATAAATAATTTAATTTTCTTAGCTTTAATACTTTTTTATAATTATAATAATTAAGCTTAATTTTCTTATAGTGTACCTCTATCACTAGCTCATTTTATATTCTTTAAACTAATTTGTATAAATAATTCTATTGTATATGTTTTGTATCTTACCGCTCATTGTTTATATATCTATGCTGTATTGCTTTTTCATTTATTTTTTTATTACTGTGGTTTTTTTCACCCACCTTCTCCGTGGATGTTTTCCCGCAACTTGGGGTTTTTGTTTGTCAACCTTCAGTTGCAAAGATTTTTTCTAACACACTACTCTTTCTTTTTGTGTTTGTTTGTATAAATTAGTTAACTTTAAATATTATCGACATACGAGGTTAAATAGAAGAGAGGCCCACCCGCCAATAAAGGGTCCATCTATCTATATATGAATGCATGCACAGATGCATATAATTGCTAATACAAACTCCACGATTTTGCAGTATTTTTAGCGAATAAATCTGCAGGAATGAGTGTATAAGATTCTCGATAAAAGCTTGATAATACAATCATATAAAAATTAATTGAATGCCAATATATGGATATGTTTTGGACACTTTAACTGTTAATGATATAACATTATAGTATGATTTTAACCGGTCATTTTCGTTGCTTCGAGAATCGGTAATTCATACATAATTTACAACTAAAATTGAAATGCAATTCCAGAAATTTTTAAGTAGTAGATTTTGCAGATAGTATGAGGTACGCAAATATGACAGTTATTTAGGTAGTTTGGCGAGATATCAATGTAGAAGAAAATCTCTAAATCGAAGAAATAATTCTTTGAAAAGATGACAAACCTAGAACCGATATTCGTGATAAGGCCTAATCTAGTATTTTGTGGCATGATATTTCATAAAGTTAATTACCATTAATTAGAATTTCAAAATATCCTTTCAAGAATCAAATGGGAAGAATCATCGACTAATTGAGAGCTACTCATTCCATCGGTTTACCGTATGGTAATACTAACTAACCCTCCAATTCGTGTATCTATACAAAATAATAATAATATATGTAATGTATCAATCGATAACTCATTTGAAATAAAATTTTACTATATAATTATAAACGCAAGATCGAATATTTACTTCTGGTAGTTTTCCGGTAACCACTAAAAAATCTAACAGGTTTTAGGGTTAGATAGGGTGGATAGATCAGAGGTATTGTGGTATTTAGTCTCATTTACTATGACAGTTGAGTTTAACCCTTATTACTATTACCCTATCGATATAAGTAACAGTATTTCAAAGAAAATAGATCAAATAAAATTCATAATCCTGCGCTATGAATTCGATCTTTCGGCGAATGTTCTATCGAGCGTTTGCATTTTCCAAATAAAATTGTTGTTGAAGATGGCCGATCTGTGCATCTAACATCCAACGTCCAACATAATATCTAACATTAACATCCTCTTTTATGGATTTCCACTCGGTAAAGCCTGCCACTACCGATTTTATTTGAATTGTTGTTCGTACTTAAATAAGTACAGAAACTGTTGATGCTATCATCATGTATTTAAGCTTTCTACA
Organism: Sympetrum striolatum; assembly: GCA_947579665.1. Lineage (NCBI taxonomy): Eukaryota > Metazoa > Arthropoda > Insecta > Odonata > Libellulidae > Sympetrum > Sympetrum striolatum. The sequence goes on from OX388352.1 coordinate 61,677,029, forward strand.
AATCAATAACTGATTTTATACCGCTTTGAGAATTATTTCTTCTCTTAGATAATTAGGCCTAATCAGGTAAAATACACAAATTCTTTGACTGTTGATAGTTATTCCCTCATAGTCCCACCGATTGATCATAGCATCCAATCCGCTTTTCCAATTATATTTCGAATATTCTCTTGAAGCACCACCTAGGCCATTATCCTTCATTCGATTGACTCCTCACCATTCGCCGAGTAATATATCAATCAGGAGCCACTTTTCCGTCACTGCTCCTTTATTCGACACTCACTTAAAAGAGCACCTTGTGAGACTCGAGTGAGGCTTCACAAATTAAAAGCGAACTCTGACTTCATCTCCACGTGGGTGGAATGCAATGACGAGGATCTCACCCGAGTTTAGGCCTTCATCAAGCGACGGCAGCAAACTTCATCGTGAATTTTCCATAAAGCTAAGTGAGCGTTGAGGTGATAAAAGTTTGAGGAGTCTCCCGATTTTGAGTGAATACCGAGCGGAGTTAATTACTCTCCGATTTAAGCTTTCGGGTTAATGTGTAGTGTCGTGTTGTTGACTGTCTGTAAATAATAGTTTTCCATTGACGCGCGGAGAGATAGCCTCGTGGAAACACGACCGTCGTTTGAAGAAGAGGTCTTGGGTTCAATTCACCGTTGGTAGAGGTGAAAATGAAGACTGACAGGATACCGTAAGCTACCATAAATCCCCACCTATAAAAAAATCTTGAGTGAAGAGTTAAGGGAGAGTTTATGCAATTTCACTCCTTGATGACCGAATAGCGTTTTTAAAATTAAATTCCTTATAGATTGAAAAATCGACCTTACGTGGGGTATATTTGTGGAATCCAAAAATTAATACACAGGTAAAATTTGTGATTATTTTTTTCGTTTATTATTTTCATTCGGTAAAAATTTTCTTTTCGTTTTTTCATGTTCTTTGTATTTCTTGTCAAGAAATATGCACATAAAGTGTTAGATTGATGAAATTTATACGCAAGAATTTTTAAGATTGATGTATATATATTCATTTTCTTAGTTTTAATTTGACTTGTAATTCTCATTTATACTCATTAGAATTTATTTCTAAATAAATATACTAATACTACTTCTTCAGCACTACATGTTTGTTGCTTATTTTTACACGGTGAGTTCTGTGCTGTTTTCAAAATGCATTTTATTATATTTTTTGATGTGATTCTTTTGTGCTATTGACGTTTTGTCTTGTTTTGATAGACCTTAGTCAGATGGGACCCGCCTTTGCTGAATTATATTTTTTTAATATGCGTCGTAGTAATTCCAACTCACAGCGAACGCGATTTTATAAAATATTATGGCAAAAATATTTCTCCAAATTATAGCAAGAACAAATGGCCTATATTGGTTTCTTTTTACGGATAGTATATGGTGCGCTAACATTAAAATTGTTTAGGTAGTTCAGTTTTATTACACCCCCTGCCATACGACTTATGGTGGCTCACGGGGTATTCATATAATTTTTTTAAATGTAGAACGAGACTCATGGAAACATAACTAACATAATAAACTACAATAACACGGCCAAAAATTGTGGTATATTGATCTTGTGAAGGGGGTATTGCGAGGGTTTTCTTGTAATTTGAAGTCTCTGTTTAACTCAAATAAATGGTCCCAATAAAAATGAAACAGAGTCGGGATGGATGTTTTCCTTCAACTTCTGAGCCTCTTGGAAATAAATCTTCATCGCTCAAAGAGCGTTTTTTCCCTCAGGGGGATTAAACTTACCAAGGATTAATTTCACTTCCATATGCTTCTTACTTCGTAATTAAAGAATTAATATAATCGATGTGGGCTTAATTAATAAGTTCCAAAGAAAGAAAATATGTAGCCATAATGATTTTTAACAATGCTAATCTAGTTAGTGCTATCTTAATAAAACAGTTGATCATATCGTCTACCATTATGAAATATGATGTGTTACCTAGAAAGCATTGTAGAGTATTGAGCAGGGGTTCCCAACGTTTTAGCAACTGCGTACCAATTGAAATTTTGGCGTACCAACAGCCCTATATCTTTTAGAAACATATATTTACTCTTTGGAGAGAAATGAAGAATACAATTAATCATCTTGGAGCAAAGGTTGGGAAATTTGTTAGATGCTTGATTAACTGAAGTAATGTTTAAAACTAATTCATGGTAGTTCGAAGAAAAAGTATTAACGCTCCTTTCGAAAATGTCTGCTGAGAAAATATTATAGAGAACACAAGCTCAATAATATAATTTCCTTCCACTAAATTTTGGTGATGATTTAGCATTTAACTTGTTCGATTCCATGTAATAAAAGCAAAAATCTTTATAGTCGCATTCGATACCAAAATAAGTGCCTCAGCTTCCCAGCTGACCAAAAAACATAAGTCTAACCCTTTCTGGGAACGCATGTTCACTATATAATGGAGACCTCCTGGTGGTCTCCACTCAGCGTCCATTGACAGCGCCTATGTCCGAAATATCATCCGTAAAGACCACATGAAGAGAAGCCCCTGGTCTTTCAGATATTGGTAAACCGAGTCGGAATGAATACCTGCAGAGAGGCGCCAACCGCTTGACTACCACGAGGTGGTTACAAATCCTGCTGGAAGGCTCCAAGATGTGAATAGATAAGAACAACGGAAACAACCTTCCCTAAACTTTCCAAACGGCGTAGCATCGTAATTTTTCTCGGAACGACCACCCTCAGGAACAATTAGAATTGTTTGATAACTTCTCCAACCGTGATACTGTTATCAACACGGAAATCTTCTTCCTTGCTGTCATCCATTATAAGATTTTTCCTTCTCCGTGACTTAAATCTATCCACTCCACTTCCAACTTATACCCTTTCTCCTCTAAAAAAAACTATAACGGAGTATTTCTGAGGTGCATTACTTCAAGATTTTATTCTCCTTCCTGCGCCAATTGAACTTTTTTATATAAATAGTTTATAAAATAAATTCAGCCTCGGCAAAAGTAAAACCAGAAATATACATATCCAACTTGCAAGTACAAACTTGTATTTAATTCCGAATATGTATTTAGAAGACAATTTTGTAGGCGGTCCAATAAAATGTAAGTTTAAATTTGGATTATTGATTATATGCATGATATTCTAAGAAGTTAATTACCATTAATTATAATTTAGAAATATTCTTTCAAGACACAAGTGAGAAGATTCTTCGACCAATCGAGAACTACTCATTGCATCAGTTAGTCTCTAATGCATATATACGAAATCTATAATTACCAATTGATACCCCATTTGGAATGGAATCTTACAATCTAATTATAATCGCAAGGACGAATATTTACTTATCACCGTTTTATGGAAGTCACTAGAAAATCAAACGGATTTAACAGTTAGATAGAAAGGAACGAACAGAGGAATTGTGGTTTTTAGTCACATTAATTACGAGTGTATGACGGTGGAGTTTAACGCTTACACTAAAAATTCGATATAAGTAACAGTATTTCAAATGAAATATAGAAAATAAAATTCATCACTCTGCGCGATTTTCCGGCGAATGTTCTATCAAGCGTTTGCCTTTACCAAATAAAACTGGTACTGTGAACTGTGTTGTTCATACCTTAATAATTACAGAAACTTTCATGACGCTATACTCATGTGTTAAGGTTACCACAAATCAATAACTGATTTTATACAGTTTAGATAAGTGTTATTCTCTTAGTTAATCAGAATTTTGAAACGTTGATTCGTTACTACAACCACATTCTATATGTTTCTATATACTAGCCGCTAGTGCGTATGGCAAAGGGTGTAATAACACCACCATTACTCAATATATGTATTACATTATTATCCTTCTAAGATATTTTACACCCGGCGGAAAAGTATAGTTACCCTGCCGCAGGCAGACACCCGAGAAGACGTCAAAAATCGTATTATAAGAAGACTGTTAAATTTAAACGGCAAATTAAGCCTAATATTGCCCGTGAGCTTCACTCAAACTGGCGCACTTATGTTCGCGTTACCTCATTACTGTACACTTGGCATTACCATGAAGAGTTACGTATGAAAACAAGAAAATGTTCGGCGATGGCCTTACTATTTGTTAAGGATTGTCTGGAGAAAATCACTGAGCGTTACCCGCATGCTATGTGACTTAGGATGAAAATCTTTTGCGAGAAGCATATCTAAACTTGGCCAGAATTCGCTCAGTAAATTCAGAGATAGCACGTTCTCGGAAGACGTTGCAGATATTTTGCGTCCACCCTGCCACAGAGGCCGATCAGATACCGCGAGAAAAATCAGGGAAATATATGCAAGGCAAGTCGTTTCAAAAATTCATTTTTTCCGCAAGCGATGCGCGATAGTAGCCAACTAGGGAGAGAAAGTTTATGCGTGTAACCCCTGCCATACACCGGCTTTCAGAGTACAGGTGTTGATGAAGAGCTTATGTTCATAAGCTCCCGCTTCTTTTTGTAACAATTATACTCATCGCAACAAATCTACAGATAAAATGATATTATTACATTCAACAAGATCGAGTGCTTGCTCATATCAGATTTATTTGTCTGAAGATGTCGATGTATTGACGAAACTAGTCGCTTTTTTAATGATTCTACGGAAATTACTAATTGTGTTTTTATTTAGTAAGGCTCCTTTCCACAAAGTAGAGATTGGTGGTATCAGATTCATATAATTTCTTTATCAGAAAAATCGCATAAATCTAATTATGGAATTTGAATGTTATTTAAAAAAATAAATTGAATGTTAGAATGGCTATGTTAATATTTATGTTCCTAGTTTCTCACGACTTCTTGGAAATGAGCTGATGTCCGTACAACAGAGTCTCATTACGTAATCAAATGAACCGATCTCCCGCTGTTAAAATAAATTATCCTTTGAGTACGAGAGTATAAATTACTAATTATCTACCATAAATTTAAAGAATTATTCCCTAGCTCACAATCATGCAATGATAATAACCAACTTTGAACTCCAAATATCGCTTAGTTGTGCATCTTATTTCTAAACAGAAGGCGATGAAGTTCAGTCGCAATCGCACATGATGAATGGCAGTTGGAAACCTCACTTTCTCCTATTTCAACTTCATACTTTAATTGAAGCATTCACTCCCATTCTAGAATTAAAATTGGTGACGTAGACATCATGTCCTTTTAATAATAATTCACCTCGCAGAACAAACTTGCCAACTCGACAACACGAAAGCTTTCACGGCACACCTAGGACCCGCCCTGGCCCCACCGCCCTCCCAACGCAAACTTCAGGAAGCTTCAAGTAGCTCGAAACGTATCCGCATCGAAGACAGCCACCAGTAAACGAGCCTCGCCTCCGCCCTGAAAAGCTCGCACCTGGCTCCCAGCTAACAACCACCCGAATCAACACCGAAATCACGAACCCGGAAAAAAATCCCTTTCAATTTTCCCTATTATTTCGATCGGAGTAACTCCAACAAATAGCTCCGCGCGTGCCTCGAATGCAACCTTTTCGCTCGCCTTTCTAACACTCGCCTCTCTCGACCACACCTCGCCGGCCATCCGTCTTCTCCCTTCCACCGGGCAAGAGCTTCTCACCCTCCCTTTCTGAGGCATCCGTGAAGTAATTACCCGGTGGTTAGCGAGCAGGCACCTCCCTCTTCACCCTCCCACTACCACCCTTATCTCGACCCAATCGCTTGCCCATTCATCAAGCTACCTCCACCCTGCTCCTCCTCGTCCTACACCATCGCTTTTCTTACCCTCGTCCCACGACTTTGGCAGCTCACACGTCGCGGGAAAAGATTCCCCGTGTTACATCCTAGTTCCCTGCCACTTATCCCATTGCGTTGGAATTTGCTAATCGTCCCGAGTCCGCAATAAGATTGCGTGTATCGGAACCTGTTTGCTGAATGTATAAAGTATGAAAGGTGCTCGGGTGTCGCGGGTGCAGCAATTATTCCGCTTATGCGATAAATTCTTCGGGGGCGATCCGTCGAGGATGCTTCCTCTTCTCTTTCTTCGGGGGGAAGTGTCGCTTGCCTTCTTGACCGAGTGATTGAGGAGTTTCTCCCCGGGATTGGTGTATGGCCGGTTGTTTTTCTCCCTGCTATCGACTCCCCTCCTGGGTGTGAGCAAGCTAAAGGTTCGCGATTATATCTCGTCTTGAGAAGGGCGACGCGACAGTCGGCAACATCGGCCTCGAGGCGGTAACGCGCGTTCACGCACTTCTAAACGAGTATAAGTAGCGTGGATATCAAGGACGGGGTGAAATGGCGACATCAACCAATGGGTTAGTTCCAATTAAAGAAATCATAATCTTAGAGACCTTAAATCTAGAGTTAAAAAATTGTACACAACTTTAAATGCAAATTTAGTTGAAAATAATATTATGAAACGACTATGGTGCTCTGCCGTCAGGAAAAGAGATAAAAGATTAAAAGGTACTACAAAAGACATGCGATATTTAGAAAGCAAAAAAAAAGATAAGGATATACATTTAAAAATAAAGAAGAGTTAAAAAGATAATAAATAAATTGAGGAATAAAACGACTATAAATAGCATGGGTATCAAGGACGGGGTGAAATGGCGACTTCAACCAATGGGTTGGTTCCAATTAAAGAAATCATAATCTTAGAGACCTCAAATCTAGAGTTAGAAAATTTTACACAAGTATAAATGTAAATTTAAGAGAACTGACAATGATATTGTTTAACAACTGTGGTGCTCTACCGCCAGGAAAAGAAAGAAAATATATTAAAAAATAAAAAAGACATATGTGATACTTAAAAAGCAAAAAAATGATAAGAAGTTCTATTTGAAAATTAAAAAGAATTTTAAAAACCAATTAATAAATCGAGAAAAAAAGAACAAAAATAAATAAATAATCAAAATGGTCTTATGACGGCAACAACTTATTAGTATTAAGGTTGATTTTAAGTCGATCCTAAGTTTTCTCAATGTAAATGGAAGTTCATCAAGTTAGTTAAAAATTAAACTGCTCAAACATTCGGTTGTGAATGTGATAGGTTTTATTGTTACCATCATCATTTAAAATATGACAAGATTGGATTTTAATATTTAATGGTAGATGCCTTATAAATTTGGCTCGAAATAAATAAATCATTATTAAGATATCCTTTGAAAATTACTTTTACATAGCATTGAAATAAATTTGTGCGCTTATTTTAAAATGCTAAACTTAATGAAGAGAAAAAATTCTACCTTTTAAAACCTCGAATAAAATGTAACTTTTAATCTATCTTACTCCTTTTTGATAAATTCAGAAAAAATCTAAAATATTAGTTGCACAGTCAAAGTGATATACTGTTTGAAGCATATCTTAAAATCTGGCTTTAAATAAGAATAAAATTCTAATTTTCTTAGATTTAAAATACCCCGATTAGACATTAAATTATTTTTCTTTTATTGGAGAAAGGAAAAACTGGTCGGTAGTGCTGGGGGAGCAAGTATCGACTCTATTTACATAACCTTTATTTGAATGTATACGAATTATATAATTCATTTTAATAAAATGAAAAGGTTTCCCATAGGATAAAAGCAAAGGTGTTTGATCCATGCTAAACATAAGACACGGGCGCTTATCAAAATCGTATCTCTCACTTTCATTAAATGGCTTCGAACATACTTTCTACGAAAATAAAAACAGCAATATTTTGCGTCAATAGTGAATCTCTACTTTTGATTATTTATGCAATACGTTGTAATCGACCGAGATAAATGCTTCGTAAATATGATATCTCAATTTTTCACTCGAAAGCCTTAAAAAATTTAAACATTGACAAATCGCGAACATATTTCTGCAGAACAGATATGCCAAAAACAGTTTCCAAACCAACGGTGACGCAAACTGTACCCAGAAATTCATTAACTAAAAAGAAAAATTCTGAAACCTCAAAAAAAAATAAATTTTTTAATCACTCTCGCTCCTTTCTGATCCATTCACATAACTTGATCAATCTCTACTTTGCATGATCACCTTTTGTATTTGAACTATTTTGCCGCTTCGTTTTTGTTCCATTACATTCTGTTTTGCTTCATGTTTTTCATTTTTTTCTTTTGTCTAAATTATTTTTCTGTACATTTTTCTACTCTTTATCCAATGCTGTTTATGAATTTAGCTCGAAATAAATACATAAGCAATCCTTTGGGTAAAATTTGAGGGATAATTTTACATCGAATTGATTTTTATTTGTTTAATTGTTCTCAGATGCCGAAAAAACATTTCTGGTAAAGAAATAGAAAAATTACCAACCATACTGTCCAAGTAATGCACCGATAAGTATCGTTTTCTCGTTAGTTCGTGATTCTATTTTCTTCAAATGAAATTTTAAGGTGAAACGTAAAATATTTGGAGATATAAAAGGAAGTAGATGGAAATCCTTTTAAATAATTAACCTCCCAAGTCAAGAAATTCAGGTTCCTTCATATAGATAAAAATCCAAAATATTAGGCACACAGTCAAAGTAATTATTTGAACGTTTGTTCGAAAGACCTCGTGATATCTGGTTTCGAATACGAATAAAAATGGGTTTCGCGGTGCTGTTTAGCATACTGAAAATTTAGTCTACCCTGTAACTCGTTAGTTAGGTATGCACCAGAATCATTCAAAATTAAGAATTTCAGATTTAGATCATCCCTTCTCAACGTTCCCTACTCTACCAACTTGCCATCCTTCTGAAGAATGCGGGACAATCCTCAAAACACATTTCTTCTCTCCCATGGTTTGTATAGATACTTTTATGAGTCAACGTAATACTGAAGTGAAAAATGTGACTTGGCTGGGACTAGAACCCAGGTCTCCCACTTTCCGGGCTGAACCACTGAACTACCGAGCCACGTCCTCCTCACTTCTGATGTGGGATACTTTTATTAGCAAAGTAATGGAAAAGCAACGTTTCTTTTCATCCAGCACTCCGCCTTACTTTCCAGTTTTTGCTTTCCTTTTTAAGTATTTTTTGATTTTTATCCATACCTTTTCGTTCATTTTGAGAAGGAAAATCCTTAGATTAGCCGGGATTAACAAAGCATGGAATTCCGCGGAGGGCTGAGGTGAACTCAATGCCAGGTTTAAACTTCCTACATATATATTGGACGTGGCGACCATAGCTTAAAGATCAAAGAACGCGAACAAAAAAACAGACAATGCGAAGTACTGTACTGTACTGCGAAAAACTGTAGAAACTTTTAAAATTAAACTTAAATCTATTTTTACATTTTAAACTTTGTGATGTTAATAATTGTGATATTAATTTTATATGATTTATTTTGCAAATAATTGTAATATTAATGTTATATTATCTATTGTGTAAATAAGTTTACTATTAATGTTATATTATCAACTGTGTATGTATATATGAAATTCATTTCCTGCGGGTGGTTTTTGGAGGGGTTTTCCTCTCGCCTTTGGGCGAATACTAGGCAATCCTTCGTAATATAGTTATTCCCTCTCAACCGCTGCCACTGATGGCGTAATCGCAGCGTCATTTGAAAATAAATAATTTTGAATCCTTCAGCTTTCATCGATTTTAAACACATCAGCTTTTTCCGTTTTAAAAGCGAATTGACAAATTAGTTAACAAACCACTAATCGATGGAAATCTAATCATGGAAAATATTTTAAAACTTATTTTATAACTTATTTTGGTTCAATGCGGAGAGAAATTCATATTTTAGCCTGAAAAAAACGCTAATTAACAGACCCTGGGATGTAGTTAAAACACACCGTTATAGATTTAGGAAAATTTTATCAAGCTTCCATTATGCAAAATTTACATCAAGTAACGCCACCAGCAGCTGCTCATGTTTAAACATTTCATTGTGGGAATCATATTTCTATCATCATACATCTCTGGAGCTGCTCATGCATATTCACTTCATCGTTAAAATATAATAGTTCATTTTACGGAACGTTAATGAATTGCTCGCTCAATATTCATGGCCTGTGTGATTTGAAATGTTTAACTCGCTAATGGACCAGGTTAGCGACCAACTTCTTCGCTTCTTGAAATTAAAGGACTGAGTATGTCTAGAGTTACAAGTTTGTTGCCAATTTACCACTGAATATTCCACTAGTAAATTGAAGAGCAATATAATAATAATATTTTCATTTCACTTTCCTATATAATGCATTCTATAATATATATAACAAAACCAAAAAGTGAAATTTAAGCATCCCAGAAGATAGTTATTTTATAGGGATTGCCATCACTTTAAATAGATATTGACATGTTTTTTGGCATACATATATAACAAAAAATGTTTTATGTAAAACACTTTGAGGTTATGAAATAAACAAAGTATAGTGAGATTTAAATAACAAAATGAAAAAGCACTAGAGAAAAATAGAAAAAAAACAATATACATAATTACTTTATACATAATTCTATATACCTTTGCAAAAAGAGCCAATTCTTTAATTAAGCAATAAACATTCTTTCGCTGGGAGTGGTGAATACATGTTTTGGAAGTGAGGAGAACAACTTGGTTCAAAATATCAAAATATATTCCAGTTTATACCTCCATTTTTTCGGGTCTCTTAATGGTTGTTAATTCTGAGGAGAAATACGAATATTAGAGCTTGCGTTAAAATTCAAAAGATCAACTTTTATGAGAGCACTACTTCCATGGGAGAGAATTTACAAATGATTCCTTATAATTTAGGCTTAGATAATAATTAGGATCAACAAATATACGATCATGATATTTAATACGATAACGATAAATAACGCTTGATTTAGCAACAATAACATTTGCTTCATTATCTGCACTTTTAAATTGGCCATGTGCGCATTTCACTATGTGAGCGTTTGTCGTTGGGCGCATTTATGCAGGAGTTTTGTCAATGTAGGCTTTTCTCATAGTGGGGTTTTATCGTGTGGGCATGTATGTCCGCTCTCGAAAGAATAGATTTTCTATAATACACTCTATTTACCATCATGAAGGCACAGATTCCTCCTATTTAAAATGCACGGGCCCATGTATTTTAAATGGGAGGAAATTGCGCGACGTTGCAAAATTTGTGTAAAATAATGGAGTTGGTCAAAATTTGATTTTTTTTCATTATTTAGTAACAGTGATTCCGGACCCGACAGCAAGATTGATTTTGGTTTATTTATAATATAGTTGCAATAAACAAAAAGATGTTACATTTCAAAGAAGTACAGCATTTCTTTCCGTTGTATACATCTAGATTAATACCCTACAAGCCGCCTTTCGGCGTGTGGCAGGGGGTGTAAACACCAGTTGAATCTAAACTACTTCCTTATTCGGGTATTGTCGTGTATCGTTCGCGGAAAGAATGAATTTTTAAAACGATTCGTCCTAGCATCTATTTCTCTTAACTTACGGTCATTATCGGATGGACCGAGGTAGCAGGGGGGTTGCATGATACCGATTGTATCTTCCGAAAATGTAGTTTCCCTGAATTTATTAAGCAATCGCAGCCTAGCTTCCAATCTCCTTTCTTTCAAGGATTCCCAACCTACGTCTGAGAGCATTTTCGTAACGCTTGCTTTATTATCGTAACATTTCTTAACAAAACGAACCGCTTTACGCTGCACTTTCTCGAGTTCGCGAGTACACGTTTCATCCGCCGGATCCCATATACTTGCCGCATATTCCAGAAGGGGTCTGACCAAGGTAAAATAACATCGCTCTCTCACCTTTTCATCGCATTTACTGACAATACGCTTTACAAAGCCAAGCCTTTTACTTGCTTTGCCACAGATTTTTCGAATATGCGTGCTCCAATTTAAGTTATTAGTAATGTTGATCCCGAGATATTCAACTGAATCTACTACTTTGCTATTAATTCCATTAATTTTTACCGGTGATTTGGACGCAATTTTTTCTTTTCGAAGAAATTAACTACGGATCATTTACCTACGTTAATATCTAATTCCTATTTTTCGCACCACCTTTGGATGAGGACTAAATCGGTTGAGAGAGATGTTCGGTCTTCCTCGTTTGTTATTTCCCTATATATAACCGAGTCATCCGCAAATATCCTCACATTGCTAACTATCTCGTCACTCAAGTCATTGATATAGATCAGGAAAAGTTCAGTCCAATTACACTGCCTTGAGGTACGCCAGAGGTAACTTTGGTGCTATGGTAGATACGGGTGGGATACGAGATATGGTAGATACGGGTGCTATTAATTCTCTAATTCACGAAGTATGGGATTTTTTACATCAATATCAGCTTTAAACTTTTTATTTTCGTTAGTGTTAACACTTAGGCAGGTAAAATATTTGAGTGAAATTTTAAAAGAATTAAATGGAAAAGCCGAGAATTTCTCGCACAGTGCAATCAAAAAGTAGTCGCCGGTTACTTTTCGTTCAATTGGCCCACGAAAAAACATCCAGCGGGAAAGTTCCTGAGAAAATAGTGAATTTATTATCTGTCCAAGTCCGAACCCTTTAATATCATAAGCAACTTTGGAAAGACAACTTTTCTTACGGCAGTAAACTATGCTTTAAATAGTTTCCCTGAATTTATTACTCTTGGAATGGACAAATCCCGAAATCAACTTTTCCGGAGTTCGCACCCCAGCTCATAATACACCCTTAAAATCCAACCGAAGTTGCTTTTATTAAATAGCATACAAGTTATGATATTTGTCGTTTCCTGCAATCTTACGGGAAAAATTCGTACATTAGGACTAAGATACTGTTCCCGATAACTACAATTGTATGACAGGGTAACAATCGTGCTTAATGACAAACGTGATTAGGAGAATGAAAAATCACGAGAGGCAAATATTCAAAGCAGCCAGCGGAGTGGGCAGCTTTCAACACGACGACGTCTCAAGGTGATAAAGGTCAGCACATCGAAGGCATATCTGCAATTGAGAGAATTTCTTTACAAGTTCACTATGTTACTTCGGAAAAATAACTAGTTCTTCTCATGAGAATAACCAATGATTCTAAAGACTATAGGTGTATTTTAGCATGTTTGAAGTGATGAAATATTATTGCTCTCTTTCTATTTTATAATTAGCTCGCAGTGGAAACCTAGTAGAGCTATTTCGTTACGCTCACAACCATAATTCTAATATAAATTAAATTTAGAATGCAAAGTTATCAAAGAAGAGAATGAGCTTATGAGCGAGACAACTTTACGACGTACTGAATTCTCGTAGTGTTCTCTGAATATTTTTAACTTGACTATTGGAACTCGCTATCTCTGAAGTTAATGTCAAAGGCTTAAATGAGTTCAGCCTGTGAACACGTTTGCCAAGAATTTCAAACTGCAATCAAAACGTAATAAATTTGTAAAAATAACGTGCAGCCAAAGTGGTAGTCTGAAAGGATTAAGTTCTTGAGGCAAGTAAATTTCTTATCGCATTATGAAATAACTCCTTACTTTTCTAGCTCTATATCACACACGGAATCATACCTCACGCAAGGACATTTTCTTCACTCCATCCATCATGTTTTTCGTGATCGATCTAGATATATGTTGGAAACTAATAGAGTGATGTATTACGTCGTTCAAACGCATACTTTCCACGTACATTTCAATATTAATCGATCCTCTTTCAATCCCCGATTACTACTGTACGATTATTTCAAGTTTAAATGCAAATATGAAAATAACATTCGCCCCATTCCATTCCCGCAATAATCGCTTCTGACCTTTGAAGAGATCATTACGCCTGTCGAAGATTAAATCGTGTATAGGGGACGGTTGTCAATCCCTCTTCTTGATGTATTATCGCTTTACCTAGATAAGGCGATAATCTTCGACGATGTGACTGGTCAGCTATCAACGGCGAACGCATTACTCAGGTGTCGAGTTAATTAGTAGGATTGTATTCCAGATCGCACTGAAGGGAAGCAATCAATAGCTCGTCAGCTTAACGAGCTGACTGAAGAGAGGTTGTTTGCGAGTTTTCTCACAAGTGGCGCCAACTTGAATCGTAATATGGCAAACAGCGAGATGATAATACAAGAATTCCGGAATCTTTCTCTTCTATTCGATTTGCGTCCTTCCCTTTTTCACCCTGGCTTATAAATAGAAGGTAAAAACAAATCATTTATCGCCAAAGAACAAAGGCATTTGGATTGATACAAAATTAATATATCTTTCGTTTGACCACATAGGAAGAAAATGTTTACATTCTAAATTCGAAACTTGATGGAATAAAGTACAATTTTTTCCGTTTCAAAGAAAAGACTAGCTATATTTTTTAAAGTATTCATAGGAGTTGAATCATTAGAGGAATTATCAAACATAGTCACTATGGCAAAATTTCATGGCAGAAAAGACCATAGACATAAAGTTAAATTGATAAAACAGAGAACAGACATAGTAAATTCTCCTTTCTAAATCGTGCGATTTCAGATTGGAATGATTTGCCTGCAGGAGTCTTGGAGCCCTTTTCAAAACATCATAGGGAGTTTTTAAAAAGATTGAGTAAAAATATTAAGGACGAGTGAGCTCGACGTTGACGAGTACAGGTAGAGTAGGGGATTGCCTGGTAGGGTGATCCCCAGGTATCCGCTACGGTAGCCATGAAGTAGCCATACTGGGAACCCTGAAAAACGTGTATTACAAGGGAAGGGAAATATTTGACAAATTTTTGATTATGTAAATTTTTGTATTAAAAAATGTACAGATAGGATATATGTATGTATGTAAAATATATGTCATATGTGTTGCCACCGGACGATTAGTCCATTTGCGACATTTTTTGTAATAATAATAATAACAAAAACTTGAATTGAATCATCTCTTGGGAGAACTAAGCTATCTCATATCAAAACGACTACTTAATTCACGAAAAAGCAGACGAAATAACAGTGTAATTATTGAAAAATACATCAATAGCAACTCACAAGAAATGTTTTTGGTGCCCTATAGTAATAAGATGAGCGTGTACTTTCAGGAGCTATAATGTTGTATAAGCTATATGTACTTCTAACGTATCAATACGTTGAAGTGAATTAAGATGAGATAATAGAATGATGAGTGAAGGCTACGGAATTTTTTACAATTAACTTTTCGTAGGATTCGATTCTATCACGCAAATCAAAATACACAGAATAGTAAAACATTAATGGATGTGTATCAAAAAAGCATAAAACCTAAAAAATTAAATTATATTTTAAGGAAGACACATGATTCTGATGTTTTAATTGGTCCATTTTATACAATAATCAATTAAATCTGGGTCGATGCATACTTTTAAAAACGTACTGTCTAACTGAAACCGTACTCGCTGTTGAAAACCTCTTTACCTTACAAGTTCAAAAATACAATAGTAGTAATAATGTGCAGAAAAACCCTCTTCACAAACTTTTCAGGGGACCGACTAAAAACTGCGCTACAATCGGGGTGAGACTTTAATGAAAACTTTCATTTCCTGCGCGTTTGAAAACAATATGGTAGGTGTTTTGGCTCTCAAACGTCCAAATAAATATTTTACGCTTCGAAAAAAAGAGGGATCTTTGTTTGCTTAGTTTTTCACAGTGGAGGATTGTCATTTGTCGAGAACATTTGATCCCTAAGATTGTGAACCATTTCGTCATACTTTAAAAATAGGTTAGATTTTCGGACGACGTTATTTCTCCGATATTTAATTGGTCATTTTTCACTCCACAATAAAAATTGTTTACCAGGTAAGCAATTAGGGAGGAAAGCCTCTCCAAGCCTACGATAAACAACCCGCCAAACACTGCACTGTTTACACTCTGGATCACTCTATGCGTAATCAACTTTCGATCGCTACGAAAGAAAGTAACATCAAAGAACTTTTTCATCAATATTCTGCTTAAATCGATTTAAAACTCTACTAATCCATTATCAGGTACCAAAAGCTTTTGAGGAGGATACGATACGTCTAGGCAAGGTTTAGAATTTAGTAGTATGGCCATGGCTTCTTCATTGTGTCAGAATGATGTATGTGGAATCAATGAACAACAGTTTTCATATCATTAAATAAGTAGTGGCATAAAGATTGTACTTTAATAAGTGATGACAAAGCAAGAAGCTTTCATACTAGCACAGCCATGAAGAAGGGTGTGGTGAAAGTAAATTAAAGATATCTTTCTCTCTGTTATGATCAAAAATTCAAAAGAAAACAATGCATTCATAAAAAAATGTCAACAGAAACATCTAAATATAATTAATTTGTAGGTAAATTATTCAATTTTCCTTATAATATAGCAGAATTATTTTGAGAGCTATATTTTAGTAGAACTTAATTTAATTCAATGAAACAAAATCTGTCTGCGTCTACAGAAAAATTTTAAGTCTGACGTTCTTTTATAGAATTTAATATAAGTGGGTTTCATCAAATATTGCAAGAGTTAATTAATAACTTTTATTCAAGCCTTCTACAATAAACTGTTATGTTAAAAATTTGTATTTTAACTACAAATTTGTCTTAATCGATCCATCTATACGTGGTTAAAGACCACTCTAATGATCATCGTGCTCTTCGAATCCAAGAAATATGATTTGATAGCTCCTACAACTCGGAAACATTCCTTTCTAATGATAACTGTTACATGATTCATCATTTTATCATCGGTATGCCATATTGAGATTAATATGATTAAGCGCCAAATTTACCTCCTCCGTGCAATCTACCATTCCAATAGTGTGATAATGTTCCCATAAGAACATGTATATTCAACTGAGTCGAGTCCTATCTATAAACTGTGCTTTCTTAATGGCCCTTCGACATCTATTTTCTTGGAATTGAGAGCCTTCGAAGGAGAAGTAGACCTGACACGCGAACCTTTGATTGCGTGCTGTAAGTCCATAATTCGTGTGGGAAAATTCTACGCAATATAAAGGAGCTGAGAATATTATTTATTTTGATACGCTGTCTTAAATTTCCTCGAGAGACATCGACAGTGGTCAAATACTGTTCGCTGGGAAAATCTGAATTATTTTATCTTCAGAAATTCCATCGTCTTCACGAGCGTAAATATTATTTTGTTAAATATTGCTACCCTTTTCATTATAGGGAGCTGATTTATTCAAATTTTAAGTAAAATATCACTTCCTATGCCTTCAGCAATTGAATTCTTACATTCTCTCTTACATTCTCTTAATTTCCTAAATAATTACATTTTTTGTTTTATCTTATGTTTTTAGGATATTTATTATTTTCTCATAGTTTACTATTACAATTCTTCCTGTTTTGATTTGATTTTATTATTTTTGTAATTTTGTTTAAATGTTTTATCTTACGTTTTTGTGATATTCACTATTTTCTCATGGTATGCTGCTGAAACTTTTCCTGTGTTTGATTTTATTTTATTTCATTATCCTTCTTTGTAATTTAGTTATAGTACTGCTTTTGTAACTTCCCTATTAGACACAACTTTTTTTGCATATTTTAGCTTGTACAAGGTGCTCACTGGGAACCGCATGGTTCCCTCCCCTCTACACAATAGGACCTTCCCAACCGCCACCCCCCCACTACTTGCCGTGTACTACCAAATCCAAAAACATGCGGTTCCCGGCAAACACCTTGTACTATCAGTAGTAATGCGCAGGTTTTTTACAATCCCCTTTTTTACACTACACTATGAGAAGATAATAAATATCACAAAAACATAAGATAAAACATTCGAACGAAATTACAAAGAAAATAATAAAATCAAATAAAAAAACTGCAATAATCTAGTATGAGAAAATAACGAATATCACAAAAATAAATATAAAGATAAGAAACCCAAAAAATCTATTTTGAGTAATTTAACAAACCGGCAGCTTGGTAATCACCGTTGACGACCAACGCTTTGCACGCTAAGTGATAATGCGGATGAAGAGGTAGAGGGTCCGGTCCAGAAAAGCCAATTCGGAGGTGTCATAGGAGAGTCGATACGCTGACAACGTGTCAGCCATGGTGAATGACTAGCCTATATCCCTCAAATGGTTGCAATGCCACGGTCTTCACTTTATCGAGAACGGCAGATATATTTTACTGACTTATCTTAACGTAGTTACTCCTTTGGGAAAAGGAAAATGATATGATATCCTATTCCTCTAACCTTTTTGGTTTTTTGATTTCTTGGTGTTGAAGCTAGCCAGCACAAATGCTTTTAACCTGCGGAATTTGCTAACTAGAGTTGATCATGCATTATAAATAAGTAAGCTAGCGGAGGATACAAAGGAAGAAGATGAATTAGTCAGCTAACATTCAAAACTTGTATGGAATCCGGCTAAAACAGTGGATAGCTGGCCTTACATCGTAGAATAATTCGATTTTGGCCGTAAAAATACGTAACATGATACGAAGGATAGATAATAATAATAATAATACAGATTACATTACGCCTAAAATAACATTAATTTTACTAGCGATAAAATGTTATGCAATTGATGGCAAAGTATAATAAATTAGCTTAGTTAAAATTAATTTTTAGGTGACATACAAGCCGCAGAATCTTTCCCAAATTCATGGCTTATTTTTGCTATAGCTACAGGAAGCTTCCAGGGGCAGCTGAAAATGCACGTTTCTTCATTCTGAATTTTCCTTTTCTTTGCGACTTGCTGGTTATCCTCACGAGGCTACGCAACTTCAACAACCTTATGCTTCCTTTTTCTATAGATTGTGTTAGTACATCGCCAGCTGATTGTAAACAACTTCTACACTTGTATCGGAGCGGATGGCTGGATAATAGACATTATTCTAAGCTTTGGCAGATTCTCAAAGATAGGTATCATACCCAATATGAATGCCAGAAAAAATTCATTGTAGTTTCTAATACACGAAGGAGCTTGTTATGTTACATTTAATCTCAATAATGAAAGTGGAATCTCTATCACCAGCATGCATACCTGAGTGCTTTTAGAAAAAGGAAGCATCGTCACATGACGCGACTTCCGCTTGACTACTGCAGGAAGGCTCATTCACCGGAACGTGTTACAAAGTAATGAAAAGCAAAAACGAATTCATCAATTCAACAGGGGGCGAATAAAAACTGCTCGATTAGCCCCTACACCTGTAGAAATATCTTAAGAGGAAATCTAGAGTGAAATATACGAATGAGTTCAGCGAAGTAAATCTCCTGCCCCACTCCGAACGGAAATCCTTTCCATATTTTTACTACCTCATAAACTCGTAGAAAGGTCAACCACGAATTTTCCCACAAATTTCCCGTTTCGTACGATTAGTGGACTAACGGTTCAGCCAGTGGACATACCGCAGCAAATGCTACGGAGGCCCTTTATATCACACAGGCAAGACCACATGGGCATGAGAGAAGCATTAGAAACCACACTTACCTAAGCAGAAAAGACCTTAGTTATAAAATTGAACCTCCCTCTCAAAGGGAGTCAAAGTCTGAGCCATTTCCTCCCCAAGTGCGTAACTTCAAGGCGAAGTTAAATAAATTGTAGTAGCACTTGAACAAATTCTGTTAGGATTGACTATACAAGATTTGTTATAGTGAGGTTATGAATTATAAAGATGTTTTTTCATGGAATGGGTTAGTATATGTAAAAATTTTGGATTATATATATATATCTTGACTTCTGACAAAGGGAGGGAGGGAGGAGAGCAAATGCCTGACAGGTACAGTGTTTAATTTACACTGTATGATTAGAATAGGACTATCTAAACTCTATATTTTTGATCATTTCATTCATTCTCAACCTAATTTAGTTAATTATTTTATGATTCTTGAAATATTTTTATGTGTTTTATCTTTTTTATGCTACAATTCTTGCATTACTTTCTTAATTTGTCTTTTTAGTGTACTAGACCTTTTAATCTTGCATTTGTATGTGTTTCAAATTGTAATCTTATTCTTAAAATATTTTTATTTGTTCTATCTTTGTTAGACTATAATTCTTGTAGCATTTTCTTCTTTTATAATCTTAGTGTATTTGGCCTTTTTATCTTGCATTAGTATGTGTTTCTAATTGTAATTTAATTTCCTTCATTGAGATATATCTCCTATTGTTAATGTTTATTTTGAATTCATCTACAATTAGTGTCATTTGTGAAGATGTTTTATTTGATTTGATTGCTTGAAGTGAATATATATTTTTCCCGTCTTTTTATTATAATTTTTATCTATTCTCTGCTTGTCTTTCATAAATCTTTTTATTCTCCTTCTTCATAAAATATAGTTTACTATCTGAAGGTTTCGCAGGTTTTTCACACTCCCCTTCCTATGAGTGTTTTACTGCAGTGGGAATGTTTTTCCGAGCCCTCAGCTTAGGTTTTTTAAATCCACATATTAGTTTTCTTTTGCAAACTATTTCTTTCTTTCTGTTTCTCATATGACGATGGGTTGGATGTAAGAAGAGACTTCCTAGTCTCAATCTCGCCCAAATAAAGACCTTTTATTATTATTATTATTATTATTATTATTATCTATATCTTACTTGATCATTTACAACTGTGTCTAAGCATATTTGTATAGTATGTAATATTTAATTACTCCCACCAGATTTTTTTATGTAATTGTAGTGTTCGTGTGATATTAATAAAAAATAATATAGATCCTTTTATAGAAATCTCATAGGTCCTCACTCTCGGTGGATTCCCTATATTGCAGAAGCAAAGGTATACAATAAATATAATATATAGAGGCAGCCTTTACATGTACATATACTCCATCACAGGTAAAATAAATTCACTATGTAAAAATTCTACTTTAAAACATTTATTAGGAGGCCGGTTTCGAACATCATCAGGAGAACTGCAAGCTAACAAATAATACATACGAAACAGAAGCCAATAGGAGAGGAGTTTATTTTATCTGTATATAACTTAGCTCTGGCTATCGATTATTATTTTTTCTAGTTTTACAATTTAAGATTGTTACCAATCTCATTATCACCGGCATTTATTTCGTTTAATTCAAAATAACGACCGTCAAAAACTGTAAAAAGAACTTTTCTGGCAGTATTCACAAACCTCAGAAAATATTTTTGCCTTATCAAAATCCAATATTACTAATTTAATTTTTTTAATGGACAAATTCACGAGTATATGCGATGTTTTATGAAAATTATATTTAAAATACAATGTTTCAGCTAAGCTTTGCGGAAAAGTTCCTTTGCTCTATTAAATAACCAAAGATAACCAACCACGTAATTTCCACGGAGTATATATATTTTAGGCAACTAATTTATTCTCACTTTTAGACATCATCAGGCTGATGATGCTTGATGCGATAGCATTATGATGCCTACATCTCACGAAAATCATCTACTTGCTTTAAAATCATAGTCTTCGGAAGTCACAAGGTAGGTCTTACTTGTCCATTATGTATGATTACATAACATGCATGTAAAACAAATTGTTCCCTCAAAATCGTATAAAAATAGTTCGCTCAATTCACTTATACAATGCCCCTCCAAGCCGCCAATGGCGTATAGCAGATGGTGTAAAAACACCTATATCCCTAACTCTGTCTGCAAAGTATTCAACCCGAAGGCCGGTTGTTACCTCAATCCCACTAACATTAGCAAGAGATACTATATAGGACTGAGGATTACTTGGCTGGATGAGGAGTGAGGTAGTGTACCCTTGCTTTACTCACTAAGCCAGAATACTATAAACGAATCATTCCCACTTAAGTGAAGCACGATAACTCATTGCTTGGCATTCCATAAGAAAAGACCTTAACAAGTGCAATCACTGAGCGTACTTATACGTCAGTAGCTTTCAAACTATCAAATCCATGAACAAGACAGTCATTAATTAAATGGAAGATACATTTTTCTCGATACTGTGCCTAAGGACAAATAATAAATATTGCATTGATGAAACTTAGCAGGAACACGCCTAAATCTCATAGCTATTATTTTCTCATATCCTCCGTGGGAATCGTATTTTTTGAAAATGTAATGGAAAAATTAAATCATGGCTTGGAAGATTATTTCTCCCCCATAGGTCAACCTCTATGTTTGCATTCAACTAGAATATTTTCAATCTTGTAGCGCACGATTTACCGTACTCAAATTATTTTAAATCGATGAGGCAAATACGCTTGTATCAATAAATTTTGGAATTTTCGATTACCTTTCTACCAACCAGGGAAGTTACAGCTGAAAATTATTCACTCGCGTGAAAGTCAAAACATGAAAGAATTCCTAATGTCTGAAGTAAAACCGGTATAAGTATCCCATTCTGAATTACATTCTTTCTCCAGCGAGACTAAAGTTTAAGAGGTTTTTCATTGCGCTGTTTTCCGCATTTTCTTCTGCCATCGATCTTGCTTCCGAATCACTTCATCCATAGGGATTGGGTAATGGTAAAACAGTTGAAGTATTAACCCATTAAAATAATTCCCGAAACGTTTACAGTAGCAATCGTCATTCTTTGGATGTTTCCCCGATTGCTGCTTGGTATACATTCCTTTTGATAATTCCTCTCAAGAATAAAAAATGCAGGAATTCCCACACTTAACGGAGGGTACCCACGATTTACCACTTTTATCACACTCGTTTCTATTGACTGCAAGATGCTGTTCGAGGTCGGTCAGTAATCGCGTATTTGAATGTACTTAAGTTCATTTGAAACATGGCTGAAGTCAGAAAAAAACAAATTGTCATCAATGGCCATCGGAGGCCCAGTTACAAACTAACAACTTCTCCGTAAAAATATTTCAAAAGGATTTTCTTCACTGAAAAGATTTTTACCAACTACAAGCACAATCTCATTTCAAAACGCTCTAAGTGTACCTCTGACTGCACGTACTTTCTACAGCCTGTGGGTAATATGATAATAAGATATGTTATTGATTCTCTTATGACGTCCAACAAGATTTTATTCTTATGATAAAAGAATCTTTTGATTACTCAGTTTTCCTTCGAGCTCGCCATCATTTAATAAATAAAAGTCATAGTTGTTAGACATTAAAAAACGGAGTCCAATTACTCTTTGAGAAATGAAATGTTAATTTCCTTTAGCTTGGCGGTCCACTTTTATAATGTTTTATTATGATGACGTTTTATATAAAACTTCAGATAGAGTTCTACTTTTTGCCATGAATATCATCAGCTGTACAAAATTCTCTTCCTTGTATTCAGAAAATATCGCTGTAATTTTAATTCACTAAGAAGTCTTGAAAATGGAGAATAATTTTCACTTTCCGTCTCTTCAAAATTTTTATATACGTAGATCGAGTTAGATCGTAGATGTAAGATAGAAACGTAATGGTTGATTATTTACCCGGAAATTTTTCTTTTTTATCTAACTTATAAATCATAAATTGGAAAATTCTGCAATCACACGTTCAAAGATATGGTATTCTAAAAATATCTCGATTTTCCGTTTTTACTTCCTAAGCAGAAATTAAAAATTGAGAAAAAAGGTGATATTCCATAGAAATTTCTCCCACATTATAACTAATTAGACGTTTTAACATAAATTTCTGAACCTTCGCGCATGAGAATTTAAAATTTCATATGATAATCGTAGGAATTAATTCATTTGAACATGAGCACAAAGTGAAAAAAGCACAAAACGCAAATTAATTCAAACTAAAAAATACTGGCTTTTTTCAAAGAGTACCGAAATATTTTACATCACAACAGCAACGAAAATTCTATATTATTCATCGATTAGAAGTAAATTAGAATAAACCTCTACTGTATGGAATCCTCATTTAATGGAATATGAAAATTGTATAGAAAATGTACATACGAGATCAATACGCTATTTATACTAATGTCAAAATAACATTTATCCAATTTTTGAAACTAATAAAATTTATGATATTCTTTTGGAAATGTATAAATATCAAAGCCTTAAGAAAATAAGAACTAAGAATTTGATTTATTGTATTTATTTGACCAAATCACTGCTGGAGAAAATGCTAACCTAGTGAGCAAAATTAAATTTTATATTCCAAAATTTAATGTAATGCCAAAAAGGGCATTTTATTTTTATAATGTGAACACAAACGATTGTGCAAATAGCCTAACCTTATATAGAACGTGCAAACCTTTAACATGCATTGCCATGAGCTTGATTCGTTTCAAAAGAGAAGCCTTTTTAGTTCGCAGCTAAAACAAAATCGTTTTATAAACTATGTTCTAAAAACTTGTCTGTTATGCATACGTAATTATCATAATTGATTTTTTTATAATATGTAATAGTGTTTGCACTGTAATTATTTGTTGTGCGAACTTAAAACACAACACATTAATTAATTAATTTAATCCATGAACTCTAACCAACCTGTGAGGACAGCCAAAATCCGTCACTCGCAAACGAGCGACATTCCGAATCAAACAAAGAGCCATAAATATGCGAATTTAGACCTTTTGAGACGCCCGAGGACAGATCCGGGAAAGACTGGAAGGAAGTGTGCAAATCTTATATTCATCTGCCGCGATCTCGGATTCAATTGCGCATCTCTCACCCCGGATAGCGATCCGCTAATTTATCTGTCGGATGAACGCGTTTTAGCCGACGCGTAGACACATTTGGGCGAAGACCAGCGCGTCATAAATACGTTACTCCATTAGCGGGCGTTGTGATAGAGAACGCCGCACTTCTTCATTTAACTCCCGTCACCAATGAAGTACTCCTTTTACGGCGACCCCAGTTATCTGCATTCAACGGCCATCCGACAGCTTCAGCCCACTGCCCAACGGCCCATATCTAAAGTTCTCCTTTGGCACTACGAATATCACGATGGAGCATCTCGTGCGATGGTAATAGGATGCAAATCAGAGCACGGGTTTCATTGGGAGGTGTGCGAACCGTGTTTCCCTCTCCCGCTATTTCATCTGACGTAGTGCGCTGAATTATTTATTAGAGTTTTTAAATCTCCGATGGCCGTTTACGTCGGCGTTCCTCTTCTCATTCCCCGGTATTCCGAGGAAATAAGACCGGACACCGCACTTTTTGAGAGCACTCAATACGTATTTCGAATCCTATGAATTCCTCGTCAGGAGTGAATAGATACCTTCACTCCATATACATACAATATGCCTTTAGATTTTGGCACTGAAAAGATGCGGTGTCCCGTCTTATTTTCTCGGAATACCGGGGAATGAGAAGATAAACGCCGATGAAAACGGCCATCGGAGATTTTAAACTTCTGATTCCTTAACAGCCGTGTCCCAACTTTCCTTTCTTTTCACTGAATTATTGTTGCCGTTCTCGATTATAAAAGTGCAGCTTCGGAGGCGCGGCTCCGTATTTATCGTTACGTTTAACCTTCTCTTCCACGCATCAAGTTTCAGAGAATGGCTCACGTGGAGCAGAAATGCGGTCCTTCAAAAAGGGGAAAAATTAAACAAAGCAAAAAAATATAAAACAGCCTGCTTGATGAATGACGGTCTACCTTATACACCCTGTATTTATGTTGAGACTTAATTTTGCCGAATATTCACAATAATGAAATTCACGATTTTCGACAAATTCATCGGTTCAGAACTTTTAGACTAAGTCAATGCAATTTTAGTTCCGAGAAGCATCGACAAAACGGTACAAGGAGGCGAGAAAAAACTGAGAATTATTTTTGATCGTTTTTTTCTGCAATAGTAGAGAAGTTTATGTGGTAGGTTAGGTACTATTCCCCCTGTCATACGCCACTAACCACTGGCAAGGTATTTACCTAAATATAAAATAACCTTCGAGTACCAGCCAAGTCACTATTTTTTATTTTTTGTATAACCTTGGGTTAAGTTGCACGCTTCCTTTAAAGTAAAACTTCGTTTCCATCATTTATAAAATAACCTCCTTAAATAGTATCGAAACGAGTGACGTGGATGAAATATTTAGCAATTCACAAATTATTAGCTTGGCCAAATGTATGTTTTAGATATTGTTGTATGGCTACCATCTTCAAACGTTAAATTTTTCCTCTCGTGTTTTACCCTAAACTTTTAAAATCTTATTTCCTCTATCTTCAATTGTCTAACGGATGTTTGAGTTCTACGAATACTATTTTGCTTACTTTAAATCATCGAATCATTTTCTCTTAGATGGCTGATTAAGAACATTTTAATGTATTTTAAGAATACGGGTACAGATTGCTTTCCCCTCACTCTTTCTATTTGCCACAGACTTAAAAACACTACTATTAAAAGTTCATTACACGAAAGAAAAGAAGATTTTTTTCATCGTGATAACTCTGTAAATGGAAATGAGTGTGCATACAGCTACCAAGTATAAGAAGATCTTATTAGAATACATGTTTCAAATTTAAATGTAAAAAACGAACAGGTTAGCACATACCCTAAAGAACTGCGAGAAAAGCAAATAAAATCTCACTTTGGTTCTGTCAACGAGAAAGCAATGTAATTCGTCCATAACTCTAAAGAGATAAACAAAGAAAATGTAGCTGTAAGTTCCTTCTGGTGATGTCATGAGCATGCAAAGCAAATGTTAAAAAACCGTTTAAAGAAAAACTGACTATGCAATAACATCGAATTTAAGATCCTGACGTTTAGAGGCGATCGAAAATGACGGAAATCATGCATAATTGTAAGTTTCAGACAAGATATTGTCATAGATCCAGTGCACATCATGGGGATATTAATACATCGACAGATCAAGATCATAGAATCGGATATCATAACACAAGTCAATTACAGATTGTACATAGAAATCATATATTAATAAATACGATTCACCAAGTAGAAAAAAAGAATTTAGAAATTGTTATATTAGAATTACTTATTAGAAATTTGATTATTTCCTTTCTCACCAATTTTTTGTTTAAACTTAAAAATCTCATCATCACGAATACTTAATTATTATGTGTGAATTAAAAGTACCATAAACATATAAATGTATTCGCTATGGCGTTCCACAACGTTCGAGCTGAACATTTTGATTTTACCATAAACATAATCCACAAATTAAAACGTTCATCCCGCATTCTTTACAAAATTCCCTGGTTCATTCTCGATGGATCGTTAGAGCAAGTGAACTGAGCGTGCAAAAAAGCAGTTTTTAATGGCTGCAGAGGAGTGCGATTTTCTGAACGTAGAGAAAATTGTTTTCTTCCATCGAGAAATCCAGATTGTAAGGATTTGTTCAAGTGACGGGAAGAGTTGGAAGACATGAATAGGGACCGACACTTTTTGTAGAGGTTTGTTACTTAGCGGTAACAGCTTTCTTTTGATATCGTCAAGGAAATCAAACACCGATTGTTGAAGAGTTAAGAGCCATACGTGAAGGTTTTGAAGAGCTATTCACATCTTGGCGATGATGAGTTAGTCTCTTAAAGAGGAGAACGCATTATGAGCAAATGTTTGGGAATTATTGTCCTGGGAAAGAGAAACACAGAATGATAATATCCGAGCTTTAAGAGGTTACTATTATGAAATACGTTTTTCCAGAGTAAATAGACGAGTAAATTGAATATGCTGATTCCCGCTGGAGTTGAAAATGCGCACAGATGTTACGGAGACGCGACGCGGTAGCCTTTAGATTCAACCGACTTCGTTGGATCAAAAAATTCGGTTTCAAAAATAGAGGTGTAAAATGCGAAAATGAAATTAGCAATAAAAATAATAAACTCGAAAGACAATAGTTTATTAGTGTATAATGATACTGGTTAAAGACAAATAACTTTATTATCTTTAGAATAGAATACCGCTATATTAAGGCCTCTGCCATCCAACGTTAAAAATAGCAATATTTCCTGATTCCAACATGAGATGTGAAGATAGTGTAAAAAAGGATACCACCGTATGTGACTTATTAAAAGCATGCGCAATAAATTTGTAATAAGCAAAAAGAAGAACAGATTTCTTCATACTTAAACTACACTAAATAATACGAAAGAAAAACCATGGTTTCGTTGTATTACGTGTGGTTTAAGTATAAATACATCTTTTATTCAACTAGCTTTTGTCATGGAACACCACAAGGTATTCTACCTACCTACCGACCGGCCTCTACCGTCGACATAAGAAAATAATTATTTTCCAATTTGATAAAATGTATTTAATAATTGGAGTTAACGAGTTTTTTAGAAATGTTTCAACTGAGGAACGTAAACCTGACAACACATCACCCACATATTTGATGATTTTTAATTGAATTCATAAGAAGTCGTAAAAAATTTAACCCACCTGGTATAAATTGTTGCGCTATATATACATGTATGATAAATAGTAGCTAATAAGAACCCGGCATTGTTTCATACGATCATTACTTCCCTGTAACACAACACCGAAAAGTTGACATTTTCAATGGTCCTCAACTGCCACAGACTCGCTCAGGTCATACCTCATAACGACCATTCAAAAATGACGCAATTTAATAAAGACTTCTCATGACCGACGAAAGCGCACGTAAAGAAGGATCGAGAGCCGACGCCACGATAACCTCGAATACCTTCCTCGACTTCTCGAAAATTCAAACCTCGGCGAGCGGGCTGAAAATATTTCACGGACACCGCATGTAAGATCCCGTGGTAATACGAGCGCATAAATTTCTCTCTCGCATAATACATTCGGAAAAGTTCGCTCAACCATGGGATAAGCGAAATCAATCATCCGAGCCATCGGCGAAAGAAAACGTCTGCGGAGAAATTTTGCGAGTTGGTTTTTGGTCATGCTCCGTGGTCGTCGAATGGCTGCAACGGTCTGCGGGGAGAAAAAGCGGGGAGTGCCTCATTGCCTTAGCAGCTCACGAACTATGCTTGCCCTCGCATTTCCGAAAGGGTTCCTCGGAAGAGGATGGGGACTTTGAGGGGGCTCGTCTGCGGCGGCAGCTTTTAGTGATTAGGAATAGGGGAGGGAGGAGCGGAGGGGAGCGGGAGTTGGGGGGCGCAAGCACTCAATCTATCCGTCACTTGGACAAATGATGGATGGCTTCATTGTTCCTGAGACGCTTCAACTCGTCCTTCTCATTCAGCGAGCGTTCCAGTCGCTGCTTGCCGGTGGGTTCCGAAGATTCACCTCCCTTGCCCCTCCCTCCCAGTCCACACACGGAGAGAAAGTTATGTTAGGTAAGAAAGGAGGTTGGATGTATAGTCGCTCAAGGGCGTCTGGAAGCCTACGTGGAGGGTCCGTGTCCGACGCTCGAGCAGATTGGATTAACCCATTGGTGGTGCCCCGCGATGAGACTCCCTCACACATCCAACCTCCCTTTTACGCCTCTCTCACTCCCTTAATAATCACATCTAACCCTTCTGAGGTGACAGCACCGAAAGAAGCAACGGCTCCTTACCTTCTCCCTCCTCCTTTTGTTGCTTTTACCGCCGGCTTCTTGTTAGGGGAGGGAAAGGGGGAAATAGTGAAGGCGGGTTACACGCACTCCCTCCGCCCCCTTCATCCAGATCGAACCTTAAATGAAACGTTCGCCGCGGATCGGCAAGCCTCGTGTCTGTCGACGAAGCCTTAGAGGCTTGCTTGAAAGTGAAGCCGGCTTCCATTCTCAACTCGGAGGGCCTTAAAGGAGACGATTGATGTGTGGGGGGGATTCCTCCCCCTGCAGCGGTATGGAAGACTCCTCCAAAGGGTGAGAGTCGCTCGGAAAGTTGATGGAACGGAGAGGTCGGGGATAATGGTGACAACTGATAGACACCACCTGCCCCGAGAAGAGACAGGCCTTCCGACGTCGGAGGGGAGGACGTCACCACCACCATCCGGCTCATTAAATGCTTCCCGTGGCGATGGTAGCGATCCTAGTTGCGGCCATTGTAACTCATATGGTTTTATGGAGAAACAAAGGGGGGGAGGTTTTATCTCCGAGTCCCTTTTGTACGTAGGCGTAGATCGATCGTGTATTTACTCGGAACTCGTATCGCGGAGGTATCTCTTGTCACGGATCGGGAGTTTGTCGGGCGATTCTCAAAAGGAATGGATTGGCTGCGTGGAATCTCCGATGGATTAACGAATGCCCGCGATATTTCCTTGCGGTTCGCCGGGGGGAAGTTTCCAGAGGTTTCTATTTGTTTTGATGGTGCGAAGTCGACTGCGGGGATTCCTGCATGTTTCTTTGCTCGGGAAAAGTTTCTCGGGTCATTTGCGTTTCAGTCCTTCGCAAAGCGATCATGTGGCCATCTTACGACGCTCATTTCTAGCCTTTACCACCTCCAGATACGGAAAGATACCATTCCGGTCTGACATTACGAATGGGATTTGTTCATACGTGAGATTCGATTGAGAATGAGAAAATTGGCATCGCCAGACCTCTTGTCGCAAATAGAATCAGATGGCAAAGAAATTTCAGTTTAAAATTTTCCTTCGAATAATACAGAGCTGTATCAATCCTGTTCTTTTGCATACAAATATATGAAGTCAATAAGGTATTCCTTACGGCGATATTGCGATTGAAAAGTCCCTTCTTCCATCTAACTTGTCGTCAATGGTATTTATAAAACCGAGTGGTTAGCCTGCTCGCACGTTATCGCTCCAACTCCACGGTCCCGGGTTCGAATCCCGGCTAGTCGGATTTTTCTGCCTATGGAATGGTTGTGTGTCTTTGTAAATAGTAATAATTATTGAAATTGATGTAATTGGGATGTCCCTGTTTCCATTAGAGAAGTTATTATTAATATAAAAGACGCAAGAAATTTATAGTTGAATAGAGATGTAGAAGAAAACTTTAGGAGTGGATAAAGAATAAGCCTAAGGTATTATATATATTATATTATTTTATTAAGTATATTTTCATTTTAGGGAAAATGAAATACTGCAGGGAAACACCCACGAGGAAGTGGGGAATAAAAAATCTGCGAAAACCCTTAGATAGTACAAGATAAAAGATGTAAATAAAAAAAAGATTGCCTTTACTGATACCTTGAAAATTTGTAAATGGGTCAGGTTTTTAGTGGAGTTGTTCCAAAAGTGATATAATGTTATGGTACATTTATATTGAGGTGCTCTTTACATGCGAGGTTGTTGTTATTGTATGGGATAAAAATTTTAGAGTAGAAATGCATATATTGTGTTGGAAGTGACAAGTCAAGTTACCACCTGGTGGTGGTGTTACCTACTTGTACCTTTGTATGTATAATAATAATAATATTAAATAAAAGCTGTTTATTACATGGATAATACAAATCAGTAATAATACAAATATTACATCAAATAAGATCAATAATGAAAAATGAATTAACGAAAATAATAATATAAACTATCAGAAGCTCACCTTGAACGTAATCAATACGAAGGATGGAAAGTAAATTAAACTTAGCTCTTGAAAGTGTTCGACTTTACCTAACGTAATACAAAAGTGAAAAATAGTGACTTCGCTGGGACTTGAACTAAAACGTAATCAATCCGATTTAACTTGAAAATTGTGGAAACTACTAAGTAATTTAATATTTAATTCGCTTATGTTTCATGTAATTATCTCTTTTTTCGGGATTTAATATTTTTACTCTGTTATCGCGGATTTATTTACCCTTTTCCTTGGGTTTTTTCCTCTGGCATTGGATTTTTCCACCCAGAAGCTGAAAAGATCAATTCGCACAAGACGACAATTATTCTTTAATTTATTTCTGTAAAATGTGTAACTGCTACATAGGATGGTAGCTAGAGAAGAGGACCCCGAAAGCAGAATCCCCAATCTAATCTTCCTAATATTATAAAGTATAAAGGTTTTGAAAAGGTTACGAAAAACTTCTGCTGAGGGAAATTGAAAGTTTTTTTTCTGTGCACCTTAGCTATCATTAAAAATTTCAGGCTCCTTTTCCTTGAACGTCTCGGAAACTCAAGAAACACCAAACTCCTTAAATACCTCCCATATTTTTGAAACTATCTGGAAAAAGTGACCAATATAAGCTATCCGTTCTCGCAATAATCTCGCAAAATATTTTTGCCGTCTGATTGAAAAAATCGCGTTCGCTGAGAATCTCTTGAAATTCAAATTTCAGCTCCGCGGAAACTTAATTTCACTTGCAAAAATGAGCAGTATTTGTTAATAACGGTATACACGAAGTTTGCCCTCCTTGAGATCACACGAGTATTTGCCGTATTTCATTTCCGTACCTTTTACCAAGCAAAAAACTTAGCCGCCGCGTCTATTTTTCGGCAACATCGCCTTCGGTGGCTCCCTCAATCGGGAAAAAACCGCAGCTCTCGCCGAACCATCCGAGGCCCCTCGGTGAAGGAATTTTTTATACGTCTGTTGCACTTTCATGGTTCATCGTTCTCTCTAAACACCTCCCTGTATAGGATTTTGCCCGCCCAGACACAAAGACAAAACCGCTTTGCACCACCATAAAGAACAGAAGAAATCCCCTTTCAAAATGTTTAATGACCGACGCTTTTGGAACCCATCAAGTGACTGCGGATGGTATGAGGGATGCGATAAGAGGACGGCGGCCCTTGCAAAAGACCCTCTGGAAAGGCCAATTCAAGTTTATGGCCTCTCCAGCCTTGTCTCCGAGAAACCTCTTGTGAATGGATGGCGAAACGGTCACCAGAACACCATTGACGCCGCAACTGCGTGTTGGCAGACACTTGACCACTTCCGGTACTGTGCAAATTATACATGGTTCATAAATGTGTTTAAACATATTAGACCGTGCATTCCCATAAATTTTCAATTGATCTGGAAAACTTCCAAGATGGGGGAAGTTTACGGTTTACGGACGAATCGCTCATTAAAGGATTTGCATACTTTTGTTCTTGTATTTAAGTTATTGAGGCATGTTCCTGAAAGGTTTTGTTTACTCCTAATGATGAGCTAATGAATTGGATCCGGTCCTTTATATCCAATTTGGTGTGTATCCAACTTTGTTAACATTTTATATCCAACTTGGTCCTGTATATCCAACTTTGTTAACATTTTGCAGAAGTTCCATTGAGACGGAAAATATGTAATTTACCTTAGCTTCTTCATAACTACAACGGAAAAAGGCCCATAGGTGCATGAAGTTTCACACAAATTTCAAATTGGAAACATGTTAAACACATTTTCATCCAATAAAATAGATTCGATAGCCATTGTGCGCAAATGAATAAAATGATTACTCGAAAATGAATTAATTTAGTACCATTGCAGTGAGCAACAATGATTGACAGAAATTATCAACCTTCCGAAGGCAGAACGAAGAAAATCGAGTTGAAGTACCTATTTATAAAGCCATCATCGTATTAAACAGATGTTCCTTTTCGGTTTTCGGCGTATAATTTCATATACTCGGAAAAAATGTAACTCTGAATGATAAGGGAATTTTCAGCGTATCTTAATATCATTGGTCCTCCAATGTTTTAATTTTGCACCTGCGTCTAAACAGTCTAATCAATTTTCAGCATTTATAAAGTCAAATTTAGATGATGAATGAAAATTCAAATTCATAACGATTCTGACGAAGAATTTCCGTAGCACAATACTGTATTGGTCGTAGATGGAAACTTTGGGAAGGATTAAATATTTTTCAACTAGTTGAAAGACTATTCCATCACCTTAGACTGAGTTATCTGATATATCATTATCCTTAAAATTTTTATCATTCAAAATCAGCGCTGCTACATCTACAAACTTATGATTGTTCAAATTTTCTTTATGTATTCTGTTTTGATGACAGGTGACCTGGTTGCACTGAAGGATCTAAAAATATATTAGAGAGGAGTTTTTTTGATGCTATGGAGTTAAGAAGCAGCACACCCATTTATATGGTCAATACATGATGCCAGCAAATTTTTGTAAAGTAGTTCATAATGATAGAGCTCATTTGACGACCTCAAATAGTAACTGAAAGGAAAGCTCCTTTTTCCAATCAACCTGCTTGGTTTGTATACTGCACTATCCACCTTATTCCACGTTATGGAGATGGAATGCTGTATTCAATATACAACTAGTTATTTTGTGGTTTAATTTCACTCTAACACTTTTGAAAGTTAGTAAAATGACATAAAACTAGCGAGGGAGAAGAAAGCAACAGGTGAACAGGTGAATTTCAGTCAGCAAAAGCATTCCTCCTCTTAAGAATATTTTAATTTAGATTTGTTTAGGAATCTATACATTACTTATTTTTCTCAAGCAAAACGAATTTAGAGCCTAATTTGCATCGATTAAATGAAATAGTTTATTGAAGTTTGATTATCCCAGATATATAATTTCAGCCAATATTCGTTATTGAATATTCGTTTGAGAGCATAACTAACTGAAATATCACTTAGATGATTGGTATTAAAATACAATACTAGAGGTCTGCATGGGCCGGGTAAGCAGGCAGTCTATGGGGCTCGGGCCGGGCTTGGGCCCATGGAAAATTCGGGAAGGAGAAAATTATTCGTTCTTAAAGAGCGTTTGTTTCTTCCATAGCGGCAAAAGCCTCTTAAAGTTGTAACGCAATGATTAAACAAATTGCTCGGTCTTCGTGAAGGGTTAAAAAATTTATTTGTTCACTATTCACAACAATTTATTGCAGGGTGATTTATGGAAAGTTCAGGCTCGGGTCGGGCTTGAGAACGAAAATTAGTATCAACGTTCGGGCCGGGTCGGGCTCAACGGCGAACGGGACGGGCCGGGCTGGGGCTGAAATTTTCGGTCCTTGCACACCTCTGATATGTACAGATAACTCTGAATTTCCGTTCCTTCATAAAATTCTCTATAATTTTTTTTTAATTTCGACTGCCAGACAATTAAAAATGAGAAAAAAATTATTTCCCTAACATTGTATGAAGTTTTGGCATACTATTTGCTAACTTTCTTAACGAGAGTCGTTGTCATTATCGGAATATTTTGTACTCTTAAAGGTGGGGTTTGCCAGTAAATATCGTGATTGACCATCAGTCCTTTTTACTCGTATTTGCGAGCTAAAATGTTCTCGTTTATGATTAACATCACGAAGAAAAGTTTCGAGTAAAACAGAATACATTAGCCAATCCATTTTTTCCCGTTAAAAACTATCGTTAGCCTCTAAAATCTTTCAGTTTTACCTTAACATTTAAGTATGTTGCGATCAAAGGAATCGGGAAATTGGAGATTTCGGGAATCTTCCCGAAATCTCCAAAGAAAATCGAGAAACAACCGGTGAGCCTGCCTCTGTGGCAGAATGGTTAACTTGCGTGTCTGCCATTGTCAAGGTTCCGAGTTCAATCCCAGACTAATCGAGAATTTACGGTAAGTAACGAATGTCTATATCTGTCCGTTGTTGGATCCCATCGTGACCGTACCGTGAATATTTCAGTTCACGGTTAAGAAACGAACAAATATACATTCATCCTCGCCTTTCGTACACTCAAAGGATTCCTTAACGGTGTTTATACTCTTTCGTGACTCGCTTAGCGATATCCCATCCGAAAATTCGAGCGAAAGACCCCCTTTGGCGAGGATGAAGCGTCCGTGGACTGTGGGGCGACATATTTACCGCATAAGGAGTAGAAAGTATAATAGACTGGTACGGACGTTAGAAAAAGTAAAGGGTGTCTCGTGAGAATCGTTCGGACGGGACAAGGGATGGATGGGACAAGAAAAGTAGTCCATCAAGAAGAGTCGACAAGGGAGGGAAGCGAAAGAGGGATGCGAGGCATTGACGTCACCGTCGCTGCCCAGAAGTCAATGTTATTGTTGGAATCAATCACGTCTTGGCTTCCGGCGTTAGCATACCGAGGCGGCGGTAGAGTCAAAGAGAAGCTGGCAGGGATGAAAGGAAACCTTCCCCTGTCGGGAATGTGAATGCGGTAGTGAGAGAAGGAAAATGGAATGAGGGAGGGCTAGGTTTTATGCGGGTGACGTGCCCTGCCTCCCTCCGGCCGGCAAGACCTCACGGCTACGATGAAAGCCAGCTTCACCGCTGGGCATTTTAATGGGACATGGTCCCATCCTTTTGTTCGTAGGCGATTGGTTGGCAGAGCCGATGGGGAGGAGGATGGGTCGTGCGAAAGATTGCTGCCCGATGGGGAAGGGGCCGCTCTCTGTGGGATAGCGGTGGAAGACAAAGGAACCATCATTCAAGAGACACCGGGGTTGGAGGCGGAGGGGACATTCGACGGTGTACGCGGGGCCGGCCATCCTCGAGATTAGCGCGTGTCTCTGCCTCCGCCACGTCTTCCACGACGCACCTCCGAGGTTTCCGCTTCCCCTAGCGACGAAACGCGCAACTTAAACTCGCTTAAAAACGTACGCTCTTCCTAAGGTGCTTCCGACCACTGCCATTTGCGGAGAGCTTTTCTTTCCCCGTTCATTGAAGTCCTTAATTCCCTTCCTGGAATGGATGCGGGGAGTCGATGGCGAGGCCTGTCCATCAATGTCCGGTTAGGGCAATGCAGTGGATTTTAAAGGAAGGCAGTAGATCTCTATCAAATCGTATGCAGACCGGAGAGGAAGGGGTTCTCCCGCTGCGTTGTTGAAGATACCGCTATGCGGATTCCATGGCGGATCGGCTGACATGATTCATGAGCGAGGTTTTTATGGCTTTTTTCTCTAAATAAAGCTCGCTTGTCTGGATATGCGAGCGGTTAATTTCTCTCTCGTAAATCGGGGCGAATAGAGCGGAAACCTTCAGACGTATTGTTTATTATAGAGAAAAGTGGTTAACAGTTTTAGTGACTTTGTTCGTGGTCTCTGAGGTAGAGAAGACACGAGACGAATGCTAAGTGCGGAGTGATCTCCCTTTACTGGCCATCTCGGGAGTGAACATCTGGCCGCTTGCCGTTTTCGCTGAAATCCGACGCGAACATGCATGCGAAATAATTTACAACGACTAATACCGCGCGCAAAATAAATTATTTACATTAAAAATGGCATGGTTCGCCGAAACCGGTCGTGTGTTAGAAGAAACTGGTGGAATTGTAATTCTTTTCAATTTCATTGTACACGCAATTTTCGTTGCAATATATTATTTTTAGCGGGAATTCCACCATGTATCATAGGGTAAGTTTATTTTTTGTACTTGCTTACGATTATATTTCCATATTAAATATATTTACGAGGTATTATTAATAAAATATGGGAAATATTCGTTTTCAATTCCTGTTAATACAACAGTCATTAATGATAATAAATAAAGATAAAGATAAACTAATATTTTTCCAAACGAGTTTTAATAAATATTTTAAACGAGTCTGTAATCCTCTTCTGTTTATTCACCTTCAGTAAATGTTCAACGTCTTATATTCCCATTTGCTCTGATGAGACGCAATAAAATCATTGAAAATTAGACTATGTAAGCTGTAACCATTTTGAATGGCGTCTTTCTACGTAAACGGGCCTTTGTCGCCGTAACTAGTAAACATTATTGCGGTTATTGTGAAGACGGCTTAGAGGAAATATAGCATATGAGCTTTTACGCGGGATGCGCAGTTTGAGCTAAACAATACGTGGATGATTTTTCGTCCTTCGTGAGTAAACATTAAAAAAACTATTCTGCTTTGAAAGACGGGCACAACTTAACATTCCC
This sequence comes from Sympetrum striolatum, assembly GCA_947579665.1. NCBI lineage: Eukaryota > Metazoa > Arthropoda > Insecta > Odonata > Libellulidae > Sympetrum > Sympetrum striolatum. Next base: position 61,714,282 of record OX388352.1, read on the forward strand.
GAAACTAATCCCTGAGACCAAGGAGAAGTTCTGAAATGCTTCCTTTTATATTTTTCCCATTTCCTCGCGACTTTATTAATAATAAAATTTGCCGGAATCAACTAAATATAATTGATGAGAGACATTTTCTTTCTTTTATGATTGAGAACTTTTTTCATATTCTGTATGTTCGTGATTTTTATGATGATGATGAAATATTCCAACAAGCCGCTTTGGGAACTCTATGTGCAAGGGCAATATTATATTGTATATATTAGTATCAATATTTACTCTCTAATTTAATCAATTAGTAAGTAAGTAAGTAATCATGCATATTTCTTATTGCAGCTGCTTCACTTAGAACATAATTACGTTTCGTTGCGCTTAAATAGTAAATTATACTATAGGACCAATAGATAGATTATTTTAGTTGTTCCGAGGGCAATTAAAGTGTTGAAATAAAGAAATTCGAGCAACGCATGAGATCAGTTTCGGGTAACTATCTTCAAACACCCACAATAAAACTTAACCGCTGAGTTATGTTCGCTTATTTTATCTGAAAACGGAATGGAATTTTATTCAGTAGGGAGAGAGCAGATAGAAGGAATTCGAATCAACCGAAGGCCCATGTTTATACTTTAGATTGGTCGGAACGTGCATTTGTAATGCTCCATAGACTTATTTTTGCCTTTCCTTTTAATCGAGACTACCAAAATACTTCTCATCGCGATGGCGGTAAAACGTGTGTTTGTTTGAGCACAAAATTGAATGGAGAGTTTCCGATATATTTATTTATTTATTAGAATCAGACTTGCATTTTCCTTTTAATCGAGACATTGCCAAAGTCTTCTCATTGAGATGACGGTAAAATGTTGCTTGCTAGAAAGTTAATGGAGATCTTCCGAAATTTTTATTTTAATTTCCACCGCAGGTAGACATACGTCTGTTGGCATCGTACTTAAATGAAACTCACAATTCAATTGGAATTGAGATGGACAATTCGATTGGATAAAAGTCTAAGATTCGAAGGTACTCAATGCTAACATCGTTTCTCATCTTTCCATCATCCACATCGATGACTGGTATCAGTCTATTGTCAGCCGCATTTCCATATTCTACTTCTTACATAAAAAGCTGTTCGATCCAACCCATATGTGACATCCAATTAGCTCACCCGATCGACAACATGTAACACAAGTTATGCGTTGCTGCCCAGCATTCAACGAGAATGAGTGCACTTACTCCATGACTGCTGAGTGAAGTCACATCAATGGTCGGACAGTCAGTTCGATTTGGAACAGCTAATGGGGAATATCCTTCGTCGTGTTCATCTCAACGCGGTACCTAACGTCAAACAGCGCTCGCATCCACTGTCTGAACGCATAAACATTCTTGGAACGTTCATGGATGCTGATCGTTGTTTCGCTTCCCGCATTGAGGAATTCTATGACAGCTTGTTGTTTTAACCTCAAGTCAGCTATTCTCTAAATCATGGTGCTGCCACCTGTTGACTCATGCTGTTATATCCAATGACTTTAGGGAAGCGCGCCAAATTCAAATGCAATCTCCTGGTATTCCTTTGCTCGGCAGAAACTCAGATGCGATGCATTTTCCAATAGCAATAAATGCAATAGATCTATGGTAAATGCAAATATTGAAGTGTGTAGAACATACAAACAAATAAATATAAAGACTGCAAGTAATTTATCTGATTCATGAAATTCACTTCACTCTTCACGATTCACTCTGATTTATGAAATAAATTTTGGATGCAAAATAAAAACTGAAATATATTTTTGACGTAATACTGAAAAAATTAAGGAACATGAATAAAAACAAACTTCCGAAATCAAAATAAGGGCCATTTTAGATTCTCCATTTTCAGAAAAACTGATAAAGAAAGGCATATCGTCCATCTTAGACGTTTTACCTCAAGACTCGTTCATCTATTCGTTTGTTTGAGTATATTTAGTAACTTGACGAGGATATCGTTGAATGACAAAAACCTAACAGCGTATCCATTGCTACCTTAAAAGTATGTTGATAAAAATGAAACAAATAATATCCAATAAAATACAAATAAATATCGCAAAATTATTATTTTAAAAATTATGGTGAAAATATTAGTGAGTAGATTATCATACATCCTGGATAAATTATAATATACAAATAATATTTCATTGCTTAGGCGAGGGAATGGTCAGATTTTTTATCATAATTTGGGATCTATTAATCTGGATAAAATTAGTATTCTATACACAATTAACACCACGCAAATATCCCTAGTTTCCAGCGCTATCATTTTTACCAGTTACCTAGGATTTAGAAACATGAAAATGGATTTGCGCGATTTAAGCCCAACTTATATATAATCTCACACAATATTAGTGCTTTGATTCTCAATCGCTGCTCCTTAAAAAATCATCGTTCATTTAACTCATCGTTTTTTTGCAGTACATGCATTTGATAAATAGTAAACGTAAAAAATACTTTGATCTATTTTTTAGGCTCCTTGTCATATTAATAATGATAATAATCTTTATTACAGGCAAAATTGCCCTCTTACTTTTACAATAAGTAAATGAAATAATTTTTCATTGAAAGTTTTACAATTAGGTACATAAGTAAAAGGATAATAAAAATACACATGATAAGGGTATTAAAATAATTTAAATTGAAATACATGTATAGTGACTAATATTGTAAGGTAAATTGAGTATGTAACGAAGTATAAACTGATTATAAACTAATAGAATTTAAGAATACAAAAATATAATTCTTATTTCACAGTTAAGTATTTTAGTGAGCAGAAAAAATGTAACAAAAATTAAATAAAAATAATAATGAAACACAATATTGTAAATGTTGAATTTAGTAAAAGAACAATAAAAAGTTGTAAACGTTACAAAGGAAAAATTGTAGCCATATTTTTCCTAGTAATTCACAAAGGGGTGATATTGCCTCATCCATCCCCTAGATTTGCCAATACTAGTTGCCGTGGACTCCTAATGAAGTATTACCTGTAAGTGGTACATGGCATTGTGTGTACACAGTAAAGCTTACCATCATTCACTGTAGAATAACTCCCTGTTAGGTAAACACATATAGGTCGTCAAACCAGGAAGAGTTTCCTGTGAAAATCTCGGTTCATTCATCACCGCAGACTTCATTAAAACACAGCATTACGCTCGGGAGAGTGAAGCGTTCGTAGAGGCAATCACGTGGGGAAATAAGCCATTCAGTTGGAGGCGAAAAAGCGGCTCTCCATTCAAAGCGGTGTTTGTCCAAATAATTCGCTCACCCGCTTTCGAAAAAGCGTGACTGAAGAATCAGAGGGCGCAAATTGACAAAGATTACGTCAATCCTCGGTTGAAACGTTCGCGCCATTGTGGCACCTCCTTTTGTGACCGAAGTAATGCTCGGGAGAAACCACAAATATACGCGGCCATTGTATTTTCAAACAAGGAACGACGGTCTCGGAACTATAAAAGGATGGATTCAGGGAAGTTTTCCATTTGCCGCAAAAAAGTATTTTCTCTCGCTAGGTTTTTTGGTGTCCCTCCATATGGAAGTGGGATCCATCTTTAGTGCGTGTCGGTTAAGTCGGAATAATGCGTGAGTGAACAATGAAGTGATCTTCCGTTTTAGTAATCCTGTAGACGTAGATTTAGTTTCTATTCTTCAGTCGGTTTCAGTAAAGAAAAACAATTTCGGCAAAGACAAAACTATCACCGATTATATTTTTTCTATGCCTATAGTCCTTTTTAATTATCACATCTTAACATACTTGCAGAGAAAATGGTGAAAGTAGCAGGGGAAAAATTGATGAGAGAGTAAAGATTGGTGGGTAAGTAGTGAAAGACATTTCACAGTGTTCATACATTAAAGCTATTGTGTGTGACTCCGAAAAGGGTTAACAAATGCTGGCAAATACACCTAACGATAAGGCATGGGGATTCAACATGTAGATTAATATAAGGAAAGGGTTGAGGTGACTTAGCACATAAGGGCGCACCCTGGAAAATTCCCACGGAAAAACGGACTTGAAGAAAGTCTGACAAGAAGTCTAAAGGCAGCCTCCCGGTTAGAAGAAGATCCCGCGTTCGATTCCCGGCCCTGTCAGATTTTTTTCAAGTCCGTTTTTCCATGGGAATGTAGATTAACGTAAGTAAAACTAAAGTAATGAAATTCGCTAAGGAAAATAAAGTTAAGTATTAGGATGGGTGAGGAGAAACGAGAGCAGGTGGATAAATTCTCTTACTTGGGTAGTATTCTTTCTTGAGGTGAAAGATACAAAGCTAAGGTTCGAAAAAAATAGCTTTACCTATAATAAAGCGAAGGAAATCGATGAATAAACGTCTTTGAAAGGATTCGGGAAAAGATTGTTAAAATCCTTAGTATGGAATGTTTTGCGAGTGTGAAACGTGGAAATTAAGAAAATAGTATATTAAAATACGTTTTTAAGTAGCTTTCTCAAAATTGATCAAAGGAAATCCGATCAACACGATAATATCCAATACACTTGTCCTTAATTGAGAACCGTAAGCAAAAATTTACTTATTTTGTGAGTAAAAAATTAAAATGTAGAAGAAACACGACAAAACATTAGTAGATCATGTAGGGTGGAAGGGATCGACAAAATTTCTATTCTAAAAGTGAAAAAATGTCAAAATCTGAAATGACGCAAATTTTTTCGTATGCACAATAGGAAACAAGCGCGATAATTGCGAGAAAGGTAACAAACCATAAATATACGGTGCACTTCAATCGTCAACGAATGAGAGAGTTATACAGTGACAAAATTAAAGCCGGTAAAAAGATTAAGAACATAGAAGGATGAAAAGCAAGCTTCATTTTACGCTGACATCGGTATTGTTAAAGCTGACTTTGATATCGATCACCCATTTCACTACACTACCAAATGCAGCATCTCTATATAAGTAATGAATTTACTTTGTCTAAGAATTCTTGTTTTATTCTCATAGACTGAAACTATTTTGAAAAAAAAAATGATTTCGTTAATACCGAATATAATTTTCAATAAATATAAAAGTCAATAGCCAAACTAGTCTAGCGGTGATATTGATAAGTCAAAATAGTGTTCCAAGACCTCTCCATAAGTACGATCCTAAATGCACATGGGTATCACTGCTACCAGCCAACCAACCGCTAGATGACAGCACTGCTTCCTGCCAAAACTTTTCCATAACTACTGGATTTTGTTTCCTATTCGAAGCCTCTTCGCTGAAGAGAAGTATCTGTATCCATTAAATACTGAAATCGTCTAATAAAAACTACGCAAACGAGGCTAAAGTTGAAAAAAGGCCTCTAAATTAGGATGATACCGCTAGTTGTACCCGAACCTTTGGCCGAAAAAAATTCCCATAAAATGCAAGCGGTTTTTCACTTCTCCATCAATCATTTGGCACTGATAGAATGATCGCAGACATTAGCAAATCTGACTTTTGTATTACATATATATGTCATCATTTTTACCAAAGATACTTATAACCAAGCAACCAAGCAAATATCTTCATTTGCGAGGAAATATCCATATTCTGCTTCAACGACAACTTACGACACTCGAGAATTTCCGTGCCTTCCAGATTATAAGGCGCGTTTTATTTTAGAAATTCGCGTAAAGTCGCCCTGCTGCTTTTTACGTGGTTAATGTCAGATTTTGCCGAAAAACTACCCAGCTACTTAAATATTAGTGAAGATTGATTTACATTTCATACCAACCCCCTGGCTACGTCCAATGGAAGTTTGGCTACCTCAGTCTAGAAGGGACTGCTTCTTAATTTTACGTTAAAAAGAATCAAAAGTAACAAAAGGGCTATTATATTTTCCAAAATGTGAGGCCAAAACTAGAATACCTTTTTCTAAGTCTATAAGTCTTATAATAATGAGTATAATATCAATATTGCGTATCCCACCAAGAGAAAGCGTATGTATTCCAAATATAACGGTCTAAAACTAGGCGAAAAACGGATAAAGAAATTAAAATTTTTCTTTATCTATTAATTATTGCAAAAATTCCACTAATGTCAGTTATCAAAGTTCAGATTTCACGCCTGCGCAGAACGAGAATTTTTAATTTCTTTGATTCTGCATAGTTCGGTAGCTAATCCTCAATGAATATATAGTTTTAACAGGAATTTTCTTTTTCATTTAAAACAAAAATATTTTGTCAGCATCAATTTCAATCGCAAAACTTTGAACAAGGAGGGTGGCCGAAAAACTCCTCGCTAGGAGCCCCTGCATACCTTGGGAGCCTTTCTACTGTTTATGAGAGTACTATTCTTGAAAGCGGTCATGAATTCTCTTAGCAAAAGAATCACTTAGGATTGAATCCACATTACCACGTTTCGATCTGCCATTCTTGATTTGGGAAAGTTAGTTTACTTCAAGATGGAATTAAATCCAGGGCCTCTAGGGCTTTCAAGGACCAGGGAAAAAGTTACAGGCAACCACTTTTTCGTTAAAATTATGGGAAGAATTAATATCATTGCTCTGTATTGTCGTCAAACTGTTTTTGAATATTAAAAAGAGAATTGTATAGATTTTAGTATCCGTAAGCAGTGTACGTATTGCGTTAACTCGTCCAAAAGAAAAAAAATTAAACTAACGATGCATTTAGAATTACATACACCCTATAAGAAGCTGAGCTTAGGATGCACTCTTTCTTTTGGAATTGGGAATTACTCCTTTCTTGGGATGGAAGATACAAGGATGCGGTTCGATAAAAATAGCTTTAGTCAAGAAAGCCAACATAAAGCAAAGTTAATTGATGACTGGAGGTCTCGATAAAGGAATCAGAAAATCATTAGTAAAATCATTGGTATGGACTGCTTTACTGTATGGGTGTAAAACACGGACCATAATAAAGGAGGATGTCAAACGTTTGGAGGATTTCGAGATAAGGATGTGATGTAGAATTAAAAAATTAAGTTTATTTGATAGGAAAACAAATACAGAGGTGCTAGAGATGGTTTCTTAGGAGGGGGTTTCTATTTGAATTAATTAAGCATCGACAGAGGTATTGGGTAAGTAAAATAAAATTGAGAAGCGAGGAACCGCAAAAACGTAACTGAGGGTAGAATACATGGGAAAAATACAGATGAAGTCAAATGAAGATGTTAAATGAAGTTATCTGCTTGGTGCAACGAAAATCAAATGATATTAAACATGTCTAAATGCCAAGTTATATCTTTTTATTTGCTTCACTCAGCAATAAACTTTGATTACCACATTGATAACAATAAATTACTCAGGGTAAAAACTATTAATTATCTAGGGGTGATTTTAGATACTTGCCTTAGCTTTCAACCTCAAATTGTTAATGTTATTGCAAAAGCCAATAGAACACTTGGTTTTGTGTATAGAATTACAATAGATTTTAATAACAGGGATACCCTGATCTACCTGTACTGTGCACTTGTTCGCCCTACTCTGGAGTATTGTTCAATTGTCTGGTCTCCTTTTTATAATTCTCATGCACTTGCTCTTGAGAAAGTGCAACATTGGTTCTTTCGCCTAATGTCTTATAAATTTAACATGGCTTTGGACTACCAACACATTTCATCGGAGCTACAAATACTACCCTTGGATAAAAGACGTGACCATGCTGGCATCATTTTTCTTTATAAAATTCTAAATAATATGATGGATTCATGTGAAATTACAGACATGCTAAGCTTTCGTGTTCCTCAAAAGAATACAAGGAATAATTTAATATTTATAACCAAGCATACAAAAAGGAATTATTCTCACAATTCACCTATACTTAAAGCAATGTGAAACTGTAATATATTGTGTGATAAATTTGATATACATAATGTTAGTCTTGCATCATTAAAAAGAAAATTGAGAGTTTGTGATATTAATTGAGATGTTTTTCTCTTAAACTTGGTATTTCCTATGGGTAAGATTACTCTTTTAGTGATGACTGTGAATTAAACTTGTATGTATTATTATATATTTTCTTATTATAATTCATTAAATTTCTATTCTCATTCTTTTATGTCACTTACTTTTTTATGCTTTATTTCTACATTCTGTTAAATAATTTTTGTGCGTATCATATACTATATTTCTTTGTAACAATTTTTATATTTGACATTAGCTTTTTTCAACTTATGTTACTTTCTTATACTAATATGTGTTTTTACTTTTAGTATTCAATGCTTATATACATTTTTATTATTTTTAAACTGTAAATGGGTCAAAACCCGTAATAAACATTATTATTATTAATATTATTAAATGACATAAACGGTTGGTTAAACTTCCAAGGAACAAAATAAACGGGGTTTAATAGGGATTTTTTAGGTACATGAATCTACCGGAAGATAAATCACACAGGTATGTATGTATAATCACTCATAAATATATCTCCGACGACGCCATTGTCTCATGTAAACGCAAATACTTATGCCCAATCAGTTTACGCGATCGCAGCGCCGCTGCGGAATTCCGCGGAACTTCTACGTTTAAGTCCACCTATCACAACAATTCTTTCTCTATCAATTACAAATTCAGGCTCACAATGCGAAATGAATCCAAAATTTATATGTATGTCTATTAATGTACCCTGGAAGCCGCCTTTCGGCGTGTGGCAGGAGGTGCAGGCGCCTTGACTATATTTTCTCAATTGATTGCTTTCGCGTTTCGGTCGCAGAGAAAATGAATTCTTGAAACGATTTCTTCTAGCATCTATTTCCCTAATCTTCTTCGAGATATCAGAACGGCTTATATAAAAGGGGGATCGCATTATATCGGTTACATCATTTAAGAACGTAACTTTTCTGAACTCATTTAGTAAATTTATCCTTTGAATTAGTCTTCTATCTTCTAATAATTCCCATCTTGTGTCCTGTATCATCTGAGTAAAACTCGCTGTTTTATCGTAGCAATTCTTTACGAATCGTATCTCCTTTCGTTGTACTTTTTCTACAATCCGAATATGACATTTGTCGGTAAGGTTCCATACGTTAGAAGCATACTCAAGGTGAGTTCCAACCGACTATTCATTTAACGAAGCCGAGTTTCTTCAGTGCTTTTCCACATATATTTCGGATATATATTATGCAGCATATGTATTTAGTGTAAAGTGTACATTATACACTGAAAATGTACAGTTCTGTGGAATATGTTGCTCAAGCCATGTGGTACTCTTTGCATTCTGGAAAAATATAAATCGATACGTATTGTGTTTTTTTACTATCAAATAGCGGATGCAACTTTCAGAAATCAGTGGCTATAGGCACAAGAGCCACTTTAAGGCCCCATCAAGGAAATGAAGAAATGCCCTTTTGAGAGTAGTTGGTGCTTGAGTCTCATAGAAAATTCTACTCTGCCAACACGTTATATCTTAGAAAAAAACAATTCAGATTGACGTTTCAGTCCACACTTAGTTGATTCTTACAATTTCATTAATCTTCATAAATCTCACTTAAATTAGTATCCACAAACAATGTAAATTTCACCACCGGCTTAGTCGCGAAAGCTTTATGATCAGGACAAGAAATATCGGGAAAATAGATATATCCATGAAAAATAGGACATGAAATTTAGGATATATGATATCGTTGTTAATCAATTAATTAATCAACAGATTATAGCAAGACTATGGAGAGTGGTGTTACTAAAAGAGAGCGGCAGGAAAAGGAAGGCTTAGTTTAGAAACTTTATGGAGAGCTTATGAAAAAATAAGGTGACATAAGAAAGTAACATTTTTAATCAAAATCAATAATGTAGGCGCCTGAGAAATTTCATGCATTCCTAAATATCTGATGTATTGCCTCCAGTATGAGTATATACTTAAGTCCGAGGAATCATGGTTTTCAATGAGATATAAAATATCTTCAATTCCTTCATGAAGAGAACGTTATTTCATTTTCAGGGGAAGATAAAGGTGAAGCTTTTGCGTGATATTACGTACGCTCATGAATTCTTGCTCTCGATTGGCCTTTATTGTTGAATTTTTTTTTTCTTAATAAAATAGTTTTAAACTCGATAAATCGAATAATAATGATATACTTATATTTACAATCAGTATTCTCAGTGATAGGTATTGATACATAATTTAAATAAGACATTCTATTTATAATGACACATTTGAAAATAATATCCCTATCCCTTACACATCCTCAGTTTTGGTACTTATTTTATATAAAAGGTAATTCCGGTAGAGATACCCCACCAAAGGAAATTACTTTATAACAATGACTTTAGTGGTAACAAGATTGTAAAACTTGCGTGATAGAATAGAACATTTATTGATTATCAACAGGATATAAACAAATTTTGTTTAAATAAATTTTCACCCGAAATATAAAATTGTTTTGCACCCACGCATTTGGCCATCTCTCCCGAGAGTCCGGGTGAGACCTTTGTGGGAGAGATTAAACTGATTTAATCTGGAAAGTGCTTGTTATGTAACAAAATTGCTAAATATAACTCGAAGTCAGGATCTAACAAAACGTTTAAGTTAACATTAAAAACTATTTAAAAGTTTCAATTGCAAAAATTTTTAGAGGCATCACAGCCTCCTCTACAGGCATTTAAATAGCATATTGAGGCTTGGTCATGTTTTTTTTTGACAGTGACATCTTCTCACGCAAGAATATTGTCATTTCAACCGAAAAAAATTATGAAAATTCTAATTTTTTGTCGAAATTTCGAAACTTCGAGTAAAGAATTCTCATAGAAGATATTTTTTGATTTCGAAAAAATTTAATCTTTGCAATTTCAATGCGGTTGGGACACTTTTTCGGGGTATTACATTTCGATCAGAAAAAAGGGGGTAACGCTCTATCCTAGTGCTCACTAAACACTACATCATCTTTTGATCGTGCATAAAATGTATTCCACCGTGGATTTAAGTTTGAATTGATATTTAAATGTAGATTACAAACGTTTTCTTGAAAAAAGCCTTAATCAGCATCACCTTAATGTTAAGTTAATACTAACAGGGCACTTATACCTGAAGATAGCACTGTGGCATCAATCCCGAGAGGAGGTGGGGCATCTATCCTTTCAGTACGGGAGAGATGCCCTTACAGCCAGTGAGGCTACACTTTGTACAAGATGCCCAGTCACTGCATGTGGATAATAGATGAACCTATAGCTACAAGTTTTCGCTCTTTAATTCAAAATATTCAAACATTTAAACTGATGCCAACCAGAAACATTATACCCTATCTTATAACAGGGGGGAAAAACAGTGCCTACTTGAAATTATGTTATGAAACTGCGTAAAAAGAATTAATCGCACTGAAACTTACAGATGGAGGGGTGCCTTGATGCAATATACCAACCAGCAATCAAGGCGAACCCACCTTGTCATCCATCGGTACACAGCATTCGATTATTTTCGTGAAATATCTGTTAGAAAGTCAACAGGGCCAGCGACACAAACGACCAAATACGAAATAATGAAAGAATAAGAAACAATGACGAAAGACATTTATCAAGGATAATACGCTCTAGTACGATACCACAGAAAAATAATACTAAGTAAATGCGAATAAGTGAAAATAACACATTATTATACACAAATTAAATGATATGGTTCAGTTTGCACAAATAATAAAGATATCAACTTAGCCTTTACAGAGCCTCCCACGTAAATTCACGAGAATGTCGGCACACGCGATCGAAAGAAAGTTTGCCACCATCGGCGTCGACGGGTAATGTTCAGCGACCCGCGCTCTCGTGCAAAAATGACCTTCTCTTCGGAGGACTCCGTTTTTCGTGAACAAGAGGGAAAAACAATGAAGCATAGAAATTCGTAACGAAAGGGGTTCAGCAAATTGGCCAATCACGTTGCTAGAAACTGTCACAGAACTCCGCCGTGTTAATTAGTCCGATCGCCGACAGTATCACTGCACTTGTCAGTATAAAAGTCGTGTTTTCTAACGGCCCTTCCGCCTGAGGCCTTTCTGACTGTGCCATTCTGACAGCAACTTGTAAACGGGCAACTTAGAAATGGGCAACTTAATATGGCCAAATTTCCCTAGAAATTCGTCACATCCACCCCCACTTTTAAATTAATCGAGAGGGTTAATTTGAAATGATGCTGCGGAATTCACAGTTCAGTGGCACGACATTGTTTATTGATCACGTCGACGAAAATACCAGTTTATAAGACACAGTTCAGTTGCACAACATAGTTTATTGATCATTTCATCCAAAAACCAGTTCAGACACTGTCCTTTTTCCTACTGATTCGTTGTTGTTCTTGATTTCAAATACCATTATATGCACTTGTGTCTCTTTCACTACAAAAGATTAACAACACTAACAATTAAGACGATATCACTACCAACATTTTTCCATAAACCACATTAAATCAATTTAAATAACTCTTTAGCAAAAACTGTATGCAGCTCAATTACTAAGTATTGATTGATTTTTTGATTTCTTTTTTTTTGGTCTTTTATATATTTCAATGAAACAATACTTTGATAATTATTTTGCACACAATAAAGTAAGTGAATATAAAAAAAACAAACAGAACACCCTATAACAAACTGATAATCCGTCAGAAAAATAATGAAATCACATATTTAAACTAATTTACAGTTTTCTGCAGGGGATAGTATTAAATAGCTTTACATAATAGTTCATCCTGCGAGAAACAATGTAAACCATTAATCCCAGCCTGGCAAATCATAAGAAAAGGCAATTTTTAAAACTCAAAATACGTCTTGGCAGGTCAAAAAATTAAATGACACCTCCTGCCGAACAGCTTAAATAAAAATTTACACAAAAGAAGGCATTTCTTGGCATAATTATAACAAATTTGCATGATGATAATATTTACATATGAATAATAACAATAATGGGTACCCAGTCATAGTAATAATTACAAAACACATATATCTATTATATATAGATGCTTCTCCGGATTCATTCATGGATATACCTATATAGATAGATAGATAGATAGATAGGATACTAATTCACAGCCTAAACCACAAGCGCCATTGACTTGAAATTTTTATGACGTTATGGCCATGGCGTGTAACCGCCAGAAAAAATCCTACTTTGAACCTCGGTCTCATGGGTTCGATTCCAGAAGGCCCCAAAGTCGCGATTTTCTCCATAAGAATACATGGCAGGGATTTTCGAAAATTTTTTTGTGGCACTTCCAGGAAAAGGAGAGAGTTGAAACTCAAAGGATCACTAGAAGCCGTGCATATCTAACGAAAATCAGAAAGACATCTTCGATTATTGTCCATGGTTCGATGCTAGGTCAGGGCAAAAATCGGCCGTTTAAAATGCATTGTGGCGATTTTTAAGATTTTTTTTGGACCCCTTCCCGAATGCATGGAAACTTGAAATCCGGCATGGGATTAGATATCATAAATATATTTCTTAATCAAATTTTCAGTATTCGCTGATAGTCCTTGGTTCGATCCCAGAGGGCCATTACATTCCTCAATGCATTTCTTAAGGAGATAACGGAAACAAATTTTAGGTACTTCCCGGCATGATATCGACTTCAAACTTTGTACGATAGAAGATCAAGTCCTTAAAAGTCATACTTTGCATTCACAGCTTCCAATATGTCCTGGGTTTGACACCAGGCGTCTCTGCAATCAGAAGTTGATCCGATTTTTAGGAATTATTTTGAAACCTTTGACAATAATATAGAAACTTGAAACTCGGCACATAGATAGAGATCATAAATAACTTTCAGAAACATGTTTTAGATTTACAAGATCGTCCTTGGTTCGAATCCAGGAAGCCATTTACATTCGTGAAAAGTAGAACGTCGTTTGAGGTAGTTGCAGCAAATATTTCTGCTTGAATTTTCACACATAGTTAGAGATGGTAATCTTCTATTGCGGTGCATTAAATTGAAGCGAATTTTAAGAGTATTTTCAATCTTTTTTTTTCTTTTGAGGACCGTCCTGATATAATGCCGATTTTAAATTATTGTTGTCGATCTGCTTGCAGTATGCAAGCAACATTTTACTCGTATATATATATACAGCTGGTAGAAAACCAGTATTACGCTGAAAGCTGGGGCTACGTTCAGAAAGCGAGTCTCCCACAAACCCTTTACAATATTATCGTCAAGGCAGCGCAATGACATAAAAAACGGCATATGCAAAAAAAAATACAGAGGTTAGCTAAGAGGATTTGAGAGAGAACTCACATGACCCGGAAACACGATTATTGGCAATTTTAGGGTGCCGGCAAACTACGCAGAAAACAACATTTCATTTAATTAAGAATTATTTATAATTTTTATTTACAAAAATTAGATGGAGATTGCGACGGTAGCGATACCGCCGGGCGATGAGGTACCAGCACAACGCCAAAAAATAACTTTTACGCAATCAACGTAATTAACAATACGAATCCGAAGGTCGCCGTGAAACTCTTGCAGATAGAGGGGTGCCTTCCAACTGACTGACGCATACCGTCAGTAGAGCAATTTTGTGGTTTTCCTTAAAAATAATACGACTAGGGAATCTCACCTTGAATTACCGTATGTTAAGTGAAACCTTCGTATTAGTAACGAGGATATTGGTCGGTATAGATACTAGTGGTATTTCACTGATGGACGCTTGATTCCTACTAAAAATTTACCAAACAAGTGGTCGAGAAAACCTTTCCTAATAGTAAAAGTCTTTAGACACCAAATACTACTTAATATGCGTTTAGAACCAAATGGTAGGTTATGCAAATTTAATATGGCTACCTGTAAGTGGTTGAGTTCCCTCATACAACCATTTTAAATACCACCGGAAGCTCTTGGGCATAAAACATCAACGCCATCCTTCAGCCCAGACGGCGATTCAAAGGGAAATTTAAATTTCTCGAAGATGCATTTGCCGAGCCGCACTTTATTTACTACCAAATGCAGCATCTCTATATAAGCAATGTATTTACTTTGTCTAAGAATTCATATTTTATTCCCATAGACAGAAACTAATTTGAAAAAAATGATTTCGTTAATACTGAATATAATTTTCAATAAATATAAAAGTCAATAGCCAAACTAGTCTAGCGGTGATATTGATAAGTCAAAATAGTGTTCCAAGACCTCTCCATACGTACGATCCTAAATGCACATGGGTATCACTGCTACCAGCCAACCTACCGCTAGATGGCAGCACTGCTTCCTGCCAAAACTTTTCCATAACTGCTGGATTTTGTTTCCTATTCGAAGCCTCTTCGCTGAAGAGAAGTATCTGTATCCATTAAATACTGAAATCGTCTAATAAAAACTACGCAAACGAGGCTAAAGTTGAAAAAATGCCTCTAAATTAGGATGATACCGCTAGTTGTACCCGAACCTTTGGCCGAAAAAATTTCCCATAAAATGCAAGCGGTTTTTCACTTCTCCATCAATCATTTGGCACTGATAGAATGATCGCAGACATCAGCATATCTGACTTTTGTATTACATATATATGTCATCATTTTTACCAAAGATACTTATAACCAAGCAACCAAGCAAATATCTTCATTTGCGAGGAAATATCCATATTCTGCTTCAACGACAACTTACGACACTCGAGAATTTCCGTGCCTTCCAGATTATAAGGCGCGTTTTATTTTAGAAATTTGCATAAAGTCGCTCTGCTGCTTTTTACGTGGTTAATGTCAGATTTTGCCGAAAAACTACCCAGCTACTTAAATATTAGTGAAGATTGATTTACATTTCATACCAACCCCCTGGCTACGTCCAATGGAAGTTTGGCTACCTCAGTCTAGGAGAAAGCGCTTCTTAATTTCACGTTAAAAAGGATCAGAATAACAAATGGGCTATTATATTTTCCAAAATATGAGGCCAAAACTAGAATACCTTTTTTAAGTCTATAAGGCTTATAATAATGAGTATAATATCAATATTGCGTATCCCACCAAGAGAAAGCGTATGTATTCCAAATATAACGGTCTAAAACTAGGCGAAAAACGGATAAAGAAATTAAAATTTTTCTTTATCTATTAATTATTGCAAAAATTCCACTAATGTCAGTTATCAAAGTTGAGATTTCACGCCTGCGCAGAACGAGAATTTTTAATTTACTTGATTCTGCATAGTTCGGTAGCTAATCCTCAATGAATATATAGTTTTAACAGGAATTTTCTTTTTCATTTAAAACAAAAATATTTTGTCAGCATCAATTACAATCGCAAAACTTTGAACAAGGAGGGTGGCCGAAAAACTCCTCGCTAGGAGCCCCAGCATACCTTTGGAGCCTTTCTACTGTTTATGAGAGTACTATTCTTGAAAGCGGTCATGAATTCTCTTAGCAAAAGAATCACTTAGGATTGAATCCATATTACAACATTTGATCTGCCATTCTTGATTTGGGAAAGTTAGTTTACTTCAAGATGGAATTAAATCCAGGGCCTCTAGGCCTTTCAAGGACCAGGGAAAAAGTAACAGGCAACCACTTTTTCGTTAAAATTATGGGAAGAATTGATATCATTGCTCTGTATTGTCGTCAAACTGTTTTTGAATATTAAAAAGAGAATTGTATAGATTTTAGTATCCGTAAGCAGTGTACGTATTGCGTTAACTCGTCCAAAAGAAAAAAAATTAAACTAACGATGCATTTAGAATTACATACACCCTATAAGAAGCTGAGCTTAGGATGCACTCTTTCTTTTGGAATTGGGAATTACTCCTTTCTTGGGATGGAAGATACAAGGATGCGGTTCGATAAAAATAGCTTTAGTCAAGAAAGCCAACATAAAGCAAAGTTAATTGATGACTGGAGGTCTCGATAAAGGAATCAGAAAATCATTAGTAAAATCATTGGTATGGACTGCTTTACTGTATGGGTGTAAAACACGGACCATAATAAAGGAGGATGTCAAACGTTTGGAGGATTTCGAGATAAGGGTGTGATGTAGAATTAAAAAATTAAGTTTATTTGATAGGAAAACAAATACAGAGGTGCTAGAGATGGTTTCTTAGGAGGGGGTTTCTATTTGAATTAATTAAGCATCGACAGAGGTATTGGGTAAGTAAAATAAAATTGAGAAGCGAGGAACCGCAAAAACGTAACTGAGGGTAGAATACATGGGAAAAATACAGATGAAGTCAAATGAAGATGTTAAATGAAGTTATCTGCTTGGTGCAAAGAAAATTAAATGATATTAAACATGTCTAAATGCCAAGTTATATCTTTTTATTTGCTTCACTCAGCAATAAACTTTGATTACCACATTGATAACAATAAATTACTCAGGGTAAAAACTATTAATTATCTAGGGGTGATTTTAGATACTTGCCTTAGCTTTCAACCTCAAATTGTTAATGTTATTGCAAAAGCCAATAGAACACTTGGTTTTGTGTATAGAATTACAAGAGATTTTAATAACAGGGATACCCTGATCTACCTGTACTGTGCACTTGTTCGACCTACTCTGGAGTATTGTTCAATTGTCTGGTCTCCTTTTTATAATTCTCATGCACTTGCTCTTGAGAAAGTGCAACATTGGTTCTTTCATCTAATGTCTTATAAATTTAACATGGCTTTGGACTACCAACACATTTCATCGGAGCTACAAATACTACCCTTGGATAAAAGACGTGACCATGCTGGCATCATTTTTCTTTATAAAATTCTAAATAATATGATGGATTCATGTGAAATTACAGACATGCTAAGCTTTCGTGTTCCTCAAAAGAATATAAGGAATAATTTAATATTTATAACCAAGCATACAAAAAGGAATTATTCTCACAATTCACCTATACTTAAAGCAATGAGAAACTGTAATACATTGTGTGATAAATTTGATATACATAATGTTAGTCTTGCATCATTAAAAAGAAAATTGAGAGTTTGTGATATTAATTGAGATGTTTTTCTCTTAAACTTGGTATTTCCTATGGGTAAGATTACTCTTTTAGTGATTACTGTGAATTAAACTTGTATGTATTATTATATTTTTTCTTATTATAATTCATTAAATTTCTATTCTCATTCTTTTATGTCACTTACTTTTTTATGCTTTATTTCTACATTCTGTTAAATAATTTTTGTGCGTATCATATACTATATTTCTTTGTAACAATTTTTATATTTGACATTAGCTTTTTTCAACTTATGTTACTTTCTTATACTAATATGTGTTTTTACTTTTAGTATTCAATGCTTATATACATTTTTATTATTTTTAAACTGTAAATGGGTCAAAACCCGTAATAAACATTATTATTATTAATATTATTAAATGACATAAACGGTTGGTTAAACTTCCAAGGAACAAAATAAACGGGGTTTAATAGGGATTTTTTAGGTACATGAATCTACCGGAAGATAAATCACACAGGTATGTATGTATAATCACTCATAAATATATCTCCGACGACGCCATTGTCTCATGTAAACGCAAATACTTATGCCCAATCAGTTTACGCGATCGCAGCGCCGCTGCGGAATTCCGCGGAACTTCTACGTTTAAGTCCACCTATCACAACAATTCTTTCTCTATCAATTACAAATTCAGGCTCACAATGCGAAATGAATCCAAAATTTATATGTATGTCTATTAATGTACCCTGGAAGCCGCCTTTCGGCGTGTGGCAGGAGGTGCAGGCGCCTTGACTATATTTTCTCAATTGATTGCTTTCGCGTTTCGGTCGCAGAGAAAATGAATTCTTGAAACGATTTCTTCTAGCATCTATTTCCCTAATCTTCTTCGAGATATCAGAACGGCTTATATAAAAGGGGGATCGCATTATATCGGTTACATCATTTAAGAACGTAACTTTTCTGAACTCATTTAGTAAATTTATCCTTTGAATTAGTCTTCTATCTTCTAATAATTCCCATCTTGTGTCCTGTATCATCTGAGTAAAACTCGCTGTTTTATCGTAGCAATTCTTTACGAATCGTATCTCCTTTCGTTGTACTTTTTCTACAATCCGAATATGACATTTGTCGGTAAGGTTCCATATGTTAGAAGCATACTCAAGGTGAGTTCCAACCGACTATTCATTTAACGAAGCCGAGTTTCTTCAGTGCTTTTCCACATATATTTCGGATATATATTATGCAGCATATGTATTTAGTGTAAAGTGTACATTATACACTGAAAATGTACAGTTCTGTGGAATATGTTGCTCAAGCCATGTGGTACTCTTTGCATTCTGGAAAAATATAAATCGATACGTATTGTGTTTTTTTACTATCAAATAGCGGATGCAACTTTCAGAAATCAGTGGCTATAGGCACAAGAGCCACTTTAAGGCCCCATCAAGGAAATGAAGAAATGCCCTTTTGAGAGTAGTTGGTGCTTGAGTCTCATAGAAAATTCTACTCTGCCAACACGTTATATCTTAGAAAAAAACAATTCAGATTGACGTTTTATTCTACACTTAGTTGATCCTTACAATTTCATTAATCTTCATAAATATCACTTAAATCAGTATCCACAAACTATGTAAATTTCACCACCGGCTTCGACGCTAAAGCTTTATGATCAGGACAAGAAATATCGGAAATATAGTTATATGCATGAAAAATAGGATATGAAACTTAGGATATATTATATCGTTGTTAATCAATTAATTAATCAACAGATTATAGCAACACTATGGAGAGTGGTGTAACTAAAAGAGAGCGGCAGGAAAAGGAAGGCTTAGTTTAGAAACTTTATGGAGAGCTTATGAAAAAATAAGGTGACATAAGAAAGTAACATTTTTAATCAAAATCAATAATGTAGGCGCCTGAGAAATTTCATGCATTCCTAAATATCTGATGTATTGCCTCCAGTATGAGTATATACTTAAGTCCGAGGAATCATGGTTTTCAATGAGATATAAAATATCTTCAATTCCTTCATGAAGAGAACGTTATTTCATTTTCAGGGGAAGATAAAGGTGAAGCTTTTGCGTGATATTACGTACGCTCATGAATTCTTGCTCTCGATTGGCCTTTATTGTTGAATTTTTTTTTTCTTAATAAAATAGTTTTAAACTCGATAAATCGAATAATAATGATATACTTATATTTACAATCAGTATTCTCAGTGATAGGTATTGATACATAATTTAAATAAGACATTCTATTTATAATGACACATTTGAAAATAATATCCCTATCCCTTACACATCCTCAGTTTTGGTACTTATTTTATATAAAAGGTAATTCCGGTAGAGACACCCCACCAAAGGAAATTACTTTATAACAATGACTTTAGTGGTAACAAGATTGTAAAACTGCGTGATAGAATAGAACAATTATTGATTATTAACAGGATATAAACAAATTTTGTTTAAATAAATTTTCACCTGAAATATAAAATTTTTTTGCACCCATGCATTTGGCCATCTCTCCCGAGAGTCCGGGTGAGACCTTTGTGGGAGAGACTAAACTGATTTAATCTGGAAAGTGCTTGTTATGTAACAAAATTGCTAAATATAACTCGAAGTCAGGATCTAACAAAACGTTTAAGTTAACATTAAAAACTATTTAAAAGTTTCAATTGCAAAAATTGTTAGAGGCATCAAAGCCTCCTCTACAGGCATTTAAATAGCATATTGAGGCTTGGTCATGTTTTTTTTTGAAAGTGAGATCTTCTCACGCAAGAATATTGTCATTTCAACCGAAAACAATTATGAAAATTCTAATTTTTTGTCGAAATTTCGAGTAAAGAATTCTCATAGAAGATATTTTTTGATTTCGAAAAAATTTAATCTTCGCAATTTCAATGCGGTCGGGACACTTTTTCGGGGTATTACATTTCGATCAGAAAAAAGGGGCTAAACGCTCTACCCTAGTGCTCACTAAACACTACATCATCTTTTGATCGTGCATAAAATGTATTCCACCGTGGATTTAAGTTTGAATTGATATTTAAATGTAGATTACAAACGTTTTCTTGAAAAAAGCCTTAATCAGTATCACCTTAATGTTAAATTGATACTAACAGGGCACTTATACCTGAAGATAGCACTGTGGCATCAATCCCGAGAGGAGGTGGGGCATCTATCCTTTCAGTACGGGAGAGATGCCCTTACAGCCAGTGAGGCTACACTTTGTACAAGATGCCCAGTCACTGCATGTGGATAATAGATGAACCTATAGCTACAAGTTTTCGCTCTTTAATTCAAAATATTCAAACATTTAAACTGATGCCAACCAGAAACATTATACCCTATCTTATAACAGGGGGGAAAAACAGTGCCTACTTGAAATTATGTTATGAAACTGCGTAAAAAGAATTAATCGCACTGAAACTTACAGATGGAGGGGTGCCTTGATGCAATATACCAACCAGCAATCAAGGCGAACCCACCTTGTTATCCATCGGTACACAGCAGTCGATTATTTTCGTGAAATATCTGTTAGAAAGTCAACAGGGCCAGCGACACAAACGACCAAATACGAAATAATGAAAGAATAAGAAACAATGACGAAAGACATTTATCAAGGATAATACGCTCTAGTACGATACCACAGAAAAATAATACTAAGTAAATGCGAATAAGTGAAAATAACACATTATTATACACAAATTAAATGATATGGTTCAGTTTGCACAAATAATAAAGATATCAACTTAGCCTTTACAGAGCCTCCCACGTAAATTCACGAGAATGTCGGCACACGCGATCGAAAGAAAGTTTGCCACCATCGGCGTCGACGGGTAATGTTCAGCGACCCGCGCTCTCGTGCAAAAATGACCTTCTCTTCGGAGGACTCCGTTTTTCGTGAACAAGAGGGAAAAACAATAAAGCATAGAAATTCGTAACGAAAGGGGTTCAGCAAATTGGCCAATCACGTTGCTAGAAACTGTCACAGAACTCCGCCGTGTTAATTAGTCCGATCGCCGACAGTATCACTGCACTTGTCAGTATAAAAGTCGTGTTTTCTAACGGCCCTTCCGCCTGAGGCCTTTCTGACTGTGCCATTCTGACAGCAACTTGTAAACGGGCAACTTAGAAATGGGCAACTTAATATGGCCAAATTTCCCTAGAAATTAGTCACATCCACCCCCACTTTTAAATTAATCGAGAGGGTTAATTTGAAATGATGCTGCGGAATTCACAGTTCAGTGGCACGACATTGTTTATTGATCACGTCGACGAAAATACCAGTTTATAAGACACAGTTCAGTTGCACAACATAGTTTATTGATCATTTCATCCAAAAACCAGTTCAGACACTGTCCTTTTTCCTACTGATTCGTTGTTGTTCTTGATTTCAAATACCATTATATGCACTTGTGTCTCTTTCACTACAAAAGATTAACAACACTAACAATTAAGACGATATCACTACCAACATTTTTCCATAAACCACATTAAATCAATTTAAATAACTCTTTAGCAAAAACTGTATGCCGCTAAATTACTAAGTATTGATTGATTTTTTGATTTCTTTTTTTTTTGGTCTTTTTTATATTTCAATGAAACAATACTTTGATAATTATTTTGCACACCATAAAGTAAGTGAATATAAAAAAAACAAACAGAACACCCTATAACAAACTGATAATCCGTCAGAAAAATAATGAAATCACATATTTAAACTAATTTACAGTTTTCTGCAGGGGATAGTATTAAATAGCTTTACATAATAGTTCATCCTGCGAGATACAATGTAAACCATTAATCCCAGTCTGGGAAATCATAAGAAAAGGCAATTTTTAAAACTCAAAATACGTCTTGGCAGGTCAAAAAATTAAATGACACTTCCTGCCGTACAGAGTAAATAAAAATTTACACAAAAGAAGGCATTTCTTGGCATAATTATAACAAATTTGCATGATGATAATATTTACATATGAATAATAACAATAATGGGTACCCAGTCATAGTAATAATTACAAAACACATATATATATATATATACAGCTGGTAGAAAACCAGTATTACGCTGAAAGCTGGGGCTACGTTCAGAAAGCGAGTCTCCCACAAACCCTTTACAATATTATCATCAAGGCAGCGCAATGACATAAAAAACGGCATATGCAAAAAAAAAATCACAGAGGTTAGCTAAGAGGATTTGAGAGAGAACTCACATGACCCGGACACCCGATTATTGGCATTTTTAGGGTGCCGGCAAACTACGCAGAACACAACATTTCATTTAATTAAGAATTATTTCTAATTTTTATTTAAAAAAATTAGATGGAGATTGCGACGGTTGAGATACCGCCGGGCGATGAGGTACCAGCACAACGCCAAAAAATAACTTTTACGCAATCAACGTAATTAACAATACGAATGCGAAGGTCGCCGTGAAACTCTTGCAGATACAGGGGTCCTTCCAACTGACTGACGCATACCGTCAGTAGAGCAATTTTGTGGTTTTCCTTAAAAATAATACGACTAGGGAATCTCACCTTGAATTACCGTATGTTAAGTGAAACATTCGTATTAGTAACGAGGATATTGGTCGGTATTGATACTAGTGGTATTTCACTGATGGACGCTTTATTTCTACTAAAAATTTACCAAACAAGTGGTCGAGAAAACCTTTCCTAATAGAAAAAGTCTTTAGACACCAAATACTACTTAATATGCGATTAGAACCAAATGGTAGGTAATGCAAATTTAATATGGCTAACTGTAAGTGGTTGAGTTCCCTCATACAACCATTTTAAATACCACCGGAAGCTCTTGGGCATAAAACATCAACGCCATCCTTCAGCCCAGACGGCAATTCAAAGGGAAATTTCAATTTCTCGAAGATGCATTTGCCGAGCCGCACTTTATTTACTACCAAATGTAGCATCTCTATATAAGCAATGAATTTACTTTGTCTAAGAATTCATATTTTATTCCCATAGACAGAAACTAATTTGAAAAAAAATGATTTCGTTAATACTGAATATAATTTTCAATAAATATAAAAGTCAATAGCCAAACTAGTCTAGCGGTGATATTGATAAGTCAAAATAGTGTTCCAAGACCTCTCCATACGTACGATCCTAAATGCACATGGGTATCACTATTACCAGCCAACCTACCGCTAGATGGCAGCACTGCTTCCTGCCAAACCTTTTCCATACCTGCTGGATTTTGTTTCCTATTCGAAGCCTCTTCGCTAAAGAGAAGTATCTGTATCCATTAAATACTGAAATCGTCTAATAAAAACTACGCAAACGAGGCTAAAGTTGAAAAAATGCCTCTAAATTAGGATGATACCGCTAGTTGTACCCGAACCTTTGGCCGAAAAAAATTCCCATAAAATGCAAGCGGTTTTTCACTTCTCCATCAATCATTTGGCACTGATAGAATGATCGCAGACATCAGCATATCTGACTTTTGTATTACATATATATGTCATCATTTTTACCAAAGATACTTATAACCAAGCAACCAAGCAAATATCTTCACTTACGAGGAAATATCCATATTCTGCTTCAACGACAACTTACGACACTCGAGAATTTCCGTGCCTTCCAGATTATTAGGCGCGTTTTATTTTAGAAATTCGCGTAAAGTCGCCCTGCTGCTTTTTACGTGTTTAATGTCAGATTTTGCCGAAAAACTACCCAGCTACTTAAAAATTAGTGAAGATTGATTTACATTTAATACCAACCCCCAGACTACGTCCAATGGAAGTTTGGCTACCTCAGTCTAGAAGAAAGCGCTTCTTAATTTCACGTTAAAAAGGATCAGAATAACAAATGGGCTATTATATTTTCCAAAATATGAGGCCGAAACTAGAATACCTTTTTAAGTCTGCAAGGCTTATAATAATGAGTATAATATCAATATTGCGTATCCCACCAAGACAAAGCTTATGCATTCCAAATATAACGGTCTAAAATTAGGCGAAAAACGGATAAAGAAATTAAAATTTTTCTTTATCTATTAATTATTGCAAAAATTCCACTAATGTCTGTTATCAAAGTTCAGATCTCACGCCTGCACAGCACGAGAATTTTGAATAGGACTCAACGTAAAGATTGCCACGGTAAATGTTTAGGATATCCAAATATATAGGCCGTATCACATTAAGATTATATTAGCCTCTAGGGCTTTCAAGGACCAGGGAGAAAATAACAGGCAACCACTTTTTCGTTAAAATTATGGGAAGAGTTGATATCATTGCTCTATATTGTCGTCAAACTGTTTTTGAATATTGAAAGAGTATTGTATAGATTTTATTATCCATAAGCAGCGTACGTAGTAAACTCGTCCAAAAGAAATAAAAATTAAACTAACGATGCATTTAGAATTACATACACCCTATAAGAATCTTTGCTTAGGGTGCACTCTTTCTTTTGGAATTGGGAATTACTCCTTTCTTGGGATGGAAGATACAAGGATGAGGTTCGATAAAAATAGCTTTAGTCAAGAAAGCCAACATGAAGCAAAGTTAATTGATGACTGGACGTCTCGATAAAGGAATCAGAAAATCATTAGTAAAATCATCGGTGTGGAGTGCTTTACTGTATGGGTGTAAAACTCGGACCATAATAAAGGAGGATGTCAAACGTTTGGAGTCTTTCGAGATAAGGGCGTGATGTAGAATTTAGAAATTAAGTTTGGTTGATAGGAAAACAAATACAGAGGTGCTAGAGATGGTTGGATAGGAGGGGTTTTTATTTGAAGTAATTAAGCACCGACAGAGGAATTGGGTAAGTAAAATAAAATTGAGAGGCGAGGAGCCACAGCAACGTAACTGAGGGTAGAATACATGGGAAAAATACAGATGATGTCAAATAAAGATGTTAAATTACATGAACGGTTAGTTAAACTTCCAAGGAACAAAATAAACGGGGTTGAATAGGAAATCTTTAGGTACATGAACCTACCGGAAGATAAAACACTCATGTATGTACGTATAATCGCTCATTAATATCTCTCCGACGACGCAATTGTCTCATATAAACGCAAAAACTTATGCCCACACAGTTTACTCGATCGCGGCGCCGCTGCGGAATTCCGCGGAACTTCTACGTTTATGTTCACTTGTCACAACAATTCCTTCTCTAACAATTACAAATTCAGGTTCACAATGTGAAATGAATCCAAAATTTATATGTATGTCTATTAAAGATCCCTGCAAGCCGCCTTTCTGCGTGTGGCAGGAGGTGCAGGCGCCTTGACTCTATTTTCCCAATTGATTGCTTTCGCGTATCGTTCGCAGAAAACATGAATTTTTGAAACGATTCGTTCCAGCAATTCCCTAATTTTTCTGGCCCTATCAGAACGGCGCATATAACAGGGGGGCGCATTATACCGGTTACATCATCTGAGAACGTAACTTCTCTGAACTCATTTAGTAAATTTATTCTTTGAATAAGTCTTCTATCCTCTAATGATTTCCATCATGTGTCCTGTATCATCTGAGTAAAACTCGCTGTTTTATCGTAGCAATTTTTTACAAATCGTATCTCCTTTCGTTGTACTTTTTCTACACCCCGAATATGACATTTGTCGGTAAGGTTCCATACGTTAGAAGCATACTCAAGGTGAGTTCCAACCGACTATTCATTTAACGAAGCCGAGTTTCCTCAGTGCTTTTCCATATATATTTCGGATATATATTATGTAATATATTTATTTTGTGTAAAGTGTACTTTAATTCAAAATATGCAAACATTTAAACCGATGCTAACCAGAAACATTATACTCTATCTTATAACAGGGCGGAAAAAATAGTGCCTACTGGAAATTATGTTATGAAACTGCGTAAAAAGAATTAATCGCCGTGAAACTTACAGATAGAGGGGTGCCTTCCAACTGACCTACGCATACCGTCAGTAGAGCAATTTTGTGGTTTTCCTTAAAAATAATTCGACTTGGGAATCACACCTGGAATTACCGTATGTTGAGTGCAATATTCGTATTAGTAACGAGGATATTGGTCGGTATTGATACTAGTTGTATTTCACTGATGGACGTTCTATTCCTACTAAACATTCCCAAACACGTGGTCGAGAAAACCTTTCCTTATAGAAAAACTCTTTAGACACCAAATACTACTTAATATGCGTTTAGAACCAAATGGTAGGTTATGCAAATGTAATTTGGTTACCTGTAAGTGGTTGAGCTCCCTAATACAAACAACCATTTTAAATACCACCGGAAGCTCTTGGGCATAAAACATCAACGCCATCCTTCAGCCCAGACGGCAATTCAAAGGGAAATTTAAATTTCTCGAAGATGCATTTGCCAAGCCGCACTTTATTGAGATACAAGGGAAGCTTCCTCGTTTTATTGGCGCAACGATTTTGAGGTATTGGAGGTTATGATTTTATGGGAGGAAAAATTTCCCCGGGAATATTAAAACGGCAAATCGCGATCGTTTGTAAGTATATGAAGTACCAGCGAACGCCCTCGCATATAAACAGGGGGATGAATATTTCCATTTATTTGATGCGACAGCCGAGACTGTCGTGGCGAAATCTTTATGGCCGCCCACGTCTTCTGATCTTTATGAGTGGAAACTAATAATTGTTATTCTATGCTGATACGTCCGTTTGTGCGGCGTAAACCGAGCCGACGCCACATGATTGCCTCTATGTATGTATCACCTAATGCCGACAATGATTTTAAATGCACGTCAAATGGGCAGATCGTTTATAGCGGCAGTGTACTTTACGATTCTTCGTAGCGCATGGACGCTAACTCAAACGCAACCAAAACGAGAGGGTCCTAATGCCTTCTCCCTATGTCTTGGTGCATATATAATTTGATTTTAGACCATAAGGGAGTGGAGCGATCTACCAAGAGCTATGACGTCGAAAATTAATAAAACCCTAATGAGTTAATAGGCCATTTCATAATGGCGATGTATTCCTTCTCTGTGAAAGATCCCGTCTATTGTTATGACGACTTAAAATGATTTTCTTGCGTTAAGAAGCATCTGCAAGGCAAAGACAGTCACAGACAGCCATTTGAACTTTCTTTTTATAAGTAATTTTTGTAGTCTACATTTACTGTTTCCATATGTAAACGTGTTGAGTAAAATCGCTGCAGTTGAAGAAATTATCATTCCTTTTCCAAAGACAACCATAAAAATTGCTGCATCAATGCATTATGAAGTATAAAAGGCAATATACCATAAGTAGCTAATCATTAAAATAATGAGCAGTGGTACAAATTTCGTACAGGGCTACGGTTTTCCTGTATGCTGTATAGTCTGCATTTATTGTTTGCATATGTAAACGTGTTGAGTAAAATCACCATAGTTGAAGAAATCAATATTTTTTAACTAATAAAACAAAGGAAAAGATAAAAATTCCTGCACCTATCCATTATGAAAGTGTAAAAAGAAACATACCATAAGTAGCTTATCTTAAAAAAAATGAGTAGCATTAGAAATGTTGTTCCTGGCTACGATTATTCAGGAATAACTACAAATTATAAGGAAAAATATTGGTGAAACAAGTAGCCGCAGAAGCAGAAGTAGCAGGATTGAAAAAAGAGCAAAAGGATACAGTCAGGCTCACTGAATGAGAGACGGAAATGATTTAAATCTATTTGTTTCTCATCACACAAAAACTCCTTAATCGATGCTCTTTCTCCTGTTGGACCTGCCAAGTAGGTTTTAGAAAGCTAAATTCTTAATTACTTAATACTCTTAACAAACGTAATATTCAAAAGTACAACATTAGGTAGATTAAGGGGGGAACAGTAATCAATTCGATTCCCTTGATCACTGTGAAGAAGATCAATGAGAGTTATTGTTCAAATTCAATTTGTAGGAGAGGTTTACTTAACGGATAAAAAGCCTGATGCTCAGGAATGGGGACAGGAAACAACAGAATAATGCGAAATCTGGTATAGAAAGTATATGGTATAAGTAAAGAGGATTATTAGAAAAGAGAATTTCACCAACTTAGACAATGAAGATGTTGAGTGATAAAGAATCAATCGCGAAAGCTGACAAAGATACAATAATAGCTGCAATCTCATAATAGCCAGAGAATAATAAGAATGGCATGAACGAAATTGATTTTATACCTCATAAAGAAGATTACAGGCATGTAAACGTATACCCAATAAATTAAAATAAGGAGGGAAGCGTTAGTTTTCAAACATAGTGAGGAGTTAAACAAATTTAAAATAAAAACTTTCGAATTTCTCCGGGTAAAATGTGAAGATGCTTTGGGAAAGTGTTTTACAAATGTTTTTTCGATCCTCTTAATTCTTTCTTACATGATGCAAGGAATTTCTTAACCTCAACATTACCTTTGCAGCTTGCTTGTAAAAAGTACTACACATTTGTGAAAAACGAGAGTAAATTGAATGTTGGTTATTGTAATTGTAAACGTCCCGGTTAACTCAAGTTTTATATATGTTTATTTGTAGAATAGTACATATTTTTAAAGTTTTCTGGTTATTAAACGAGAGTAAGTTGTGATGGGTCCTTATTTCACCGTTTCTCAAGTAAAATAAACAGCTTTAACAAATCCATAACAAATAACATATACGACCGGTTTCCGCCAACTTAGGGCAGCACCAAATGAAGTTCAGGAAGGAAGAGATGGATCTATACAAAATGGAATGGCTTCTTCTTCCTTCAGTTAGTATATTGCATAATATTGGTAATAATTGCATTAGATTTATTTTTGATCTTCGTAAAGATGATCATATCTCCAGTCATAGCCGTGAATTGAAGTGGTTAAATCCAAACAAGAAGAAAATATATGGTTGGATCATTCTTGTATGCTGTGCTTCATGAATCTCAACCACAGTATATCTATGACCTCTTTACCTATGAAAATTCAGTTTCCTCTAAAACTACCCGATCTGACCAAAACCATATTATATATCCAATCCATCGTACCAATGTTTACCAGAAATCTTTCCTGGTTGTTACCTCTAATTTCTGGAACATCTTACCCGAAAAATAAAAAACTCCATCTCGATGCTATCTTTTAAAGAAATATTATTTAATTACCTTTTGATTACTACTGACAAATTTTTAAATTATACTCTTGGACTATTTTCATTTATATCATTTGTCAAGTCGTTATTCAATTATCTTTATGTAATATTTATGTGGGCAGATATTCTTTTTGTGTTATTCTTTACTGATCTTACGGGACTTTCCAAGAGCATGATAACTTTATTTATTGTTATTATTTTATTATGTTTAATGAAATGAATCAGATCCCTTGTAATGGATTTCCACTAAGTGTAATCTTATGTTGTTGATTTTAGATTATTTACCGTTTCCATGATAAAATTAATTTTATTTTCACAAATAGAAAGTGAAAATAAAAACAAAAACACCAATACACTTCCACAAGTTATCTTACACATGTACTTGGTATTTTTGTTTATATTTCTACTTTTTACTCATGAAAATAAAAATAATTATATCATGTAAGTGAACTTCCACTCAGTCAAGCCTGAGAATATGGAGTTTATATTTACCATTTCTTGTCTTAGGTTATCCTTGTTTTCACCTTTCCAGATTAATACTCCTCAAATAACAAGTTATTTCTCTAAACAGCTTCGCTAGGCGCATCAAGAGGACGATGGCATAAAACTTTCATGAACAACTGTGAGAAGAACGAAGGTTTCAAACTCCGCTGACGCCCTTTTTGGATTGCGAGTCATACCATGCGCGCGCTACTCAACTGTTTCAAATTCTACATCTATGACAATGATGAAGACACGGGATATTTAATGTCCTCGCTGACATATTCGAGACAGCGGATCAAGACCGAGAAATACGGAGAATCTGGAATCCTAGTCATGTTCTGAGGAATCCATCAAAAACCTTAGTGATATTTTTCAAGCAACATGTCATTTGGGAACTTTTAGTTGAAGTAGTACTTTTAGCGGCCTGTGTCTTAATGTAATGAAGCTATTTCTATTGCCAACAGTCCGGATGAACTATTCATGCTATAATATTACTTTCGTTTGCAGAAGACTATTTATTAAGCGTTTTGGGAGAATAAACTAAGTTGGGTGAATTAATAATTATACCAAAAAGTTTACTTTTCATATGTCCCTTGGTACAAGACGGAGAAAAATTCTAATTTCCATTAACTTTTTTAGATCGTGTTCATGATCATGATGTTAGGACAGATATTGTGGTATAAGTGATGCCGAATAGAGGTACTAAGTAAGGTATTGAAGGTTTAATAAACTAATTCAGGTTTATTTAATGACAAGATAAGTGTTAATCGCATAGTCATTGACCTACGTGGACATATTACCTTTATAAAATTGTGGCTTGGTGAAGAATGAAAAGACAAACTATTTCACCCGTCATCCTTCATAGTAAACCATATCCCCCACTCTTGGTACTTATGTTAGAAGGGATGAGTCACCGACTAACATTTGAGCTGAAGACTTGACATATAGAGTAATTATGTAACTAATAAATTTGAACAAAATACCGTTTCGTTTTTCATGACCTGCAATAAATCCCCAGAAGTATTCGCATTTTTAATATTTAACACGTACTAAAGTAACATAATTCTAAACATTCATTTATGCTTGCCTGCTTTCATCGAGTAATACAGTGTTTTCTATAAATGTGCACTTTTCTCTCGCTATGGGTAGGAATGTAAATAAGATTCACGGAAATAGATAATAACTATTGAATTGTTCGCTGATATATGTATCCAACAGAGTGAAGACGAATGACGGAAACCCTACCGCATTTAAAATTCCTTCCCTTTGTCTTTCTCTCTTCGCACAAAAACCCGTTAGCTATCCGTCACGTCATCTTCTACTACTGGAAGCGAGCCGAAAGTTAAGATTGAGCCTATTAGTTGATCCCGAGATGATCCTTATCCTTGCCTTATCCGTCGCACCATCCCATATTCGCAACCCATCCACGGGGGTCTTACTGTGGATACCCAACGACTCTACCTCAAATATAGCCGTGGTAAAAAAATCTTAACTTTCTCGAGTTAGCATTATATCCGCAGATTACATTGACATTCATAAGCGCGTCTTCCCCACTATTTTTTTACGAAGCTCCCTTTCAGGGGATACAAATTATTTAAAAACCGAGCACGTGTGAATTTCTTATGCCGTATGCGAGGGACACGTTGCATCGAAACCCTAGCGCGGCCCTTGTGTGCGCGGGCCCGGGGGTGGGGCCCTGTAGAGGGGAAGAGGTTCTCATAAGTAACGCAATGCGCGGAGGCAGACATTGAAATTTACCATCGCGTAGTCGGAGGACAGACTGGGCAGGTGATGGACAGCCTTTGTCGACTTCTCGTGATTGACGTCCATTGCGCGCGGCTTAGAAAAACGTGCATCGGCGTCCTTAAAGGAGACGTACACGGCGCGATGGGTGGGGTGCAGTGGCGCGGGGATGTGACGGGGGGCTGGGACGGGATGGGTGTGGAGAACCTTTCTTGGAAGAAACCTTGGTGTGTCTCGAGCCCACAAAAATTCCCGATGGGTGGCAGCTCGTGAGGAATCGTGATTGGCCGGCCGAGGGTGTGTTCATTACCGGCCGTGGAATGGAAGAAGACGCCTTTTTAGCCCTTTCCTTTCCGCTAATGGGAACTTGGTTCCTGCTACTATACTCTGATGAATGAATTTTCATTTCTCATTTGGTACTGGATAGGGATATGTGTATCTTTCGGTTGGACGAGAAGTGAAAATAGTGACTTGGCTGGGACTCGAACCCAGATCTCCACTTTCCGGGTAGGTATTCTAACCACTGAACTACCGCTTCATTCCAGATGTAAACATTTTTTTTTTTTCATTTTTAAATTATAAATCTTGCTGATCATCTTCACTCAACACGACCTGTTTTTATTTATTTTTCTTCTATTTTTTTAACTATTTACTCACACACTAAGTAAGTTTGTGTCTACGATTCTTAATGTAAGACATAATTTTTAGGTATTATCGTGAAGATCACTGATGCTTAAGTATTTCAATTAAAAACCAAATTTGGCTACTGCTGCCATATTCTAATGAATGGGATATTTTCATTTTTCATTTGGTACGGGATAGAGAAAAAGGCATTATTCAGTTGTACATACATACGAGAAGTGAAAAAGAGTTTACGGTGAGTAATACTCAGATGATACAGGACACTGGATGGGAATCATTAGAAGATAGAAGACTAATTCAAAGGATAAATATTCTAAATAAGATCAGAGAAATTATGTTATCAGAAGATGTAACCGATATAATGCGACCTCTCTGTTATATAGGCCATTTTGATACCGCGAGGAAGATTAGGGAAATAGATGCTAGAACGAGTCTTTCCAAAAATTCATATTTACCGCGAGCGATACGCGAAAGCAATCGCTTAGGAAAATAGAGTCAAGGTGCCTGCACCCCCTGCCACACGCCGAAATGCGACAAGCGGGGTTCTTACATAGGCATAGACATAGTGTCAGATGTCGGTAACCGAAAGTTCCATAGATTTAGATATATATCCCGGGAGCTGCCAGAGGCGTATGGCAGGGGAAATAAGGAGATAAAAGCGAGAACTTAATTGCATGAAATTTAGTCTGCAATAACGTTTTTGGACGCGATGAAACTCAGTTATTTGTTATTTCGCTGCATGCTGAAGAAATCAGGGTTGAATTACAAAATATTCAACCTTATACGTAGGAAAAGCAGTTGGCAATGGCAGTTTGAAAATTTTCTTGGTTAAAAATGCAAACTTATACAAATAAACTTAGAAAATAATTTTTGTGATTATATAGTGGAAATCTCGCCAAATGATCCAAAAATATATCTCTGGGTACGACTGGTTTAATTGTGATCAAATTGCACCTTAGTACTGTTAAATAACTAGGAATACAAATTTTACTGTGGACAATTGATTATTGTTTCTCAGTAAGGGAAAAGATAGGAATATAATGGGGTAAAGAACGACTGCGGATGTGGAAGGAAGCCTGCATTAGAGGAGGGGGAGTTAATTCCTGGTAGATATTAATTAGTAACTGTTTTCTCTGAAAGATATTGGATAATTAGCCATCTTGTTTTGAAAAATGTGACTTATGTACCACGAATCGAAAGCATCGATAGCGATATAATTTAAATATAAATATATTTATACACATTTCTTATATATATATATATATAAGAAATCTCATATATATATATATATATATATAATATCGCATATATATACGGATATATACATATCGCATATATCCGTATTGCCCTCTCCGATCCCTCTCCGGAGAGGGATAAGAGAACACAACAATTAAAAGAGGGTAGATAGAGGTGAAAGTGTTTTCAGTGTAAGAAAGGGTTAATCTAGAGTTTATCATTGTCGGTGGAGGTTTGATTTTGAAAGAGGAAACGGTTTCGTGAATCGGGGAATTTGAAAGATCCGTTCAAAATTATTTGGAATCGGGTTAAAAGAATCGATAATGAAGTAGATCGAAATCGTTCATCTCTACTTAGTAGCTTATGTCAGAGGGGGTGAGGTACCAACTGACCATCGGGCTGAATACTTTACAGACAATGGGAAGTTGCTCGCTCGGTCTCGTCCACGCAACTCCCCAGAAGATGCTTTTAGTGGCCGGGGTGCAGCCCGATTCTTTTCCGTGACGTGAGAATGACTAACATTGACAGAAGTGGGAGATTTCATAAGTTTCCGTTTTTGAAAATCTTTCTCCGGGGAGGGATCGGAGAGGGCAAACAAAGGCTTCCTCGGGGGAAATTGGGCAAACAAATGGGAGTCAAATATTGGTGCTTTGATGCGCGAAGTGCTGAGGGCGAGGTGCGAGAAGCAGCGACGCCGCCTACGTCGCGGATTCTTTGTATCCCTCCTTATCATTCTGTTTCCAACGATCTTCGTTACAACTCCTTCCATCAATTCCTACGGCGAATAGGTAATATTCGGTTTCCTATGAGAGTAAATTGACCTGTTTCATCAGAATTCTTATGTGATGACTAATAATCGACTAACATAGCACTGAGACTACGACATATATTTTATGCTAGTCTGACAGGTGTTCGTGGCAGACTGATAATTTCAGTAATTTTATTCTTTCGAATTCATGGATGTCTATATATAGACAGAGACGTAGTCCCATATTGACCACACAATTCTTAAACTAGCAACAAAAGCGGGAAATTTAGTTTGCGGTTTTTGTAATTAATATTTTACTCCACGTACATGCTAGTGAAGTGCTTTTAGAATAAATTAGCTCTTTATTAAATTTTAAATATAATTTTATTCAAATTTAGAACTGCTTCCTACCAATGAAAAATGAACGGAAAAAATTAGAACAAAAATACCATAAAAGGTGAAATAGTAAAAATTATGTTGATGGTACCCTCCGGTATCAAAGATTATCAAAGCAGCTATATCTATATTATATAAAAATAAAAACTAATATAACGACAAATTTCGAAAATATTTTGGTATTATATCCTGAAAGAAGTATAGATCTTAAATTTTGACGTAACCATTTTAGTAACCTTAAGCACATCTATACTGGCAATGTTTCGTGAAGTTACTATTATTAGAAGTTGGAGTATAATAGCATGTCATATAATGAAACATATCTTTCACGTGGTGTTTTATTTGTTATTGTTTTGTTTATAACTGTAGAACTAGTGCAAGATTTTATGTGAATTATTTTCTCTACGGTTAAAATCTTCTTCGATTTGGGAAGAACGCCATTCTTCATACGTAAGGCTGCCAAACGTCCCAACCATTCGCATCGGGCCATAAATTTCACGACACAATAATGTCATACTTTCTTCCTTTAGCATAGAATCGAAACTTTGACGTTAAACACTGCAAATAAGCACAATAGTCGCGCTATTTAACAGTGTTGGCGTCGGTACAGGATCCTTGAGCTGGCCGTTAGAGAATCTGTGTTGGTAACAAAAGGAAAGCAATATAGCAAACGGTGTTACAGTACACGTGGCTTTTATGTGGCCTGTTATATCTTGTATTATCTTAGAATAATTGGTAATCTAATTGAATGATGGATTGATGGATAATGATATAAATTTAATATCCACTACGACAGAATCATAGACACATTCAGTTCCTAAGTCAATGACGACTTAACTCTAACCTAATCCTCGCTACCGCATCCTAATTCCCATACCATCGCCCCCGACCGGCATACATAAAAATCTTTTCTGTAAGACCAAATCCAAAGAATAAATAAAAAAGCGAAATAAAAGCTACACTGTTTAAAAAGTCCACCCAATCATTATATTTGATGTTCAACAACTGCCAGGAGCCTAGTCAAATTGAGTAGAAATGGAACTATGATGAAAAGGGAATAAATTACTTTAGCATCGTGCGCCCGCTCGGACTACTACACTGCCTCTATTGCCCATTTTGGGAATCACTGATCTAGAAAGTCCTGAACTATTCAAATCTTTACCGAAGAACGAAGAAGAGCTAAGAGGGGAATAATATGAAAAGTTGATGAGTCAATGTGTAATATAGCAATGTAGTACTGGAAACGTTAACAATTAAATATGAAATCTCTATCATTTTAGCAAATCTCTAATGAAACTTAAATAGATTACTCAAGGATTTCAAATGATGGCTAACATCATCAAATTCCGCCTTATTGCATGAACTTCATATAAGTGCATAGATATGTTATGTTGAAATGTACACAACTTTAAGAATTTTCCAGTGCTAAGTATTTTAAAATGAGGTCATAATGTTTATTGGATGAAGCTGCCACCTATCACCAGTCAAACTGCAGTAAAGAATCAATAAATAAATAATATTAGTTGAGTTTTATATCACACGAACGAACGTCTCCGGAATCCTTCTCAGAAAGTAGAATATTTTACATTCCAACAATATTAACAGTCTTACTTGCCTTTTCCACAAACTTAGCTTTTAACTCGCCTTCCTCTTTGATGAAATATGCGAGTTCTCGATACTTTATATTTCGAAACATTTTCCATTAAATTTATTAATAGGATATTGACATGACCACCCGCCATGTTTCATCGTGAATTTTGATCATCCCTGATACCTGTTTGCATTTGTCTCATCTCTTTAACGTCCGCCAAAATGACTTTATAAACCTGTTGAACTGGATCTGGATTTCTTATTTATGAAGTCTACCATTGCCGACAAGAGGGGCAATAATAACGAGAGCGACCGTTTCAAGTAATTTTCGAGGAACATAAATGCATTACTGGTAATTATTAACCTGCTTGAATGCATTAAATATAATTATTAACGCGCTATTAAAGTGATTCTGCGTAAAACGCGAGATAGCCATTTTTTAAATGTCTTTTATTATATACGAATGGCTTTCAAAATGTGCAGGTATTTACAGATAAGTCAGTTCCATTTCAACACCTCATATTTTTAGCAAAATATATTATGAAAGTACGGTGCGTGGTATTACCTTGCAAACGTTGCGCACACACGCACTCTGTCTGCAAATAATTCAGCCCTAGGGCCGGTTGGAACTTCACCCCCTCCGATATAAGCTACCAAGAGCAAGTAGGGGGAATGAGGCTTACTAGACCCGACGAGGAGTGAGGTATTTAGAGTTAGATGTAAGAAGAAACTTCCTAGTCTCAATCTTGCCCTAATAAAGTCCTTTTATTATTATTTTGTATGAAAAGCCCTCAGACGAGTCCTCCTCTGGACTCTGCAAGATCATATTGGTTATGTATACAAAATAATTGAAATATGTATGTAATGTATGTCTGTAATATAATGTTCTTTGTAAGTCTTTCCTTTCATTTTTACATAGCATCTTGTTTAAGGAATTTTTAATATTTCTTGTAAAAATATTTCATGTAAAAATATTTCTTGTAAAAATATTTCTTGTAAAAATGTTACTTGTAAAAATATTTCTTGTAAAAGTATTATTTGTAAAAATATTTCTTGTAAAAATATTTCTCGTAAAATTCTAATATATAATCAATAAACTGTAATTATTAAACAAAAATTATTATTATCATTATTACTAATAAAATTGTATTCTGTTTATTATGTCAGAGATTGTTACTTGTAATGGAATTTTATTGGTCATATTGTACATTTGTAAATTGTAATTAAATACTTTAATTGTAATTAAACTTACATGATATTAAATATAATTTTAATGTCATGTAAGTTGTAAATTAATTTTAAAACTGATTCAATTTTTTTATGCTGATCTCAGGCAGGATTTACTGATATTATTGTTCAACACTGTAAATGGAATAAATTGAATTATTATCATTATACTTTGCCCTTCCTTTCCCCACCAAGTCGGAAATGCAATAATTGGAAAAAGTTGACGTAAGTGAAGCGCAATGACTCGGTGAGTAACCCTTTCATGGCATTCCATAAGGAGAGTCAGTTCCATTATTCAGCATCACTCGTACCTAAATAGCCTTCTTGTCAACAGAGCCATGAACAAGACAATGACATAAATAAAGAAAAGAAATAAATTCTGTACCCTCTGATATAATACGAGTGTGAAGTGTGAGATTTTAGTAAAGGTGAGAGGTCCAGTGCTAATACTATTCGAAGTAAGTATGTACTCATTGGAGAAGACGTACATTTGTGAAGGATTATTATTAAAAATTGACCGGAAAACCGTCACTTACGGAGTTAGGCTACATGAGCCTGATTAAATATCAAGGAGGGACCATAAACACAATTTTTTTTCAATAAAACAGAAGACGGATATTTTCAAGTACTCCAGGGCATTTTGTTAATGGACCACCTACCTATGACCCACCCTAGGAGGTTCTCGAACCTTCTCTCCAATTTTGCAGTATAATAAATAATTTTTAATCACTAGGGTCCATATACATGCGACAGGTTAATAAATATGAAATTTTATATCATACATGGTACAAAATATCATACTTGGTACAAATAATATACATTATATACACATTTACTAGAAAGGTTGGGATATTTTATTTTACTAGCATGGTTGGGTATATTTATAGTATATTCGCTAATAGAATAAAGAAAATTATTAGTCGTAATTAATACATTTTTATTTATTTTTGTAACGTTTTGGAGGGGATTTCCTCACAATTATCACTCTGACTATGATTCTGTCCTTGTATATGTGTAATTTATTGTGTATATTACTTATTGGGGGTACTACTGTTATAGATATAAATATATATGATCATTTATAAGGTTACCACTATGGATGTGGTCTCAATGCCATTTCAGCAATAATAATAATAATGAAAGTATGACTTAGATTTTGGATTTGTTTCCATAAAACTTGTTGAGGTGGTAATGACAACTTTGGTCATTAATTAGTGTGGTAATACTTTTGTTTTTGGAATAGCTAGTTATAGATGGTGTGTTGCAGTAAAATAAACATGACGAACTGGTTCACTCGTGTGAATGAAGTAGAATAAAGTGTTGAGCATGCTAATCAATAGATTTAAAATATATTATATACGTGGATGTACGAAGAACAGTGTAGTAATTGAAGTAAGGGATTGGGCCCGCGCTATTTCCTTTTGGGCGTTTCTTCCTGAATTAGATTTGAAAATGTATACATTTACTAGTAATGGTATGCAAATATAGCTCATGCTTTTACTGAAAGCTCACGTTAACGGATAGATGGACTAGTTAATGCATGAGTAGGTACATTTGCTGAATAAACGCTTTTACTGAAACGCCTCTACCAAATGAAAGAGATTCCATCGAGATAAGGTGACAGGAACAGTATGAATATTTTACATACAAGTATGATGGCATTTAAATTATACATAGTTAATCAGTCATAGTTAATCAGTTAATCTCTACTTTTATCCTAATTATGTAGAACATACTGCATCAAGGGATATGAATACCATAGAGATAAATATTCACATCTCCAAATCGAATGCAATGAGAAAAGGGGTAATAATAGTTTTACTGAAATCTCACGTTAACGGATACATGGACTGGTTAATGCATAAGTAAATTTGCTGAATAAACGCTTTTACTGAAACGCCTCTACCAAATGAAAGATATTCCATCGAGATAAGGTGACAGGAACAGTATGAACATACGAGTATGATAACATTTAAAATATACAGATGAAAATAACAAAATTTGTACTTTTTCCACAGTATTTACTGTGGAAAAAGAACAAATTAAAAACAAATACAAAGACGTCGCCTGAGACTGTTGATTTTAAAATATACATTTAATCTCTACATAATCTCTATTTTTTATATAAAAAATTTCACATCAAGGAATATATGTGCCATACAGATATAAAATCACTACTTACAATCGAATGCAATGAGAAAAGAAGTGATATATTCAAGCATCGGAGTGGATTTATAAAAAGTAAATAAATCGAGCAAATCTAGAATAATCACTTTCAATCATAGCCATTAATTTAGTCGATAAAATACCATAAGCAATCGCCTCTTTGAATGGTTAGTTTGAAAGCGTCAATCACGGTTCAATAGCAGACCTCCTTCCATTACCCCTCGCAGACAACTGCGGAGGAGGAAAATTGCGATTCGCATCACATAATACCTCCCAGAGGCCGCAAATCATCTCGACAGCTAAGATTACTTGCCAACAGTCAAAGCATTAAATGTTGAACATTTACACATGGAGCTTCGTCCTAATGCCATTTAATTACTCCGATAAATTAACGCTTCGCCCTCTTCGAGTTAATCAATCACTAAGGAACGAGTGAAATAGTTCTCTAGAATAGCAAAAAAGTTCGCGTTACATCCATTATCGGACCACCATTAGACAAGATCTTAATTCCGTCGTTCAGCAGCGAAGGAAATGCCATTTGAGCAATTTAATCGAGTATAGACAATGGGAAAGTTTTGTATATCTTTCGCGTCGCACGCGCTCGCTTCATATCTTGATATTGTAGGAATCATTGAATGGTAATTATGTACTTTATTCGGTTAGACAAAATTTATTTATTGTACATACAAAGCCGCCGCAGTTAGTCGCGATAGCAGTTGGTGACGTTAACTTATATGAAAATCTTGTTTTAAATATTTCTGTGCACCAATACAAAAAACCCAAATATATAAATGTTAAGCATGTATGAATAAAAAATAGTATGAAATAAATATTTATATATACAATATATGTATGAATTATAAAAACGCCGCAGTGAATCAGCTATACGTTGGTATGCATTTAAAGTAAACATGAAACAGCATATATATTACTTAACTTATACATAATAATAATAATAATAAATCGTCTTTATTTGGGCGAGATTGAGACTTAAAAGTCTCTTCTTCCATCTAACCCATCGTCATTAATTATAAAATAAGAAGTAGAAAAAATTAGAAGAATTGTGGATGTAAAAAACCTAAGAGATTCTTAGGAAAAAAATCCACTGCAGGAAAACACCCACAAGGAAGGGGGGTGTGAAAAACCTGCGCAAACCTACCGATAGTAATAGCTAAAAGATAAGAGAAGAGAAAAACATTCAAAAATTAATAAATACATTACCAATAAGTACTTTCATGCGATACATAAATAAGAATCAGTTAGCATTTAAAAAGAGATATCAATATACAAAGTAACATAAAAAAACAAAATAGAAAAACAAGGAAAACGTACATATCATGCAAGATTTTTCAGGGAGTCAAATTTCAAATTGTGTCTTTCCTTCTTCTGAAGTTATTGATAAAGTGAAAATCTACAATTTGAAAATTACATAAAGAAAAAGATTCCGAAATTGGAAAAACAAAGGAAACAACACACTTCTCGATAACTTTTCTAACCTTTATTTCAAGGATCGGTCGGTTCCAATTCTCGGTTCTATATAACACCGATTCTTGGAGGAATCCAAAATCAGAGAATCGAATTCTTTAAAGTCGATTCTAAACAAATACTAATTTGTAAAAATGCGCAAATTTAAAAATTCTGCGGTTTTAAATTTCGCGGGTGTCGCCAAATGATTGCGCATGTTTGTGCACTTGCT
Source organism: Sympetrum striolatum (assembly GCA_947579665.1). Classification (NCBI taxonomy): domain Eukaryota; kingdom Metazoa; phylum Arthropoda; class Insecta; order Odonata; family Libellulidae; genus Sympetrum; species Sympetrum striolatum. Next base: position 61,756,033 of record OX388352.1, read on the forward strand.
CGCGAGGACCAGTGAACTCGTCGGAAGTATTTTTTTATTTTTTTTAGTGCTTGGAAAAGAAGTGTAACGGGCGCCGAGAAGGCGGGACTGAGGAGAAAGAACGTGCCGTCGCACAATAGGCTGAAAGTCGTAAAAAGACGTTGGCCATAATTGATTTTTTTAACTTTAAACGTAGAATAGCTATCGCAATGAGATCGAATTTTATGTCTCCGCTAGCCGTTTTTAATATTTTTAGGCGCCAAAAGGATGTCTGAAGGACAGAAGGCAAGGGATGATTCAGAGACGGTCGCAGATGGTCTTGCACTAGCTCTGGCATTTCTCTCCCTTCTATGCTTTCCTAGTGCCCTTTTGACCTTCCAAACGAGATATGAGGAAGGGCCAACTTGGGCTCGAGGCCTTCGGCCCACCGGTAGCAACTCGTACGCACGCTCGTTTGTCCGATCCTCAATCGGTCGGCCATGATTTCCTCATAGATAAGTAATTTGTATTCACTATTTCGATAGTAAATAACTTCGGCCAACCATTAGTATAATTTCCCGATGTCACTACGACAAAGATCCAGGGCGTCACACTTGAGAAATGTTCACAGTAAATGAAAGCCTTAAATTACTCTCTGAAATTCTATAATTTTCGGCCGTATTTCGTGGAACGACAACGAAAAGATCTTTGTAAATTTTCACACTTAAACATTTAAAAAGATATGTGTATTTTAGTGTGGAAATATACTAAGGTCTAAAAAACTCTATTTCAAAAAATCTTTTACTAAACCACAAGACAAGAATTAAAATACACGACCATGGGTTCGCAGCACGGCTGCAGCTTCAGGTGACAAACAAGGAAAAAACACAAGAATATATACCAATGGAGCTGTCAAAATAACCAATCAGAAACAGGAAAAGAGGGAAGAGATGGGGAGGGAAGGGCTGGAGAAGGTGAGGTATGGGGAGGGAAAAAGGAGACAAAGGAAGGAATCCAATGGCTAGGGAGTCGAAGGGGTTTGATAGAGGTTTAAAAAAAGGAAGCATAACATTAAAGGCTAAAATTAGGAAAAAACATCGTTAAAGACAAGGTGGCCGAGGCTGACACATCATGAACGGGAAGGAGTGGAGGAGGGGGAATTTTCTGGACCCGGAATTGATCTCAATCATCAGATTCCACTGACTCGTGGCGGAATTTAGAAACTAGTCGAATATAACGAAAATTAATGCTTCATTAACTTAAGGAGCTTTTCATCAAGAATGCCAAGTCAGAAAATGGTTTAGTGACATCTTTTGCATGGGTCAGCAGTTTTCAGTTACCTTACAAAGCATTGATTTTAATTCAGATTGGAATAACAGTAGCCTGGAAATAAAACTACGTAGTATGCAATCTCGAGGGGCATTTCGTAATGATCCTGATGGATATTAGTAGATAGCTTTCGCCATAAAAATAATCTTTAACCCGCACAAGGAAAAATCTTTTCAAAATTTGAATATTTTTCAACATTGGTTTCGATTTCCGAAAGGAATCTGCTATTTATCGTAATTTTTCGGATAAAGAACCTTATTTACTGGTCATTATGAGTAACTACAAACAAAATAATGCCTTGTTTACCACGATCCATAGGAAGATGATATACAGCGACAAAATAATTCGATTTATAAGCAATGTTAAAGTAAATTTTGAATGAAGATTACACTTATATGCATAAATGAGGAGCAAAGCTTACGAGTAAAGCTTTTCAATTGCTTTACTTTTCCCTTTCAATTTTGGACGGGTTATTATCTCTGATATGCAGATGAAACCCTATTCGAATCAATAATAAAACCTTCAAACGAATTACCTAAAATTTCTTTGTTATACCTGTGGAATCACCCCTGGTAATCATGGTAGTTGACACCCAACTCTATGTATGGTAATTATTCTCAACTTAGCTAAAATTAACTCAACAAGGTTTTTTTCTACAGATTCTTCAAAGGAGCGTACTTTTTGAATCATACAATCATTAACTGTCACCAAGCACTGAATACAAATATAGAAATTTACATTATTGGGAATCATTAATACTGAGATGCGTGACTAAAACTTACGATTTTCACGCACTTTGTTATAGTAATCGAATTATGTAGATTAACGAGGCACTGGTGTGTTCTTGCTGAGATATAAGTCCTTCGAAATAATTGACAATGTAAATAGAGCTATAATACCAAATGATAAATTAGAATTACTTTTCATTAATCCTGTTTTTGAACGAAGCTTAGTAATTAGCTAATTTAAAAATTCAAGGTAGTTCACAGGCTCTGATAATTTGATAAAAATGAATAAGAAGGAACGACCACTTTGCACATACGTAATATTTCAAAGTAGTGTACGTTGGGCTGCCTATCAATTAGGATACCACGAATTTGAATAATTTAATATAATACTATAATCGGCTGATTATTCATAGAATGTGTTCTAATGCTTTATTAGCACTCTTTATAATTATTTAAGTCGGTAATAATTCCTCTCACACACCCTAGAAATAATATTAATTATTATATTGTCATTAATTAATTATTATGTATAATGTAAGTTGAGTGGCCTAACCCCAAGGATATGTCTAATTTTTAGCTAACTGTTATCACGCTTTGTGGATGAGCTATTAAAAATTGATGTTTACAGCTATTTAAAATTCTTTGGCAAATGAATTTCATAAATTATTATGATATTGATTTAAAATACGATAAGGGAAACATTTTGGGATTATATTTATTGATATTGGTGCTGGGGAGCAGTGATGATAAACTATCAATTGCTTTTTCTTTTCTTCTAATTAGTCATTTCTAACCAGAGATAACCTAAGGTAGTGAGATAATGTTGTTGGTGATGTTGTTAAGCAACAGAAAAATCCTCTGAAACTAAGATTGGGATCCTTGAGATGATTTTTATTAACTATTTCAGATACTTTACGGTGGAATGAAAGCGTCTCGCATGAAAAAGGAATTAATATTTCCATTTCACTACATAATTCGGTATCCATCAAAATGAGCGCTGGATATTAAACGGCCGTAATATACCACGGCGAAAAAAATCGTTCGGGTATTCTCGTTGCCTTAAAGGAAATCGTTTATTTTTATTGATTTGATAAACATGGTATTGAGAGACGTTAATATTCATGAATTATAGAAGAATGAAACATTTACCCTTCACTCCCCTCGTAATTGTGGCCTTAACATCCAAAAGAATTTGGTTTGAATAAGACGTGAAATTTCATCTCTCGTGGAATGAAATACGATCGAAAAGAAAGACATAAAATTAAAACAAAACACGGGAATGTACAGCATACAAAAGAGAATATATGCTGACTTATATATATATATATATTATATGTTAAGTTGGCTTAGCTTTGCCTTTCTTTCTTTTAACTTTCCTGGGTTAAGCTTAATGCTGAGAGCAATTTTTATCGTGAAGAGACTTCAATGAATTATTTTCTGCCTTTCTAAGACATTTGAAGATAACATTGAGAAATTATATAACGGAATATGAATAGTGAAAAGTTAGTTATCTCCAATCTCTAGTCTCGTGCGATGTCTTTTGGAAATCTATCACTTAGAAATGAATAGATATGGCCCTTTTTTAATAATTAAATACATATAAATTCAATCGAAGAAGCCTTAACTTGGTGAAACTCCGTAATCGGGAACATATTGAATTAAAGACTCAAAAATGATTGTTTTGTGGAATTTTCATATTGTATTTACTATGTTCCAGATTTAAATATATTTTATTTTTTTGTGGAAAAATTACAATATCTATTTAGCTCCACCATATTATGTCCAGTTTAGTATAATTAGTTATACCGATGCTCAGTAAAATTATATGAATATATGCTAGTATAAATAATGCTGTGCTATAACGGATTTCTATCCACCTTCCATAAACAGACTACTTTTCGCATATATCAGAAATCATATCATATTTCAGAAATCTGAAAAGTGTTTTGGAAAAGGCAAAATCGCTATAAATATGGAAAACTTGTATACCCCCCCACTTTTGGATATCCTCAAAAAGGCGCCAAAGCCATTCGTGGGAAATGAGAATAAAACCTTCGGAAACAGATACTGGGGATCATCCCTATTCACCGAATTGCCAAATTGACGAACATTTTTGGACAAGTAGGAAAAAAAGCGACGACGCAAACCACCGGAAATAGACACTCTTCCCCGAACCAGAAGAGATAATACGGCCAACAACTCGGCCCCACCGAAATTAAACCGACCCGGATCAGAGCCATCGAGAGCATGTAGCCGGGACTCCTTCCCCAAACAAATCTATGCGAAAAACCCTTCCTCCCCCACTTTCGGCGTCACCGGTAGATGGCAGCATTGACTAGAGGTCAGCCCTTTTTTTACACCCTGCGACCGCTTTTCCATTTCCCTCCCACTCCTTCGCGCCAAACACACCGCTTCCGCAAGCCTCCGTATAATTGGTGCACGAGGTGCGGAGGATGGGGTCGGCACCACTCTCCGGCGGGAGCGGCCGTTCGGATCGTAGACGTCTACGCTCAGTCGTTCTCCTGCAGCGAGCGAGTGAAGACGTACGAAGCGGCGTCCGTGGAATGTGCTTTTAGGATCCGCATCTTCCAGCCATGATTCCTACTACCTCGAGCGGCGCGCAGCAGTACCTGAGCCCGGATCACTTGGCACCCCCTACGGTAAGACATCAACATTACCCCCCTCCATTAACGGGCCGGCCAATTACGCGGCGAGCACGTGGGGCTCCCATTTCCACCCCATAACTGTGGTTTGGAACCTGTTGCTGTGTCGGGCGGTGGGTGGAGCGGGTGGATGAGTAATAATCGTTGTGGCTAACCCCGGGACTGAGGTCCCGGCTTGTCGACGGGGTCTACGGCGAGGAAGAGATTCCCGAACCCTATTCTTCACCTCGGGACCCGAAAGGTCAACTGCAGATGGCAATTAATCGCGGCTAATCCCCGTGAGGGATTAAGGGAGACCCGTTGACTGGGTGAGGGAAGGGTGGCTGGTTTGGGATTAGCATGCGGCCGGATGACTTTCCCTTGACGTGCGATCTCCCCACCCACATATGCTGACAGGAGCGGTCCGCGGGCTCACCCACTACCTCTGCGGGAAGACAAATGCACCGCTGCTTGCTCCCTTTGACTTTCCGGACCAATCTTTCTCCTGTCCGAGAGGGGAGATTTAAGAATTCGCCGACGGTTAGCGGTGGTTTAAGCCCGGTTTCCTTCGCGTCCGAGAAACTCGTTTTCAGTGAACCGAAATGCGCGGAAATTATGCAGACGATATAGGAAAAATGTATGCGGGCGTGGGGGTGGGTGTGGGAGTGCAATGGCTATGTTTTATACATAACGAACCCTTCCGATTCGCGATTTTTATTGCCTTAGTCCGGGGAAAAAATCGTCGGGAGAATATTATGCGAAACTTATTCTGTTTACGGTTATGGCGGATCTACCGACGTTCCGCTGTTCAATTGTTGTTGCGTCACGAGGATATCAACACATGGTAACAACAGTGGGGAGAATGGAACTGACGTATCATCGATCACTCGCCGAAACTAATGAATATGTAACGATTGCTTGATTCGACATTTTGTGTTGAACATACCTTAATGTTGCGCGGGGTGACGATTAGTTTGTATTTTGCGTTCTTAAGTGTCGGATGGTCTTCCAAAACAAATCGGAAGGGAGATATTACATCTGCTCATGAAATTTACTGAGAACTTATAGAATTTCATTACTTCAACATCGCAACTCGCCAATGCGTTGGGGAATCAAATTGAAATTATGTTATTTTAATCTAGAAACAGTACTCCTTTTAGTTGGATAAAGCAGACATGACTAGCGAGGAAACTCCGGTAATTTACTTACAGGAACCGATGTTTCTTTGCAAGTCTGTCGAGTTTAAATTGTGCATGAATTTACAGGAGTTTCTGTGTCGTGTGCTTGGCTTGAATAGTGGGAATCGTTCATGTAGAATATTTGTCAATAACGCAGGAATGGACGAAATTTGTGAATAATTTGCTTAAAAACGAAGATACGAAAGCTATAAATAAAAACCGTAAATGATATAAGCATAGTAACTACGTTTTAGAAATACTTTAGGTACAAAACCAGATTTCTTTGCGCGCCCCGAAATGAGCGGTGAAATGCTACATTTTCTAATGCAACAAAGCACTCTTTGTGTGTTTTGTAAGAGTCATCTTAGAAAACCTTATTTATCGCTATTCATTTGTCTTCCCCAAATCTCGAGCATGCGTTAACGGCTGTAAGCGGCTGTAAGCGGCTGTAAGCGGCTGAAAGGCGGCGAGCGGGGCGATAACCTACCGCGTGCAGTCGGGAAGTTTTCCCGCGGCAAATGGCCACTTCACTGCCCACAATTCTCCAGCCACGAATCCCGCACAAGTAGGCCACGCGGCTCGAACGAGATGGCCCAGCCACCAAAGCGATCCCCAACATTGAATTAACGCCACCAATTAACAGACAAATTTACTCTCCACCGCCTGTTCCATTCTCTCGCTAACGAGTTTTTAAGAGCGAGCCGACCCGCATTTGAGCTAGTATTTAATGATAGCGGGGAAGGATTGTAATTAAAAGGTACGGGGTTCGTGTCATGGTTGTTTAATTGTTACAAGCCCGAAAAATTCCCGCCGTACGTACAGCCGATATAATATCCCGACGTGAATTATAAATTATGTGAGGAAGAAGTCGGATTAATATATATTTATATATTAATATAATTATATATTTATATATTGCTTGCTATATTTTGCTTGGAAAACATCTCCCCGCGTCTTGCTGCTGAGTTTTTCTCGCTCGAAACAACGCTCCGTGCTTGTTGTTTTACTTAACGGCCCCTTTCATTAATCCGAGACTTGCAATTAATAAAAATAAAGCGTTTAATTATTTTAGGCCTTCCTGACTTTTCCTAAATTTAGAGACTCGTTATATTGTTGCGGTTTTAAGTTACACCGCGCGTAAGCGAAGCTTGGAATTTTATCTCGCTAGCTTTTGAAAAGGATTAATAAAACGAAGAGCTTTATAGTCACTACAACTTTGCCTCCGAATGGAAATCGCATTTTCCATCTGCTTAAATTGAATGCATCATTAAAATCTCGTACGACCCTTCGCTTATAGCGTGTAGGAGTATTAGAATTTAAATCGTATGCACAAATCTTTCTTATAAGCGCACCTCTTCAAACATACAGGATGCATATAAAATGTTACTCGGTGACGAAGGTCACCACGTTTCCTTATAAACCAACGGGGACTATAACTCTTTTTTATTTAATACTTTGATTATGATTTAAAAGAATCTAATTCAGGAGTCAATTCAAAATTTTTAATACGGCTCAACAAATATTTTCATTGATCTGATTCATTTTACCAAGTAAAATAAAAATTAACATGCTGAGGCGTGACTTCGTGGAATGGAATAGACATTTCAAAAAATTGAAAAGAAGTTACAGAGTTTTTTCAATTTCTTAAATAAAATAAAAATGTTACAACTACTCAACAAATAACAAAAACGACCGGTTTCGGCCATTTTTTAATTTTTTTGGATTGTTGTAGCGTAATATCTTTTAATTTATATCTTCAACTTTTTTTTTAATTTACTTGATAAAATAAATCAGATCCGCTCTAATTGAACTTAATTGTACTGAATTAAGTCCCCTGTTGTTGATTATATATAAATATTTAACTAATGAGTCGATGTAACAATTAGATTTGTGTAGTAAATTTAGTGTCCTTAGTCGTAAATTTAGTCCTTATAAATATCTATTATATATAGATGCTTCTCCGGATTCATTCATGTATCCATATATATATATATATATATAGAGAGGATACAAACTCACAGCCTAAACCACAAGAGTGATTGAGTTGAAATTTTTACGACATATTGGCCATAACGTGTAACCTCCAGAAAAATTGCGATTTTGAACCTCAATGTCATGGGTTCGATTCCGGAGGGCCCCAAAGTCCCGATTTTTCCCGTTTAAATGTATTGCTTTGATTTTCGGGAATTTTAAAAAAATACTTCCCGTATAGGTAGAGAATCGAAACTCAAGGAGCCTTTATATATGGTCATGATCTATCGAAAACATAAATTAGTTTTATGAAAAATAACCTGGGTTCGATGCTAGGTCAGTGCAAAAATCGGCCGTTTAAAATGCATTGTGGCGATTTTTAAGATTTTTTTTGGACCCCTTCCCGATGGCATGGATACTCGAAATTCGGCATGCGTTTAGATATCATAAATATATTTAATAATCAAATTTTACACATTCGCTGATTGTCCTCTGTTCGATCCCAGAGAACCATTTACATTCCTCCATGCATTTCTTATGGAGATAAACGAAAAACGTTTTAGGTACTTCCCGGTATGATATCGACTTCAAATTTTGTATGAAATAAGATGAAGTCCTAATAAGTCATACAGTGCATTCACAGCTACCAATATTTCCTGGGTTCGACACCAGGTGTCTCTGCAATCAGTAAATTAACCGATTTTTATGAATGAATCTAAACCACTTCCCAATAATATTAAAACATGAAATTAGGCATACAGATAGAAAACATAGATACATTTTAAAAACATGTTTTAGATTTCCTAGATCGTCCTTGGTTCCAATCCAGAGAGCTATTAACATTCGTGAAAAGTAGGTCTTCGTTTGAGGCAGTTGCAGCCAATATTTCTGCTTGAATTTTCACACGTATTTAGAGAAGATGATCTTCTGATGTGCTGCACAGTAATTTCACCAAAAAGACCCGGGTTCGATGCCAGACGATTAAATTGAAGCGAATTTTAAGTATATTTTCAATCCATTTTTTCCTTTCTGGGACCGTCTCGATATAATGCCGTTATAAAATTAGTGTTGTCGATCTGCTTGCAGTATGCAAGCTACATTTTACTCGTATATAATAAATAAGCTGTAATTAAACGGATTTTTTGTAAATTTCCCGTACAATCCATTATCTATCTATCCTTAGGAACTAGGTTCATAAGTAAATGTTTATAAAACATCAAAGGGACTAAGATATTTCACTCACCATCTAAGTGCGCAATCCAACGATATATTAATCTCATCTTAATACTTTTAATTTTCCTCCTGAAATAAGCCCATTTTGAACTGAAATAAACACGCAGCAATTTCAATACAAACTGTCTGGACTTACTTTCGACTTAATTATAAGTTATATGCGTTATATTATAAACCAAATCGGAAAAGCTCATTGAGTTAAAAATCCATTAGAATACTGGTATAAAAGAGTCAATTCTATCTCTCGTGTTCCTTAATATCGTGATAGAAAGTTGCCATTATTTTGGAATTGTGAGAAAGTGATGATGAGATAGATAATCTGGGATAGTCTGTCTTCGATACTCTTCACATATTTCTACTTGCACCGTAATTTTTTATATGTATAGAGTTATTGAAATCAGTAATTTAATACTCGCGTTTATTGATGCTAACCGATACTTTATTTTACAAATAGCTAAAAAGAAAAAGAAATATTTTTATGCAAATGAGGTAGTGAAATATGTATCAATGTTTTCTTTGTTTCTCCATTAGTATTGAATAGTTTTACAAAACAAATGGTGTAAACGTTTAATAGCATAGCGAAGAAGCTATCATCGAGTTTATCCAAACTAATTTTAGTTAGTAGTTATGTTCAACAGTAAATGATAATACATTCATATCCGTAAATAGGTTAATTTTTCCGTTAACTCCAATCAATACGATAACGTCCATACAGCTGTGGATGGAACCGAGGTGTTCGCACTTCTTATTTTTATTGGACTTTGGTTATGCATCCAAAAAAAGTCACAACAAACGCTGTAAAGGAGGGAACGCAGACAGGTTGGTTTCGGAAAATTCGACGATTTGAAAATCAATCAATTGGTAGCTTCTCCTATCAGGAGGTTAGCTCTCGTGGATCTCCACTCTTCTCTTCTACTTGCTTTCCTTTTCATCTCCTCGTAAGTCCTAATTTCAGTCCAATTCCTTAAATTGTCCAACCATTCCATCCTTGGTCTCTTTCTCTTCCTTACTGTCCATCCTTCCAGCGCTGTCACTATTCTCTCCCCTGATGATCCCCTTAGCACATATCCCGCGTATTTACACTTTCTTGCTTTCACCTCATTCATACTTAATTTTCAGCATTCTTCAGGCAAACCATATGACCCATACATTTATTCTCTTTCCATTCTTTTTATGATTGTCCACGTCTCACACCCATACAGGAAAACCGGCCAAACATAGAACCTCAACATTTTCAGTTTTAATTTTATGTTGATCTCTCCTCTCATTAGATCCTTGTATTTCAAAAAATTTTCCTTTGCCATTTCAATTCTTGATTTTATTTCATTACTGCAGTACCCGTCGTTTGATGTTAAACTTCCTAGGTATCTAAACTGTTGGACTTGTTTTATTGGTTTATTATTAATTTTTATATTGCAGTCACTGTTGCTCTTTTTACTAGCCACAATCATTTCTTTTGTTTTATTGGTACTGATGATCAATCCAAATTTTGTCCCTACCTCATAAACTCTTTGCATTGCTAACTGTTACTCCTCTTTTGAAGATGTCATGATTACTATATCATCGGCATATCTTATATTGTTGAAATTCTTTCCTCCTATACTTATACGCTTAATCTCTTCTAATGCTTCCCAGCTACAGCTTCTTCACTGTAGAGATTAAATAGCAATGGTGATATCACACACCCCTGTCTTACTCCACATTTTACTTCGAACCATTCTGTCAGTTCTGAATTTATTCTGAAAGCAGCTTCCTGGTTACAATGCAGTATTTGAATTATTTTTAGACAGTTGTTATCCATTCCAATTTTATGTAAAATATGTATTAAAACTTTCTGGTTAACTTTGTCAAACACCTTTTCGAAATCTATAAAACCTAAATAGGTATTCTTATTATCTTTTAGATTATTTTCCAAAATTAGCCTTAACTCCATTATAGCATCCCATGTTCCTTTCTTTTCTCTAAAACCATACTGATCATCTTATATTTTATCTTCGATTTGCTTCTTAATTCTCTTTAGAATTATCATTAGTAATATTTTACATGCATGTGAAACCAAACTAATTGTTCTATATTTTGCACACACTATTGCCTTTTTTCTTGTGGAATAGGAATCATAACTATTCTTCTGACGTCATCTGGTTAAATGCCTGTGTAGAATATATCATTTAAAAATGTTGTTAAGGTTCTTATTGAATCTTCGTCCATGTATTTAAAAATTTCAATAGGAACGTTATCGATTCCTGCTGCTTTCCCTGCTTTTATTTTATTTATTGCAAATATGGTTTCTGCTTGTAGTATGTTCAGTGAAAAATTAAGTTTAAAAAACTCAGAGTGCTTTCGAGTTAGAACTGTGCAAAACTACTAAGAGGGCTTTACGAGTAATATATGTATATTTGTCTAAGCGAATCCTTAAGGTATGCTTTCATCTCTTCCAGACATTAGAATCGTATTTATTAGGATTAGGACTTCTCGAACAGAAGATTAGAATCGTATTTATTAGGATTAGGACTTCTCGAACAGGACTATTCACTTTGTTATTAGAATTCCATCCGAGAAAATATCTGAATCTAGCAGAAATAGAAGTTAATTAAAGAAAACATACTGAGTAAAACTATTGGCATCACTACTACGGATGGTCAAACCCTATTTCCCCTTTTTATGAACGTTTTTCAATGCCATTAACTAGACACTTGAAGGGGTAGAACTTAAGAAATGAAAAAGAGAGGTATAAATTTTGATTTAAAATCCCGTTTTTAGTTCCTTTTTCCTCTTCCTCAGACTCATATGATAGTTAGGAAGAATTGCGATATTCACTTATTGTTAAGCAAAAGATTTTACCTAAAAATTATCAGAAACGAACGTTGACGAGATATGTCTGATTATTTGTTTGCTGAGAGTTAGAATATCCAGTAATTTGCAAATTGAGTAGATGATTTTATTTCTATAATCGTTTATGTTTTGATATTTGCCTTTTCAAATGTATATCTAATTTTTCTAACATGGGAAACACTAGGTTTGTGGGAAACGCGTTCAAACGAAACTTTCAGGGCACATTGTCTGCTTATAAATAATGGACACGTGTCCGACCGTTCAATTCAATAAACCTTTGTTTATGAAAAATTAGCAACTGATAATTGGAGTAAGGCAACCCTGCCACACTCAAAATGTGCCCTGAAAGTTTCGTTTGAATCTGTTTCCCACAAACCTGGTGTTCTCCTTGTAAGTAATCTAATGAACAACCGATCTTCCATGACGTTCAATTATATATCTACTTTTTTGCAAAGTTATAATTACTGATTTAAATTTTCCCTTTCAATGTTACCGAAAAAATTCCTAACATTTCTTCATTTCAAAATGTAATAATCGAAATAAATTGTAACTTTTGGCTTATTTGCTAGATTCTGATAACTTTTGTTGATATATTATTCAACAGTAAATTCATCGATAGTATCATACTTCCATTAAGCTAAATATTAATTCAGTAATTTGCTACTAATAAGTTGATATTACAAAAATGTGATTAATTTGGTAACTTGATGAGACTTAGAGCGCAATGCATTGCATCTAATTTGCAATTTTCTAATTACTAAAAAAAATGGAATGCTAAGGCTTTCTTTTAATAGATCAAGTACAGCCAGGTGAGAATTAACTGCATATGACACTGACATTGACTTTACCGTGTATTCAAACTTAAGTGAAAAATAATTAGGGCATGTTCAAAAATAATTAGCAGCAAAAATAATTAGCTCTTGATTTAGAATTTTAAACTCAGTCCATTTTTTCCTCTGAAAATAATTTACCTCCGGAAACTTAAAATCCATAACGTGATATCTCTACTCATTTAATTACTAATAATATTTCAGCTTAAAAACAAAGGGTAAACTCATTAAAAGATTTCTTTGCAAACATCATCTTCATACGCGGAAGTGCTGAATCAATTGGATTTCCGTTCTTGGATAACAAGTTTGACCTGAAATCTATTCTTTTTATGATTCATTAAAAATAATAAGGAAAATATGGATTTAATTCCTTCCTTTGATATCTTCATCTTTCCCATCGACTTGGGTACAGACAGTTCTTTTTGCAGATCGATGTGAAAAAAAAACAATGTAAAACATAGTTGATAGCAACGTAGTCAAAGCAATGTAAAATGCTTAAAATTCTGGAAAACAACAAATATCAATCGTGTATTTCATAGAGTGTAAAATATTTTTTTTACACAACATGTTCACAAAGCGCTCAAGCCCAACCAAGTGAAAAATCGTTTATCGAAGTAACAACAGAACAAGCTTCACAGTGACATAAAATTGTTGTCGTTAGCAACGTTCGTAAATATCAAAATCGTTAAAAATGAAAGAGGTTGCGTGGAAAAAACGAGTGACCAAAGAAACAGAGCAATAGCCACATTTCTCATTATTTGCAATGTATTGCGCTCTAAGTTACCAAATTAATTATATTTTTGAAATATCAACTTATTAGTAGCAAGTTACTGAAGTAATATTTAGCTTAATGGATGCATGATACTATCGGTGAATTTATTGGTGAATAATATATCAATACAAGTTATCAGAATCTAGCAAATAAGCCAAAAGTTACAATTTATATCGATTATTATCACTTTGTAATGAAAAAATGTTAGGAATTTTTTCGGTAACATTGAAAGATCAAAGGCTTCCGGATAGTCATGTGTACAGCGCATTTGCCATTGGTAAAAGCGGTCCCGGGTTCGAATCCCGGTGGGAGCCAATGTACGAAATGACCAAAGCTGTTGAAGCACTTTTAACAATACTACTACTATACTACTTGAAAGGGCAAATTTAAATCGGTAATTATAACTATGCAAAAAAGCAGATAATAATTGAACGTCATGGAAGATCGGTTATTTATAAGATTACTTACAAGGAGAACACCAGGTTTGTGGGAAACAGATTCAAACGAAACTTTCAGGGCACAATCTGTGTGTGGCAGGGTAGAAACAAGTGACCATCAACGCGTGTAATATGTTTAACATATGAATATAATATGAATCACTCCCAAAACTTGCGAGAAAAAGCATCCGATGCGCATATAGATTGATATATGCATTTGTATCCGTCAGAATACTATACGCCTACAAGTCTTATGGATATAATATCAGAAAAACAGAAAAAGGTTTTTCCTAGACGAAAATTAGATTGGAAAGTCGTATCTTAATACCGATGCATGCATATGAATTCCATCCTACCACTACCTATACAATTCATCTGGACCTTCATAGAGATTGTTAGCAAATGTAGACATGCATGGAAAATTAAATAAGGAAAACTAAGAAAGTTTCTTCATCAGATGTAAACGTGTGGACATCCTTTGGCAGTTTACAGCTACAACGAAATTTTGCGTGAATTTGAGAACTTTTATCTCATAACTACCATAGTGGCATTTTCCTTAAAGTTCGAGTGAGGTGCCCCCGTCAGGAAATTTTAGATGAACAGAATTTATAGGACACCCTAGTAGTCTGAACATAAATGTATCGTATGTTTATAATTTCTTCATAATTGATCTGCATATTAAATAAACATCTCATGCTTATATATCTATAAAACTAATTTATATTTTGTTTGTATAGCTAACTTTTACTTTTCCTCGCTATAGTAAAACTTGCATTTTTCTTCTCCCAAATATCATCTGTAGTTCATATGTGTATATAATATGAGTATATTCAGTTTAACTTTATGAACTTTATACTATTAACGAATGATTTTCGAAAAAGATGAAAGTTTTGGGTTTGACATTCCACTTGATGCCATTTTGTAGGGGCGTTTTCTCAGGGAGTAGCAGTATCTTTTTACTATGCGTAAAATTCTCCAGTACATAGCTACCTGCCTAAACAACCTCCACTGTTGAAATCAGCAAGAAACCCTTCTTTAAAATCTAAATATTCGATAATAACCACCATATCAATCACGTGTAATAACAATAAATTTATCTATTCAACGACATACGCCTTAGCTGGTGTGCTAAGATACACCCTCTCACTCTATATAGGTAACTTCGTAGGATAAATATAAGCTAAAATTACTTATTTTTGAAAAAAGTCAATGATTCACGCAATATCCTTCTAAGTCTATAGCCACGAACATTCATCGACATAACTGCACCAAAATCTAGTAATTAACGCTGACAGTTTGTCAACCTCTATTTTATCTAATTCTATAACATTTCTGAATAATTTCCATACATCTACACATATATCACAATAAATTTTTACTGAATGATGTTCATTCTTTTCAGACAGATCCCCTAAATTCAACATCGAATGTATTTTTATCTTCCTCCTTCGTATTTATTCTTTCTAATCACTTATTTGAGATTAAAAGGTATTAAATAAACTAATCAGATAAAAATTGAAAAATTATGCGTGAATAAACTAGGAAAAACTCAAAATGTAGACGAAGTAGACAAGTTTCCGTCTAATCATGTTTTCTTCAACATACACTTCATCGTCGAATTAAAAACATAGAATTCTTGATGCCACATAAATACTTTTTGATCAAATAGAGGTCCTAAATTTTCATTTTCGTTATTCAAACCTGTCTCAAAATATGTTGTTTGAATATAAAAATATCAAACTGAAATTACTTGCTTGGCAAAATTCACAGAACTCGATCACATGTTCATTTACCTCATCATTCCGGTTCATCAGATACATTTATTTGTTTAACTATCTTATTAAAAGAAGCATTTACATTTTTGGTTTACAAGATACTACTTTACAGTCATAAAATCAGCCCTGGCTGTATGCAAAGATTTTCTGAAATATGTTTACCTACACAAATCAAAAACATTCACTGCATCTCAAATTTACATCGTCTTCAAATATGCTTATGAGATAAATTTCTGTATTTTTAAATTATATAGGTTAGATAAATAAACTACTAAATGGCAGCTTCAATCCAGAAATACATTTTAAAAGTTCTTAAATGATCTAACGCAAGATTAATGACAAGCTAAAAGTCCTTCTACGTTAGCGCATTGCACATACCCAGAGCTGAAATTTGATTTGCCGTAAATTCTAATGTTAATCTTATGTAGAAAAATTCAGCCTGCATATGTTTGTGGCCGCAAAACTCAAAAATACTCGTTCGATTGACTTGATTTTAATACAACGTTCCATTCAAATACGAGAGTGTTTCTATTGTAAAAAATGTTAACATTTCGTCCTCGGTTCGATGCCAGACGGGTCAAAGCAGTTCCATAAGAAATGCACGTAAAATTCATATTTGCCGCTGAAAGCTTTGTTTCTTTTGCGAATTTAATTGAAATGAATGGACATATGAAATTGAGACAAGCTCCAAAAACAGGAAAAATAAAGAAAGAAGCTTATTTCGGTCGTGTAATATTGTTTTCGAATTTAATTATCGTGATTGTACACGAAATACACGATCTTTTTTATTTTGGGGGTGTAAACAACCGGTACCTCTGACCACAAAAGCCATCGTTAATTTTTGGATAAATGGAAGATGGGACTAAAAAGCCCCAATTTCGCCAAATAAAGTCCCTCGTATGTATGTATGTATTGCTGAATCCGAGGTCCTGCTTTTTGGCCTACTTAAAGTTAAGAAGATGTTTGTTTGTTGTTTGGTTGATTTCGTTCACATTGAAGTGCATATTCAATCGTTGTAAGAGATTTAAATAATCCATTTCCGAAAATAAAAGTGTGAATTACCTTGTATATGGCTGTTGGATTCAGTTCGATTCATTTCTTTCCTATTTTACAGTTGATCGTCGTCTGTGTTTTCGCGGGCCATATTTCGCGTTTTTACGAGTTGAAGAAGAAGAGAAAAGTTGTTGAATTCGTTCACATTGATGTGCATAATCAGTCGTTGGAATTGATTTGAATAATCTAGTTTCAGAAATCGAAATATAATAAATTTGATACCGAATCTTGCATTTAGTTCAATTCATTTGTTTTGTTTTAGATATGATTTAATTATGTGTTTTCGAAAATAAATGTGCGAGTTACTTTGTATTTGATTATTACATTCAGTTCGATTCATTACATTCGTTATTTTCCACTTGACAGTCGATTTGTTTTTCGTGGGCCATAGTAAGCGTTTTATGGGTTGAATCGAGAAGAAAAAGAGCAAGTCAATCATCACAACAACGCCAAGAACTATTACATCTACAGCTAAGACGTATGCAGTTGCAATATCTGCATGATCTAGATTCATATCTTTAAGTCATAGTAAGAGTCTTAGTCATAGTATTATCCAGTTATATAAGCCATTATTTTCTATGAAAAATATCTTTTTTCTTGCTTTCATCTTTCATTCCACTACATGGCAACAGTCATAGTATTATCCAGTTATATGAGCCATTATTTTCTATGAAAAACATATTTTTTCTTGCTTTCATCTTTCATTCCACTACATAGCAACAGTATCGCAAGGCGGGGTATTGCATTGAATGATGTGTTTTCTCGGTGAATCTATGTTCGGTAGAATGCCTTTATTTATTTTCAAATTCATTTCATATTTGACTGAGCCACAGCGAAACTTGGCCGGCTTTAGTTCGTTAAGAATAACTAAGAGAGATTGGAGAGGATTGCCGCTCCTATAGCTACACCGCTCAAAACGTGAAATAAAAGATCAAGTAAGGTAGAATATTAGAAATCAATTATTTGTAACGAAATGTGCCCCTTTAGAGGTTTGTTTAAAATTTCAATGATTATTTATTAGATTTTAAAATTAAATTGTTACATTAGCCTAATAGTTGGGAGATGATTGAGGTGTAATTTCATTCGGATTTCTGTGTAATATTGATATGATAATCGTTTTAAACGGTAACTAAGTTTCTTACCGTGTAAAAACGTAAAGAATCGAACCGATTCAGACATAATGGAATTATATATCCCAGTATCTACTTTTATTAAGATGATTTTATCAAAACGAGTTCGATCAGGAATGTTCCGTTTTTGATTAGGGCAATTTATTCGACGAATTCATCTTGATTTTATGAAAAATATCTCCAGTTCTTCAAGTAGTTTGTAAGTCAACGCAGCTGTTGCATTTGAATGAGCATAATTTTTTATCTAAAAAAAATTACAAACATTAAAATTACGTAAGGGTGAACATTAAAATTACGTATTCCTTGAATATTTTTTTAGGGATTCAAATTTGACTAGGTCGAAGATCTACTTCAGAAACATGTTCAGTTGCAATTCCTATACTATTGAGGAAAAATTAATCATTTATGTGTAATTCAGGTATTATAGAATACCTCTATATGGTATGAAATACATTATCTACTGGAGATTTCACCTGTCTAACTAAAGATTTTGGTAGACTATCTTCTGATTCAACGGATTTAATTAATCTACCAAAGTTTGTAAGTAAAATATGAAATACAACACTATTACGACTACAAAACCAATTTAATTCCACTACAATGTGTTTTTAATGTTGGAATGTTAATGGAGTAATATTTTTCCTTTACTTGACAAAATATATCAGATCCACTGTGATGGAGTTTTACTCATTTAATTCTTTTACAGTTGTTCATATAATTTTGTTTGTTGCTAACACCTTTGTTACAAAAATTTAGTTATTTTATTTAACAAAACGCTTCCGTTTCACCCCCTGTCATGTTACTGAAATATTCCAATTTGTCCCTCAGTTGTGCAAAACATGCACAGCTACAAGTCAGGAAAGAAAACAGAAGAATTGCGCTTGGGTTAGTCTCTTTCTTGTCGTTTAAAAATGAAGCACTTGCCTTCGCTTAATAACGCAGTCCTTCACTTGTTGGCTCGAAGCTCAAGTTTGCGAAATTTCCTCGCTGGGGATAAAGTTTCGAGAAAATTCGAAAATAATTTTCATTGGATCATTTTTGCTCCCTTACTAGCCGTGAATGAAGCGAGTTTGATTCTTAAAATTTCCGAGCTCGGCGAACGACTTTAAATTAGAAAATCTACAACAGGAGGGCAGAGTTTTTTTCTATCCAATCTGGAGGCGTCGTGTGCACGGGAAGAGCGGTGACAGAACAATTTTTTTGATTTATAAAACCGCGGAACACCCTCCGATTTCGCCCTGACGTTTCAATTCATGCCTCGTGCACAGAAAGCTATAAGCGAATACCTTTTCAACGGACGATGTTTATTTTTTGAGTTGAGGAAGACCTTACCCGGCTATTTTACTTTTGAATGCTATTTTAAGCGAGTATAGTCCTTAGGGGTCGAACACAAATAACGTAATTAAAAATTCTCCAATTTTCGACCCCCTTGTAGCAGGATCGTAACGCCAGGCTGGACCCCTTCCTCCCTCCGCTCCGTTATGTAACGTAACTCCGTTTTGTACTTATATTCAGGAAAGAATGATTTTTAGTTCACAATAATAATTCAATTTTTAATAAACAATTTCAATTTTAAATGCCTTTCATACATTTCGCCTGGACTCGATGCCATAACCTCTTGATAATTATCATCGTACAAAACACAGACAGGTGCAGCTTACCACACTCCACTCGCACTCTGACTACTTCCGTTCGACACTCGTGCTCGCTCGGATCAGAGCTGCCAACTTTCCCCGGTAAATTGCGCGCGAGTTTTGAATTCGAACTTTAAACATGCAGAAATTATGCTATCCTTTGCAGTTCGAAAACCGTGAGGTAACACAAACCTTGCCCCCCCCCAAAAAAAAAAAATTGCGTTACGAAATTTGTGTACGGCCTCTTTTTGCTTCAAAAAGCATCGAATTTTCGTTGATATTTCTGCTCTTTCTAATCGTCGTTAAACCCTCGGCTGGGAATCTCCTAAGAAAAGGAGAACTGAGCATAGGCAAACATTTTTGGAATAATTTTTGAGCAGTGATTTACATGACTAAATACGCGACGTCGTGATCCCAACTCTTAACGAACGCGATTTTCGCAGCCAGACGTCAAAAAGATTTCGCGAGATTATAGCTAGAACAGCTGCCTTTATTGGTCTCTTTTTCCGGACAGTATAAGCTGCACTAATATGGAAATTATCTAGGTAGTTTGGTGTTTCACACCTCCTGCCATACACCTGAGTGCGGCTCGCGGAGTATTGATGTAAATGTAAAAGATTTTTCGGTTTTTTATTTGATGAGAATGAAGGTAATATTACGAAAGGATATTGTTGACTTTTAGGGTAAGCCGATTTTCATCAAAGCTTTAGCCAAAATGTTTTATGAATATTCCTTATAATTTTCTTTATATATGCAGGGCAAACAAAAAAAAACCATTCCCATTGGCCAGCAATAGCAATAGTTAAAAAAGTAGTCGCCAGTTTCTTTGTATGTTCAAGTTCATTTATTGCTATTCAATACATTTTAAGTGTATTTGCTGATATTATTCATATAAATAAATAATTATTTTAATGCCATTTAACGACTGAGCATTTATTTTTGGGATACTCTGTATTTTAGATGTTTTAATGATTAGGATAAATTCATCACTCGTGAATGTCTAAACGTATCTCTCAAATAACGGCTACAGAATTAGTGTCTTCATTCCTTCTGCTTCGATGATCAAAACTAATTACAAATTACTTCTAATCCATTAATTAAGTGCATCTTTTAGATGTAAATTTAATGAAAATATGGGTCTTGTTTGAATCATCAATTCGTTAGGTAAATGATTATTTTCCGCAAAGCAGTACCCACTGAACGAAGTCTGTAAGACTTTTGACATTTCGACTAATCAAGCGTTGTATTCTATATTGAACTAGCTTATCGATATTTCTTTCCTCTAGCATTTTTCTGTATACATGTTACTTTAAAAAAAACATCGAACTCGTTAACATAACAAATAAGCATAATCATCAAATATTGATCAAAATTACACCCTCATTAGCATCCCAGTGGTTCGGATATGTTTTCACTTTATTCATATATATATATATATATATATATATATATATATATATATATATATATATATATATATATATATATATATTCATTCAATCGAGAACAATATCAAGCGAATTATGCAACCTCAGTGCATACATTCATATGATCTTCGAGGGTATACTAAGGTCAATCTTGGAGAATAGGCGTTAAAAAGTCCATTAAAGGTCAATCTAGCATAATTAAGAATTAGCAACTAAATTGGCTTGTTGGCTGCATATACCTTCTATACTTATACTAATAACCACGGACAATTGAGATATGATAAAATTTCAGTGCATTCAAAACAATACCATTGCTGCTGGATTAATTTCGACCCTGAATCGAACTCCAAATGAACAGTTTAAACAAAGAACATCTGATATTATCCACATTCATAAACTGCTGAAACATAATTATGCCGGAATAAGTTTATAATATTCATCCTATTCAACTTTAAGAAGAAAAAGAGAACAATCTAGTTAAAATATTCAACTTTAAACCTATTAATATCTCATTTCGAAAGTATATTAAATTATAAAAATTTAGGTGACTCACCATCCTTGCTGTCAGAAAATTTTCTGTCTTCGAAGTGGCGAGAATTTCCTGAAAAGATGAGAAAATTTGGAATAAAATATTACAATATTGTTTTTCAGTGCCTTTTAATGGGGCAATTAAAACCAAATTTTAAATTTGTACCACAAATTCGATGGTGCAACATTTCAACCTCCGACGTAAAACTCTCGAGTTGCAGCATACCTCGATCCACATTATTTAAATCCCTCAAATCTCTTACTTCCCGAGGAATTTCCGAAAATCGCGAAATCAGGAATCAGAGTCGCTGCTCTCGGGGACAATGGAGCAAGAGTAATAGGAAGCGAAACCTTCGCCGCAAGAATCCCTAACCCTTTGAAGTCCCATTGCATTAAACTCCCCTCGGCGGACATTTTTCGGATCGCCTGATCCGAGAGTTCCAGTCACAATTCCTCGAAAGCCCGCGTTACGCCTTGTATCTCGCCGTAATGCCCTCCCGCCTCAATCATGCCTCATCATAATAGGATTGAAAACAAGAGGTAAGGGCCCTTAATGGAAACTGTCGTCGTAGGAAATGCAGAACAGTTTCGTATTTCAATTTTGTGCATGAGATTGATATGTTTCACCATCTGTCCCACGCAACGGCCTCTTTCGGCCGAAAAAGAAAAAGCGGAGCGCTGAGAAAAGAGAATCCTCCGCGAGGCATGTGTGCGAGTGATTTTTTCTCTTTCCCTCTTGTCTTCCACGTTTGGATGTGTGGCGGAAGGAGGGTGGGGAGGGGCTGCGAGCAAGGTAGTTGGCCATGACATGTCCCGTAAGAGTAAATTAATGAAGCTGTCGTCCACAGGCAGTCCACCACCCATTTTGACATCCAGGCTCCAGATTGAGTTTATGAGATAATAGCATTGGAATGAAGGGCTTCGCTTGCTTCGAATCAATTCCTGTGACAGAATGGAATTAATGGGCGCAAAGAAAAACGTGGACGGGTATAAGAAACTTTTTCTCCCTTTTAAATTCGGCGACGGCCTCTTTTTTTCCTTTCCTCCGGAATGATGAAGGGGAGTCGCGCCAAGTTCGCTGGCTTTTAATTCGTGCCCGCCTTGAGCCGCGTTATATCCGAGCCTTTCCTAAACGCTCTGCTCTGCTGCTTTCTTCTATCGAGAAATTGCTTCGCCGCGCCATCGGAAATTCATTTCTTTTTCGGGGCTTGAACAGTTTGGAAAGTGCACGGCTGGCTCATTGAAAACGCCGCCGTTTGACTCTCGCGGTCTCACACCAATTTCCGTCTTAATTGATTCTATTGATGATGGGCATCACTCACGTGCCAACGCTGTAATGCGGGAGATGAGACGCATTCATCGAATGAGGGTCAATTCTGGGTTTGTGTCAATTTGTTACGTGAAAATTACTTTGAGGCGACGAATGCTTTCTTTCTATTCAATGTTTCAATCAAAACAAAAATAAAAAGAATATTAGATCTAATATCTTAATTTATACACAACCACAAAATACATACACGTGTTATTTTTACATACACATATATTTTTCGGTTGAATATAAATTAAAATATTAGATATATTATTCTTTTCATCTTTATAATGATCTTCCATCGAATAAAGGCCGAAACCATCAACTCTACGAAACAAAAATGTTAATTCTTTGTACTGAATCCTCAAAATTCATTGTCGGACCGTTTTAAAGTTCAAATGATTTCGTATTTTAGCCATACTTAAACTATACATTTCTGATTCTTAAATTAATCACCAACTCTTTCTAAAATACTGACCAATAAAACACATAATTACAACATAACAAGTCAATCTATTTTTGCACTTTCAAGTTGTAGTAAACAAGAAGCATTTCCATAGAAATAGAAAATGTCTAACTATAGTACTATCTTTTAAAAATACCAGTATCAATTACTGATTCACCGAAAGTATATATAATTTTAATCAAGATAATTATCGATTACTCTAAAGTAAGGCTTCGTAAGAAAAACATATGAAAAGATTTCCCTGCGCAACTACTACTTGGAAACCGTCCACATAAAGGAATTCAAAAAAGAAATTAATTCCTACTACACCAAACGAAAAATGTAAAACATTATTTAATATATTAATTTATTTAATAATGAATATTCAGACATAAGCAAAATACAAGTGCTTCAAATTTAATAAAAAGGAAATTTATGTTGATATTGGCCCTCTCGGAAAATATTCAGTCAATCTTACGAATAAAAATTCTGCCTGCGTATGTTTGTGACCGCAAAACTCGTAAAATACTAGGTCGATTGACTTAAAATTTTAACACAACGTTGCATTCAAATACGAGTGTGCTTCTATTGTAAAAATGTTGGCATTTCGTTCTCGGTTCGATCCCTGACGAGTCAAACCATTTCCATAAGAATTGCACGTAAACTTCATTTTTACCGCTGTAAGCTTTATTTCTTTTGCAAAATTAAATTAAAATGAATGGACGTACGAAATTGAGACAAGCACTAAAAACAGAAAAAATAAAGAAAGAATATTATTTTAATTGTGTATTTTCGTTTTCGAATTGAATTGTCGTGATTCTACACTAGATACACTTTTTTTAATTTTCGGGGATTTAAACAACCGGCCCCCTTGACGACAAATGCCATTGTTGAATCCGAGTTCCTGCTTTTTGGCCTATTTAAAGTTAAGAAGAAGTTTGTTAGGAGTTTGATTGATTTCGTTCACATTGAAGTGCATATTCAATCGTTGTAAGTGAATTAAATTATCTATTTCCGAATATCAAAGTGTGGGTTACTTTGTATTTAATTGATACATTCAATTCGATTCATTTCTTCCGTTATATTCCAGTTGATCGTCGTCTGTTTTCGCGGACAATAATTCATGTTTTACGAGTGGAAGAAGAAGAGAATAGCTGTTGATTTTGATCACATTATGTGCAGAATCAATCGTTGGAGTTGACCATCCGAAAATCTATATGTGAGTTACTTTGATACCGAATGTTGTATTAAGTGCAATTCGTTTGTTTTGTTTTGGGAATGATTCAATTACGTGTTTTCGAAAATAAAAGTGTGAGTTACTTTGTGTTCGATTATTACATTCAGAATGATTCATTTCTTTCGTTATTTTCCACTTGATCGTCGTTTCTGCGGGCTATAGTCCGCGTTCAACGGGTTGAATTGAGAAGAAGAAGAGCTATTCAATCGTCTCAACAACGCCAAGAACTATTATATCTACAGCTAAGACGTATACAGTTGTTATATCTGAATGATCGAGCTTCATATCCTTAAATCGTAATAAGAGTCTTAGTCATAGTGTGGCAGTCATTATTTTCTATGGAAAACCTCTTTTTGCTTTCTTTCCTTTCATCCAACAACAAAGCCACAGTAACGCAAGGTAGCGTATTGAATTGAATGATGTATTTCCTTGGTGAATCTATGTTCGCTAGAATACCTTTATTTACTTTCCCATTCATTTCATACCTGACTCAGCAACAGGGAAGCGTGGGAGTTTAGCAAGTGATACAATAAATGTCTTCCGTTTACATGGAAGTCAAAACAACATTAACCTTTGAAATCTTTCTTTACAGATGGATGCTAAGAAGAGCCCATTGGCCTTACTAGCCCAGGCATGCAGCCAGATTGGGGCGACAGATCTCAGCATCAACAAGCCGCTGTCTACTTCGGAATCGAAACAGAGATCCAAGCAAAATGGTCAGCGAGATAAGTACTCTCCAGGGATGATTTCAGTGACCGGAAACATCTCGGATAATTCCATAGTCTGTGATCCTAAAGCAGGCAGTCCCTTCCGGGAGGTCTCACGCAGGAGTAGTGGGAGCAACCTTGAATCCCCTACTGTTTCACGTAATTCAGCTCTGACCCCCACATTGTCATCCTCAGTCTTGCCTCCTAGGAAGCCAACTTCCTCTCCATCGAGGAGGAAAAATGTAGCTCTGAAGGTGCCTAAACCTCCAACTCCTACGTCAAATTCTGAGAGATACTCCCATATGCTGGAAAGCAACACAGTAGGGAATACTTCTCCTTACCGTATCCCAACAAGTCACTATGATTCTCCGAGCTCAGCTCTATTTGGTATTCCACCGATGCAGTCTCAACTTCCTATTCTGAATCCCGGTACCCTGATGAACCCGTACCCAATGTACAACTTTCAGAAGCCTTCGATTGGTAGCAGCAGCAATGAGCCCCTGATGACGCTTTACCGCGACCCTTTCTGTGTCGGGTGTCGCCTTGGATCCCATCCGCCGCATCCTATTCCAGTAAGCGGAAGGGAAACCTGCGGTCCGAATTGCAACCAGTGCCAGAAACACACCGCTGCCATAGCTGCAGCCGTTTCTAACCTCAACAACCAATTCGCGGTCTCGGCCCTACTGGCGCATGCATTGCCTTTTGTCTGCAACTGGGTTGTTGGCGAGGCTCAATGTGGAAGACGATTCAGCACCTCTGAGGAACTACTTCAACATCTGAGTTCGCACATGAACGTGGCTGTTACTACACCTACAGCAACAATGACACGCTCGACACAACCGTCTCCACACCCTCCACAACTGCTTCCTATACACTCCCCTTCCCATTCCTTACTTTCCCCAGTACAAACGCAGCATAGGGCATATCCCACTCCTCCTCTTAGTCCATTGGGATCCAGATTTCACCCTTACACAAAACCTCAAGGCAACTCTACCCAAACACCCAACCACGCAATGCCAGCGTATTTACCTTATCCTCCCTACTTGTACTATCCCAGCAATCCCTCGATCCATCAGTAACAGAAAATAAGCGTCTGGTTTTGAAATGGCGACGTAACACAAATCTCTTTTTAAAGATTGGTTACAATATTGAACTGTTGACTGTTTATGGATTCTGCTGATTGTTTACGTGATAGAATCTCACTTTGCATTTGTCACAATATGAATATTTGTGCCAAAAGTGAGATTCGTACCCTATTTTTTCTTATGTTTAACCAGAACCATATCATACCTGGAAGCCATCACGATTTCATCCGGAATATCATGGATCCAGTATGAACGGGATGTGGTTAATCATTTACGTGATTATATTTTATTATTCATTGATTTATATTCATATTCAATATATTATATTCAAGTCAAGGGTGGAAGGATAAAAGTTAAAGCCGTTCCCAATTCGGGTATTTTCTTTTCGGCCTTAGCTTTATCGTCACCATCCACAAATTTGGTTAGTGCAATATGTGATTAAACATCAGTATTATTAGCTGTGATTTATCGCACATTTAAAGCATTTATTTTATTATTCAACATGCTTCATTCATTTCATTTTTGTGTACCTAAGAATTGTCTAGTTACCCAGATGTGGACCCGTGTTCACATCATAAACTGATACCAAAGTAATCGCGGGTAATTACAATAAACATTTACATGAAGTCATGTTATTACACTTATTACCACCGCTAAACGTTAAGGTACCTATACTTTACGATAAATTACTTATGTAAAACGAAAATATACCCTGGACGCTAGAGCTGTATAATTTGATGTTAACTGAGTTTTAAATTAACTTCTACTCAAGCATGGAACCCCTTTCAACTCAATGAAGTACAGTAGGTTATTATCGGGTATTTGGAGCACTTTTCCAGAATAAATTCAGTTTTTTTCACGGTGTTGAAGAAAGTTTTTTTCTTAAAATTCTTCCTAATACGAAGCGAGAGAGTGAACTAGATTGCAATTTGGTATATCTTAAAAACGCGGACTGAAATCAGTGGTGATTTACTATGCAACGGTCTAAGCCATTATTATCCTAAATTTTTCTGGAATCTACCTTTAAAAGGTTTGTTTGTAAGGGGTATTATGTTTGCAATGAAGTTAATAGTTGTCCATGGAGTCAATATAATTTGCTGTTTAATTTTTCCTATGTTTTTTATTCAGAATGTTTTATTGTATGCCTACAACTGGTGATTAATTATTCAAATAATGGCATTATTAGTTTACATGTGCGTTAAGTTCCTTTCCTGAAACAAGGAAAAGGATCTATGTAAACTGTAACATTCGATATGGAATGAATACTAAATATCGTAAATATAATGTGCCATACATTTTATTTTAACATTTCCTTATACGCAAAGGAAATGCAAAGAGCTTTACTTGAGCATTACTTGAGAATGCCAGAGTTCCTATTCGTTATATTTCAATATGTTTATTAATCTAATCCCAATTTTCATTGATATCAATATCGCAGGGTTTTCTTTTTAATGATAAGCTGCTTTGAAAAAAATGTGCAGGATTGGAGAAAAATTTCATCGCAGCAATGATTTAATTTCAAATTTGTAATTTTTTAAAGATTATAATTTAGAGAAGTTTGTTTTGTCAACGAAATATATATATAATTATCTATGTAAAAGAAAAAGAAATTCTTCTGGATATTGATTGTTAAAAATGTTTGTAATTTTAAACGATAAAAAAAAATAAAAAATCTTGTTCATCTATTTTAATAAAACAGTGTTTCTTTTAATTCTAAATAAATTCCCTCGAAGTTGATGAGGCCATTCATATTATTTCATCCTAAATTGTGAATGCGCAATTTTCTCTTTTCTCAGAATTAAATAATTATAATTTTTTGCAGTTGGTTCATTTCCAATAATTCACGAATGAAAACTGATAAAAAAATTCCATTCTTTCTTCAAGAGTATTACAACGAATGCAGACATGGGATATCAAGAGCTGAGTAATTTTTTATTATCTTCATATCATATAACTTCATAATGTTATATTTAAAGCGAAAAGGTAAAGAAAACATAACTTTTGCTAAATTTCTCAGTAAATTTTGCTTCGAGGCACATAAGATTACTACTACATTTTTCCTATTTTCGTCTAAGGATCCGTATTTTATTCATAATTATTTTGTCGCCTCTTATTTTCTGAGATGCTTTCTGAAATATTAAAAATGAAGAATTTGAGAAGGCGTCACTTTCCATGGTATGAGTTCATTTAAGATAATGAATACCTGACAGGATTTTCGCTTAACATAAAGAGGAACTTAGAAGAGGTATCTAAGGTATGTGCTTGAGGCAGACTTACGTTGCCTCCGTTTTAATTATTTTCCAGAATTCCATCGGGGGAAGTATTCTTTGAGTTTAACTGGAATTTTTCAGATTAAAAGTAAGCGCGGAAAGTTTTCAAAAACCTCATTAAGAAAAACTTCAGTAATTTAATTCAAAATTCAATTTCTTAAAAGTTTGTCTGAACGAAAGCTCCCGAGTCTTGTTTGAGTGGATAGCATTAGCCAAGTTACTGATTAAGATCCGGATTTGTTTCAGCGGCTGGTTTAAGATTGTTCAACGAGAATTACGCCTATGGAAAGGTAATTTAGTATTACTTCTAAATAAGGATTTTGAGGAAAATATTCTCCTAAACATTTCATGATAACCCTCACATTTTTTACCATTTATTATGTTTACTGCACATTTTTAAACTTTTCTAAAAGTACTCTAAAACTCGTATCATGCTTGAGGTTTCTTCTGAAATTGCGGGGGAATCGATAACAACTGTGAACTGTAAACTAACTCCCAAATTGCGCTTAACACAGCATGATACAGTATCTGATAGTGTTTTAGTGGATTAACATCTTTCTAGCTGAACCTTGATTTTCACCATAATAACGTCCTCTAAAAAGATTTTTTCCATTTGTAAGTGGTTATTATTATCCAAAAATATCTTCTGAAGCAATAATTAGTTGAAATTAATTATTTAATGGAAATCATGGAAACTTTTGCAACTCAGTAGTATACTTGTATTATAGGTCTTCTGTGATTTCAAATAAGTAAAATAATAATACCATTATCACTTTATTCATCATTCAAGGCCAAAAGAAAACAGAATTTAGTTCTGGTTTTGAATTAGTATCCGAAATGACAACTTTCTGGGTGGTTTCACAGTGATCAAAATTTTTACTTGTCAATACTAAAGTCCCTTTTTACATAAGAAATAAATCATATGATTGTAAATACAAATAATTATAAATATTTTAAATAAATGAGCCCACGCTCCTTAAATATTACTGGAAAACATCAAATAAGAATTAGAGATAACGGGAATAGCGTAAATTGTACATTATACGTCAAAGACATGATTTCTATAGGTTAAATATTATTAGGGGTCTCTTGTAGTTCTTTCTCATGGTTTAAAATTTATTTTGGGTGAAATCGATTAGCCATAAGTATTAACTAAGGTACTATTAGTATTACAGACTGATTTCAAGCGGATTTATTTAGGAAATGTGTTAGCAAATTAAGTTTGAAATTTTTACCTATTAATTCCTTTAATAAATCGAAAAAATAATTATTTTCCTTGTCCAAATATCATAGCTTTGCAAAGTTGTCGTTCAAAATAAATGGCCAAATATATCTTCAGAACCATCAGCAGGATGTCATTTTTCTTCTAATGTGAAACTACAAGTATTAAGCCGATTTACTCTAGTAGTTGGCGAAGAGAATATACAAAGATTCAAGCCATCGTTCTCTTAAGGGCACACAAAATATAAAAATAGCTTATAATCAATAATTTTCCCTTTAAATTCGAATTTACAAAAAAATGAGAGGATTTTCTCACGAAAATCATTTTTCTACGACAAGAATTAAGCAATGATTGCGAAGTGTAAAAACGAAGAGAAGTTCAACACCTAAAATCACACCTCAGCACGAAAAAATTATATTTAAATTTAGATTTCACTTCACTGTATGTACAGCTACATTAGATTTCTAACTTCATTTATAATGATTCTAAAATAACGTCTATAAGCTTCTTAAGGCAAGATTGATGCTGCAAAGAGACTCTATTTAATCTGTCGTCAATGGTATTAATAAAAACACATAAATGATGCATTGGTGAATAGTGATAGAAAAAAAACTTTAGAAGGAGTGGAAGTAAAAATAAGGTAATACATTATGAAAAAAAATCTACTGCACGTAAACGCACAATGAGAAATATTTGGAGCTGGATAAGAAATTATATATCAGTAGGTATTAATTCATAACACTTTACAATCTCTACCACATTCGAGAGAAGAAATTGAAAAAATCGACTTAATTGCTTCGAAGAATTTGCTGAGAACGGAATAGATCTCCCCATTTGAAGTGAGCAGAAATCTAGAGAAACTACCTAAATTGAATTTAGAAAGCGTTCTAAAGTTCCATCTTTAATAGTACATGCAATGAAATTGAGATTGAGAAGTGAGTCAATATCAATAAATGGGTCTTAATTTTGCCGTATAAGCTTGGTTAGAAAAACTGGTTTCGTGAAAGTTGCATTTTCAGTGGTATTTTATTATATCATTCACGTTTATTTGCGTAAGAAATTTTTGGAAAACTTAAGCTTCGACACAGCAAACAGGCGACGGCAATGCCATAAGGTAGGATCAATTTAAAGAGAACAATTTGCAATAACACCCTAAGCCTCGCCGCAATCTCTAACGAGCAAAATTTATTAAAAATACAAAATGGCAGTACCCGACAGTATTAGCAATAATATCAGTAACAGTAATGCCTGGACTTTTTTGCTTCGCAATTTTCTAGAGAAATCTAAGAGCTTTTTGCCAAAGCATATTAATGAAATTTGTTATTTTACTCATTAAATCCGCGGTATGTTTGCCACTTCACGCATGAATCAAAGCAGGGACGTAAAATAACGTAGCCCCATTACCTTTCTCCAGATTTAAAATACAATAAATTATTCGAATTAACTTCAAAAGATATTGGAGCGTAAATACAGCTAAGAAAGCAAATTTTCGTCACCCTTAACAATGTATAAATTAAGTATCATTAATGTCATTGCATAACTATTGTTTTTGACTATTATTATCGTGAAATGTATATTACCATATATTATACACTCCACAATTATAGTACATTGTAATCGATTTTGTCAATGTGTGGTTTAATCACTGTGGAATTTTGTTATGAGAGGATACGCCAAGGAACCATTTCTTTGCACATTGCTCGTCATCCTAATTTTCTTGGACCTTTGGCGCCCTAAATCACCAGGCTCCGACCCAAGACCCGCCTCTCCAACACCACTCATTTGGAGGCATTATCCTCCTAATTTCGCGAGAAGAAAGAGTCTTCCGGAAGGAGACGAATCAAAGCGTTGTTGGGGTGAAAAAAGAGCGAAGAATTAGGTGTGTTGAGTTTAGAGGAGGAGAATTGATTTTAGGACTGGAGAACGAAGGGGAGCTAAGTCTGGAAAGGAGAGCTTGCATGAGAAGATATTGAGAAGTAGTTTTCTCCCTGAAAAGAGGGACGGCTTCTGCTCTCTGAAGCTACGTCTTTTGTCTCGAAAGTGGAGTCGGCACTCCAGCGCCAACGTTTTCCTCCCATTCTTATCTCAACGTTCTATTCACTACTTTTGCCCCATCTCCAGTCTTTTCACACCTCCTTCTATTCCGGTGAAAGGAACGAGATGTGGAGTGAGGAACTTCATTGGCACCAACGCAGCCAAATCTCCACCGCACCTTAAGTGGAAGAAAAAGAGCCAACAGCCAGTGTCTTCGTCTGGCACGTTCTCCGTACTCTTCAACTGGCGTGGGGTCGCTCGCCGAGCCCTCTTGCGGCCAAAGCGGTAAGCTTTGTGTTTCGTGCCCGATAGAAGCTTTCTTCGGATGTCACCTTATTGAAGGTGAAGACCACTTATGCTGTAAGATATGGGAGACCTTCCGATGGCTCTTTACATTGGAAGGGTCATGCGAAAGCAAATGGTGGACGAGCTCGTAGCGCTGGGGAGAATTCACCGCCCGATCTCGATAGCGGCAAATAGCGTGCTAGCCTAGCATCACCTAGCCAGGTTCGAATAGCGGTTAGGACGGTTTCTTGTGTTTCTCTCTGGAAGATTGATTGTTAGATTGACCTCATTGGACTAAAATTCGCTTAATAAAGACATTTTATATTTTTTCATAGAAGGCGAATTTTATGAGCTATATAACTTCAGACCAACTTATCAAAGTAATAGGCTGCTCTTTCTATAAAATAACTATGTTCTGGTTTAGTCATCTTAACGAAAACTAATCCAGAACCTAGTATACGCTATGAAATACAAGCAATCTCCTGCAAATAGGCACTACTGATCTGAATCCACTGATCTCCAAGACCCAACCTTCGCAAGGCCAAATAAGTATTTGGAAAGCCTACGCAATGGTTGCGATATCAATTTCGTATTTTTGTGTTTGGATTTATTATGCATTACGTGTTTTACCTCATTGTAACAAGTTAAATCGATGAAAAATACAATGGAGTTAGAATTTACTCATATGTAACGGTAGATTCTAGGATGCTTTGAAAATTCAATTCCAAATATCCGTTCATAAAGATTGCATTGGCAAACGCTCAGGGCATTGTTCCTATGAAGAGTTGGCAGCACGGGATTATTAGAAGGATTCCGATTAGCGGATAGAGGTTTGTGTACCCGCCTCCCCTAAACTCGATCAGCTCCGGAAATAGTAGAAAATTCTGTAACTGTTGAATCCGTCCCAAACATTTAAGGATTTTATTTCGATAACTGGATGAATTAAAATTAAATGATTAAAAATAAGTTTGTCATAAAAACCTACATATAGATTCTGCTTATCAAAATTTACATTCGCATGTGCTAGATATTATACAAATATATTTATTATATATATATTGTACATATATTTATACAAACCACTAAACCTGCTCATTCGTTATTCAAACGTACCTACCTCATAAATGAAGTGAATTAAATTTTCTATTAATCTTTTTAGTACAGTTGAATAACGGTATAGGATCCTAGTTATATGCTACTTCTTCCTGCCAGCTTTTATTCACAAAACCTGCCAATCACGTTTATTTTATTGTCCAGATACTTACTTGATTGTAAACAGTAACATTGAAATTAATTTATTCATGACTTGAAAATATTCCCATTAATGCTACTATATGCCAGCCATAATTGATTGATGACTTATAATTACGTTCTTTAGATATAGATGTCATAACTCATGACTTCCAAATCACAACCAGTGTTTCACAATCTCTTTTCTTCCTCTATTTCTCACCCACACCAACATCGTGGATTTTATTTGAGATTTTTGGAATTATGAAATGATTACATAACCCGGCCCGTTCTGTTCCGCGTCCTTCAGATACATATATTGGCATATTATGAGCGTTCCAAAAGGCAAAATAGAAATCACAGAGTGAGAGGATTAGTGTTATGACTTTAAAGAAGATGGAAATTCACGATATTAAAGAAATCGTGATAATGCTACTCGTAAAAGTATTGTGTGGCTGTGAGTTTATAGTACCTCTGTCTCTGATTATTCATGAAATTAATTCCCTAATCTGCTATTTATAAGAAATATTTTCCATTGTGTAAGGTGAAGAGTATTACGTATTATACCAATTTATCGATGATAATTATGATTTATTTGCAATGAAAATAACTCGCATTTTATTTTTGTAATATCCTACTGAGATTACACCAAGATAGCCAAGTGGGTAGCACGTTCAACTTTTGAGAAAGCTATTCCGGCTTCAATTCTCAGTGGGAGCCTATATGTGTGAAATGAACCCAGCTGCCAAAGTACTTCTAGCAACGTTAAAATCAATTAGCCACTGAGATCTGAGGTCTGCGTGTAATAAGATTATATGGGTGGGTATTTTCCTTCATTGGATTTTTATCCTAAGAATCTCTTAGATTTTTTACATCCACAATTTTTCTCGTTTATTTCTCATACTATTCTCTTTAATTTAATTATTTTATAATTAATAACGACGGCAAAATAGATTTTAGTCTCAATCTCCCCAATTATTATTATTATATGCTTGTTTTTTATATTGGCTGTGCACTATTTATGTTTTTATGTGAGCCAGAAGCTGCTTTTTTGTTGTTTAACATTAATATTCCTTTGCTGTTACTGTAAATATCCGTCTTGTCGACAGGCTCTTAGTCTGAAAAGACGCTAATTTTCTCAATCAGTAAATAAAAAATACCATAAGCATAATTCTAGGATTTTCTCATTAAAATATTAAAATAATATAAAGGCGTCCGACTTTTCGTCTTCTTGCCATTTTCTATTTCACTCCGATTATAGGAGCATCTAAAAACACTTCAGAGTGACCAGGATACGATCATTTTACCAACTCAATGACCTTTATAGTGAACCCTACTCTGATAATCGACAGGAAAGAATTAAAAATTCCATCCCAGGAATCCTGTATCTTCCAGCCCCGTTATTTCGATGGCTAAAAATATTCGCCGGAAAAAGGCACCGTGAAGAAGGGAAGACAACCAGAAATGAATAAATATATGTTTATTCGATTGAACTGAGCACAAAGGCACAAAGAGACATCCATTAGACAATCCTTCACACTTCTTTGGTCTGAAATAATTAAAATCCCGGAAATGGAGCCTTTTACATCATTTAGCGGTCGTCTCTGTCACGCTTGATTTCCAATTCATTTTTCTCTGTTATCCGAGGGGAAATTTTCTCCATCCGTAAGCTTTCGGTTGTCAAATTTAGGATACAGGCGCTCGTCTGCAGGTACGCCATTGGGGTGCCTTTGACGAGCAGATGGACGTGAAACATCTGGCAAACAAAA
Organism: Sympetrum striolatum; assembly: GCA_947579665.1. NCBI lineage: Eukaryota > Metazoa > Arthropoda > Insecta > Odonata > Libellulidae > Sympetrum > Sympetrum striolatum. The sequence continues at coordinate 61,791,083 of OX388352.1, forward strand.
ATTCCCAAAGCGGAATTTCGTGCGTGATTTGGATTGGTTTAGTTTATATCGGTATTAATTACGAAAAATCTTGAGCCTCGAATCACATGTGTTTTTGAGTCTGATGGCTGCGAATTTGGATGATTTTGGAACTGTGAAGTGCCCTCATTTCAGTTAGGTTTGGTCTTCAGTAGTATTTGGCATTGAGTACAGTTAACTAATGCTCAAAATGGGACAAAGAATTTATTAGGAGCAAAAATTAAAATAGGGGATCGCCTGGTAGGGTTATGTACGGTGGGGGCTTCGTGGGCCTATCAGAAACCCTGAAAAATCTTACGGAATCATTAATATCGATAAATAGTGTTATTGCTATTTATAGGAATTTTTTTTCATGTTATTTTCTGAGATTCTGTATTTGTATCAGTTAGGTTTCAGGAGACTTAGTAGAGTCAATTGTTAATTGCACATAGTGTTGGTAGATGTTTTCGATTAGCTAGTAATTGTTAATTTGCATAGTTTGAATTCAATTAGTGGGATTCGAATCCCGGCTGATCGGATTTTTCCGATTCAGGGAATGGTTGCGTGTGTTCGTTGTTGCTGTTGCCTCTGTGAAGCACCTCCTGATAAGCTTATGAGCTTGGGACGACTTCACCGGTGAAGGGCAACAGTAGTTTATAAAAAATATGAATTATCGTAGTTTATTAACTTGAGTAACTAATGGAAGAGTTTGTTAATAATAATGCTCTGTAGTATGATGTGATACTTTGGAGCACTTCCGTTATAAGTTATTTATTAGGAAGGTGTAACTTTCAAATACTGTAAGGTGTACCTTTTCCGTTTCAGTTTTTATATTTCAAATTATTTTAATATTAATTTAAAACTTCGTAAAGATATTGTAATAATAATTTGTAATTTTGCCAATCTGAAAAATATATGGATATGAAAAAATTAGAATCGAATCAGCTAGTTCAATAGATAAATATTGGTATCCAGCCAGTTAAGCATTAATAGGTAAGAAAATATGTGCTCTTATTTTTTAAATATCAATTGGCAACCAAATCAAGAAGCTTCACAGAAGCGTTCGAGAGTTTCTTGGGAAGGCTTGCAGGAGGAATTCCAACTATAAATCCGACTTTTCTGTTTCATTTCCTGCGAATCTAACTCGGTATCAGTTAATTTAGGCACTGATATAATAGCCATTTCGTCCTCCCAAAATATCTTCTCTTTGAGAGCGAGAGAGAGAGAGAGTCAACCGCAATTTGAAAATGTGATCGGTCCATATTGGTCAACGTTCTCTCCTCTATCCTACCAAAATATGATTGTCCTTCCTGATGCTCTGATCGCGTTTTCAATTTCTCGGTTTATTTCTATTATAATATACCGAATAAATAATGATTCGCGTTAAGACCTGAAGATGTCTAATTGGTAATTATCTCAAAGTAATTGACATCACCAATGACTTTCAGATGTAAGGAATCAATTCCTTTTCTATCTTCATATTTGCTATTCGCTGATTATATTTATAATAGTATCGCTGGGTCCGGTTGAGAACGTTAGTAGGTAGTAAAAGGTTGTACTTGTTAACCAATTGCGTTAATAAATTCCGAAGCAGTCTTTCGGCCATGAGTGTGATTATTCAGTTTATGTAGGATGAAACCCTGATAATTTGAACCTGAATGGATCAAGTAAAAATGTCGAATTATCCAAAAATTCAAATTAAAGAAGTTTCTTAGCGATGGTCGAAAAACATTTCATTATACCAATAACAACACTTATTTATTTTTGAAATTATTGGTATATATCTTACTTTGTTTGAGTTTTATATTAATATACAAACAATAGTAAGGAATCGAAAATAAAAAAATGTGTGTGTGTGTCCATCCAATTACAGAATATACTGGATTATGGGATTATTAATTTTCATATACATTAAAGTAGGCGCATTTTGGATTTAACAAATTGCTTCGCACATACATCAGCAACAACGTTGAAATACACTGAAAATACTATTTCACAACAGATAGTGCCGACATATGGGGGAAAAATATATTATTTAAAAAATTTAAATCAGTCAATGAGGAATCTATTTTTATGATTTTTCTAACTAATATTGTGCATTTAGATTTCGGGATTATCTTCAAAAGTGCACTACTGACAAGGAAATTTCTTATCACTTAAATAATAGCCAAATGTTAACGTCAACATAGTTTTCAAAACTCGACTAATCCGATCCACTTCCCATTCCGATTTAATAATTTAACTAGAGTATACTGAACTCGATTGTTACTATTCGGTACTCTGGTATTTTTATTTATGCATTCTTATGTTGCATTTAGTTGGGTTTATGGTATGTATGCATGGTAATATTTTTGTTTATTTATTTTATTCATTTATTTTTTTCAATTAATTTTTAAATAAGTTAACGTCGCCACCAGTCCTTGCGGCTAACTGCGACGGTTTTGTATAATAAATAAACAAATAAAGACCTAAGATTAGTCTCAGAGAAGATCGAAAACTTGAGCTTATGAGTACTCGGTACTTGAACTTGGATTCCCACTTAGCAAACTTAAATGGGGACCTTCGTTGGGGGACATTGTCTTTCAAGTACTGAAGATTTTCCCTATATAGAGATTGAATAAGTATATTGAAGCTAAGGAAAGGTATCTGTGGTGGATATTTTCCCCCAGCAATTTGGCGATACGTCAATTTTTCATTTAGAACTCTCTACCTATGTAAGAGGATATCCATTGAATTCTTTCAAGGAAAAACAGCATAATAAATTCGAATTCTGACTCGGCGTAAACTCTGCATTCACTTGATGTGTGGAAAATTAAAAATTTATTAAAACTCGTAGCAAGTGCTTGCGATATAAAACGCAAAATTCTATGAATGAGTCAATATTATAACATCTAATGCATTATTATCAGGAAGAGTATCATTAAGCCATTATTTAATAGATTGGAAGAAAGTAATAGGTTTAACGATTACATCAGCACACAAGAAAAGGTTCGGAAGAATTAAAAACCACTGACGTAAACGAGACGTCCATTGACCAAGTAGATAAATATAAACAATTGCACAGTTGTAACTAAAGATAGAATAAGCATCAACTGCTTTATGAATAAATTCTTTCTTACTAGATAAACACAATCGTTCCATCCTATTTCCCCCTTATCTGTAGAAGGATACGCATTGAAGATAAAACTGCAACGTTCTTAAAAAAATATATATCCGCAGAGATTTTTGAGATTGTAATCTTGAGTAATGGACATTGTGTAATCTTTTTTCAACGCATCTTGCCCTTCCATTATCACTATCTATGAAAAGAGCTTATTTAAATTTAAAAGACAGCGGCCTTATGTACACATAAGACCTAAATTTCACTGCTTAAACTTACGTGCGGTAGACGGAGAAGGAAACGTTAATGCCAGTGTAATAAAAAGGTAATGCGTGTGGGAATGTGGGAACCATAAATGTTTAGTACAAGGGGTACTCTGCGGGAAATTTTTCCTACGCCAGAGGTTCGGAGGAAAACTTTTACGTTACTCTCGGTATATTCTCAAAAAAGACTTTTCGGGATTATTTAGAGCAAAACCGGTGCGGTTATCACCGATTACACCGGATTTGTAGAATACCTCCCATTCAATCGTTGGATTAATAGAGGTAACTGTGAAATCTTTTCAACGGAAAACATAGTATTTTGAACTAGGCCGTTTTATTCTCCGTTGAAAAAGATCTCACCGTCCATACGAAGAAATATATTTGTTTTAGTTTACCTTACAATATTTAATTGGATATTTCCACCATTTGCTTAAGCAAAATTCTTGAGATTATAAAATTATAATATATTAAAATAAATATTTAAGTTTTAGCCGTAAATTGAAAAAATTCTATGCATTATAATTGTTTTGCACTTCACGGCAATGTTGAAAACATCATGCTTAGCGATTCAGCCGACCATTCGTTATCGATTGCTTCTTAATTTTTAGCCGCCTAAGAAAATATCAAAAGAAGAGATATGCGCGCGAGTTTAGTAAACGTAGCATTTTGTATATTTAAGCCGATTTTGAATTACTAAGAGTCATTACGAGGGAAATTCGAATTAATATTTTTTAACTTTTAATTTGCGAGAATGCGTCAATTGAACTCTTGAGAAAGGGAAAAAAATCGTCAAACCTACTCAGTTCTTTCCATGGTATGTCTCTCTTTTACAGACATTAAGAAAAATGTAATTCTGCAACATCCATAGATAAAATAATTCTTCCTCTGATATTGTGGAAATCATATTTCTATTAGAATTAATAATATTCAATAACAATGTTTTAACCAAAGCTCCAGTTTTGACCCCTGAGAAATCAGAATGTGATGGGAAGTATATTTGAGAACTGAGGCGTGCCTGGAAATGATAAAGCATATATGGATAACAAAGGTTCACTTCATTATTTTTTCACTTACGTTCATCCTTGCACCTTTCGAAATTAATCAACAAATCTAGCCAATTAAATACATTATCATCGAAAGTGGTACCTAAGAAATTTTCTACTTTCCATTTCATTCATTCTGCGGTGTTGCACTATTACATCTTTATGGTCGGGTACAATGAATTGACAAAGGGTGATGGCATTCGAGTATACCTTATATGTACAGCTCCTTGCCCTTACTAAATGGCAGAAATTCACTTTCTCCCAATCGCGAAAGAACTCTGGAATGTCCTCACGAGCTAAACTCGCTTGACCAGTAGCGAGAAAACAGTTTAAAATTGTATGCGAAGGGTTGAATGTTAGCCTAACAAAAGCCCTCCTCCGCACCCTATTTCTCTCCCGTTGCCACTTTTTCCGCCAATCTGCCTCATCGTAAAGACCTCCGAAAACACGCTGCGTCGCCTCTCGATGTTTGCTCGCGGCCGAAGACAATCTTTTCCGAAGCGAATATCACCTGACATGCGTGTCGCCCTCCCAACGAGTCGAAACCTCATGGAAAACCGATTTCGTCGGCGTGGAAATACTTAGTCCACTCCCTCTCAAACACCGTTTATCGCCACTTGGGTAAATTCATATTTAACCCCCGAAAAAGATCCTTCGCCCCCGTTTCCCGCTCTTTGTCCCGTTTCCCGCCCTCCTCCCATTGGCCGCTACTTGTATCCTCCTCGACGCCACCTATCCTCCCATCTGGGAATCTCGCCCGAAATGAAGGACCGAAGCTTTTGGATGAGCTGAATGTGGTCATCATAAGGAAAAAAGCTAACCTCGCTGCAATGAGCACGCTCCCGATCTCTAACCCATTCCGTTGCGGGAGCCCCCCGGCCGACGCCCCCCTCGACCGATTCAGCAAACTCCAATCAACATCAGCATATTCCCGCGCGTTCTCCAGCTTCTCTCAAACTGCGCCGTAAGCCCACCGAGAAAGGAGAAATGTGAATGGGGGGATGAGGTGTATTAAGCGGAGCCTTTCCGTGCGGGGAGCAGATAAAACGAAGGCCGAGTATGTAAATGGGGACCGATAGCCATCTCTGGATGGAGTGGAGGATGTGCTAAAAAGTGTCCTACAACGCGGTGGTGTCGTGTGAGGACTGGCGATAGGGAAGATTTCCAGGCCGAGAGGCATCTTACCTCATTAAAACAAATAAAATGTCAAAAAGAGCGGATGATGGTTTGGGTTAGCCTGGATCGTTACGATAAGAGATCGCGATTATCTCTTCCTGAAGGTAAGCGATTCTGGTTTCAGGTGAATGGGATGGCCCCGTGTGTGTATCCTAATGATAAGAAAGAGGATTTCGGTGGTTGACTTCGTTTGGTCAAGACGTTTAATTCTTTCCTCCCTTTCCGATCCTGTCGTGAGGTTTACAAAGGGAGTGGGATATCTAACACTCATTATGACATTGCCCCTAAAACCACAGCACTCATCGTGGCGTGCACTATATCGATCTTTAATGTTATTTCTCTTCAAATATAAAATTCGTACATTATTCTATTCCCGGAAAACATAATTTATTTCAACTTATTGATATTTATTTAATGTAATTTGTGTTCAGTCCATTTTGGCATTAATAATAGAACCTGATAATTTCGCTGAAAATTTTGAATTTTATTTTAAGATTGATACATATTATAATTTCAAATGAAGATGATTTCTTCCATACAGAAACGTATATAATTTCACGTTTGTGCATGGTGGGTTCTCTCATGTATGCTTCAATGTAAAATAATAGGATATCTACATAAAATAAACTGATATTTTCTTAATTCTTTCTCAATATTGCATAGGCTTAGAAATGACGTTTGTAGATCTTATAATGGCTCACAATTTTGCAAAGTTTTTCATAATTCTCACGTATTAGAATACATTTCCATGCTACATAATTGAAAGAGGAAACGAAAATCATTTCACAAAATCCTGTTGAAGATCTATTTCGGCTAATTATTGTGCATCCACTAAACTTACGATTCCAGACATAAAAGGTATTTCTACTCTTTTAGGCTGTTTAATCAGAATCATTATCTTATTTACGCAGAATCATTATCTCAATTCATACTCAACGCCGTAAAATCTTTTGCGAGTAGAATTACAAATAGATAACTCTTGAAAATAAATAAAAATAGAATAATTAAGTATAATTCCACAGTGCCTACACTAGGTATCCCATATATGTATGTATTTTCCAGATCGAATTACACACCCAAATTTCATTTAAAGTGGATTTTTGTAATTTGAAGAGATTGAGCTAGCTAAGAAAATATAGGGAAATAAAGATTTCATCGCAACAACTCCTTTAGAAGTTTTTCACTTTATCGCTGATAAGGTAAAAAAGAATACCTTTATGCTGATAAATAGCAAATGGCAAAATGTATCGAATGCTACATGCATGAAGTGCTCGCATTGATAAGTGTTACCTATTTCACTTTGTGTAAATGCAATCGTCGCATAATAGAATCAAAACACAAATCCCAAGCGTGGTCACACAAATCGCATCCACAATACTCTCGCTCCCACTCACCGGTTAATGGCGTTGGGTAAACCCGTACCGTCACTCTATTAACCACTATTCTCCCTTATCCACTGGCCTTTGGGAAAAGAAAGGACGGATGGGAAATGGGGAAATCAGAGGTTAACACTTGGTACTTGCAAAGGGGGGATCCCCACCCTTGGTGACTCTGCGAAACAAGCAATTTTACGATTTCCCTAAGATATGAAGAGGATCTGAACCTAGATACTGATTACGATGTGGAAAGTGCCTCCATCCGTCCCTTCCCATGGATACGATAATACCAAAGAAGAGAATAAACACAGAGATTTCATAATTTTAGGATAATTAAAAATTCCAGGAACATCCAAGAAAGTATCCTAAAAAATTGATTTTTTTGTAAAAAACCAGCTGAGTATCGTCGGTCTAATATAATAACTGGTAGATACATTAACCATGAAATTACCACATCTAATGATTTTTGGTGGGGACGATACTATTGAGTTGAATGGATGAAGAGACTTTTTGAGTCAATTTAATTAAAATGAGTTTTATTATTGTCTCAATATTGCTTCCAAAAATATTTCTCAATTCCGTTAATCCAGCGAATGTGCTGATCTTCATTGTTATTGATAGAGGCGGAATGCAAACTATCAATTCAACGCGATTGTTAATTCTACAAAAAGCTGAGTAATTATTACCTAATGGGAATGCATGATTATAAAGAATAACGCATCTCAGAGAGATGCACTATACTGTTAAACTGCCTAATAAAAAAATAGCTGATACAATAAATATTTTATTATATACTTGTTTTAATGAGTCTAAAATTTTTCTAAACAAAACACAAAATAAATGTGAAATTGCTGACTGCTGGCAAGATTAAAAGTAGTACAACGAATCTTGAGTTTTAATTGGAACCCGCGATTATCACTCCTTCGTATGTGCTGCGAGGGTATACACAGAGTCAGCCGAATATTGAAATTTACATACTTTAGTACGGGTTGCAAAGCAAACCAACAATCTATAGAATCTGCCACAATACATAAACGGCAGAAAAAGTGCATACAAAATTAGCATTACCTGGAGTAAAATCGCTAATATAGTTTGAAAACTGAGCAGTATTCTATGATTTAAGGGATTTAATTTTTAAAATGAGTTATTCTACGACGCTTTCTCAACTAGATTAATACTTCATGTTGTAGCTAATTGAAGCGTTAAAACACCTACCAATTTTCTGTCTTTCCTGTCAACTAACATAACTGCATAAATAAGATAGTCATGATATTTTGATATAGAAGGTAAAAGATGGAAACAACGAAAGAAATACCGAGTTTGAATCGCATTAAATGAGAAACAATGGGAATCTAGGACAATTTTAACGCTATAACAACGTCGATATTTTATCGCACGCTTAAGTCAATAAATTTATCATTTTATACAAAGTCAACTTAGACTTTTGACGAATTTCAAAGTTGCTCTCTCTCTCTCAAGGACTAGTCACTAGCTGGGCCAGTTGCGTGCGAACTTTGCTTCCCAAAAATAAAATTATTCTTCCAAGTTTAATCGTTATTTATATTACTATGCTAAATGTTAAGAATTAAAAGTCGCAATGATCTAAAAACAGTTTACCAGATAAATAAGTCTAAATTTTGAAGTAATGAACGGTTAATAGAAAGATAAACGGGATTCAATGCAAGGCTGAAAGCGTTGCTATGTGACATCGAAATTGTATTTCGCTCCGATAGACTTGGTAGTAAAATAATAAAAGGAACCTTTGATCGGTTAATGCATGGAGAAAGCCTGGGAAAATACGTTAATATAGGGCAGGAAAGCGTTGGACAGAGAGCGTTTGTTTTGAAATAAAAAATGGATTAAACAACGGTAAAATAATGTGTTCAAAAACGAGTTTGAAATAACAACTGTGAGAAAACCAGTAGCTATTTGCACGAAAATATATCCAAAAATTAACTTCAACGATGAAAATATTATACTTACCGATTAAGCAAAGTATTCGCTATAGATTATTCCTTAATTTCTGGTGTTCCGAAGAAACTGAGTTAGTTAAGGCATAATTGCATAATTTAAAAGTGTCCGTAACGTAAAGAAAAGAATAGATGAGACTCTCCCGTACCACGAAATAATTTATTTTGTTACCTAAGGTTCGACCTAGGTTTACGAGGAGAGTAACCGTATGCAAAGGTAAGCCTATTGATTTTCAATCAGTCATTACATGAGAAATTTAGATTGATAAATTCAAATTATACTTTACAAAAACGAGTTAAATAAACTCTTGACAAAGAATGAAAATTAGTTGAAGCTACTTAGTTTTCTCCATGAAAAAGCTCTCTTCTAATGGCATAAAGAAACATTTTGCTCTGCAGTAAAATCAGAATAACGTGAGAGAGAATGAGAAAGTCATAGTTACCTTTAAAAGTATGCAGATTCGCTAGTCTTCATTGGGTAAAATTCGCAGTAGAAATTCGCAGCATCCATTTCCTTTCTTTGTCTAATACAAATATTATTATTTTACCCTTTATTAGGCGACGTTCGGCACGAATGGACCTCTCTTCCAGCAAATATATTTACATAAAAGCATAAATATAGCCAGTAATAAATATTGATTCTTCCTCAAGTAATGTGGAAATAAAGAGAAAAATGGAAATAAAGACTGCTTTTGTGGAGCAAATAAAAAATGGTAATTTTTATCGCAGAAAAAATTTCCACTACAGAAAATACCCACAAAGATTTGGAGGTTTGAAAAACCTGTGACATGTGTAAATAAAATTAAGAATGTCCATGGTAAAATAAACTCATCAACAAAACATTCTCTTACGCTGATTTTATAGCTCATAACTTCTGCCACGTCATTCCCGCAAAGATAATAAATCACGTCATCCTGTATACCACAACGAATTTCCGCTAAATACCTCCTCAAAGAGCACCTCCTTAAGGATACTTTGAGCCCTAAAAACGACCCCCAGTTTGGAGACACTCCAAACCAAAATGTCGCGAGACTCTTCAAGCGTCATTCCGCTAATATCTTTTAAGGTACCACAGCTAGTGGAGCCCCATTTGACCGCCGCGGGACACTTCCAAATTTCCGCGGAAGGTGGCGCGCCGAAGCGAGAGTGCCTCCTCCGACAACCACCACGACTTCGGTTTCAGCCATTAGGGCTGGGAATGTCGCGGAGGGCGGGAGACAGGGGGAGGTGCTATAGGAGGAAGGCGGCGGAGCAGATGTGTTTGTGGCGTTAATTACGGCCGTCGCTGATGAAGAGAAACTGCTTCGGGGAGCCGGGCTCTCACATCGTAAACCTGTCGTCCCTCTGGTACTCCCTACTCTCTCTTGGCAGCCTCCGTTTCCATTTCCCGCCAGTTCCCTGCACCTCCCAAAGGCACCCTTCCGCCCGAAAAGAGGCGGTGAACCCGCGCATTTACCCTCCGCCCCTTCCCGGCTTCACTTACGCCGTCCTCCCGCGGGTAATGCCCGGGGGGGTGAGAAAGTCGGGAGGGACGGAACCTTGATGGCCCGCTCCGGCGTAAATTGCCATCTCACATAGAAGTGCCCATTGCAATGGATCTGCCAAGGGAGTAGTGGCGGGACTCCGTAACCGGGCTTTACGGTGAGAGGGTGGCGTAATGCACGCCGGCCTGCCTCTCCGGAGCATCCGATTCTTCTTTTGACGCCGCTGCGGGCACTAAAGCGACCGTTAAAAAAGGGATCATCCCCTGGTTCGAAGGAGAGGCCGCAAACAGTGTCGCGGGGAGGAGCGGGAGGTTCTTCGGGTCGTAATTTCGAAGAGCGATAAATCCGAGAACTCTGCATATCACCTCGGGAATGCGACAAAAGGCCGAGACGTTAGAATGATCGTGAGGAACGGGAGGAAGAGATGAGGAGAGAATGAGTCCGTGGATAAATGAGGAAATAGGGCTTCTTGCGAGAGGAATGGCTCGAGGAAGAAGATGGAGGTGGAGAGGGAAGGCGATGATTAGAGTGGGGAATAAGGAAAACCGTAAAAGACGGTTCGGGAGGATAGAGTGAGATGGAGATTAGGAGTTAAAGGTGAGGGGAATAGATAGACATCCTAAAGGATTGGGTGTGGCTGACGAGGTCGAGGTGTGATGGGGGTTTGGAGAAAAAGTAATATGAGATGGAAAGGGCGCTGGATTAGATATGGCACACGAGATGGATAAGGGGAGAATGGAGGGAAAAATTGCGGTGAAAGATGAGATATCACAGGACTGTGGGATTTTAAATCCGAGGATTTTAATATGTTCTTAGAAATTGATAAAAGATGTTGCAAAAACGAAATGAAATGGAAAGAATTTTTAGAATAAATTCAACACAAGATATCATGCTGAAGCAAAATTGAAATCATCGTATCTTTTCATCATTGGGAAAAGGCACCGGCTTACAAGTCTAAGGGATACCTGAATCTTGATGGAATTTAAGTTCAACTCCGAATATAGCTATTCTATCTTTGCATGCATTTGAAACATAATTTTGATCTAATGTATCAAATAAGACTTCCATAATCAGAATGTGTGTTAAATCATTAATTGCGTATAATAGTTAATAGTAGTCATAATATAGTTGTATCAGTAATATTGAATATTTAGTTTTCATTACCTTATTATAATTTATATGTAGAAATAACACATTATGGATTATAAATTTTAATGGAAAATATTTATCAGCAATAACTTCCTATATACGGATATTTCCACATCTAACGAAAACGATAATAGAAAATTTGTTAAAATCTTAGTTGTATCTCTTCAACTATTTTCTTTTTTTTATATAGCTAGATGAAATTAAAATCTATAATTCCTAATATATGTATAATTCCTCTTACATTAGGGAGTTTTTAATGAGATGAGCTATTTTATCACGATTTGTGCGAAAACTTTGCAAAAATCAACGCATTTAATGGAAGAACAAGCCTCTCGTAAAATTCTTTACGATTATTATACACGACAATTAATATCTCCAGTAAAGTTTACCTGAATCTTGAAATTACCTCCGAAAATTACCCTGTCATAAGTTTGTTTTAAAAATAATTTTCGGATAATAGAGAAATAGCTGAGCTTAAATAATTTATAATAACTGCATTAAATAACGGTAAAAGTTTCTGTTTAAAAATGAGTTTGTGACGACTATGAAAAAATCTAAATAATGTTAATGAGAATAGGAAAGCTATGGCAGCACTTAAAAGTAAATGATGGTACGGTAAACTTATGGTACGATACATAGACACTTAGCTTCATTTGGAATATTGAAAGTGAGGTGAAAATAATTTGATACGATGAAGAAAAACTATTTTCTTTGCATATCCTGTCGGTAAAACTTCCGTAGTTGCTCTAATCAAATTATTCTAAATATGAGTGATGCAGTAAAAATAATTTTTACTGTCCCACTCACTATAACAATTGAATTTTGATATTTCCCTCCGAATTATTTTCTCTCATACCGTAAGTTTGAGAATTCACACGAATGTAACAGAAGATAACGAATGAACTTCCCTTCCTAATTTACATGTATTCTATAAAATATATATAGACATGTATATATGTATGCATGAATTCTATAGATTATATATTCTTTGCTTTCCAAAAAGAAATTTCTGAGACTTTTAATATTTATTAAAGACATATTCCGAATAGATTTCGATAAAATTTAGATGAAATGGAATTATTAATTTCGATAAATTGAAGAAGATAAGGTTATAACATATTGAATTGAATGGAATTGAAGATGATTTAGTTTCATACTTTTCACCATAATCAAAATGTAGTAAAAAGTATAGAAAAAGGTAACACAATTACATGGAGATATTTTACAATATATTGAATTGATAATAAGTAATTTCTCTTGTAGAATCTTTTGTCAGATCCTCATATTTTTAAACCGTTAATATTGCTTCTATTTTCATCAAAGCAATCGAGTTTATTAACAATAATACTTTATTGGTGATTCTAAAGGTTTGTACCCTAATTTGGCTTGTTTACTGGATAATCATTAGTGATTTATCTTGTGAAAGGTATTATTAATTATTCTCGATTGAAAATACTCTAGTAAATCTGTTGATAAATCACCCCTTTTAAAATCCGTATAGCCGTATAAATGCCGTTTATCATATTCAATTATTTTCTGTCTGTTACAATTATTTTTACGCCACTTGGTTCACTTTGAAATTACTTTTTCAGAATATTTCTAAATTTAGAGTTAGTCTAAACGGAGCCTAATTAAAATAAAATTTTAACATAAAAACCAGAAAAAAAAATTCTCTGGACTCCAAAGCATCTGCAAAAGGCCAAGAGGAGAGGAAAAATTAAAGAGAAATTTGGATCTGTTGAATGGAAGGAGCTCTCTGAAATAGATGAGACGGCGGTGTGAGAAAGAAGGGGGCGAATGGATGGAGCGAGGCAATAAGAGCGTTTGACGTTTGGAAGAGTGGATGTTTTGGAGCGAGAAGGTTGAGGGAAATGCATAAAAAAGACAGAGAGGGAAAGACTACCACCTTTACCGTTTACACTGAGGGTCCACATACTGGCACTTTGCCAACCCGGACACCGAATATCAAGGAAAGCAATTGCCGGAGACATGTTATTTTAATCGATCTTCCATTTATAATCATAATAGCTAAACCATCGTAGCAATCAGGTTTATTTTCCTAGTATTAATTACAGCTGACTTTAATCGATGATATCAATATTTTTGAGCTTTCTAAATTTACTTCCTTCCTAGTTGTGAATTCCGAAAAGCTCTTCGGTACGGATTACGGATACGAATTAGGGAAGAAAAAGTTTAGAATTTTTGCAAATCAAAACATGTATTATGCTTACATAAAATTATCAATATATTTCCGTAAGGAAATTCAGTAATCCGCTGACCGAAGAGAAAATTTGTGCGGAATAAGGATTGTTTCACTGGACCTTCTCTTGAAAATGAATTATCATTATTATCATCTATTGATATTTGATATCTCATCAATTTAAAATCTTAGAGTGCGCAAATTGAGGGATATTGAAATATGTTACAACACTTTAATGCTTGAATTCCAATTGTAGTTTAAAGGTCTGTCAAAGTAGCATTGCAAGATGAAGATATTCATTTTTGTTTTGAGATTATTTCTTGTTTTCATTTGAATTCTAAACATTCTTTCTTGAGACTTCTCTCTAAAAATTTTGTTGAGGTTTTGTATGTTTCAACACATAAGTTAAATAAATCAAAACTCTTCCTCGTATTTTCCATAATTTACTTTGTATTTATTGTAATTATTATTACATTTACAATAATTAATTTGTAGTATTATAATTTTTGCAATAAATTTCCGAGTAATTATTGGAAAATGCGAAGAACTGTTTTAATCTTTCAAACCTACTTATTGACGGCGTTCCGGAAATTACAGCCAGAATTCCCATAAATTATACGTAGGTGTACACTTTTGCGTGGAATTAACGCTGTTGCGTATTAATTACGGAGCAATTGTTAGTAAATAAGTAGCTTAGGTTAAGAAGACGCGATCAAAAAGAAATAATATGAATAAAAATAAGAAAATCGATAACTTTCCTCAACACTGGACCCAGAGTTTGCGACTCGTTCCAGACCAATACATCCGTACGCGGACGGAGCTTCTGGGAATCACATCAATGCGCTGGAATATGAATAGAAAAAGACCGCGAGCTATCGAAATGAAGAAGGGAGAAATGGCGCAGTGATTGAAGGGGATATGAAGAGCGAACGTGCGTAGATAAGGAAGAAGGATGGGCGGGAGAAAGAAGGCACGGGTAGAGGTGGCGTCGGAAGACAAACTGGTAATGAAAGCGATGGAATCTTCTTCGAGCTTAGAACAAAGATGAACAGGTTGGCAAGCGAGAGAATAGCAAAGGGTTTGGATGGGTAGGTGGTGAGATAAGGAAGACGCATGATGGTTGCTCCAATGGATTTCTGATGGATGGTCTCCCCTGTCACTACGCCCTTCCCTTTTTAAACGGGGCTTTAGATGCAGCGGAGATGCACCGATTTTTTCCCCGCTCGACAGCTTTATTGATGACGTTGCTCGAACATATTCGTGGGCGGATAAACATATTTATTTCGACGTCACGCGGATGTGTGTGCAGGAGACCACATCCTCGATGTAAGTTAATAAGATGGCTGCTAGAAAGTAGGTTATCTTTGCTCGTTTCTTACATTAGAATGTCAATGCGATGTGGGATTGGATGTTTCTGTTACGGAAGGCGAACAAGACGGATTCATTGATTTGGAAAGCATCTCATGATGTACGCATGAAGCGACACGAGACTTGATGTAATCGATGCATGATTTGCTAGGATAATCGGCCTGTTACCTCTACTCTAGCCTTTACATATTTTCCTTTTTGACCTTAACTTTGTGATCACCGTGACCAAGACAGGCTGTCATTTCTTGATGGATCTGTAGCTAACCCAATTATCTCCCCTCAAAGAAATCATCCGTAATTTTCTAAATGTTTTCCGTTGCCTAATTTGGACAACTGCGAGATGTTCACTGTATTCTAATAAAAACAAGAATGTTCTTATAAATTTAATAAAAATGAGGTTTGTAGATATATCATCAATATAGCTTTTTTCTGAAGAAATTCCTCGAGTTATTTTAACAAATTCCCTAATTTTGATTAAAAATAAAGACAAAAATAGTGTTATTTAGAAAAATAAACAGATATTTCTAATAATAGGAGTCTTTTGTTTAGCATTCTCTATTGCGCGTTATTCAAAGCGATCTTACTTCCAAGTAGGTGTGGATTATAAAGCCCCATACCGTATTCAGTACTACATAATTGTATATCAATTTTATGTAAGCCATAATAGTTTCAAAATCATAGAATATAATCTACATAAAAAGCATGACTATCATGAAAACGCTGCTGAAATTCAAAAGTTATTTTTCTGTGCATTTATAATTCAAAATATATCTGCACATGAGAATACGGCTAAGATCAATAGTATATATTAAATTTAATTGAAATACATCTTTCTAGATGTCAAGAAAAATTTTTTTTATAGCTCACAATAATTACCATAATCGAGGATACTCAGGTACATTAAGATGGTTATGTTTCTAAATTAGTCTCATAATCTCAAGAAGAGGGAAGAAAAGGGAAATGGGTTTCCAAAAATTTAAGTCAAACCTCGCAAAAAGTGTAAAACTCCTGCAGGAAAATATTCATAAGAAAGAAGCCGTAAAAACATCTAAAACCTACTGACAGTTGCAACTAAAAATTATACAGATAAATCATTTCATTAAGAAAGCGGAGGTCTTCCATTAAGTAGCTAAGCATCATAAGACATGAGTTATACAAAGTATACGCTGATGCTAACTTTTGCGAGAATGTAGAAATAATTCAGAAATTATCAAAAGTATTCGAAATAATTTATAGAGCATATTGCTCATTATACAAAGTTGATTTTTGTCCATCGAAATAAAATATGAGAGAATATTGTGCTTATGCGTAAATAATTCGTTGATATTAAAAACATATAGGGATAAAGGACACTTTTGACAACAGAATAATTGCCGGAGGTACTTGAATGAAGATGAAGAGGCGGATTAGAAAAATTGCTCCTGCGTCAAAGATACATACACTACATACTTCACGTGGAAGAGTTACAAGTTAGATACAGCGACCTCAAAAGTTTTTGGCAGATGAGCAGAGGAGGATTTCGAGTCAGGAAGACTTCATTCGTCAAACGCCACATCCATGCGGACGGGAGTGAAAAACTCTTCTTTTGAAACTACCTCAGACTTCACTCCCTCAATGCCATGTGAGGTTTTACTCCCATTTCTGCCGTTAACTTTTATATGATCTACACGGTGTCAACTAAACGTAAGAAAGAGCGCTTGCCATTCACACTATATGCGGTCCTTGATTCATTCTTAGAGAATCAGAGTGATGTAGGATCCAGTGTGGGAAGCTTCAGACATAGATGGGGAGCCTAACGCAATTTGTTTAATTTCAGTCATTTGAGCAGCTACTATATCTTCATCAACTGAAAATCTGGAGTAAAAAATTTCTTCGTCAGCCCTTCTCTTTTGTAAATAATTGCTAAAATGATTCGGATAGAGTTTCTAAGGATTTTTTCAGAGGCAGACTGAAAATAGTAATAAGAAAGATAAATAATTTGCACTTCGCATGAGCTGGCTCAGTATATTTAGTGGTTAGTTATGTTCCTTGGCTGTAAGGGCATCTCTCCCGTACTGAAAGAATAGACCCACCTCTTCTCGGGATAGATGTCCCAGTGCTATCTCTAGGTATATGTACCCTATTAGTATCAATTTAACTTTAAGGTGATACTGATTATGGATTTTTTCAAGAAAACTTTTGTAATCTACATTTAAATTGAAATTCAAATTTAAATCCACAGTGGAGTGCATTTTATGCACGGACACTCGGGAGAGATGGCCAAATTCATGGATGCAAAAAAATTAATAACTTGGGTGAAAATTTTTTAAACAAATTTTTTTTATATATTCTTAATAATCAATAAATTCTGTATATCAGTTATATTCTATCATGCAGTTTCACATTATTTTTATCACTTAAGTCATTGAAGTCAATTCCTTAGGGCCATTTTTCAACCGCATTACTGTTCAAAGCATAGAAGCGAAAGGCTTCACATAAAATATTGTAACACCTAAAATCATAATTTCAATAATCTAGTATCTGCAGCTTGAAACGTAAATAATGGGTGATGTATTAAATAACTAAAGACACAAAGATTGAAACTAACTATGGTAATATTGAAACGGAATTTATTATGGTTCTGAGAAACTGAATTAACTACTGAAAGTCAGTGCCAGCCAAGTTATTAAACATGAGTAGGAAATAATGAATGAATTTAACAAATAATAATTTGAAGACAGCACGTTAGCGATTTGCAAAAATTAACGCATTTGCACGGTTTAAAAAGCACTGTAATAGCAACTACTAACATCGCAAATTAGTTAGATAAGAAACTAAACTAGCTAATTTTTCCAATAATGATTGGATGTTACGCAATGATTCGCTGACCACGCATATGTACAGCACTTAGAGAAGAAAATTTCACATCCTTGGAACTTATAAAAATGGAATATTTTGAGATCGGATGTTTCATCAATAGCAGTAAAACATCACCAAGCACACAATTCTCTCTTCATAAGCCCTTCTGAAACTAACACTTAAATTCATGAAAAACATACATTCGCGATTCCTCTTGTATACATAGAAATTTCCTTTGAAAATTCCAATTATACTGTTCTCTTTTACCCTCATTAACTCGTTAAAAGTTTCCCGGGAAACCATTTCAACAAGTTGGTTCTATTTGAAAGCAAGAAAATATCAATCAACGCGAAAATTAAAACCTCCCGTTGGAAATTCATTTCTCGATTCCCTGAGAGGAAATGGATTGATTCTCAAGTCGAAACCGTATCAAAGAGGAATTTCCACTTTAATAGAATTTGTTCGATATGAAAAATAGGAGGCTATTGACTCAGCAAGGTCCTCTTCCGACGCACGAATATTTGAATCTTCGAATTGCAAAAGATCAAAGCAGAGCGTGTCTCAGAAATGTCTCATTTAAAATACTCTGTAAATGCTTATAACTCGACGGCTTCGTGATATGCTGATATCAGTATCTCAGCACTCATCATTTCCATTCTGCAATGAATATAGCCTCCGATAAGTATTTTAGTATCCCTTCTGCATATATCTATGCATGTGCTATCCATATTCACCAGAATTTGGGCAGGTACTTGAGACAGGAAGACCAACATGTTCATTTTACCCGAGGCAAAGATAATTTGAGGATTCCATCTCATAGATTAAGCCTGACTGGACGAAGTTTTGAGGTGATAGCCTTAAAAGTTTTAATGAATTGCCTAACGCTATCAAAGACAATAAAAGTGTAAAATTTGGTAAATAATTAAGAAAATTCTCCTAAAAACATTTACTACAGTGTAAATGAATTTGTAAATGACCTGTAACATACCTGTAACATGTTAAAGAGATGAAAGATGTTATTAAGAATAAAATCTATGCTGTATTATAATTCTAACGCATGTTGATCTATGCTGTATTATAATTCTACGCAATGTGTTTCTAATGTAAATTTGACTGTGTTGTGTCCATGTGATTATTGATGACTTATCCTATACATGCATATGTATGTCCTTAGATGAATAAAAATTATTATTATTATTTTAAATATTTCTTGTAAAATATTTCTTGTAAATTTGAATATATAATCAATAAACTGTCATTATTATTTTTTTAATTATTATTGTTATTCTTTCTCAGTTCGCCATTGTAAGCGACGAAGTTTTTCAACTGCAATTTTTGATCCATCTTCGTAATACGTAAATCATGACATTTTAACCTTCTAAAACTTAATTCCTGGTTGTCCCTAAAGAATATTGTGCGATATTACGCGATGTCAAACTTTCAAAATTTCGTTCAAATTAAAAGTTCATAAAGTTTGAATGGAGACAATGCCACTGGCAGCCTCAATTTTACCAAAATAAAGACAATGCAATTTTTTATTCATATACTTCTAAGTTATAATTTTAAACAAAGATTTTGAATAAGAAATCGCATGTAAATGTCATATGATTCCATAATTACAAAGTATCTAAGGAGGGCGTTAATTTTTTCAGTGTTTTGAGATCGTTACACAATTTTTAGATCCAAAACATTTTGAAGTCGTCAATACCTGATGGGTAAAGTTGATAACATACATTAAGTTTAGTTGAAAGCAATATTATTTTTCCGTACGAAAAGATTTTTAAGCAATCGGAAAATTAGACATTATGGTAATCACAGTAATATCTAAAAAGAGATTTCAGATAATGCCTGAAGAAACTTGCTTAAAGATGTGATTAATTAGTAACTAGGACGACATTCCATCGAAACTAGAGATGCCGAAATTCCGCTATCACTACTGCTTTCCAATTTGATTCGTCGTAGTTTTCATATCTGACAGTTGTATTTCCGGTCGTCTAATCAGGGTTTACTCGTGTTGACGCAGAATTTATCATTTTTGTCGATAACAACCATTTAATACTTTTGGTTCCAGAGTAAATAATACTAATTCATCGTTAGTTTTCTTCCCTCTGTTTCGCTACGCATGATTAGCATCTTACGAGACATCAGTAAAGGGAACGAATATTAAAAAAAAATTCAATCACACATATTTAAGGAAATTTTTGCGTTAATTAAAGTTTGTAATAATATAAACCAACAAATCACCTAAATATAATTAACATAATACAAGAAAGCAACGAAACATCCAAAATACGAATTTATTTCTGGAATAACATGACACCCTATCCCTCGCACGTAACGCCAAAGCTCCATCGCAGAGACTAAAGAAGAAAGATGTCACACCACAAAATCTACCCCGAAGGATACATTAATTTCATCCGATGTCAGGTCACACGCAAGAATATTCAAATGACTAAATATTCGCGGAACTTTTCCTCCATTATGTTAATATCTGGAAACGTCACGAGCGTCTATAATGTATCCCACCAGTCTCGGCCGTTAGAATTTTTAACATTCCCTTTTTGTCCCCTCGCGGCACGAGAAATTTCATCTAATATTTTGAGGACTAGATTCAATAATTCTTCTCCCGAGAAAATATATTATCCAATTTTGGAAGGAAGTGAGCGTAATGAATGTAAGGCGGAGTGACAGCGGCAGAGTAAGTGGTAGGCGTTGTTAAAAGGAGTGAAAGAAACACTGAGCGAAGGGCGATGAAAGATGTCCGCCGAGGACAGGAGAAAGGCGGAAAGTTACCGTCTTTCCGACTCTTTCGAATTTTTCTTCTGTCGTTGATG
This sequence comes from Sympetrum striolatum, assembly GCA_947579665.1. Taxonomy (NCBI): domain Eukaryota; kingdom Metazoa; phylum Arthropoda; class Insecta; order Odonata; family Libellulidae; genus Sympetrum; species Sympetrum striolatum. The sequence continues at coordinate 61,811,881 of OX388352.1, forward strand.
ATTTAACATCGCATTCTATTCTTGTTGGAGGGACTAATTTGGCGGAATAAATCACGCTCTCTCGGGAACATCGCACCGCCTCGAATAAAATTGCTCCCGGACCAAATCCTACGATCGTTGTTTACGCGTCCATTTTGTGGCGCTAAGCGGTGATTCAATTTTCCTCACTTCTCTCTTTCCGAGTGCAAACGACCATTGAAGCTGAAATCCCTCTTTGCGTTGATATCTTACTCTTGACAATAAAATACTGCTGGCGGTAGTATTTTCGCTGAGAGACATTAGACAATCATAAATTTACTTCTACATCCTCTCGTGAAAGAGTAATATCCTCATAATGTACTACGTTTACAACTGAACTTCTTCAGTAAAATCTTTTAGCTTGATCGTATATTTACTTCAACGCAACAATATTTTTCTGCAAATTTTAACAGCTGGCGACTGTAGCAAAAAGCGCTCAAGGTTTTATAAAGCTATTGTAAATTTTCATTTAGTAATTCAATTATCATTTAAACTTCAACTTTCAATTCTGTAAGGAAGTGAAAATTATCAGACGTACCTGGTTCAAAATATCTGCTTTAAAAATAAATTACACATTTTTCCAACTTTTAAATTCTTTCAAACTCAATATTTTTCGGCTACGGAAATAAACTCGGAGGAATGTTATGTACAGATATATTCTTTTAATCAGATATAGGAATAGATGTATAATTGTTGTCTAAAATATAAAAATATCACAGTAAAACACGAGAATGAAGAACAACTAACCCGCTCACCAACCAAACAGGTTGTTGATTTCCGAAATAAACTATTTCTTATTCCTTACCCAATAAGGTCAATGCTATTTCATAGCCATTATTCACAAATTAATTTAAAACATAAAGGCAAAGAGTCAACTGTTTTGGGACTTATTATTTTTAAAGTCATAAAATATAGTGAACAGATTATACAATTGCCCGACGTAATTTCCACTTGATGGAGTTATTATTTTATTAACTTTCATACAACATTCCTCAAAGTTATTGCTTCTTTATAAATCTCTAAAATATAATTCCATTTAGGTACTAACTTCGGACTAAAGGAATTAATGTTTTCCAATTCGAATTAAAAACATTACAGACTCAGGTATAATTTTCTGATATTCCACCACACAAAACGGCTTCATGTAGGGACCATAAACACAAATTTCCTTTGCCGATACAGAAAACGGGCATTCGCAAGTACTCCCTCTTAAACAGGGCAGTATATGAATGGAATAACCCACCCGAGGAGATTCTCGAACCTTTTCTCCAATTTCGCAGTATACTCACAAATAGAATAAGGAATATAATTAGTTGAAATTAATATATTTTTATTTATTTTTGGGATATCTGGAGGGGATTTTCTTCCTTTTCTCACTTTGGCTATGATTTTTTCATTGTATAATTTAATTTATATGTATTATTTATTGTGATATAACTTATTTGGGGTATTATTGTTATAGATATAAACATGATGATCTTGTATAAGGTTGCCACCATGGACGTGGCTCCAAATTGCAGCCATTTTAACAATAGCAATAATAATGAAGCCTTGCTGCGAAACCTTGTTGCTTGTATAATTTCTTGTGATACGGTAAATATTATACGTATTATGAAGCCGTTTTCGAATTCAAAAAACCTCAGGCAATAAAATTCTTTCAGTTGCGATTACGAAACAGAGAAAAATATATCCGCTAAGCGAAAAATCGATGCCATTTAATAACACTCGACGGAGTACACTAAATAAAAACCACTCGCATGTATAATACCGCGGACCTAAGCTTCTTAAGAAGGGGAGCAAGAACAGGCGAGCCTAAGATGACGGGCAAAAGAATGAAAATCGATGATAAGACAAGGGCGTCATTGGAAGCAACAATACAAAGACGTGACGAAGTCGGTGGGGCAGATGGTGAGGGAAAGGAGCCGGGGATGGAGGGGATGGGCCTTGTGTGAGGAATGCGGGTGCTTAGGGTAACAAATGAGCGAGGAGAGGAAAGAACGATGACGGGGAGGGGCGCTCCATTGCAGAGGAAGAGATTCGAGCATCAATCGTAGAGCTTTTTGCCTTCTCTTCCCAGTCAATGAGGCGAATGGCGTGGGGCGAGCGGAAGAAGAGAAATAGAGAATGGGAAGGAGAATCGAGGGAAAATTGAGATGGAAGAGTAATGCACGTGAATATGAAAGGTGGAATTAGAGGTTCGAAGAAAGGATTAATAAGGGGTTTTCAGGAAGGAAGCGGAATGGAAAAAGGCGTCCGACCGCAAAAAACGGCCAATCTGTCAAAATTAAATAAGATGAAATTGGTGCCTGTAGAAAGACGGTGACAGAATAGCTTTGGAAAATTAACTGAATTCTTGGAGTGTGGATCTGGGAGATGAGACCAATAATGCTGCACTCGTTGTCGCATATAATTTTAAGTAGGGAACTCATGCGTTTCGCCCTGAGAAATTTTATTCCACAATAAATGTAAAAGGGTTTTAGAGCATCTTATTCGTACTTTGGAATTACCTTGAAAGGGTAAATAAACAAAGTTTTATGTGAAAAAAATCTAATGATCCGTATTTGCATTTTTTAAATTACCGTATTTTACGGATTAAAAGACGTTACGGACTGTAAGACGCACTTTAAATTGTAAGCAATTTTTTAAATTCATCTTATGAAATTTACATGAAAAATGAAAAAATCAGAACATCAAGAGGTTGCAGTTGTGATGTCCTGCCGGAATAGATAGAAGTAGGTTTCCCGCGGCAACGAAATGGCCATTTATAAGACTGGCGGGAATTTTAAGTCAAACTCTGGATATTTATATATTAATTTCGAGTATAAGACGCACCGGAATTTTTGAGGCAATTTTTTATGAAAAATTGCGTCTTATAGTCCGTAAAATAACATATTACTTACATAAATAACAAATTACTTACTTTTGAAAAATCGTATGGAGATGAACAGGTAGAAAAGGGATAGGTCATCAATTTGCGTAACTTTGGCGTAAAATATAAATACTTGAAATTACTATGAAATCCCTTCCATAGCTGTCATTTTATATCTTTTTTTAATGTGTTCCCTCGCAAGGATTCAAAAATCAAGGATAATTTTAGGCACGGGGAACAAGTAACACTCATGCGTTACATTAAAATATCAACTTTTTTCTCGCAATATCCTCAGATTGGTTTTCTTAAAGGTATATATTGCTTCTGCTCAATTACATAGTTATCACTCGCAGTGAAAACAAAATCGATCATCATGCTCTCTATCATACAATATTATCAAAATAAGTATAAAAAAGCCACTTTTAAGTAAACAGTATGACCTAATTATATTAACCAGACTTTAATGAAGAATATACAGACGAGAATTAGATAAGAATATAGACGAAGGCACTTTGATTTTAAGCACACGCTTCCTTATGATATGTAAAAGTTAATCCCCATCATCTTCTAAGACAATAGAAGTTGAGGCGTATCAAATCCCAGGAGCTACTACCTCCCTACATAATCCGCTGTTTTAATGAACTTATTTTAAATTGTATTTTACCTTTTATAGTTTATTATGTTCTTCCTTTTGTTTTTCTAATTATTTAGACCGTTTTTGGTTATTTTTTACTAGTAGGTAATTTTATCAGTCTTTTTTACCTACTTACATGTAAATGTGTAACTGTTTGTTCTTTTTTTGTTCTTGTATGGTATTATTGATATGTCTTCCTTTCTTTTTCATACCTTCCTTCTTGAGGATGTTTTTCTGAACTGGAATGTTTTTCCTAAGCTCTTAGCTCAGGTTTTTTAAAACTACAAAGTAAATTTCTTCTTCGTACTTTTTTCTCCCTTTTCTATCTTTATTTTCACATGTATACGATGGAGGTTTAGATGAAAGAAGAGGCTTTATAGTATTAATCTTGCGCTAAATAATCCTTTTATTATAATTATTAGAGTTATTATTACTATTATGAAGAAAATTCGGCAGAAAAAATAATTAAAAGTAGCATAAGCATTATTGTTAACTTTGTGCGCTGAGAAAATGAATCTTCAAGAATATCCAAAAATACGCAGAGTAAAATATGTAATCTATGCCAATAAATATTGTGCAGAAAGCTATGAGAACAAATAGTGGTTCATGGATTAACAATTTCCATATTCTAACAAATTTCAAACTCATATAGGCTTAGCGATTAATTGGCGAAAAATTCCTTGAGTCGGCTTTGAATACCTTCGTGTTAATTACATAGGGTCAAAAATGAAAATGATATGAATTACGCAAAAGAGGATGGATGGACGGATAGAATGTAGGTGTGAGATAAAAACTAACGCATCATATGCATCAAAATAAAATGTATGTATGATTGCATAGAGATTTGGATCGAGTTTTGGTTCTGAAGCGGTGATATGAACTTCATCATCGGAAATTAATATATATTCATTTTTCTTTCTTTCTTTAATTAGTATACCTACATGAGGACGAACGAAAATATCGCTTTCTTCGTCAATCCATAATATAACCAAAAATATTTACCCATATCTTAGGAAAAGATATAGGTTGTTTACCATTTTCATTTAAGTGACGCGATATACTTCAGTTAAAAATACCGCAATGCAATATTTTATATAAATTTCACCTCAATCACACGGAAAGAAATACGAAGAATTATTCTTACTCCATACTCGTAGAAATTTTTCGCATTCTACAGAAACTGTGCGCTTGCTTCCCACTCTGGGGATTCCTTAATCGCCTCATTTGTATGCGTTTTCCATTGCAGCATCAGAACATAACAAGCCCCTAAGCGATAAATTACTACCGTACGTTGAGAGATTTTCTATTAAGTGAACGTGCGCTGTATCTTTGCCTCAATGTTTATTATCGTGCGAGCGAATGGGAAAGACATAAGTTGAGGATGCAGAACTGCGAATGTCTTTTCAGCTGAATCGTTATGCGGAGATAGAATTTCGCGTTACTGCGTTAGAGTCCTTCCACGGTGAACGACTGCGTTTGAAGAGTCGAATGAGATAAATTTCAGAATAATATGACGGTAAAGATATTCCTATTATACGGGGAAGAATTTGGAAATCGGTAAGTAATTTTAGAGAATCGAAATCTGATGAATAATAAACAGGATTTGCTTCGTGAATAGCACAGCAATGATGGAATGTGAATGTTTTTGCTGTATATTCAATATTGCTATATCACTTTGTGACACTGTTTAAAAGTATTTCAAATTTATCAATTGCTGAAATTTCAATGTAAATATTTTATATTCAGCCTTTTATATGTTGTAGGCAAGATGTATAGGCTATGATCAGACGCACTACTTGCAGTAGATAAGTAATTAATACAAGCAACTTTATCCATGGGAAAAGAGTTAATGGATCATTTATGAAATGTGAATGTAATTATGCAAAGAAAGGACCTATTTATTGAATTTGTGGGGTACATATAAAATTACGTATCGTACGTGTACAAGGATGAATAGCAATACTTAAAGGAAGATATTGCGGCATTGACTGATATTTCAATGTTTCAATCTTTGTTATCTAAAAAATGTTTTTCATGTTTTTATTTTATAATAATTCCCCCATTTCACCCAAAAAAAATAACAGAGAAAAGAAAAACGATCATTTACTCTACCAGCAAAAATTAACACTGTCTTTGAAAGATTTATACTTTAGAATCTAGGAATGTACTCTTGCTATTGAGGGTAACTTTAAGGGTTAATTTTCTAATAAACTGAATTTTCTCAGCATATTCTATCCCTTTATTATGATAATATTTTCATTCTAATGATAAGATTCGTGTTTGAAATTTTGGCTTACTAATATCATCCTGAATTTTACTTGAAATGCTTATCTCTCTGCCCTAGAATCTATTTACTTCAAATTATGAATTGAATACTACCGAATAAAGAAAACGTAAACAAAAATAATTCCGTGTTAAATATAGTAGACGATATAAGTTAAACATAAATGTCTGCTTCTTGTATCCACTTTTCTCACTACTGATTTTCATTGACCATTGGTCGTTCATAGAATTGAACATCACTTCCTCTTCACAACTTAAACCTCTGAATTTTCCATTCCACACCTACCAGGTTTGCTTCAATCCAGCATAACACATCACGTCAATTTCCATGTAAACTGGTATGTGTTTGGATTTTTCAACCAGATTCGGTTTGAAAATATATGAGTGTTGATACAATTGGAACATGAATAATTCACTGCTTTACATCAGCAGCGTATAATTACCCTTCTCCATTACCTATTTCTGATACCATTCATAGAATCCAAATCATTCTCTTTAGAAATGCGTGCTACTCTAAGGATGAATGGAATATTTCTTTCATTGATGATATCAATGAAAGTTTGAGACTCAAATTTCAATCAAAAAAATAACATGAATTTCATTTTATTAGATAAATAGCGTAAAAAAGTACCTTCTCTGACTATGAAGATGTTACATAAAACATAGATTTCATGCAACACAGTTTAATAACTTTTACTAATCCAAGTTATTTAATTGAGTTTTATAAAATATTTGTTCTATTCAAAAACTTTATCGTCATGTCGCAATTCCAGAAATTAACTGCCTCCACCGTTAACTGCAAATTCTTTCACTTTTGAAGAATAGCCAAGTATATTCTGGAGCTATCGACGATTTTAAAACCCTGGTTCACAAAAAATATTTTCATATACCTCAATATCCTACTATAATGGGATACTACTTAGTCGCCATTTGACGTTGGCAGGGAGTATAAAAACAAAGCGTTCTAGTTAGTTATTATCGTCTATCATTTGCGGAAAGAATGAATTTTTTAAATCGACTTTTCCTTTTCTTTCTTCCTTGGTCATACGATGATCGTGGTAATGTACTTTCCCTGAATTCATCTAGCAATCGCAGCCTAGCTTCGAAGCCCCTTTATTTCAATGCATTCCTACGCTTTCATCGAAAATACTGTTATAAATCGATCATTATAAATTATTATTTGCTAGGCAACTATAATTCTCCTGCATCTTATCTTACCCTGAATTATCTTGCCCTGAATTATTCACGACTTTTTCACGAGAGATCATGCATTTTAAATAAATAATTCACTGTGTCCACTGTCACATTCTGGAACTTTCTTCCAATAATAATTCGTGAAGAACAAGGAATATATTTTTTAAATTCCTATTGCTTCAATATGTTTTCAATCCATGTTCATTGAATACTGTGTAATATGAGTATTTTTTTATGTAATATTTATTTCATTCTTTGAGTATTCTGCCCGTGGGCAGGTCCTTTAACTATGCTCTCTTCCATCCTTCCCTGTCTTGAGCCAATCCTCTCATTTTCCCATACCCATCTTTCCCTATCAGGCCATCATTCTTCTTTTTTCTCTTTTCTTTCATCTTTCTTGTATCCACAGATCCTTCTTTTATTGATGCTATCATTCCATTCTTTCTTAACTTATTTCCTAGCCAATTAGTTTTTCTCTTCCTGACTATCTTCATGATTAACCTTTTTTCATTTATCCTCTTTATAACCTCTTCATTTCTTTGTCTGGCCATTTAATTCCCTCAATCTACATCCATATCAACAGTTCACGTGCTTCTAAACGCCTTTTGTCTGTTTTTCTCAATAAAAAAATTCACAACTAGGTATATAGTAAAATAAGTGATAAGGCATCGACAGAAGAAATGGGTGGGTCAAATATTAAGGGAATGGGTGGGTCAAATATTAAGGGAATGGGATTGGTGAAGACTGTAATTGAGGGTAGAATTCAAGGGAAAAACAGAGGGGAAGACAAAGACAAAAGATGTTGGAAGACATAGGGGTGGGGTCAACTGTAAGGAAACGTAGGAGATGGCGTTGAATAGGGATTTTTAGTGCACATGAATCTAACGAAAGGTAGAACACTCATGAAAGTATCGAGTGAAAGTGTCTTATTTCATTACGTAAACTTTTTGCACATCAATCCTTTTCCATTTGCATACCTAAATGGCTGCAATCTACAAATACTGTTACCCCTAGTTGGCTTTCCAAAGGGTATATTAAAAATATTATTATTAATAATAAATGATAAGGAAATATAGAGTAATATAAATGAGGCAACCTGACGAGAAGGCATTTGAGAAAGTTAACACATATTTCCGGTCCCAAAAACTGGAATTATATCAAATACAAAATGAGAAAAAGTTAAAGTTTTGAATGTATGACTTACACGAAGGTGCTAGCTAACCGGTTTTGGGTGAAAAAATCGACACCACAAAATCTCGCGGAGGTTCATAAAATCTGATCTTAAACGTCGCACTCCAAATCAATTACACTGGAGGTAATTAATCTCGAGCATTTGGGCAATTCCTTGACCTGGGCCCACGAGGCCCTAATATGAGCCGGAAAGAGTGCAAAAACATGTTCCCTCTCGAGTAGAAAATCATTCATCACCTCTCTCATCACCGAGACTCCCATTTCCCCCGGAAGCCAAATTAACATAAATCGTGCGCATTTGTAGCGCCATTTGCGTGCCTGAGTGCATGCGTGACAAGGCGCTCATCACGATGCTGAAAAGGTGATCGTGGTGGAACTTACTTGGGCGTTGCTCCGATCTTTGCGAATTCTCTTTGCTTTCGAATCACGAAGACAATGGATTCGAATTGAGCAGGAATACGCGTTATGAAGAATACGACGAAAGTTAGTAATAAATGGCACACTTCCTCAACGTAGATTTTTGGTGCCATCAAGAAGAAGGATTTTTTTTAGAATAGAATGTTGAGCGGATCTACCTGATACCGTTACACGACACGTGGTGAAGTCTATCAGAAGCTTTTAAGAAAATAGCGTGATAATAGATTAGTTTGTTACTAGACTAGCTTGTTACTAGACTAGCTTGAAACTAAACTAGCTTCATACTAATACTTGTTTGATACTAAACTTGCTTCAATACTATACGGTGTAAGGTATATAGGTGAATTTGCTCGTAATTCTGTCTATCTATGAAAAATTCCATGAAAGAACGATTGTATAAAGAAGTCCGACAGGTCCGGGACTTGAACCAGGATCTCCCGAGTACCGGTCGGTTGCCCTCCCAAATGTGCTATCGTGCCAAATCATTCTAAAATGCCGTTCGAGAGACATCGTAGGCAAGGGTGTTGTGGTTTGGTTCACCTTTGCGGCATAAACTACTGCTAACATTATCATACAGGAACTGGCCATAGAATTAGGTAGAATCAAATCCTCCTTATGGTTAACAAACAAGGAAAGCTATATAGGTGAATTTATATGCAAAGTCGTGCATCTAGGAAAAATCCCAAGTAAGAACGGTCATGAAAATGGCTTGAATACTAAAACTTGTCTTATCATGAAGAAGATGCTAAAACAATGAAATCGTTAGGATTAATTCTCAAACGTCACAAATCATCAGCATATTTTCTAAGCATTTGATTTAATTGTTAATATTGCCTCGCCTTTTTCTTCAAACTTCTTTTCACAAGACGTATTTAATCTCCGTACAATTATTTTCTAATTTCTCAACATGTTTCCTCAAAACCTAATTTTCCTCTTCTAGTTCTGAAACTTTATTTTCCAAATGATAAATATTATACAGGCTTGAATCCAGTTTCTCCTAAGATTTCAGAGATAAGACTGATAAAATAAATCCTCTGAATGTAGGCTTTTTCTACCCATAGCATTTTGATTAGGTGAGGAAAGTAAGAGAAAACTTTTTACACTTCATATTACCTGACTACTTCATTCTCTTTCCATATATTTTGTAGCAAATTATGAAGATAATCAACAGAGCTGTTCAACTGATTATTAATTGGAGATTTTATAACTGATATTATCAATGATAACGTTTTTCTTACGTATTACCTTCCATTATTGCTCTACGGTTCAAGCGAACTAGAATCTTCTTTCGTATGCAACTCTCTTCCTTACGTTCCTTCCTTTACATGCTCCGCACAAATCCATACATCTTTCCAAACAATCCCTTTTATTCCTTTGACTGCGTATTTTCTCTTCCTAGCATAATAAGAAATCTTCCTTTCTTACAACTAGTAAGTAGTAGTAGTAGTATTGCTAAATGTTCCACGACAGCTTAGGTTAGTTCGCATATGGGCTACCACTGGAAATCGAAACCGGGACTCTTATCACCAAAGCCGAACCCGATACTCACTTGGCTAGTCGGAAGCCATTTCTTGAAATTTCTTCCAAAAAATAAACTTCAAGAACTCTTCTCCAGGGATTACATATGGATACTAATATATATTTATAAAGTCAATATATAAATAAACTAAAAAATTGTGATATTTTGGATTTTGATGGTATTTAACTGGTATTGATAGCACTCTTCATTCCGAACTACCCATGTTTCGGCCACAGACTGTGTGATTTTGACTCCATCTACTTCCAAACCTACGAAACAGAATTCTTACTGACGGTCAAAATTCAGTCATTATAATTAACTGCTTAAGTAAAAGTTATGCAAATATATCTATTCTTCGTAGAAAGGTCATAGAAAATATTTAATAGGAAAATGCGCGTACATGAATCTTCCTTGGGCAGCATGCACGACACGTTGCTTATGAATTTTGAGGGGATTTACCCAGGATCAAGGGAATATAAAGCAGAGAAACACACCACCTTCAACCTAGATATTATTTTTGGCACTAAGTTGCTCTTATCTGTGTTTTATAACTATATTTGGTAAGGATTTGACGAGTTAGCCACCAAAAACACTCAAACTGCGATTTTTAGGGAGATAACAATAGGCTTTATCAGGACCGGCCATTTAGCAAGGGGAGACAAGGCGAAGTTTCTATGTGGGTCCTCTATGCGCTTCCTCTGCCAAGGTAATACTCGTATGCATCTGTTTATAATGAAAGCAAGGCATTTAATGGATGAACATTTTCCATAGATATTCATCTAGACCTCCGCAAAATCAGGTAGTTGCCGTTTTCGAATGACAGATCTTAAAAATAGGGGCACGAAAGCTAGATTTACCGACCCCCCTTGGTAAGTCGGAGTGATTCTAATTCTAACCAGTGAGTCCTCCCACTAAAAATGACGGATCTAATTTAAACTTATGAAAAATTCAAATATTATTTCGTACATCTGATCTCTTAGAAAAAGAAACGAAATTAAACACTATTCTCTACTATTATGATATAATCCTATAATGATATATTATGATGTATCAACACAATTTATTCTTAACTGTATCCAAAAATAGAAACTGAAAACCTAAAGAAAATACTCCACAGAATTTTAGCCAACCTAAGGCATGAACATTACCTGATCTCAAGCCACAGAAAGTTCTTTGTATTTCTATGGTGCTCGTTTTTCTAAAAAATGTCCCAATATTTTCCCCTAACCTCCCCCTACTCTGATAAACATATTAATGCATGGTGACCTCCTTAATGGTGACAAAGAAGAATATAAGTGTCCTTTCGAAAATCGGGTTGAATAATACACTTACATGGTGGTCTGTCTCTATATTTGTGTTCTGAAAATTTCTGCTATTATATTCGTTATAAACTTGATTTACAGTTTCCACAGGATGTGGCTAGCATTTTACTTGGTCGATAAACAACAATGAGTTTGTTTGCATTGTTACCTTGAGAATCGATTATATTAATTCAAGTTTATTGATTACATACACAAGGGCTCCCACATAGACATGTTTACAGTGCGTTCGGCTACTGTAAAAACGGTCCCGGGTTCGAATCCCTGAGGGATCCCACGCGCAAAATGACCTAGATTGTCGAAGAACTTTTAATGAAACAAAATGCAGTGGAATCTCGATTTAACTTTTTTAAACCGGACCAAGGGAATTGGCTCCATATGCGGAAAAACGTAAGATGAGAAAAACTATGGTTGCAGTTGCTGCAGTCGAGATCTCAAAATTTTTATCCTAGGAGTGGGGGATACATTACATCGGGATTTCACTGAATATTAATATTGATTCACAAAAGACAGCGCGGGGAACTACGAAGACTTCATTCTCCTTCCAAGCATTGATAATCATCATCCTAATTTTTTATAAGAAAAACACCCCTCGAATATTATCGCCATCGGATTTCCACCATCAATGGGCACAGGCCGACAATATTTTTCGGTAACATTGATGGTAATAGCTGTTCTTAACTAATTTTGGATATCAGATACAGAAAAGTCCCACAACTTAAGATTTTACTGTTATCCACTCTTTCTTTTTGAGCTTGCTAACTCGCCATTTTGTTACTCTTCGCATTCGGCCTAGGAATAAAAAAAAAATTTAAATAATGGGAATGACGAACTGATAAACATTTTAGATATATATTTAGAGTGTTTCAAAGCTAAAAATATAAAGATAAAAATAACGATGATATTACTTTTTGTTTAATTTTAAAGCAAAATTCTCGAAAACTGTATGTGGTGGACAATTTTCACAATCACTGCTGAATTAACCGAACAAAATACCTCAAGAAACAAGGAGCGACATCAATGATACTAAAACCTTGTCGGCCTGTGCTATGAAACAATAACCATATTTCCAACCCCTAAATACAGCCAGGACAATGAGGAGCTGCCTAAATTCTCATAGGAAAGCTATGAAGTCTTACTCTCCTTCTTAGTATTAATAAAATCGTGAATCTCATTTTTTGTATGAATGAAATTTAGCAAGTATTATCGTGATCGGGTTCTCACCATCAATAGGCATCAATAATCAATCAATAACCATTCTTTCGACCCCTAAATACAACCAGGACAATAAGTCGCTGCCTAAATTCCCATTGTCGAAGCAGGCTATTCTACGCGATGTGTGGTCCCGCTCCTTCACCTCTTCTCCGAGAGGTTGTTGAAATGGATCCGAATGAAGTTCGACGGATAGGTTTTGAGTCGATGAGAGAAAGAGGAAGGAAGAAAGATGGAGTGCGAAGAGGGAAGAGCGAGTAATTGTTTCCGGAGCTGATGGATGGCGCCACAGTGAGCCGCTAGACGTGACCTCCGGCGTGGGGAGGATGGGGGCAAAGGATGAATGGGGCAAGAATGAATGGGGCGCAGATTGAGGGCAGAATGAGAGTGGTGCGGAATGATGTGTTGCAAACGGCTGCAAACGTTAACAGATAGACAAACGACTTCATTTTAAGCACGTTACCGACGTCCGCTATTACATTTTTAAATAATGAGATAAGAAGATGCTAATTTCGTTGTTCACACTATTTTTAAAATCCTTGGTTTTGAGGGTCTTGCTTTCTGGGTGTGAAACGTAAGAATAGAGGGAGTCAAACGTTTGGAGGCCTTCGAAATTTGAGTATGGCCTAGAATGGAAAAAGTATGCTGGGTTGATAGGAAAGCAAACACGAAGATGCTGGAGATAGTAGGGTAAGAGAGAGCTTTCATTTAAGTGATTAAGCATCGTTAGATGGTGGGTTAAACATTGATGGGAGAGGGATTGGTGAAGACTCTGATTGAGGGTAGAATTCAGGGGAAAAGACAGAGAGGAAGACAAAGAGAAAAGATGTTGGATAACATATGTAATGGTTGGGGTTAACTATAAGGAAATAAAGGCGATGGTGCTTAGTAGGGATTTTTGAGAGCACACAAACTTACCAAAAGGTAGGACACTAATGCATGTATACGTATATCGTACAAGAAGTTCCTGGCAACAACGTATTCTAATATTTAAAGAAATGCTAAGGCTTGATTCCGGGAACATTTTGATCAGTAATGCAATAAAAGCAAATATCAACAGCAGGGCAAAAAGGTCGAATAGTTTAAACGCAAATTAAAGCGAAAATTTAAAATCGTAGCAATATCAGCATATTTAAACATTATTCATCATCTATCGCTGCATAAATTATCACTACATTATCATTAAAGATTTATCATTTCCTTCTTTCAAATGCACAGTGCATAGTTTACTTTCCAATGGAGATACGAAATAATTTTTAGTATGGCATTCATCTCAGTTATCAAACTTTGTATTTATCTTTAACGTGTTTTTTATTATTAATTTTCGTACTGCGAATAAAACGTGTCATATTTAAACTGTCAAACATTTACATTTAGTATAAAACAGAATACCTACTCTTTTCCCTTTCCTTTCTAGATAATTGTGATAATCCAGGGGAATTCATGTTACTGACGCTGGACTAAGAGATAGATTTTTCATGGTGAATTTTCTTTCTTTTTTTATATTCCTGTGTTTTTGTGCGGGTTTTTTTCCGTTCCCCTTCTTGTGTGGGCGTTTTCCCGCATCGTGGGTTTTTCTCCGTAGACCTTCAGTTGAGAAGTTTTTTTTTCCCACAACCCAAATCTTTTACGTATAGTTTCTATGTTCTTAGAATTATCATGAAACTGTGTACGTTGTCGTTTTTAGAAGTGTATACTTCTCTTTTTCCCTATCTTATTAGTCGTACGTTAATTTTAGATTTTGAATTAATTGTTTAAATATTATACATTATCTGTAAAGGTTAGGTGGTAGAGAGGCCTTACCGACCCAACCCCGCCAAAAGGCTTTAATAAATAAATAAATAACTTAGTACACGTATTAGCCATACGTCTCAATGAGAGGTTCAGTGCTCGTAGCAATTCATTTATCAAGGTGCGATTCGTAGCAAAAATAATCAAGCATAAAAACATATTAAGAAATCGGACAAGTGAACTCAAGAATAACCTGTATTCTTATATGAGCGAATAAAGAGGAAGAAAAAAGTAGCAATGTAGTGACTAAATAGTGCAGCTTCATAGTTCGTAAAAATCCCTAAATATAAAGTCAAAGAACGCAAAACGAAACTTACAAAATCAACGAATATGTTTGAAAGTGACTCAAATGAAAGTTTTTATAAATTAAGTACAGCTTTATGTTCAAAAGTCAGCTTTTTATAAGAGTTAGCACGGTGATGGTTTCCTTAGGAAGAATTTAATCCATTAAAATTCATGGAATACAAAAATAATTGATTTTAAATGACAAATAGCAACATCATTATGCATATTTATGTTATTTTCTTGAACCAACCCTTAAACCTTTGGTAAATATAAGGACATGCATATATTGGCTATTATTTTCTTTCCTACACCTAGTTACGTATAGAAAACGAATACATGTAAACAATGAAAATATTGTGTTAAGAGTAAAGCTTATCACATAACTAATTTCACCTACTCTCAACAAAATTATCTTCTATGTGATTTGGAAGGTTTCTGGAAATAAACCTAATCTAATTCAACAAGACATCTTTCAAATTTTACGATAGTGTAACAAATACTTTCACTTTTGATCTAATAGAAAACTTGTAGAATTTGCTTTTGCAATTAATCGTGAATAAGAACTGGTTACTCGATTGCCATTAAATAAAGAAGTCGATTAGGAATGATGAATTACTTTTCAGAGCGTAATTTTCAAACTAATGACTAACATTACCTATTAAAAAGAAATTAAACCACTTAGAAAGAAATCTCTTGCAGTCACTACATTCCTAGCGGGAGTGGTAAATCTAGTTTATGGCGTGAATTTCTATGCTTTGTCGTTTTAGGTAATTTGGGTCAGTCTTATGAGGTACCGAGTAAGTTTGAGGAATTCTGAGTTAGAATGCACAACCCTTGGAGACCTGAAACGTCCACTGCATGTTAACTATGATTTACTGCACTAGCATCCATCGTCAATGGACACCCATAACCAATATAAGCCCCAAGTTAGTAATGTATGGTTATCATCGTAGATAAGTTGTGAAATGGCCTTTATCACAAATATCGAGACGGAAAAATAGTAATTATTGTTAGATTTATACATTTATTTCTTTGTAAGGACTAGAACTAGAAACCAGGCCAGGAGGTAGCCACTCCTGAGGGAGAAGGAAAAATTTTAATAATCTGCCTGGTATTAATAATAATAATAATAATAATAATAATAAATCGTATTTATTTGGTATTTACCATAGTCGGGACAATAACCCGCCAAAGCCTCCCGAAAGCAGTACGTCTTACATGTAATTATAAAAAAATTCAAAATTTACGACAATCGAACAATTTAAAAAAATTTACTACTGTATTTCAAAAATACAAGAATATTACAACAAAATCATGAATCCCCTTCATTTCTATTGATGAATACACAGTGAGAAGGAGAAACAGGTTCTAAAACTTCTCCAGGTAAATCGTTCCATTCTACTATTCCCTAATTAAGATATGAATACTTGCAAACATCTGTTCTCTATTAAAGAGTGGCAACTTTATGATTGTGGTCGTTTCTCCCGAGGTAATCTGATACCCTGAGTCTATAGCTTAATTCTTTCAACGAAGGCTTTCCAGTAATAGTTTTTTATATATTCCTCAACCTTTTTGTTTTACGTCTAGATGCTGATTTTCCCAACCAAGTTCTTCAATCATTGCAGTGACGCTATCCGCCTCCCCGCATCTACCCAACACGATACCCAAATATATATCAACGTTTACTTCTTAATATGTGGAATATGCATTTAATCTAAAAGTTTCAGCTTATTCACGGAATCTGCCCGTCGGATACAAGATTTCTATGGCTGCAATCTTAACTCAAGAATCAATAATCAGCATTGAGAGGAGTGTAACTCATACCAAACCGTCCCTGTTTTCAAGTAATGATACTCTATACAATTCACTTATTCATTAAATTTGGTCTCAAACTTCCGGTGAGCAGCGTTCAAACCGATCCTACTCGTTGTTCGATAAGTATTTTCACTGAAAAGACACTCTTAACGGGGGAGCCAATTAAATTCGAGAACACCCTCGAGACATTTCGTACTTACGGAGCAGAGGTGCCCAAGCTTTCAACAACAGCGAATCGAACAGCGAAGTAAGTATCTGAAAGAAATTTGTGAGACGGATTCCGCAGACGATGTGGTTCTTCGATGTATTCAAAAATATAAACATTACGTTGAGAAATTAAATCGTGGAAGCCTAAACCTAGTGGAACACCGCACTTGGTGTAAAAACTACGCCTAAATCTAACAGAAGTTGAATGAGACTTCTTAAATAGAAATTGCAGTCTGAGCAATGCTTGGTTTTAATCACAAGAGTATGTTAAATTTCTCTATGTTTAATTGAATTTCTGGCGGACTTCGGCATTGAATTTCAACTGTGGTTTCTAATTAGCTGAAAAACTTTCGTACAATTTTTTCATGAAATTGTTACAAGATTTTACAGATTTTTTTGTCGAATATTTGCATTTTTCCCTTAGATTGATGGTAAAAAACTGTTGGAGACTTATAAAAGAGGGTTATCTATCGAGCTGTGGGTAATTGTTTAAATGTACGCAGTTTTTTAATCCTTGTTCTGAAGATAATGGATCTAATTCTTTAATACGGCTTCATTGAAATCAATTACTTAACTAAGCAATTTGGCATTTGGTGTTTATGCCACAACAAAGAAGTTCCCATTTTATGTCAAGTAGTACTGAGATTCTTTACTTGTATATGTAAAGTTTGCGGAAAATTAGTCCAGTTAATTGTTAATTTTTGTCACCTAGCCAAAAGGCCAACTTGCAGCGAAAATTTAAATAAATAATCGCATGGTGTTTGTAATAATAGCATGGTGGTGTAGGTACTTTGTTTATTTAGTAATTTGTAAAATAGTATAGTTTCTAAAATTGTGTAGTTAATAGACGATTTTTTTTTTATTTCAATCCTCTGTGGTTTTATACAAAGAACTACAATGTTAAATGTATTTCAAGATAACGTCAATGTCTACTGTAGTGACAAACCGCGGCGGTATAATAAAATACCTGAATTAATAATAATAATATAAAAGACTTTTTTGTCTGATTGAGACTATAGGTCTCTTCATACATCCAACACCTTGACATATAAACTTAAAGAAAAAGTAGACAGAAGAAGACTACTTTGTGGACTTAAAAACCTAAGTGAAGAGCTTAGGAAAAAATTTCCACAGCAGAAAAACACCCTCAAAAAGAGGGTATGAAAAACCTGCGAAACCTACAGATAGGAAACTGAATTTAGTGATGAAATGAGATTGAATGAGATATAAAGACAAGAAGACAAAGCAATGATATCATTAAAAAAAAACAAAAAAGAAACATTAACAAATAGTTTCTCATTTACATGTAAGCAGGTAAATATATACTGATAAATATAATCGCGTATTAAGTAGGTAAGGTTAATCTTTCGCGTTAAGCCCAACATCACTCAGACTAAAATCTCGATTTAAAAAATATCTCCTGAAGTCGATTTTCCGAAGACATCGGAGGCGACCAGTGTTGGGGAAGCGACCGAAAACGGATGTAATGGTTTAGCGGGGGCGGGTTAAGGGTTGGGCGGAAATGGAAGCCGTGCGGGCGGTGATTGTCTCGCCCTTGACGCGATTCACCGCGATTGATTACCTCACACTCCATTTCGACTCCTATTCATTTCCACAGCCCAAGATGGAAATGAGACTCGGGGGGCTTTACTCAACACCGCGATGAAGTGCGTTCGCTTCGGATAACATTCGCTCGACTCCCGCAGGTTTGTCGAGCGGCGGGTTTCTTGCCATTTTATGGATATGTGTTATGCATCGGGATTGACCGAGAAATACGGATACTATTCAAATTAACGATTAAGCCACCGCGGTGATTTCCCGCCGGTGTGTCGCGTAAAAGCACTTGACGTGAATGCCTCGGCGAACATGAATTCCGATGGCTGGTAATGCTGCATCGAAAACGCGCTCAAATTTACGACGCGTTTCATTACCCGGGGAGAGCCCTAAGTTGTGGCGTAATAAAATTTAATCTTACGACTATGGTTTTAATCTTCGTGAAAGTTTGGTCTTCCTTTGAAGACCTTTTATGTATAGAAACGATTTAGAATGTAGCGGATATAGAGTTATGCATTAGAATGATGCCGAGGAAACAAGGTAACAAAGCAGAGCCGGCTACAATTTGAGGTCACCGAAATATTATTTCAATTATTATATAAAGTTTTAAATAATTTTAATGTTTATTTATTCCAATCCGTGAAACTCCCGCTACGGTTTAATCCGTTTATCTGAAATTACACTCAGTGAAACATTATTGTAGCTAAATATGTTAAGTATGCACATTGCAATGTGGCTAAAATAAATGTATACATTTAATATGATTTTTATTTTGTGTCATTTATTTACTATTGTTCATACTTGTAATAGCTGGATGGGCCTTATGCGATTAGTAATGTCATTCAAATAGGATGAATCAATGCATGCAAGTCAAATCCATAACAATGAGTGGAGTTAAGGTGGTAGTTAGTGGTTAGACCTAACTCTTTTTAAAACGAAAGGTAATCTTATATAGCTCTTTATGAAGCTGGAATCGATTAAACGTATGGAAAATTGCCTCTAAAAGTATACAATTACCATTCAAGACTATATAAAAGGAAAAAATACTTCAAAATCAGTACGTAAAATGACAATTCATCATCAATGATGATGAAATTTAGTTCGAAAATGGGCTCCGATAATAATATTTTTTAAAGTTTAAAAATTAAACAGTGAAATTTTGGCAAGTTATTTCCCACCCATTTACTAAAAAAATTCTTCTAGTTGCACGGACATACATAACTACTTGTTCTAAAAATCATGATACGACCACTAAAGATAGTATACCTATGAGTTTAGAAGTTGCCACGCTTTAGCTTTTATTTGCGTAAATAACACCGTGATGATGTTGATAGCAATAACAGACGGATTTGTTTTAGCAAAATCAGCGTTTTAATATAATGATGACTCTCTTCCTCGAAAGATAGCAAAATTTAAAGACAGGCGATCAAAATTAAAAACCTCTATATCTACTTCCTATCTCAGTCTTTCCTTGACTACTCCGGGAGGAAAAACTTTCCAAATTAACTAAAAAACTAAAAACGAGGCGAGCAAACACGCTTAAGTTCCCTGAGCTAAACCAAGTATTGCAAACTAGAGCAGGAATCCACGCATGAATTTTCTAATTATTTTATCGATTATTTAATGCCTTCTCCACATATTTGCTTTTAATTTCTTTAATCGCCGCCGGGAGAGGGGACTCGCTTCGTTATCTCGCTCCCAACTTACCTTTTAAATATACAGATTGTTTGCGTAACAGTAATGGCGTCGCCTGATCTTATTGTTAGATATACGGTTTAATTTGAGAGAAGTGAATCTGGATTGGAACGGAGGAGATTGTGGAGCTTAAAATCTAACTAAAGTTGGCTAAGACGATATTAAAAAGTATACGAAAGATAAATACGTAAAATTAAATGTGAAATGGAGATTAAACTACGTAATTAATCTCGAGGAAAGCGAAATGAAACATCGGAACCAAAATAATAACAAGAATAATAATAATAAATATAAAAACAATATAAAAACATCATAAAAAATAAACAAATACCTAGAACTAGCGAATGATATATTAAGGATATAGGGTATGAAACATGTTATAATAGTGCCCACAGTGTTATCGGCCGCAGGTATAATCCTAAAAGAACTCTTCCATAGCCTGGAAACAAACTAAAAAAAGAGAGCATTTATTTAAAAATTCAAAAGGCTGTTATTATTTCAACATGCCATATTGTAAGGACATTTTTAAAATTTAGTTTGTGCTGAGAAAAAAATGGAATAAAATGGATAGTAATAATATTAAAACGTCTTTTATTAGGGCGAGATTGAAATTTTCGAGTCCCTTCTTACACCTAACCCTTTTTCATATAAAGTTTAAAGGATAGATTGCTTGAAAAAAGTACACAGAAGAAAACTATATAGCGGGTTAAAAGCCTAATAGTAGGTATGGAGCTTAACCAGCGTTAAAAATAAGGATTTTTGCTTGGTGTATCATTAAAATGCGGATTTTTGCTTTATTATTTCTGTACCGTAGTTAATATTTCAGTATAATTTAACAGCGAATACGGCATAACCTATTATGTAATATTTGAACAGTAAAATACCATTCACTTTGAATAAAGGAGTACACAGTTTGATAAAAACGTTTAAAAGGTAATGAAACTTAAAACTTTCACTAAACGCGACGCTTAAATACGTTATATTCTACTAATGGAATGCACGAAGTATAAATAATGGCACTGTAAAAAATAAGATACTGGAATACAAACGAATCGAATGTCTTATTTGTGCTATATCTGTTGTTCGCTATTCTTCAAGGACCTATCTGATAGCAGAGGAATTATGAGAACTCTGATTTGGTGATGTTACTCTCATATCTTTATTTCTACATACAAAGAAGATATGGCATACAATCTAATAATTATGAGAAAATTTACTTTTATAATTATGTCTAAGAAATTTAGACTTTGAACTTTCAGCGTATTCACGGTCCACCATTTCATAAATTATTATGATTTAATTTCCAAAGTAAATATAAAAGAAAATAATTTCTCAGAAGAAGTAGAGGACGAAATGCCCTATCCTCTATCTAAACTCTTATATCATTTTTATTTTCAAAATAGTATTACCAAACCCTTCTCCTTAATTTTATTGTTTTATTGATTAATTTCCTGTACCCAGTAATTTAATGCGGTAAGTAAAATTACTACGAAATCCCGCTTCTTCCACACAATAAACAATGAAAACAACGCTGTTAATATGTTTATCAGAACTAATTAATGCTTTTCTATACCACAGATTTACGTAGCTACATTATATCGTAAGTAGAGAAACAATGAAAGTATTAGGGTGGCTTGCGAGCTCTCAGAGATAAATTAATATTTAATTTTTCAGTGTTTGGTAATAGAGAGCAGCACTGAGGACATAATGAAGGTCCTCACGAATCTCGCGTGCTACGATTAATAACATCTGTCCTCCATTCTCACCCGTTGACAACACTTTGGCACGTTCAGTAATTTATATTATTCACAATTCCAGATTATCGTTTTCTCGTTGATTTACACAAAATTAACAAAAATTAAAATCTTTACCAGGCTTGCACGACATCCGGCCCGCGAATCACATGTGAGCCGTTCAGGATCTTCCTCAGCAGGATTCGAAAATTATAGTAAGTTACAAAAATGAGTGGTCATAAAAAATTTAACCACGGTCTGTAATCTACATTAGATTCGCGAAGAGATATCTTAAGTATATCAACCTCTCATTTCCTTGCAAATATAAAAATCTTATAACTGCATCTACATCTACTTTGATACCATACGAGCTGTCATTCGGCGTGTGCCAGGAGGTGTAAACACCAGGCGTTTGAAGTAGTTCTTTAGTTTGTTCATATGGCGTATCTTTCAAAGAATCAATTTTTAAAACAGCTTGTCCTAGCTTCTATTTATCGTTACCCTACTGAAAATATAAATCTTATTCATCAATTCTTTCGTACACTTTTTTAGATATTTTATGCCGTCTTATATGTTATGCTGTGTTTATTTATTTCACCTGGATTGACCTTGACTGAATTGTGGTGTTAGCATTTGTAGGTATTGAAGGTGTAAAGATGGAATAAATGATATGTTTTTGATGATGGTTTTTTACTATTGGTGATGATTTAGTTTCTGATGATGTATGTTATTATACTACTTGCCTTTTTCTGCTGTAATATGTCTACCAATTACTTGTATTTATTTACGTCATTGCATGATATCAAACTCTGCCACCTGGTGTATAACTATCTGCAGATTTAACGTAATAATAATAATATGTTTCTGTATTATATATTCAAATATTATTCCATAAATTATGGTTATTTATCAAAATAAAGTAAATAGTAAACTAAATAATTTTCGAAAAATTCAGCTTTCATTCATTCATTTTGCTATATCCCTCCCCTTTTGTATAAGTTATGCAGGCCTTACGTAAACCATTAATTCTGCGACATCCTGAAAAATAACTAGGACGGTTAATTAATGGTAAGAAATTAGCCGCCAATCGACGGGTACACTGGATGAGACAGAAAACAAAATGAAACCTTAGAGGTCGAATGGGCAGAAGAGTAACTTGTTAGAAGTCAGAGGAAGAGGGGAAGGCAGAGAAGAAACCGAGACGAAAGCTGGGGCCGAAAAAAGATAAATGCGGGGAGGGCGTTCGAAATGGGAAGGAAAAGATAAAAATGGAAGTGGGGAGATTTAAGGAAAGCCTAGGGGTGGGGCCGCGGAGTAATGAAATGGCGGGGGAGCGGAGAGATGGATGACTGGCGAGGGGAAATAAAATGTATTTGAAATGAGGAGTAAGTAGACATGAGAAGGAAGGATACACTTCCCCGCTATGCAGGGCCTAACGACCGAACATTAATTCAAATGCGAGAAAGACGTCCATCCTTCACTCCATCTTTTTAATGGCGCGTTTGTCATTTGCTAAAGTGATGTTCGTAGCAATTCCATCGAGGGATTCCTCCCCGTAATTTACTACTTGTCGCAGATCCTGATTCTTGTAAAGGTGTAAGGTTAAGTTTGATATCCATCGAGCGATATATCAGAATTTCCGCGTTATTTGAAAGTTTTAAGCGGCATTATTCTCAAGTTAAGTTCAATAAATTATCTTACGTACATCAATCTAAAAAAAATAATTTATTATGATGATAAATAAATGAAGCTGTAATGAATGCGCAAAAGAGCTATAATTTTACAATCTTATGTAATACCGAATATGTTACAAGATGAATAGTAAATAAAACAATGTATTGGAGGTTTAAATCTCCAATAGCTTTGTCGACGTTCCTCTTCTCATTCTCCGGTATTCGGAGAAAACAAGAAAGAAATACTGCATGTTTTAGATATCTAAAGCGCTTTTTGAGAGCCAAGCCTCTTTTTTTATCTCTTGTAAAGTACACAATTTACAAAATGGTAAAACACAAAAGATTTTTTTTTGTAGTTTATAACCCCTGACGAGGAGAGATTCTAATTTTTGCCTCTAATTTCTGGAACACCTTACCTGAACAAATTAATATCTCCACCTCAATGCTAACCTTTAAAGAAAAATTAATTAATTGCCTTTCGGTTACTTCTGACTATTTGTCAAAGTACACTCTTGGATTATTTTCATTTATATCTTATGTCTATTTTTTATTCAATTTCATTTACGTAATATTAATGTGAGCAGATATTCTTTTTGCATTACTCTTTTCTGCTCTTACGGGACTTTCCCAGAGTAAAATAAATTTATTATCATTATGGTAGGCATTAGAATTTTAATTTAACGTGGATTTTGACGTAATGAACATCAGCTGATGTATTGATTAACTTCCGTAAAATCATGAGGTTTGCTTTTTAGAATGGAGCCCATTTCAAATGAAGCCTGGATATTAGGCATCGTCTTAACCGTCTCTGGTAACAAAATCTGAGCGAAAATTGGTGAAATAGAGAAAATATTGGATGAATAAACCCTGACAAACGAATTACTTCACGCCTTTTCTTTCCATACATCGTAATTTTGAGTTACTGAAGGATTGCGAGATCGAAATTTTTTATTCTTGACGCGATATGCGATACATCCCCATAGCCACACCTATTAGAAAAGATGAAGCTGGAATCAGAAAAAACGTTCGGAAATCACAGTTCAATCCCCTTTTTTATGCCCTGCATTCTCAGGAAGCAAGTGGCGAAGGAAAAAAATGAGAGCTATGCAGATTTCTCGGTAGAAAAAACCTTCCTTAAAAGCGATATAAAGTCTGTCTTATCCGTGAAAGCATAGTATTGTACGAACGGTTATTTCTCGACCGCCAGACTCAGCCTTCCGCAGTCTTTACTCCATCCATTACGGGCAGGATCCACCCTGACTCAATCACCCCCGTACCCTGAAACAGATACTCCCTTGTCAAGACCCTCCCACTCATTCCCATTTACACCCGAGCCACATGTCCGCTTCAATCCAACTTATACTCCCCTACGCACCGACTTCTCCTCGCTTCTCTTTCTCAATCCTCCCATTTTTTCATGCGAGACGTCTTTTCCACTCCCTTATTGCAGCGAAAGTGGCCGGCTATTCCTTAAGGGAGGAAATAGTGCCCCTAAAACTGTTCTATTCCCGAAAGAATGCTCGATTCAAATTTCCTTGACTTGGGAAGGGGAGGAAGATTCGAAAAGGCAACTTCGGCCGGTAGTTAAGATGGATTCGGAGCGAGAAGGTTTCTCTTTGATATTTCCTGAATAACTTCGCTTTTGATGCGTCGAAATTCTGCTGAGAGCGTGAGTTTGGGTTGAAGCCTCTGACGAGACTTCGCAGGAATTAATAATCCGATCGATACCTCCAGTTGCCTACATTCATTTAGTTGCCATTAATTATGCTCTAGAAGTTGATGAATAACCACTTATTTAATTTTAAAATATTGAATATTTTATAATCATCACGTTTATTCTACTATAATAACTGAAATTGTCGTCAGAATAGAACCTATCTTCATCATTACATTTAAAAAATATGCTACGCTCAATGATGAGTACATGTTAAATAACATTATATCGTAATTTGCCATATGCTTAAACATCGGAAATTGTCTCAAGGAGAAACAGAAGCAACGGATAGTGACAAGACTGGGACTCGAACCCTTAATATATAACTGAAAATATCGCTATCACGAGAAGGTATTATTCTTTACTCTAAATATCATATTTTAAAACTTATCACGATTCGGAAATTCATAAGACCATATTTGGAAGAAAACATTCACGCCCGAAAAATGCTATAAAATTCACGAGTATATATTAAGTCGGATATCAATAGATGTTTGATTAATACCTTTAACGGTTGGAAAAATATAATTTGGATTTTAAAGCTACGTAGCAAACATACGCTTGAATCTTTGATTTTGAAGTTCTGAGACAAAATCAACGACAAAAAATGCAGCCGTTCATTATGTTCAGATAGTTACACGATCAGTAGCAGAACATGTAATTTCACGACACGAGAATTTTAAAACGAAGTGAATTTTCGGATTTCCAATGGCTGTGTTGTAAGATGTACATGAGAATAGAAAACATTCATTGCTTGACTAAGTATGAGATATGTTATCAATACAGAAATTCCTTATGTTCGCCTCAGAATTTTTGAGTACATATCTTTCTTCAAATACATATACAAGTAATGATACTACCCCGTGACGCTTATGCAACCAAACGCACGTCTACGGCTGTGTACATGCAACCCGCATACCACGCACCTAATATGATGGATGCTGATGTGACCTCTTCAACTTCATTTTTAGTAGGAATCTCAATCAAAAAATCTGTTTAAAAACAAAAGTGTGAGACAGAAAAGTACAGGGAAGATATTCCACGCTTTGTATATTTCCAAGTCAAATTGGAAAAAAGTACTTCAAAAAGATAAATATCTAATTTCCGTTACACTGAATTTCTCTGTCGTCAAATTCTCATACTCATTTCTCAGCCTGCAAATATTTCCACATGTTGTAGCAGAAGATTATACATCCTGATAATTACTATAGAACACCATGGACATTATTTATTCGAATGATCAATTCCGGAAGAAAGAAATGAAATTTTAATTTCTCCGTGCCATTCATTAAACACCATCCGTTACATTCATATACGTATTGTATATTTTTGTATTTATTTATTTCTTATTTGTGCATGCTTATATTGTATTTAATTTGGTTTATTGTGTTGATGCATAGCAATAATTTAAAAAATAGTTTTCATGTAAGTTAACGTCGCCAAAAGACCTTTCGACTAACTGCGGCGGCTTTGCCCAATAAATAATAAATAAATAAATTCCTTCCCTTAAAATTTCTAAATAGTCATGTGATGACACCGATTATGAATTCGCTGCACTTTTTTTGATCTTCAATGTTAAGCATTCAAACTACTGACTGGGAATGTGATAGGCAACAGTAATTGATTGAGGAACCGATTCCGGAAACAACGGAAAGACAGGATCTCCTTCGAGGTCAGTGATCAGGACCTTTTCGTTGTTTCCAGAAACCGTGGTGACGTCATAGAGAACACTGACAAAGATAGATTTTGCTTCTAATTAATTAACAGCCATGTTCCAATTTTTTTCCTTGCACAGCACTTTATGCTTTTAAACTTTTGGAATTCGTAATAACTTTATAAGGCTTAAATCAATAGCATCAATTTACGAAATTAAGAACAATAATCAATTAAAAAAAAAAACGCAAAAAAATATATTCTGAAGATATCACTGATACTGAAATAAAAATCTTAACAGAAATATTTAATTTGAATTTACTTACTAATTTTAAAAACGTTCCAATACTGGGAACCTGCTCATTTCTCTCCTGTTATTTCAGAACACGAAAATTTATACTAATTCCAACGATGTCGAAAAAAATATAATCGTGAATATTGAAGATAATTAATTAAATTTAAATGTTTTTATATTTATCATAAAATCGTTGGACTCTGTTGTGTGCGCTAATATGTCAACTTTCGTAACAATTTTGATAGTGAGATATTAAACGGCTCTAAAAGGAATACGTGATTTGATGAACCCAAATTTCATCCACCAATACAAGAAAAATAAATACCATACTGAAAGAGAATAAAACATTCTCTTAACTCTTAACGATGAGAGTCCTCAGAGAGTCCCTGAGTGAAAGTTTTAGTTATCATTCAATTACTATGAAAAATATACTATTCTCGATTTTTTATGACTCTTGCATCAGTTTAAGATAAAACAGTTATATTTCCATACAATCCTTTTGTAAAATCGTAAATAAATAAAAAATCTCTTAGAGTCCAGGAAGGACACTGCTTGGTATACCACCTCACTAGTTCTGTTGGCTGTACTAAAATTCCAACATGAGATAAGGGCTGTGGAGATAGCAAAAGATGAATCCGCACCATATATTTTAAGTAAACTATATATTTGGCTTTTATAGCATATGCAATAGAAATGTATAAATTTAAACACTTTCATTAGTTAGAGTATATGAATGATATTTTGTCCACTTTTACTACCGTCAAAATAAATAAACGAAATATGCAAATATATAGGTGAGGCCCATGAATCTATTTTAAGAAATCTAGTGCAATAAATAATGGGAAAATAAACAGCTTGCTAACAAACATTGAAGACCAAGACTTGGTATGTTAAGAGTTAAAGCATACATGAGTATGCTCCATAAGAACATCCTCCGAGAAAGACTGCGCCAATAACTTAATCAAATAAAATATTGCCATCGCAATAAGATAAGACGTGTGGAAATGGGTCTTGGAAGTATTAATTTATACTTTGCGCGAAACAATGAATTCGATTATCCAAGTCGCGGAGTTTGCGGGCCGCAGAAGAGAATGTTGGGCGATTTTGCGGTCGGGGTAACCCATGGCTTAATTTCATGCGGGACGAACAATGCTATGCAAATCTCTGTCCGGGGAATGGCGACACGTCACCGCTACTGATTTAAAGCAATTGTCAGGGACAACCCCTAATTAGTTACTGCAGCCCCAAATCCGTGCTACTAAAAATGAGCCCAAGTGTGTTGTGGTTTCTCATTGACAGAGGAAAGTCGACGGGGGGCGCCATATTACGTGGCGATAGATTGGATGCTGTTGGCGTGATTTGAAAGCTGGGATGGAAAGTAAATGAAGGATGCCTCGCAGTAAGAGGCAGAATGCGTAATAACTCTTACAAACTAGCAAGTACGAGAGAAACTACTTGAAATGCATTATTTCATATCTTTTTCATTTTAGTTGTAATTCAAATATTATTAACTTATTATCACTGCTCCGCACATTGTGAATTTTAATCCAATAATAATGATATGAATGTCAAAAGCGAAGCCTATATCTTTGTGATATTTATTATTTTCTCGTAGTGTATTTCTGTGATTTTATCTGTTTTAGATTTAATATTATTATTTATTTGTAATTTTCTTATAGTACTGCATTTGTAATTTCCATGTTATACACGGCTTTATTTTACATCTTTTAGCTTGTACTATCAGTAGGTTTGCGCAGGTTTTTCAGACCCCCCTTCTTTGTGGGTGTTTTCCTGCAGTGAATCTTTTTTCCTAAGATATCTCCTTAGGTTGTTTTGTGTTCCTCTCTATTTCTATTCACCACCACAAAACTTTTTATAAGATCATTGAAGAAAGTTTAAATGGAAGTATAGACTTTTCAATCCCGCCTTATGAATAATAAAGATCTTACTCTTACTAAACTAACCTCTACATATAATACACATTCTATCATCTACTGATCCCTGAACGTATTGTTATTTTATGTATCACGGAATTCGTCACCAGTGCTACCATCTGTCAAACACCCTACCGAACTTTTAGGCAGAAGTATTAAAAATAAGTATCACTGGTCTTAACACTTTAATTGGACATAATTAATATAGAAATATGATATTTTATAAAGCTATCAAATCTTAAGATAGAATAACATACGAAAATTTCTTGTAAAAATATGTTACTGATTCGCCGTAAATATTGAATTAGGCCCTCTGGGACCTTCTTAGCGCGGGTTGGACTTTTATGAGCTAAACTTGAATGAAATTACCATCATCATACATACATGGGTGTTCTACCTTTCGGTAGGTTTTTGCACACTCAAAAATCCCTATTAAGCGCCATATCCTTCATTTCCTTAAAGTTAATCCCATACCTTATGTCATCCAAGATCTTCTGTCTTTGTCTTGCCCTCTGATTTTTTTCCCCTGAATTCTACCCTCAATTACAGTATTCACCAAAAGGCTCCCGGATAGTCATGTGGACAGCGCGTTTACCTTTGGTGAAAGCGGTCCCGGGTTCGATTCCCGGTAGGAGCCAATGTGGGAAATGACCTAAGCTGTCGAAGCACTTTTAACAATACTACTACTACCAGTATTCACCAAACCCTCTCCCTTCAATGTTTGACCCACCCATTTCTTCTGTCGATGTTCAATCACTGCAGCCTTCTCCTCCCCAGCTATCTGCAGCACGTCCGTGTTTGTTTTCCTATCCATCCAACATACTTTTTCCATTATACGCCATACCCATATTTCGAAGGCCTCTAACGTTTGACTTTCTCCTTTCTTAACGTCCACACCATCAACAAATGGCCTTCAATTAGAATAATTCCTGTCTGACAAAATGTATATGCATGTCTAATTAAGTTCAGTAAGATGTATACTTATGCGAGTGACCTGGAAAAAGAATAGAAAAACAAACCAAGAGAAAATCTATGCACAGTTTTAAACCCCGACAAATCCACTGTCAGCTACAGGTGGCCCTGGACATGAATTAAGGGTTTCAGCATCAGATTACCCTTAATTTCCTAATTGAGCAGAAATTTCAGAAATAGGAAAAGTCTACAAAACTTCAGCACAATGTCTTTCTGCATAAAACTTTTAATAACGAAATGAAACCTCTTTCTACATCAGAATGTCACCGGCGCATATTCTAAGCTTATTCTAAAAGTTATTCCGTACATCTTTAACGTAAATTAGAAATAAAATCGGTCCTAGTGAACTTCACAGTGGAACGCCGGATCTGATGCAAACGTATTTGGTTAAAATTCTGTCCACCGGGAATCTCAAGGATATTTTATTCGAGAAAATATTTAATTCATCCGATTTGCTTTATTCCGATTGCGTACTTTAGAAAATGAATTATGAATGTATTCAAATAATGACAACATAACATAGTGACAATAATGACCTTGAATTGGAATAAATCAAAATTAACTAAAACATAAGTAAGTCTAAATTAGATTAGTAATTATTGATGATTATCAAAGAACTTATGGATTGGACAGTGCAGGGATGATTGTCCATTAAACTCAATAAAATTCGAATTTTGATCCTGAAAAAGTTTCGTTTTAGGATACATATACAATAATTTTAAGTCTGGGGAAACAATACAAAAAAGAATAAAACTGACGTATATGTAGCGGAATAAGTGGAATCACTGTTAAAAGCTTTCCATTCGTTCTTTCTTTTAAATAAAATAATCATCCGAATCTTAATGGTGTGTAAATAAAAATGAAACCCCAGAACATTGATGTACCGTTAGTTGAATGAAATGCTTCAATTATTTGAAAATTGGATTTGATTTCAATACTTAATTTATATTGTAAATCAAGGGAATATAAATCGTAATGTCCTTGTATAAGTTTATTATATACGTACACATATGTTTGGGGAAGTAGAAACTATTTTCAAACACCAGCATACTGCGAGTGGAATTAAGTATTTCTAAAGATTAGGAGACATAAAGCACATAAAACTGTGATAAGAAAACTCTCAGGGTACTCACAAAGTCCATCTCAATCAGGATTTTAGAAGCTGCACTTACCTGCAACAAAAAGAGCATAAAAATTAATATGGAAAATTTCTGTTAAATAATTTTTAGCTTTAAACATTTATTAAGAATCTAAGCAAGATATTGCGTTATAATATCAAACTTTTTATAGTACTGATAACAAAACATTAATTTCCATGGCCCGATATCCCAAAAATAAAATTTATTTATGATTTATGAGTTTCCTTTAAATGCGTTATGCTTTTGAAACTGTATTTTCTCTCTTTCCTGTGCGCTTGAATTAAAGATCATTATTTCGTGAAACTATGTTAATGACATAACCATTTAATATTCAAAAAGCAAAATTACTAATTTCAAAGGTTCATCAGTTTTATTATAAATTACAAGATAAAATGATTGGAACGTAATCATACATCGAAATTATGCATTAGGAGGTAAACATAGAAATATACAAATACGATAACAACTCAAGCCTGAGAAAAATCTCATAATCCCCATGTAATTCAAATCCATATTTTCCTTACCTAAGAGCATGAGGGGCCTTAGCTTCCTGTCTCCGAATCGAAATCTTGCTAGTGGTATTAAGTTTTGAAGTACGTAAATCTAATGGTGAACAGTTAAATATGAACCGAAATCAAACCGAAATATTGTTACAACATTTCATCATCTAACTGAGGCAATGCAGAAACAGGAAATAATAATCTAATAATCTAATGGCCTTTAATTGACCAAATAAAAGACTACTTTGAACTGTGAAAAGCGAGATTTAAGTATTGAAGGTCATAGGAACCCCACATTGGGTCTAACGGAAATATTTACGAAATATTGCTTGCATATATTGAGAACAATTTTATTGAGAAAGCAACGGAAAGGGAAAGCAAAGTAGCAATCAGCCTTGTAGAAATCTCATGGAATGTACAGAAATACCTTTCACTTCTGCTTACAGAAATTAAGAGTAAGATGGGAAAGCGATAGCGTATGTTTGTGACACTAAATGATGTGAAAAATCTAATAGATCAGGAACGAAAGCAAAACCGAATCAGCTATAAACTTGGAATCGTAAAGTCTTACAGGTTTGATCAATAGTATTCTAGAACAATATTTTACGAATGTCATACTAACTTTATATTGAAATATTCCAGTATTATCCCGTAAAAATAATCGAGGACTTTAGGCCCATAAAGTTGATGATTAAAGATGACTTTATACTACATTAATAACGAGAAGTTTTCTGTAAGAAGGTAACCAGCAATTGCAGGTACGAAATTGCAGTCAGGAAGGGTAGATTACCAGCTCACCGATGAGGGAAGTTAGATGTCTTGTCCATCAATATAAAAGGACTGCAATATTTAATCCTACTTATTCTCTCCCTGTTGAGAATCAACGGGCGCCTCAGCTAGTATGTTATATATAAATCAAATCTTTTAGGGATAAGATAAAATAAACTTTACTTTATTCCACAAATAAGAATTTAAATGATGATCGATTTTGACATTATAAAATCACCTTCCACCTTCTTTCCTTCTTCGAACTTCCATCTTTCGTACTATTCTTAAGAAGATGATGCAATAACGTCGAAACCGTTTGTGTGATGTGTTGTTTTATAAATTTGAATTTGTGGAATAAAGTAAAGTTTATTTTATCTTATCCATAAAAGATCATGAAGAAGATGAAGTTCCTCCAAGTGAAGACCGAAGTGATTGAAAATCATTTATATTGATATGTGAAAAAATTAAGATACACATACTGAGTATATATACAATCTATACTTCCAGGTGCACACATATAATGGTTAACAATAAAAAAGAGAGAATATGACATAAAAACATGCTCCAAGAGAAAAAAAAACAAATATTAAAACAAAAAAGAATATAATGATATCGAAACCTTCCTTCACTTACCAAATCAATATTGTGCTTGTATAACTTTTGATGATTCACTCATTACTGATAGAAATGAAATCACCACCATGTAAATATGTTCGTATAAAGGAAAAAACTCTATTTTCTATATTTAGTTCAGTTTATAGAATTATTTTAAAGTTAACTTTCTTGTAACAAATTCTGAGCTATAAGAAAAATTAATATACTGTCATCAAATGTCATGAGCATATACCATTTTTAGGAGCCAAATCACTTGCCCTTTAGACTCATTCGAGTATCAACGGGCATCTATTAAACCCATGAGTGCACCTAACTGTGTGGTGCAACACATTGGTGGGATACCATCACATATCAGAGAAACATCATTATTCAATTCTTTCCAGATCTTTCTAAATCTCGAAGCAAACAGTTTGAAATACACTATTCTACTTCACAAAAGACATACCTGCAACTGAGGACAATACCAACAAAAATATCCGTTATATTTTACAGATATAGTAATCGCGTTCCGGAAAGCACCAGTCTCAGTAATCTTCCGTTTGCACGTAAGAAACTTTCGCGGGAAGTTAATTCATCACTTCATCACATTTCTGACGAATTTTAGCGACAGAAGAATCAAATTTTCGGCCTACGGAAAGGAAAAGACTTGGCATGGCTGCAGGCCGATTATCTAATTACGCTGCCTCTTAGATGAGTGCCCCTGCCTTTGATGCTCTAATCATCTCTCTCTTACGCATGAATAGATCATTTCCTTGCAAGACTCTCGGAGTATCGCACGTTTAACAAAACGGGAATGATCTTAATCACTGCATCACTTCAGAGGAAACACTCCATAAAGCACATTCTTCGTGTCTATAAGGCACATCAAATGGACTACGAGTCTCGTTTGATGGCTTTCCACGTGAAGTGTTCCATCGAGATGATGTTCATTCGTTACGTGCCTCGAGGATGTGTAGCTCATTGATGCATGCTGTTTAATTTTATCTTGCCGCAAGTTCCTTCGGACGCATTGTGCGCGCTAAGTTGATCATTTGACGGAAAATCCATGAGAGCAATTTCCGTAAAACAGGATTTCGAGGCCAAGAATGCTTAATTTTCGCGATGAATCTGCCACGTGGATGCTCGGATTCCACGTGAAATTTTGAGCGGATTATCAAGTGTCTCTCTCAATCATTCAGTTTCTCCGAAAGATTTTTCATGCTTCTCATCTACAGATATCTAGACATATAAGTGATTCGAAACAGATCCAGCAATATTAAAAGAAAATTAAGTGAACATAAAGATAAAAATATACATATATGGGAATGACCCATTCCGAGTAAATTCTCATATAATAAATACATTAACCGAATTTGAGACGTTAGTACTAAGAGGAAAGGAAAAGAATTTTGGAGTAAACATGGGTAATCTCGTGATAAATTCCAACATACTTTACACAATTTTCGGTAGTATTATTGGATTCAATTTTGGCATAAAGAATTATGCGTTCATTTGCTTTCTCTCTGCCAAAACTGGATCCAATATAATTACTTGGGATTGTATCACGGATATTTGAAACTTTATCACGAAACTACAAACGTCATGAAATTACCAATGCTCACCCTAGAGCTTTGAATATTGAAATATTTGTGGATTTCCGAGGAGAAACGGAATTGTTTACTGATACATACATACTTCTACTATTAGGTAGGCTCATATTCATTAAGATCCCTATTTAACGTCATTTCCTGCAACTCTTGATAGCTTACCCAACCTTTTATGTCATCTATCATCTTTTGCCTTTGTCTTCCGCTCTGTTTTCCCTTGTATTCTACCCTCAATTACTTTCTTTTGCAGTTCCTCTCTTTCAGTATTTGACCCACACATTTCCTCTGTCCACGCTTAATTACATCAATTAAAAAAACTCTTCTCCCCTGCCTTCTCTGCCGCTATCGAGTTTGTTTTCAATCATCTAACTTACTTTTTCCATTCTGCCACACCCACATCTCGAATACCTCCAATTTGTTCCTTATATTCACGTTTCGCACCTAAATAGAAAAATACTCCATACCAGGAATGTTTTCCTGAATCCTGTGTAAAACCTCTAATCTAATAATATTTTCGTGTGAAAATTTACTAAGTTCTTTTTACTCTTCTTTTAGAATGTCGTTCCACGAAGTACGGCCGAAAATGATAGAATTTCAGAGAATAATCTAAGGCTCTCATTTACTGTGAAAATTTCTCAAGTTTGACGACCTGGATCTTTGTCGTAGTGACATCGGGAAATTGTACTAATGGTTGGCCGAAGTTATTTGTTATATAAATAGTGAATACAAATTACTGATCTAGGAGGCATTCATGGCCGACCGATTGAGGATCGGTCGAACGAGCGTGCGTACATACAAGCTGCTACCGGTGGGCCGAAGGCCTCGAGCCCAAGTTGGCCCTTCCTTAAAACTCTTTAGGAAGGTCCAAAAGGCTCTAGGAAAGCATAGAAGGGAGAGAAATGCCAGAGCTTGTGCAAGACCGTCTGCGACCGACTCTGAATCACCCCTTGCCCTCTGTCCTTCAGACATCATTTTGGCGCCTTAAAATATTAAAAACGACTAGCGGAGACATAAAATTCGATCTCATTGCGATAGCTATTCTAAGTTTTAAGTTTAAAAAAAAAAACAATTATGGCCAACGTCCTTTTACGACTTTCAGCCTATTGTGCGAAGGCACGTTCAGTCTCCTCAGTCTCGCCTTCTCGGCGCCCGTGCACTTCGTTTCCAAGCACAAAAAAGTAAAAAATACTTCCGACGAGTTCATTGGTCCTCGCGAGCAAGTGCGCAAACATGCGCAATCATTTGGTGACCCCCGGGAAATTTAAAATTGCAGAATTTTTGAATTTTTCCATTTAAAAAAATTAGTATTTCTTAAGAATGGACTTTAAAGAATTCGTTTCTCTGATTTTCGATACCTCCAAGAATCGGTGGAATCGAGAATCGGAATCCACCCATCCTTAATATATATATATATATATATATATATTAACGTGGCCGTGGACAGGCGTGCTGACCCCCCCTTGGGTCCGCCTTCCAGCAGAATGAGGAATGAGATGAAGATGAGACATGAAATTCGCAAGTAATGCTGGGAAAGCTTTATCTATTAAGTATAGAGTTTCCTAGCTCCGTTTCCATCAAAGTGGTTCCTTCATTCTAAATATTTATAAACACTTAAGATTCTTCGATGATGGGTGGTTTAGAAGGCATATATGTGGGACGGAATTCGCTGTGATATCTGTTTGCTGATATAAAACTTTTCTTTGCTCTCAGCTGTTTACAGCTCTGAAAAATCGTATCTCCACAGCAATTAAAAATGGTTATGGCAACTTTTCAATCAGTTTCAGTCCATATCTCTGAGTTAATTTACTGAGATTAATATGATCACAATCATTGAGTCAAGAACCCTGAAAACATCTTATCTCTTTAGTTCTAATGGGATATTCGGACCTCACCGTGTAATGTCAATATCCCCCGAAAATACAGCGGACTACTTGTCTTATAATAATGATAATAATAATTTATTAATCACAAACAGGTAATACTACCCTATTACATGTGATATAGGTAATATACATAATGTAAATAAATAAAATATTATAACAGATAGTCACTATTACTGGGAGGGAGACAAAAGCCGTGCGTTGCAGTCTCACTATGTTTAAAATATTTTTTTACTTTACTCCATCACTTGTTTCTCTGACTGCAAGCTCCACCGCGGACGCTTTTCTTTGCTGTGGACCCTCTCTTAGGACATATTTCAGAAGTTGGTGAGTCTTCCCTTTTA
Organism: Sympetrum striolatum; assembly: GCA_947579665.1. Classification (NCBI taxonomy): domain Eukaryota; kingdom Metazoa; phylum Arthropoda; class Insecta; order Odonata; family Libellulidae; genus Sympetrum; species Sympetrum striolatum. Next base: position 61,848,690 of record OX388352.1, read on the forward strand.
GCTAACTTTACACATTATTTTCTTATATATAAGATCAGTAAAAAGTATTCATCCATCCATACAAGTAAATTATGTGTTCATATGGTTTTTAAGAGTCTGTAAATAACTGATTGGAATAGTATGGTGCGTGCATTATTTAATCAGTTTAATTGAAAAATGCCTTTTAAAATACACATTACTGTATTTAAATTAAGCATTCGCACAAATTTTGTCAACAGCGATTCTTAAATTTGTTTTTTGTTTATTAGTATCTTCATTCGCATACCGGTTGTTGTTTTGCCTCGAACGTATTTCCTATATTTTTAGAAGTTATTTACATTATCTTACCCATGTTAGCGGTTTTATTCTTTTTATATTTCAGTCTTTCACTTAATAATTTTTTGGTAATTCTCTTCTTAAAATTCCATCAAAACGTTCATATTTTACGATATTATTACTTTTCGTACGAACTTGGCGGATCTAAGATTATAATCCGGGAAACAATTAGTACGCAATCGAAACTTCTAAAAAATTCGTTATAACTTGGTTACTATAATAATTAATAATGCTTAATAGAAGCTTTGAATAGCTGAGAAAAATATCGCTGATTAAGGGCATTTGACTAAAATTATAGATGTTATATAATGATGCTGTTTCCAGACGAGTAATTATAGTCCAATGTATCTCGAAACAGGATATAGTGGCTACGAATCCAATTGAAAAGTCCGCGATTCATCGCGGGACAACAGACTGAATACTATTGCTTGATTTATCGTCTCTGCTAGTGCCTTATGTACAAAATAAGGAAATTTACATATTTACTATTATTTATTCGAACATTTTATTCAACGCGAGCTTTGAATTTTTTTAACTTAATATGCCATGTAAATCTACAAATAGGTAATTTTAATATAATTTGTTTTTTTTATTTTTGTAGATGAGTAAGCGAAAAAGTAACTTATTAAACTTCTTTGAAACAGTACCCAAAAAAGTTGCACAGAAAAATTTAATATTGTGCTATCGCCCAATACTGCAGAAATTCCAAATATTTCAGCAAGTAATGATGATCCCAGTAAAAATCCAGATGGGTTGAGAGTCATAATTCAGTTTCGTCAGTTTTGGATCTACAAGATACAGTTATTTCTTCTTTGACATTAATGGAGAATTGGCCACAAATTGCAACTGCGCACAGTGAGCTAGAACCGAAAATACCTTGACAAGGGGCGAAAAATATTTTTTTTGAGTGCGGATATTGAAACTTAGCATAGTTATTGCAAAATGATTGAATTTCATATTCCTGCTCGTCGTTTTTTTATTTTTAGGCGTAAAAGAGATACATGGAGTTAAACTTGAGAAATTTTCACAAAAACGGGAAGTTTCGGATTTTTCGGAAAAACGTTCAAGTTTGTTGATATATAATCGCTTTTGAGAGAAACTGTCAGAAAAAATAGCAATACATTAATCTAGCATAACTCTTTTTATTTGAATTCGCCGAATTTTTCATGTTCTAAGATAATTTTTCATGTTCTTTGCTCATTTAAAGCAACAAAATGGCGGACACCTTTTTCGGACAAATTTCGAGATAAAGTAAGGAAATCAACTAGGTAAGCAGCGATGGACTATCAAGTCTCTTACACCACGTCAATTTAAAAGGCTTCTAGATATGGGATCTGGAAAAACTGTTTCATTTCACCTGCTACCCTGCTACTACGGTGGATTTTTCGTAAGCGCTGCGCGGTCCGGCTGGGCGCCGCAGAATCCCCAAATCCAGTTTAGGTGTCTTTTTACTTTCTCCATATACGAAGTATAGAGAAAGTATTGTTTTCATGAAAAAATTCGACTTCGAGATTTCAACGGAAATACACGTTTGGGGGTCCCTAGAACACGTTTTGACCATTTTCGGAATGATGTCTGTGTGTATGTGTGTGTGTGTGTGTGTGTGTGTGTGTGTGTGTGTGTGTGTGTGTGTGATAATGGGCGCTCTAATGTGAAAACTATAAGTCGTATCAATACCAAACTTCATATATAGTACTGTGGTGTGTGCTGTCAGAGTTGATTAGTTTTTGGAGTAAATCCGTTAACCGGAAGTCGAGCTTTATTCATTAAAGCTCATTTCCGGTTTTCAAAATAACTCCATAAATATGATATATACGTCTATTGTATTACTTATAAAAGTTTTAGATACTATAATTTACTATAACTTTTGTATTTAACATATTTTTGTATCACCGGTTGATTAGGAGTTATTCGTGAAATACTGATAAACCGGAAGAAGATGATTTTGTACTTTGTGGGCGCTCTAACATGAAAACTTTTTGTCGGATCAACACCAAATTTCATATATAGTACTTTTATTACAGTCATTAGAGTTGATTGGTGTTTGGAGTACATCGGCTGACCGGAAGTCGAGCTTCATTTTTCAAAGCTCATTTCCGGTTTTCAAAATATCTCCATAAATATGATATTTAGGTATATACTATTATTTATAAAAGTTTTAGAAAATATAATTTACTATGACTTTTGTATGAAACATATTTTTGTATCACTGATTGTTTAGGAGTTATCCATGAAATACTCATAAACCGGAAGTTGCTGATTATGTACGTTGTGTGAAGCTCATTTCTGGTTTTCAAAATATCTCCATAAATATGATATATTGGTATATTGTATTCCTTATAAAAGTTTTAGATAATATAATTTACTATAAGTTTTGTATTTAACATATTTTTGTATCACCGGTTGATCAGGAGTTATTCGTGAAATACCGATAACCCGGAAGTAGCTGTTATGTACTTTGTGGGCGCTCTAACATGAAAACCGTTCGTTGTATCAACACCAAATTTCACATGTAGTGTTTTTGTTGGTGTCGTTAGAGTTGATTTGTTTTTGGAGTAAATCGGTTGACCGGAAGTTGAGCTTTATTCTTCAAAGCTCATTTCCGGTTTTCAAAATATCTCCATAAATATGATATTTAGGTATATACTATTATTTATAAATGTTTTAGAAAATATAATTTACTATAACTTTTGTATGAAACATATTTTTGTATCACTGATTATTTAGGAGTTATCTATGAAATACTGATAAACCAGAAGTTGCTGATTATGTACGATGTGGGCGCTCTGGGCTCAATGGGCGAAAGGCCAAATTCATCTTTTTTCATCAAGCATGTCCGGAAAAACATTATTTATAATGTTTGTGACGTAAAAGATAATAATATATAAATTAATCACTCATCTTCCAAGTTTATATTGAATATAGAGTTCGAAATTACTATCGTAGATAAATATTTACATCTTATATATGGAGAAAGTCATGTGCTGGCCACATCAGATTTTTGGTTATGTTGAGTCGAAAATTTGGCTTCTTTAATGTTACATTTTGGCAAATCATATTAAAAAATATTTGAATACACTTTAAGATATGAATTTGAGACCTTTACTTTAGATAATAAATGCAAAATTGGAAAATTTTGGTATATTAGTGAGATATTTCTATATTGTATTTTCACCGGTAAAAAGAATTCTGGCGATGTTTCTATTTTCTATGCTGGTCAAAAATACTGTTGACAGAATTGAGAAATCTTCACATCTGGTAATTTTAGACGACCCTTTTTTTTGGGGCTTTGAGTTAACTCAGGGCCCAAAAAACGGTTATGAGACTCTAGTGCATTGACATAAAATGTAGTTTTCAAAAGTTATTAGTGAAAACATTACTTTGGCAATAGCATTTAACTAAATGCCAATTAAACAGTGATGAACTTTCAACTATGTATATATTTCAATGTTGTAATAAACAGATATTTTCGAACATATATAAATTTTTATGCATCATTACAACTTTTCCTGTGACAACTTGTGAGACAGAAAGATGTTTTTCTGCGCTAAAACATACGGAAAGTCAACAGTATATGCAGGCAGATTAAATAGTTTTGCACTAATGTATACTTATAGAGGCTTGAAAATCAATCCAGGTAAAATAACTGAAGAGATGGACAGACGGCCTAGAAGTATGAACGTTGGTTTCTAACAATAGTATTGTTACATTTCAACAATAAATTCGCAAATGGTTGTTTAATTCATTTTCATCTGTTAAAATTTATCAATTTCTTTATAAATAAAAAATATTATCTACTTTCCGTCGAAATAAGTCCATTATTAAACTACTTACAATTTTTTTTTCTCTTCGTTAGAGCAAACAGTTTTCTAATGCTTTAAAGTTGTCTCGCGATTTGGAATGGTTTTAATTCTGTATTTTTACTCACGTAATACGCGCCCGCAAGGAATTCTCGCCCATCAATACTTTTCTTCTAAATTTTCGCACCCAATTTAATTATAGTCATGTCTCCTTAAAGTTACATGTTTCATTATAATCTATAAATCTTTTGTCTTGGTGTGTTTTAGAAATACGTCCTATCCCCACCCCGCGTGTTACGATATTGCCGGAAGGGCATAAATTACGTGTGCTATGATGGGTTAATTGTAAAGAAAATTGCTACACTTTTTCACGGGATGAATATATTACTTGAAAACGAATTGAATGGAAAAATTCAACGTTAAAACAAGGTATCCGAGACCCTGATCTTGGAGATTCTTCTAGGGAATGATTCCACTTTCCAGAATCCTGCAGGGAAGCAATTTTTTTGCTTTGCCTTTATTATGAACTAATTTTCGAACGTTCAAACTGTTTTCCTCTTACTTCGAAATCTTAATACAAATTGCTAAATGTGACAAAGAATTACTGCAGCGTTTACGAAATGCTCCTCCATGGAGATATACACGAAAATAATTACGTAAATGTTTACATAATCACAGTTGTACATATCACTGATAAATCACGAAATATATATGTAAATGAAAATTTGAATACATTTTCTTTACGTTTTGGGTGAAAGTTTTCCTGCCCCTGGATTATAGGCTATGTTTACTACATGGCTCTGGACTCAGCCTTAATCAAATCCCAGCTACGCCCCTGATTCATATGTATACTTTGCTGCTGATGCATATCATATCTATAGTAATTGGCCTCTCTACAGTTTTCCATGGTGAGAAATTAAAGGTTAGGTAAACTACCCATCTGGGCTGATTACAATATATCGATAGAAGGTGCGAACCATACAAAATATATCTAATTCATGATTAGGAAACAGTGAATTCAATTCCATGAATTAGTTAAACATTAGATGACCACGATAGGTCTTTTTTGTTTCAGGAAATACGAGAAAGTAGGATACGCTGCGATAGACGTCCGATAAAGAGAATAAGTAATGTACTGAAGTTTGAAGTTGAGAAGATATTTCCTACGGCTTGCTTTCATGATAAAAATATATAAAACGGGGTGATAAAAATATTCTATAAGGTATGTATATTTTAAATTATCTTGTAAAATAATTCACAAGTGGTAAACAGATTAGCATGTATATATCATAGAATTTTGCAAGTTGCAGCTCTTCTGCAATGGAGTGACGTTACAAAATATTCTATCCTTCACACGTGCGTTATAACTGATAAGATGCATGCCCAAAAGAACTTAGTCTATAGACGTAGAGTTTCTATTTGAATAACCAATGGTAATAGAAGTTGGATCCTTAGTACGTAAGAGAGAATCAGTTAACATTAATTGTAAAAACAAAAGCACGTACATAAAATTGCCGCAAAATAAATTAACTTGTGGAAGTAGGTATTGCTTTAACTTACTTTCTCTAATTAGCGAATTTAACCTCCTCATGTTGCTAAAATTTTAATAATAGTAGCTAGTTAGCTGTTCACCAAGTACTTAGGATTGAGATGCACACTTTCTTGTACTAGGTAAAAATCCAATTCCATATAAACTCGACGGAACGGCGATGCACATTGTAGTATTCCATAACAAAATGAGTGAATAAAACACACCACTATTCAAAAGGAAACTGGTAGTTATTTTATTCTGTAATAAATTAGCAAAATACTACATAAAAAAAACCTTCACAGACACAACATGATTCAACACGTAAGCGTCATTTTCAAGTATGAAGCCAAAGATGCAGAACCAACCAAAGAGTCAAAGGTTCTTTAGTTAGTTTCCCTTGGTTGGTTTGTCCCTTTTGAAGGATTTTATGTAGTATTTTGCTAAGTTATTTCAAAATAAAATGACTCTCAGTTTCTTTTTAAAAAGTGATGTATTTCATTCACTCATTCAATTCCATCTTAAAAAATATCAAACTCAACTAAATTAGTTAACAACTTCAAAAACAAAATCTTTTAAAAATATTTTATTTTTTAACAACCTACATATGATATTTATCAATACAGTATAGAACTATGTACTACAGTACGACAATACAGTATAGAACTACGTACTGCAGTACGACAATACAGTATAGAACTAGAAGTACTACGAGGCAAAATATTCGGAAATATATTTTAATTTCTTTCGTTATTCATTCACTTAGGAATCGAAAGTCAAACTTCCTTTTTAATGCATTCGTAGGCATAAAGGATATACATATAATCAAAGTGTATTCTTCCAGGAATCCATAAATACTGGTAACACTTCCGAGAAGGAGTAATACTACGATTGTTTAGCACTCGATGGCATTTCCATGTATTTTGAATATAGCTGAACCTATGTTACGACTAAAGCTCACAAATATGCCTTTGTATCCAATGAGGAAGAATATTTATAGAGCCCATGAAAACGGTGCCTTATTCTAAGATAAAAGAGGATATGTTTAAAATATATGTGCAACCCGCGTCGGTAAAAGCCCGGAGAATGTGCAAATATCTCGAGCCCTTAGCGGAGGCACCAAAAAGGAAGACTCGGGACCGTCCAATCCGGGAGCAGGAATTCCAATAAAGTCCCGTAAAAAGCACCGTTTGATAAGAATCTAGTGCGCCCTTTAAACGAGTAAAAGCACCGGATAAATTTACAAGTGAGAAAATCATTTGGACGTCATAGCCTCCTCGGGAGAAACCCAACTTTATGAAACACCATCCGGGCCGCAACAAAGAAATATGGGAATCGATCGAGACTTTATAAAAAACATGAACGTCCGATCGCGATTTAATATCTCCCTCATCTCCATTACCACTCTTTTTCATTTGGAGGAGTTGGCGATAATTTAGGGGCGGAGCGTTCTTCGGAAGGCGAAAATGAAACCAAGGGTGGAGGCGGAAAGGAATCCGCCATCCAAGAAAAGTACCGTAGCCTATTTACTCCGGAGTCCGACGCCAAGAGAAGAGGGAAGTGAAATAACTTCCCATTACGCCCTTACCGAGAAATCTCTCCCACGCCACTATATTACATGCTGAAAGTGGCCGAGAGGAAGACGCCTTGCACCGCCCTTCCGCCGCAGCCCATCTAAACAAACATTTCCTGACATCAGAGAGACCTTACTTCAATTTAGCGGGGGTTTCCTTTCTCACTCTCTCCCCTTTCTCTCCAACCTCATACGCTCTCTCCCTAATTCTCCCCTCTCTCTCGCCCTCGTGATCTCCGAAGGCATTCATCTATATTTACTCAACTTTTGACTCGGGATGCTGCAACATTTCACTCGCACATATATTCATTTGCGCCCGATTTATGATCCGATCTCCCCTCCGCCAACTTCGCCGCCCGATTTTCCATTACGCTTTATTTCATAATCCACCGAGCACATCTCTGCGGCGAGGGTAAGTGCATTTATATACATGAGTCGTATCAAATTAGAATGACCCGCAATTTTAGAACTTATAAAACTACGTGTACCATCCCACATCACTAGAGGCCAAAATTTATTCGCAATACCAATTTGCAATGACAATTATACTTACAATACACCCATGAATAGACTATATCGATAAGGAAATACACATCTAAAAATATTGACATACTTGATTGCCGTTTGAGTGAAATTAAAAACATCAGCAATCAATATGGTTAGCAGTAATAATTTTATTACTCTGTGTATACTTAATATATTAAATTAAATTTGTTATGTTTCCCACTATCTTCTACAACTGTTTCCACATATTAACTACCTATAGTATTTATTTTATTATAACATATACGCCCTTCATATCTATGATATCAAATTTATTTTTCTTAGAACCTACAATATTTTTATTTTTGTTTACCACAAGTTTTACCAAGTAAATATTGTGACAATTTACTCTTTTACTTAGTGATAATTTTTAGGAAAATTTGGTTAAATTCCGATATTTTAATCCTGTTATTTGTAATATTTGATGTGATATTCTTTACTTTGTATCAAAATGGGTAGATCCCGTTGAATGAATAAATAAATAAATGAACAAAAACATATTTGTGAGCTCTAGTCATAAAATAGTTTAAGCTATGTTCAAAACAATGTTAAACGCCATCGAATGCTAAACAATCGCTAAGGAACGATAATTGCGTTCGTCAAATTGTCGAGCGGAATCGATGTCAATCTCAAAAACAATGAAAACCTTGATTCCAAGACATAGAAAGCGACACCAAACTGTTCAAACAGCTTTGTAATCAGATTGGATTTAGTTTTTCATTGAATATGTTGCAGGTCGCAAAAGCTTAAGTTTGAATTCTTTTACTGATAAACACCACAGCTATTTGGTGGTTTTAATGTGAACTTCCGCGATCACGTATTCAAACCATCTCTCTTACTAGTGATATGTATTTCCTTTATACACCAAACAAGAGTGACAGACGAACATAACTTATTTGAAATTTCTATTTGATTATCACAGTAAAAATGTTCAATGTAAATGTAAAATGTAAAAATGTCAAATTTAAAAAATGTTAAAATTTTCGCACCACAGAAATTGTTTTAAGGCTTCGTGTTTTCCGATAAATCCGAACTCTCAGGCTTAAGAGCAGATTTCTTGAGTTATGTCCTCCCAATCATTGATTACTGTTCTCCCATCTGGATAACCCTTTCCTAAAGTAGCATTCATATTTTACAGAAATCATTTATATTTTCTTTCTTTTCCGTTATCGACATCCAACCCTCCAAAACTTCAAACAAAATATTTTCGTTGTTTTTAAGAATATTTTCTTTTCTGACTATGTCACCCATTCTGATATAAAACATTTCTTTAGTATTATTATAAATTCAGTATCGGTCATTTAATTTAATTAGGTATTCTACTACTAGAGGCCCTATTCATTCCAACCAAATTAAGTAATTTATTTTAACACTCGACTCTTTGCACACTTGTCAGCTAACACTTACGGAAAGCCACATTGCCTGCTGTACATCAAAGTTATCATTTTTAGATTTATCATTAATATTTTAAATTTTATTGTTATTTTAATGGTGAATTTTATTTCTCTCTGTATTTTCGCTGTTTTTTACCCCTTCCCTGTTATGGTGTTTTCCCACAACGTATCTGCATCAACCTTTTTTTGATATTTTTCCCACAACGCAATACTTTCCTTTTTCTCTTTCTGTTTTAATCCTTCTCGTGCATTTTATATCGTAAACTCGTACGTAAAACGTACGTAAGAGGTAATGAGGAAGAGAGATCCACCAACCTCACGCATGAATGAAATCCTCTGTTATCGTTCCTTTTCCAGACCATCATTCTCTACCATGATTTTCCCACGCTTCTGGTTCCCTTGCATGGCTCATCCTTACTATGTATCCCAAAATCACTACTAAGCAGGTCGAACCGTACTTGTTGTCCTCTTCAGATGAGCATCCAGCATCTCTTGGCGCCAATCTGTATTAATGGGACCACTCTCGAGTGTTTACTGTGCAAGCTTTCCCTCCACTCCTTCAGACTAAACAATCGCACGATTAGATACGTTCCCATGCGCCTTCGACTGTTTGGTTCGCCACCTATTGAGAGAGTAACATTGAGCCACCAGATCTCAGAGAGCACTTCGGGTGGCATTGATGGTCATGTGATTGGCCTGAGGGCCTGACACTTTGTGCTATCAGGAAAAGATAAACACCTCGATGATATTTGGGAGGTAGGGCTGAGTGAGATCTCCACTACATGGAAAGCATTCCTGGACTCAGTGGCGCAGCGAGGGAGGGGGGTTAGGGGTTCAACCCCCCGAAGAGTAAAGTCCTACGACTAGCTCTGTGCTTTTTTCTGCTGAAGAGAACAAAGCCCCAATCATTACGCAAGTTATACAATTAGAGATACACTTCTAGTCATGTGTTTGCTTAATAAATTCAGCGAAAGCTCCGCATGTCCGTAAATATGGCTCCTATTTCAGCTAAGTTGTTGTTTTCGGTAGCAGAGCAGGCCTAGAGCCGACATCGATATCAATGGGACGCTATGATACGAGTGTTTCGCACACAATGTTAAACGCGAGCACTTCTTAAGCCTATCCCAGTGATCGGCAAACTCATTAGTCAACAGAGCCAAATATCGACAGTACAACGATTATAATTTCTTTTAAGAGCCAAATTTTTAAAACTTAAACTATATAGGTACATATATTATTAAAATAAAAACAAAAATAGATTCATTACAAACTACCTCTAAGGACCAAAGAGCCGCTTGTACTGGTTCCTTTATTAAGCATTCTGAACGATTAAAAGTCTGCACAGTAGTCTCTTCATTGCTCGGGATGATAGAAAATATACTGACTTTATTTTATGATTACCTATTAATTTGATGTACATTTGCGACAATTATTTGATAACCGAATTTCCGTAGAAATTTAAAAAGTATTGGAGCATTACAAGATAAAAGTAAAAATTAATTTGTGATGATATTTATTTATTTATTTTTATTTATTTTCATATACCCCACAAACATCCACTTTCAGGACTTTTACAGTGGTAGGTATTAACAACAACAATCTCACAAGACCATTCCCTAATCAGAAAAATTCAACTAGTCAGCTGAAAGGTATTGTGGGCGTAAGTTACGCGCAGATCTATCGGAACTGTGACTTCATTTCTTTAGCTTCCTTTTCGATGTAGCTATTTTTTTCTCTGGTGATAGAATCCCATGAATCTCATGACTCTCCTGTCAACCACGTGGTCATGCAATGCCCATTGAAAATTTCAATTCATGGAAAATTTTTGTTTTCTTTGAACACTCAATGCGTAAGATTGGGTTTGCGTCAGCTTTGTCAACTTACAAGCAACTTGTCAAACTACCTAACTATTACTTAGTTAGTCTAAATTATTTTAAGATGACGTCTTCATTTCTTTCATTTTGGTATGTAACTTTAATCCTGCAATTTCAATTATAATATCAACTATAAGCAAGAGTCTACTTTATTTTTTAAAGCAGTCGAATTTTCAATATTCGGCATGTGACGTATAGTTGAATACTTAGCTAATACATAAATAACGAAGTCAGGCTTAATTGTAAGCCTACCAGAAAATTTCATCTGATATAGATGATTTTTTTGTTTCTTAGAAGAGGAGGTAATTTTTAAAACAACGGATGAGGTCACTCCTAAGAAAGCTCGAGTGAATGATTCGTGCAATGGAGCTAACCAGTCTCACTCGAGTCAGTCATCAGGCTTGGATATTGGATTATTCATTTGATAATAGATAAAAATCCGAATTCTCAAACTATTCTCAGAAGTATATTGAAGGACACGAGCACATTTTATTATTCCTGCAATTATGGAAAAAGATAGAAAAAAATGATATTTTACACATTAGATTTTATTCTTCATTTTAATGTCCTAGATTGATTACACAACTAAAATGGAGATTCTGAGAAATCCATGGAAACTTTTTCTGTGATTTTGTGATTTTCTCATTAAAACTTTTTCATTACTGGTTTTGAAATAAAAATGATAGTTTTTGAAAACTCTTTAACATTATTTTTGAGTTTAGGTATTTACTGATTTGAAAGATTCCCTTTTTGATAAAATATCTTAGTTATCAAATATAATTAACTTCAGATTCAGCGAAATTCTGGTACGGCGCATATAAACCTTGTGCAATAAGCTGTATATATACTTCATATCATTATGTTTATACATTGATGGTGTTTTATGGGCAGGCGAAATTTCAATTACATTCCAAATTCTGCTGATGATATAGCCTAATAACGAAAGCTATTCAAATAAGCATGGGCGCGCCAATTTGGGGTATCTAATGAATGGATGTTACCTTTTATATCGCTTGCCAAATAATCGTAACTAATTTTTTCCTCCTCAAGCTTGGCAATCGCTTGGAAGAAAGAACTCTCAAAGATTTGGGAAGTTTATATCTTCAATACTAAAACACTTCAGCATAGAAAAAAATGAGTTTTTATTAGATATTGGACGTATCCAAACTAGAAATCCAAACAACACTAATGATAAGTTTCCAATTATTCGCTTATGTAAACTACTATCTTGGAAAGTGTAATGAGTTGGCTAAATAAGCGTTAAACTCCTCTATTTCCTTTTTTTTTTGTTTTATCGGCAGCCTTGGACCCCGCCCCCCATTGGCAAATCCTGGCTGCGCCTCTGCCTGGACTAAATCGAGAAACCGTGTTCTCACTTGGCTGCAGTTGCGATGACGCTATACATCCGAGACGGAAGATCGTGGGATAATTAGACTGGATCCACTTTCTCACGGTTGGCTATGAGCAGTAAGGGGCATATGGTTTCCTTATTTACGTATGGATTTAAAGACATTTTCCGCCGTGTTCCCGGTACCACATTTGGCTGGACCGAGAAACCATGTTCTCACTTGGCTGCAGTTGCGATGGCGCTATACATCCGAGACGGAAGATCGTGGGATAATTAGACTGGATCCACTTTCTCACGGTTGGTTATGAGCAGTAAGGGGCATATGGTTTACTTGTTTACGTATGGATTTAAAGACATTTTCCGCCGTGTTCCCGGTACCACATTTGGCTGGACCGAGAAACCATGTTCTCACTTGGCTGCAGTTGCGATGGCGCTATACATCCGAGACGGAAGATCGTGGGATAATTAGACTGGATCCACTTTCTCACGGTTGGTTATGAGCAGTAAGGGGCATATGGTTTACTTGTTTACGTATGGATTTAAAGACATTTTCCGCCGTGTTCCCGGTACCACATTTGGCTGGACCGAGAAACCGTGTTCTCACTTGGCTGCAGTTGCGATGGCGCTATACATCCGAGACGGAAGATCGTGGGATAATTAGACTGCATCCACTTTCTCACGGTTGGTTATGAACAGTAAGGGGCATATAGTTTACTTGTTTACGTATGGATTTGATGAAATTTTCCGCTGAGTTTGCGGTACCGCATTTGGTAGAATCGAAAAGCTATCTCACTTGGATGTTATTGCGATCGCGGTATACATCTAAGATGGAAGATCGTGAGATAATTAGACTGACTCCATTAACTCATGGGTGGTTATGAACAGTAAGAAGCGTATGGTTTACTTTTTTACATTTGGGCCGATTTAATTCAACTTTTGGCTGAGTTTCAGTTTCTATCGCACTTGGAAGTCGACTGATATGATATAACCGTGACATGACTTCACACAAAAGACCTCATAAGACAAAACTGCACACGTGAGAACCCCACGGACAGTAATTGCTAAACGACAAAACCAACTTTGATAAAAGCTCGCATTGATGAAAACCCCACAGGAATATGCAGGGACATACCCACATAACGTAATGAGCATATATGCTTGTCCAATTTTAATAAAATACGCAAATAAAGAGTGAAATATTATAAAAAATGATAGAAAGGAAGTTTCTTAGTAAATTACTTACATACACGAGAATTCTACCTTTCGATAGGTTCAATGCATCAAAATTAAGCTTATTTAAAATTCATACTGATTAAGCTAATTCACATCGGTGTTTTTTATATTATTCATATATGTAATGCATATTTATACTTCCGCATTTATTTATTTTTATTACTTTTTATTTATACATGCTTATTTTGTATTTTGTTTGGTTTCTTGTATGTATGCATAGTAATATTTTTTATATTTAATTGATTGTTATGTGAGTTAACGTCACCACCAGACCAACTGCGGCGGCTTTGTACAATAAATAAATATATAAAATTCAAATTTAAAAATCTCTATTCACCGCCACTTCCTATTTATTCCCAAGCTTGTTTCACCATTTCCTCTGCATATATATTAAATAGTATTGGTGAAATGGGACACCTTTGCTTACTCCCTTTCCAATGCAATCCGGTTCCCTATCAGCCTGCCGCAGTCCGAAAAAAATTGGAGGGACGCAAAAATTTAATATTTATACATTTTGTATTTGTTATCATATTTACAAAATATCAATATAATCAAAATGCTTAGTTATGATATTAATTATCTTCGAAATTATTAAATTTCTGAATTTTTATGTTCTGTAAATACAATGAATAAATTTTCCGAGTAATAATAACAAAAGGCTCCCGGATAGTCATGTGGACAGCGCGTTTGCCTTTGGTGAAAGCGGTCCCGGGTTCGATTCCCGGTGGGAGCCAATGTGCGAAATGACCTAAGCTGTCGAAGCACTTTTAACAATACTACTACTACTACTAATAATATCAAAAACATTATTCTAATAAAGCTGATTGCGAAGTTTATAAGTATGCATGTTTTTATCGAATTTCTTCCCTGTATTTGCTCTTCTTATATTTGATAAAGAGTAAATGACTGACACCTTGAGCTATTCTATGCAAGTATTACTACAGTTTATTTAACCGAAGTTTTTTTAAAGATTTACTGAGAAATGTCTTATTCTGGCATCGAAAATTAAAACAGAAATTTGTTATGTATAGATATTTTGTTTTAGACAAATAAAGGGGCCTTCTAATTATGTGGTGGGAGTTGCTTTACAAAACTGGCTTTCAACCGAGCACTTGGGGTTATGGTCATGGGCAATGGCAAAAGGTGGCATTTTTATCGTTGGTACCTCCAATGGCAAAATCCTGAGCACGCCTATGCTTCCAACTTTCCAGTCCAACCAAAATTTCTTTAATATACCCATCAGTTTCCGCCACTGGACTCTATTGAAAGCCTTTTCAAAATCCATAAAATATACAGATAAATCCTTCGTAAATTCCAGGCTTCGTACTGCAAGTACTCTCATCACCACAATTGTATCCCTCGATTCTTTTCCTACTTCGCTCATTATTAATATTATTATTTAATGCTTTCGGCGGGTTTAGGCCGGTAAGGCCTCTCTTCCATCCAACTTTTATAGATATTATATAATATGTATAAAATTAATCAAAATTAACTTACGACTAAAAAACTAATCTTAATGCAAACAAGACAGACAAAACAGAAGTATACACGTGTCCTTATATACAATTAGATGTCTATTATAAATACATACACAATCATTACCAACACTCGGTCCAGTCGAGGATTCCATTTTCACAAACAATATCTTACCCATTTACAAGCGCTCTTAACGAAATGGTTTCCTTTCCAAATTGTGAGAACCAGAATCTATGGAAGGAGCCTCATTTGCATGTATTTGCAAAAAAAACAGTTTCTACTGTCACTATTCATCTATTGGACTTTTCGTGATAAATTACCATTTCAGCAGTCAATTCGAGTGAAAGCAATAAGGTTATTGTTAAATTATGAAGTGTGTATATTTCCTCAAGTATCTCAATTTGGTAAGTTTTGAAATCCACCGCTAGTCTTAATATCATTCAATAAATTTCCTGGAGTATATTGGTTGTGACGTTGCTTTCTCAGGAATCTATAATTCTTTTTTGTATTCCTGGTTTAAATAAAAGAGCCTATATTCTGGATACTTATTTAGTATCTTATTATATTAAAAACTATATAATAAACCATATAAATATAATCTCTTTGCAACTCAAAGATGATTGTTTTCATAAATATATTATTTATTCACAGATATCATTTCATTAATAGAGAAATCATACACGAATGAACTTTAATCCAGGAAAGGGTTGGCTCAAATGTTGGTCGATTTAAAATATGTAGTTGAGTACCTCGATGTTTTCGGGTGACAAATACAATCAGCATTCGGTGCGAGCCCCCTAGTAATTCTTATTATCAGCTACGAAATTTCTAAAAACGTAAATATTATAACGACGCGAAATGAATTCGCTCATAAAGCTATAATCATCACATTACATGTAACCTGAGACTGACAACATAATATCAATGTATATAAAATATCTTTGATCAATCAAAAATATTGATTTGATCAAAGTATTAGATTTAAATTATAAAATTGCAGCAAATTTCAGATTAATTACAATTTTGTCTATTCAATCTCGTCTCAAATGTTTACGAATAAAGATTTACTGGGAAAGAGGAGTGTTCAAATTGAATAACTCCTACCAGTACATTCAATCCATTTACGGTAAAAGAGAACAGGAAGACATTCAATCCAATTTACTATCATTATCCACGGTGACATAAGTAAGTGCGGTGCTAAACTGTACATCTTCTAGGAAATCTAGCCATGTACAAAAATCTAGGAGATTCAATGTAAGAATTTCAAAACACTACTTGGCTAAATTGGAGAGTGCAGGCAACAAATTTGCTAAATCATGAGCATTAACGTATCTATACTCCTATTTTAAATCATTTACTACATCTATTTAGCTCTATAATTTATTTTTGTTAATTTTTCCCATTTCTTCTACTGCATACAATATTTTAAATGCGTCATTTCACTTTGAGCATACTCAGTAATATTTGAGAAAGTCCTATCGAGTATGCACAACCTGCCATTCGCCGGACGGTGGCTTGCAGCGCACTTGTAGATGTAGAAGATAGTTACTTTAATAGCATTTTATCCGTATATCCAACGGGCATTGCTGGCTAATTATACATATATCATATCATTACCCGTTGATTAACAAACTACCCATCAACAGAACGCGGCGATCCTTCACAACGGACACGGAACGCCAACACGCTCTCGACTTCCTATTAAATTCCTCCTCCAGAATAGTCCGTGACACTTGTTCATCCTGACCTTTCGCTTCCATCCGTCGAAGCAATTAGCATTCCCTCCTCAAAAAGCCCTTCCCTTCTTTCAGACGGTAATGCGCCCAATATCCGCGCATAAAAGAAACCGCTCGCGGCAAATGATCGAAGCGGAGTAAAGAATAATCTCGAACTGCTTGGAATATCTTAGCTACTCGAACCCAAAGAGGATCGTCGGCGAACGAAGAGGGCAAGCGAGGAAACGGGGTCCTTCTGGGAAAAAATTAACCAGCGGAATAAAAGGAGGAGCGTGATGGAGGCTGTCATATCCATTTGGTCACCATTCCCTTCGCGCCGAGCTCAGCGCCATGAATGAGAATGGAGGGAAAGAGAACTAAAGGCTTCTGACAGCTTAGTTAGCCGCTGGCACCCTCGCCGACCTCCACTGCCGCCGAAGACGCCGTCGATGGTACGGACGTGAAAGAAAGAAATCTGCCGCCTCTTTATTTTGCTCTCGAGATGTTTGACGCCGCAATAGGTGTCACCTCTCATCTAATCTGCGCGGGGAATTCGCGGCCGAAATTGAGAGACCGCCACTTCACTTCTCGAGTAAATCGGGTCGGAATCATTCTTCGATAGGAAGTCTTTTGCTTGACTTTTGCCGAGCCAAAAAGTCAGAATGCATCAGTTAACAGTGCCTTTAAATCAACGTAAAGTAACTCAGTTTTATATCAACTCAGGTTTTGATGTGGGGATATAAATATATATCCATTTTTATTTTGCATCATATTAAATGGATTTGTATTTTTTATAAGACTGCATGATATTAATAATCGTTTTCATTTTGTATCATATTTCATAGATTTAAATATTCGATTTTTTAAATTTTTTTACAGATTTTTATTTTAATTTGTTATATCATTTGTATTTTTCTATATATTATTTAAATTGCTCGGTTAAATGGAAGTTGGGACTCAGAAGTCCCAATTTTGCCAAATAAAGTCCCCAAATAATAATAACATTATGGATAATTAAAATGAAGTTTAACTACAATCCTCGCTTTAACTCTAGAAATTCGTTTTATAATCAATATAGGTTCCCTCACCGGTATTTTAAATGATGATTAACATTAGTAACTACCTGATTGAGATCGGTGTTGTCTAGTCAGGTAAACTAAATAACCTGGATATTAAGCGAAACTGTAATTTAGTAGCATTGCGAGCATTATAAACAGACTATTTTACAATAAACATGATTTTAATATCTCTCAATTTGGTAATCATCACTTTTATTCATGGTAAAGGTTTAGTTACCGATGATAAAACGGTTTATTAAAGAAAAGGTGAAGATTATTAAAATGATTAAAATACAATTTATTTTAACTGTAAATATATTATGATGCCGAGCCTAAGAATTAAGGCTTGTATATTCACTCATGATGGACCGAAGAACGATAAGGAATCGATGATTCTGTTTTTACAATAAGGTCTCGTTTTTCCTCTTTTTAACAACACATTTTCACGCGAATTATAATTTATACTGAGAGAGAATCGTTCTATTTTGGAATTAATATAATTTTTTAAACGATGAACCAGAAAGTAATATAGAATTATCCATATGAGCATGGATCTTTTTTGTAGCCATTCGTTTCTATTGTAATTACTAGCTCTGATCATGAAGCTTGTTCAGCTTTATAATCTACCTTCATTCAAGCACAGGGGCCGTACACAAATTACGTAACGCAATTTGGGGGGAGGGAGGGGGTCCGGCCAGGAGTTACGGTCCTGGCACGTGGGGGGAGGGGAGCCAAGGTTTGCCTTACGTCACGGTCTTAGAACTGCAAAAAATAGCAACATTTCTACATGTTTGAAGTTTGAATTTAAAACTCGCGCGCGATTTACTGGGGAAAATTGGCATCTCTGATCCGAGCGAGCGCGAGTGTCGAACGGAAGTAGTCAGAGTGCGGGTGGAGTGTGGTAGAATGCACGGGTATTCCCATGTCTGTGTTTTGTGCGGTACTAATTATCAACAGGTCATGGTATCGAATCAAGGTGAAATGTATGAATGGCCTTTAAAATTGATATTGTTTATTAAAAAGTGAATTATTATTGTGAACTAAAAACCATTCTTTCCTGAATATGAGCCCAAAACTTTTCACAAAGCACTCGCTACGTAACGGAGTGGGGGGAGGGGTCCTGCCTGGCGTTACGATCCTGTTACATGGGGGGAGGGGTGATTGAAAATTGGAGAATTTTGCGTTACGTAATTTGTGTGCGACCCCTTATAAGATAGTTGGAAACAAGGAGCAATTAAAGATATAATAAAACCAACTATTTGCAATATTATTCAAATAACGCATTTAAAAAATGACGCAATAATTTACGTATGAAAATATTCAAGCCTAGAAAAGAATAGCATACATTCTTAATGCTACTCATACTTTTCATGATGAGATTTTTATAATGATCATCATGATAATTTCACTCATTCATAGCTCTAAAACATACGCCAATATTTTCAAATAAATTTGCCGTTTATATAGATTTAAGGCACAGTTCTGTGTTAAGAGTTTATTTTCTCGAGGTATGTTTTCCTTCTTTAAGGTTAAAAAGTCCACTCCTTCGAGCGGAAAAATAATAAATATAATAAAACAAAAAATGGTACAGAATAAGTATATCCTCTAGCTAATCAAGATATTTACCCTACAAATTTTATAGCCCCCTTCGATTTGTATTGTGGGTCCTAGGGTACCTTATGCCGAGTGCTATTTTACGACGCCTATCATTTTCCTCTGGCTCCTGGTTTGCCATGTGAGCAGCGCTTCGACTTGGATGAGAGAAGTCCAGGGTTCGATTCCGGGTGGGAACCCATGTGGGCCAATTAATTACCTAAGCCGGGGGTTCCCAACCTTTTCGCAACTGAGTACCACTTGAAATTTTTAGAAATTTTGGCGTACCAACTAGAGGAGGGAATAATCGAATAAAAATAATCGAATAATTCGATTGTTTGCTTCAATCGAATTATTCGAATAACGCGTTTCGATTTTTCACTCTAACCTAACCGAGTGAATTTATTCGATCGTTTTTAGCGAGTGAAAAAAATCTAATTGATTTATTCGATTGTTCGAAGTGAGTGATTCACTCACTTCTATGATTTTTTCAGATCTATTCGATTTGTTTCCTTTATTTCCTCATACGCGTTCAAGAGGTGGCGCGTTACGTGAACCTATTAAGGGGAAGTCAGGCAAAGATATGTGATCATGATGAAATATGAATAACTCTCGAAGAGTACATAATAGAAAGGTATGATAACATTGCCCTAATTAATGAGTATTTTACTAAAACAGTTTTAATATAAATCAAATTTTTAAATAGAAATTATATTAAGAAGAGAAGGCTCACTTTTTTCAAACAAATTTTAAAAAATTTTGTTTGGTGAAACATATTATAGTTTAGATGAATTCATAAATGAAAAGAATTTGTGATTACCTGTATCTTTGCTGTGTATACCTGTGTATTTGCGTTTTCTTTTGTATAACATCTGAATGATTTGTGATGATGATGGTATGCTATGTATTGCTTAGTAATGGAAAACTTGTAACCCTTTTTGACTTGTCCTACACTTAGATTTTTTGTTTTATGGAACAATAAAATTATTATTATTATATTTTTTGATTATGATATTGAAAAATAGTTCGAATGAAGATTGTTAAATTCTAATAAAGTGTTTTCAATTTTCAATCTACTCTAACCGAGTTAATATTTTCGATTGTTCTTAGCGAGTGAAAAACCTAATTGATCCAATCTGCAAGCATATTGATGATACAAATTTCTAGTCGACATCAAATGGAGAAGGTCTTCAAACCTAATTCTATATTCCCCCTTAATATCCCGCCAGAACCTGCCCATTACCAGCAATTGCGTCCATTCCAGCCCACGAAAGCGAGTGAATTCATTCGAATGAAAACAATCGAATAAATACCGAAACAATCGAGTAACTATTCGATTGTTTTTATTTTTTTAAATCGATTTTCCCATCTCTAGTACCAACAGTCCTATATTATTTTATAAAAATATATTTACAGTCGGAAAAGTGCCCAAAGGCTTATTTTATTTTAATAAAGTTAGTGAGAAAACTTCATATTGAATTATTTATGCACTTATATTTCGGTTTTGTCAACCCTATATCAAGATAACTATAAATATATGTAGATTTCTCTCAATTTTTTCACCCACACGTACCAACTGAAACGGTACCGCGTAACACCAGTGGTACGCGTACCACCGGTTGGGAACCGATCCCAAAATAAAAATCCCTAAATCCCTACTCCATCCGATTCTAGCAACCGAATAACAAGTATCCTGACATTTTAATGAGTTTGATTAGGCTTGATCCTCAATTTTTTATAACGGTGCACCCATATTTTTATAATTGTAGGTATTTTCTTTCAAAATACCTACGGATTTTGATATAAGGCCTATGGTTATTCAACTGACTAAAAACCTAAGAAAATATCCTCTAAAGACGTGGGCGACCACCATTGAACGGTTCTCAGAACATGGCGACGATCATGAATTTCACCTTAACTTTATCAGACCAGTGTCCAATATATATTAGACACCATTTTCAGTGCTTATTATATATCATTTATATTGATTTAATATTTATTTATTGCACTCTTTTATGGTTTTGCTTCTTTTATTTTAATTTTATGCCAATCCTGTATCAAAGAAGTCTCATAATAAGATTTTATAGCTTACTGAATCACGGAATGTCATGAGTTTTTTAAAAAGAATTTCGGAGGGTAAATTTTGTTTCCATTTTTACTCTTATGATAACTTTTTTTTATATTTATCATTGAACATATGTTTTTTAGTCTTCTATATGTGTTATTTAATATCAAACATAGTTTTAATTCAATACTTTATCTTTAGTGACAGTTTAAAATAGGTGTCCGAAATATTGGAAACCTCATAAATTGTTAAATAAATTATAAATTTCAAAGTTTATTAGTGGAATAAGTATAAATATACCTAAAAAATTAATAAATTCAAAAATAACTTTTTTCTTCTTGGAAAGAGCACAACCTGAAATTTTCTCTCGCAAACGTAAAGAATGAGGAGAGAAGTCTCATGAAGTGGTCGGGTAAGCTGAAGGCGGCAAGTGAGAATAAAAGATTGAGGAAGGGTGTGAATTGGTTGAGAAAAGTAGCAAAGCTATGGGAACGGAAGATTTGTTGCCGGAGAGGAAATAAAGGAATTACGTAAGACGGGCCAAGCGGAATGCTTCGAATCGATTACATTTTCTGGCGCCGGCTAAACTGCTTTCAATCGTGGGATTTCCCGCACAACAGGATGTTTAGGGATAAAATTACAAAAACCCCAATCGTGAAGCAAAGCTACTGACACAAATGGCTTTCGACGAGAATTTACTCAAGAAGATATCGTTGTTCTTTCTCAAATTAATAAGCTCCCCTCACATTCTGGAGGAAGCTGCTATCTGACTATAGAAACAAAGCTGTCCCTCTCCATTTTCCCCATTGGAGAGTATTTACACCAAAGTTGTTAATTCACGTAAGAGCAAATTTTACTTAAGATTTAATTAGCAAATCTCATCAGTCAAATTTCGATTATCTTCATTTTGAACTATCCTAAATTTGAAGGGAATATATACGCAGCTTTAAGTTGTCGTATCGAGAAAAATCACTTAATTTTAATCACAAGAGAGAGTTTGATTAAGAAGGACTAAAGGTGGATAAATACTAATTACTAAGTTACTAATGCTGAATTTATTATATAATCAAGCTATATATGTTACACAATGTAATTCCTGTTCGTTTTTCGTGAGAATGGCACTTCATCTATGGACTTTAGTCCCTACCCGATGTGCTCAAGATACTATATATTGCTTGAAAAAGGAAATACTCAAATAATCAGGCTCCTTGCTGTAACCCTCCTCCTTGCTGTAACCCATGGTAACTGTATGTGAGTTTTTTTGTTGAACGTACCATATACTATAATGAGTCCCATTTTTTTCAGTCGCTTAGATCAGCAATATTACACGCTATCTAAAGCGCTATTGACTCCGCTTGCAACCATCATCTCCGAAAATTTCAAATTGGCATGAATGCCCCCACACGCGTCCTTATAAACATACTTGTACTATACGCATACTTAAGTTATTGTACTCAGTTTGATAGCTCATAACTGTTGTTAGAGCTATTAAAGACCTGCAGCGAGGTTACTCTTGCTGTGCAATGAAAAATTCATTGGATTTAATTCCCATATACTTCATCATTACTGATGAGAAAAAACGGGACGCACTTTAGCTAATAGCATAAAATTAGACTTATTATTAGAGAATTAATTTTTTCACCTCTCCGTTAAGCAATCCTATCGAAAGCACACATAAGTCCCAATTTTCTCCGATGTGCTGCTACTGATTTGCTTCTCTCTTGTTTAAATTCATTGAGAATCCCTTCGTGTAAACGATCTCGATTCATTTTATTTACTTATTTATTAGCAAACATCGACATACAGCACGAAGCCAATTTCTGCTGATGATCAACAAAGTTAATACAGAACAAAAATATCAGTAAAATTGTGGAAAATCAACTAATTAAACATATAATAATAAATAGCAAATGAATATAAGCAAAAAAAAACAAAAAAAAAACAATTGTACAAAATTGAATTTTTCCACGTCAAACTCTCGCAACCATATTCTGAATAGATTTCGGAGATAAGATTAAAGGATGAGTATTGGAGGAGAGGGAGTTGAAATTGATATAATATTAAACGTACAATTACCACATATGTATCACTAAATCACTGTGAATTAGCTAAATCACCATGAATACAAATCTCTCTTGAAAGTCCGCAAATAGAATACATAAAAATATATGACGAGAGATGCGAAAAACACGAGCTCTGTGCTACTAGAGAACTTCGAAAATGTATGTCAACGCTCAGAAACATAAATTTAAGGTGCAAATTTGCCATGATGGTTCTAATTTGTTACCGTTTATTGTTATTTGATTACAATTTTCACTTTTATACATGACGCTATGATCTAATAACTGCTTTCTAACCTGACTACAAGCATAATTTGAATAAACTATATTTAATACGCTCATATTTAAATATTCGTCATGACTATGTACGTAATATATGAATAAAAATTTTGTTAAATCCATTTTTTATGTACTAGTCAATAGCGTTATCAATGTTATCATTATTAATATAGCAGGTATATTTACATTGGAATTGCTTAATATTCGGTATAACATTTTAGCTATAGAATGTTATTTCAAAGATAATTTTAAAAAATCTAATTGAAATTGGTAGTAGCTTAAGAAAAAATTCTTTTGAGCCGCTCTCATAAAAATATTATTACTATGGTAAAGCAATTCATAATAGAATATCATTGCTGTACTTTAATGGGTCATAGAGGCATGCTTCGACAGCTTAGGTCATTTCGCACATTGGCTCCCACCGAGAATAAAACTCGGGACCGCTTTCACCAAAGGCAGACGCGCTGTCCTTATGACCATCCGGAAGAAAGGCGTACTTTATGAGCCCTGACGAGGGAAGCATTTCTTTCGAAATATGTATTGTGTTTCTGAAAAGTGCGGCGATTCCCTTCCTCCTTTCTCCGAATACTAGTGAAAGAGGCGAGGAACGCCGACAAAGGCGATTATTGGGGATTTTCTTCCACTGAATAGAGTTACTGTTAAAACTTTTCATTCTTAGAAAAGGGTTAGAGTAAATTTCACAAAAGCATGTGCACTCAGAAAAAAATCCAAGGGAGAACGGACTTGAAAAAAGTTTTTCGATCGATTTCCGGTCCCGCCAAACATCTTTCAGGTCCCTTTTCCCATGGGATTTTTCCATTCTTATTTCTTTTAAATCGAAAAACATCTGCATCTTAATCGTCTGAATCTGCACCGGTTATCCTCCAGTTAGTGGCGAGATTTCGAAACTATGGCTCTTTTGCTTACCTTTCCAGGCGCTTTCCGAAACCTGGAAGCGCCCCCTATGCACATTCGTAGTAGCTAAAGCAGGTTTTCCATTGCATTGCCTCCTTCAAGCTGCGTTAAATTCTACATCGATCACATGGTCAGTGGACAGCCTACTTCGATGTATTTAAGGTAAGAATGATAGAGAAGAAAAATGGAACGGTAGTTTTACTGGTAGAGTATTGAAAGTGAGTGCGGGCATTCCATTTTAGTTGGAACTTAATTACAAAAACGGTGAAATTTTATTACTTCAGCTACTGATCCACTAGTGCTAACCTTTACTAGTGGAATTTATAACTAATATAATGTTATAATATTCTGTGCTGACTGTACGTGACCTGCTTACCGAAGGTAGGACTATTATGAGTCATATGTGGATGAACATGCAATAGATATATTACCTTGAATTGGAATATTTCCTTATTAACATGATAAATATGCGTACCCAATTGGAATTTGTTATCGTTGATGATAAATTAGTTCTACATTTCTTAAGGAACTGGTGTAAATTTTGCTAGTGATGTCTTCCAGAGAAGAAGGACGCAATGACTAATCAAGATGAAGAAAGTCATTTCGCCAGGTAATCATTCAACCTGAAGGCCAATTGAAGTAAAAGTTGAAGTAAAATAGTATGTTAAAAATTTTAATGGTAAAAATTTGTGCGACTACCTTCTTTAGCTACTCGCTATAAATTTCTTGGTGCTTGGAATGGGGTTTCCCTATTTAATCTCTACTTTACCGCAAAGGATTTTTTCAAGTGTAACTGAGGCATAATTGAAAACCAAGCCGGAAAACCCACGTAAGCCGAAAATATTACTTTTCCCTTGGTTTTCCACCGTAGACAGGGTTTTACTATAGTAAAATTTATGCATACATATGAAATATATTTATTTGGCCACTGTGGTAGTTTTTTCACCCCCTTCCTTGTGGGTATTTTCCCACTGTGGAGTTATTGTTTAATTCAACCTTCATTTGATAATATTTTCCCACAAAAAACAAATATTATAGTTAAGGTGACCATACGTACTGGTTTGGCCGGGACAGTACCGGTTTTGGGGCGTTTGTCCCGGTGTCCCGAAAGACTAAACAAAAATACTAATTTGTACCGGTCTTTGAATGATTTTATATCATACTGATCAAAAATAAAATTTGATTTTTGTGACTTTGAATTGTGACTAAAAATCTCTTTAAAAAGTTTAATAAAAATAATTTCATAAACATTAAAATGAAGTAAAAATCTTTTTCCTTATCGTTTGAATTTTTTATTGTTCTATTGAATTAAAAATGTTTAATATATATATACATTCCTATATTTATAATATACTAAGCTTTTACATATGTAGCAGAAGGAAGTTGCACCAATTCGGTTGCTGGAAAAGTGAGTTGTGTAGGACTCAGAGTGATAACTTTTCTAACGCTTCACTTGATCAAAGAAACATGTATACATAAATACATGTAAAATTTCCTATGCTTCAGGAGAAGTGACAGTTTGTCCCGGTTTACCAGATCAGAAATCTGGTCACCTTAATTATAGTACCCATTGATTTGTATTTTTTATCTTCATCTTCAATTTTCATTACATTAAATCCAAATATGTATTCAAAATTGAGGTTAGGCGGAAGAGAGTCCAACTTGGTCCTAACTTCGCCTTAATAATGAGTCAATTAATTCATTTATTCGTGTAACACTTATTACAGTAATGTCGTGTTTATTTAAGGCGCATTTTAATCAAAGATGACCATTCTTACAAGAGACCTTTTTCGTCACACTCAAACAACTGTGCCCTAACTATCTGTGTGAACCTGGAACCTAAGTAGTGCAAGGCTAGTACACTAACTACTACGCCACCGAAACTAGCAAATAAGTACATAAAATATATCCAATCAATTATAGATCTATGTAATAATATATTGTAAGCTTTCCATGTACTGCATTCTTCGTACCATCCGGAGTTCCGATAGTAAACAATATATAGTCGAGAGAATAGAGGTAATAAACGAATCTTGACTTATATTCTGATGACGATTTCGCTCAAGGTCAGGATGTCCAGTCATGACAGTTATGCTGTATTTGATAAATTTGCTACAAGCATAATATTTAATGGAACGTGTGAGAATATGCCGTAGTTGACCGACTATAAGATTCACTTTTTACTTCAAAAAATTGTCTCTAAAATCTAGCTGCGTTTTATACTCGAAATTTATATAAAAATGTTCAATGTTTGGTTTAAAATTCCCACCAGTCTTAAAAATGCTCCCGCCCAGCTTTTCAACATCGGAAGAAAACCAGTGTGGAACTAAGCCAAATAGCGAATATGGGTGAAACTCCTCTGACATTTGATGAGCCGAGTACAGCTGCCATGAAAGGTGCTAAAACTGTTACTATAAAAGCAAGTGACATGAAAAAATGTACTAAAATGTTGTCCTTTTATGTTGTACTGATGGTGCTAAACAATCGATCATTTTCAAGCACAAAACAATGCTTAAATCTTTTTTTTAATCTGGCTTTTTAATCTAATTATAAAAATGGTAAAAATATTATTTCTTTTACATTTACTTAAAAAAATAGGTGCGCTTACAGTTCGTTGCGTCTTATAGTCCGTAAAATACGGTAATTCATATCTTTATATAGAAAAAACCATCCCCTAGACATTGTTGTGGGGTAACATTAAATGTATATACTCGCCGAAGCCACCAGACAATTACTTTAGTGGTAACTCTATTCATAATAATAATGACGGTCTTTATCATCATTATCTAGACATATATCATAATATAACGCACGGATGTTACCACTGGAGCGAAAAATACGCCAAATTACGTATTTCCTTTCGTTATTTTCCGAACGCCTTTTCCACGAAGAGCTTTCATCTCCTTCTTGACATGCCGAAAACATGAAAGCCCGCAGTTCAGTCACCTATGACAAGTCTCATTTAAATACGCATTGGAGACAAGGATCCTCCGCCTTCAATTAGAATATTTCGATTCCGCGCAACTCGAATAAATTGTTTCCTTCCCGTTATTCCATCTCCGGATGAATTTCGACGGGCGTAACGTGATGAAACGCCTTTCTCCTCCACTGTCGAAAGATATGTCTTCGCCGCGAAAACCTCCTCACCTTCTTCGACACCCTTAAGAGATCTCCGTGCATCGTGTCTTCTTATAAAAGCGCTATAGAGTGTCATTTCAAAAATGGGGAAAGGGAAGGAAAGAGGCGAATGAGTTATCCTGAAACACTCCCGTCACATCTAATCTACACCTCTCGTCACACTTCTGCCGACACTTTTTTGGCTTTTTCGCATTAATGCAAATTCGACGTCGTTCCGCGTCAAGAATGACGAGAGAGCGGAGGGAAAAGAGAAAGAAATAGAATGCGCGTGTCTACTCCACCCCCAACGCCCTCTCTCGACACCCTCACTCGACACCATCTCTCGACACCAGACGCGCACATGTGTATCGCTGTGCCCTTTTTCCGCGGAGTAAAATATATCTTGAGATCGCGAACCCGTATTTGCGAGGGTGCGAGATTGGTCCGGGATGTTCCATTCTCTCCTGAAATTTGTGAAAAGTGAATACTGTCGGTCTTTGACGCTCGCTTACTTTCCTCAGGGCAACGAGTTAAAATATATGTTACAAACATTGAATTTGTCCTATGTACCCGCGTATAGACATAAGGTAATTCCGGGTGAGATACCCCACCGGGAGAGACGCCCCAGTCGTAGTATTTTTAAGGAAAACCACAATATTACTCAACGGACGGTGTTCGTCAGTTAGTTGGAATGAACCTGTCTGTCTGCAAGATTTTCAAGGCGATTAATTCTTTTTACTCAATTTTATAGCATAATTTCAAGTAGGTACTGTTTTTTCCGCCCTGTTATAAGATAGAGTACAATGTTTCTGGTTGGCATCTGTTTAAATGTTTGAATATTTTGAATTAAAGGGCGAAAACATGTAGCTATAGGCACATCTAATATCCACGTTCAGTGACTGGCCATCTTAGACAAATTGTAGCCTCACAGGCTGTAAGGGCATCTCTCCCATGCTGAAAGAATAGGCCCACCTCTTCTCGGGATAGATGCCCCAGTGCTATATTTAGGTATGTGTCCCCTATTAGTATCAGTTTAACTTAAAGGTGATACTGATTTAAGGCTTTTTTCGAGAAAGCATTTGTAATCTACATTTTAATTTAAATTCAAATTTAAATCCACGGTCGAAAGCATTTTATGCACGATTAAAAATGATGTAGTGTTTAGTAAGCACTAGGGAGAAGCGTTTTGCCACTTTTTTCTGATCGAAATGTAATACCCGGCAAAAGTGGCCCACCCACATGGACATTACAAATATAAACATTTTACCGAAATCAAAAAATATCTTCTGTGAGAATTTTTTCCTCGAAGTTTCGAAATTTCGAAAAATATAAAAATTGTCATAATTTAATTTCCGGTTAAAATGAAAATATTTTGTGTTTATTCTAGCCCCCATTCATACCGATTACGCATTTCATTATAATTTTAAATGGATATTATTCTCTAAATGTACTACACTTTTTGGATAGATTTTTGCAAATGAAGCTTCTAAATACGTTTTAAATTCAACTTAAATGTTTAGTTATATCCTAATTTCAAGTTAAATTTAATAATTTTGTTATATAACAACCACTTTCCAGATTAAATCAATTTAATCTCTCCCACAGAGGTCTCACCCGGACTCTAGGGAGAGATGGCCAAATGCATGGGTGCAGAAAAAAATGAATATTCTGGGTGAAAATGTTTTTAAACAAAATTTGTTTATATACTGTTGACAACCAATAAATTTTATATTCTATCACACAGTTTCATATTCTTGCTATCACTGAAGTCATTGTTATGAAGTCTTTTCCTTTGGTGGGGCATCTCTATCGGAATACCTTATAGATTTTCGACGCAAAATTTTCTTTTTTATTTCTCTCGTTGGTAATTCGACACGATTCCCGCTTTAGTTATATATCGCTTACTATATAACTGATATCCATTATTATGACAAAATAACGTCAATTTTGAATGTTACAACTGGATTAATCCTCCTGAATAAAATGATTAACAAAAAGGTTGATTGTTGGGGTTTATAGGAACATTTAAACTACCATGTTCCTACAAGGCCAACATGAAATGATAAGGTATATTCAATCCTTCATTTGAGAAAAATTGCACCTACTTCTTTACTGTACCTAACCGGTTGCGGTGACGGAGCGGTTAGCGTGCTAGCACTCCAACGCCATGGTCCCTGGTTCGAATCCCGGCTAGTCGGATTTTTCTGGAATGGTTGTGTGTCTTTGTAAATAGTAGCAATTGTTAAAATGGATGTAATTGGAATCTTCCTGCTTCCATTAGAGCAGTAATTCTTACACACAATGCTTAGGAATTCACAAGCATCCGCAATGAAGTTGACCTTTACCACCTCATAACAAAGGGATTTAAAAATATATTTAACTCGAACTGTAAATCAATTATTAACTCACTAAGTATCATAATGTCTGTTTTATCTTTCTTATTGCTACTGTATCATTTACATAATTCATGTTTATTTTAATTTGGATATTCATGAATCGTATAGGATTTAATTTTAACGCATTCTATGCAACGGAGTTTTTTTTCCTTTTTTGCACGTATTATTCTGATTAAAATCTGTTAATATACTGTAAATGGGCTCTGACCGTAATAAATAAACAATTATAATCGATGAATAATTTCGAAAATATAGATTAATGATTTCGATAGCATCTGTTATTACTTATAGACTTGTGAATGAATGTTATCGATAAAAAACGGTTAAAATAGGTAAATTAAGTGTTTTAATTTAGGAGGTATTTTTTTATTTAAAACACTTTTGTGTAAATAAAGATACTGGTACGAGAATTTATGACGATAATTTTGTAGGCTTCAAGTACCAAGTTAGCCAAATTCGATCTGACCATCTCCGAATTTTGCTCGCAGAAAATTGTTTCATTTCAATGCCACGACCTATGAAAAAATACATTAAATGAAATACTGTTTATGAATTTTTTTCTGGCTACGATCACAATTCTCTTTCAAGGCCGACTCAATTTTTTTTCATTGAAACTTTGTATATGAAGCTATGCCTACAAGGGAGTAAACGCGGTAGATTTTCTGCACATAATATGAGAAATGTATTACTTGAATGAACGACACATTCAACAAACTTTTTATGATTTCCTACATACGAAACTTGTTTCATTATTCCAATGTATATATTGATTTTTAGAAATATATTTCAATTTATTTGTGGAAAGATAATTCTAAAACGTATCAATAGACCAGGGACATGATTATGATTAAAGACATAAATCATTTATTGATATTACCGATTTATTACTTTTCAAAATCCTAAATTTTCATTAAATAATTTTAAAAGTTGAAAAAATTTTATATCATATATCAATCATGCGGATGGACTATCTTTACCTAGAAGTTATTGAATCGTAATTATTAGACATACATTTTTCCTTCCGTTTATTACACAGATTAAACCTATTTTACATCTCCATGATTGAATTACTCGCAATTGCTCATCTCAAAACTTAAAATAAGTTGGTAGTCCCTCTAAATAATAGAATTGCGTTAAACAGGAGGAGAATTTTTCCGATTCTCCGTTACAGCGTTGTTCCGATGACTTTCTTGACTTTCACATATGCTATGGGACGATGTAAGCGTCACGGTATTTACAGACAATTTACTTTTGAGCAAATTTCTATGCCAATTCAGTTATCAAAATCTAAGATTTTCTTCTGCAATGGTCTCCTCACGAAAATATTAGAAAACATGACTCAAAGGCCAAGTTCATAAGTTAATTAAGAAAATCATACAAGCAATAAAAAGTAAGTTAATAAAAATCAGACTTTTGCCATTAAAACTCAACTTAAATCATCACTACCTCTGGTGCGTCTCATAATGACTTTCAAAATTACTACAGATTACAGCATACTTTTGACTACGTATACTGAAATCAGTATTACTTACGCATTTCTTTATTCCAAAGAAGATTTACTAGATAAATTAAAATCAGATTCCACTAATTGATGAGAATATTATAACTTCGTAAACTTCATTCGATTTAGAAATGATTTGCTATATTAAATCAAATCTCTCCATAGGCCTCTTAAACGCATTGACAGAAATCTTCATTTCTAAGATCAGCTCTAAAATGTGATACGGATATTTTACATGATTTAGAGGAGGACATAAAATTTTATTCAGGTTAATACAACTATATAACAGGCTATCTAAAGATCTGCTGAATCAACTTTTTAGCGATATTTCCGAAAATTTCTAGTTGCGTTTCCTGGATGTAGGCAACCAAACATGCATCCTAGCCTTCTTATGCTGAAGTCGTAGTAGTAGTATTGTTAAAAGTGCCTCGACAGCTTAGGTCATTTAGCACATTGGCTCCCACCGGGAATCGAACCCGGAACCGCTTTCACCAAAGGCAAACGGGCTGTCCACATGACTATCCGGGAGCTTATATGCTGAAGTCATTTTTGCGGGAAACTTTTCTATTTGTAACGCTTTACGTCGCCGATATGAATTTCAACCCTCGTGAGTGATAATTAACTCGGAGAAGAAAATTAGAATGCCTCGTGTTAAAGCTTTCCATCGTCTATCAGAGAGATTACAAATAAGATTTTCCTCAGTAAAGAAGACCTTGAATCAGAACGAGACATTGTACCATGACTTTCCCAAGGATGATAAAAATACGTGTCCAGCAAAGTAATAGTCTTATGAAAGAAACTCTAAAAAATGTAATTTAAGAATTATTTTCTCAGAGAAGGGGGGATTAATTAAGGATCTGTCATTTACGGAGTTATATATCTATGTGAATAGCAACGAAGTTTTTTTGGATATGACTCATTAGAAGTTAAAAATCTCCAATAGCCGCCTTTATCGGCGTTTCTCGTCGTCAGGAGTGAATAGATACCAAGGAGGCTAGTAAATTTTTCACAGGTTATTACGACTATATTCCTATTCTTATTTCTTTCCTAACTTTCTTTCTATTTTTATATCTATTGGGTCCTCTTAAAAAGTGCGTTTTCCTTTCTTATTTTCTTTGAATATCGGTGAATGAGACCAGAAACACCGATAAAGAGATTTTAAACTTCTAATTCCTTAACAGTCGTATCCCAAATTTTCTTTCTTTTTTCACCGATGTGGCTCATATTTGACAGGCATTGCAAAAATATTCAATATAATTAATTAATATTCAATATACCTGAATATTCTTAATTTATGATTTATTCATCAAAACTAGACACTATGAATGCAAATTAAATCGTTCTCATGCCCATTTCTAATTTCACAAATGATTCTCCCTTCATATTAAACAAGTTAAGTGCAACATCACCATATTTGACGCAAACTAAGCTACATAATCTCGTAAACGGCTTACCTTAAATATAGATATTTATCTGCCTCAAATAGCTTCCATAAATTACTTCGACGCAATTTTATTGGGTACATACCGCCTAGAAGTTCTCTCCAACCTCGCAGTTCCTGGAAGTGCTCGCGAACCATCGTAAATATAACGTCTTTTGAAGCTTCGACTGGTCCATATATCTCTATGCACCGTTTTTTATTAAAAGGAACGTAAGATACGCCCTTCAAGTCGAGGTAAATTCGCTCTTCTTCGGATAGCTTCTAAGCCCTCGGCAGCTGCGAAGGTATCTTGGGACACTTCGCAACACACACCCCTTTCAGAATAAATAGGTTTTGAGCAATTTGAGACGGCGGTGAGGGAGTTGAAAACAGAAGCCTATCGAAAAAGAAAAGAGGGGGAAAGAAAATGGAGCGAAGGGCAGGTCGCTGGAAGCTTAAGTATAAATGCCCTCTTGAAGATTCTGCTCGCCCTCTGAAGTGACTGGGGGAGGGGGTCGCATCTTTTGGAGGATTAGAGGTGGGAGGAAAGAGGAAATGGTGGTTATGCTGCTGAGAAGAAAAAGAGATACTTGTCGTCGGAATGGAATTTCAAACTGTGTGGGCCCTGGAGTGGTGTAAAAATATCGCCGCCCTTGTGCCGGGGGAAGTGGACGGGATGGGATGCGGGAGAGAAACGACCGGGGGCGGGAGGCGGGAGGGAGCAGTAAACGGAAACGACGGAGGGGTCTATAGAGGTAACTTCTTCCAAGGTGCGTGCAGAGCTCATGGTTTTTAACAAGTTCTCCACGTGTTGTTCCGGATCGACGCTCGTTAATTCGGATGGAAGATGTTTCGGACCTCGATGAGCAGAAGGGCAGATTGTCAACTCTTCCCCACTTTGAGGAAATGTTTGCTATAGGAGATGTACATTGCAGAACACGCAGTGCACGGTTCTAAGCTGAATAAATTAAATTAGTTGGATGAAGTGGAAACAGGTGGTCCAAAGGGCAGTATACTACAAGTTACCTATGGGAGGAGGTAAGAAGGACCTAATAAGTCTCAATCTTGCACTGACGTAAAATCGTAAATATTACGTAAATTACTATAATAACAAGACAACACTAAGTTATCTTTGTTGTGATTTTATATATTACATTGTTTACCTTATTAATTTATATATTATTTATTTATTTTATTAATTTATTTGATTTATTTATTTTAATTACATTATTTATCTGGAATATATAGTCTTATTTTTCATTAATTTGCCTTCTTTGGTATTTTACAATTACTAATTATTTGAAAACATTTCAGGCTACGTTGAAATATTGGAACTGAGAACAGAATCGGTAGAACTTCTCATAAAAAATATTAAAACTATATTTCCCTGCGTTATCGTACAGAAATTATTTCGCATATTGCACAGAAATTATTTTGCATATTACAAATATAGTAAACTAAAAATAATCAGCAATACTGCGAGAAAAAGCATATTTACCGGTCTTCTAAAAGAATAACAAAGTTATTTTGTTCATTTTTTATGGAATTGTTCACATAAATTCATTATTATTCAATTTCATACTATTCGGAAAGTAAATAAAACCAATATTCGTACTTTTTTGATGATACTGGGTAGTTTACCATACGATTTTTATTTATTAGTTTTTAATCAATTTTATGTATTAAATTAATCATTTCATTGATTTGTATATGACATATTTATTTTCCTTATTTGGCAGTTTCCAAAGAATAACCTCTGTCTTCTCAGCCAATTATTTCCACACTTAGAAGTTTCTCGATGCTGAGAAATATATTATTCAATGAAAGTTTTTCAAATAACTTCTTCAATCATAATTAGACTTACAGAAGTCAGTTCATTTGCTTTTAGGGCATAAATACGTAAGAAAGCGAAGAAACCTGTATTTCTTCTCTCCGAGAGATTGAAATTCATTTACCAATTTTGTCGAAAATATCGCACACGCATTGGCTATAAGCTCGCCTAAATTATTCAAAGGAAAATAAGCACGATATAGACCGTTTACACGTCCGCATTCTCTCACTACGAGTATATCTACCGCACTTCCGGGAATAGATTGAATTATTGTATAGGTCGTAACCCTTTCGTGAAGATTTTCTCAAATGTAAAGGAATCGCGGAAAATTTGGTTCACGATAAACCTATCTTGAAATTTTTATCATGATGTTGGAATCAAATATTAAAGATGTGAGGAATGTTTAGGGTTGCAATTCCTATCTCTCGGATAGTACGTATGAGTCCAACTTATGGAATTCGTATAACGAGAGAAAAATTTAGCTAGATTTTAGAAGACAACTATTCTCTTGAGTATAATTTAGCTATGTCTCCCTAGTCCGCAGGTGACTCTTAAATTCATTGCTGCAATTTGACAAAAAATCATCAAAGAAAGATAACTTATAATAAGCTATACAAAGGAAAATTTAATTTATATGAGTACACCTCATACACTGAGAGTAGAAAAACAAATATAATACAAAATTATACTAATACTTTAAATTTTCCGTTGATTGGAATCATCACCAATACTAGTGAAGAACATTCAAACTAAGAAAATTTTTAACGCATTCGATCTTTGGTAAAGGAAAAATTACCTTCATTCAAGTACAGTCCACACCGATTTTATGGTCGAATGGTATCAACCAAGTTCTTTAATACAAAGTCCTTCAACTTTATAATTAGAAATAACCGAGAAAGACTACCGTCAAAAAACAACACGTATAATAATAATTATTATTAAATATATATAATAATTATTAAATAAAATTAAATACTGCAATAAAGACTCCTAATAATAATTACTATTATTAGGGGTCTTTATTGCATGCGAAATTGAGACAAAAAAAGTCTCCTCTTCCATCTAACCTGTGAAAATAATCAAACTCTATATCAAGCAATAAAATACTATATATTTTTAAGAATTCGTAGAATTGTATCCTATTTCTACGTGGAGCCTTTGGAGTACAGGTTGCTTGGAAAAAAATTAAGCAAAGTGGAAGTTCGAATTTTTGGACCTAGAACTGTTGGTCATTGTTTAGAAATTCAATCACAATCTCTAATAAAATCTCTATTAAAATCTCTAATACGGAGACAATGTGATATTTGATTATAGAAGTTGTGTCAATGATCGTATCTGATATGATAGGTTACTTGATATCTTTATATAAGTAATTTACGGGTAGTGAAGTCATGTGTAATGTTATAATGTTTCTCAAAATTACGCAATAATTTATCTAACTTTTCGTACCTCAAAAAATAAGTTGCCTTCTATTACTACAACGCAGCTATCCGACACTCCGCTACACGCTTATAAGCAAAAAAATCCTCAATTTATTTATAACCGAAAAAAAACTCAAATATTTCAAATAGAGCTAGCTTTTCCACCACCCGAATCGGAACCTATTTGTCTTATCTTCAACCTGGGAATAAAGCCAAGGTCCCATCTCTCACAACCGAACGGTCAAGGAATTTTAGCGCATTTAATCCGTCCGCCTCCCGTCCTCCGTGGACATTCCCAGGAAAAAAGCCTCCTCTTATGGCCCTCCCCTCAGGACATCGGAACTTTCTTCATTCCGCTTCGAAAAAGGGTACGAAAATGCGACAGATGAGAAGAGAAGGTCCTCCGTCGAAGGCACTTGCCTCAGACGCCAAGTGTACCCCGGCGTACCATCTTGGGTCCCGTTTTCATGTGAGTGGTTTAGGAAGGTGATCGAGAGAGTGGTGGAGGGAAAAATAGCGCAGGCGTGCGAGGGTGTGGCGTGCCATTGAGAGAGAGGTGACGACGGGCTTCGAAGACACCGGGGGGGGGGGGGCGGGGGGGATGGCATCCCTTACGTCCCGGGGGAGCGTCTCCGACCCCCCCAGTTTTAAAGCCGCCACGGAGGGTGGTGGTGAGGAGGAAAGGGCAGAGTGAAAAAAGCTAGGGCTCGGTTTACGATGTATGGAAATATTGATGGAGGCGTGGTGAAGTGCTTCCTCCGCGGTGTGGTTGTATAACAAGAGGGAAGCTTTCCTTTTTTCGCCGGAATTGGGAATGTGTGGATGGAGCGGAGTCGCATAATCGCCGCCTGAAATATTTTTAGGAACATGGCGAGAATTGAATCGTCTCCTCCTTTACGGTGATCTAAATGAGTTGAAGATGGCGGGTGAATAGGATTTTGCACCTAAATATCTCCTTCTGAGTGCCTAATTTCTTGGTGGCGAACCGGAAAGGACAATACTCATCAATGGCAAATTCAGAATAATTATTTAGGAATTAAATGTGGGTTTCCAGAAATCGCACAACTATGTAACTAGTTTTTCATACATCATGTGAATGCTACTTAAATTATAAAAATATTCATTATATACTATATATGAAAAGACAAAATAAATAAATTAAACAAATAAATATAATAAATGAAACAAAATAAATAAATAAAATAAACAAACAATAAAATAAATAAATAAATAAAATTAAATAATAAAATTAATTAATTAATACAATTAATTAATTAAATAAATAAATTAAATACAAAATTTATTATACATTACATGACACAGGTTAAGAACGTTTGAAAGAAAGGAGATTAGAAGATATGCTACAATTGCTTGATTTATTTAGAGGAAATACTAAAATTACATTTAGGGGAAGTACAAAAATTATAAATTGAGGAAGTTTGGAGGATTAGCAGTAGTAGTTTGCGGAAGGCATAATCGGTTCCATGCGACTATCTGCAACTTCGGCCGATATTGAGCGTAAATTAAAATAAAAAAATTAAACGACAAGTCGTTTTATAAATTGACCTTTCCGCGAGCGACACACAATAATAACAGACTAAAGAAAAAGTCCAAACTCCTGCTATTTACACGTCTACTACATGTCGAGAGGCGTATTATAGAGAAATAACGTAGATGTAGAAGATGAAAAGATTCACCCCAAATTTTAATTAAAAAATCAAGGACTGTTACTCATATATCAAAACAAAAAAAAATCTGCAAAGCCACATATTACTTTATTCAACATTATTCATCTCCTTTTTCATTCTATTCCAACAGCAGCGAATCTTTATTTTACTTTACAATATTTCTTAGAAATTTATCGCGGATCATCGCGACTAGATCCTCTTCTTGATAATACGCCATCCTATCAATTAAACTGATGCTCGGGACAGCTGATATAATTCTTCAATGCAGAAGGATGCTTAAATTACTAGAGGTACACAAAATTCCAAAGGTTGACAAAAAAGCTTTTCTAATCAAACGAAAAAAATCAACGTCATTTGGAAGTAATTCTTGAAAATCCTCATACGTGTCAGGATCTGATATTGCCCTAAGTATTTTTTCATTATTTAGCGTTGAAGAAAAAATTTATACAACGTCGATTCAATGAGTGTCGATATGAACATGATTCTGCACTCACCTCTGGTGCGAATGAATGAAAGATCGACTCTTTACGCCGCGAAGCTAGACTACGTTTTTTATATATCCATTCACGCTGTAGTGCACTTTCATTCATATCAAATCTCTCTGGCAAACGAACTAATAGCAGATCTAATTAAAGGAGTGAATGAAAACCTATGTATTGCTTCAGATTTGATTTGGCTTAAATTGGTTTGGATTTGGATAGTCCATGCGACATTAAGTGCTATCAGTAGAATTGGAGAAGTAAGAGGAAATATTTTGGGTGATGTTTTCGGACATATATGGAAGGAATATCGAGTATATTGCAAATAAATTGGAAGCAAGATAAACTGATCCTTGTTGTTGATTGGCCAGAAAATAAAACTAACTATCCAATAATTCGAGTTAATTAAGTTTCTTACAAGGGTTAAAAGCGCACCTACACCCAATAACCAAAAGTTAATCATAAATACTTTAAATGCCAGTAGGCACATCTCTTGTTTTTTTTGCTTGTTCTATTGAAACCAAACAATCGAAATGATAAAAATTTAACGAAGAAACAAATTAAATTGAATGTATATACCTAATGCATTATTAAGAATGTGAATTAACATAAAACTACATTGAATATATATTCATATTAATATTTATAATTACTTGCGTCACTTTAAAAAATCGGACGTTTTTACTTGCTAATTCTCTCAGTAATGAAGTATGATTTAATGACTGGAAAATGGGCTCACTTACATTATTGTGACTCAACAATAAGAGTAAATAGAATTTTAATGGCGCTTGCTGGTTTTTGGGAAGTTTGTTTTATGAAATTATTTTACCTTGTTCGTAAAAGCTTCGAACTAAAACAAATTCAAATTAACCACGATTTTTTAACATTTTTTCGATAAAAATGCTACAGAATAAAGAATAAGCGCGAATTGAGGACGATTACGAATAATAGAAGTTAGCATATTCCAAGTTCTATAGAAAAACAAAAAG
Organism: Sympetrum striolatum; assembly: GCA_947579665.1. Classification (NCBI taxonomy): domain Eukaryota; kingdom Metazoa; phylum Arthropoda; class Insecta; order Odonata; family Libellulidae; genus Sympetrum; species Sympetrum striolatum. The sequence goes on from OX388352.1 coordinate 61,888,301, forward strand.
AAGGATTTTTTCCGTGATCAAAATCAATAGTTTTATATATGCCCGCAAAACCATTCTTTTTCACATTTCCTCTCATTATCCACATCACTTTTTAATAAATCTTCACATATTCTGTGGTTGTATTCTTGTTTTTACATTAGACAAGAGTAAAATAGAAGATGGGACTTCCTAGTCATAATACCGCACAACAAAGACGTATATATGTAATGATCAAATTTAAATATCCTCAAAAATTTATAATCACCACTGACTGCCGAAAAAAGCGTATTATTCAAGATTTTTTCGTTGATGAAAATTAAGCAGGTTTCCGAAACAACCGAATATTTTCTCTGCTTTAAAGGGTACACAATCTTATTCAATCAAGATAGGATCGGAACACTCAACGCAGCACCTTGCCAAAACGAACGCTCCTCACAGTAGCTTGATATCACCTCAAAAATCACACGTTGAGCTCAATTTGCCCTAAATTAAAGGGTCTAGCAATAAGCGGATTTTCGATAAACCTCCGTTTCGGAAAATCGAGCCTAAGTGTATCCTCGGGACCGTTACGAAATTGAGCGTCGTAATCACCTCGTACCGTCCCGCCTCGCTTTGCGTGATTGGCACTGATTGTGAGTGTGCCAACGTGAGGAACAAGTGCCGATGAGACTTTCGCCTTGAGATAGATAAATTTTCCGCGAAGACGGAACATACTGTTCCATGGCTTTATGACTGATCGTAGACCTCTGGTTTTATAACCTCAGGGATCTCCGTGGGGCGCTATGACTTCTAACATTTCCGGATCGATTTCACCACGTGGAGGAGGAAAATTTCCTCTCTTTCCTAGCATTTTTTCCAACCTTAACTCGACCGAATCGTTTACCAAAAATCTTATAAACGCTATTGACAAAGTAAATCTACTAATAGTCTCCAGCAACTACCATTACCATGTTGCTTACTTATAATATTTGAAAAATTAAACAAAATATCACTCGAAATTCATGAATATCGATATAATAGAATGAAAAACTGCAATACTAGTTGAATAATTTTTCCCACATGCCAAAAAAGGATTCGCATCATCTAGAAATGTCCCAATATGTAATTCATTTACCTTCAATGGACTTGAATTAATCATTTCACTCGTATTATCATATTTATTGTGTATTCTCGAAAACTTTGACTTAAATAACTCTTTATTATTCTTTCTATTAATAAATTCATTTACACAAAGTGTAGTATTCATGCTTAGTTCAGTACAAAAATTGTTATTAGGCTTTTGAAAGAATGAACGGGAGGTTGTAATCATTTTCTTCAAGACAAGTATTCATTCTGAAGTTGAAGATATGTGCGATGGAATCGCAAATCAACGTTCGGTATATATTGATTAAAATTTATAACGGCTCAAAATTTACCTGGTGAAAAAATAGAAGGAAAAAAAGGTTCGATGACACTGACAGATTAACTAAATAAGAAAATAAATTTTAAAGAAAAAGTCAAAAACCTGACGAAAAAAAAGAAAGAGAGAGAGAGAGAGATAAATTAATTAGATGAGACGAAAATATAACTTTAAAAATTTGATTTTAAACACAAAAATATGAGATTTATAGAATGTATCAAAGTAAAGTAGCGCTTAAATATCAAAAAACATGATTTTATAGAAGTAAGTTTGCATATACCTTACTCTGATTCATCCTTTTGATATCTTTTTACATTTTATGCGTTATAAATACTCTAACAATCTATTAGTCTTAAGAATAAAAATGTTTTACTTTTCATTCACGGTTAAACCATTTTAATTATTAGCTGAGTTAATCAAAAAAGATAAAATGTTGAATGCGATCATATAAATCATTATCTCTTAATAATGATCTCAAAAATATACCAAATCGTAATAAGATGAGTAAGGTAATTTTCCCTTGCTTCACTCACCGAAGAGTGTGTAATTTAAATACTAGTATCACAAAGCTACCTACTAAGCTATTAAGTCAACCGTTTTGATTATAAAGGCGTATTTTGTATGTATATTCATCCATATATGACGTGAAAGTGATTATTCGTTACCATTCAAACTGAATCCACATGAAATCAATCCCAAAATTGCTCGTTACATAAAAAATAATTACTTCTCTAAGTATTATTAGGCATTTTGTTAACAACCTGTTGACAGTGGTGATTTTTATAAATAATTTCAAAAGATAAAATGTTCTAAATATACTTCTTAATTTAAATCGTCGTAAATAACCACATTTGTATCGGTATACGTAAATATTTCCCAGCCACAAAATCACCCTTGATAAGTCAGAAACAGCATACTTAGCAATTAAAAACAGACTGGTATCAAGAAAGCATTTTAAATTTTCTCAAAGAAGCTGTTACTCTAGTTATCGTGAAAAATACGAACAAAAATTATCATTGCAATGTAACTAAAATGTGTTTCGGTAGGACCGATACAAGTTCCAAGATCGACTCTCTCAATTCAATCCAATAGTATATTTATTCTGCTTCTCACATGACTTTTTGCATTATCTACGCAGATAAACGTTGAGAAAAACATATATTTTCAAATTTGCTAAGTAGGTTAGTAATAGTATTTAAATTCATTTAGTTTGATAGGGTGATTCTCATTGTGTAATCTCTATTTTAGAGATTTTTATTTAGCCATATGAGGCACGATTCTAAAAAGTTGAACCTTAATCTAATTTTTTTAAAATATTTTGGCATTGAGAAGATAAATACTTATGAAGTATATTTAGTCCGAATTAGGAGTTAATATAAAATTGAGATATTTTTTCTCTAAAAATTATAATCAGCTTGCTAATTCACTAAGAATCGCAAGTCAAGGTGAAAACTTCATCAAACAACTAGTTTGTTTAATTTCCAACATAATATTCTGAATTCTACCCATTAAATCTATAATTTCATGTATATCATGGACGGATATCAACAAAAAATATATTTCCTCTCTCCATATTATGATTCCATAATATGTTTGTACGTAAATTATCAAAATCAATTTTCCATATAATTTATTGTCAATTATCTGCATTTTACATAATATCTACTATACATAGACGCTTCTCCGAGTATACCTTTATATATATACGAGATCCAGATTTTTCTCATAAGAATGCAATGCGGGGATTTTCGGAATTTTTGAGGCAATTAGAGATCTGAAATTCGAGAGATAGCTGGAAGCCGTGTAAACCGTGCATTGAAAACATCAAAGACATCTTCGAAGATTATCCTTGGTTCGACTCTAGGTCAGAGCAAATTTTCTACGTAAGAAATGCACGTAAAGTTCGTTTTTACCGTTTGCAGGCTTCATTTAATTTGCAAATTCAATTCAGAAATAATGGTCCCACAAAGTCGAGACAAGTACCATAAGAAAGAAAATTAAATTAAAGTTTTTATTTTGGTCGTACGATATAGTTTTTAAATCGAAATTACGAGAAATAGGACAAAATGTACGAAATTTTTGTGAAACTTCTTCGTAGTAAACAAAGTGTCCCCCTGGCGATATTGGTCTGCATAGGCAGGGTAAGCAGGCAGTCTATCGGGCTAGGACCGGGCTTGGGCCCTTGGAAATTACGGGAAGGAGATAATTATTCGTTCTTAAAGAGCGTTAGTTACTCCTGCATAGTGGCAAAAGCCTCTTAAAGTTGTTACGCAATGCTTAAACAAAATGCTTGGTCTTCGTGAAGGGTTAAAAAAATGTATTTGTTCACAATTCACAACAATTTATTGCAGGGCGATTTATGAAAAGTTCGGGCTTGAAAACGAAACGTTCGGCCGGGTCGGGCTCGGGCTCAATGACGAACGGGCCGGGCCGGACTCGGGCTGAAATATTCGGCCCATGCAGACCTCTACCTGGCAACCAAGGCGATTGTTGAATCCGAGCTCAAGCGTTTCCTCATTTGAATGCACGGGGATTTTAAGCCTATACCATATAAATGGTAAAGACTGTTCTCAGAATATATGAAAAGAAGATAATTCACTGGGATGGCAACATTTGCAAATTATGATGCATGAATAGCAGCGACAAAATCACGTACTTCTTACGAAGTTTCTTGAAAATGTTTTAAGCAACATCCCGGTAGGACAGAGAATTTAAAATCGCAAAGGCCACATAAAACGTGCCCTTCTGTATTATAATCATAGACATGTCACCAAATATGCGCGAGTTCTGTTCGAAGCCAGATTGATGCAAAATTCTCCCATTTGATATTTAAAAATCATTTTGAATCCGTTCCCGATAACATGGAAACTTAAAACCCGGCATGTGAATAGATATCATAAATATATTTCATATACGTATTTTCCGGTTTCCCTAATCATCCTTTGTCCGATGCCAGAGCGCTATTTACTTTCTTCTATGCATTGTAAATGGGGATAATGTAATCTTATTTTAGGATCTTCCCGGTATGATATGGGCTTCAAACCTTGGATTCAAAAATTTTTATTCCTACCAGGTCATTCATATGCATTCACAAAGTATGTAAAGTGCTGGGTTCGCCAGCAGGCGTCTCTACCATCTGAAATGTTTGGCGGGAATTTCAAATTATTTATGATTCATTTACAGAGAAGGTGGAAATTCTATGGTCAGGCATGTGAACAGAAGAAATGAATGTTTCATAAAAACAGTATACCTTTTACTTTATCATCGTTGGTTCGACGCCAGGGCACCATTCGCATTCTACCATTCAATTAAATGGGAATACGGAACTTCGGTAGAAGACATCCCCGATATATCGACTTGAAATTATAGAAACGGTCAAAGTTGCTAAACCAAATAGTTACATGCTATCACATCTTACAAAAAGATCCTGGGTTCGACACCAGGCCACCTGGATACCAAATCGATTTATACATAGAGGAATTTGTGTTCCTATATCCTAAATGTTCAAACCAAATAGAACTTTGCCAAGTACAGCATATGCTGCAGAATGCGAGCAATTTCTACTAGAATCTAATACATCTATAAGAAATAACTGATGAGGACAAGAATAAGTGTAATATAAGTCTGCTATATTTCTCTTTAAACGACTGTTCAAATATGCAATACACACATGATCATTATATTTGGTGTTTACATTCCCTGCCACACGCTGAAAGGCGGCTTGCGGGGTATTAATGTAGATGTAGATATAGATATAGATATTAGTAACAAGCATGAAAAAATGGTTCAGTATCGTTGTACGGAGAAAAGAACGGGCGAAATAATTGCTCGAAATAGCTTCAAAAATCCTTCTTATATTCGTTTTTATAAAGAGACAATAAGTGGAAGATTTTATGTCCAGTAGAAAATAAAAACGTCGAGTTGAAGCACTGAAAGTCTTTTTCTTTACGCCATGTTAACTTCAGACTTGAAACTTTCTCACATCCGTCTACTTCTGTAAATAGTAGTACTAAATTAGACCCACAATAACAGCAGCTCACTCGGTGGTAAACTTATGGCGGAAATGCTCAGAGAAACGGAAACACGGAGAACTCTTTTCACGTAAGAAAACTGAAAAAATACTAAGAGACAAATACACGTTTTTTCATTGAAATTTTAAAACGCCAGGCAATGAACCATCGGATGATGGGAGAAAGAAAAATAGAACGATACAAGATTCACGCTCGCAGCATTTCCGGAATCAAATCCACAGAAAAAAGAGCTTCGCGCGCAACGGTTCTTCCGTTAGAATAAAAAAAATCAATCGCTGTAAATCCTCCCGAAATATAATAAGCCGGGAGCCAGTTTTTCTTCGGTTTCAAAAAACGCTCTTGCCGCCTCTATTTCATACCAAAAGAATTATGCCGCATGAAAATGACATCGCGAAAAAAGAATAATCTGCTTGAGACCATACTTTTCCTTTCTTACCTCTAAATACTTCACGTCGATAAGAGCTATCGTTAATGTGAAAAAAGAGGGCCGGACCCGTCTGCAAACTATTAATTGCCGGCGAAATTACGGCCATTGATTTGATTAGTAATAATGAGAAAATAATGGCGAGGTAATAAATATGACTGCCGCTTGGAAATCTCTTATTTCTCATTCCTCTCTACTTCTTCACCCGTTTAATCGGCTTTCCAGCAGATTAAATCGATTTCAAATGCCACTGACGGCGAGCGGGGGCGCGTGAGGGGGAGCCTAGAGCTTTCCTGAGATTGCGGCAGATGGTGCTACCGTCAATCGTCTCACGCATGCGTTATGGAAATGAAATGAGTCGAAACTTCCAGAGGATAGAAGAGGGAGAACGAAAGAAAGTTGTCGCATATTTTCCTTTCTACCACTCAAAGCTGCAGGAAAACATGAATTTTCTCTGCGGTAGAATTCACGATGGAAAATAATCCAAGAAATATTGAAGTGAAACGTTTCAAAAACAAAAGGGTGATTCGTCAAAACCATACAAAATTACACCTACTATACAATACTGATACTTCATTTTAGTGGTTAAACATTCAATAAAATTTTGAAACTTAATGATAATTTGCTCTACAAATGCAAAATTTAAAACATGGCAGACCATGCCGTTCTAGGTGATGAAGGACAATATATATCTAAATGAATAGAGTGTCCCCAGTTTGAGTTTTGGTGACGAACGTAACTTTTTCTTTGTCCATTTGCTAAATTGTAAATTCTTATTTTTAACTTATTTCTGTTTATAAATGACTGTCATATTAATGTCAAATTCCGTTCAAGTGTGGCATCCGATGTTTGCGATTATATTTTTCACGCGTTTGAAATTAGATTTTTTTAGGCCCCATTAATACGTCACTTCAGATTTTACTGTATTTCTTGAAAGGTATCGCTTGAAATAAAAAATAAACGGTTTTTGCAGGAAATAAGTATGAATCGTGCGATCATCATGGGCCTATGCCATTTATGGGTTAGATGGATGAGGAGACTTCTAATTTTAATCTGGTTTGAATAAAGACGCATTATTATTAATGTTATCAGGGATCCTCTGAAATCCTCAAAATATTTATTAAAAAGACATTTAAGTTGAAATCTTAAGCATGTCAACGGTTCGCAGCATTTCACAATAGGGAAGTGGTTAAATAAAACTCAAATCTAAAAGATTCATACACATATTTTATGTACTACTAATGAAAATCGAAAATTGAGTAACACATGCAAGACCATTAGAGATAGTCACGAGAGAAACATTAAATGCCTTGGATTCACTGACAAAACCCCTAAAATGAAAACTCTTTCCACATAAAATAGGCTTTTTTTACCTCTCCCTTAACTGATGAGGTTTTTCCCTCTTCGCGTGAGATATGCTCATATATATCCAAGGTATTTCATTTAATCAGACATTCAAAATTCCTCATTTCTGCTTGTTTTACCCTTATCGATTTGGTAGCTCTGACGCTCGCCACTGCTTATGTCGGCCTTCCCTACAAGATTGATGTACCCCTCAATAACAATAAAGCGAGGCAGAAAGAGAAAAATGCAATTATATTAAGGGAAATGTTTTAGATTGATGGAGCCTGTAAGTTTCCGGCGTGGAGTGACATTTTTCCACTCCGAGGCCGAAGATGGAAGGCCCCAGACCCCAAAGGTGTTGACGGGGGATGAGTTAAGAAAAATGTGTCTTTTTTGAGCGGAGGCTGGGAAAATTGATGGTCGGTGACGAAGCAGCTTAACGGACGGTCGTCAGAAATGAATCAGTCAAATGTGTAGTAAATCGAGGACTCTAACTGCGATGTTTTATAGAGAACTTTGGGATATTGTAAATCTATCGGGTGGAATTTGTTGACGGGACCAAGAGATTATGGCAGCTAATTGAAGTCGTGTTTCAGTCGTTAAGAGTCCCGAAGTAGTTTGGAAGGGATAATTAGGGGGAATTGTCTTGGAAAAGAAATTATAGGCGGGGAATAGAACCGCTCGCTCGTACAAGTTCCACGAAGAGGAACACAAATAGATCTTTAGCGGAGGCGTACATTGAAAAACAAAGCGAGGTATAAGTTCCGCGAGCAAAACACGGGAGGACTATGGAAAAGAAAACTTTGAAAACGATGTGTTTGGAATAATAATGACTTGGAGGATGGAAGGTCGAGACATCCGCATTTCTCAGCTGTTTGACCCCCGAAACTCTCGCAAACCTAAACCTGTCCCCGCTAAACAAAGATTTATTTACACTACCATTCCTTTTCATTCACTCGCTGTTGAGGCAGATATATCGACTTTGGAGATGAATGTTATTAATTTAGGCAAATGTCATTTCCATTTAGTCGTGGATAGGTGTTTCATGTGCCTTGGATGATAATTTATCAGCGCCTGAATGGCATTTAATCAATGAATATTACGAAAAGTGAGTTCGGCTGAATGTATACAGTCATATTTTTCGACTATATAAACATATGAAATGCATCTATCAAATCCTATCTTTCTAAGGTAAAGAATGATATTTCATTATTTTCAAAACATCGTCGGAAATATTCAAACCTAAAGAATAACATTCCTCTCGTGACTGAGACATAATTGCAATCTACTACTGACTTTCTAAGAAGAATTTTTGATTCATTATGAAGAGGTCATACGGATGAAACATTCGAAGGAATAACGGTAGAAAACCAAATATAAGGAATTTAAAAATCCTTGGGTAGAAATAGTAAACGGACTAGTAAATATTAATAAAAAGATATAATTGTATAAAATCTTAAAATACATTCCGTGCGAAACACGATTGTGAGTTGGTGAATGATGTATTTCAATTTTTTTGCATAAATACAAAAGCACAAAAATACGAAAAGGAGGGTAGTGTATCCGAGCATGAATTCTCGCTATAAGACTTCGTAAGATAGTACTGTTTGAGAAAAGAGACTGCTTAAAAATTGTCCTTAGTGCACGCGGTGTTTATCAAGTGCAGTGAACGGGATTAGACAGAACCAAGTCTCATTTCAAAACCGATTCTAACTCAGGCATAAATCAAATCCATTGCTTCATCTTAATCATTCTTAGTTTATATTAGTCGAGGCCTTTTTCCTTTTGAGAAGAAAAAGGTCATGACGAGAGAACCGAGTAAAAGAGAGCAATTAGGGAAATTTTGAAACATTACTTCCCCTCCCAGACAGCGACAGCGTTATTTAGGGCTAATTCATTGATTTCTATGCGAACGGAGATAAAACAACACAAAATTCCTCTTCTTAGTACGCCCAACTAATGCTCTACTGATGAGTTATTTAATTTGCATACCAACTCCATTTTTAACGTCTCGAGCTAACAACTCGGTGGTTGTTTCTAATGAGCGCGGAATGATTAATGATTGTTTTCCGATTATGGTAAAGCATTTTTGGTCAATCCTATGAAACACGAATGTCGAGAAGCATAATGCGGAGGGAGTCTTGGGAAAATGCGTGTATGATCGCATTTCTCCATTCCTAAGTGTTTCGTGTTGCTGTGTTGATGGACGTTAACGGTTCCTTCGCGAAAGGTAACTCCGCTGCGAACATGCATCTGAAAATCCTCCACAGGTTGGAAGCGATAAATTTTAATCCCACATCTTGTCAACCGCGACTGAAAAATACTGTTAATACTCCAGGAGTCCCGGATCTCGAGTGACTCCGTAAAACTTTGGATCGATGAAGAAATGGATCCGGCATCGGGAGGTGGTCAAAGCGAGCACAAAAAGCAGCGGTGCATATCCTGGGGAAAACGTCTTCTGTGAAATATATGCTATAATCGAAAATCATCAATCACGCGATATGCAAGGGTGAAGATATTATGGTGCCAGAATGGTGAGTTTTCGCCGCATCGATCCCTTTAGGATATTCATGCGATCCTATTTTATCGGAAGTAGAGGGCCCTGAATTTTGGGAGATACTGAAAAGATGAAGACAATATTGGCTGCTGGTAATCTCGAAAAGAGTCAATAAGAATTAAACATTTGTTTGATCTTTTTTTATTCTAAAGTAATCATATAGTTTTTTGTAGTAATTTGTTCTCATTTTAAATGGTAGGAACTTATCATTGTAGAGCCATTCCAGCTGAAATTTAACCTAAGTTTACCACGAGAACAACATTTTTTACGACTTATTTTCAGCTTCAACATCCATACCTGAGTTGCTTCTTATCAATCTTAAAATCAATTGATATTGCTGTTTTCTAAAGGTGATTCGACACCTTAGGTCATTTTGCACATAGGCACCCACCGGGAATCGAACCCGGTACCGCTTTCACAACAACCATACGCTGTGCACACTTGGCTAGCCAGAAACACTGTTGAAAATCAGTTACTACCGAAGTTTTTACAGTACAAAAAATTATGTGACTTGTGCAGCCATTATATACAAACATTGAGACTTTTCAATCGCCGAGTTTAATTCTAAATTCCGCTTTACTTCTATACTTCAGTAAAACATGATTTTGTTGATCGTTTTGCATTCCAAAATATCTCACGATGCTCAAATTTCTACTCTGTCTTCTTCAATTAAATTAATAAAACCTTAAGCTGTAGGTATTCCATCTTATACTCATTAACATTTGAACAGAATATTTGAAAGAGTGTGTAAATCCTCACCATTGAAATAATTCTATCTCTAACGTTTTATTCTTATTTTATTTACGTATCACATTCCTAGTATGTAAAGTTACGAACTCCTTACGACAGCTTTTGATGCAGTTAACATTCTTTGACTTTTATTCACGAGAGGAGCTATTACGTCTATACAAAGTGTAGATTACATACGTTCCTCAGCATACAATAAAGTTTCAATTAAATACATAAATGAGCCATTAAGAATCATTTCCATACCAGCGATACAACTTCTCCGCCATCCTTGAACATTTCCCTTCTTTTGTCCAACACGTCAAATCCTCTAAAAGAAATATTTAGTTACGGAATTGTAGATGAACTCAAAAACAAGCCATACTTTAAAAACAAAATATCCTGTTTATTTTTCCCCTTTGATAATCCAGCGGGCGATTTATAATCATTTCTGAGAGAGTGAGTTCTTGTTACACTCCATTACAATATTCGCCCATTAGCCAAGTCACTTTTTCTGCCAGTCACTATAGATACGGCTTTTCAGGAGAAATTAATGCGAGCACTTTCAAATTCCACCCTCGAGGGCTATCTTGATAATGGCCGTGCAGTCAATCCTCCGGCAGAAAGAATGATAAAAAACCTTCCTCGTCAGAAGACCATAGACGAATGAACCGGCTGACAGCCTCTCTCTCCCACAATACAAATTATTCCTTTGTTAAGTGGTCCCTTCTTTTAATTGTCCACGTCAGCTCGGAACCATTAAACATTCAATCTAGATCACTGGATTCTCCTCCTTTTTTCGTACGAAGACGTGCCTTATAACACTCCGCCTCGAGTAGAGACGTAACTGCTGCGGATCCCTTATCTCTCTCACTCCCCACGTACCCATTTCCTCCGTTTTATCACCTCCTCATTCCTCTTCTTACTCCCTTGTATCGACCCATGTCACGCTGAATAGCGATGGGGCTCAGACAGGCGGTGACCGAGAGAAGCACGAACTGCCTTCACGCCAGCCTAACCTCCAGATTTTCGGCACAATAATTCTTCCTCCGCCCTTCCAGACTCGCCCCGCCTCCCCGCCCCACGCGGAGGGAGCCATCCTTCCCCGACCCCTCCTTCCCCACAGCCAGCCCCCGTGATAAACGACGTACTCACCGTAATTGCCTCCTAAGTTATGGCTTATGGCTGCTATGAAATATGGTATCGCTCCGCACGCAATTACTGAGAGGTTATTTATCTTCTCGGGAGAGAAAGCGAGGGAAGGGGCTGAAACGGAGATAAGAGTGGGGAGGAAGAGAAAAACAGGGGGCGGGGGCAGGAAGAGGGGGCAGAGGAAGAGGGGGCAAGTAGGAAAAAGTAAAATGCTGAGGGATGGAGGACGGAGCGGGACGGGGAATCAGTTTAGTTTAGTTTAGTTGGGCCCTTTATTGGCGAGGTTAGGCCCCTCTCTTCCACCTAACCTCCTATGTCGTTAGAATATGCACAGATATAAATTAAAACAAAAAGACGGAGTAGAGTGTGGGGAAAAATCTTGGCAACTGAAGGTTGACAAAGAAAAAACTCACGCTGCGGGAAAACACCCACAGAGAAGGGGGTTGAAGGAAATACGGGAAAACGTAGTAAAAAATAACAATGGAGTATTGACAATTATAAAATTTCGTCGATTATATATGCGTAAAAGAATAAATTTACAGAATAATAAAAATATTATTAAGTACGAGAGAAATAAAATAAAAGATTCCAAACCGAAGAGGGGAAGACAATTTTTTTAAACTACAGAAATCATTATGATATATCCTACTAATTAATATTCGTCAAAAATAAAGGTCAGCCAGCGGCGTACGTCGAGTGCTTGGTGTTAAAGAGTGGGGACTCGGGAAGAAAGTGGGAAAGATGAAGAAGAATCAAGCCGAGGAAAGGGAGTCGGAGAAGGAACGGTGAATAACGAGGGAGCAATGGAGTGGTGGGAGAGGAACCATTAGCGTCTCCCGCCCCCATTCCGTCTCCCACCCTCTGGATCGCAACTAGAATGAAATATGGAAAGTGTCCACACTTATTGTGAACATTATGGCATTTGTTTCTCCCAACTTTATGAAGCATCCGCGGGGGGGCGCTTGGAGGTGTCGCGACTCGCTCCGAGATTACCTTTCCCCCGCATCGCCCCTTCCAGATATCCCGATAGCGCTAACTCCGTCCTCGATGAGAAAGTTGTAATACGGTCACGCCGATTTTCCTATCGCCTCCACGCCGCCTTCGATTCCCGACGATCTCGTGATCGAACCTCCGGTTAATTTCGCCTTCTTTCGCCTGTTTAGCCAGAATTGCCGTGATTTTATCGTCCGCGGCGTCGGACGTACCCGGAGGTGTATCGAGAGAATGTCCGGACTGGATTCGAGCCAAGAGCGATTTCAATGATGAATGTTGAGGAGCGCTTGAGTAGTTTACTACACAATTTTCTCTTAACGTTTCCCTCTTGAGTGGGTATGTCATAATTGCCTTCGCGGACAAGGTATGATTGGCATATGTACCCGTCGTATATTCCTGCCAACAAATGGAGATAAAGAATTATTCGTTCGTTAAGGAGTGACGGAATTCTTTCGTCTTGGGAGTTCTTGCTCCTCGACGTGACTCACAACTTTAGCTCGCCTCGTGTTGGTTATCTGTTAATGCTTTCGGATGATTTCCAGCTGCTAAACGATATCCATCACGATGTGAAGGGATGCAGACTATCAGCTTAGAATACTTGCGCATGCAAATTTTTGAGCAGATAAATTAAACGCGTTGAGAATCTATATCCCATGGTGAGCTATCTTGGAGGTTGCATCATAATGTAACGAGAGACGATTACAAACGGATACGCGTGTTTGTACGAGTCAATTCTGAATCTCTTCTTGAAGCTCGACAGAATCTCTGTATCTTTCATCGAATTCATTAGAATCGAATCCAGTGTGGGAGTGTTAACTTGGGGCGGCTAACCTAGTTACTCTACGCTGCTATCTTCGCAACCATCTCCGGCTTCTTAGGTTCAAAATCAGCCAAAGGAGAACTATCTCGATCGAAATGATATTTCCGAGATTATCCTGGCGGGAGACGGAATATCGGAGAATTAATGGCGTCTTAGATTGTTCCATTGGGTGCTTCCACGGTTGTTGCTCAACTTCGTAATTTTTGCCACCAGCAGGTCAATTAATTTAGAAATAAGGATGCATAAATATTCGAGCTTTAAAGGTGGCTTAACATGATAATCCTGATCTTGGAAATCAGAACATTAGGGGAGAATGACATGGAAAAGATCCGAGCTGAGGAATTAATTTACAAAGGTCTATCTGCGGTATTTCGTGTGAAGTCATGCTTAAAATTCTGTGGCTGGATGAAAAGATAAGCCAGATGATTTAGTTCACCTCCAACTTAAAGGATTTATAGTCGTAGATTATTATAATTTTTGGTAGCCACTGCAAAGGGCAATGGTAGTTAGGGGATACAATGACGATAAAGATTTGAAATAAATTGCGAAAAAATATACACGAATGCATTAAGTTACGTATTGTTGTGGAAAAAACATTTATGCAGCATTTTATACTGAAAAAATAAATGCTTTCTGGAATATGAGGAACAAGTTATTTTGTACAAGGTCTCATTACATCCTGAATTTTTATAAAATGTAACGTACTGCGCTATACAATTTGACCTTCAAAGACTAATCAAATTAAATAGATATCCATTTCGAAGAGATCTATTATAAACTAAGTGAGTTCGTATCGTTTCAATTTAGATCTGGCACACGATACAGAATTAATATTTATCAAAATGTGTAGTTGTGGCTCTGAAAAGAGATGTTTTACCCATTTTTTTGATTTAGGAATGATTAAGAAAGAGCTTATATAATCTATTGCAATTCTAGAGCTGACTGATGGATGACTTCCAAGGATTATCTTTATTGAAATATAGATATAGTTAAAGTTAAAGTTAGATTCGAGATAGTCATTGAGTCAACTGAATATGTAAAAGTTTTAATGAAGATGCTGCCAATTTAATCACTCTCTTCCAACTGGAAGATCTTGTAATCAAAGTTTAATTTCAAAAAATGAAAAAAACTTGGTATCTTCCACAGAGATTAATATTTTGCTAAATGGAAAACTTTTATATTTTCCAATTTAAAACGATTTTGGTTGTTCATGTAATTATAATTTTTAGTTTTCACTGGAATTTGGTTAGTTCATTTTATTGTTTACATTATGGAGTCCTACCACACAACTGTGTCTGAGCCAGGTTGATAATAACAGCATTCACATCAAAGAACTACATAACTCCGAAAATCTGCCCGAAACCAAATTTCACTAATTTTTTTTCTGAAATATGTCTGAGTAAGATTGAAAAATAATAAAATGATGACAAACAGAAACTTATTTTGCCAACCGATTTCCTTATTTATAAAATTTTTGATAAAATGTGTGTATTAGAAGTTTTTACAAAATATATATTCGATTAGGGCAGTGAATGGATATACATCTTCATATTACTACGTACAACTGAATTTATGTTCTATTAAATGTATCTCAATCCTAATCTAGTGTGTTCATAATTTTTTTTTGTTTTTTACTTCTTTTTTATATCACTCCCCTTCATCGCACAATGTTTCATCAGCCCCATTTGCTTCATACTAGTTCATTTAATCCATAACATTTATTATCTCTAATGCGTAATTTGCTTGTCAATCAAACTAGTTACACTATTCCATTTTAAGCAAAGCAGGCTTCCAATCCTCGCAGTAAGTAATTTTATTCACTCCCATGCTTCCACTTTTCTTGCCTTTTAATTTTACATTAAGTGAACAAAGTTGTCACAGATAAAATGCTAATAAGTTATCCGTAATATATTCAACGGATTGGCTTTCCAATAAACTTATTTCAAATAATACATGGCGGAAAATACTTATCTTCATGCACTTTACAAATCTAGTTATCCGTCTGGAGTAAATAACATAACTTTTATAATAACGCTTAAATTAGTGAAAATATACTAAATGGAAATTCTGCTATTTAAAATACATGTTAAGACAGATGAATAATAACGCAACACTTACTGGAATTAATTTATTCGAATAGTGAGTATTTTCAGAAGAAAATAATTATCGCATTTCATTACTGAATTTCAAGCAGCTCTTAGCTGTTACAGACAATGATGGAAGTGAAAAAATAATTTTTGCAAGTGAAAAAATAATTTTTGATGCAAATTATCTTATAAAACTAAATAACGTCACCGTTTTGAGGAATCATCTAAAATTACGAAAATTAACCGCTACTATTTCTATTTTGTAAAAACCAAGAATTCTATGGAATGAAAAGAAATAGTTTAAGAGTAGTGATTTAATTTATAATTAGTACTTTAATGATGAATGACGGTTATATTACAGTATTTTTATTAAATATCCCTGTCGACTCCTGGCATTTTAGTAGTACCACAAAATATACTCGCACTACAGTTATCATTCATCAGATCAATGATTCGTTATGTTGTATTAACTGATGAAAATTCAAACATATGAATTTGGTGTGTATTAAAAATAGAGAAGGAGAGGCAGGATGATGATGTACCAATTTACACAAAGAATCGACCTTAAGATTTTTTAATAAATAGGAGTAATATGTTTCGGTGGCATCCAAATCACTCCTGCTCTAAAACAGTAATAAATTCAAAACATATTATTTTTTCGATCCCTAAAACTGTAAGATTTAGGAGAAATAGTAAAACAAACTGTAGAATATTCCACACTATCCAATGCGAAAGGACTAGCGTTTTCAACTAGTAAATAGTCATCAGCTAGCTACATCAGCATGAACCGTTTAATGAGTTTTCATTAATATGCGAACTTGTTTATACTGTCTCCTAGAAGTTTTGATCTTAAACCCAATATACTTTTCCAGTAAAAATAATTCCAAAAAAAGATCAACAACGATGATTATTTACATTTTCATTATCACCTAAAGGTAACTGTTTATTAATTCCATCGAAAGATAACTATTTATTATCAACGTCTAAAGATAACTATTTATTATTCAAAACCGCTAGTTTTTGCCCATTGAATAGTGTAGCATATTTAAAAAAAGTGTTTAATATTCGTCCCATTAATCCCACTTAGTACCAACAACACCAATAGATTATAGTGTAAGATTTTTTTAAAATTATTGCAAATTTACATAGCGATAATTTTTCAAACTTTATCTATTTTTAGATCGCATTCTTTGTAAGGTGCGTTCACGGAGCGAATGTCGATCTGGAAAATGCCTTCCTCTGTGATAAATGCAGATCCATTTGAGACGTTTCATTTGAAAAATTGAGGCGTGCGCTAGGGAAAATATTGCCGAGGCATAAATCCATCGATTTTGTTCTACAAGAAGCTGTTTTTAAAAATCCAATAAATTCAAAAGTGCCCTTTTTGCCATTTATCCAAAATGCTGCGGAGAAAAATATGAGCCGTGTCGTTTTCCGTTTAATTAGAAGAGGAAGGGAAGACGTATGTTTTCCCCGAACGCCGAATCCAATAAATCGCTGGAATAGGCAAAGCATCAACGTGGCTGTGATTTGAGATCTTTTCTCCCGCATCGGTACGCTTTTAAACAACTTTCGACGTTTCCATCTTTACAATTTATACCCCGTACGCATTGAAACAAAAAATTGACGACCGAAAGGAAAGAAGAATGATTTCGTTTGGAGTGACATTTTTTCCGTATATCGCAACGGTTCTAAATGACAAAAGACAAAACGCGAATTACGAGCCTCATCAAGTGCTGCCTCGATTGGGGACATTTTTAAGACGTTTCTCAATCTGGATTTGACAGATTTAATTGGCGATTTTATTGAATCGGCCTCTTCGTTGAGATAAAAGTCGACACATTCGCTATACTGAGAAAAAATTAATTGTAATTGAAATACATTTTTTTCTAGCTTAAACCAAAATAAAAATTAAATTATCAGTACTACATTATATGCATCAAAATTTAATAAAATTTACTGGAGTCTGAGGTTTAAGAGACCTTGGAAGACCTCAGAGCGACTTTTTTAGTAATCCTGCTGTTACTATCACACATATATTCTTGATTTTTGTGTGTGTCTCGCATCAGTTTAAGATAAAAAATACAATTAGACTTATATAAAATTCATTTACAAAAATATCAATGAATAAACACTCCCTTGGTGTCCCGGCGGAAGGGCCCCGTTTGGTATATTATTATAACTAATATTGTAGTCTCTACACTGTCTTAACTATAATTGGAATAATATGAGCTAAGGACTATAGCGATGGCTATAGTCTATATGGCCCAGTTTGGTTAACAATGTCGATGAACCTAGGCTTGGTATGTAGGCTTAAATTTTAAGGACTTTACATCAATCTCACCATAAGTTAATAAATGAATAATCATACGATAGATATTGCATCGATTATAGTGCCAGATAACAATGAATAAAAATTATTAATGTTAATTCTTAACCCTTTACAAAACATTCACGATCGACACTGATACATCGGAGAGAAAAGTTGTGTCTCAAGCAATATTACATTCTTCACCTTCTTCCGTCATTGTGGTCCTTTTCCATACTTCTATCTTCAAATCCAAAATAATTATAATTAAAAAACATTTATATCCTCGAAATTTAATCAAGAAATTCTTGAATCAAGCTGATTCGTCATATTTCACGAAGTGAAGTCCAAAGATCATTAATAAAATAGTTTTCTCCATTTAGCTAATGAGCTCTCATTAAAACCCAAACTTCTATATACTGCCTCATAAACATTTTATTTTTAAATCCAAAATCCTTCTTAAAGCTAAAATAAATCATTGGTAATTAAATATGATTATAAATTAATTCTAGATCCATTAATAATTCCGAAAAATTAAAGAATAAAAATGATGTTGATATTTTGCAACAAAGATTGATTTTGCATTTTATGTGATAGTATTATGGCGATTTAATCCAAATCATTTCATCCATATGGATTCCTGATGACTGAAGTTCATATTTTAGGTTGTTACTTTAATTCCTCCTTCTACCTGATAAGCAAAGCGAGTAGTTCTTCAACATTACTTAAATCAGCCCTATTAATAGGATTCGACAACTCAAAATCACACATGACGAAAGTTCTTGGATTTAAATCCTGAATATGAGAGAAAGAGGACGAAATTTCTCGATAAAACCAATACTTTGCATATTTCGAATTGGAATGCACAGTACTTACGAACATTAATATTTGTGTTTCCAATATACATTCAAGTTAAAAATTTAAATTAGCTACAAAGGTATCAAACATATATTTTTAAAATTCTTACGAAATTACGTCTTAAATTTACTACTCATTGCATTGCTCTTCTATAAAGAGTATAAGGGTAGAGAAAAGGCTTAGAATCTGAGCATATAAGATCACTAAAGAGCTGTAAAGTATGAAAGAAAGTACGTTACGTGATACTTTTGAATTCAGCAGCTCTTTCTATATAAATACGACACATAGCCTAGGGTAAGCTGTAACCTTACACATACCTTAAAACATTCTTCTGCAAATTTGTATGTTGACTGAGTCTTCTTGCGCCCTCTAAAGAAATTACTGAAGCGAATTTGACATTAAAAATTGTGAACATTTCTTAATGATTATAATTCAGAGAGTATCCAAAATTATGAATGGCTGGAGTTTAATTAATGCGATGGTAATGATGAGTTAGGTATTTACGGGAAGACTTACAGGGCAAAAACTTTATCTGACTCCCCGCCATTCCGACATTAAATAGTGAATCGATTCTACTGCTTGAATTCAAGGAGAATAAAAGTAGAAGTAATCTAGACGTAGCTAAAATTTACGTCTTGATAACAGCCGGACTTATCACATGAAATGAGAACAAGAAACTTATCCACTAATATTAACTTCTCAATCCAATTGAAAATTGCTTTATATGGTTTCACTGGTAGAAAATTCGATAGCATTTTGAACGAAATATATTATGAAAATTCTTATATAATAATATGAGCTCTTAGTGAGGACATTATTCGATTTCGCAAATATACTCGTGAGCAGATCACAAAAAGCTAAGCATTGAAAAATAAGTTGTTAATAGTTAAAATATAAAGAACTTAAGATATAAAAAATTGAGAACTTAAATATAATTAAATCTCAAACAATGGTAGGGCAACATAATTACATAATTTAAAAATCTGATGTGGCCAGCACATGACTTTCTCCATATATAAGATGTAAATATTTATCTACGACAGTATTCTCGAACTCTATATTCCATCTAAACTTTTAAGATGAGTAATTAATTTATATATGATTATCTTTGACGTCACAAACATTATAAATAATGTTTTTCGGGACATGATCGATGAAAAACGATGAAATTGGCCTTTCGCCCATAGAGCCCAGTGCGCCCACAAAGTACATAATCAGCAACTTCCGGTTAATCAGTATTTCATAAATAACTCCTAAACAATCAGTTATACAAAAATATGTTTCAAACAAAAGTTATAGTAAATTACATTTTCTAAAACGTTTATAAATAATAGTATATACCTAAATATCATATTTATGGAGATATTTTGAAAACCGGAAATGAGATTTGAAGAATTAAGCTCAACTTCCGGTTTACGGATTAACTCCAAAAACTAATCAACTCTAACGACACCAACCAAAGTACTATATATGAAATTTAGTGTTGATACAACGAATGGTGTTCATGTTAGAGCGCCCACAAAGTACATAACAGCTACTTCCGGTTTATCGGTATTTCACGAATAACTCCTAATCAACCAGTGATACAAAAATATGTTAAATACAAATGTTATAGCAAATCTTATTATCTAAAATTTTTATATGGAATACAATATACCTATATATCATATTTATGGAGATATTTTGAAATCCGGAAATGAGCTTTGATGAATAAAGCTCGACTTCCGGTTAACAGATTTACTCCAAAAACTAATCAACTCTGACAGCACACACCACAGTACTATATATGAAATTTGGTATTGATACGACTAATAGTTTTCACGTTAGAGCGCCCACAAGCACACACACACATACAGACACACACACACATACACACAGACATCATTCCGAAAATAGTCAAAACGTGTTCTAGGGACCCCAAAACATGTATTTCCGTTGAAATCTCGAAGTCGATTTTTTTCATGAAAACAATACTTTCTCTATACTTCGTATATGGAGAAAGTAAAAAGTTCCATACAACTTAGGTTAACCAAAATAAAATAATTTATTTTCGTTACCAAGACTAATAAAATTGTTATAGATTCCCAATTTGACTCTCTGTATCAGTTTTTAAGTGAGAGGAAAACAATAACTTCACCAATGAAAAAGGTTTGCTCCAAGATAAATATAACATTAAATACACACATTAAGTAAGAAGTTTTTACAGTTTTGGAGCACGCTTTTACTATTTCGTACTTTTTAAGCATCGATGTGATTTATTTCTTTGGTTTTAGGGAAGTAAATCCCACGTTGCACCCATAATGTATAATAGAGGAATTGTCAACTTCCTTGAAGAATCAATTACATCCTATATATGTTTAATAATACTATAAATGATGCAATAATAATTACTGAATTTGAGTATTAATGCTATATCACAATTCCTGATGAGCATTTACTAAGTATCAGTAATCCATTAAACTTAAAATGGCTTCTAGAGAATTCATAATATTTTATTAATCAAAGTGATTAGTTTCCATGACGATCATAATTTTAGCAGAATTAGAATGAATTTATCTATTGAAGATAAATATGTTTACGTCAAATTATGCTTGTTGCGGATTAAATTCATTTAACCCCAAGAAAATTCATTAAATCTCAGACTAACTCTACAATTTCGAACCATCATTATTAAACATCATTTAACCCCGCTAAACATGTGCAATCCATTAGGATAATTAGACAAAACCGTTACTTCAAGTATCTCATACCTCATGTATAATTAACCGGTTTTCTGTAGAAACCTGTTTCTGCGATTTTAACGCCTGCACCGACATCATCCCAGAAATGGTAATACGGGGGATGAGACCCCGTTTTACCACTCATATCCAGAACCCACCAAACGCAAATTGTACAGATTGTTTGGTTTAGCGTAAGTGCTGCATTTCGGAATTGAATTCGTCAGCGGGAAAAAGGGTGCGAAACGGAAAACTCGGGACAAAAATTACGTGGAATGTTTTCCAAGTGCGGAAGGTTCGGACGTATAATTTAAGGATCCGCTTTTCCATACGAAGTAATTGCCTATACGTAGGACAGAGATTAAAAACGTTTCGAAATTGCCGGAGAAGTAATAAATGTGCATTAACGGGTAAAAGGGGTTTCCAAAAGGGGAGTTAGTTGATTAATGAGACTAGGGGAGAAATGCGATGGGGAGAGAATAGCATTTTTAGAAGTTTCCGACGGAAGGGGGTGAATAAGAATTTGAATTTTGAAAATTAAAAAGGAAAGAGGCAGTTAATGAAGATTTGATAAATGATAGTGACAAAGGAGGGACTTATTTGAATGAATGCTCGACGGGAGGACGAAACACGAGTTTTCTGTGTATATTACATCTCGAAAAGTAAGAGAGATTGAGCATTTACATAACTGAAAGTTTAAAAAAAATTCTCGACCGAAGTGACCAACTTTTACGAGGCAATAATTTACTCGGGTATCATTCTGACTTGGTAACATAAAAAGCATACCGTTTAGTCTTTTAGTAGGAAAAGGTAAATGATTTCAGTCACAACACCATACTCAAATAAATTCAATTAATTTTTTGCCGGTGACTTTACGCTGAGATAAAAAATTGTGGAAAAATATCAGAAATACTTAGAGCATTAATGCCTTATGTTAATTCAATTTTTTCTAAGTTAATATGGGTTCAAATTCGTCCTGTGTCTCGCAGTCATACGAAAATAGTATGATTTCAGACTGGCCCAGACTAATACTAAATTTGAGTCTCCAGGATACGTATGGCAATGATCTATAATCAACCCTGACATTATTCGAATTATTCTTAGAACAAACAATGAAGACAATTTAGTAATCGTAATCATAGATATCATCTGGATAAATTTGGGTGAAATGATGATCAGTTGACTAGCTTACATTTTTGAGCATTGAGCAGGATGCAATTGGATCGTTTACTGTGGATATACTTATACTGCGTTCTTTCCTATACAAATTATACAAAAATTCTATCCTACAACTAAAAATATATAGCGCCGTAATACCAAAAGCTAAAATAAAACTGAAGTAGTTAATAAAAGAAACATGATATGACATTCATTTACGACGTAAATATAAGGTAAACTATCAAGTATAGTTTCACAAAGTACTATTTGGATTAATTTCCTACATCAATTTCGTTATGACAATCCTCTATTAGACAGTTTTCCACTTATTTTCAGTCTCGACTGATGATTACCTCCACTCTCAACTCTAATCCGAAATAATATACCCGTTAGTGAACAATAGGGACCAGCTTGGAAATTGAACAAAATGGTTAAATATATCTCAAAATACGGTATATTTCGGTCCTTTGATTTGAGCTAAATAAAGAATATTTAACTAAACCATTGTGAATGATCGTCTGCATAAGACGAAATTCTAACCAAGTTACTTTTACATCTTCAACTAACAGTGATTATCCGTGACTTAAATCTGGAGTGATCTTTCACTTCAATCTGGTATTGTTTTCTTTTCTACTGTATTTACACTAAAATATTGAAACTGCCTTGCAGTTTCCTCTGAACCTGATCATACCTCACCATAAAGATGGAGTGAAATTTGACTTAGCATGAGGAATAAATCTTTAGCGAAACGTAGGCAAAGACATGAAGAGGGATTATCCACGTAAGCTTTATACATTTTCTTCAATCGGTAATTTAAATTTACCCTGATGGACTAAAGTAATGGCAAAAGGATGTGAAAAGAGTGCTTCTAGAATTTTACAATTACTCCATCTTATTATTCCCGAAGCCCACTTCAACGTCTAAAATTTATATTTAATTGTCATATCTACATAATTTTAAACCCCTGAGTGGACAACGTAATCTTTACAAACTTTCTTACTGAAGGTAAGCTAACTTGATGACAATTATTATTTTAATGAAACTACGATTGGTCTTAAAATCAAGAAATCGAAACAGGTAAATTATTTACAGTAAATTGTTCATTTAAAAAAAATATGAAAAACCTCATATTTCCATGAGGTCGTGTAATTTTTACTGTAGTTAAAATTAATTGGTCGTTAATTGGTTAATTACGTTTTCCTGATGTGGTACTTTTTCCCAAAGATTTCACCTCAGGATATTTTACGTACACACTTAAAGCTTTCCTTTCTATTTCTATTCGCCTATATATCATTAAGGAAGAATAAACTTTTCAAGAGTAGAAGCAGAATTAAATATAGTTGTCCTTTTATATAGGAGATAATCTAACATATCTCATTTTAGCTTCGTTCAATGAGACAGGTTACCGTAAACGAAAATTTTCCGTAAAAATCTTAATATCTTACGCTCTCATAATTATTTTACCGAAATAAATTCATTTGGCCATAAGGATATTAATTTTCATAGAATGTTTCTACCAAACGTATCTCAAAATGTCGATGAAATATTCTCGTATTTTATCAAAATGTGCGCAATTTCGAATCGCAAACGATATTCTACGACCAAAATAAGAGTTTTTATTCTTTTATCTTTCTTATAGTGCTTGATTCGACTTCATACGACTATTATTTATATTTTAATTTCGCAAGAAAATGAACCCTGCAACGAAAAAAATGAACTTTACGTGTATTTCTTATGAAAACGTTTCGTCCTCTCTGGGTTCGAACCGCGGACTTTATGTAATAAAACGTAGCCTATACTTTGGCGCGGGGTCGACGTTTAATAATGTAGAAAATTTCAAACTATTGCGACACTATTCCTATTTTGGGAATTATTTTCATCGCAGCTTTTCTTACGAATCAAAATGGAAAGTAGTTAACGTCATTCACATGAGTAGACGGATTACCCTAATCCAAGCCACGGAAAAAGGAAACACCGAAATCTCGTAATCACCTCAGAGAAAACACTTCAACTGAAGCGTACCTTTTTGCGACACGTAAATCCCTCTGCTCTCCTAAATTAACCGAGACAACGCAAAACACAAAAGTATCGATGGGAGAGAACGAGAGACGGCAGACGATTCCGAACGAAGTCGCAATTCTTCCCGATAAAAATCACCTTCCCCAATTGCTTCTCCAAAGTTCTCAAAACTAACACGTGTCACATTAGATTCGCAAACAAATTGCCCTAATAAAATACGGGGCCTCGATAGGTGGTTACCGGATTACCGCCTCTGAGAAGCTCATCTACATAGGCCCTTTCGAGTAATCCGTTCGACTCGATTGAATCGCTTTCCCTCCGAATGGGAAGCTCATTTCTTTCCGCCGACTTTGGTGAACGATGAAGACTCGGGGACTAAAAAGCTCTTCGCGGTGGAGGAATTCCGCCGAAAGGGGAAAACAATTTAGTGGAGGAGCGAATACACCCTGTTGCTGGGTTGAAAAGAGGCGTGATAATGTAGAAATCTACCGGTTTTCGGCGCAGGAGATCCAGCGGCGGAAAATTCTGTCTCCCGTTTCGCCGTGCCTTTAATCAATCACTCCAAATAGCGGAGAAACGTACGCGAACTGACAGCCAATTTTCGCTGGATTTACTCTTCTCCGGGGACGCCGTTCCTTTCCCCGCTTCTCAAAAGGCATTCGTCCCACATCAAAGACGTGGCGTCGGAGGAAAATACGGGGAATCAAGTGGCGAGAGCTGTTGAGTCGCTCGTCTTTCCGAACCCACGGCTGGAAATTAAAAACGGGATCGAAGGTAATCCTTTTACGCCCTCCTGAAAAACGCGACCCTTATTCCCTGCGACCTTCTCCGTGCGTCTTCGGGAAAAATCCGTTGGGAAGTTGCGAATTCAGATAGACTCGCTATCGCTTGTGCCGAGTCAAAAATACTGCTTCGGGTACAAAGGTTGCCATATGGAGAAAGTACGGAAATAAAGAGATCGTGTGAAATTTTCTTCGAAGGAAGTTGTCTTAAGAGACGTACCACCAGAATTTTTTGAACGTTGTAATTCCGTTTGTATCCAGTCGGGATAAGTTCTCTCTGAATCATGCAAACATTTCAGCCATGATTTATGACGCATAGCAAACTTCAGAGAAGGAATATAAACGTCAAATTTTCCTTTGATTACAATCCTGGTTTGTGGAATGACATGCAATCGCAGCACATCTACTAGTGAAAATATGCATTAAACTACTGACGGAGGCCGTCGAAAATGACAGCTGGATAGAGTACTGCATTTTTACTTGATACCATTATGTTACCAATGTTCGTTAATTCACTGAGCCCTTAGGATTACGATAAATGCTACATTCAACTCGACACCTTCGCGTACCTTTTATCAAATAGTTCATGGACACTCGTGTCTAATAGCGATGATAGCAATTAATTCAGTAGAGTGGAGATCATATCAACTGCGATGAGGAATATTTCCTAACCAGTCCCACAAAAGTGCATACACTAGTAAACTATAAAAATACAATTGTACAATAAATTGCAAACGGCGGTAGCTGGCAATAGCTGAAGAAGAGAACGACGAACTTCAAGTAATTCCCAATTGTGAATTTAAAAGGTGGGTTAATCTCAATCCTATAGAATCGACTCAGAAAACGAGGAAAGTGTACTCTACGAATGATTAACTTAAATAAAAGACGGACTTACCAAAAGAAGAGGTCCGAGGCAAACTTCCAGTTGATCATTCCTCTTAGAGATGATGTTCGTGAATCTGAAATTATCAGATAAATGTATTATAATACCGATTTTATTCAAAACATGAAGTAAAAATCGGTAATTTTACATCAATGAGTTTCATTTTACTTGAGTAATCACATACCGGGGGTGGAAGAATCCATAAATAGCAATTTATATGTCATATGTATATGTATGTATTTAGATGAACAGTATATGAATATGTAGAAAAACTGACTAGATGTAGAAAAACTGCCACCTGGCTTACAGCCTACTTGTAGTTTATGAAATAATAATAATTATAAAAGAATTTAAATCCAAATATTCACCATTATAAATCTTAAATAAATATATGTAGCCGTGAAGTCCTATCAGGAGCCCTAAAAAATCATGCGTGGTAAGTATTTAAACTTAAAGATTAAAATTTGAATTTAAAGAGGAGGTTATTTAAAATTCATACCGACTTAGCTAATTCAGAGTGTTGTTTTTAAATACATATATGTATTGCATGTTAATATTTTTGTACTTATTTATATTTTATTAATTTTTATTTACACATGCTTATGTTGTATTTAGCTGGGTTTATTGTATGTATGCATAGTAATATGTTCATTTTTTCAAATTAATTCTTATATATGTTAACGTCGCCACCAGTCCTTGCGACTAACTGTGGCGGTTTTGCACAATAAATAAACATGAATCGGTTAATACAAGTTATTACTGTAATTTAATTTTATAAATGCTAAGCTGAAAAAAATGAACTTTGTATTGTAAATTGTAGAGGCTATAGACTATTTAGTAATTGTAAATACCGTATTTTAAACACTGTCGTAATCTAGTGTAACATTGTTCTTTTGTGTTAAATTTCGAGTAAGATCCTGTCCTAGTGACTGCGATATGGCGAAATAAAATAAATAGATGAATTTCGATACGGTCCAGTAAGTTACGCCAAACTAACTCTCATGAAATACCCAATTGAACTCATTTTACCTTTCGGAAGCCGGTAAGGAAAGAAATTAACATCAAACGTACACTTCCGAGAAACCAGCATTCACCTTTTCCTGGGAAAGCACTCATACGCCCCGGAGAGAATACCCGGCTTCGATAGCCGAGACTAAAAACGCAATAAATACGGGAGTGAAAAACGATATTTCTTGCGCCAAACGGCGGCGGATAATGAATCCGGGAACGGCAAAGACATCTCATAGAGAAATTTCCCGCTGTTTTCCTCTCTGACCTCCCACGGATTAACGCCGAAGAGCAATAGAACCAAGATGGTATCTCACTCAGCCGGGAACGTCCCAGCGAATTACTCAGTCATTTTTCATCCCTTTTAAACAAAATAGCGGCGTTCGGCGAGAGTCCCGAGCGGGAAATGGGACAAGGGTTGCCGAGGGTGAGTGATAGCAGATGGAGGGGCCGCGGGCGGAGTCAACTCCGCGTTCATTGTTTCCCAGAAGCCATCGGGAGTGGAGGCGGCTGAACAATGGGATGCAAGGTGGTGTCACGCGGCCAGACTTCCACTTAATCACGCAAGAAAACATTTGCACTCTGCCTTTATTTATTTCGATGCCCTTATATCCGCGAGGTTAGATCGAGATGGTTGCCTCGGCTGTCTCAAGAAACATGTTGAAGATGAATCTCGCAGAGGCCGCTGTGATGAGAGTGTGATGACGGTTCTCATGGTTTAATTCCGGCCGAAAACATTTCTCTCGGAGGAGAGAGCCTTTGACAGTAAAAGTTATCTCCGCAAGGTGCTCAAAAAATACCTTTTCCGATCATGATAGGGGACTTTTGTTTCCGCTAGCTAAAGTTTAGACAGCTACATAACATTCCAGATAGTCACAAGTCAGGTAGTAAGAAATTTCTAGAAAGGGATCGTGGGCACAAAGGATTGAAGGTGATGCTAAACTACCATGGATTTTAGAGACAAATTTTATAATAATAATATTTATAAAATAACAATGGCCGCTACGTTAGCCGAGAAAGCATATCAGGAATCCTGAAAGATCTTACGTCATAAGAAATTTAGAGGTTTACAATTTCCAATAGCCGTCTTTGTTGGCGTTCCTCGTCTCATTCACCGGTATTCTGAGAAAACAAGAAGGGACACCGCACTTTTCTTGGAATACCGGTGAATGAGACGAGGAACACCAACAAAGACGGCTATTCGAGATAAAAGTAATTAAGTCATATTGAGAATTTAGTGGTTGTAGATTTTTTTGTGAATTGTACCACTTTGAATTATGAATTGGCGTCGTCTGCACACTATTTAAATAAACGGAAGTGTTGGTTCATTGATGTTCTGAAGTTTTATATGTAGATGTTTATAAAATGGTTTGTATTAGATGTAAAATAAGTTAGCGGCACCATCTTACCTGGTGTGTAACGGTGGTACAGTCTAATAAATAAATAAATTTTGCTTTAATTATTCGTTGGTCATTCGCAAGTTTTATATATGAATCAGAGCCTTCACATTGTTTCACTTCCCCAAGAAACAGTCAACTTCTATCAGTAATCTAAATTTTTTCTCCAAAAACATGGTGTTTTTACGCATCCTCAACAACCTGGCTTTGCCGTCTGGGGAATTATGGCCCCTTTGACTACAATATTACTCAATCCTTTCGTATTTTTCTCTTCAGACAGGTAGGTCTTTTCGTTCGTTCATCTTCCTATTATACGTTCACATACGACTTCTCTACTCAAATTCTAATATAACAAAAATCTAAGATTTCAATTTTAAAACATTAATGTTTATCGCACAAGATTGTTTCTTTTTTCATTTTTGCCACTACTTAATACTACTAAATCCCAATATTTCTTGATATGATGACGATAACCTAACTTTTGGATTTTCAGAACATATTTTTCTGGAATATATACACTTCTTATCTTATAGCAATTTTTTTACAGAGCAAGATAATTCATAACATTATTTGGGTTATTAACGCTACGGTTTTACTTCGGCTTTACTGATTATATATAATTATTCAAAATTAACAACCGGAAAGGGATTTTTTCGCGATTTATTAATTTTGACACTTAATTCTAATAATCTACTTGTTGAATAGTCATAGAGGAAATATTATAAGGAATTTTCCGCAATATTATTCACCATCTTATTAACTTGGGTCTCTAAAAATGTAAGCAGAACATTGAATTGATGTACTCTAGTATAGATCCAATAGACATAGACGTGCTTAATATTTGTGAATTAACTCATACTACTTATTGACATATTAATGTAATTTATTGCACAGTGTATTAAACGAGTCTAAAGTAAGATGTAATGACGGGAAGTGAAGGTAACTTTGGCAAAGTTAGGGCATACAACTAGCCACATTTTTTATGCATCCTTTAGCATTAGGAATTCTAATAGTTTTCTAGAACATTCACAGAATAGTGAGTATTCTATTCCATAGTTAGAGCCGAAATGCACTTCAAAACAAACACCGCTCTTGGTGTTGCTGCAAAAATAAATTGAATAAATATATCAAGTTTATACACTCTCAAGTTCGGCACCAAGAAAGGAAGGTATCAGTTTTACTAAATAACGTACAACATAATTTGCGTGTATCCGAATTTTCCTAATTTAATTTAATAATCATAATCAAAATTTCCCTGTCCCGTCGCTGTTGCCACTGAAAATTGGATTAAGTCCTTAGCTCTACAGAATTTGTCAGAAGGCCAAAATTAATATTTTTTTAGGGTTTCCCACGGATAATTTTGCGTCAAACGACGACCGAGACATTTCTTAAGGGAAGCAATTTAAAAAAAATAGAAAAATTATGACAATTACGGCTTCCAAAGGAAAAATGTAAGGTGAAGTTCCATTTCGCCGAATTGTTGGTTGCTTTGCGGGTTGTTTATACTCAAAATTTGTTGATCATTCCCAGGTGTCGTAAAACCATAGATTGCGTCGAAAAAAAAATTAAAATTTCAAAAACGTAAAACAGAGATATAAAATAATCGTTGATACTTAATAAAATGTCAATATTTACAATACCTCAGTCTCTATAGGCGTCTGTTTCTCATTTCCGCCTGTATTTTCGCAAATTTTTAAACTTTAGGGCTCGGGCGGCAGTGGTTAATATTATCCGATTTCGGAAAAAATTCGCACGCGAGATCCTCTTATTGGTACACAACTTTCCCGCATAGAGCAAATTTGATCTGAAAAAAAACGTTTTTCGGCCCATTAGATGGAAGAAGAGACTTACAGACTCAATCTCGCCCAATTAAAGACGATTTATTATTACTATTATTACATCCACTGATATAAATCAACATCCACGAATATAAATCCTTCCCCATGGTTAGTCCTCCATTACATAACCATGCATAATAAAGATATTGTACTATAATTATTAATTATGTTAAAGTAAACGAACAGATTGATAGCAACTTCAAATACCTACAAACATAACAAGCAATCCAAACCTTGCGGAAATACAGAATATATATTTTTTTAATCTTCCCTCGATTAAAATTTCATTAATGATAATATATAAAGAAATATATTCTACAGAGAAATGAGTGAACATTGGCAGCAATGAATTAATAAGGACTCGAATCAAAATTATTATGGCCATTTGTTGCTAAAGATAGTGAAAGAAAGAATAAAATAAGAAAAAAATAATGTGCTATTGAAATTAAGGAATATTTTATGCACTTTATTAGCTACAATACGTTACCGATGGAGATCCAAGAGCTAAACTGAAAAATTATTTTAAGAAGATTGGAGTATCGAAAACAAAATTTTCCCTCGATCTCCTTGAGCAAAACGCGAAATAAATTGTATATAATTCAGTTTCTTCTGCCATTTAACAACCGATTATAATGGCTTCTACATTTTGGATGCCAAATTGCCGAGTGCGTAATGTTTTCATTCTGGTGAAAAAATACTCTCACCAAGATATAATAATCGATAACTGAAAAATAAACACCGTGGAACTATTTCAAATCCAAAGGAATGCTCTTTAAACGGAAGAAGTATGTTCACCGTGGTTTAACGTCAAACATAGAAACCAAATTACAAAATGGGAAATCATGACCGGATAAGGGTTAAGGCTACACCAAACATAACCACCGAACTGGAGTAAATATTTTCGGTGAGATCATCAAGCTGGTAACAAATCGTCCCGAAAGCCCTAATAGATGCAGAGCAGTCGAAATGTGTGCGCGGGAAGTGTCATCGGAGGGTGGATCGGAAACCCTATCTTCCTTTCCCAAATCTCTCCACTTCCTCTTCCCTTCTCCCTATCTTCTTTTCTTCTATCTCTAGCTCCGCATTATCTCTAACTCACTCTCCAAGTTTAGCCATTAAACGGCAATTAGCGTCGTTAATTTCCAAATCCGTCAACGTCATCCAGAGCAACCCGGAAATTAATTGGAAGGTTATCTTTGTCGTGAGGGGATGGAGAGAGGCAATCAAAGGATTGTCTGGAGAAAGGGTAACTTCATAAATTATCCTTAAGGGTCCGCCGAAGAATTAACAAATACGCTCTCTCGGCCTTTGTCGTTTATGTGTATTGGAGACGGCTTATTTCCTTATGTTAACATTCCCGCAAGTAAATGTAAGCGAGCAAACAAGATCAAAAATATGACTAGATTGGAATACCACTGCGATTGATTTCATAGAATTAGCCGAGTTTGCTTAAATAACCTTGTTAATGAACAGAAACCAGAGAGGCATACCTCAAACACAAACACTAAAACACCCCTTCTTTGCCTTCAGAATAACATTCCTACCCAGATATTTTGGCATAATAATCTTCTAATACTTTACTTCGTAGACTCTTCCATTAACAAATATTTTCTGATAGTTGGTCTCCCAGAATAGCGTCCGAAGATTTCTTTGCTGCTTAAAAATACGTTGAGGTTACCGGAATTCGTGCATCGATGGTACAGTCCTGGCCAAAATTAACGCAGCACCGGCCGTAAGGATCGCTAGGGAGGTGCTGCGTTAATTTTGGCCAGGAGTGTACATTACTCATCCAAGTATTTCTAAATTCCTTTATTTCATCATTGATTTTTTTCCTCCTGTCTTTACCCCCGAATTTATTTAGACCCCTCACCTTTCGATAAAATTACATCTACCTCCCTGTATATTTCCAATCTATTACTGTTTCGTTTAATTCCTTGTGACATATTCATGGTTCATACGTTACTTACACAGATTAGGTCACTCGTGACGATATCTCATAAAATGTAAGCTACATACAAAACTAGAGATGATGGACATGTGATTCGGACAACGAGATAGGGAGCGTTGGGAGAATCACTCATGAGTGATGCTCAAATTCCAATTTAGTTACTAATATTCTCCTACGCTCGTTGCAAGACGTTAACCAGTAACTTCAGAACTCTGCGGAATACACTGGAGACTACGCCCTCTGTAGAAACAAAATTGAATTTCATTGAAACAATTTGAGTTTATACTATTCGTGAAAGCTTTATTGATGAAAATTTTCAGAATTATTTACAGAACACAAAATTGAACTTGTCTTTCCATCTTTCATCCTCTGTATCAGCGCTAGTTTTATCGCCTAAATTTTCCACAGAGACGCTATCCTTTTTTTACATATTTATTATCTGAGCGAAAGAACTGAATCAAAACTAGAACCATCTGAATTTTTCTAAATTCCTCGGAGCAAATTTCCAAATTAATATTCCGGTTGAATGTTCCACATGCATTTTAATAGTTTTCATGAGAAAGATTTAATATTTTTAAATATCAAAAGAACGATAATATTAACGTATATCGATATAATACATGAAAATAATATAATCTAGAAAAAATTTCAAATTTCAAGGCTAAATAATCCCAACCTAAAATTAGATGACTGGGATGTCAAGATGCTAATAACTTAATTTTATTTTTGGCAGAACACCATCTAATTTCAATCACTGACTTATAGGGTGCCCGAAGAAAGTTCGATTTAAGAATTCGCTTTAGATACCAGGATGATTTTTTAAATAATTTATATTCGATTATAGCTTTAAGGCTAAATTCGAGGCAATGGCATGATACTGATACTGTTTAATCATCTGAGTTAAATAACATATCTAACAATGTAGCAATTGATAACGATAATTCATAACTAACCCATATTCCCTATGACAATAAGATATATTCAAAGATTTAAAGAAAAGAAATTAAAACTAAAAACGAGTTGGAATTGTCTAAGGTGAGATATTAAAGGTGTTTTAATTAAAATAAACATCTAGGAATGGTTAAGTTTGTTCAGAAAGGTTTCTGTGATTATTATAATACAATCTCTATATTTGTTATCCAATTTCTGCCATTTATGTTAATTATAACATTTTATTGTAATTTTTTTAGTTTCAAACATTGCGCAAATTGATTTATAATTTTATATAATGTTTTTAATAATGCTCTGCGTTGATAACTATTTCTTAAACATTAATTAACTGTTCCCTAATAGTGTTATGAAAAAAAAATACATTTTATTTAAGATAAGTAAAAAGTAGCATTCCAAAAGTTGTAATACACTTAATATACTTAATAATAATAATATACTTAACATACCATACTTAATAATAATACCGTCTAAGATAATAAGATACAATATGGCCTTGAATTTCAATTTTTTAATCTACGCTTTATAAAAAAATTGTATCGTTTTTATGTATTTTATAATGTGTTCTCCCTTTACTAATGTCGTACACTTAGAATAAAATTAGAAAAAAGAAAATAAAAACATCATCGGCTAATGAAAAGAATTTTTTGAGATAGGAAATGTTTGAAGATTTCGACCAGTGCAAAACCGCCATCCTTCCATACGGCAGGTGATTGCGAAGGAGGTTCGTGGATAAGTCACAAAACAACAAAAAACTTCTCGCTTCGAAGCTGAGCCCGACCTTGATCCTGCCCCGATATCACGGAAACACGCCGCCGCAATAATTCCGCGTCATCATTAAAATAATTAATCCCCGAATATTTCCGCGCGCTGATCAAAAATCCTTCCGACCAGCATCTGAGAAACCGCTCATCGTGGGAACATTACCCCTTTCTACCCGGGGTCAGCGTTAATTGCGCTCACGAGAGAGGGGACTTCTTAATCACCCCCACGATAAATGAGCAGCGCGGCATCATCTTCGATATAATTCTTAGGAACCCCTTTTGGATTTAGATAAGAAGAATGAGGCGGGGTGAGCGGGTCTGAGAGGTGACGTCAAAGAAGACGAGGGTCGTAGGGGTTTCCTTCAAATCCATACACCCCTCCCACTCCGTTCAACAAGTCGGGTGGGTCCGGGAGTGTGAGGTGGTATAGTCGGAGGATGGGGACTTTGGCACCCCTTTATCCCCCCACCGATTCCGCATACACCTCCTCCCCGGCTCCCCATTGCAGTCATTTATCATCAGCCGTCATTCCCCTCCACGCTTGCCGACAGAGCGCCATGCTCGCCTCATTTGGGGACAAGCAGGGCCGCCATCCGTCACTGTCGTCGATGAGATGGAGTTGTTTGTGTGTCCGCGTTAACACCGCTCTGAGGTCGACAGCGGCAGCGGGAGGCTACGAGAATATGGCGGCGAAGGCATGATGGGAAGGCTTTTCGTGTCCGCTCGACGAATTCGAGGTCTCCGTGGATGGCTTGGCGTTTCTTCTCGGATCACGCGATTAATAATGCGGCGGGAGTTGGACGGAAGGAAGCCTATGGGAGGATTATGATCGTCGTTGTCCGGTACAACCGATGCGTCGTTATGCACCCACGACCCGAGGCAAATTGATTTCCGGCACGTTATGCAGGAATTCTACCCTCCATCTTCCCGCTGATTTTGGCCAAATTTTTAATGATAATTTCGAAATTTTGATCCTAATTTGCGCAAAGCTATAAGCTCGAGAGCAAAGACCGGTTTGAGTTTCCTAAATCATAAATGAGTCATTTTTAGAATATTCAGTAACTCGCTAATGACCTTCATGACATTAAAAATGAGAAAAATTAAATATTCCTCGCATAACGCTACAGTGGCAATTTATTTATTTATAGAATAGAAAATTCGAAATAGGCAGTAAAATCTTTTCTAATGTTTTCGTGAGAAATTTTCGATAGAGCTGGAAAATGAATTTGGTAAATATTTTGTAGATATTTCCAATTTTTCCATTTCTCTTATTACTTTTTTGTCAGAGAAATAAAACCCTAACTAATTAGACATTGTGTGCTAACATAGACAAATCAAGAGAAAATTGTAAAAAAATACCCACTTTGTTCGAATCTCAGGCAAATTTTACCATTAGTTAGGTGGCAGCACCACACATACCAAAAATCACCAGAAAGTGAACAAATACTTATGGTTTACGATTAAATTAATAATTTTTCTGAATTGATTTCAATAGATTGTCTCCTATTTTTTTCTGCTACTGCCTCTTAATTACTTACTGTACTTAAACGCATAGAGTAATCGAACGAGACCAAAATTCCTTTCTCTGTATGGATGTGTTTTTTAGCCTTAAATCATATGGAATATGCTTGAACTACTGATAAGAAAATATGTATTACACCGATGCTTGTTTGTTAAATTGATACTTCCCTACAGACAGTAATTATGTATCTGTATTTTATCTTCCGAAAATCCATAAATAATTTAAGATCATTACGTGTATAAATAACCTTCCTTCTAGAGAAGAAGCTAAATTTCTGCTCCACCTTTTCCTTGCTATGTGCAATTCTATTTTTGTATGCCCGAAACAAAGTTGGGGAAACATACAGCATGTAATGAACCTGATAACGCTGACTAATAATCACACAGACTCGTTTAAGAGAACAAATGAAGAAGTGTAGAGAGAAGAAAAGGTTTTGAGATTTCCATTTCCAAAGATATTAATGATCTAATACAAAGAGGTAATGGGATGCGAAAGAAAGTAAATGATGGTAGGAAGAAAAATACAGGGAAAGACTATGACAAAACTCGAATGGTATTTGGAATAGCTTTACGATTTGATATTAATCCTTGACTTTGAAAATGGAAGTCAGTGTTCAAACACATTCTTCTCAAGTAAATTAATTCATTTTCCTGCCACTCAGACAGGATTGCAAAGCTATCGTGTATATTTGAGTTTCTCGCGCATTATTACAGAATCAAGTCAAGCGATCGAAGGTGATAGATCCATGGGGATAAGGTTGTCATCAAATACTGTACGCATAATTTATTATTCATTGCACTCAGTAGCGATGAATGGGCAGTAAATTCAAAATTATCCAGGTGTTCCACCCTTGGTTAATAAAGGGGCACCACAGAAAAAAAATCTAAATTTACCGCAACATTTTTATAACCTAGTCAAATATGTTTTCGTCAATTATTTATCGCGTTGTATGCATATCAAAGGAATTTAAATGGAGTTAAACTTCAGAGTATATAAGAAATAAAGAACGGCCAACTGAAGTCGTCGATAGAGCAATTAAAACAAGTAAATCTGCACGGTTTATCTTCAATCAAATATCACCTATCACCATTAACTAATCGCTAAGTCGAATGTTCAAATCAAAAGCGAAAAGATGAAGCAAGAGAGTTCTAGGAGTAGCTCTTATTCAGTCTTACTTGATTTTAAAATAATTCAATATTCATTACCATTTATATATATTATTGAATAATAAATTTAGCTCACGAAAAAATCATACCTGACATGAAAGTCTGAGTCATAGATAAAGAAACATCGGTCGAACTTTACTTAAATTCATTTCCGTTTAAAAATACTCCTACGAAGTTTTCCTACATTTATCTACTGAAAGCGTTTCTTGGAAACCTATTCTTCTACAATATGCAACTGATCAGGAACAGGAAAGCAAAGACTTCATGTGATAGCTTAGGTTCCTGGTGATAAGAGAAGGATGTAGTTCTTAGCTCTAGTTGCGAACTGATTCAATTGGTAAACTAAGGTTATTAAACGTAATGCATGCCCTTTTCAAGGCAATCAGGCTTTGCAAATAAGCATTGAAAAAGAAAAAAAATCCATTTAGAGGGAAAATATCCACAGATAAGAGGAATAAAAAACGAAACCAAATACAACACAGTGAGCTCGTAGTTACACTAAAACATGCGGAAATATATATATTCCTCAAAGAAGAAGCATTTAAA
Organism: Sympetrum striolatum; assembly: GCA_947579665.1. Lineage (NCBI taxonomy): Eukaryota > Metazoa > Arthropoda > Insecta > Odonata > Libellulidae > Sympetrum > Sympetrum striolatum. The sequence goes on from OX388352.1 coordinate 61,925,675, forward strand.
TACAGAATTATTACTGCCCAAACAAAGGCAGTAAAAATTATCTCTTGTTAGAGGGAAAAATAATTAAGTAATAATCATTCGTATCTAAATAGCCGCTGTGAAAAATCAAATTGTATGGAATTAGCTTAGCCCAAAATTTATCCCAAAAATTTATAAATCGGTGCACGTAGCACGTTGCGATACTGGAGCTTTAATTTATGCACATAATTGCCTTGCTCGCCCTCGCAAAGATAAGTAGTATTCCACAGAATCAATTCGATGAAGTTAATTCAGCTTCACTAGCCTCACATAGAAGAATATGATTATTTTCATACAATAATAGAAAATTAGAGGTGTTATTAATGAACCGATATCTAACTTATTGAAATCCCCCTTCAGTTACAATGTAGATGAAACAAGTCTGATTCTATACAAAGCAAACTGAAGCCTTCGAAATCTATAAGACCAGGCGTAACGTGAAAACCCACATTATTTTAGAAATGACTAGCTAACTCAGGCATGCTTCGCTGCGGCTCAGTGAGATATGAAATACAATACGAAAGAAATGAATTTGATTGAATGCAACAATCAAAAATTAAAGTAACTCAAACGTTGATTTTTGAAAACAGATCATTTTTTTTTCATTTTCATTCAGAACTTCCAAAACAAATGAATTGAACTAAACATTCGGTGTCAAATTAACTCACATTTCGTTTTTCGAAAATTGATAATTTAAATCGCTTCCAATGCTTGATTATGCACATCAATATGAACGAAATCAACAACTTTTCTCATCTTCTTAACTTTAAATAGGCCAAAATGCAGGAACTAGGATTCAACAATGGCATTTGTAGTCAGGGAGACTGGTTGTTTACACCCTCAAAATTTTACAAAAATTTCGTGTATTTCCAGTAAAATCTAGAAAGTTGTTTTCGGAAACAATAATACACGACAAAAATAAGATTTTTTATTTATTTCCCTTCTTTTGGTGCTTGTTTCAACTTCGTATGGCCATTATCTTTACTTTAATCTTGCAAAAAAAGCCTGCAACGGCAAAAATTTACTTTATGTGCATTTCTTATCGAAATGCTTTGACTAGTCTGGGATCGAACCAAGGAAGAAATTAGGCTCCCGGATAGTCATGTGGACAGCGCGTTTGCCTTTGGTGAAAGTGGTCCCGGGTTCGATTCCCGGTGGGAGCCAATGTGCGAAATGACCTAAGCTGTCGAAGCACTTTTAACAATACTACTAGGAAGAAATTTCAAAATTTTTTACAATAGAAACCCTTTTGTATTTAAATTCATCGTTTTGTTTGAATTTCAAGTCAATCGGCTGAGTATTTTTCGAGTTTTGCGACCACAAACATACGGAGGCTGAATTTTTATATATAAGATAGGAAAATAAGTACTATTCCACAAATTAATATGTTTGATTAAGTTTTGACGATAGCTAAATAAGTCGTGGAAAGTTATTCGAAGAAATTCTCCATTTTTGACGTTTATAATTAAGCTTTTAATTAATATGCCCGGGAAGAAAATAATAGCCACATAAATATTTACCAAAGTGATTGGTGTTTCCAATAATCCCATCGTCGTATCTAACGATCATAATATTAGACACAATAGTTGACATATACTAATAGATCATTATTTTTTATGGTAATAAATACTATAAATAAAAAGAACCGAGTTACTAACTGAAAAAGAGACATGATAGATCGTCCTGTCCTTGAATCCCCACCATCTGATTCAATCCTCCATTGAAACTCAAGAAAGTTTATAATTTCGCAAATGACTAATGCGCCTCGTCAAGCTGTTTTATAAACAATGGAACATTTTATCCTTAGAACTTGACAAATGTCTAACTTTCAAAGCAGATGACTCAGAGGCTCTTCTCAAAGGAAAATATGTTTGGAATCTTTGGACGAGCATCCGACTTAAACGAGTAGCGATGACATGCGAAGTGATGACATCTTGAAGAAAATTTCCTGTGTGACTCACGCACGTTGGATGCTACACATTCTGCCTTCGACGAAAGAGCGAGGATTGGCCATTACCGAGGGAAAGATTGCCTCTCTATACGCCTTGTGATGACAGAGTAACGACTGTATGGCGAAAATTAAGGCGAAGAATACCCTCGAGGAAATACAGGTGGATCTATTTGAAGAATGCTATTCGAAAGAGGTCAATCAATGAAGCCATTTTAGTGCGATGTATACCTTACTCATTTCTTTGAAGCACAGAACACGAAGAACTTGCATGTCTTATGGACTTAGTTATGGACCCTGTGATTTTTATCGAAAAGAGTTTTAAGTTTTACCGAATGTATCTTCGAAATAGACTGCGGACAGCTTTACGTAGATTGTCTTCAGAGGATAATTAATTGAAACATTGTGACTAGAGTAACAGTCTGAGTATTTATGAGTAGTTTCCGTTGTAGCTAACTCCGCCAACTGATGACTATTTTTGGGAACATCCCAGGATTAATACAAGCAACGAACGGAATTTAACATAAGGTATTTATTCGATCAAAAAGATGTATTTTGATGACGATTTTCATAAGTTTCCCTTGGTTATAGGAGGTTACCCTCTATATAATAACATGACAAATTTCAATAATAAAAGCGAGCATAATCTCTTAATATGTTTACGGAATTAATATGACTGAAATAGCGATAATACGTGATTATTATGCGTGAGCGCCTTTGGGGCAGTAACGGCCATTGAAATCGGGAGATAGATTATTTTACTAACGCATCGAATAAATTTTTGCACATACGCGATAAATGAAAGCCAAATTTCTTCGTCTTCCACGTATAGCAGGGATCCTAACCTAATGGGCAGAAAACGTCTAGAAACACGCTGAGAAGAAAGCCCATGGACAAGCAAGAGGAGGCGACGGTGGTGCCATCTATCCCGGTCTAGCCATCGGGTGCAGGCGGCACACCGAGGCACCCTCCGCCGACTGAAAGAACGTAACAAACATTTCCTTTCATTTCACCGACGACTCCGTGGAATGGCGGTATGTGTGCGCGGATCGAAACAGATGACTTCCAGAGGCATGAGGAATAAAGAGGCCCCCAGGCCACACCTACACGTGTTGTATGGAGCCTCCTCCTTCCCCTTATCCCCATCGCTATCTGCCGTCGACTCATCCATCTCCATCCGACAGCAACTTCACTCACGCATTCATCATCGTTCCTCGACACGGATGGCCCAGCAAACGATACTCGTCTCTCCTTTTACGAGCCTTACATATCTGCCTTTTTCTTACTCCGCTTCCCGTTGCTGCCGGGAAATTCGCGAAGGCCCCGCTTTGGAGTATTTTTCGTGAGATACGTTCCCCGAAAGAGTGGCGCAGGTTGATTTTCGCTTGTTTTCTTCGGCTGTTGGCTTTTTCGAGGGCTAGAGCGATGGTTCAACGAATGATAAGTGATGCTGAGGAAAGATGCGGTGGCGATTCCGCCTCGATGATAAGGGAAAAGTAATGGTTGGACCCTCTCGGCATTGGGCCCTTGTGGGAGGCGGGAAAGTTCTGCTAGGATTTTATATATCGCGTAAGTTTATAAATGGTGTGAGATACGGTCGCGAAGCAACCAGCCTCCAGATTTTGAAGAGAAAGCAAAAGTTGGTACTCATGTAATCCCAACTTCATCTGCATTATATCTATCGTATATCGTAAAAAAAATAAGAGAAAGTATTTACCTTAAACGTCACAGAATCAGGCCAGGTGTTGTGGTAATCCATAATGAAAAGAATCTAAGATGGAATTGTACTTTTACCACAAATTTTTATTTTTACAAAAAAAACAGTTTCACGGCCGGTTTCGTAAGATTTGTCGTCATTTTCTGGTATTCAGACCTTCTGGTCCAGAAGATGGCGATTAATTGTACGAAACCGGTCGTTTAACTGTGTTTAGTAAAAATAAAAATTTGTGGTAAAAGTACAATTCCATCTTAGATTCTTTCCGAGAGAATTAACGCTTTAACTCTTTAAATGCACGTCTTCAGAAGTAATCGTGTTTTGGTGATATTGCATGAATTCGGAAATGTATGAGTAAGAGTTTAAAATTTAATGCTATTTCACTATTAAAAGAGAAAACAACTTATTGTAGGCAGAAAAATTGCACTCCAAGGATGAGAAAAGGTCATTGCAAAGTCGTTGCAAACATTGCAAGTCGTTATTTTTCAACTCTGTTTATCCTTTGGTAAAATACAGTGAGTTGAGCACAAATGAATACTTCTTTATTTAAATTATAGATAAAAGCACTTGAAATTCAAAAGGGATTCAATAGTTAAAGGACTGAGTAATTATAATGTCATTGTTCCCAAATTCGAAAACCTAAGGAAGTTATGTTTTTACTATGCCTAATAAATATAACAAAATTTAGGCTCCCTCGCGAATGGGGAGCACCTAAAATAAGGCACCATTTTGTCCTGGAATGATAATTATGAATGCACAAATTGGGAAGAATACGGGATTAAGTTATTCGATTACAACTCGAGTATAACTGAAGTCTACTTTCAGAAGGAGGATCTTATTACAATGCAAGTGCATTTTACTAAAAAAGATATGACCAGCTGCACTAAATGAATGTAAAAAAAATCTGATGTGGCCAGCACATGACTTTCTCCATATATAAGATGTAAATATTTACTTACTACATAATTTCGAACTTTATATTCCATCTAAACTTGGAAGATGAGTGATTAATTTATATATTATTATCTTTTACGTTCCAAACATTGTAAATAATGTTTTTCGGGACATGCTCGATGAAAAACGATGAAATTGGCCATTCGCCCATACAGCCCAGAGCGCCCACAAAGTGCATAATCAGCAACTTCCGGTTTATCAGTATTTCACAAATAATTCCTATACAATCAGTGATACAAAAATATGTTTATTACAAAAGTTATAGTAAAATATATTTTATAAAACTTTTATAAATAATTGTATATACCTAAATATCATATTTATGGAGATATTTTGAAAACCGGAAATGAGCTTTGAAGAATGAAGCTCGACCTTTGGTTCACCGATTATCTTCAAAATCTAATCAACTCTAAAAACACAAACCAGAATATTATACATGAGATTTGGTGTTGATCCGATAAATAGTTTTCATGTTAGAGCGCCCACAAACTACATAATCATCTTCTTCCGGTTTTTCAGTATTTCACGAATAACTCCTAATCAACCGGTGATACAAAAATATGTTAAATACAAAAGTTATAGTAAAACACATTATCTAAAATTTTTATTTGGTACTTAATATACCTATATATCATATTTATGGAGATATTTTGAAAACCGGAAATGAGCTTTGATGAATGAAGCTCGACTTCCGGTTTACCGATTTACTTGAAAAACTAATCAACTCTGACAGCACAAACTACAGTACCAAATATGAATTTTGGTATTGATACGACTTATAGTTTTCACGTTAGAGCGCCCACTGTCACACACACACATACACACACACACACACACACACACACACACACACACACACATACACACAGACATCATTCCGAAAATGGTCAAAACGTGTTCTAGGGACCCCAAAACATGTATTTCCGTTGAAATCTCGAAGTCGATTTTTTTCATGAAAACAATACTTTCTCTATACTTCGTATATGGAGAAAGTAAAAAACTATTTCTTTCTTTTTAAATCTAATTAATCTAATCTAATTTTTCTCGTGTCGTTTTTAGTATGCTTCATTTTCAAAACAAATTTCAATTTTAAATTCGAATCAATGTCGTAACGATAATATATTTCTGCACGTTCTATTTCTATCGATGCAACTTAATATTTTCCATGGTTACTAACTCGGAGTATTAGATTCAATGGCAGAATGATCATTCAATTGACCATGGTATAAAGGTCCTGTTATTTCTGGAAATTTTCTTCATAGATTTTTATTGGGAAAGTTATGTGAGCTGAATTGTATACGATATATATATTAGGGATAAATACAGTATTTTTAGCTTATCTTCGGTAGATGGCAGCACTGAAAATTCTAAAAAACCTCTACGTTAACATTCGTAATTTTTAGTATTTATTTAATACTTGCTTAGTAATCAATCATTTTTACTAGTTAATTATATGTAATTTCCGGTGATTAACGAAAACTTGCTAAAAGAGTTCTTATATGTTAATATCTTTGATATTATTCTTCGGTTTTTCCAAAACATATTTTTGAAATATGTACATAAAGAAACTGACTGATTTCCTTAATTTTATCAGACAATTGCAATAAAGCAAATAATGATTAATGACTATGTTATATTTTATACCATTTTTACCAAATCCTTTTTGATTTCAAAATATTATAGTGGTAAACATTGAGAAACACTATCAATTTACAATTTTAAATTTATCAATACCTGTATATGACTTTGGCGAAAGTAGTAAGTTATCATAACACCACGGGTTATATGAATGAGTAGGTGGCTAGATACACTCATTGAAAGGATTCTCGAAGATGCTTCAAGATGTTTTTCTTAATTTTTATCTAAATTTGAGCATATTACTCCATCAATTTCCTAGCAAAATGTAAAATTGTCTCCTGGTAGTCTGCTGCTGATATTTTGCAGATGTCACAACACATGATTTCTTGAGATCCATCGAAACATTGAATTATTTACGAAAACCTCTTCGACGTGGTATGTAAACCGTCTGATCTCTATCGTTTATGAGTAGACGTTTTTTCTCGGGAATTGGATACGAGGGAGTTGTTAAACACGCGCACGCAGACACTGCGAAATATTTTCCAGCATTTAATCTGTTAAGGACCGTTAATCTGCAGTTTTAATTTCGTTTGTAGATTTCCAAAGTTCCTTAACCTACCTTCTATTTTTGTTATTATAGTTTGCATATTGCCCCCTTTTCACATTCTAACATTAATCCCTACCATTAATTAGACATGGGCTTAAAATACCCGTGTATTTTGTCAAGAGAACATATACGCTCCGATTTAACAATTTCACTTGTCGCCAAGGGGATTGTTTATTTACTACGAAGAAATTTCACATTGTTTTCTGCATTTTACCATAGTTGTCGCTAATTAGGATCGAAAACGATGCAAAATGATCGAAACAAGAATCTTAATTTAATTTTCTTTCTGTTGGTACCCGTCCTGACTTAAACCATTAAATCTAATGGTTTAACAAAGGGAGTCAAGTATCGAGTTTTCCTACATCGAGTTGCCACCAAACCAGTATAGACTCAATTTGGTAATTTATTCGTTTTCAATCCTAAATTTGCCCCCTGGAATCAGTATCAAGATCAGGATCTAACACCAGACGGTGTATTTCCTTCGATAATACAGAAAATAATTATCTAAAACTTTTATAAGATATACAATATACCTATATATCATATTTATGGAGATATATTGAAAACCGGAAATGAGCTTTGATGAATGAAGCTCGACTTCCGGTATACCGATTTTCTCCAAAAACTAATCAACTCTGACAGCACACACCATAGTACTATATATGAAGTTTGGTATTGATACGACCAATAGTTTTTACGTTAGAGCGCCCACAAGTACACACACACATACAGACACACACACACACACATACACATATACATCATTCCGAAAATAGTCAAAACGTGTTCTAGGGACCCCAAAACATGTATTTCCGTTGAAATCTCGAAGTCGAATTTTTTCATGAAAACAATACTTTCTCTATACTTCGTATATGGAGAAAGTAAAAATGGGAGGGACTGAAGCAACACGATGCAACCATATTCCAGATCAGAAAGAGGAACGAGTAGCAGAAAGACCTTTTTCTGCAGGATGTATTCCAGCTGAAGAAGCAAGTGTTTTAGGCAGAGTTAACGATGACAAAAATAAAAGTAAAGATATTGAAGATAATGTAGAACTTTCATTATGATAAGATCTGATTTTTTTAATATTATAATTAATGATAGATATAATCGATGATTGAAACCAATCGATGAATATTTGTGAATATGAATACAACCACGATAGTCACTTTTTGGTGGGTATAGGATGCGGTGACATGTGGGAAGCAGGAAAGTATCACGCATAATTTTAATCATTGCGCATGTTCTACTTCTAAAATATATCCTGAAATGCGCCTTTTAGTGAGTTGCAGGGGGTGCCTGCAAAATTATTTTTATCAGTTACTGGCACATATAATTCGCGGTAAAAATAAAATACTGCAAACGACTAGTACTTGTTTACTTAAACTGATTTTCCTCGCAGTATGAGGCCAATGCATTTAGCACGGAAGATTTATAATATCTGCAACGCCTTATGAGAAGCTGTTTTCCTGAATTGATAAGGGAAATTCTGCTTTAATTGATCTTTTCAATAGCATTCTATAAATGGAGGTGTAATCAATTAGTTCTTTCGACGAATATTCTAGGATTAGATCGATTTTAAACTTTTACGCCGATTAACAACAATTTAATCAATAGTGAAACTATTTAATTTTGATTTCGCTGAAGCAGTAAACATGCAACTCAGGATAAAACTGCATAATTGTCATTAGATACTCCGTTTCTTTGTGATTGACTTTTACACGTAGCGAAAAAGCTGGTTCTCTCGAAAAATACCAATTTTGGGAAACCTTGGTTTAAATACTCCTTTAAATGTATTTGTGAATCTTTACTAGCAGAAAAATCGCATCTATATTCAAGACAGTATAATGTATATGGATGCCGCAAATTACCAAGGTACTATCTTCGATCCCACCGACAATTCACTTAACGAAGCTCACTTTCTTCACTACCTGTCAACACGTGTTTTGAATGTTGATGGAAGAAAGGTTTAGGATTAGAATGGTATCCACTAGTTCTGATCTTCAATACATACATTGAAACGACAGTAAATATATGTAAATATAAAAGGAGGTGAGCCAATAGATATAATCTCGAAAAGCCCACTAGGGATTCAGCAATACTCGTCGAAAAGAAAGAAGAGTTCATAAGAATCCTATCTTATTTGGGGAGAAGCACGAGGAAATAAACTCAAAGTAAATAAAAGTGATAGTCTGAAGGTGAAACAAGGATGAATATATTCAGGCACGATTAGGGATAAACAAAATCTAGAGATACAAAAACTCTACAATTATGAGAGTAAGATCAACAATGATGAGAGAAATAAGGGGTAATCAGTAAGTAGAATAGGCAAAATGAAGAGTTTTCAGACCAGAAAAACAAACACTGACAGCAATTATACAAAATTGGGCATTTTGAAACTGCTCACACAATCCAATATGAGAATCCGTAATGGTGAGACTGAAATGTGCTGTAATTTCAGCAGGGCAGTGACCAGTGCTCATCATAAGATGATAAAAGTTTGAGAGATTTTGTGGATAACTTAGATTATAAGACGAGGAATCGGGAAAACAATAATGTCTACTAAAAACAGTATTGGAGTAAATAAAGGAAAAGGAGGAATACACGTTGATAAGTTCATTGGATAGCTAATAGCTATAGATATAGCTAGCTAATAGATGGTAATAGCTAATGTTAAGGTCAATTATGAGAGAATGAAGCGATTGGCCGGAGACAAAACGGCAACGGCAAGGTGGTAACACACAATGGTGTGGACTGAGGAGCTTTATGGAAAGATTTCCTGAAACAGAAAATACTACATCGACTTATTCTTTGATTTCGTTCGATACCAAAATATCGTGAAAAAGTAACTCCAGCTGATATTTGCACGATCGTATCTTACGAAAACCTTGTTGGTTTATATTTGGGAAACAATAAGTTTACAGATATACCATCAAATAAATAGCAATACTCTATAATATGTCGAAACTGAAAGGTCTATTGATATACTAGGTCGTCCTTTATTTCACTGCTAAATAAGGCATTATGAAGATAAATTTGAGATGAACGGTAGTGGCCAGAACATTTTACTACGAAGATTCCGATTACATTGATTAAAATAGGATAAGTATAAGAATTTCAGGATTATCGTACTATTAGTAGTATCGTCAAAAGTGCTTCGACAGCTAACTTAATTTTGCATGGGTACCCAAGGGGTATTGTAACTGTGAAAGCTTTCACAAGAGGCGAACGTGTTAATTATTTTAAAAGAGTCATCTAGTACACCAGTGCTCTAATACAATCCAAATTAAATTATGGATCAGAATTTTGGGGGAGTGCAGATAAAAATACGTCTAAGTCTGCATTAATCCTGCAAAAAAGGATTATCAGAATAATTTGCCTAAAAAATACATTTGAACATTCATATCCATTATTTGTAAATCTAACATTGCTCCCATTACAACACCTGTACACGTTTAAGGTATTGAAGTTGTTTTTTGTTATGAGTGGTAACATGCCAACTATCTCTGATAGCGCAATTAAGTATAATTTGAGAAAAGGAAATGTACCTTTAATCGAACATAATTTAAATATTTTCAAAAGGTATTTTGTTTATATGGGTCCAAAGATTTTTAATTTCTTGCCTGAAGATATAAAAAATGAGAAACGTTGTCATAAGTTTCTGCCGTTGGCCAAGTCTAGGTTATTGGCAAATTAAAATATTGATAGATTGTATTAATAAAATTTTGGTAGTTATAATTGTATTACTTGACAGAATTAGTAACATTATTACAGATATTACTTTTTTTAAGAACAAGTGTTAAAAACACACATTTTTTCCTTTTTCTGTTAAATCACTTCCATTTTTTATGTTTTATTCTAAGTTAATTATTGTATATTCACCAGTCACCCACCTTATGTTTATATTGAGTTTTGATGGTAACCCCGAAACAGGTTATACCTATGGGGTACCTATTTCCATCTTAATATTTTTCTTTCACATAGCGAAAGTTATTGCAAGAGTTCTGAGAAAAAGTGGACTGAAGAAAAAATTACAAGCAAAAAAATTGATTGAGTGAGGCTTGAATACATGAAAATTTTTAACAAATTGATTTATTTGTAAGAAATATCTATTATAGAAATCTTTTACAAAAGCAAATTTCAAATGAACACGACTTGACAATGGACGAGATGCGTTGAAACTGGTCGTGCTCATCTTAAATTTCTTTACGTGAAGAATTTCTGTAACAGTTACTTCTTACTCATAAATCAATTATGAGCAAATCAGGAATGATCAGTAATCAGATAGAGAAAGGGACGAGATGCTATTGATTGCACACGTAGAACAACGCCTTGAAGGGTTGATCATGAAAACGTTTTTCGATAAGCAATGGCCAAAATCAATTTGATTATTAATGTACATCGGAAAAGAGCTAGAACTACGGGCGATTGGCACAAATTTCGTACTTCAGCAGCGAGATGGCTGACGGAGAATCAGAATGGGTTATCAGGAAGGGTATCAAAAATAAATGATGCATGCCCATCATCTCTGCTGAATTTCACAATAATATTTGAAGAAGAAATAATAAAACAAACTTGTGAAAAACTGGTAACTAAATTATGGTTGGTAAGTAGTGAATACAATGACATACAGTCAAAAAATATATTTTATGCTAGACAAAAAGGATTCACAAATTAATAAATGGGAAATCAAAAAGCTTCGAAAGAAAGTAAACGTCAGAAAAACCGAAGCAGTGTGATTTACCAAAAGAAAGAAAGCTCAGTTAAATGAAAACATGTGGAATTATTCCCCAACTTAAGTAATGTTAATTATTGTAATAGAAGTGCACAGAAGAAGTTGGAGTAAAAACAGCAGTGGACGAGTAAATTTTTATGAAAACAACAACAAAAAATTTTCATGAAGCGGAAGGAATGATGATGAAATGTTTTAATGAGGTAATGATGAAACTACCAATGGCATCCTGTTGTTCTGAGTTTTGTTGTGTTAATGCGAAATGTGAATGCTAAGAAAGAATATCGAGAGATTGGAAGCCTCCTAGATGGGGTCATGGCGAGGAATGGAAGAAATAAGTTGGATTGATTGAAAAGCGAACACGGAAGTGCTGACGATGAGGGATGAGGTAAGGCTTTTAATGGACGTAATTAAGCGACTAAAGAGAAAATGGAGGTGTCAAATATTGAGAGGAGAGGGATCGTTTGAGAAAGTAACTGAAGGTATCTCATGAAAGAGACAGAGGAAGACAAAGGCAAAAGATGATAGATGACCTAAAGGGTTGGATAAGTTATCAAGAAATAAAAGAAGGGCATTAAGTCCGAATAGTAGGACAAAGAAGCGTACCAGAAGCTACAGTTATGATGAGATAATAGAGACCAGCCATAACCAAAATTTAGGAGAACCTCTATATGGAGCCATCGCGCATAACCACTTCTCTAATTCTTTATTTGAATGCTTCACATACAGTGAAACGCCAATTTACAGTGAAGATATGGCATCAATAATAGACGGACACAGAAGTTAATCCGGCTAGGGAATGTTCGTATGTGTCCCGGGACTCAAACTCGGGACCTTGATGCTGAAGAATTATTAACTGGGGCGTAATGGGGGCATGCTTACCACTCGGACACCACGGCCAGTAGTTTTTTTCGCAAAAACTCTCATGTTATAGCTGCATTTATGAGGAATAATCACTACAACCTTCCTCTGCGATGGGATTAATATTTAATCTATTTTATTTATACAATTTAGCACTTGTGTCCCCGAAAGTAGCCATTTGTACTTGGTGTGATAGAGCATAGGGCTGATTAAATGGCCTGTGGGAATTCTATGACTTCCAAGGTTTTCATTAGAAAAATCTGCCGCAAAGCAATTAAAAGGCTCGGCTTCGTAAAGCCCATTGTCGGTGAATGCGATGAAAAGGTGAGAGAGCGATGATATTTCACCTTGATCATCTGCAATAACTGGCAAGTAAGTATATGGGATGCGGCGGAAGAAAACTATGCTCGCGAACTCGAGAAAGTACAGCGCAAGGCGATATTAAAAAATACTACGATAAAAAGAGAGTTACAGAAATGCTCTTAGACGCTGGTAGGGAATCTTCAAAAGGAAGGAGATTGGAAGATAATTTTCGATTGCTCGACACATTTAGGAATAATACTTCATTTGCTAGACGCTAGGGCAAGTCGTTTTAAAAATTCATTCTTTCCGCGAACGATACGATAACAGACTAAAAAGTAGTTAAAACGCCGGGAGTTTATACAACCTACCATACACCAAAAGGCCGCTTACGAACACACGATAGCTTTTTATTATACGAGTAAAATGTAGCTTCCATTCTGCAAGCATGTTGTTAACACAAATTTAAAGTCGACATCATATCGAGAGGGTCCTCAAAAGTAGAAAAAGTGTTGGAAATATTCTTAAAATTAGCAGCAATTTCTCCGTTCGGCATCGAACCCGGGTCTTTTGGTGATACTTCCTATGCAACACAATATAAGATCGCCATCTCTAACTATGTTTGAGGCAAATGCCTCAAACGACGTCCTACTTTTCCCTTATATTCCTTATGAGAGAAATGTTATTGTGCTCTGGCATCTAACCCAGGAATAGTACCGTTTTAAGAAAATCTTTTTCTTAAACCAATTCTTATCATACATCTTCTATCCAAACACGAACTTCCTATCATTATGATAAGTGCATCAAAAAAATAATGAAAAACTACCTCAATGTATTTGAAAGGGCAGATTTTTGCATCGTCCTAGCATTGAACCCAGGATATTTTTTGCAAACGTCATTAATGTCATCGATAGATCCTGACCATATATATTGGCTCCTAGAGTTTAGATTCTCTAACTATCCGGGAAGTATTTTTTTTTTATTCCGGAAAATCAAAGCAATGCATTTAAATGGAAAAAAATCGGGACTTTGGGGCCCTCTGGAATCGAACCCATGACATTGGTGTTCAAAATCGCAATTTTTCTGGCGGTTACACGTTATGGCCAATCCGTCGTAAAAATTTCAAGTCAATGACGCTTGTGGTTTAGCCTTTGAATTAGTATATTATCTATCTATCTATATGAATATGTGAATGAATCCGGAGAAGAATCTATATTTAATAGATTAATGTGATGTAGATTCAGATGTGAGAAAAGTTCGTAAAAGATGGTGAATTAAACATATAGAATAATATTAAGACGATTAAAAACCAACTATCGCATTTCACTGAAAACAAAGTCGGTAGGAGCGAAGAAAAAGTTCGCGAGCGATGTTACTTAGCGTTAGTTAGGCCTCACCTTGAGTATGCATGTAGTGCATGGGACCCCGCCGAGAAATGTCATATTCGGGATTTAGAATAAGTACAACGAAAGGCGATACGATTTGTAAAGAATAGCTACGATAAAACAGCGAGTGTTACTCAGATGTTACAGGACGCGGGATGGGAATCATTAGAAGATAGAATAAAAAATCAAAGGATAAATTTATAAAAGAAGTTCAGAGAAATTACGTTCTTAGATGATGTAACCGATGTAATGCGACCCCTCTGTTATATGGGCCGTTCTGATACTGCCAGAAAGATTAGGGAAATAGATGCTAGAACGTATCGTTTCAAAAATTCATTTTTTCCGCGAAGTATACGCGAAAGCAACCGCTTAGGAAAATAGAGTCAAGGTGCTTGCACCCCCTGCCACACGCCGAAAGGCGGCTTGCAGGGTTCTTACATAGACATAGACAAAAGTACATCTTCTGTGTTTTTAAATAGTAGGATAATCGAATATTAAGTAGCCGATCTTGAAAAATTGATCCAAACGACGATTTTGACATAATTATAAGTAATTGTAAAGAATGGGCAGAAAGAATAAGTGATAACAAGGTCATCCTAAAACATCTCGAATTTATTTTTAAGGCCATCAAGAGAAAACAGGCGGAAGACTGATGAAACAACAGAAATGAAAGAGAAAAAACTATCTGTATCTGCATTTTTTCCGCGCACCACCAAAACATGGCTTAAAGCGACGACTATTTTTCGTAATATACCTAACCAAATAGCTGAAATCAAATGAAAAATATTCCATTTAAGAAATAAATACGTTGGTGAGAAGAAAAACAGTAATTATGAATATATCTTCTTCCAAAAGAGGTGGGTTCGCAACACATGGAAACTATTATTTCGAAAATTCACTTGCCAAAATCTTTGATAGAACTCATGCCGTTTTAAAGATAACAATCCATGTCAAACAATATATAATAATACACAAAATTACTTCGAAAAGAAAGAATGAACCTTACTAATCGGTGAATAATAAGTGATTACTGTTAACATTCAACAGGCATCCTTGGAAAATTATCTGATTCAGGTAAATGTTGATAAAAGGTCAAAAGAAGCAAGGAAACAGGGATGTTTGCCGGCACACGGCTGAAAATCGGGTAACATGAACTAGCTCCAACATCCGGTCGCCAGGGTCCCGGCTCTGTCCTGTTCAGTCGACCCGGCTGCTACCCTGCGGCCGCTAGAGATCTGGATGGGCCGAAAGTTCAACCCAGGCCCGGCCCATTCGTCGTTGAGTCTGAATCCAACCCGGAGCGTAGAAACAAGTTTTCGTTCTAAAACCCGAGCCTGAAATTTATTTAAACCGCCCTAAAATTATTCGATGTAATTTGGAAATACATACATTTATTTTACCTCTTCGGCAATACCAAAATACGTTTTACAAATCAAATTAAACGAAAATGAATAAATAATTTTTGTCGTAAAAGTTTTAATTTTTTTATAAGTTAATGTAGCGATGAAATACAAAAAAAACTGCAATTTTACAATGAAATACAAAATGATACAATTTTGGAAAATTAATGATGATTGGTTTGGAAAAAAGACAGCCATTTCGTTTCATGAAATGGCTGTTTTCTACATCGTAAAAAAGTTATTAATAATAGTTGATTTTTAAGTATGAAAATTTTGTGGAACAGGTGATAATGTTTAAAGAAAAGAAATTTTAAAAATCAAAAATCGACTTCGATAAATGAGAAACTTAAATCTACATATACCAGTGACAGTCCCATTTGCGGCAATGTTCGGGAAAGAGCGCTCCACCGCATGCAGGAAGGCACCTCTGGCGTTGCCTACGCTGCTTGAGGACGAGGTCAAAATTGCGCGGCGGGGGAGTAAGGTGGATGTTTAAGAATATGCCACCCGTACAGATGGAGTATTTGAGCTGCATTGTGACATCGTAGATTAAAGCAAGAAGTGTGTCTCCATTCCCGATCTCGAGGCCGATACTTCGTAGCTGTATAGCCGTAACACTGACTAATATTAAAGAAAATAGGCGAGGCAGCGCTCACTGAGAATGGAACCATGCGCAAACAGCTTTCCTGCAGAGGAATTCGTAGAGCGTCATCGCACCCAAGATCGCGAAAAGAGTACACGGAATTGATAAAATACTTACGCAAAACAGGACGATGATGGTGTTCCAAGAAACGATCGTAGTTCACAATAGCGACAGTGTGGCGTGTAGGACTACATCAACTCCACGCGTGCTACAGCCAAGTGAAAGCCCGCGCCTGGTGCCTCCACTTCGGCACTCCCCGTTTGACCGCTGCTTCCCACCGAGCTGCCGTTCGGGAAATGCTGCATTGCCTGAAGCTTCCTGAAGTCCTGCGTGCTTTTCCCTTGCATCTTTGGCAAGGACCGAACGTAATCCATCCCCGCTACTTTAATCTCGACAGAATTGTTTAAGAGCGGTTAAGTTAAAAACGCGGTACTTCGTAGCTGCTGTTTCGGCTGAAGGCACGAACGCAACTGAAGCTAGGCTAGCGGTGAACAGCGCGGTCGTCGCTGAAGCCGCGTTTCAACTAGGGTCGACTTCAGGACAGTGTTGCCAGAGCAGCGAGACTATTACCACGATACTTCTCCATACCTCGTAATTTAAGAAAACGTTGCATTTATATAAATATCTAGATTTATTAATGTAAGCAGGCTAAATAATCCTAGCTACTCACAATTATTTTAAATTAAATCCGTTCAATTAATGCATTCGATTATTAATATCATGATTTCATCGGTAAATATTCATAACTGTCCAGACTCAATCGTGAGATTTGCCAAACATGTTTTACCTATCACTCAGTTCCTTACCGTAAAATACAAGATATTCAAAAACAATGATAGCAATTACTAAACGTTTATAAAGTTTCTTTAAGGGTGCCAACAGTAATAGGACTAGGTAAACTAGATATTCATAGATATATGTTAGGAATTGTTACAATGAAATGGATATAATTTTTGGTTAAACTTGCTCAATAAATTCGATCCCATCTACTCCATAGAAGTAGTTGTAATGCAGTCACCAGTTTACATCGGTATTCGCTACAATGCTTCAGTTCTTCCGTCGACAAACCGTGCCAGTGACAAATCAGAGAAAATGAGACTTTTAGTGAATGCACCATTAGTCACATTCCGAAAGGAGGATCAAATGGTGTAAGTGTGGATGAAGATGCAGTTTACATATAGTATGATGGATAATGGCGGACAGTAACTACTCTCTCTTGCGTTGATTGATATCATTCAGACCGTGACCGGATATAAGCCCTCACGACAAAAGCCCACAATACCAAAAACCCACACAAAAAGCCCAACGATAAAAACCCCTACACGTCAAAAAGCCCACACTGACAAAACTGCACATTTAAAAATTTCAACAGGCATAAATACGCACGTAATGATATACGCACACGGTCATTTTTGCGATTATTATCGTGTTTAAAAAACCTCAATTTTAATGTATTCATACTATTTATATTGCTAGAATATTTTATAATTATTCGTAACAAAAATTATCTAAATTGAATAAAAACATTTGCATAGGATTTTTGGTTACTTATATATTATTCATTCTTTAAATAAATAAATGACGATACCTCTGATATAATTATTTAATAACAATGTAGAATAGAATTAATCAATATTTTTTAAAAATATAATAAAATTTTTCTCATAACTTTTGTCGTTCAATAATTGTTTCTTGTTGTTTTAATCTTCTTTTTTATTTTTATGTATTATTTTACTACCAATCTCTGCTAATGTAATGTATGTCTTTTCAATTTTTTACTTCAAGCTCGTCTTTCACCACCATTTTTCTCGTTTTCCGTTTCTTCATTATTAAATTTTAGTAGATTTTGCAGATTTTTCAGGTCTCACATTTTGGTCATTTTCCAGCTGGGTTTTACTTTTTCCTAAGTTAAGCTTAGATTTTTTCTTTGTAAACACACAAAATATTTCCCTCTTTATACCCCTCCTTTTCTTCTATCTCCAAAATCTCGTCCTAAAAAAAGGCCTCATTATTATTACCACTAGTTTTAAACATCAGTTTAAGAAGGATGAAAGCTACAGAGGAAAACATTCAAAGTTTGAATATTTCACTTTATAAGATTTAGATTGACATAATTTAATGGTTTTTTCTAACAGTGGAAGAAAACAAAATAAAGAAGAAAATGGAACTTCATTTCTCACGAATACATCGTAATCTTTCAATAGCAATTTCAAATTCATGTACATACATATTACCATCACAATAGGTATCTATTATATGTTGTTTATAAACAATACATGTTCGCGTTACTTCCACCTTCTCGGTTAGTTACAACATAATTACACCGTTGAAGGTTTTCGAAAATTTTACTCACGACAGTTAAAATATAAAAGGTTGATGTCTGAAAATTGAGCTGTTGCTTCATACAGATTAAATAATTAGAAATAATTGACATTTATTGTTCATGATGATACTTAACGTTCCCTCAGTTATACCAGGAGGAAATCATGACTAAGCGTGGCATCGGAAGCTTAGATAAGATATCCTATTTTATCCGCCAGTGTGTCTGCGAGTTATTATAGTAATTAGGAAAAGTTCCGGGGTCTCGTGGTATTACACTTATCAACCTACGTAAGCAAATATTCTAAGAGCGTTAGAATGAATTTCCTTCCATAGGTTACAATAAGTACACAGGTCCTCCATAAACAAACCTTAGAGAATTACCTTCCTTAGCTTAAGTCCCTTAATAATAATGATAATACAACTTTACCTCGTCATGGTGCTTCTCAAATGAAGATATTTTTAAAATATTTCAGTGATTCCGGTCAACAGTTTCCCCTGAAGAACTCTTCCCTTATGAAAATTAATCATCCTTGGCAAATCCGCAGTATTTCCAGAAATGAAGCAAAGTTATGGTTAAGACTCGAAATCAAAACTGAATAATCGCCATGAGCCAAGAAGACGCTTTTCACCGCTGTCATAAATAAAAATAGTTCTTAATTTTACACTTCATCAGCCAGACTCCAACTGATTTCATAAAACGGCTTCCTGATATAATATTTACTAATATGATATTTATCCAAATGATTTCTTGTATTTCATGGCAGTTTAGTGGTTTAAATACCTGCCCAGGAAATGAGAGACCTGGGTTCTATTTCCTGTCAGGACGTTTTATTTATCCTTGCGCTCTTTCGCATTAAGATTTTAATAATAGTAATAATAATGGTTATTCCTCCACTTTTTATATTATATTTTAAATAAAGAACGTCATAGGAATATATGGTAGGTACCCCCTAAGGTGAGAGCCACTGGTTGGGGTCTCTTCATGGGCATAACAAAAATTAAATATA
Organism: Sympetrum striolatum; assembly: GCA_947579665.1. NCBI lineage: Eukaryota > Metazoa > Arthropoda > Insecta > Odonata > Libellulidae > Sympetrum > Sympetrum striolatum. The sequence goes on from OX388352.1 coordinate 61,945,144, forward strand.
TAAATCATAAGATTATTATAAAAATTAATATAGACCATGTGAACAATAAATAAAAATATTATAATAAACTAATAGTATCTAACATAATTTCTTAGAGTTTTCTTACAGTTTACAGCTTTCATACAGTTTTCTTAAATAAAAATTCAACATTATCACGTTTAAGCAAATATCCCTTGATTAACTTGATGAATTTTTTCTCTGATTCCTTTTAACGTATATGGTGATTTCTCTGATTTCTCTAAACGTATATGGTGACGGTTTTTAAACTTTAAATCTTAATATCTCACTTTGTCTCATCCGATGGTGGTATCTGGAGATGAAAAAAGGGCATTGCTCTTTTCGAGTCCCGCGAGCAAAGGGAGTGAATTTTTGAAGGCGTGGTGCGGGCGTGCCGCTGTGGGGTGGCGTCACCTGGTGATTTCTGGGTGGAGGTCTGAAGATGCGGATTGAAATGATGAAAGTGATTATTCCCTCGAGACTCGACCTCTCGCAGCGAAATGGGAAGAACGAGAGACCCACCCACGGCTTAATATTTACATAAAGACATAAACGGTGACATTTACCGAGTCGTGATCGTAAAACACGTGAGGAAAGAGGCGAGGAGAATGAGCTTTATTTTACTGTTAGCTTCACAATGCTAATCTATGGTAATGGCGTCGAAATTGTTTGAAAAAGAGGTGGTAATGTGTCGGAGTGTTCCTGAACACTCATCACCGCGTTTTCCAATCGGCTAGAGAGAGTACCAATTGAAAGGGACCGCCTATGCCGCTAAACATATGTCAATTATATGATAATTAATAATGGAAGGTATTTCGGAGACTAGCGTAAATGAGACATGCCGATGTGATTTAGTCTCAATGGCCACATTTACGGTTACAGTTAGAGTTTCATTACAGCACAGATCTCATATGCTGCAGTTCAATCGATGTAAATCCTCATTGTTGGGATGTCTCCGTGCCTTAAATTTATCGCTTGTAAAATATTACGAGAAGAGGATAGAGTTTCAGTGAGAAGTGAGGATAATGTCGGATAGTGGGTAGCATTTCTTAACATAGAAGAACTATTTCTTTCTTGGGAAAATAGATAATTTCATTTCAATCACGACAACCACAAATTTGCGGATACCGAAGCAGACTTATACGCATAAACCATGGAGAGTTTCAGTTACAAATAAATGAGAAAATTTTGGTTAAAGTGGATTCTATAGATTATCACTTCTACTTAGATACGTTCGGAAAACCAAAATGTCTACCACATTCTTCACTGTTAAACAACCATTAAAAGGTGCTTCTTAAGGTCTGGGATAGTATTTACCCTTCCATCTCATGGAAGAAAAGTTCATGGATCCAAAGCAACAAGAGAATAGAGCTGTTACTCGAGATTCTTGCTAATCTTCCGTAAGCAGATTTTATTCTAGCAACTCATCGCCCTCCATTCAAATGCTCGACATAAGTCTCCTTGCGATGTTGAACCGAAAGGTGTTACTGAGAGAAGAGTCTTTCTCAATTTATTTCATGGCAATACGATGTGTTGTATAAAATTTAAATAGTTCCCTTCAGCAATGAACTTTTACACCAGTCATGACAACTTGAAAACAGATTAGCAGTTTTTCTTTTCATATTTTTCAGCATCCTTACCAAGATCAATCAAACTACTTATAAAGGCATATTCTTACCGACGATATTAGTAAAATAGGAGATTACCTCGTGAGAACTACCAAACTACTAATAGATGCAGCATCCTAAAAATTTCTTATGTTTAAGAGGATATTTTCTGCATTAAAATACGGACACACGTATGATGATTTAATTATTTAAAATTATTACAACCTTAAGGTGTTTTTGCTCCGGAATACAGATGCATTTTGTTTCCTAAGATGCATTATGCTCATTTTGTTAACTGAAATGGCATCACTTGCATTCTTAATGACATTTTACTTCCTTTAAAATTTAAATAGTTCTATTTTGAATTTATTCCATTCGAATTTATGCCATTCTCTTCCATAAAATTTATTGCTACAGAATTTTGAACCACTCGAACAAAACTTTCATATCTCTATTCATTTATTTCGCAACTGAAATCCCAATCTCTGTAGAAATTTCAGTTACCAAAGCGCCCATTTATTTCATAAGGAAACATATTGAAGGAGGGAGGGAGAAGAAATGACTTAGTCTCAGTTCCACAGGAAGAGCTAACTTTAAATAATTGGTTTTAACGTATCGTACATCGTTCTCGTGGCTAAGGAATTCTACTATTGTTGAACTGATTTCCCAATATTTTCAACGGATATGTTAGACATTGGTACATAGTACATGGTCAAAGTGCATAGTACAAATATAGTTTTACGATAGTTAAATGAAATATGTATACCCTGCCTAGGGTTGTGAACTGCTTAAAAAAATTAATAACATATCTTAGAAACTTCTAGAACATGTAAAAATGCTATTATTGTAAAATTAAAGATAAATTATAACTTTGTTAAAGTACAATGGAGACATTTTAATATATGATTAAAGATTGTATTGAAAAAAAACAATTTTACTAAAATGAAAAGAGCACAGAATTAGTAAACAGAGAAGAGAATACAATATAAATATATTATAGCAAATAAGGTCTTGCAGAGGACTCGTACGCAAGTTCCGCTTTATGCTCAAGTTCGGTGCACTATTATTAATTAACAACATAATCATAAAAATATAGCTGTTTATACAAAATAGAATACAGATGTTTATACGGAATAAAAATATCACCCTTATTATTGAAATTACAAGATTAGCAATGTAGTAACCAATTTTTAACTTTCCTTTTCGCCCTTGAAAGTTTCTCAGTAAAATTAAAATTATTACGTAATTAATTAAATAAAATAGGTACCATTATCTCTAATTATCATTAGTTTAAATAACCGAAAGAATGGAGCTAGGAGAATTTGCTAGGAAGTGATGATGAAGGGCAAATATTGCTAAGCACTCGCCTTGGAAGTACACCACGTCAAAAATGCAGTCAACTATAAAGGAAGGAAAAGATCGCGTGATATGATGCTGAAACTCATGAACCGTGAGAAAATGTGGTAATATATCGGGCTGGGTTGTAAAGATACGCTGCGGAACGGCTACTAAAGAAGATCAAAGGAAGTTCTTGGAATGCGTTCGACTAGTCGGCTTTCAGAGTTTAAATAGAAAAGGGATGAATGTATTTACGCGATAGATTCTTGAATAAATCTGTTGAAAGAATTTCCAATATAATGATTTTAATATCATCTCATTTCACGGTCGATGTATTCATTAAGACAAAAAAATATGCAGCATAATGCTACCAGAAAACAATTGAATTTATTCTTATTCTTTACCCGTACTTATTACAATCAATGTTCTCTATCTATTTACGCTCTCATTTTTTATTTTTACTCTCTATTCTTATTTACTGTTAATGCTTTCTTGAATATATTCATTATTCATCCAAATTATCGATAAAAGCTTCGCTTGCATTCTCACGATTTCATCTTAATCTTGTACTATCAATTCAAAATTCTTATACTTATGATCATCTAAATATATCTCTTTCATATTTTCTTACAACACATATACGAGTTACTTTCACCTTATCGGTAAATTTTGAGTTCTCATGAATTTTTTCCTCCTCAACCTATCCACACAAATTATTTGAGAGAATTCTAAGAGCGTTAGAATGAACTTCATTCCATATACATAATACAATAACTACAAAGCTATTCTAAAGACAAACCTAACAGAATTATTTTCCTAAGTACTTCTTTTAAAGAACAATAATAACATTTTATTTCACTTTCCTATATAATACATTCTTAAATATATTTAACAAAATCAAAAAGTGAAATTTAGGCATCCCAGAAGATAATTCTTTTTAGGGATTGCCATCACTTTAAATAGAAATTTACATGTTTTTCAGTATGCATGTATAACAAAACAAATTGTTTATGTAAAACACTTTGAGGTTATAACATAAGCAAAGTGAGATTTAAATAACAAAATGAAAAAAACAATAGAAAAAAAAACAGAAATAAGAAAATATATATACATAATTACTTTATATATAATTCTTTCACTGGGTACTTCTTTTAATTTACTTTCCTCGGTACTTCTTTTAAATAGAGCGTACAGTCACCTTCTCCTTTGAGTTATCCATGATGTGATCATACTGCTGGAAATTTTTTGATTATACAGCTGAAATATATTTTTACTATGGTATATTATTATCACACCATCGTCAACTCAAAGGAGAAGGTGGCTGTAAGTTCTCTCTAAAACAAGAACCTAGGAAGGTAATTCTCTAAGGTTTGTTTATGGAGGACCTGTGTACTTATTGTAACCTAGGGAAAGAAATCCATTCTAACACTCTTAGAATATTTGCTTACGTAGGTTGATAAGTATAATACCACGAGGCCCCGGAACTCTTCCTAATTACTATAATAACTCGCAGACACACTGGCGGATAAAATAGGAAACGCGTTAAGAAATGAAGAGAAAAAATTCAAGTGATTGAGATGCGTAAGACTTTACCGAAAAAGAAGATTAAAATCTCAGCTGGAATAAATAGCTTTTCATTCTTACTATTTGGTGGTTCAGATTACCTTCAACATAAGGTAATATAAGGAAGTGAAACTCTCCAAACCGTCAATGCTCCACTTATCTTATCTGAGCTTTCGATACTTTGCTTAATCATGTTTTCCTTTGGCATTGTAGAGGGAACCTTTAGTGTCGGTATGAACAATAAATTTAAAGTATTACTAACTCTGCAATAAGTATGATAACAATTTTCAGACCTCAACTTTTTACATTTTCATTGCCGTGAGTAAAATTTTCGAAAACCTTCAACGGTATAATTATGGAGTGATGAGAAAAATTATCGAGTCTCAATTCCATAAGAAATTTCTTTTGTTGTTTTCAACTGACGTCTACTCATCAGGCATATATACAGACAATGTTTTTATACAGAAAATTGTTTTCTTAATATATATTCCTGATGATGACTAGACTAGTCGAAACCGGTCGCAAAATATGCTTCTTGTGTAATTGTGACTCTGTAATTTTTTTCGTCATCATCACGTATTTGAAACTTCCTATGTTGATTATACGGTATAATTATGCATGATTCTATGTAATAAACCAGGAAAAAGAACTTCTTTACGGAACTTTTAGTTTCCTGTTGGACTGAAACAATTTCGTTACAACCCACCTAACCCATGCAAAGTAAACGCGTAATTTCAGTATGGACTTTCCCCGAACACGAAAAATAAATCCGTCGGAAATTTCAAAATGGCACAGCCTCAAGAACGCCGCCACGAATCTAAATACTAGAGGTAGAGAAGGAAACATTATTCGCATAGAAGTTCTCAAAATCGAATTTCTCCGACGTATCTCGGAAAGATAGGAAAAACTCCCATCATAGCTATGGAAGCGTAGCCATAGCGTGGAAGTCACGCTGGATTTGAAATGCTAATCCTAGCAAGAAGGACACCGTCTCCATCTTGCCTATTCCGCCAAATTCGAGTGTGGATAGCCTGTCCCATTCACTCCCGTGTAAGATCGCCTCGCTGAATACAGAGAAAATATACTTCTTCGCATTTTCGCACGACCTAATAATAATAAAAATCGTCTTTATTTTGGGGAGATTGAGACTAAAAGTCTCTACTTCCTTCCGACCTATCGTCATTAATTATAGAATAATTAAACGAATAGTATGAACAAACTTAGAAGAGTTGAGGATGTAAAAAACCCAAGATTCTTAGGAAATAAGTTATCCACTTCAGGAAAATACCCACAAAGAAGGGGGAGTGAAAAACCTGCGCAAACCTACCAATATTGATAACTAAAAGCTGAGAAAGAAGAGCATGATCGAATACATGAATAAGCTACTAGTAAATACATGCATGCGATACGTAAATAAGAAACAATTTTCACTTAAATAAATTATAGCAATATACATAATAACATAAAACAAACACAAAAAAAGGAAAACAATTATATGGACTTATGAATTAGGTACATACAATAGGATACGGATGAATACATATTATAAAAAAACATTATCGATACAATAAATACAGTTTATAGCATTCAAGATTGCATACAACACAGACATTCCCTGGAAAATTTATTTTTCCTTTCAACTGAGTTTCTCAATTTTATCAATAATAATAATAATATAGTTATTAATGTCCTGTGGCGGAAAGCCACCTAAGAACAAATTGAAGTGAAATAAATCCCGAAAAAATAATCGCAGCGAAAAACTCAGTAACACAATTTTAGAATTATACAAAAAAAATATAAAATCAAGTTACAACAATACTTTCTCTATACTTCGTATATGGAGAAAGTAAAAATATAATACAATATACACACATCCAGATTATTGTTATTATTATTATTACCTACGTTAAATCTGCAGATAGATATACACCAGGTGGCAAAGTAATATAAAAAAAGCAGTTGAGGAGAACATGTACAAAGACAGAGAAAGTATCTTATGCGCTGAGAGAAAGAGCAAAAGCAAAATGAGTCAAGTATTTATTAGAGGAGATTTCTTTTCATTGCTTATGTCAGGGTTTTTATAAGAAAGATTTACACCGTATATAAATCATCGCGTAATTGAGAGGTATTTATTTGCGAGGCATAGCTCGAGATAAGTCGCTGATGTAAAGGGAAGATGGGAGAAGGGAGGAAAGAATGATTTCTCGAAAGGGCAACAATGCCAGTATGAAAGGGTTAGCATATAGTAAGCCCTTGAGGCGGCAGACCTCTAATCATCCAGCCTGCTCATCGTACTGTGATAGGAAGCTTTGCCTTCGTCTTTATGAATAACCCGAGGGCATACGGCCTCTTCGTGTGCAAAGAGGAATGAATAGGATATTCCATGGGGTGAGACTCCTGCTTTCCGAACCTCAAGTTGGATTCTTCCCTTCCTACGCCTTTTCTTTTTGTTCCGTTCACTGAGATGATCTTTCTATTATATGCTCTGTGTTACGAGAAACGTCTATGGCGAAACTATACGATGCATCTACACGCATAAATAAATGTACGCGAGCGAGCTTCCTATAAGTGGCGAGTAAACTACTAGTACAACTACGCCGTACGTTTACTGATTATTTATGTCCAAGAAGCACACATGGTCATACCTTTTCGTCTCAATGGGAATTACCCTGCAATAAAATTTTATATTCAATATTGTTTTGGTACTTCACAGAAATAGATCTTAACTCGGACACTGCACATGAGCTAAGATTTGATTTGATGTTTACTTCGGCGCATTTTTAGAAAAAAATTTAGTCAGATATTTCATGCAGTTTTTATTCGATTCTCTTTTAACGTGGTAAGGCACTTGTGAATAAGACAAACAGTTACATTAGTTACGCAAGAACAGCTTTACAATATCTACCAGTTCAGTATTTGATTTATTACTCCCACTACGTGTTCAGCAGATAATTATGAATCTTTTAAAGCTCATCAAGACACAAATACTTAATATTACGCTCCAATAGTGAGCGTAATTAAGATGCTAGAGCAAATCGTTTTTAAAATCGATTCTTTCTGCGAAAACAAATATTATTAATAATAATTTCGTATTTATTGATGGCGTATTTTGGTCAAACCTGAGCATTCTTACAATAACTCACTCCCTTTTTATCACACGCAACCCAGGACCTCAGCGTTGTAATACTAGCGCGCTGACAACTACTCCACCGAGACGCAAAAAGTTTCATCCGTTGTGGACGGTTTCACAAAAATAACAGACTAAAATAGTATTTGGAAGGACTGATGTCTACACCCCCGCCACACAACGAAAAACGGCTTGTAGGGTATCAATTTAGATGTAGATGAACTCCTCGCATCCTCAAAAATGACTATGCTGGTGCTAAATAATTTATTTCGCCGAAGAAAACTGCAACAACAAAATCTCCTCCATCCTTGCAATAACATTTCGACAATACTAAGCACTGAAAGATTGAAAAATATCCTCCAGAAAATATACAATCGAGTGAGAAATAAGTGAGGGAAAAGACTCCGAGATTCAACCAAAAACCCATCCATTTGTCTTTCTTTCCACTCGAAAAATCGACTTGTGAATGAAAAGACCGCTCTCAATGGTTGACTTTTTACCCTTATTCCGAACCTCATCACGCCATACCCCCACCGCCAACGTTTCGCGGGGAGATTAAACCCTCCCGAGCAAAAGACTCTCGACCTGTCAACCACATTGTGAACCCAGTCTCTTTTTTTCGCCACTCTATGCGAGAGATTGAGGGCCTGCGGGGATCTTCCCCTTCCGACGCCCGAAAGAGCCCCATCTTCCTTCTCGCCACCCCTTGATATCGGTAATATTGCTAATTCCAGATTTACAAAGACTATCGGCCTCTTTCATCCCAGATAGCCTCGTAGGCCTTGTGGAGCAGCGAGGCGCAACGGAGGCATCCCCTTTGTGTGGCCATTGAGGTGTGAAACTTCCCTCGTGAGTGTCAGAGGCAGTCTTAGAGAGGGTAGATGAAGGAATCGCCCTTTTGCAAGCCTTTGCGATATTTTCCACGATCGCGTGGAAGGATAGGGTGAAGATGCAGCCGCAGAAGCCAAAGTTCTGCACGATTGGCCACCATGGGCCCCCGCGAGATTTCTTGAAGTTTAAGGAAAGTAATCTTAGGGTTTTTAGAGGTTTGAAACCTCCAATAGCCGTCTTTGTCGGCGTTCCTCCTTTCATTCACCGGTATTCCGAGAAAACAATAAAGGACATTGCACTTTTTAAGAGCACGTACTTATTCACTCCTGAAGATGAAAGCATCGCTTTAGAAATACGTATCGGGTGCTCTTAAAAAGTATGGTGTCCTTTCTTGTTTTCTTGGAATGCCGGCGAATGAGACGAGGAAAATACCACTAATCTTTGAGTGACAAAATGGTGAATTTATTATTTTTATTGAGAATAACCTTCATTGGACCAAAAATATCTTTCCCTAAGATCCCTCGATTAAATCTTAGCGAACTCGGATCTTTCTTTCATCTACAATAAATAAACTAAACTCTTGATTTTCCCGAATTAGTTTCGTTATTAAAACATCATGTTCTACCCAGTCAACTAGGCTTACTCTTCTGCTCCATGTTCCTAAATTTAGATAACCTTTAGACAAAGTTTCTTACTCTATCGAATTCCTTACTTTTCCTTCCTCCATACATCCATTCAGACTCTTAAAAGAATATTAGAAAATTAATTCTTAAAAGAATATTATTAAAAAAATTCAGGTAAATTTGTTTGTACTCAAAACGTAATTTTTACAATATTCTATTTTATTATACCATATTCTGTTTTATTTTGTTATTGCTGTTCTTTTTCTAGTTCACGCCTTCATGTATAGCTATTGTATTTTTTTAAATATCGTTGTTCATAAGTCATGTGTAATGGTGGAATAACTATAAGTGAATTATTTCAATTGATTCATAAATCAAGAGCCATGGACTAATGTCAATTAAGGATAATGTCATCAACACTCTTTATACGCTTTATTTATAACAAAAGGGTACATACCGTTGAATAAATACACTGTTAATTTAAAATTTCGTATTCTCTTAATTTGGCAAGATATTTTGTATTTCACCAGAATTTGTTATGAAAAGTTGGGAATTTTTTTATTCTTCTAAATAATTGGTGAAGCTTATTTCTTATTTGAATGACACTCTATTTCTGGTATATCGAACAATTGAAGCAAAAATTTACGTTTCATGTCATTTCAACGAAGAAAATTCAATAGCTATGTATCAGAAGATTTAATTTGCGATACTAGACATCCTAAAGAAGAAAAATGCTAAAATGCATACAAATCGTTAAGGAAACGTAACAATTTCTACACAACACACGAAATCTTGTTATGTCGAACATGAAAGAAAAAAAAGACGCTAGAACAGAGTTCGAAAGAGGTATGAGCAATCTTTTTGGGCAGATTTCAGAGTAAATAATTTGGTTTCTGACCACAAAATGTAACTTAAATAAATCACTTATAAGCGCTTTAAGATATTCGAAATATATACGCCTGTTTATATGTTTGGAAGTGGTTGAAAGAAGTAAAGTAAAAGATTTAGTAATGACAAAAGAAACTTTTGAACTATCCCTGCTTATCGTATAGTAATACCACTGATAGAAGTCGAGGAAAAATTTCAAAATTTTTCAAGAGAGACAATTTTATGCATGGATCTTTGCATGCAGGAAAGATCTTTGCGCTTATACGCTTGCACCAGAAAAAAAAACAGGGATAGACGTAAGGAGAAATGAAAAATAGCGATATGACCTGGACTTGAACCTAGGACTCCGACTCACCGCTTTGTGAACCGGCTGCATCTGTGAGGACCTCTGGCGGAAGGTGGTGGTTCTGTGGAGCGCAACTAGCCTTCATCACAACTCATCCCTTAGTGGTTTGAATACCTGCCCGGAGACATGGGTTCGAGTCCTAGTCCTATCGCTACTTTTCACTTCTGTTTATCCTTGGAAATTATATACCACATACTTCATTTTCAGTTATATTGAACTTTGCGTTTAGCTATATGGGAGTGAAGCGTGAATTCCAAAAAACGAGGAAGAACTTTAAGATGTGGGTTCATGCAGACTGGAAAATTAAGCGGAGTTGATGGAAAATCAAATAAAGAAGAATTGCATACGGTGGGAAAAGAAGAAAATTTGAATGAAGATATAAACCAGAAGCTGAAAGGTGACAGATGAGTTAGATGTTGAGAGAATCTGATCTGAGAAGGTAATTTGAAGTGATATGCTGCAAAAATGGAAAAAGTCGGCAAAGACAGAAGTTGTTGGATGATTTATAAGAAGTTAGTTTGCAAAGAGATGAGAAAACAGTGCTTAATAAGGAATTTCAAATTATCACATAGAGAATATATGATGACAGATTGTTATAAGCTGTTTTTCATTGACGCAAAAACGGGTTGCGCTTGGTGAGCGATTCCTAAATACGACTGTCCGGATCTGGAAACTCGCCAAGGTGAGGATTGGACAGTGTACTTATGTGCTAGTCTTAAAGAAATAATCATCGCCTTACTTACATCGCTTAACTTCTCTCCTATCAACCGTCAACAGAGGGTTTTTTTCGCTTTGAATGCAATAAATATGGACTGATCGTAGATATAATTGTAAGCGCTCTCCACTTCCATGTCATAAGCTAGAGTGACTCAACTCCAAGAGTTCGGATGTTTTAATTTTAAAATAACATTTTAACTAAGAACTCAATATTGGAGGATAAAATGTTAGCATCTAGATAAATATTATAGATTGAGAGTCGAAATTAACATATATAATAAAAACACTATTTCTTGAGTTATATTAATTACAGGGTAGGAGGTCAACGAAAATTCAAGAAAATCAGATAGGTTCTATGAGGTCAAACATGTTATAAAAAAGGACTTACCCCGAGGAACCATCAAAGACGATCACATACCTCAATCTGGATCAACCATTAACATTCAATAAAAACGATTTTCGACACCAATAAGTGGCAAAGAGGGCTGATTTCATTATTTAATATGAAGTCCATTAAAAGTTCTCAAAGAATTGTCAATAGGGCAGATAGTTAATGGCATTAAATATACGATGTAAACCTTAAATTATCTCGTTTTTGTCGTATTTTAAAACAAATTTGGAAGTTTCATAAAGTAAAGTTTCCATCTCCGTTGTTTCTTCACCACCTATTACACTACTCATCTCCTTCCCCTTATCCACTTCTACGTCATCCTTGGAAGCGAGTCCTGGACTTAAGAATAAGTAACGCACATCCCCTCTGGTTCTTCATTACTTAGCAGGAATCAAGAGGATACTGAAAGATTGTTCACAGATGGGAACCCATTGACGGATAAGAGGGCCGTCTGGCTGGAGTTGGAGCACCTCTCTTGAAACCAGCACAGAACCGTATTTTGCCTAAAACCAGGTCTACTATTTGGAATGGAAAAACGTTGTATACTAAAGTAAAGGTCTTTTCAAGAGCTTTAAGATGGGTGTATATGATGCCCTTTAAGTTTAAAACTCTTAGAGCGTTTTAGTGAGCTTGCAGCAACAGAATCCACACTTTTCTGGGGACCTTCTCAACTCGCCCTTTTGTTGCTCTTCGAATCGGTCTAGGCATACATATTAAGTGTAAATATAGTAATTTAATGAACTGATTCACAGTTTAGATTTAGATTTAGAGTGTTTACAACGAAAAATGTAAAGTTAAAATTAACGAAGAAATTATTTCGTTTTTTAAATGTTTATAAAAAATTCATGAAAACTGTACGTGGTGGACAATTTTCACAAAACTATCTGAATTAATCGCAAAAAATAGAATAAGTAACAAGTTAATATGTCGATGTTACCGAAACCTTGTCGGCCTGTGTAATTAAAGCACACTTTCTATTGTAACGTACCTTCAGTAACACCCCGAAATATCTGTTGATTTCCAAAACGAGAAGCCTAATATACTCGTATGTAACATTCATCGAAATAATTTAAAAAGTTCATCGTTTTATTAAGGTAAGTAAACAAAATATAGCAGTATCCTTTGTCAGTTTAATTAGAAAAGGGTAGATAACACATCACATACAGCTGTCTAACTTGAATAATCTGACACAAAATTCCTCAGCATATCCTTTCAAATGCAATCGCAATCTTTTAATAAACACAATCTCCATTGTAGCCCTTCTCGAGAGGAGGCCTTCAGCTATCGCTTGGAGCTTCCAATTACAAATCTGCTCCAATGTAAATCACGTAGAATGGAACAATTTTCCTGGAGAAATATTTGAACTTTTCCCCTTCTTACAATGTTTTCATCAATAGAATTAAAAGGGTTTCGTGATTTTATTGTAATATCGTCGTCATTTTTGAAATATTGTAATGAATTTTGAAATATTGTATGATTGTTGTAAATTTTGAAATATTTTCATATTTTTTGTAATAATATGCATTACATGCTGCCTTCGGGAAGTTTTGGGGGAGTTTTCTACCGACTAGGGTGAATACCAAGCAGATTATTCAATTTGTCCCTCCCCCACAGGAATGACTACCACCTGGCCTGGTGCCTAAGTGTAGTCCTTAAGAATAAATAAACAAATTTGTATAATGAGTAAACTAACTTTCTTACATATATTCTCATCGTATGCCCCTTTATTCATATACATTCTATTCGCAGGGCTGCAGAATATCAACTGATGTATATTCGTCACAGAAAAAAAACTTCCATGCATTATTCCTTAATTCTCTAGATATTATAATAAATTAAAAATTACACTTATAAATTGATTAACTTTGATACCATTTCCCAGTATTTTCCGGAAACGATTTCCCGTTAAAAGAGAACATATCCTGAATACTTGAATCACAGAATGGAATTTTCTATTACCATAATTTACGCAGAAGCTTATTATATCTCAATTTTAATCACCAATAATAATAAAAAAACGTCTTTCATTAGGGAGGGATTGGGACTTTCAAATCTCTTCTTACCCTTAAACCCACCAACGCTAAGAAAAATGCAATTCAAAGCGTTTTCTGGGATGAAATGTCCAGTTTTAAAAACAGAATTTGTCACATCCGAGCAATAATCAAATAACAATGGTGAAACAATGTCTAGGCAGAAATCGGTCGCAGTGAATTATATATTACAATATATTATTACTATAATATTATATACAGTAATTATCATATCAAATATTGGTACCATACTAGAGTAATTCTGTCAAAGTAATGTTTATCGTACGGCTGTATTAAGATAAAATGACAAACTTTATGCTTATCTCAAATTAATTTTACTTTAGGTTGTTATTTTTTAATATTAAAAGTTATGTATATTGTATTTACACACATCTCATTTCTATATCCACAATACTCGCATGTTTCTAGTAAGTACCCATAAGTTTCGGAGACAAAGGGACCGCGGATCTTTACCTAGTTGAATACAAAAACACAAGAAAAAAATCTGATGTGGCCAGCACATGACTTTCTCCATATATATAAGATGTAAATAATTATCTAACGCAGTAATTTCGAACTCTATATTCCATCTAAACTTGGAAAATGAGTGATTAATAAATATATATCTATATATATTATTATCTTTGACGCCAAAAACATTATAAATAATGTTTTACGGAACATGATCGATGAAAAACGATGACATTGGTCTTCCGCCCATAGAGCCCAGAGTGCCCACAAAGTACATAATCAGCAACTTCCGGTTTATCAGTATTTCATGAATAACTCCTACACAATCAGTTATAAAAAAATATGTTTCAACCAAAAGTTATAGGACATTACATATTCTAAAACTTTTATATTTAACAGTATATACATAAATATCATATTTATGGAGATATTATGAAAACCGGAAATGAGCTTTGAAGAATAAAGCTCGACTTCCGGTTGACCGATTTACTCCAAAAACTAATCAACTCTAACGACTGTAACAAAGGTACTATATATGAAATTTGGTGTTGATCCGACAAATAGTTTTTATGTTAGAGCGCCCACAAAGTACATAATCATCTTCTTCCGGTTTATCAGTATTTCACGAATAACTCCTAATCAAACGGTGATACAAAAATATGTTAAATACAAAAGTTATAGTAAATAACATTATCTAAAACTTTTATTGTTAATACAATATACGTATATCTCATATTTATGGAGATATTTTGAAAACCGGAAATGAGCTTTAATGAATAAAGCTCGACTTCCGGTTGACCGATTTACTCCAAAAACTAATCAACTCTGACAGCACACACCACAGTACTATATATGAAGTTTGGAATTCATACGACTTATTGTTTTCACGTTAGAGCGCCCACTATCACACACACACATACACACACACACACTCACACACACACACACACACACACACACACACACACACACACACACACACACACACACATACACACAGACATCATTCCGAAAATGGTCAAAACGTGTTCTAAGGACTCCAAAACATGTATTTCCGTTGAAATCTCGAAGTCGAATTTTTTCATGAAAACAATACTTTCTCTATACTTCGTATATGGAGAAAGTAATAAACTTGTTCTATTTATATATATATAAAATCGAAATTCTGTGGGTATGTTTGTCTTAGATTGGAGGCCACACCGTTCGTCCGATTTGCTTCAAACTTTATATACGTGTCCTCTGCGACCTGGAAGGAATCACTGTTGCCTTTTTATTTGACAATTTTACGGGGTTCGAACTCAGATCGCTCAGATAGTTTTTCATAATGAATACACGTAAAACTCATTTTTATCGCATGCATGGTTTATTTCTTTGGCAAAATTAAATTAGAAGGAATATTCGCAAGTTAATGAGACAAACAGAAAGAAAGACAATTGAATGCAGATTCTTATTTAATTCGTGGAATCTTACTTTCGATTCGAACTTGCGAGAATATCGGTAAAATATACGAAAATTTTGTGCAAATTTGAGGACAACTCATCCCCCTGACGACCGATCCCACAGTTGAATCCGAATTCATGAATTTTATCTGTAGAGTAAGAGTAGCTTGGGATTTTAGTAGTGAATACAAATTTTTACATATTATTATTATTTACTCATTTTACCACCAACATCTTGAATGGAATCTACTGCTATATTCCCCGTCGAGAATCAACGGGCGCTTGAGCTAGTCAATTTATAAAATAATCCTGAAAAATCTGTATAATATGCATGGAAACTATGTAGAAGTATAAAATGTTCAATATTTCTAGAATATATGAAAAAGTGGAGGTAAAAGAGGTATCTGTAATGTAATATTATAATTTTTGACAGGGTGATAATTGTATTGTCTTCTCTTGTAATTGTTGTAATTTTGTTGGGGTAGTTGCAATTTATTAATTGATAGTAAATGATAATTAGGGTAATTATAACGTGTCTATCGGTAATGACAATTGATCGATGAAGTTGCGATTTGTGTATTGTGGTTGCGTCATTGCTGGTGGATGATATTGTATACCGTAATAGTCATTGACGCTGATTGTGACCACCGGACTATAATTCCATCTGTAACATATGAATAATTACGAAAAATTCCTACCAAGAAGTCGCGGTCGCACACGAAATCTTCGAAAAAAATTCTTTGAAAGAAAATTCTACGAAAACGAATTCTTCGAAAATTGACCACTATAATAAATCCGAAGTTATCCAAAATGTATATTAAAAGAAATTATTTGGATCTAATCAGCAATCATATGACCTCCTTGAAGGTTGGGTTGGGTGCCAACATTACATATGGCAGATATAGGAGCAAGCGGTCAGTTTTCGAAGAATTTGCCGTTGAAGACATTGCTATCGAAGAATTTGAATTCACTATACATTATATACTATAGTAATTACCATATAGTTATGTTTATAATACTGAGCTCCCAGATAGTCATCTGAAAGCACGTTTTCCTCTGATGAAAGCGGTCCCGCGTTTGATTCCCGGTGGAAGCCAGTGTGCAAAATGACCTGAGCTGTCGAAGCACTTATAGTAATACTACTAGTACTACTGTTTATAGTATAGCTGCATTAAGATAAAATGACAAATTTCATTCATAGAAATATTGTTATTGTTGTAATATTAATGTTATATACACTCATTTCTTTATCCACAATACTCGGATGTTTCCAGTAAATACTCCTAAGATTCGGGGAAGACAATGGGACCGCGGCTGTTTACCTAGTTGAATATAAATACACAAGAAAATAAACTTACTCTTTCAATTTATAAAATTACCCTGTATATACCCTGTAACCCAGTAAAAACATGTGTAATATACATGGGAACTAAGTAGAAGGTGCAGTCTTTCCTTTGCAACGATGCTCAATTTTTCTTCCTTTATACTTCCGAAACTGCATGGTTGCGATGATCTCGGGCCAAAAAGAAACATTTGTAACGCAAGTGGTACGACCCCGTGAAGGAGGTTGATGGAGGCATTGTGGGAAGGCAAGGGGGGAAGAGGTCGAACGAGATGGGGACGAGATGCGCGAGGTGAGAGGGTGAAAGATAGATGCGGAAGAGAAGGGATATTAAGGGAACGGTTGAGATTTTTTAAAAGAAGCTCCGAGAGGGTGATTATTCCGCCGGCTGCCCTGGGGCCACTCTTTGACGGGCGTCGCTTCGAAAGGAATGAAGCGGCGGAAAGAGCGGGGGAAAGCCGGGGAAGGAGCGGGGGAAAGAGCGGTGGAAAAATTGCGGAAAGATTGAGACCCGACCCCGTGCCATGAAAATGCGCCCGAGGGACCCGGGTGGGGTGGGGCCCGGCCGATATTGCATCACGGTTCAGCCTTTATGTGAGGATTGTTCGCGGGGGAGAGGTCGAAGATTGAAGGGTGGGCTCGTAGAGTCGCGGGGAAAACTTTCTCGATTCCATCATTCTGGGCCTCCTTTTATGAGATTTTTTTCCTCGATTGCGTTTGCCGCTTTATCGTCTGAAGCCGTGAACGCACGCCTGTGGTTCTTGTGTTGATGATCTCCCGGGCGTTTTTCTTTTGATGTGCTCTCCGCTCTCCCGAACGAGACGTGCTGTCAATCAATCAAAACACCACGCCCCGATGAGATTTCGCGAACGGTTGGGTGGTTGCGACGAAAACGTACCTGAATCCAGAGAGGACCGTTTAGCTCCGCTGTCCGTCCCCAGCCTTACGAAGAGAAAACGCTCAAATTTAAATAAATGTAGTCGTGAGTACTACTTTAGTCTATTGAATTTGTCTTCACGGCTATGGCGGGGAAACAAGAAAAAATCTGATGTGGCCAGCGCATGACTTTCTCCATATAGAATTTCACCCTCTAAATCAAAATACGAACGAAGAGCAAAATAACACAAGAACAACACAAACGATTAATAAAAATAAAGACCACACATTTAAACAGTGTAAACTTAAAAAGTAACATATGATGACTTGTTTTATAAATAACAGCATCGGGAAGAACATAGGGAGCAAAAAACAAAAGGAAAGGGTTGGTTAATGGGAAAAAATCTCCACAGTTGATTGAGATTGATAGAGAAAAACCCCACACTTCGGGAAAACAACCATCCAGGGGAAGGAGGGTGGGGAAAAAACCGCGGAAACATAGAAAGAAATAAAAAAAACGCAAAAAATAAATTTTAAATGTCAAACATACAACTACAAATGATAACTAAGATAAATAGCAGGAAAAATTTTCCGTTAATACTTGCTGGCGTATTGCCTCGCCTGGGATGATCGGTTTCATAATAGTAATAATAATAATAAGCGTATTTTATTAGGGCGAGATTGATACTAATAAGTCACTTCTTATATCTAACTCTTCGTCAC
The DNA here is from genome assembly GCA_947579665.1 of Sympetrum striolatum. Lineage (NCBI taxonomy): Eukaryota > Metazoa > Arthropoda > Insecta > Odonata > Libellulidae > Sympetrum > Sympetrum striolatum. The sequence continues at coordinate 61,963,453 of OX388352.1, forward strand.
ATAAGTTTTAAGGAAAGAGATGGCATGAAAGAAGTACACAGAAAGAAAGTACCTTCCGGGTTTAAAAACCTAGGGTTTCTCTTGGAAAAATATACGCCACAGCAGGAAAACACCCGCATAAAAGGGAGTGTGATAAACCTGCGAAACTTATGGATAGTTAAGTACAAATTTCATACTTAAGGAAAAAGCAGATTCAGAAAGATCTAAGAGGCAAACAAGTAACAAAGTAGCCTTAGCTGTGGCTGACAAGAGTGAGTTCCATGAGAAATCAGTCTCTCTAAAATCTGTGTAGCAACGTGTGATATAATGGTTTTCTTTCTTTCTTAAATGTTTTAATAGTAAATTTGAATTAAAACTTTTCCATCGACCCCCATGCACTTCTAAGCTACGATCAACCCATAACCATTACATTTAGTCCCTTGGAGCTGATATCGATAAAGTAAGAAAGTACCATAAGATACCTCATTTTTCTTGAACCACCTCCATAGCCGTGGAGATTTTAATAGAATATTATAATTTAAAAGAGACAAGGATATGGTGGATCCATATAAATATTCAATGAGAACCATCAGACCTCAGTAGCAGAGGGCTAAAATGACTGCTTGGTCAGAGCACTTCATTCAAAGACCATGGAATTTCATAGAATTATCATGTTTCGTCTCTCGAACATAAATTTAAGCGTGACAGAATTTAGATACTATACACAAATATCGTAGAACAAATATGGTGGATAGATTGAGTGTTTAGAGGTCTCCAGAAAATAATACATACAAACTGGATGAGCAAGCAAGTTACTATTATTCATAGTTTGGTGGATTTTATAGTTGAGGAATAAGTTTCACTAAAGACACTGCAATAAAGTCAGGGCAAATTTGGAAAATTAGAGAGACCATTGATGATATTGATGGAATTATGCCTGTATCACATTTCTCAGCCTGCTCAGGTCACCATCGCATAATTATAAAGAAATTTAGAAACAAATATATGCAATTTTTCCAGCCAGTATTATCAGCATGCATTGTTTATTTTTCTTCTTTGTTAATGACCTCATAATCTACCAAATCAGGTTTTAAGTTTTCATTTATAGAAAACAGTTATCCTGAATAAGAAATTTGTCACTGTTTATAGATATACCTAGACATAATGGATATTATATGATGAACTTGTGCAAATATTTTAATAAATGTTTTGTAAAAACTCTTCTTCCTGTGATTCAAACAGAATCTTTTATTTTTTAAATCAACATTATATTCATCTCTTTCATAAAAACTCCTGCTGACATCTGCCCAAAATATTTTTTTCTACAGAATCAATAATAGATTACAAAAGTTGAACAAGAAATATTTTATAATTGATTTTTTTTCTTTTACTCTGTATTTCAATTTCATCTAATGGGAAATCGATTGGATGGATGATATACTATCAAACTTCAGCTATCTGATGCTGTTCACAAACAGTCAAAAGTAGTGTAATACCACTGTGTTTCAAGTAAATGAAGCTGCAAATTATAGAGACTGAAATATTGCATTTTTTGATGATATTAAAATATTTTTGTCTTTGGAAAGGAAGACTTAATTATGTGGTTTCACATATCATCTAACTTTAAAAACTAATATTTATAAAATTCTTTACAATGATTCTTTGAATTTATATTGAAAGAACATATTTCTTTCAAGGAGTTCTTATGGGGGTGATTCATTATGCAATGTTTGCTCTAAATAGGTTTAACAGTAGAAAGATTCACTCTTGCCCAAGCAACTAAGTCAGAAAAATTTCAAGAAAGTTAACATACTTGTAAGAATTACAACCAAATGAAAATGAGTTTTGAGTTACTCAGATTCCAAATTAATTTATACCAAATCCAACTTCTATTTCCAGTCAAATGAAAATTTCTCCTAATTCATCTCTTGAGAATGTATTTAATCAATTAAAAACCAACAATACTTTATGTATTTCCTGTAGTATCTATATACATAGAAATTGACTTATTCTTGTTAAAAGAGGGGTCAATTTTTATTGTTATACATATTCAATATAATTAGCATTATAATTTAATTTTTTATAATAAAAATTTCTATATGCACAAAATTTTGACTGGAGGTCAGATTGACCCTGAGATCCTGTAACATTAGCCCCAAAAAGCTTTGGAGATAAAGTGGGACATAGATCACATTTTTAAATTCATCAATGGATCCATCGATGGAATCACACATCAATCAATCCGTTATTAAATTCATCGATAGATCTATCAAACCGCACTTTTATTCACCAATGGATCTGATGCTTTCCACTGATATCTATGTCTTTGATCATGATTCATACGTGATAAAGTGCCGATGGTCCTGATAACAGGAGCAGGTCATTCAAATGTTAGATTCCATAACCTCATAGAAAGCATATAAATGGCAACTTATGATGGAGAATATAACCTATTCATAATGCAAAAATCGTTGATAACAAACATTCATGCACTACTTGTGCTCCAAAGAGTTAAAAAAATTATTATGGAGATGGAAGAAGTTGTATAAGCAACAGTAGCCATCTTGACAAAGAGCAGACAATCGAATGGACTATTCTTAAATTCATCAAGAATTGATAATCCATTGAAGTAACAGACACACATTGATGCAATTCATTGCTCAGCAGATTGATGAATTTAAAAACGTGCCCTTATCCTAAAAGACAAAAAGAAAGGTAGTTTACTGTTTTCTTCACAGATCAAGAATGAAAGGAACATACAGGACCTTATAAATACCACTTTTTATATCTTTCATCAAAGAGTGACCAATCACCACTCTTACTGTAACAGCTTTGACATCATCACAGCCATGAGCAGTTCACAGTTATGAGCATTAAAAAAAAAAACAAGAATACATATTCCCAAAGACAAATCACATATTTTCATTTCATTAAGATATGGCAGCCGGAGCATATTGTAAAATATATAATGTACCTCATTTTGATTTTAAATATTGCTGTATCTTGGGAGAGTTAATTACAAATAATTGTAGAATTACTGTAGTGGTAGAACATTTACAGATCCATTCATGAAGGGTAAAATGTTCATTTTGGATATTTGTAAAATGTTTTATTTGGAAAGTCAAAACCATTCAAAAATTGCTAGCAAATGCTTTATCTATAGAAGATTGATCACTGATGCTTAATACAAACAAGTGTACTGGTGTCAATTTTACCAAAAATAATATAAGTAGATCAAAGCTGAATGTTTGTCCCATCTTTGAGGATGAAATTTAAAAATAGAAAACAAGTAAAATATAAATAATATAACTTAAATTAAAATAATAAATAATATAAAAACAGAAAGAAGACAAATCCAAATGACAAATAGATGGGTGCACTCAAATCTTGCCAAATGAATTTCCATTACAAGAAAAACAATCATATCAGTATTGGTACTTAGTGCTAGCTTGATCCCATTTAGAGAACATATGAAACTGGATGGGTGCTACAGAACAGCATGCCACTCATGGCTCACAAAATATAAATGGTAAAGCCATACAATTTGCTTTGATAAATATTTATCACCAAGGTGAGAGAGGATGGAAATTATTAGAAGTAAGTGAAGGAAAATATATGCCACTCCTAGTTATTCAAACATTTCCTTTTCCATAAATGATACAAGACAGCAAGGAAAATATATTGAGTAGAGCATGCAACATCCAACACATGCTAAACTGCAGCTGAAGGAGTATTAATGAAGAAATGTGGAAAAAAACTAATTAAATGCATATATGACAAATGATGACATTTAATTTCTCTACTGCCATGAATATGTACCTGACATGCTAAAATGATTCATTCACTGTAGAGATAAAGTTTTCATAACTAATTCAGTAAATAAAGCCTATTTTTCTGGAATTTATATATCATCAAGAAAAGGTGTAAGGTGATTTTGCACAATAAGGTCTTGCACCTAGGAAGAACAGACATGAAAAAAGTCTGACAAGACCAGAACTCGAACTTGAAAAGAACTGTTCTGACTAGATAGCTTAATTGGTAGAAGAACTGACTGGAAATCAGGAGGTCTGGGTTTGAGTCCCAGTTTTGTCACACTTTTTTCATGTCTGTTTTCCCTTGATATATCTTATTGAAATCTTCAAATATACTAGACTACTTTTTTAGAAAATGAACCATGAAATATTTCAGAAGATGATACCACAGATCAATACTTAAATCATGTAGTTTTATAGATCCTTCATTCTTAAACCAATTGACCAAAAAAATTCCCTTTTTACTTATATGCAACTTGCTGGAGGGAAAATGTCTCTTGAAATAATTAAGGGAAAAGAGTTAAATTAGATTTAATTAAACCAATTGGAGGATCTGGAAGGGGCATCAAAACCTTTTAAGTATTAAAAAAATGATAAGGAAAAATATAACAGAAAATCAGAAAAAAATATCAAAACGTTCCCATAAGGATGCTTTTATTTCTGATGCAAAAAGGTCATGGATCACTAAGTTTTTATGTGGTATAGACAAAAATGGTATAAACACCAAAATCCACTGTTTCAGCCTTGACTTGGAGGTACATACCTTTCCCAAATTATCACACAAAACCTACGTATAACACTAAGCATTGAAAAAAAGGTTCTACGTGATTAAAATTGTGATAAAAGGGAAAAGTTGTGCTTTTATTTCTCTATTACAGGCCACCCTTTCCTGGACTACAACCTTGCCATGTTGGAAGGGCTTGCATGTTCCTATGACCTAAAGAGCTAGACTGACTGGAACATAGTTCCTGGTAGGGTCACCCATGCCAGGAAGTTCAATTGGTAGCCAGACGAAAGGTAGTCCACACAGCGTTTGTACCTCAGTGAGGCGGCTGCAAAGGTGTCTGTTCCCCAGTGGGGTGGCCATAATGAGAGTTGGTGTCACAGTAAAAATCACTGTTGAGGAAGGCAACGGGAGACCACCTCAACTACTTATCCCTTGATATGATATGCAACCATAATAATATTGGTACTTGCAAAGGGACTCAGCCTTCTAGGATGAGTGTCATGCCCAGCATTGATGGGAGTAAAGCCATCTTGGTCCTCATTCCACAAAACCCTTACACAAGGAACAACAAGAAAAAAAAGAGAAGATGGAAACGAGGGTGTGGTCATGGAATATTAGGACAATGCTCGATAGCTGATGGGGAATCGGATTGGGCTAAATTGGGTAAGAGGGTAAGACATGGGTGTCCTATGTCACCAATGCTTTCTAATATATATGCAGAGGAAATGGTGAAAGAAGCCTGGGAAGGAATAGAATAGGGAGTAAAGGTTGGTGGGGAAGTAGTGAAGTTTGTACGGTATGCAGTCGATAAAGCTATAGTGTGTGATTTGGTAAAGGGTTTGAAAACATTAGTAAATTCTCTTAACGATAAAGCGAGGGAGTTTGGAATGAAAACTAACATAAGTAAAACTATAAGTTTTGAGGTTCACTAAGGGTAAGAAAGCTAAGTTAACTATAAGGGTGGATGGGGAAAAACTAGAGCAGGTGGATGCATTTTCTTACTTGGGAAGTATTCTTTCCTGGGATCGAAGATGTAAAGATGAAATTCTAAATAGAATAGCCTTGGCAAAGGAAGCCTTTATGAAGCAAAGGGAATTGATGACCAAAGATCTTGATAAAGGAATCAGGAATGGATTGGTGAAACCCTTGGTCTGGAGTCTCTATGGGTGAAAAACATGGACTTCAAGAAAGGAGGAAGTCAAATGTTTGGAGGCCTTAGAGATGTGGGTATGGCGTAGAATGAAAATAGTAAGTTGGGTTGATAGGAAAACTAACATGGAGGAGTTAAAGATGGTTGGGGAGGAGAGGGCTTTACTTGACATGATTAAGCATCTTCAGAAGAAATGGGTGGTTCAAATATTGAGGGGACAGGGATTGGTAAAGCTTTTAATTGAGGGTAGGATTCAGGGGGAAAACAAAGGGGAAGGCAGAGACAAAAGTTGTTGGATGACATAAGGGGTGGGGTTAACTATAGGAAAATTAAGGAGATGGCACTTAGAAGAGATTTTTTATTGTACGTGAACCTACCAAAAGGTAGAACACTAGAATGAATTATAGGCGACATCCTTTACCAAGTAACTATCCAAGTATTCATATTGTCACTGAACAAGATGTAAACATTGGCAACTGTTTACGAGATGGTTTGACATGGATATACAATAATAATGACATAATAGCTTAGTTATTTTCAAGCAAAACAGTAAATCTAGCCCTGGGATGAGTAAAAGACGTATGAAATTTTTAGAGCTAAATATTCCTTGTATGAAGCAAAGGACATCAGCCATCAATCTATTTAGCCATGATAACGTATGAAGTTTAGAAGAAAAAGGATGTTATTGATAATGATGGTTTTATGAAGCAAACTAATAGATCATATTAATGATTATTGGATAATGTTATATGAATATTAATGATGTAGTGGATAATGTTAAATGCAAGGTTAGGTTATTCATTGGTGATACTGTTGTGTATAGAGAGATCGTAACTCAAGATGAAACTGGTTGATTGCAGAATGATCTGAATATTAAATCTAGTTGGTGTAGTGATTGGCAGCTCCAGCTGAATTTAAAGAAGTGCATTGCCATGACTTTAACGCAGTCCACTAACATTACCTGCGTACCTTATAGAATTTCAGGAAATCCCTTGGAGCTTGTGATGCATCATAAATACCTAGGAATTATGCTCAACAGTAATTTTTCCTACAAAGAGCATATTCGATCTTCATCATATTCGTCTTTGATAAGATTCGTCAAGGGAAAAATGCTTTTGACCTTGACTTTTTTCAGAAGCACAAAAACACAAAGCAATGCTGAACTTCAACTAATGGCTAAAGAGCAATCTGAGGATCCTAGCACATGGCTAACTCCTCTCTGCAATAAAACTGATGCAAGAAAGGGACCACTCGAGAAGCAGTGCGCCACCAATTGGGGGCCCATGCAGACCACTTGAGCAACTTCACACTCAATGTGTTAAAGAATAATTGGTTAATTTTTCTTCTAAAGAATTATAACCACCAAATAATACAAGAAAAAGTGTATTGACCAAATGAAAACTACTGTAAATAAGTTATTTATTTAAATATTATAATCCATATCATGTAAATATTTATACTTACAACCTTCAAATTCCATTGCTCAGCTTTCATTCCTAGGAATATACAGTTACAAAACTGCACTTAAAGTATATAAGAATCTATGAAATGCTCAAGAAATCATTGTCATATGTTTGATAACACATCATAAATGTAAGAGAATTTTTGAGAAACCAAGATCAAATGTTAGAGATTTTTATTTAATTTAAAGGTTCAAATAGTTAGAAGTAGATACAAGAGGTAAGTTGAGGTTACGTTACCTAAACCTTATGTAACCAGATGGCCTGAGTGAGAGGACCCAATAATGACAGGCACGATTTGAAACTGGTTGTTCATAAATTTCTAGTGGAAACTAACAAGTTATTTTATTTCTTTCCTTATGGTGTTTCACCAAGTTAAGCAAGACCACATGGATTATATTTAAGAAACCGAGATTAAGCACAAAATAAGAATTAGAAATAGCTGCTTTCAGACAAATCAACAAATTTTACCTCCAAATCCACACTTTAAAAATCCTACTTTGCCCTAAGGATATAATCAGCCTTTTAAAATCTCATGTAATCCTTGAGGGTCAATATTATAACTACTCATCTGAAGAGAGTCATATTTGACAAAATTAAGGATTTGCTGAGTCAAAACTTAAAACTCAATGTGGCAACAAACCAAAGTATGCAATGCTGACATTATTTATGTAATCACGTCAATGATAAATTTGAGATTTGTCAGTTGTTGAAAGCCAACTAATTGCCAATATACACAAATTTTACTCTGAATTTTTATCAATAAAGAATAGATGAAAAGGATAGTCAGAGATAAGGGTGTCAAAATAATTTTATTTTGTGCCTTTTTGGTTATTTGAAGCATAGGTTTGCGATTGCTTGTCTATAACTACCACATTGGAGATAAACGGACCTCATGTTTATCTTCAATGAAGATAAACATGAGGTCAGAATAAATTATAAAAGTATACAATGGTTATTTAAGCAATTAATTTCATTTAATATTGAAATAAATAGCAACTGATTCCTCAGAATAAACATAACTGATGTCACAAATTTTATATAGACATTTTGAAAGAGTCATAGTAATTGGCAATACAATTGAAATGGTTAAAAAATGACATTTGTATACTTTGAAGAAGAGGTAACAGCCAGTTGTCTACTTATGACCACTTTTGGTTCCGAAAGACTGGTCATAAGTAGATTTGAACGTTAGTCGGATATTCATAGTTTTTCATATATTTCCATGAAAATTTTTCTAGGCACATTATTTTCTTCTATAATAGAGTCTGCACTAGTTTTTAATATTGTTAAAATCCTTTAATTGAACATCAAGATAAAAATAAATTATTTATTATATTCGTGTATTTTATTCTTGCAGCTTCCTATAATTAATTCTATACCCTTTTATCATCTCTCAGTATATTATTTAAATGAATAATAAACCATTTTTTGGTTAAATATTTTAATCTTTATATAGACATGCACTACCCAGCTAAGCAGCACTATTCACACCCCTTCCAGATGCTTGGTTGTAAGTCAATGACTCATTGTACGATGAAAATAACTAAATGCCAACTTCATGCATTCAATAACATTCATAACTTCATTCAATACTGTCACTGTATGGTTGGAGATATAATTAAGTTATTGTGAAATTGAATGCAATATCGCAAGAATTTCTGATTGGGCATTTAAAAATAATTTTACTCTAAGCAGTCCCAAGACTGAAGTCATTCTAATGCGGAGCTTGCATATGTTAAATTGCCTCAATATTGATCTTCTTCCTAAAACTCTTGTAGGTTGTGACAAAATTCAATACTCTACTTCTGCATGCAAATTGGGTGTCATTATAAGTAATAATCTTTAATAGAATGAGCATGTATTCTTAATTTCAAATAAGATCTATACAACATTGTACAATCTTAAAAAAACAAGCATCTTCTACCCTCCCAAATTTATAAAAAAACTTGTTCCATCACTTATATTTCCGATTATGGATTACTGTTGCCTTGTTTACTATGATTTAACTGATACATTAATTGTTTGAATGCGATGATAAGTTAATTCTTGATCTAGATTCAAACTTGATTTAAGAAAAACCAAATGTCTCAGTCCATATTTAAGTGAATTAGGTTAGTAGAGGGTTCAATTGAGAAGAAAATATTTTTGGGAGTATTTATTTACTCAATGCTCAAAAATGACTCTCTTATCTGCTTGAAAACTTTAAATGTCAACCTTCACTTGGTTACCACCCAAATATACATAACCTGATGGCAACTTCTATTATCCTCTCAAAAAACAGCCATATTTATAGATCTTTTACTGTTTCTGCCATCAATCTTTGGAATACATTGCCGATTAGTCTAAAGAAAGTGCAGAGTTTGTCTCAATTTAAATAAAAATTATTTGAGCATCTTCGAACGCTGCAATCTGGCTGTGTATATTGTATTTTGTAATTTGATTGTACACTCCTGGCCAAAATTAACGCAGCACCGGCCGTAAGGATTGCTAGGGAGGTGCTGCGTTAATTTTGGCCAGGAGTGTACATTCATACTGTATAATTCTAAAATTAAGTTATTGAGTTGTTTGTATTTTGCTGCAATTATTTTTCAGGTTTTTGGTATGGTATGTCATACCATTTAATATCAAATCAAGGTCTCCCGCTTTTCTGGTAGTTAGAATACTTGCCTGAAACAGGGTTTAAGTCACAATCATTTTGCCATTTCTGTTTATCTATCAGAAAAGTTACTTTTTATGCAACTGATTTCCAGACACTGGTCAAGAGAGCTTGTAGGCTACCAGACGGCCAAGTGGGCAATACTGTTGGCTTAAGTGAAAACGGACCTGGGTTCAACTTCAGCTGGGAGCCAATATGCAAAATGTCTGAAGCTGTCAAAGCACTTTCGAGAAACAAAAATAACAAGAGCTTGTATATGACTAGAAAAAGGGGACAGAAATATCTTCAGATATAGAAGCATCAAAAAAGGGGATATTTTTTATTCACAGACTCAGAAAAGAGCTGAATGAGAGACTCTGACCCAGAGCATGATATGGAAGATAAGGTTTAGATTGATTAAACACTTGATAAGGATGGATGACAAGAAGGTGACCAATAAGATATTGAGTGTGAGATGCATAACTGAAAATAACTGAACTAAGGAAGATAGAAATACAACAGGTGAAAGAAGTTAATGTGAAAGCTAAAGATAGGTAGATTGGTGAAAGCTAAATATTGCTTTGAATTGCTGAAGGGAAGAAAATTCTTCCTTCTTGTTCTCAATAGATATGAGGATGGGTAATGGAGAAGTATGCGGAAAATTGAAAATAGAAAGAGAAAGGATAGGGAAAGATGCAGCAGCAGGGGATTGTACGAAAAATTATGGTTTGAAAAAACAGGAAAAGTTTAGAAAAGAAGAAATAAGAGAAATATTTTAGTATCATTAACATAACCTATTTCCGTTTGAAGTTTACCAAATTGCTCAAAGGATGGTTTTCAGTTCCAACAGGAAAATCCCAATCACTTGGTATCTGAGTGACTGCCAAGGGCAATATTTTCAAAATAGTTTAAGATGCTCAAGAAATATCAAAAAATAATTTTCCTACTACCAAAAATGTCAGAATAAATGAACCAGAGATAGTGAATATCCAAAAGTACGAGAAACTCATTTATATACAATATTCCAATAAGTCCTTACATGTTCCTTCAGTCTATTAGAGAGACTCCCTGTCTAACTAATTTAAAAGTAGTGTTGACCCATCCTATGGGTGCATTACACTTCGGCAGCAGCTTCAGCTGCTACAGACTTACAGGCAAGGGGAGGCTTAGGTTGTTCTAATTGCCTCATCAGAAGATAGCCAAGGATGGACCACACAAGAAGATGGCCTTTTATAGAAAACCTGGAAATGTTTGTAAAGAAGATAATAGAAAAACAGTAAGAAAACTTGTAAATCCCATGAAACTTGCTCTTTGGCCAATTTCATTCAGTGAAGCTGTGTGCCACCCTTTCTTAATTGCTCATTATAAATTCTTCTGGACACTTTAAGTACCTACAACCAGAGGGTGAGTGTAGCAGCCGATCTTAATGGTAAACAGCAAAGTTAGAGTAGAGGCTGTGTACAATGCAAGCGCAGGGCGAAAGTTTCAGTTAGTGCTTAGTGCCTGTCAAATATAATAAGATATTTCCATGTAGAAATTCTTCATTTCACTCCTTATACTAGGACAGCAATATCAAATTCAGTAAGATTCTGCTGAAGTAAGAATATTTTAGATAATGATGCCAAGTCCGAATCCCTAAAAACAATTTTTGTTCTGAAATGCTGACCTCCAACAGTACAAAATCAATGCAATTGCTATTTTATGGAACTACCCAGGCAGCACAGCAGATATCTCTTACGGATAGGAAAGGGCAATAATAGGGAAAGCATATCCCCAAGACTGAGATAGGGATATAATGGGGAAAAATTTTCCCCATCTTATCCGCTTCGAAGGTTCCATTCCGTATAATTCCATTAATTCATTGCTAATAGCTGAATTGAGAGTGTGACGATATATGCATTATGAAAAACTGCCGATTATTTACTTTTCTTGGCCAACAGTGGATTGAAATACATAATTCAGCTTCTGTAAGTCGCTTACACGGAGTACAAAGCGCGATACACGTATAAGTATTTCTGCGGAGTAATTGTTTAAGAGTTATGAAGAACTTTTTCCCATTAGGTATCTTGTTTCCCAAAATCAAAAATAAAAAGGATTTTTATATATTCTCATAAAATTATCTGCAATTACATCAACGTATTGCAATGCTGCAGATCAGGGCCCCTATTATGTATCTCATCACGTTCCGCGTTAGGCCTGGTTTCGCGTTAAGTCGGCCATGATTTAACGCTAACGCGAAAAAACGGCTCAGAGCGATTATGTAAGCCACGTTTAGATGACGTCACAGATTTTGGGCGACGTATCGCTTCGCCGCCGACGGAGGTGGTGTTAGCGGAATTTTTCCCATAAACAAAGATGGACGCTCCTCTTTTGCTTGTTGCTGTCGTCGAAGCTCGTAGGAGAAGAAGAGAATTACGGATAATCCCGATGGGGAATTTATCAAGTTGTATAGAATTCCCAAAGAGGGAATTTATATATTATCGAAGAAATCGGACCAATGCTCCCGCAAACCCGAAGAAGCACCGGTATACCAACATTCATAAGAGTAAGTATAGTCTTTACATTATTTTTATTGAAATAGTTTAAGACATAACTTTACGAAATAAAAGTAATTGTATATGTTCGACTACAAATAGGAGAAAGTTAGTTGGAGAAGTATTCTCTCCAACGCCTTCGTGAGTTGCATCTTATTGTGGTATGATTAACTAAGTCATTATAACTTCGATCTAGCTTCAAATAATTGCCGAAACTTCCAACGAAGTGCTTTATGTGTTAACTGTGCACAATATATTAAGATACCGGTGGAATAGGTCTCTCGTTGGCAAAATTAAAGTTGATTTGTAGTGGTGTTTACGTTGTCATGTACTCACTTGTATTCATTTTTATTCTGACATAAATAATGCGAACGGTTCTACCTGTTTCGCATGGAATAGTAGAATGGGTAAAATTTCACTTTAAATTTTACCGTAGAATGTAACTTCCATGATGTTTTCCATACAGTAATATAATTTCGAAGTAAAAGAATTTAGTTAATATGCTAATGATATCTATAGGTGTTGACAGCAGTCAATTTCCTGGCTTGTGGAGGGTACCATTGGGCATCATGCCCTGTCCCAAGGAGCCGTGAGCATTTGCATTACGCAAGTGTTTGATGCAATTAACGCACGGCTGCTGAATAAATGGGTAAAATTCCCTAGAACACCCAAAGAAGTTGAGAGGGTAAAAGTTAGGTATGTATAAAGTTAAAGCTAATAGATTGGATTCCTTATTATATCAAGCATTAAACTTTTCGAATGTTACCATCTGCCTTTTTTATGTTAGTCAAAGGAAATCTGTCCATTTCATAAGTATTATTATTATTATTATTTTGTTTCAGATATTTGGAAAGAACTGTATGACGGGCCTCATAGGTGCAGTGGATGGGACCCATGTAACCATTGTTTCTCTCGACAAAGATAGGGAGCATAGATATGTGAATAGAAAATACTTTCACAGTATAAATGTCATGATAGTGAGTAAACTTATAATATTAACATCTGCTTCCCAGTTGCTTCTTTCTTGTCTTTAAATAATTTCTCTTCCACCTTAGGTATGTGATTATGACCTTCGCATTACCAATATCAATGCAAGGCATGAAGGGAGGAAGCATGATGCAAATATTTGGCATCATACCTTATGCCGGGACTACCTCCAGAGGGAGTACAACGCTCATAGGTATGTATTTAATTTTAAAGACAAGGTTTCCTTCTGTACTGAATAAACAAAGCTATCCTCATTTTCAGGAGACTCTGGATACCAAATGAGCAATGATTGCTCACACCATTCCACAACCCTGAGCCTAAATTCGCCTGAAGCTAGGTTTAATAGCAGCAAGAAACTCAGTGGAGAGGTGCATTGGGGTCCTTAAAGGGTGGTTTCGGTGCCTGATGCGTGACTGAACTCTACATTACACCCCATGGAAATATGGTATGGTTCCCATACTTTAAATTGTGGTTTATCTTACTATCATAACTAATGAAAATTCAATATCTGCAAGAAGTAGATGTGTTGCATGCCTTTGACCTACACCACTGAAGTATTATTTAAATGTTAATGAAAGAAGTACTTCTAGGAATCAACAGTTGCAACTATAATCAAACATCTTGTTCTTTCAGGAATCATGATGAATGCCTGCGCCATCCTCCACAATATGGCACTGCACTATAAGGTTCCCTTGCCACAAAACATCGACTTGGAGGTAGAAGAGATCATGTTCAACTTCCCCTTGGAGATGAATGTGGCAAGGGAAGGGAGCACTGTGCGAGGGACAGTGGTGCGGAACTATTTTACTTAATGTGTGTTGTGTGTATCATTGCATCTGCGTGTTTGTCTGTTTGTGTGAATGCGTGTATGAATGTTTGGGGTCAAGGGAGTGTGGAGAGGTCGGATTTGATAAGGGCCTCACATACTTTTACCCTGGTGGTATGTTACATCATACATCAGTATTGCCATGGTGACTGGTATTGAATGTAGTACTTTGACTCAACAAGTCAGAGATTAATGAATGGAATGCAGCAAGACCTACCATTCGGCCTCTTCATTATGTTTAACTAAAAGGAGAACCTTAACTCCAATGATAAATTCTCATTGAAATTTGGGACAATAAGTTTGTCTCAATTTTTCTAAGTTTTATTCATACCATCATCTTCAAATTCTTTGTTTCAAGTTTTTATTTAACTTCTTGCAATTTGTATTCATATTCTCATGTTTTTTGAATTCTTTTATTTATATGTTCTTTGCATAACATTTTCTTTATCTTTCAGATAGATGAGTTAATTTTTGGCTGTATTCAGAAATTGGAGTTCTGATTTCTAAATGCAGCCTTAAATTAAACCTGGCACTTGGAAACAACAGATGCAGTTGATGGATACAGAGGAGCAACGAGCATCATCAAGAAATTTTCTAACTATAATAGCAACTCTGGAGAGTTTCTGGACAGGTGAATACTTTCATACCAAAAAGTGGCCAAGACAAGGCTGAAAGGATTTTCAATGTAAATTTGAACAGTTCAAGTTCGAAACTTTTTTATAAAATGCTGTAATAAAGTGTACACTTTAAGAATTTCAATAAAACGATTGAATCAGAGTGTTGTGAGACTTCTTTTCTCCTCTCCACTAGTCTGTCTAGTGCTGAAGAAAAATTGGAGTGGAGCAGCTAAGATTCCTCCTTGTAGAAAAATCTACTCATGTAAATTTGGTCTTGCACATTGTTAAATAGGAGTACTTCCCTGAAAAATAGTTTGTTATTGTGCATGCGCAGAAGTAAATATTGAGTGAAGTGGATTCAATACTTGTAAAGATTAAACTATCAGAGATGTTAAGTTCTTGAAAAAAATTAAATGAGAACTGTTCTCTCAACTAAGTAATTTGAGCCACATTGAAAATTAAAATGAGACTTTGGAGTTGCATATGAAAAATTTAAGCCCAAATCAAAACTTTTCAAATTAAATAAAAGTACTTAAAACTTGCAAATAGAAGTTAATTTGAAAATCACAAAATTTTGATTAAAGTAAGATTTTAAGTTGCAATTGATCAAGAAAGCATTCAAATTAATTAACAGAAAAGTTTTGGACCATGGCCGGCTAGTAGGTATGTAGAAATATGCAGCTTATAAAATTATTCTGTTTAGTACCCTTGTACAATCTGTTTGAATAAATAAAGTACTACTCATTAACCTCTTGTAACATGAACCACCAACCATTTCCTTGACTTGTTCTCTTCACCTTTTGAGGAACATACTAATCTTGAGGCCCAGCAAACTGGCATGGCCATAGGTTCTCCTCTTTTACATCTTAAATAACCAGTAATATTTTCACAGTAGTGGAAACTAAGAGACTGATAATTTCAATTCCCAATAAATGGATATTATTGTAATATTTTAGTCTAAAACCAGTTAGTTCCCCACTTTTAATTCCACAATCTGCTCTTAATAGTATTATAAAGATGCAACAGAAAGGTAAGGCAGGATTTCCAAAAGAAAAATGATACCATTTTCATCTTTTTATTTGTCCAACTTGTTGAATAATCTAAGCAACAAACAAATATATAAAAAATTAAATATAAACATAAAAAAACATTTTGATAAATGAAATGAGATACTTAAACTGAGCAATTCAAATTAAAAGATAAATGTGATTGAATAATTTCAGCTAAAATTGAAATAAAATTAAGCGAGAACTCAGGTAAGTCTCCAAAAGGGAAAGCACCCGGGACTTGATCTCATTTTCCAATGGCATTGACTGGCGTTGCTATTTCAGGCTCTGTTCCATCAAGCCTATCCTCCTCTCTTCCTGTTGCAAACGCAAACTTTGAATGCTTGTGATGGAGATCTCAAGCATTTTTTTTTCCAGCTTGAGCCTCTTGCTCTCCAAAAGATCCGCAAATTCACTATGTTTTGCCAGAAAAGTGAATGTAGCACATATTTTGAGGAATTCCTTTACGCTAAAACATGTACCATGTAATAACAAACATTTCAAAACCGATACCTTTATATATACAATATAAAAGGTATCTCTAGCAACCCCATAACATCTCATTACACTATAACTTACAATATAACTTTAAAATATGCACTAGCGTAAATCTTACAACGAACACTACTTACTTTGACGTGCTTATCTTTCTAAATACACCGCTGAAATGAATTCGATTCGCGCTTATTTGACGACTTCCGGTCAAAAATATAGTAGATTTGGCAACACGTTACGCATCGCGAACACCGGAAACGCCTCCTAACGAAAAAGCTTCCATAATCGCTCCTAACGCTAACACTCATGTGTTCGCGTTAGCGGCACGTCACAAACGCGAACTCTAACGTTTTACGCCTTAATTACATAATAGGGGCCCAGGTACTCTACCGCGTTTCTATGTCTGCTAACAGCGGAAGACATGCAGCGCTATTTGCAGTAAATGGTCGCAAACTCCTCCATTTTCTTGTTGCGGTCATCTTAGTATTGGTTAAATTAAGTAAGACAGAGAAATATTGAAAAATTTAATTAGAAGCCATGGGGCTGGGAATTAAAAAAACGCCGAACAACTAAGAGGGCAAACAGTGTGCTGTAAATTAGTATTGGTGTTCTGTGGCGTTCATGTTCTTTTGCTTTAGTCGCCGAAATTAGAAGATCAAGAAGATATCCCAAGACAGAGAAGCAACTGGAGTCTACGCGTTGCTATTTTGTACGAAGAGTTTTAGTAGAGCTTGGATCTCTGCGTCAAGATTTCAAGTGAGTATGTATAATTATTTATTCTATTACTGTGCTTTTTTATCTCGGAATGAACCCATCGTTAACCATGAGGTCGTGCAATCTAAAACGCGTACGATCTGGGTTAATTATTGAGTTAACTCCTTTTTTCTCAACTATGGTGGATCCTTCTGATGTAATCGTAATGAAAGTATTAATTTACAATTAGATTCATCCGTATGTGTATTGAAAGCTTTGGCTAAAGTATTGATATTTCTTTTTTAAGTTCAGTTTTATGGCCATAACCTTTGTTTTATTTGAATGTGTATGTTTTGATTTTATGCTAAATAAATCCTCTCTTACAGTTGGGAAGACATCATTAATTACCAGATTTATGTGCGACAGTTTTGATAATACATACCAGGTGAGTTATATTTAGGAAGTAATCTTCGACTTACTGTTCATCCTGCCATTATTGCACTTTATTTTAATCGGCTAGTTAACTGGTTTTATCTGAAGGCACTTAGTTTTTGTAATACTTATGATTCGACTTAGCATTAGGATCGAGTTAATGGAAATTGTTTTAGCAGTGTCGTGATTTGGTATTACCACTCTATATTACTATTATTTCTATAATAAATTGTTAATACCGTTGTGTTTATATTTCGTAACGAATTTTTATTAGTCTAACCTGATCAAAATTGATAATTAGATTATGTAGCTGCAGCAAGATTCTGGGGAAGGATATGAATAATTAGTTAATGATTATTATCAGATTTTTTAAGTAGAAGGAACTACTATGAAGTAGCAATCTCCATAAGCTTAGAGGGAATTCTTGTTAATCTATAAGATAAGCAGCAACCATATGAGGCCACATGATGAAAGGGAAGTATTTTTTGATGAAAGCATACAAACTTTGAGATTTGCCAAGGGGGAATGATAGGTAAAATCAGTTGTGGTGGTAGAAGGAAGGTAGGTGAAGGAAAATTTTACTTAGTGTAATAGGATTGTATTGAATAGTTATAGGAGTTATTAAAGATGACTGATAAAATGTTCTAAGATCAATAGCTGCAGCTGAGGATGTCATACAAAGAGAAAGCTGCTGTTGTGGAGCAATTCTTTGAACAGAAATTAGCTGTGATTGTAAATATGGACCCTAAGGAATGTGCACTAAAAGACTTTGAAATCTTGGTTGGGCATATTTTCTAAGAAGAGTATATTGGGTTGATGTGCTCCAAAAAGAGGTTTTGGGGATTCTGAGAAAGGAATAGATTTTCATTGAACTTGGGAGCTGTAAAGGATGGATTTTTTTGCAAATAATAAAAATATATATATAGTCTATGATCAAACATAGTAAGTGGTTGTACACTTAAGAAATTTGAATATCATAAATCATTTAAGATCTTAGAATGTCATATTATATACTTTGGTCATTATGATGGTAGTTAGTTTTTAATTATTTAAGTAAGTGAATTAATCAGATAAACTGTTCAATTTGTTTTAATCAAGTATGTTTAATTTTGTAGCTGTTCAGATGTGTTGCAGCAGTTCTTCCTGGGATGGACTCCACTGAAAACAAGCCTCCTGAGGACAGTATCCTTTCAATTCTAACAAAGGAAGCTATAGATTTTTACATATTTTTATTTAATTTACTTGAAAATGTTATAATTTTGTCTAAAAAGTCTGCAAAGACCTAATTATATGCATTATTTTGCCTAGAATGATAGATTTTTGTTGAATCTGATTGCACATCTTTCTTATGCAGTGGTGAACTTAGATGAATTTTGGTTCTAAAGCTATTATTTTTCAGATATGTGGATCATTTATATAGTTTATCATCGTGATGTATGACCATTTTTTCACTATCCTTCAAACCTAATCTATCCCTTGTCATGGATTTAGACATTCTTTATGATGTGATAAGTTTTAATACTAGTTTTATTCTAAGATATTTTTTAGAATAAGAGTTAAAGTCACCTAGTGCAGGTAAAAACTGACTCTGATTAAAATATTATTTGGTTCAAAATTGAAAAATTTTTAGCTGGGTCTGTTCTATTCAGCTATTAGCATGGAGTATGTTGGCTTTATCCATCATTTATAGACTAAAAGCTGAGATATAAATTGCTCTTTCCCTGAAAACCTTGATCACCAGATCAAAACTTGTAAACACTTGTTATATATTCATATTCATATTTATGAAGAATGACACAGTTGATGTATGTATAATCATTACATGTGTCACACAGTGACACATGTAATGATTTTGAATCATTTTGGAGGATGGATGGATTCTCATATTCTTAAGGAGAATTTTTTTCACATCTTAATCATGGAAAAACTTCTCTTCACTTAACTACTTTAATGGAAAATGTTTAATTAATTATATACTGTAAATATCTTTTCTTCCTGAATTGAAGTAGTTGTTGTTGAATATTTTATCTGCTGAAATTTGAGATTGTAGAATATGGAAAAAAACTATCAAATAGACTTCGCTTTATAGATAATCTGTAGAGGCTTTCAGGTACTAATGGTAATTAATTTGATTTTTAAGTTTAAGGAAACGTAATTGGGTTGTAGTTACACAATTCAAATGAAAGCATTAAGGGAGAAAGGATACGTTTTGACTTCCACATTTAAATCATTAGTCTTAGTATTCTTTCTGAGTTTTAGTCTATTCTGTTTTGTAACTCAAAATTTCTAAATGGGCCAATGATACTGTCTCTCAGAACTAGTTTTCTGTTTTAGGCTTCTTTTTATTTAGTATTTCACATATATGTTCTAAGACCAAAATGTAGTCATTTCCTCGTGCAGTGTTTTCTAACAACCTTTTTCTGAGTGAGTTAGTTGTATTACTATATTTCAATGCTTAATAGATTTTAATGAAGTTGAATGGATAACTTTGAGTCATTTATTGCTATTTTTAAGTAAAAAAGTTAATGAGAAGTAAAGACATATCTATGGGAAAAAGAAACCTAAAACTTTATATCCTTTATGGTATACCTTCACTCCTAACTCAAGAACTCTTCTTGAAAAACCAGAAGATGACGATCTATCGTTGAAACCGGTTGTGTTTTTGTTTTTTATAAATAAATTTGTGGTAAAAGTACATACAAATATTTCAAAGATTATTTCCTTTATTTCTTCTTGAAAATTTTAGGAGGATTTTAAACCTAAATGTTTGCTAGTAGGTGTATCCCAGTTGATGCTACATGAAGAGAAAATAGGGAGATAGGAGTGTTTTTAATAAGCCTATACTTGTTCATATACAGGTCAATGAAAAGTGCATTCAGTTAGATTTCTGTACTCTTAATCTTTCTTTATTTCCTAATTGTGTTAGTATCTCTGTTTCTTTATATTGTCATGGCTTCATGTATATCTTGTTATGCTATCATGGAAGGGTTCTTGGCATGCTAGGTAGTATTCTTTGTCGAAGGAAGTGTAAATTTGGGAAATGGAGTCACTTCTGCTGGCCTAAAGAGTGGTAAGTAGAAAGAGTATGGCATGGATTAAAATTCTTCCTTTACTGCTTGATTGAATGGCTGTTGCTCACCATCATTAGTTTAACATATCCATCTCATTGAAATGTTTTGGTGTTCAAGCAAGCTCCTTTTATGTAGGTTCCTTGTATGTGATTTTCTATCAATGCTTGCCAAAGTGGTTATAGGTCATTCTGTTTTCCATGTCTGGTTTTGTTATAAGGTGAAAACGTCGGTTTTCATCCATAGTGGTTGTTAGCTTTACTATCTTTAATACTGTTTTTGTATTATTTTATATTATCAAGTCTTGAAATAAAGTTTTTTGCTGTCTTTCTGGTTTCTTGTTTAATTTTATCCTATTGATTTTTCCTTCATTGATGTGTTAATCCTGTATTTTTATCATGTATCTGCTTTTACTTTGTTGAAATAAATACCATGAGATGGTTTCTATTTTGAGCTTTTTTATTCATATGTAGTTGATTCCAAGGTATAAATAGATTTGCGGAAATATTTACCAAGATTCTTTTTCTTGTCCGCTCTTATATTTTAGATTTCGATTTTTTTATTATTACAATGTTTTCCTAAACAGCGCCTCTTCAGTTCATATTAGGTGTGCCAAAACGTTGGTAGTTCAAATTTTAGCCACTAGATGCTGCTTCCATTGCTAATTGCTCTAACGTCTGTTAGTTCTCTTAGCGTCCCCTAGTAGCGCTGCTTTCGCCTTAAGGGATATGATATCCCTTAAAAACCGGAAATCTATCTGTGATATTGCCCTTCCTTATCCCTAACTTTGCCCTTCCATATACAGATATTCTTTCCCTTAAGGTAAACCATATCTCTTGGATATCTGTATAATATATATATATTTTGGGGCAATTTGTGACGTTGTGCTGCCTGGGTAGGTACTTCAGCAGAAATAATTCATTAACATTTTGCAATTAGCTTGCATTGATACTCATGATGAAAATATGCAATGACAACTGAAAAATTATTGAATATTTGACCATAAAATAGAGAACCATAATTTAGAATATGCTTGCATATTCAAATGAAATGTTAACATTGACAGTGACAGATAAGAAAATAATGCAATGGAGAGGAAAATGAGTAATTGATTAGAAGGTATAGAAATTTTTCCACTTAGTAAAACATCACTCTTTAAAGTAAGGTAGGATAGCATAGGACATAAGATACTCTAAAATGGATTGAAGCAACAGATTTCAACAATTTCGAAACATTTCTATTTTCCTCGAAAATACTTATATTGTCATTATGGGTGTGATTGTTCCTTTATATATACAGGTTGTCTGGGTTAAACGTATAATAATGCAATTATCAAGCAAATATAGAAAACATTGCAAGTTACCAAACTAGTAGAAGCTAACTGCTTATAAATATCTCAATTATTTATCAATTTATTACAATTTGCATTATTATAAGTTTAACCAGGACACCCTGTATATTTATATATATATTCTTACGTTAGGAAGATTGCGGTATTGCTGATCTTATTTTTAGGTGAAAGGTTGATTAACATACAGCAATAGTATGAAAGAAGCACTGTATCCAAGTGAAATGCATTGACAATTGCTTGCATTCCTCTTTTGTAATTTTTCATGATTAGGTATATAAAATTCCACACAGGAGCACATCAGTGAATAAAACTCTTAAAGTAGTTATACCTAAAATTGTAAGTACAGACAGCAAGATTTCTAAAGCAATATTCTCAGATTTAACTCGAGTTCCTGATGCAAAAGTCAACCTGGATTTTTTTAATGCCTTAAGATGAAAGTATGGGGCAAACTAAACACAGCAGAAATTAAATCAGCTGACCTGTAAGCTATAACAAGCTCTTTCCTATAAATGCAAGTCCTTTTTAAAGAAAAATCATTTTAATGCAACAACTTCATTTGACGTAAAATATAAAAAATAAGCTAGAAGAGGCTACTTAGCATCACTTACCTGGTAATGTACTTCCCTGACAACAGTCAGAATATCTTTAGATGCAGCAAAATATGTTGCATAAGTTTCTGGATGGATCTTTATTTACAAATCTTACTCCCAGTGAACTGAATCAGTGCTATATCTTGTATAAAGTAAATTAGATTCCATTGATTAAGTTCCTTTAAGTTTGCAACAACAATAAAGAGCTATGACATTTTGCCTGATTTGCCAAACTGCACTCCATCATACAAAACTTTTTTCATCAGCGCACCATAAATTTCTCATAAACATGAATAGGAACAGAGCCAAATTTTATTTATACGAGAATAGCTGTCAAGTTGGTGATTTTTTGCAAAATCAAGCAACTTTTCCTGCCTTTAAGAAACTCATCCTTCTATTTTAGCAACATCTTGCACTTAGTTGAGCAAATTGTGGTACATAGTTCCTCCTTTAAGAACATGAAACACAAGATGGTTGATTCATTAAAAAATCAAGATAGCGTTAATTTTAGCACAGAAAATACTCAGAATTAATGTTATATGTTAATAATATGTTAAATCTCTTACTGCCAGTCTCCATCAAGTGGTATATACAAAAACTGACAAAGCTTTGGAAGCTGGGGTGTAAGTTCTTAATATCTTAATTAACCTAACTCATCTTGTGGATAACTAAAAAGATAAGATATTGTTAGATATTTTCTCAGTAACGTTAAATTATCAAACTTGTTATCTACTTGATGTCCTTCAATTAAAAAAGATAGAATAAAAATTTAGGGAATTATGATGATTAATGCACAGAGCAAAGATAAACTGGTTTGAAAAAGTTCAACAGTGGCTGCAGGAATTAAGCAAACTGAAACAAAATTTTGCATTTTCATTGAAGCAGAGCAGAAACTAGATTTTTAAAATAATGATTTGATGCTCTGCTCTACACTGATGAAAGATACAATTGTAAGAATTACTTTGAGCAGCCAAGCTAGACAACTAGGTGCTTGATTGGAGGTTGTACCTAACTAATGCTATCCATTTGGAGTTCAAAATAGCAAGATAGAAGATGATTGAATGGATACACAATGACCCGATTATGAATTATGCACCATGAATTAAAAAAGTTATTTCAGTGTTTTCTGAAGAAGGTATAATACCAGATTTGACAAACAAATAACATCTTAACGTTTTGGCACCCCCTTAAATTGAAATTTATTTTGTGGCACCATGTTGGCAACATTTGATATCCAAGTGTTAAAGTCAATCACTGCATACTGTCTCCATACAATCATCTGAATGGATTTCTCTCTTCTACAAATGGTAATACTCATAACTATCAATAGGAAAATATCATACACTTGGATAATGAAGGAAAAACACAAAAAATAGTTGATATGGTTTCAATACTACTATATTAGTAATTACTTTCCTTCCACAGAAAGTCATCACAACTTCTCAGAGAAAATGTAAATCTGAGATCATTCAACAAATCTAAGAAGATACTCAAGGATCACATTAACATGCTCACCAAATCAAAAACGGAATATTTTTGGAATGTATATTGGTACACCCCTCATACATAGAACATTTATGCAAGAATATTAAGATATAGGTTTTCAAGATAAGAAATTAATAATTTTGGCTCTATCATGAAAAAATATCAACCAGGAAACCTCATATTCGGAAATATTTTCAATTTCAATAAAATTAGAATTAACAAATACAAATCATTGTCACTTCACCCAATATTCATTAGGTAAACGCCAAAAAAGCTCACATGGAATGGTACATCAATGACTCAAAGCACAGCCAAGCAAATTATACCATGAGCATATTGTGAGCTATGTCTAACATGCAATATCTTGTATTACACTAGTTAAATAAGTTTAATTTTTTCAACAGCAAAATTGCATTCAAGAACATTATACATGAATCATAATTTCACAATCACATTCTACTGATGGGAAATATTCTTTCAAAAGAAGGTAGGGTAAAAAAAATAACTCTAACTTGCGATTTATTTTTTCTTGAGGCTTAACATACACTTTATGACAGCTTTGGTCCGATCACAACAATGAGCAATTGACAATGAGAGATGGCAGAGGAAAAAGAGTATTTTCCTCAGAATGGATAGAAAATTTAAGTGAAACGAATAAATTAACTTAGAACTGAGACCATACTTACAACCTTAAGGCATTGTTGCATAATATAAATTGGACCTCAAATAATCATAAAATATAATTATTACTGAAAAACAAAATATTATACCAAATTTTTTATTGAAAACCATTCTTGCATTGTTTTGAAAATGAGTACAGTCAAAATAATTTGTCAAGGTTTATAGATAACAATGCAAGTTTTAACAAACATGAGCATTTAATTTTTCAATTAATAAAGAAAATTAATGTCAAAGATGGTACATTCATGACAGATCAAAATGGTTCATTAACAAATAACACATGCAACAATAAGTGATAGGGAGACAATGAGACAAAAACTCTACATTACTATACAAATTGGGACATTGAGAACATAACCATGCCTTCAAATACTCCTTCTTGCGTGATCAAAATAAGATCAAAAGTAAGACGACCACCAGATCACTGAATGTTATTTCATTTTCTTATTACACCGATTTATATGAGGAAATGGCAAATGCGATCAAAATAAGATCAATAGTAAGACGACCTCCAGAACCCTGAATATTACTTCAATTTTCTCATCATGCTGATTTATATGAGGAAATTTGATCAAAATAAAGCCAATAGTAAGACAACCCCTCTGGATACCTGAATGTTGCTTCAATTTTCTCATCATGCCCATTTATATGAGGAAATTTGATCAAAATGAAGTCAATAGTAAGACAACCACTCTAAATACCTGAATGTAACTTCAATTTTCTTATTACCTTGATTTAAAAATAAAATCAATAGTAAGACAACCCCTCTGGATACCTGAATGTTACTTCAATTTTCTCATCATGCCGATTTATATGAGGAAATTTGAACAAAATAAAAGAAATAGTAAGACAACCGCTCTGGATACCTGAATGTTGCTTCAATTTTCTTATTACGTTGATTTGAAAATAAAATCAATAGTAAGACAACCCCTCTGGATACCTGAATGTTACTTCAATTTTCTCATCATGCCGATTTATATGAGGAAATTTGAACAAAATAAAAGAAATAGTAAGACAACCGCTCTGGATACCTGAATGTTGCTTCAATTTTCTTATTACGTTGATTTAAAAATAAAATCAATAGTAAGACAACCCCTCTGGATACCTGAATGTTACTTCAATTTTCTCATCATGCCGATTTATATGAGGAAATTTGAACAAAATAAAAGAAATAGTAAGACAACCGCTCTGGATACCTGAATGTTGCTTTAATTTTCTTATTACGTTGATTTAAAAATAAAATCAATAGTAAGACAACTCCTCTGGATATCTGAATGTTACTTCAATTTTCTCATCATGCCGATTTATATGAGGAAATTTATCAAAATAAAAGAAATAGTAAGACAACCCCGTCCGGATCCCTGAATGTTACTTCAATTTTCTTATTAAGTCGATTTATATGAGGAAATGGCAAATGTGATCAAAATAAGATCAATAGTAATACGACCACCGAATCACAGAATGTTACTTCAATTTTCTTATAACGTCGATTTATATGAGGAAATGTCACTGAAGATTTTTAGACTTTGAACTTTCAAAGATGATTAGATTGTACTTACAAAAAATCACCCTAAAACGACCAGTTCCAAATTTTAAAATTAACTATGCTCCTTTCTGCACTAAATCTATGAAGGGGCTAATGAAATGAGTCTCTGGAGAAATTAAAACTATTCACCATCATTTCACTTTAATTCACCCTCTTTTCTTTGGATAGCATAAAAATCAGATGGAGCATGTAGTATAGGGACAGCATAGGGAATACACATCATCGTATGTTAAGTAATCCATAGAAACTTCTTCAATCTATACAATAGGTTAGTTTGGGAGAATGTACTTCAGTTTAAATACTGCCATATGAACATTCATTGATGAATGGGAGATACTCCACAAATAATTTACACTATATAAAATAAGTTGTTGAATAAATTAAACTGACGACTGGTTTAAACAATTATAATTCAAAGACCCCTCTGTAAACCCTGAACATGCATTAAAATACTATTTCACCTTAAATTAAAGTTTCTTTAGTGGACCTATTACGCACACGCTCTTATACCTATCACTGGTCTTTTTCTGATTTTACCTTACATCACAAATAGTATTTAACTACAATGCAGCCTTTGGGAATACTTTTGTAGCAAAATCACTAAGGTGAAAGATCCCCAGGGCTTATGTCGTATTTTTTTGGAATACAGATATAAGTAAGACAATAATTTCTATAAATATAAAAATGTTCCTATTACGCTAGTTTTAACTAAATAATCTTATGGTGGGAATTTGAAAAGGGGAATATGTTTTCAATTGGGTTGTGATCTTTAACCAAATGACGAATCACAACCCCTCTCTGGCTTGATGTCCAGTAAGGCAGAGTCACATTTTCTGAGGTAGTTAATGACTCTTTCCGTTGCAGCAATTCCACGACTGCTTACTACAGCCTGTAAAACAAACACACCAACAAATATTACTTCCTCTAAAATAATAACGGAATGAATAGCTATTAAATTTAAAGAGCTTATTTCCAGCATGAACCCCTCTTAACCTATCAAAATGAAATCCAATTCATCACCAAAATCTTAAAACATAACCGGAATTGAAATTTTCAAAGAATTACTTGAAGTTACAAAAATTTTGCAGCGGTAATCTAACTCTAAAATTTTTATGAAAGAACCTTTTTAAATCAAAAGGGAATCATTTAAAAAGTTATAGCTATATATTTAAGTACTGCAGCACTTAAAAAATCTTATAGTAAATATTGTGCAAGAGTTTTCTTAAACCATGACAAAAGAAAAATATGAAGATGTGAAGAAATTTATCTGTATTCATGAGAATGCTAATACAGTAAAGTCCATTATAACAAGTACGACATATAACGAGGGTTGCATTATTGTGAGTTTTTTCTTGACCATTGTCTGTC
Organism: Sympetrum striolatum; assembly: GCA_947579665.1. Classification (NCBI taxonomy): domain Eukaryota; kingdom Metazoa; phylum Arthropoda; class Insecta; order Odonata; family Libellulidae; genus Sympetrum; species Sympetrum striolatum. The sequence goes on from OX388352.1 coordinate 61,990,938, forward strand.
TTACAACAAAAAGGATAGGGAGTTACATCCATTATAACAAATAGTTATTTAAGAAGTATTGGTGTAACGAGAGCCACATTTCTATATGTGTCTTGCAGGAGGCATATCTCAGAATCTTCAATTGATGAGAAAGACAAAGTCTGACAGGCAAACTGAAATCTGAGAAACGTTATCTCTACAAAGACCAGAAAAATATTAAATACATGGGCATAGCTATAGCTTTCACTTGGGGGGGGTCCACGGATCCAAAAATGTACAAAGATACGTAAACTAGTTTTTGCCTTGACTTTACACCGAATAAGGCAGAATTCTAAATGCTTATCTCAGTCATTTAGAAATTAAATAAACTTTAATATACATGCAAGTTAACCTGCGGGCAAACAATAGTTACTTTAAGTATCTTTAAATAAAATATGTAGGTAAAAATACACACCTATTTCTTCGACAATGAATTTTGATAAGAAAAATTCAAAAATTTGAAAAATGTGTATTATTAAATGGAAAAATAACAGCAATTACTTATTACTATAGATCAATATACTTTATCATCAAAAACAGTGGAAAAAAATCAACTAAATTAAGTATTTCTAGTCGTTCTTCAATAGTTACGATGGAAATACAGATCAGCAGCATTTAGTTTGGTCTTGAAAATGGACAGGTATAGGATATTTTTTTAAATCTGTTTAAATCGGGGAATACCAGCCTCAGCTGAAGGAAAATATGTCTCATCGCCTCTCAACTTAAGTTACGGCGTGCCACAATGAGCCGAGCTAGGTAAACCCAACAACACAGCTGGCCCGGAGCTTTCTGATTCTATATTTCTTGTTTCAAAGGAATATACTTTCGATTTTTGGCATAGGTATGCTTACTTTGTATTTCCTTTGGCTATCTGACATATCAGCTAAATTCTGGTAATTTCTATTAAAAGACACGTACAGGTAATAAAGTATAAGGGTTCGTTTTTGGCCATCACGTATCTTTCCTATAAATACCATTGCAAATAAAAATTCTTGTGTAATCCATGCATCATCATGTATGACACGCATCCCATTTTCGTCATAACTAAAAGGGAAAAAAGGTACGCATAATACATGAGAAAACACGGTACATATCTGCCAATATTCCATGATTTTCTTTTTTCGTCGTATGCTAAGGGGGGTCTGGACCCCCCAAACTCCCTCCTTATATACGCCCATGATTAAATGCAAAACTCATTATCAATTTTATTCATGCATTTGTTTCCCACAATTCGCACTGCCCTTTCTCGTCAAAAAGGTTCGAAGAAACTTCTTGCAAGTTTCATTCACCTCTTTATCATTCTGTGCATCTTAACCCCTTGTCTCGTTTCTTTTTGGAGGCCCCTCAAGTTTGCGGAGGAATTTTTAATCGAGTTCTCATCATACTGGAATCCACCAGTGGGATTTATTTTCAAATGAAACTTGGCGCCAAATTGTCTGATCCAGGATGGGTGGGAATGTGGGATATAAAAGCAGTGCTGATTTGGATTTCCAGGGTTATTTCTGACCCTACCTAGCAACAGAGTCACTGCTTATGAAGCGTGTGAATGAAAAATATCTTGAGGAAGCAATTTGATATGAATTAGGATTATCTAATGATATACTATTACTTTTCAATGATTTTTTAGCAATAATTTTCCAATTTTATATTAGAGAACGCACTTTGGTTATGGTGTATGAATCAATGAAATTATATTTTTGACCCAAACATACTTTTTACACAAGGATAGTAATACAAGGATTAAAAACTCTACAGTTTTATTCTGCCACACTCGCTGCCCTTGGGTTCAACTGAACGGACATTTAGTATTAGAATTTAGTATTAGAAAAACACATTATGATGAGTACTTTTCTAATGTTAGTCTGCTCTTGTTATAACGGACTTTTACTGTATAACTAAGAAAAAGGGCCAAGTGATGCAATCATCAGATAATTATTGCATTCATATTTTCTAGCAACTTTCTTCTGTAATTTAAAAAATATGCTATTGAATAGCCAAAGTAAATAAAAACTACAATGAAATTGATGGTAGAAGGCGTCACTTGGTGGAAAGACATTATATTTTAATAAAAACTACAAATATAATGAGATGCTCGGTAAAATTGAACAATTATACTTACTGATGCAGTCAGGTTCATGAAGTTGAAGAATTTCTCAAGGACAACAAGCATTGCCTGGAAATTTCCTTCAGGGAGATACTGGCGTACAAAATCCTCATATTCCTGTAATGTAAAAAAGATATTTATGGGTATTTACACCAAAAAGTCATGTTTCGTTGCATATATTCTAACAAAAGAGAAGAATAATAAGTTTGCTAACACCCATCTTCAACAATTAACCCTCTTAAATATTTCAAGATAAACTTAGAAAATTATGATTCCAAGAGAAAGAGCAGATGGTAAAACATCACACTACACACCCGTTTCACAAGACTAATAACAATGCATTAATGAATAGATGAGTGAATTAAGTTCACGTATCCCAGGGAAAAATGACCTTGAAAAAAAGTAATAATAATTATCATCTTTATCTGGGTGAAATTGAGACTAAAAGTTTCTTCTTTCTTCTAACCCAGGTAGGTAAGAGAGGAAGATCTTGGGTTTGATTCTCAGCCCCATCAGACTTCTTTCAAGTCCAATTTTTCCTTGGGATTTTCCTGGGTGCACACTTATATGTGCAAAGAAACTTTAACCCTTTCATTGTAAGTTTAAGTAATTTAAGTTAGCATTACTAAGGAATAAGGAAGTCCTTACCACTCAGTCGATTGTATTCCGTAAGTTAACCAGCCATAAATAATTTTTGTAACATTTTTTAAATTAGTTAGGTGTAATAAAGAAGTAAATGACTGCCAAGGAGTGGGGTAAAAGGCAATGCACAAAACGTCTTGAACTTACATGTACTAAAATAACTCACAATGCTAAGTTAACAATCAGTAAAAGAAGAATAAAATAATATGTACACAAGCACTTCCTTTCAAATGAGCAACCCTTGAAGTAAGTCTTACTTTATTTTCCATCACAACATATCCAAGAAGTAGAGCCACGTAAGCTGCTATTAATGTTTCCTCCATGTGTCTGCCAGCCTTCTGGAGCACTGAAAACAAAAATCAAAAGAATTAATATATTTTGACAAAAAAATTCACAGATTTTACAATCAAATTTTTGCTAAAATATGCGAGTACTATTACATAGAACAATTGCAGAAAGAGGATAATATGGCAATTTAAATATGTAAATTTTAGGTACAAAATTAACATAAGATTAAGAGATTACTGGAATTCCAATCACTCACTTTTCTAAACTCTTCAAAGCTAAAAGTCTTCACAGAATCAAGACTTTTATGTTAAGCTATAATATCTACAATGGTCTTCTTCTCATAGAGTATCAATGTCTTTAAGTGATAGCAGGCCAATGCTACTAGATCCTAACAGAATTATGGAATCCTATGGACTAACATCTACCAGTTATTTTACAAAAAATTTCAGGAACCCTTTTATAATCATGATAATTCCAAAACACTTTTGACGACTGTAGGATATTTAGGAATTAAAGTACATATCAAATTGCTAGAGCTACAGCCAACCAAAATTATTGAATAAAGATATCAATTGCAAACCAAAAGATTAAAAAATGAATAGGAATTAGAATCAAAGTGCTTCTGATCAATCTCAATCTTAACCGCATGACCTATTCATTTTAATATCCTATTTAAGTGACCAGTTTCAATATTACCCTCAAATTTAAGTTTTAATTTCAACATCAACTTTGAATCCAGCCTCCATGGAGTAGAGATTTTTTTGCTACAATAGTATTAACAAAGAAGTCCCATGACTGACTTATGTTTTGGGCAAGGATATTTGCATTTGCTGTTAAATCAAGTTTATGGCTGTACATTCTATTGAAAGATATGGCCTGGCCAGTGAGCATTCACAGCAAATGACACATTTGATGCACACACAACTGTATTATGCTGAACAAGATTGTTTGAAACAACTAACCATTCACTCAGTTTTTCTGTTTATAATGGAGCAACTTGGATTTGTCAAGATAAAAGATGGTAGGATAAAAGGAAAAGTGTGCAAGTGATGTTACTTTGAGATAATTAGGCCTCACCTTGAGTATTCACAAAATTTATGAGACCCTGCAAAGGTGTACATTTGTGAATTAGAAAAGGTACAGTGAAATGGAATACCATTTGAAAAAATACTACGATAAATTATTGAGCACTACTAACAAAGATAGGAATCTTTGGAAGATAGAACACCTATTTTATTTTAAATTATAATAGTAATTATATTTAGACGACAGAAGACCAAAACTAGAGAAAGTTCTGAGTATTTAGCCAATTTTATGCATCCTTCCAATTATATAAATTCTAGTAATACTGCAAGGAAGATCAAGGAAATAGATTCAAGAATTAGTTGCTTCAAGAAATAATATTTTCCATGGATGATTAGGCAAGGTACTCACATCCCCAGCCTAACATATATGTTGAATGTAGAACCACACTAACATAAGAGCTCCAAGATATATTTAATGATATTCATGTCATACCTAATGATTCTATAGCAAGAATTATTAAAAATTAATCAAATTAACCAATACTACCTAATACTAAGGGCAAGGGAAATAATAATTAGAATTAATATTCCAAAATAAGTGCGAAACTTACAACATTTGTATTAGCACTCCTAACTTTGTATACAGTAGATGTTGGATTTTACCTTGCTAACACACTTAAATTATGAGATAAAACATGCTTCGCTAGGGATTAAGATGTGACTTGAGATTAAGGTAGTGACCCTTCTAGTTTTCATCCAGAGAGTTGGTGTTTGTGGTTTATCTCAGGTTTTCAGTCTTATTAAACCAATCACTGGTATCTTGACATTTTAAAACTGATAATTAATACACTGAGTATGCTTTTTATATTACATTAGACATAAGAGAAATACACATTCTGTATATTTGATGACAGATTCCTTGTATGTAGATCACAATTTGGATCTGAACAACCCCTCATTAAATAAACATAAAACCTTTTCTTACACAAATTTTGACCCACATATCACCAGGGAAAAAAATCGATGCAAAAACTATCATATTACTGGCTTTAGGGTAAAATTTTATAAAAGTTAATTTTACACTACTATCATTTTTATTTAAATTCTTTTCTTACAATAGTTTAAAATTATTTAACAACTTTTTATACCTAAATTAATTACTAAAGAGAGATTTGCAGACAGAAAATTGAAAGAACCTCATATTAATGAAGACTTATCACTTGTTATAAAATTAAAATTGGTTACCTTTTTCCAAAGTAATTTGTTCCAATTATCAAATTATTATAAAAATGAAATTCCCACTTACAAATTACCCAAATTACAAACTTCTACTCAAACCTCCCCAACAAAAATAAACTTATCATGCATAAGAAGATGTATATCTTAAATGCTTCTCCTTGCTTAGAGGAACATAGCTATAACTTCACTTCATGAGCAAGAATAAACACAAGCAACAACTATTTGAAAACATGCCACTAGAAACTATCAGTTAAAATCAAACCGAAAATTTAGGTTCTTTTGTTTCAATTATACATTTTTAACTTTAGAGATAATTAAACTCTTCCAACAATAAAATTTATGTTTGCAAAATTAATTACAATATTTTCCTTTCAAATGCTTATGAATTGTGCTGTTGTGATCAAGAGTAATTGATTGACATCTAAAAGAAAATTTTGATAATCATACTGTACGAATAATACCATTATCACATCCTCCATATCAGTACCATGACATTAATTACTGAACTGTGATATGTGCAACCTTTGCTTACTGAAACACATTCACAGGAGGAGGAAATAAAGGAATCTTTCGATAAAAAGATGTGAAGTTGATAACCATACGAACATATTTTTACATCTACTTACCAAAATCATGTCAATGATAATAATATCATCAAGTTGATATATATGTAATGATCATAAATTGATCTTGAAAAAGCAGAAAGTATCAAAACTCAAACTATATATAGATAAAATCACAGATCCTGTAGTTGTGTAGTTTAAATTAATCAGAACTATCTCTAAATGAATATGATAAACTCAATCAGATGATCAAGAAACACAGAGACCAAACTTACGAGAAATTGATGCTGATCTACACAAGGAGTTAATGCTAACAGAAGAACAATGCCATGTAATTTTGATTAGCCTTGACATTGTAGAATCTTCCTATTGTTATACATTGTAACTTACATTTCGCCACGGTTTCTTCAATGAATTCTTCCTGAGTCTTGGCAGTTTTGTCACTATCTGCAGTATCTTCTTTCTTTCCATCCAAGATAGCATCTGTCTTTGCTTCTTCGACCCTGGCAAACGCTTCTTTCTCACAGAATAAAAATATTAGAGCTTCCACAGCTGTCCTGTGCTTGCCTGCAAAACAACATAGCACTCTCAATAATCAAATTTAATAACTGGACAGTTAGATAAAACGGATATCATAAATTTTAAATAAATTAATAACATTTTATAGTTAAATTATGACTGAAAAATTAACCTCTACAAGAGTAATAACTGAATAACTTCATGAGACAGTGCTGGACACTAATATTTTATATAAGTATAGAATTAAATTTGATGCAACAAACATTGAATCACATGACAACAAACAAGTTATGTAATAATAACAAAGAAAAGATTACAAAAAAAACACATAAAAATCTTAAGTAATATATCAGAAGTTTAGATGTTAATTAAAACTTAATATAAGATGGCAGACAAAATTATAGAACTACTTACCAGGGAATATTACTTCAGGATCGCTTGGAGCTGTAGATGCAATTAGCAGCCTCCTATTAATGGGACTATGCTCTACGAGGTTTATGAGCAGAGCAAGAGCCTAAAATTCAAGACAGACATAGAAATTTAGAAAAGGAAATAAATTTAACTATGACTAAAAAAGCGAATTTCAAAAGAAAAATTTCTTCAAATTACCAATACGAGGATCTCAAATTTCTTATCCTCAGGTACATAATTAGGAACTTGAAGCAAGCAATGTAAACTGGCCTCCATGATCCCCTCCCTCTCTCCAGCCAAAGTGCTTCCATAGGCTGAAACAAATAATGAACATGTCACTTCAACCAAATAAATATTGCTTCCAACTAGTTCAAGAACAGTCAAAGTGCTACAGGCCATGAATTCTTCATTCATTTTTAACCCAAACAGTCATTACACATTGTATTACATCAACAATAGATAGAATGAATAAAAACAAACATGCCTGAACTATTTTATGAACCTCAGACATTGGATTGTAAGGTAAGCATGGAGATCATTAAACCAAAAAATGGGAATTCATCAAACTTATGAGAAGTTACAAGTAGGAATTGGTGTTTCTATAATGTTACCAAAATGAAAATCTAGGCTCACAAAGTTTCCGTAACATTCTCAAGTAAAAGAAAATATCACGATTAATATAGCCTCAGTACTTCTAGAAATATTGAAATGCAGGAGTATCTTCTCCTAGAAGCATGTATATACATTAAATAAAAATAAACACAATCCTAGGATGTGAAATGTTGATGAATGTATTGCCTAAAAAGGCGGAGCCAAAGAACCAAAAAACTATGCTTTCTTTTGAGAGGCTTATCTCTAGATGGCATAAATTAGCATAATATTCACTTAATCTTCATGCCAACAGCAAATAAATTTTGCAGATAAATTGGAACAGATAATAATATAAAAATGCGAGTATTTTTAATTTTATGTGCATGCTAGAATGTAATGAGAATATGTAAGAGTATGTAATTTATTTATTTATTGACGACTTTATGGGGTGAAATTGGGACTAAAAAGTTCCATCTTCCATTTATGAGAGTTTAAATACAGTAAATTCAGTAAAATCAAGTACTTTATATAATTAGTACTTGAAAATTAAAATAGGATTATGCTAACGTAAAAAAAATATATCTCCATGAAAATTAATATTTCCTTCTTTTCACTCTCATTAATTTGAGTATCCTCACTTTAAAGTGACTTATTAGTGAACATAATGCAATATTAGTAAAGCAACCATCAACTTAGAAAATCTCTTTCCTTCTTTCCACCGTAAGGTAGATACTTACATTGGCTGTTGTAATCATGAGTTAGATTTATGAGAACCTTCATTGTAGATATAAGAGTTTCGAGGAGGACCATCGGAGTTGAATCCTTAGTTGTATCGGCAGTTACAGGATAAAGAGGAATTTCCGCATCACATAACCTATACAGCTTGATGAGTGTATCAACTAAAGTTCCATTTCCATGTTTCAAAAGGTAAGTCTGATTTTCTTCATTTTGATGTGTCACCTAAACATAATCTATGATTAGATCACATGAATATATCAAATCAACTCAAATAATATGCAAATAAAATACATTACTTACATTTTCCAATATTCTGAGACATCTAATTACTTTACGGAGTTTATCCAACACAGGATCCGACCATTTGGGGTAAATACCATTTTCCTCTTGATTATCTATATGGGAACAACACTCTGTTACAGTTTTGACAATGTGCTCCAACCCTCCCAGTTCACGAAGCTCTTCCTTGAACCATTCCCCAGCCCGACGGGAGGTCAAACTCAACAATGTCTCCATTGCTAAATGCCCCACCTAAGAAAGAATGAATTGCTGTTTCATCATATGACAGCATCATATAAGCTCACTTTCAATTCCCATGAATACCATCAAGATATTGATGGAAATTGAAACAGAGGAAACTCCTAAAAATTATAAAAATAATGCACCAAAAAACTTGTTAAATGCTCTACATAACGTAATACAGTCCTAAAAATAGCCAATAATATTAAGATTTCAACATCTTCCTGATTACCACTTGCTGAACAAGTTCTTGATACCCACTACCAAATATCACAAATTTTCGATTATTTTTATCACAATATTTATTCCAAAATTACTACTCCAAGAAATTAAGGCAAATGCCAATCAAAAGGAATTAATCATATGATCAAGTAGCTCTTTAACTTTAAGAGTCAATTATAGTAATCACATAAGATTAAAATTAAGGAAAAAGATTCTCAACACTAATGAAGGATTTATTTTACACAGATAAGAAAAGGTAAAGGCAGTAACAGCTATAATTGTATGTGTAATTTAAATATGGCCTTCATTGAGAGTTCAGTATTAAATAGAGAGAGAAGAAAAAGTTTCATTTCTTCCTCTCTAAACCTCAAACCCTCCATATAGGCATTTTAAAGAGGAAAAACATTCATAATACAGATAAGCATATAAATAACTTACAGTGATGTTGTCCAAGTCTAGATGAACTGCATGCCCTTGGCTTTGGATCTCAGCACACAACTCCCGAACCTTAAGTTTGTTCTTATCCAACTGGACAGAAGAAATGGCCCCAGCTAAATGGTCGAGTGCCCCAGTGCCACCTTCACTGCCCTCCTTGCCCATACCACCACCATCGACTTCCAGTAGATTGAGCATAAGCTCCAAACTATCCCTATCTAAATCCATATTCAATCTATCTTGACTTAGGACAAACATAACAGTGGCAGTGCATAAACCTAAGCTCTGATTCGGGGATGAAAAAAGAACATCAAATAAGAAAATATTCCAAGTTCACTCACAACATCATGGATAGCAAGATCTAATTATGTATAAATGGTACTTACAGGATCACAAGTGGCATCGTGTAAGGCACGAAAGAACTTTGCCACAGTTCCGTGGGCCCTCAGATGCATACGGAATGCAGGCTCCATGCATTTTGCCGCGAGAGATATAGCAGATAAGCATCTAAAAGGTAAAGAAAATTAGTTGTCTGTGCATGTACATAATTCCAAAACCAAGGCTCCAACATTTCTATACTTACCGAGTAACCATAGGATTAGTTTCCTGAAGGGCATCCAGAATATATTCTACATCGTCGTTGAATTCTTGAAACTCTCCGGATTCTTGTATTTGATGAGCTTTCTTCACATTTCTCACTACAGTGTAATACTGAGAAAACAAGAACTTTCATGAGAGACATTCTCTAAGTAATGGCACAATAAAATTTAAGCTCATTATTATGCATAAAAATAAAAGGCCGCCAGCATTAATTCCCATATTCTATACAAAGGATGGGTGACAACTTTGCATGGTACTAGATACACAAGAAAACTCAAAGAATTAGTAGAGGAGACAACATTTGAAATGATCACGAAACTATCCGGAAGAGTTGCTTAAATTTTTTGATGATTCCCACAGAAATTGTGAAAATTTCACAGACAATGTAGCTCAAAACTGAAATGAGTAAAACCAGGCTATTTCAAATATGAGCTAAATGAGTTTTTTATAATTGCAAATTTTCTTATGAGTTGAATTTTGAAAATTGACAACATAGAATGAAGATTTTGAAAACGTTTCTGTCTTACATTTATTTTAAACTTAAGATTCATCTGTAAACTTTGATGTCTCTGAAAAATAACATTCCATGAATGTGCCTAATACTCATGAAGAATGGAAGAAAACATGACTGATGAGTGATAGAAAATAAAAATGAAGTACCATTTAATCTATAACAGTTTTATAAGTCATTATTAAATAAACCTAACAAAAATGCCATGACTAATTCCAGTACCTTTGCCTCAAAACATTTGCATAAAAAAAGTTTTTTTACCTATATTTCATAACATACACATTAAAGATGATGCCAGTGTGCCTTGATAAAAGTCCATGGATTTTTCAGGTTTCCGCCACAAATAGAAATTAAAACTGACTACAGTTTTAGCATGAACTTTTACAGGATTTTTATGAAGTGTAACTATCAAATTCCTGGCTTTTGCGCTAAACTCTATATTGGCAAAACTGTATATTCATTGTCACACAGATAAAGGAATATGTCAGAGCCACAAATAATAGGGAATATAATCTACAAGCCATTGTTGAGCACCATTATAGTGAGTTGGGACATACCACCGAATTTAAAGATGTTGAGCTTATAGCACCAGAAAAGAGAACCTCGTATAACAGACACACCTAATAGCGTGCACCTCCATGTAAAGGGCACCAAACACATTCCCCAAACTGAGCTCATAAGAAACATTAGTATGTATACCTCTCACTAACGGTCACTCTATGTAGCGGCCAGGGGGCTTCAACATTTCTAACTCCTGGTACCTCCCATTTGAGGTCAGCCAGGGGCAGGTATGATGAGTGGAAATGATAAGGTATTGGAACTAGGTAGCTATAGAAAGAGGTAACTAAGAGGAAAAAAGTAACACTGCTGAGTTATTAACTATAAGAGTTAAAAAAGCTCCATATAACCTTTTCTTAACCCCCATGGATATTTCTGCACAACGGGTTGTTTGCAAACAACGGCTATTTGTAGCTTTTTTTAATTCTGAATGTTAATAGAAAGGGGTTCCAAGAAGAAGCAAGAGCCGTGTTTTTTTATGAGGCACCCCATGGACCTGAGTTATTAACCATCGAACGAGGATTAAAGGAAAACGATGATTAGTAAAAACCTAACAGTAAGCTCAAGTGCTCCCTGTGTTCCCATACCTTTCACTTTACTTATTTCAAAGGTTTTCAAGCTCCATGGGATGCCTCATGAGAACCACCACTACTCCTGCTTCCTCCAACCCCTTCCTAGGGCCATCAACTTTGCAATTGTTCATCATATCCAAAACTTTAATGATGAAGATGAAGTTGAGCCTGAGACCGAAATGAATGAAGACCCTTCAGTCTTACGTAGATGCCCTCAAAATTATAATGAAATCAGAGCTGTTTGTACAAAATGACGAAGACATGGAAAGTCTGAAGTTACTAAAAGAAGTGAAGATGAACCTTGAAAAACGCAATGCCAATAGGGTGCATAAATTTGTGCAAAACACCTTGAACGATTTTTTTAAAGAAAAAAATATTGAATTAATTGTTTAATGGCACATATATATTTGTTTTAAAATAAATGTGTACCAACATACTGTTAAATTTTTCCATTTTGTTAATATTCCCTTCCCTATTCCCCCTTATCTTTGACAAAAATACCGCTCCTCCCCAATACCTTTGGGAGGTGCAGTCATTTATTCATTGCACAAAGGTGGTCGTTATAGCCAGGTTCTCTTTGTACTATCTATGTATAATTAGAGAAGCAATCAAAATCATTCAAACTCCAAAAATACTTGAACAGAGAAGAGGGTAACTCTCTTCATTGTGTGTAGGAGAGTTCTTCCATGCATGAGAGAGACAGACATACCACAATGAATGAAAGAAATGTTAATGACTGACCAATGCGAAACCTATAGCAGCATGGGGAAAAAAGTAAGGCCTATAAAAACCCAGCCTTAAGTCTCCCAATATAATCAACATTCCAGGTGGAATCCAAGTGACACTGTTGTCAATTTAAATTTATACTCATGGTGAAAACCCAGAAAATCAAGGCCGCTTAGTAGCAATCAAAGCCTTTTATCCAAAATGCCTTGGAAAATTCCATATCAGAATTTTGTATTAAATTTAAAATTGCAGATTGAACATCAGACTAAGAAAACATTTCTAAGATAACGAAAGGTTTTAGTTCATAGTATTATTCAACATTAACCTTCACAATATATTATATGTGAATTTTAAAATTAAAATGCATTGGTTACTCTTGAATGCTTTGAAATTACTTTGAGGACAATGTTCGACAAATTATCCAAATCATACAGAAACCATTAGCTTAAGCTAGAAAGGAATATATTATATCACTGATGGCAATAGTGCTGATTAATTAGAAGTTAGGACACTCCACCAAAAGACTTCTATACTTTGTCTTGACTGCCCAGCCTTTCAGCAGTAATATTTGGTTTTTATTGTACAAAAAATATTAAAATAGAATCTTCTCTAATTCACAAATAAATGCCACTCAGCAAAGTAAATTACCTCAGGCATGCTGACACAAAACCACCTGGTTATCATAAGATTTCGATCAACAGGTGGTGCTTGCATCCTACAATAAACACTAAAGCTAAAATAAACACTCAGAACATTAAAAGCTGTTTGCAGCAAATCATTAGAAAAGAAAATGCTTTATAACTATGGTAGGTTCAGATAGAAACAGAAGGTATGCATTTTGTTTCTTACTAAGCAACAGGTATTTCCTGGATTCGAACCAAGGAATGGCAAATATAATAAAATGACAAAAAGGTGATTCAATTTGAGGAAACTAAGAAAGAGGCATTGGGAGCACTGACACTTTAGTTACAATGAATCACAGTCAGTTTCTAATTATGTAAGAGGAAAGTTGAAGCAGAAAGCAGTATTAATGGAGTATATTACATGTTTAAAAGGAGGGAACAATACTAGAATGAGTTACTCTTTCTTAACATCCTAAAGAATAGAAGATAGAATATCATTTTCCAAAAGATGGCTGCGTAAATATAGAGAAGAGCATTGACAAAATATTATAAATATCGGTGGTAACTCACCTCCTTGGCTTCTTTTGTGCAACGAACACCCATAATAGGTTCTGGTGTACCCAAATCACTATCTTTATGGGAATAACTGGTAACCCTTGTGAGAGGAGGAGTGGATGGAAGCCCATCATTATGTCCAGGAGGTGGTGACAAAGGAGCACCAGAGGGCAAAGCCGAGCCCTGACCAGCGATGGGATCAGAGAATCTTTCTCCTGCATCAACACCATCAGCACGTAACTGGCCCCTTGCACCATCACCTTCATCACACCACTTGTGCCTATATAAGGCTAGACGCTTGCTACTCCTGTCCGACAGCAGTCTGCGACTCTTGAAAATACTTCCCTTCTTTGAAACACCACCTGAGGTACCTACTTCCCCCACTCTGTTTTCTGTGGTTTCTGCGCTAGCTTCCTCTACACTTGCTGTGGCCTCCATTGATGGAGCCACGGCGCAGACTTCTGTTGTACTAGCTTCTGCTTCTGCGGATGACCTCATTTCCAACCAATCCTCTGAAATTGTTGTCGGACAAAATGGATCAGCAGAGACGGAAGATGTTGGACCTTGTGTTTCAGAGCTACAGTGTGCCTCCTCAATATCGACCTGAGTTGTTTCAGGAATGAAGTTATCTGTAATGTGTCCAATTTGGATGGGTGGCTCATCCGAAAAAGTACTTGTGGGAGGTGTTGGGGAGCAGGAAGATGGCAATTCAGCAGATGCTTCCACGTGCTTCTCTCCTTCTGATCTCCAATCCAAAGGAAGTTCGTGTGATGATGGAGCTGGGGGAAACTGGCTAGGAATAGCAGGAAGATTCACTACTTCTGAACTTTCATCTACATCTCCCGATGATTCATCGTCTTTATCTACCGTTCCAGTCATTTCACTAAAACTCGAAATTTCTCCCATACTTGAAACGTTCCCTTCTTGTTCAGCTTCCACTGCACTGGTCCATTCACTGACGAATCTCTTGGGACTTAGATCCCTACAAGAAGAATTTATACCTGATGAAGACGCACCTCCACTAACTGAACAAGAAGGACCACTACCACCATAACTAGGGGGAGGGAGCACAACGGCACTGGTTAGTTCTTGAGATGTCCCTTTATCTTTGTAAATTCTCAACTTAATTGGAGGTTTGTTTGATGTTGTGGAGGATTCTACGACTGGAGCGGCAAGATAGTTTGCATCTTTTACAGAGGATTGGACAATGGGAACAGAATTGAGAGAGCTGCCATCATTCACGCAGGATGATACATCTGAGTCCGCTGTCCTTCCCGCATCCACATCGGCGCCCAAGGTGGCTGCTCCAGGAGACACAAAAAACTTTTTCGAGCCTAGGGAGCGAGTGTCTCTTGAGCCTTTGGAATTACTATACACACCCCTTTCAAATTTCTTCCCAGAATACTTGTCTGATGCCTTATGCCCATAATTTGATTCACCACGGCGATTTCCACCCAAGTATGCTGATGCCCTCACATGTAAATCATCAGGTTCTTCTTTAGGTGGGAATGGTTCATTCCCGCGGCTCTTAAAGAATTTCCTAGGCTTATTGACAGGTTTCACAATAGGCGGAGGGCAGCCGGTGATCTGTTTATTCTGCAAGGCATCAGGATCAGGGTCAAATAGGAATGGGTCTTTGGAAGGTGATGAAATTGTTGGACTCTGGCCTCCGAAATCCAAACGCATCTTCTTATTTGTACTTTCATCGCGGCGACCTGGAAATAAAACAAATGCAATCAACATATTTAAACATACAACATCCTACCTAAAAATTTAAGGATCAAAGTTTCTCCAAATTTTATCACAGCAGTACTAAAGGAAAATCAACAACAGTCGTAATAGTGAGAGCTGAAAAAACATCAAACTTATTACACACTGAAATGGGTATATTTAAGAATAAACTCAACTACTTCATGACAAAATTTTGAAAAGTTGAAAATTTAATCTAATCAATAGCATAATATTTAGATGTGATAGTAGAAATATACTTTTATTTCATGGCCAAGATATGGCAAAATGTGAAGTTAGCTAGATTCTCTCATATTAAGGTAAAGTAAAAGCAATTAGTGAAAAGTAATAACAGAAAATACAAGTCATTGGTAATTTTTACAGTAGATTTATATGTTAACCTGATCAGAAGTTAGACAATTAGACTTATTTTACAATCTTTTAATCATGGATGTAAATTCCGAACTGATATATAGTGATGAAATTTATGTAATGCTAGAAGAGTTAAAACCTACCAGGAGGAACTGAATTAAAAAACTGTTAGGTTGGGTCCACAACTAAATCCTTGATTTATCAATGGCCAGTTGATTGAAGGTCCAGGTCCCATTAGTTTTTCAAGTCCATTACTCCTCAGGAAATTTCTCAGGTGCACTAATGTGCAAAATCACGTTACAACATTTTCCAAAGCTAAAAATTCTTTTTCATAGAAAAACAATTTCTTCTCATTTTTTAAGAAAATACTGCATATTTACAGTAATACAACTCATCTGGCTGAAGATCTC
Organism: Sympetrum striolatum; assembly: GCA_947579665.1. Taxonomy (NCBI): domain Eukaryota; kingdom Metazoa; phylum Arthropoda; class Insecta; order Odonata; family Libellulidae; genus Sympetrum; species Sympetrum striolatum. The sequence goes on from OX388352.1 coordinate 62,006,907, forward strand.
CAGGTAACTTCAAATGATCTCTACAATTCTTAAATATTGTTACAGAAATGTGCTAATGGCAACGTTTGATTCCTGGATGAAAATCATACAAAAAATGTCAGCCTAAGTTTCTAGCCAAAAAAATAAAAATCTAGCATATGGTAAGACTCTATACTTCCACTTTTAAAAAAATTGATGATAGAAGCAAAATTCAAACTTATCTGACACCTTCCAAAATATATGGTACTATGGTAATCAGAAAGGATTATGGTTATGAAATAATACATAAGACCAAAAAATGAAAATAAATTACATTTATGACCTAAGCTTTCGAAGCACTTTTAGCAATACTACTACTACTAAATTACATTTAATGCATCAAGGCTATCTGTAAAGAAAAATGTCACTCAATCAGGGCTTTATTATATTAGGATACTTTGCCAACAAGGATGTAAATTAGTTACTAGTTGTACTTAAAAAGTGCTTTGACAGCTTACAAGGTGAGGACATGGTAACTGCACCTCAGATCTGGTTGAAACTTAGCAAGAGATAGCAGGACACAAATCACCTCCCTTCTGGGGTTTACAAATCTACGGTTTATCCAGAAAACAGTTTTTCTATTTTGTTTAATCTGCATTAAATCCTTCAGAGACAGAACGTTAAACAGCCATTAATCAATAAAATGGCTTTGCTAAAAAATGTAAATTAAAGAGAGAAAAACGTCGATGAGCAGGGATCAAACATGGCAGCTTTTCCACCAGAGCCATGTACCTTACCAAGTAGGCTGATATGCAACACAGGTACTACATGCAATACGCTACATAAAGGGTGATTTTCTGGATAAACCGTACATTTGCTAACCTCAAAAGGAGTGATTCATGAACGTCGCATTGAGAACTATCTCCCTGCCAAATTTCCACTAGATCTGAAGTCAGTTACCATGTCCTCCCCTTGTTAGATCATTTGGCATATAGGATCCCACTGGGAATCAAGCTTGGCACCACTTTCAACAAAACCATACTCGCTTCCCAATAGCCTATCTGTGAGCCCATAGTTTAATCTTTGTTAATCAACACAAACTTTTAATGAGTTTGTAACATAATTTTATTTATAATCACTTAATCTATTAAGTAAATAACTCATCATCTATATGATAACTGACAGTATAATTATGAGAACAAATTTCTATAGCATAATACACCACTTTAGAGTAGATATATAACCTATTTAAGTTTCCTATGTTTAGATCACAAGATTAAGTGATCACGTCTAATTGAAGTAAAATCAAGAGAATGAAATTTGTTATAATTCATTAGACATGATTCCACAGAGAAAATTCCTCTTGTATGCTAGCAACAATTTCAAATACACCAATTACCAAAACCATGGTTGCAGAGTTACTTTAACACCGGGAAATGTGTACATATAAATTAATGAGGTATTTTATGCTGGGTAAAAATTATATAAATTAAAAATTATTAATTTGCATTTAACCTTTACTTACGATGCACACTTGCATTTTTCTAATCAGTGTTAACACAGAATTTGGCAAAAACCAAAGTGATCTTGTCACTCAGTACACATACATTATTGTGTGTGTACATCAACAAATTTAAACACCCTAAAATAGAAATGAATGAATACGGTATTAACGTGCATCAGAAAAACACAATAGTGCATCAGGCCTTCAGAAATTTGGTAATTATTATGCCATGCTCTTCTGTTAGAAAAAGCACATATCTTTTAGAACATAAAGAATTTTAACAAATATATATGGTTTTATCTAAAAAGATTAAATGGAAATATGACCTGCAATGTCTGTTAGCTAATGAAACTCAGAAAAATCTAAGGACAACTGTGATTAAAACAACAAGACAGAAAATATTGTATTCTTTTAAACTTCTTCTCTTTAGCTTTTTTGTAGTAATTTTGAAAAACTTCCATTTTGAAAAAAATATAATGCTGGATTCCTAATTTTGTCAGAGGCATGTAAAATACACTGCTTACATAAGAGTGGCCTGATTAATTAATTCAGTATCTTCTACAGAATTCCTTTCAGAAAATTATTTAATACAAAAACCATAGTTGAAATAGGATAAACAGAAATATAAATCATAATTAAAATAAAGAACAAAAGAAATAAAACTACTATAAGATCTTTTTCCTTAAATCCAACATCAATTCCTAAGCAAATACAACAACATGTAACTAAATTTTTAACAAAGAACATAATAATCTGAATCAATTAGTTATAACCTTTAGAAATTTATTCTTAAATGAATCCTGTCATACCAATGGACAGCAATCTACTAAGGTATGCATGTCACAAGAGGGAAAAAATGTAAAATTGAAATATTTATAACTTGTTTGTCCACAGACTGAGGACCAAGTATATGTGTTGCAATGCAGTAGATTTGCTGCTCCAGGCCAAATTCAGCAATATTCCAATCTATATTTCTTGTATTTTATAACAATGTTAAAACATATCACTTCAGTGGTCATACTTAACTTCCTAACATCAAAAGTAATGAATTGGAGGGTTACAGATAGTTAAAACTACCCAAACAATGTACACTAAATGAAAGTCTACTTAAAACCTTGCTTAGCTGAGATAATTCTTTACACAAGTTATTTATCTGATACACTTCTTCATAAATTGAAAAAAAATTATGACTCATGAAGTTTAATAAAATAATAAATCTCATTAATTAAATCTCTCACACAGTCATCATAAAAGAACTTTATGATAAGAAATATTAAGAGGGAAAAAATTCTCTTTAAAATGTGACATGAAAAGTAGAAACTAACTTAAATCTACAAGCTGACTAACATTAATGTATCCTTGGATAGTAATCTATAAAATGTGGCATAGTTTTCTAAAATTCACTCTCTAATTATGATATAATATTGAGTATGCTTCCTAGTAATGGAAAACATTAAATCTCTTCTCTTTACATAACAAACAGTAAGGAGAGAATCTACACCCTTACTCGATTGATGCTTATTTGAAATTGAGGAGAACAATATCTAAAGGAGAACTTGCATTAATATAGCTTCCTTTAGAATAGATGTTATTAAAAGTGTTTACACAGATCCATCAAGCACAAAGAAAAGGTGTTTACTAAGAACTTGAATACTAAAGGACAGTGACAATCTTTAAGGTAACTTATTTTGCCTTATTAAAAGATTATATTATAGAGAAGTATTATCCTTCAAAATCACAGTTTTCCTTTATTAACATGCAATATAACAGAAAAATGAATTTAGGATTTCTAGCAACACCTCATATGATTAAGAGATAAGATGTATAAAGATAAAGTATGAAACAGAAGAGAAAGTAATTTCTGATCAATAACATTTTCACAATTACTGTTCAATAGATGAACAGCAAAAATGTTGGATTATGTACAAACTACATTTAATCATGAGCATTTCGAACAATCAATAATTACAAAGTAAGTAATGACGCATTATTAAACACACTAATAATTTACAATCTGAGGCTCCTTGAAAAAAGATATGTAAGAATGCACATTTTTTTTATATTTTGGATGTAGAACCAAAATCAAAACTAAACAAGTACATATAATCCAAGTGATTACACCACAAGATTTACTGACATCAGGGTTCTCTTAGCCATAATTCTAGTTTAAGCATCAAGGTTGGAAATAATAACTCAAGTTGACAAGAGGTAGGTTAAGCTGGTAATTGCAATGCCTTAAATAAAAGACAACCTATTGAGATAAACAACATTTATCATACCCAAAAAATTTTCTAAATATCACATAGATTATACCCACAGCTAGTCAAAAAAAAGAAATCACAATGAACATATAAACATGAACAATTTAGCATAAACATGCATCAATGAGACTTGTTCTGAATGTCCTAAATATAAACCTATAACAATACAATTATACTTGTACATTAATATCTGAATGATATATATTACCATACTAAGTTGATAGCATTTGTATAATATACCTGTTTGATGTAAACCTTGGAGAGATTAGCATAGAAAGATAATACTGATTTCTGGAAAAATTATTAATGTTACATAAACATATATTCACCTTGAAAGGCATTAACATGGTTGTATTTGCAATTCTTCTGTTCAGTTTTAGATTTACAAATACATTATAGTGATGGGCTAGGAAGTATTATTAAGTGACAATATGGTTTATGTTACCACTTTTCATGGTTTTTCAAAGAAGTACTGGGAATTATAAGTAATACATACAGTACAGTAATGACTGATCCAATGTGACCATTAACCACATGAGTGCAGACCTCATAATAAAATGTAACTCCTTCAATGGTACCAGGTAAGAAATAATAACCATTGCATGCTATATATTTGTGATGCATTCTATATATGCTTAAAAAAATAATTAAATAAAACAAAAGATAGACATTCATAATTTGAACAACCAGCTTATTCAGAAATCTTCAGATCAACTATGCACTCAAAAAATTTTAGTAACATCTTTTCTTATGTGCTAGCCATCCAAACAGTCGAAAGAAAGATTTACGGGAAAAATAAAATAAAAAAATTATTATGGAGGAATCAATATTGAATAATATTCTATTCAAAACCTGAAATTTCCTGACCAATAAACTTGCTACATACCAGTAATATAAAGCTTCTAAATTTTCCTACTAACATACGACCCCAAAATGCTTACCCATAAAATCATTGTTGGAATACAATAATTGTCTTTCTATCACCAATAAAGAATAGACAAGTGACAAGTTCCCAGACATCTAGTTGACAACCTATGAACTACTACTTTGAGATCTAAGATTCCTGAAGTTAAAGTTCAAAAGACTCATAAATCCTACCAAGTCACCTGCAGTATGTTAAATCCTATATGATTGAGAACATGACAGGAAAGTTAACTACCGCTAAAATCCTTGATAAATGCATTATTTAAATAAGCATGATCTTGGCTAAAAGACAGGATAAAATACTGACAAATGCTGAAATAATCAACTACGACTCATAGTGATTTTTTTGCAGTAAAAACCTTTAATAAGCACATCAAAGAATTTTAATATATCACAATAATCAATCTACCTATATTTTGGATTAACTTCCTTATGAAAGTGACTCTTCCATTCTTCTTACCCCATATCACATTTAAAACTATAAAATCCCACAACTCCATGAGAAAAAAATAAACAAAATTTATTACGAACTATAAATAGAGCAACTATCAAATCAAAAATCATCTTCAAGCTGTTTGGTATACTTTTTAATGTTTGACAATAAATCACTGGTAATTTTGAAAACCTACCTAATAAACTTTCCACTGCTATCACCCAATATATTCTTAAGGTAAAATATAAGTGAGGATTTTTTCCTCAAAGTAAAAATGAAATTCTGCTGCCTTGGATTCAAAACATAAACTGATGTTGAATAAAAAAGGAATGCTCACCACAAAAGAAAAGTAATACACTTAGCCACATAAAAGACAGAATTCAGTGGACAATATAATCTCGTAAGCTCCATGAACAGTTCAAAATAAAACATAAAGAATGGACCTGACATTGAAAAGTTAACTCCATTCGATATAAAAACTAAAATCCATTCGAATTCAGAGGCTTCGTCACTTTCATCGAAATTCAAACCTTGACGTTATCGGCAAAGGTTAACGAATTCCTAACAAAAAATGACAAGGTATTTAGTTTTTAGTGCGAAAATGGCATGCAATAACATTACTCAACAGTTCACTGTAGATACCAAAAAGATGCAATGATAGATTTATGACTGACACAAATAATTTGTCATCGTGTTCAAATCATCAGCGTAGCTAACTATCAATACTTCCAAACCCAAGATTAGTTTTTAATAGGCAATGAACGATTATTTTAAGGAATGTAAAAGTAAGAATCACTCATAACTATATTAAACACTGAACTTGAGCGAGAAATACGGAAAAAGGGTCTGTATTGAAGGAACTTCATTGCATGCTAAACAGAGTGAACATCACTGCAATAATGTAAAGAATTTAAAGTCGAATGATGATGTGATTGCAAAGACATTTCAAAACAACAAGTCGGTAAGATGGCCAAAACACAACAAACAGAAGGATATTCGAATTTCCTCACCATTTATATTTGTGCTCCTTATAGAAGTAAACGACGTGATTCCCCATCTGCCTACAGTCCCAGCTGATTTCGCTGCAGAGGGTCGGTTGCTGTTTTCCTTAAAAAGTTTTTCGAACTGTATTCCCGAAGATGCAGTTCTCCGTCCGTACGACTTTGAATATTTCCCAGACATTTCTAAACTCTGTAAACAATACAAAATAAATTAGATATTTTGATACTAAGGTTTGACCGAATTATAAAGCAAATTAAAGCTACGCGTGCACAAAATCTTAATATTAATGCATGACATACTGGCATTAAAGGAGTTAATCTCAAGCAAAAATAATGCAAGCCCCGAGTTTAAAAATAATTTGGCGTATCACGGAAAGTGGAGTAAGGTTAGTACTTAAGTCTTAGAAAATACAGGTAATACAATCATTAATCAATTATTCCAGAAAAAGATAAGTTAAAACCGGTTGTACAATTTAAAAGGATGAAGAGTATTTCAGAAATAAAATCAAAATGACAAAAACAAAGATCCAGGGAAACTTCCACTCGTCTGCTAGATTGAAATACGAAGCCATTGGTTTGTTTGATTTCCGCACACGCTTTGAATGGACACGCAATACATTGCCATAATTTTAAAGATGACTAAATACCAATGGCTGTAACACGGTACATTATCTTACCACGTGTCCATTAATTAGGCTCCGAAACTCTTAACTCATCATAACGACCAATTTCACACGCACGAACACACCAAACGCCATGTTTGAGATTGGACAGACTGACATAGGCATCATGAAAAATGGCACCCTACAACTGAGCTACGAATCACTAAAATCAATAACACCGATATCACAAAAATTAATACACATTGAAAATTTTGCCTCGAAAAACTGCACTTCACTCATTTGATACACAACTGGAATAAAAACGCCATGAGCATCCCATGTCATTAGGCTTCCCCACTACACAAGCCAGCTGGTTACTACTGTCATCTTGCGCGGTTGCTCATACTAATAGTAAATAGTGCCGGGGTATCAAGTCAAACGAAAGATCATTGACTGTTATTTTTCTAGCGTCATAAATTTTCCGTTCTATTCCATAGTTCTTCCACCTCTTTAGATTTGCGAAATTATTAAAAATGAAACGGCTAACGTTGTCCTATGAGAAAAGTTGATTTATAGATAACACAAATTCAGAGCACGCGATTTTTAACTATTTTGGCAACATGTTATGCTCATGTATAAACGTTGGTAGCTCAACATTATATGAATTATTACTGCGTTAAATAAATAACTTTTTCAAATTTCAAAACTAAATGCAATGTGATACTTTTATTATGCAAAACGGAAAAATACTTCGAATTGAATACTAGATGTTCCATGGAATTCATCAAAATAAGCAGAATGGCAGAGATAAGAACATATAAAATTTCTGAAAACTTAATAGAATTAGGAGCAGGGAAAATAATACAATGAACTCCTGCACATGGATAGCAGTACATTGACAGATTTCTCAGTACAAGATGTTAATTGTAACTTATAATAAACACCACAAATATTTACCTCTTACGTCATTTGTTACATTATATTCCGGTGGAGTAAACAGATGCCGCCTTTCGACAAAAAAATAAGCATAAGTAGGGTTACGTTCGAATTCAATTGATTGCATAAACATCGGTTTAAAATAGCCAATGAAATTAAAATTGATAAAAATAAAAGAAAGTAATGTATATAGGTACCGTAGAAAGTCGCGTGAACATTCGCTTTTCCTTCTTCATTTGTTCTCAGTAAAACTGTTTGTTATTGCTGGAATCTGGAAAGCATTGGATGAAATTTACTCTTTTTAATATATAAAAATGGAGCTTAGTTCGCGGTTAAAAATTTCGCTTATGTTAGTCTCTTTGATAATAGGAGAGATACAAACATACAATAAATACTCAGAAGATGCAAATAGTCAATGGAAAAAAACGTCCGATTTGGATTTTCGAAAATTAGAAAAACCCTTCAGAATGGCTAAACTTAATATGTTATGGTCTAAAGCTCAACACGTAAGAATTTAGTAAATATATATTCGTGGTAAACGCTAAGCAATATGTCAGGTTCATTTCCGTTGTCCATTAGTTTTGTTTTTATCGGTTTACTCGATGCCGGTGTATGAAAGTAATACTGCAATAACTTCAGCATTTTTCTTCGAAAATACATAATAACTGACGACGCCAATAATTAGCAATTTTTATCATTGTAGCGATTAACCGAGCCAAAACTGAAATCCTTGTACAGTGAGTTGAAAATACATGACAAAGAAGAAATTACTTGGAAAAGATTGAAAAATGAAGGAATGGATAAGGATGGGCTCAAAGAAGCTGATATGAGGAAAAGACTGGTTGGTAAGTATTGTTGCTGAGATGATTAATGATTTCAAGCATTATCTTTCGCATACCACCGTAGTGAAAAATGTATCAACGAACTAATATCATGTTTTTCAGGTATCATGAGCACCTACGGATTATTAGAGCATTTTGATGAAGTAAATAACCCAGAGAAAAATAAACATTTCAAAGCTCATGAAAGTAAATCCGACAAACATATGAATAAAAGTTTATTCAAGGATAAAAAGTTGAATAAACTTTGGGAAAGCGCTGAACAAAGTGGTTTCACTGGTAAATATGTTTCATATAATCAATATCATTTATTTGCGGGAGTGTGCGTCTAAGTTTTGGTAAATGAAGGATGATTTTTAGTGCTCAAGATTAGTTTGCCAATTCTATGATTTCATTTTGCATGTGTCATTTATTCATATTTCGATGATGGCATATGTGTTATCCAAGTAGGAATCATTGATTATCATTCACGTACTCATACCGTTAGGATATGACTTAGAGATTGAAATTCACTTTAAGCATGCCATGTTGTTAACTTGCACTGAATCAATCCTAATTTACCCCAATCTTTCACTGCTCATTAGATGATAACTATTTTTTTCCATTTTAGCGACAGAGCTTCAAACATTGAAGGAGGAATTCACTCATCATCAAGATAAGATAGACCAATATTATGCATTGCTTTCAGATATTGAAAATACTGATGATAAAAGTGAAAGTAAGTATTGCTTCTTGAACAAAAGCAATAATTCAAAATTTTTAGTACCAACAATATCAAAATATCTTGTCACCATACTTGCTACCATTTATATTTTATAACCTATAATAAATAATATCTTTTCCATTCAGATTCAGTTAATGACAAGCCTGATAAGTTGAATGAATTGGAAATATTGGAAGAATCAGATAAAGATTACAAAGTTAAAACAGAATTACTTAGGTGAGTTCTTGTTGGAACAGATGTTAATATATTTTAGTGTTATCTGGTAACTTACATTTTTTGTTTCAATTCATTATTATTGTCCATCAGTATTAATCAGTAATCTACAAGCATCCCAACCCAAAATCCCTAATAACTTTCAGAGAGATTGTACAACTAATTAATGTTCGTTTTGAAAATGCTCCAAAGCAATATTGTAAGAAGAAATGGAATCTCTTGTGCAGGCCGGCAGCGAATAAGGCAGTTGCCTGGGGCCGCCAAATTATTACATTACAAGATTATTATTATTAATTGACTCTCAACTCACAAAAACATTAGATATGAAGAATAATAATAATGTAGTTTATTCAATGTAAAAGAGCCTGTTGTTATATTTTGTCAGGTTTACACCATTATTGAATTTGCAATATTTCAAACGGGAGGGCCACCAAGTGTCTAAATCCGGCCCTGCTCTTGTGTGATTTCAGCATAGAAAATCAATTTCTGTTTGATGTGATCTTTGAACTCATCTTAGCCAATATTTAATGCATGGTGGATTTTGACGGCAAAAAAAAGATTCATTTTCAAGTGTAGTATGATCCAACTTTTTTTAAACTTGGATTTTAAATGGTACTTAATCAATCAAATGATAATCCAAAACCAAATCAAAAATTTAAGTGAATCTATTCAGCTTCATAAGATTTAAAATCGATAGATCTTTATTAAGAAATCCATGTATCTTAAAGTAAAAAAATGTTAATTGTATTGAATAATAGAATTGTGAGTTTCTGTTATGCATGTATGCATCCTGAAGAACAAAAATAATGTTTTTTTTCTTTCTTGTTTTGTTGAAGATCTGTGCACAATGAGCTCCGTGATGGATATGACAGACTATATCGACGTACTGCGAAAGGGCCTTTTAATAAAGAGTTCGTTGAGCCTAAGGTTCAGAAACTATGGGTTCTTGCTACTCAAGCAAACTTTTCAGCTACAGAATTGGAATCCCTGAGGGTAATTGTTTCATGCTTTACTCTTCATTATCTTTTTAAGTCCTCTATGCTAAATCATATTTCCTGGGAGTGGAGTAGTTAGTAAATGCTGTAAATTTGATGAATATGTTGAATTAAATAACTACTTTTATATTATAGAACAAAGTTTATTCGGTATAAGTTAAAGGCAGTAATTAAGGCTAGGTGATGACATGCAATTTATAGTATTACTACACTACTATTTGATCGGCTGATCCTCATGCTGTGCTCATCAATACAACAGAACTATTCTCAGACTATGATGTTGTATGTGTGAGTCATTGAGTTGCATTCAGTTTGAGGAAAAATACAAACTATATATTTAATCGGCCAACTAAACAGTTGCATGTGAGTTTAGTCTCATAAGACCCCTTGGTAATCACTCAGGCAATCAAATAGTCTGCCGACTAAAAATTACATGTCAGCGCATAGCCTAATGTTATCTGATCCTTAGCATGAAACATTAGTTAGTGATTCATTTATATATACTGGATGTGGCAAGCTAACTTCCTTATTTCAATTGCATTCGTAAAAGGAAGTTAGCTTGCCACATCCTGTATATATTTTGTCTTTGACTAAATTTTTTATTTATCTTATTTATGTAGACGGAATTGAAGCATTATGAAGGCCGCCTTCTGAAACTACGCACTCTTCAGGCTGAAGTTGCCTTGGGAAATGAGAAGAAGAAGAGTGTTGTTGAAAAACCTGAAGGCCTAGTCAAGTCAGAGGAGAAGATAAAAAAGCAGGCTAGAAAAGTGGAGAAGATACACTTGGATTTAGAAGCAAGGATAATGCAGAAACATGTTGAACTTTAAGTATGGAGTTGGTTCAAACATAATAAATTTTACATTTGCTGGAGCCCAAATTCTGCTTTAATTCAATCAGCTACTGCCAATAAACTTCTACTGAGGCTACATGTCATAGCTAGTCCAGAAGTCTTTGCTGAAGGATTGAGTTTTTTGAAGCAGAATTCAATTCTTAAAAAATGATTTAAAGGTTATCTGTTGTTAATTTAAAGGTACTATAGCATTTTACATGGAATAAAATATTTTCCACTCATGGAGTTTATTTTATATATAAATAATTGTTGAGTATTGCATTAAAGTAGCAAATCATTTAATGTATGATATTGAGAATAATCAGCAATACTAGCTGAATTGATAAAAACTGGATGCCACTGTAGTTGTATTGTTGTTTTAAGTTTTACAATACAATTATACTGTATATTTTTATATTTTTTCACTTTTTGTGATATGCAGTTGATCTGAATAAATGTAATTCTACAAATTGTATACAACAAATTTGAAATTATGACATTGAGTATCTTTCATCTTCCAGTCAAATATCTATTATATTAACCTTAAACATCAACTCAAGCCTGATTGAGTCGAATAGATAATCTCAGATTTGTAATCACAAGAACAAAAAATGATCACCTAAAATCGTCTTGAAGCAACCAGGTTTCAGACGTAGGTGACGAACACAGCCATATTTTTACGATAAGAATCTTGGTAGCAAAAGCAATGGAAAAAAATACGAAGCTTTATTTGGTGTTCTGGATTTTGAATTAGCATTGATTTTGTGCCTCAAAAATAAAATCAGAGAATTACTCACAAACAGTGGGCTTTTTACCAATTTGTCTTGCACGGGTGTGAAATGCTTGATTGCCTATCCTACTCAGATTGTCTAGTTTCAATTAATCATTGCAACAAAACTAAGGCCCATTAACATGAATGCCAATGTAATTTTTCATTATTCCACTTCCTGCATCACTACAAAAAATTTCATCAAAATCCCCAGATAAAACAGAGAATCTCCCCTAGTCAGATTAACATACAAGATGGACTTGTACTTACCTTTCAAAAAGTAGTAATCGGTCCATCCTCTTTCCACTCCTCCAGTAGTTAATTAAACTTAATTTGTTCCATATTTTCACACTCCTTAGATGATACTTATTTGTTTCCCCATTTGAGTGGCAGAGCTTCAAACATTGAAGGATGATTTCACTCATCATCAAAATAATATAGACCAATCTTTTGTATTTCTTCCAAAAATGTAAAATACTGATGATAAAAGTGAAAGCAAGTATTGCTTCTTGAACGTAATATATATATAATAATAAATATCCATGCATTTATTTCATATAAATAGTCAACATTTCTCCATTAAATTTTTTGTGGAAATGTTATTTTGTTAAAAAAGCATAATAAAACATATGTATGCAAGTAATTTTTACCGCTATTTGTGGTAAATGACTTCTTAAGAATCCTAGAAAAACTTTTCTTCTAATTCAAATTAAAATCATAGAGGTAGAGTTATCAAAAATATATATAGTTGAATAATTTTAGAGTTAAGTTATTGGAATAAAGAACCATCAAATGTTAGACATTATCAATGTGCTAAATGGTTTTATTAATAATAAAATCAATAACAATAATAATGTTTCTATTACCAGAGGTTAGTAAGAAAATGTTTACCAAGATCAAAACATATTTATTACAATTAAAAAATTGGGCAATGTAACATATTTTACCTTGCCCAATTTTCTAACTCTCTTGGTATTTATGAGAAAAATACAATTTTACTTGGTTCGGCATTGTAGATCATGTTTAAAGTATACATGGAGACACAATTATATGATTTTTCATATCAAATATGCATACATGCGTACATACATTTATATATATATATATATATAAATGTATGTACGAGGTTGGTCTGAAAAGTTTCTGACCCCAGATTTTTCAGAAATCTTCAGAAAATTTTCAGATATCCTCAGAAACCATGTCGAGAAATGACGTAATGTTATATATAACATAATTATAATAACATAATTATATATAACATAATTATATATATATATAATACACACACACACACACACACACACACACATATATATATATATATATATATATATATATATATAAACATATACTATAATATATAATTATTACTATTATATGTAATTAAATACAGCAAACGTCCGTTATAATGAGAGGTGACAAAATTGAAAAAGCAATCATTATAAAGTGTACTCATTATAGGCCATCTGTAATACCAAATGTCTATCCTCTTGAATCCCAGGACAGCTAGTGAAACAGAATGGAATTTCGGGGTTTTTAATGCTTGCACAAATGCTTCAGAATTGATAAAAAGGTATGTTTATATCAAAAATATTATTTCATTAATTCATAAACTATAACCAAAGTTAACGTAAAAGGTGGAAAATTATTGCTTAATAATTTTCGAAAAGTAATGGTTAATCATTAGATAATCCAAATCATATCAAATTGCTTTCTCGGGAATTGTTTCAATCACATGCTTCATAAGCAATAACTCTGTTGTGAGGGAGGATCAGAACTTACCCTTGGAATCAAATCAGCACTGCTTTTACCTCCTATGTTCCCACTCATCCTGGATCAGACAATTTTGTGCCAAATCCTAGATGTAGTATGTATGGTATGATGGTAGACGCCAATATTATGGGAACTCAATTGAAAATTCTAGCACTGACTTGATGGATTTCCACCGAAAAGAAACAATAGATGAGGGGATAAGATGTACAGAGGGACAATGGGGATAGTGAAACTTGTGAGAAGACTCTAATCATAGCTCTATGAAGTATTTTTGCCAAGGAAGGGTGAGATGAGTTGTGCTAAACAAATGCATGAATTAGGTGTCGATAATTTTTGCATTTAATATTTGTCAGCTCTTTGAAGAAACAACGTGCCTCAGATTACTGTTTGCTTGTCAAACTTCATCTTTCACATCAATTGAGGATATCTAGAAACGTAGCACTTGTTATACTGATACTTAAGAAATAACCACTGATTATTATGGACGTAATTCCCAATCCTTATTGCTTAATGGTCAAAAAATCACTTGCTATAATACTACTCTCATTATATGTCGTACTCGTAAGAACGGACTTCTACTGTATTATACATACATACAGTCATACATACATTCACACACATACATAACATAACATAAAAAACTATTTGCATCTCATCTGTATGGATAAGATGCAAATAGTTTTTTATGCACCAGTTAGAGATTTTACCAACAGACCTGTGTGTTAGAGATAAAGGGAACCTATTTTCACTATGAAGCAACTTAATCATATCATAATAAATATATCATATCATAATTATCATATCATAATAATCATATACTAAAATGGACTGAATATGGAAGATTACTGACAAATATTTAGAAATGAAGATGGCTTAAAGTAAAGACAGTTTTTCAGTGGAACACCAAACACATAAAAAGATTTCTTCATAGATCTTGAACAGTACAACTTTAACACAAAACATTCATCACATCAATCACAGCTATGCCATATTCAAATCCATTCTTAAAGGGTTATTGGCAATCAACAGGGAACATTTAATCACTGTCTTCGGAATCCAAAGTGATGACTTCCTACAAGGTAAGAAGATTACATAATAGTCAATTGACATGATACTCGTACTTCGCTTGAGGAATACACATATGGAACCAATGGTTTGAAAGTGAACTCAGAGTAGAGGATAAATGCAAGCTTGAAGAGATGAAGACGATATACATTGATCAGAAAAAAGGTATAATGCTACAGAATATTGAGATTTTAAAATGGAATTCGTTCTGAACATACACATTTTAAACTCACTCAAACCAATATCACAAGTCAATTTCTCCAGCTTCTATTTGGAAGTTAATGCATAAGACTGATTGATAATTTATAAACTCAAGTAAATGAAATAAATGCATGAGCAAATAATTTGAGTACAAAGAGCTCAAAGGCAGACAAGTCACCAATATATCTCAAAAAATCATAGGCAGCCAACCACTTATTATAATATGTACAATCCTGTTTAAAAAAGGTAACAATACAAACAAAATGTATGGATGGCAATAATGCTTCTAGGGATTCATAGTACCATCTGCAATTATACAGTAGAATGGGGTGATTAGTAAAATTTTCAATTTTGTACAGTGTACTGCATCTTAAAAAAAATTCTGTCATTTTTTTATCTAAAATATGTTTCTAAATGTGTATTTCCTGACCTCCAAATGGAATTTTGGTGTTATGAAATATACCACCACCAATGAAAATTTTATATTGTGTTCCTTTATTCACCTGCTGGTCGGGGTGAATAGCAACAGCAACAATTCAAACTATACAGGGGGTGGATAGTAACAAAATAAACAGCAAATGTATGTGCTTCTTCAATATTCATTTCAATGCTACGTTTTTACATAGTTCAACTAGTGGGATACAAAAATCACACTGGGAAACGAATTACAATTTATTTTGAAGGGTGTGAAAATTATGATTTAAGGAACATCAATGGCACATAGGCACATTAATTAACATATAAAAAATCCAAAATAATCTAACTAAATAATTCACCAATCAAAACATTTTACCATGGCATTAAGAGAAAATAATGGAAGGAAAGAATTGAATTTGTGCATGAAAGTGTGCTGCTTAAACCAAAGTTATTCAGAGGTGAAAAATAGTGACTTGGCTGGGACTCGAATCCGGGTCTGCCACTTTTTGGTTGGTATTCTAACCACTGAACTACCAAGCCAGATCCTCCATCCATCCATTTGGCTTCTTCCATTAAAACTACATCAACTTTCTTGTAAATTTACCCATGTGGATCAGGCTTGTAGACACCTGACATCTCTGTTGCTATTCACCCTTCTTCACAAAAAAATGTAATTGTTCAAGATTAACTTCCTACATCCACAAATTTGCTTGATTTCGAAAAGTTAGTTGTTAATGAATGCTTATTAATAATTTATCAGTATTTTTATGTGGAAACTTGTATTAGATACAATCACCTTCTTTGCAAAGAAACGATAAGCTTTGTGGCATATAAAACAGCATTTTTTTCTAACCACACATAAGGCATATGAAAAAGAATGACTTCCTAAGCAAATGCTTGGAAATATAAACAAATCCAGTAGGAACGTATCTGCCAATATAAAAAAATACTTAAAATTCCCCATTTCTCCAGTACTTTCCAAATGTTTACTGGGAAATTGAGATGAGAAAGTTTTGTTGCTTTTAACCCCGTTCTATGGTACTCATATATTTACAAACACTTCAATCAGCTTCTATAGAAGCAACGTTAGTCAGGGTCTTCTGAGTAAGACAGAACTTTGTGAAACAGAGTGACATTTCAAATTCTGTATGGATAACAATGTGAAACCTGAAAGATATTCCAGGCATCAAATTGATACGTTGTAAGAGGATCAAATTATGAGGGCATTTATAATCAAAATGTTTTATAAAAATTGAATTCGTCTACATTTATCATAAAGCATATCATACAAATTTAAAGTGAGTAAAGATGAATATTTGGTTAAATTCCATATTAATGCACAAAATATAAATTCTGTTTTTTAACATTTTCTGCCCCAGGCCCATTTCTCAGGCTCATTTTCCAGTAGACTGGCATATTTAGTGCTTTTCAAAAGTTAATATTTTATAATAAAATATAACACAATAAGCATTTAATGCAGTTTTACAGAACATGGCTTTTTATTTAAAGGAAAATTTGATACCAAAGATTGTTCAAATTATTGAATCTTTATGGGAATTGTACTTTTTGAAAAAAAAATAAAAAATCTGGATGCTGCTTAGCTCTACAAACTTTGATTTTGTGTAGCAGTTTTTGAAGCAAGATGGCAAACAATGTGAAATTTTACAACTAGAACACAACCAAGATGTTATTTTCCTTCCAGATTTGCCTTTGGAGGCCTTGATCTTCTTTGAACAACCATGGCATACTCTAGTCAGATTATTTTTTTATTTCTGTCGGTGGTATCTTGTCAGGAAAATATCTGTGAAACAGCCTCTTGCCTCCTGCATATGTATCAATGAGCAATGAATAGAAGGTAAAGCAATTACATAAGACTGAATCATATACCTGTTACTGGAATCAGAGGATGTGAAATGCAAGAGCCCGAGCTATATTGAAGTTTGGGTGAGAGGGTATCCTATGTTGCCCAATACATGCTCAGATTTAATACTGAGAGTGTTAAGGATACAAAGACTGTAACCAGGTAAAGATTTTTACTTCCAAAAATGACAGCACAAATTAGTAACTATCCACATGGATTTTATATTTGATAAGAGATATAATTAGCAGAACTCTGTCCTCTAGTCAAATTTTAAGTCAATTGTTCTTGACACCACATTGAAATCACCATACATCAAACTATTAATAAAATGGGTTTCTAAAGAAAATGTGAAAGCACAGTTCACTTTCAACAATATAATTTCGCTGCCTAGGAGTCGTTTTAAAGAATCGTCAAATGATGATGATGATGTTGAACTTCCAGTTACAATATATCAAAGTTTGTGATGATATTACATCACAGATTCTTTTAATTTATTGAGGAACTATATACTTACGTAGTGATCACTTGATTCCCTTGTGATGTTTGGTCCTAAAGTAGCACTTTCATCTGAATGGTTATTGTTTTTCTGCCTTTTTGAGCTCTCATCACAATTGCTTTTATCTTCATGTTTCTTTCTCTTAATTTTTATAAGAACAACATCATCATCTTCAGTTGATGATGATGTTGTTGATGATGGTCCACCTAGACAAGAAAAATGTACATTTTAATCTCCCACTAAAATCTTTAATGTCAAAATTTTCATTGACTTACTTTAACACATCCCAATGAAGGTAAGAAAATTAAGAAATTTTTGGTATAAGAAGTCCTAAATGTTTCACCAACAATCTAAAAACAAGATAAAAAAACACAGAACATTCTGTCGCCATAATGGTGGTAGTATAGTTTTGCATTATTATCTTAAAGACAAAATCTTAAGAGGAGAATTGACAAATAAATTCAGTAGACAAGTAAATTCATTTTTATAAAAATTAATATTATAGAAAGCATAAAATATTATGATGTTATTTAAAGCTAAGGATACTTTATAATAAAATAATTTCTAATAACTCATATTAACCCTTTAAGTGTGGTTGTTGACAAATTTTTCTTTCCTCTTGGGAGTGGTTGTCTACTATATTCCACGGCCTATAAAAAACATTTGATGAAAAAGATCTTGTCAAAGATACTTTCATTGCTTTAGAAAAAACTTTTCCTTTCGTTTAAAAGATATTTTGATCAAAAACTTTGCTTAGCAACAATTTTAGGAGTAAAACTGAATGTCTCAGAAACACAGTTGTAACAGATAAAAAGGAGTGCAGTTGACTGCATGGTGACTTATTTTGCTTCGTCAGTAGTCCACGTTCCCTAAGATGTGTCATATGGGGAATCAGGCTGTATATGCTTAAGGGGCCATAGCAAAATATCAATAAAAATTTAATCATAAATAGTCCATCCAGGATAATCTAAAGAAGGTACCAGAGGATTTAAGGATAAACTGTAACAATCTACCTGCCTGTTTACAAGGATATGTCTAGTATGAAATGAAATATACCTTTTTTTACTTTCTCCATATACGCAGTATAGAGAAAGTATTGTTTTCATGAAAATAATCAACTTCAAGATTTCAACGGAAATGCATGTTTTGGGGTCCCTAGAATACGTTTTAACCATTTTGGAATAATATCTGTGTGTATGTGTGTGTCTTTGTGTGTGTCTGTATGTGTGTGTGCTTGTGGGCGCTCTAACGTAAAAACTGTTGTTTGTATCAATACCAAACTTCACATATAGCACTGTGGTAGGTGCTGTCAGAGGTGATTAGTTTTTGGAGTAAATCAGTTAACCAGAAGTCGAGCTTATTCTTCAAGGCAAATTTCCGTTTTTGCAAAATATCTCCATAAATATGATATTTAGGTATATACTATTATTAATAAAAGTTTTATAAAATGTAATTTACTATAACTTTTGTATGTAACATATTTTTGTATCGCTAATTGTTTAGGAGTTATTTGTGAAATACTGATAAACCGGAAGTTGCCTATTATATACTTTGTGGGTGCTCTAACATGAAAACTATTTGTCGTATCAACACTAAATTTCATATATAGCACTTTAGTTGGTGTCGTTAGAGTTGATAAGTTTTTGGAGTAAATCGGTTAACTATAAGTCGAGCTTTATTATTCGAAGCTCATTTCCGTTTTTGCAAAATTCCATTAATCTGATATTTAGGTATATACAGTTATCTACAAAATTTACAAAAAAAGTATTTGTATGTATCTTCCAAGTTTAGATTGAATCTAGAGTTTGAAAATTCTGTCATAGATAAATAATTACATCTTATATATGGAGAAAGTCATGTGCTGGCCACATCAGATTTTTAATATTTGAAGTGTGTGGTTGCATATCCAAAAGGAAAACTTGCAAATAATCTTTATCAAAATCCAAACGAGACAAAGAGCCAAAAATGCTGAAAATAGATGCATGACTATCATAGGAAAAATTAGAAATTAAAAAATTACCATATTTCAGAATTTGATTTTTTAATGGATATTTGAATTTTCCCTTGACTCACTTAAAGGGTTAAAAAAAGGATATCTCTTCAATAAATTTCTCATTCAATCTGAAGAGGCCAAATGAGAGCTTGCCAGTAAAAGATGTTTCCCAAATGAGCAAAGTATACAAAAGACACAGCCACAATAGACCAGGAACGCCCATAAACTGAAAAATAAGATGTCCTGGCTATAATTTTCTAATACAACTTCTTTCTTACACTGTTTCGGTTCTCCAGAACTCATAGTAGCCAAGGAGGATATATTGGCTCTTGCAGGTTCCATTGATGGACTTATAGGTTGAGGCTCATCACTGCTAGGTTCTATCATATGTCTTTCGCCAGAGTGCGAATCAAGCTCCTTGTTGAGGGGGGTAGCTTCTGTTGTCTATATCAAAATAAATAACATTTCCTCTGTTAGGATATTGAAAGATCTCACAAAATACTGCAATTTAAAGGTATTCTCCCCTTTTGAACACACTAGTACAAGTAACCAGTACACTTCACAAGTTACCAGTAGTTGCTATCGCAAGAGAGGGGAAAACAGTTTTCCCTGGCAGGGTAAAATATTGCTATCATGAGCCAAGAAAACAGTTTTACAAGCCGTGGAATTTCTCCCCTTTCTCCCCATTGATTCACAGAAGCTTTGAGGCATTTTGCTATTGACTTTGTATATAAAGCGTCCTGCGAGGCACACAAATACTCAGACAATAAAGGACCTCTAAAAAGCACTGACCTTCAGCACTTTAGACTCAAAAAATCACATTATGTATATTATTTATTCCATTTGACTTTTTGGGATATTTTAAGTTGTTGCAGTGCTATGCAGACTGTTAAAAGTATTTTCTTGCATGTTTTGCCTTCTCTGGCACAGCACAGCATGCTGTTATATACATTAATTACATTTTACCAAGGTTTGAAAGGAGTTACTATTTTCTGTTTTTATACATGGATATCGTAGCAGTGGAATTCCGGATACTAGCATCCCTAATTGCACAAAATTATACATTCAGCTGGTAATCAAAATTGAAATTAGTCTTACAGGGATTATTAAGATAAGCTAAAATGGATTCACCATATTCCAGGTGGTGTACAATTCAGACACTGCAAGGATATAATGAATGTAATTAAAAGTAAATCCTACCCTTGGAAAATTAGGTAATATCTTTAATTTATCTTTATTATCTCATGATCAGTTTAGAATAAGTATGAATAGAACAGAACAACTATTTCAAAAAATAATCTCCTACTTTTCTAGATGAGCGATCCACAAAGCAATAATTTATTATCCGTTCCCTATCAATTTACTTAGCTCATTACTTTTTAAGAAACATTACAATTTGAAATTTCCTAAATAATTTCAAATTTTCTTCCTTTGATAAATCAACCATTATGAAAGTAAGAATTATCACCGGTGATAGTCATTAAATTGGTGATTTTTACTGAACCAATCATGAAGGGCTTTTTATAGTTCATGTAGTATTATTAACTTATTAATAATTATTAGATTAATTATTATTAATAATTATTAGATTTAATTAACTGCATTAAATTTTCAACTGATTCTTCTACAAATATGTGAATAAAATATGGAATAAGATATTACCACAGATTGGTTGTCATTTTCTAGTATGTTGCCATCATGTGATTCATCTGAAGATACAAGATCAATTGTTCCATCATCAATGAGATCTGCTCTCTCTCTTTCTACCCAAGGTAGAGGGGAATTATCTTCCGTGGATGAAATTTCCTCAATAGAAGAGGATACCTCACTATTTCCCAATGTATTAGAATCCCAAAAATCTTCTCCTGAAAATAAATATAAACACCAGTCTTTTGATTTAAAAACCTTAAAACAAGTAAGTTTTATGACCAATTTTAAAATTTTGTACTACAATTTAAACTGATTGAGAACAAAGATCTTCCTGTTTAAATTATGCCAAAGTTTTAAAAGGAATCTCACTGACAAAGGAATGCACATTTTGATCAAAATTATGCTCACATAATGATGAATACAGAAATGTCAATTCTCTTGACTGAAGATAAGAATGCTTGGGGGTTACCAACCCTCGTGAGGGATAACTCAAAATCAAGATAACATTTTTCACTCTTTATTGACATATATTTAGAAAGTAATACTCAGATTAGATTATGAAGGAATGGTGGTGCTTACCGTAGAAGTGTTGTAGAAGATCGTGGAGAAAGGAATCAATCTCTCTAAATATGGACATTTTCTTCAAGTAGTGTATTCAAGCAACAATAAGTTTCTCAGGTTGGTTGATTTATGACTGAGGACTTATTTAAGACCTCCTTAAAGGACTGATTCATAATCGCAGGAGAAAAAAAGAAATAATTTTAAAAATGTTATTCATCAAAGGCTTTCAAATACATGCACCAGGTACCACTAACCTTTTATTGATTCCAAAATTAGAAATAATAATTGATGAAATTGGCTTTTCTAGTTATCAAAATTGGCAAAAATTATAGATATAAAAATTAAAGTGCATGCATAGTATTGTAATAGTGATCATAACTACACTAATTGAATTAATACAATATTCTATACAATAATAATAATAACAATATTGTACAATATATTGATATAATAAATTTAATATTATTATTATTATTAGGTACCTATACACCCAATTTGGATCACGAAAAGCATTCTGATTCATTTTTCATTGTTCTTTCTGATCTTCCAAACGTCTCTCATTCTTTTCCCGTGAATTCTTTTTCTCACTTCCATCCACTTTGTGCCTGGTTTCTTTGAGATTTAGTTCTCTGACATCATGCTCCAAATGTTTACCTTATTTCTGTACGTGTTCCTATTTCCAATTTCTGTCAAGTCTATCCACCCCTTTTCTTGATCACTTCTGAATTGTACCAACCACGGTATTGTGGATGTGACATATAGTATATACTTTTCTTGGTGGGTCTTGTCAATGGAATCTGATGAGCCCATAAAATTTTAACCTTCTTTTTCTGATACCAGCTGCTAGGTTGGGTTTTCTGTGAATTTCCTAGAGTGTATTCTTCTTTTGATAATTTTGGGCTGAGAATTTTCCTCATGATTTTGCGCTCTTCTTTTAGAATGTTTTCCATGTCATTTTTTCTGTGAAGTGTGTCTCACTGGCCTATAGTACCTCTGGTTTGATAACTGTGTTGTAATGCCTGGTCTATTTATGTACATGCATTTCTTGTTGTAGATATTGTGTGTCTTGCCATATCCCCTATTCATTTTCTGTAGTCGAGTCTTCTGTGCAATCTTCTCTCCTCCTGTCTGTTTGAGGATCTCACCTAGATATTAGAAGTTTGTGACTCTGTTTATCGCACCATATTTCATGTTCAATTTTTTATTTCTAATTTTGAGCAGAGGAATTGAGTCTTTTGGAAGGAAATTTGAATGCTGACTTTCTCTGCACATTCTTTAAGGTCTTCTATCAGATTGGTTGCTGTCGTTTCATTGTCTGTGAGTATGGCTAGCTTGTGCGCAAAGACTAGACATGAAATTTCTGTGCTGTCTTTAGGTCGCACCATCGTCATCGTCATTCAGTCACATGGCTTCTTGAAGTCTACAAATGTGCAAATGAGTGGAGAGTTCCTGATTGCTTTGTATTTCAGGACTGCTTTCAGATTAAAGATTTGTTCATCGGATGAGCAACCAGGGCGGAATAGAGGTCTGCAAGGGCCGGGTTCGTACTGGGTAAGCAGGCAGTCTATTGGGCTCAGGCCGGACTTAGGCCCATGGATAATTCGGGTAGGAGAAAATTATTCATTCTTAAAGAGCGTTTGTTTCTTGCATAGCGGCAAAAGCCTCTTAAAGTTGTAACGTAATGCTTAAGCAAAATGCTCAGTCTTCGTGAGGGGTTAAAAAAATGTATTGGTTCACAATTCACAACACTTTATTACTGGGCTATTTATGGAAAGTTCGGGCTGGAGAACGAAAATTAGTATCAACGTTCGGGCCGGGTCGGGTTCGGGCTTAACGACGAACGGGCCGGGCTTGGGCTTAAATTTTCGGCCCATGCAGACCTCTAGGACGAGTGCCTGCCTGGTATTCACGTATTTTGTGTTCTAGTTGTTCTTGTCTTCTTTGGAGAAGGCATGCTGAGAAAATTTTGTAAGCAACTTGTAGTAGAAATACAACCTTAGGACTTTTGCGTCCCTAGGACATTTGCGTCCCGCGGACAATTGCGCCCCTCGACTTGGACATTTGCGTCCCTAGGACTTTGGTGTCCCGATGAGTCCCCTAATTTTGCTTCGCATCAATAATGAGACATAAAATTTACGTTCTAACAATAAAGGTCATGTTACTGAACACAAAACTAGCGACATTAAAATAGTACACGGAATTTCACTGGACACCGAGTACCTCTAAATCAGTCGAATCCATCGAGTTTGGGAAGAATGGTAGGAACTAACGTCAGAATTTATGAAGAGGAGGCAATTTACTGAGATTTCAGCGAATGTAAACTATGATATTTAAATAGCAGGAACAAAATTACGGCAATTCTAGAATTTTTCTTTATCAAACCGATTCACAAAAGGACATTTATGCGTTCGTATGTAGTGATCAAGATGACGAAGAAATATTACGTCGAGGAAGGGGAAGATTTTTGAGAGACAGAATTTTAACGCAAACTTGATTTTATAGCAGTGATTTTAAAGCAGTGTGCGATTTTTACGAACTGCGTAATGTTCAATGGCATCGAATTCGTAATTTTTCGGAATTTCGGTAATATTTTTAGCTTAAAATTCCATCCTTATTAGTAATTATCAAAAAATTAGGGTATCGATAAGTTATATATTAAGTTGTTGAAGGGATCAACGTCGGTCAGTTGCCAGCCAAGCCTATCCCTCTTTTTAAAATAAGTTTCAAAATCCGCGGAACTACTTCCACCCACTCTCACTCCTTCCGAGAATCCTGATCTCCACGACGGGATGTGTTTCCAGCCCCACCTTCTCCGAAGGTTCCAGATAGCCATAACTTTACCCAGCATCCCTTCTGCGACCCTTTCTCTGATCCTTCTCGGTGACACGTTCTCCGTCCCTTCCCTTCTAGACAATACCCCCGCTCATCACTTGGAGACATTTCTCGCAACATCCTTTTATCGGCTCTTTCTCAATGGCCCAAGTTCCGCAATACTTCCGGCCCGCAGGACGGAGGACGCAGCCGTAAGGCGAGTGCCCCCATCCAATCCTAGTCCTTGGTGGACGCGCTGCTCCTGTGTCGCCGATTCTTACCAATTCCTCCATCATTTTGCTTAAGTGCTGGACGAGAGCAGTTGTCTTGCACCCCGTAACGCCCCGAAAACTTGGCTGGACGCGACCGACAAGCAAGGGTTTATTATGTACTTTAATACCATAATGCGAATAAACGTTTTTAATAGATCTTGAGACTTCTAGTGCCAACCTGTTCCTACCTATCCGTAGTCGCATCACGACAAAGTCATCTATATTTAAATTTTGCATATTTATTAAAATATTGAAATTAAGACCCATCATACATGACGGGGGAGTTTCATAGTTATATTTAGAAAATAACACTATCCTGTCATAAAATGTTGATCTTTTTACGCTATTTTTTTCTTGCTTTATCTCCTTATTTTAATCAGGCAATTTCGATTTTTTAATCAAAATTATACATATGAACATTTTTACGCAATATTCACTATATATTTTAAAATCGAGAAAATAAAATTAATTATAAAAATAACAGACATTTGCACATTTTTATCGCTTCGTCATTCAATTTTCTGACATTTCAAGGAAACTAAAGATAGACTAATGATGAACTTTTATCAGCGGCGAAGTATCACCGAAGCTAAGCACTAAGTAAATCTTCAGTAGTACTTTTTAGCGTTTTCTGTTTTATCAACTAAACCTAAAAAAATACACTGCATACACGCCAAAGTCCGGTACGCAAAAGTCCGTGGGACGCAAATGTCCGGACGCAACTGTCCGCGAGACTCAAATGTCCTGGGGACTCAAGGGATGCAAATGTCCTGGGGACGCAAATGTCCGGGACGCAAAAGTCCGCACACGCTCAGTCCGTCCGCTGTCTGTCAGCTTTTTTGTATAGCGGATGTATGAGTTGTCCATTTCCAGTTGTCTGACAAATTTTCTGTTTCCCAGATTTTCTTGATGATTTCTATGAATAACAGTAGTGTTTTTTGTCCAATGTTTTTCAGGAGTTCTGTTATGATACCATCTTCATTTGATATCCTGTTATTTTCAGTTTTTGTACGTGTCAGTGGACCTCTTTCTTTGTTGGTGGTGATGATTTGAGTGAGTTGGTTGAGTGTCTATGTAATTTTCCTTGGGGAATATGCTGCTGGGTTTGGAGCAATTGAGAAGCTCAGAGAAATATAGAACCAACACCAGACAGTTTTCCAGATTGGTTAGTGCTAATTTCCCGTTTTGTTTTCTGAGGCACAAATTTTGTAGTGTGTAACCACAGATTTTTCCTGCGAGAAGGTACTGTAAAAGTCTCTTGTGTTGTAGTTGTGGAAGTTCTCTTCTATGGAGTCTAGTTGTTCCTTCATGTACTTCCTTTTAGTTTGCCTAATGGTCTTTATAATATTATTAATCAAGCATTTAAGAATCAAGACTGATTTGGTTTTATGGCCATAATATAGAATGTTTGAGCTCTTTTTGAGTTTGAGCAATTGAGAGTCAACCCATGTCAACCACTCAACCCATGTCACAAAGAAAAGATCCAACATTCAGCTTGAAAGTATAACTTAAAATGAGAGAGTAGAAACTTCTACGATATGACCAGCATCATTTGATGAGTAAAGAGTAGGTCAATAAATTGTATAATCATTGTTTTCAGAAGTTTGTTCCTTAGTCCATGTTACTCATACTACTTTAACCTACATTTTCATGATCCATTTGCTTTCATACCCCCATATATTATGAACATATACCTTCTTATGTTACACTTTTCATCCTTTGCAATGTAAGGTACAATCCCTTCCCTTCTCTAGATTAAATGAAGAAATATTTAAGAATTTAACAATACGACTTAATTAATGAAACTCGTTCGTTGATACCCCTAACCCATGGCCCTACTGACATGGAGTACCTAAGTTAGATGAAGGTCCTTTTTAATGCTTTCCATAAACCTTACAATTTTTAATATTTTAATAACTGTCATGAGATGAATTTCCAATTAAAAACCGAAGGGTTAATATTATGGAGAATATGAATTTCCTGTTTAAAATCTTCCTTTATATGTTTTGCTTAACCCCTTGCCTGACATGCAGAGTCAAGCATATGCAAGGATTACTGAAATTGACCAAGAATAGTATGGGCATTAGGGTGGGCCGAAAAAAAAACATTTTTTTTCCAGATCAAACTTGCCCTATGTGGGTAAGTTGTGTACTGATATGAGGATCTTGCATGCAAAATTTTTACAAAATTGGGTTACATTAACCACATTAACCAAGCATTATATTAACCACATTGACATTACCCAAAATTAAGCCCTAAGGTTTAAAAATTTGCTAAAATATAGGTGCAAATGTGAAACAAATGCCTATAGAGACTGAGGTATTGCAAATATTCACATTTTAGTAAGTATATAAGGGAATTAAATATAAATATAGGAAAATTATAACAATTACGGCTTCCAAAAGACAAAATGTAAGGCGATGTCCCCTTTTGCCAGAATTTTTGGTTGCTTTGCAGGTTGCCTGTACTAAAAATTTGTTAACAATTACCAATGAATTCAAAGTTTCAGAAACATAATACAGAGATAGATATAAATTAATTGTTGGTACTTACAAAAATGTCAATATTTACAATAACCCAGTCTCCACAGGTGTTTGTTTTTCATTTGCGCATGTATTTTTGCAAATGTTTTAACTTTAGGGCTTGGGTGGCAGTGGTTAATATTATCCGATTTTGGATATATTTTGCAAGCAAGATGTATCAGTACACAATTTTCCTGAATAGGGCAAATTTTATCAGGAAAAAAAAACTTTATTTCCACCCACCCTAAAGGGGATTGAAGTAATTTATGCTTCCTTCCCATTTAGCCTTTGTTTCACTGATTTGTTTTCTGAAAAATTACTTTCTACTCATTAAGTGTCTAGCATAAAACAAACAAGTAGTGGAAGAAATTCTGTAGACATTATTCTTGTATGGTGGTTATTATATTGTTGTTTCCATTGGTATTCATTTCCGCTATCTGTTTTGATAGACAAATAACTCCATTAGTATATGTATTTATTACATAATTCATCTAAAAACTTAAGTGACAAATAATCAAAATGATTAAAAGAGAAACTAAAAATCAAAAATAACTAAAGCTATCCTGATCTATTAATATTGGATGCAAAAATTGATATTTATTTATTTAATTATTTTAAAAATTTATCTTAAATAACATTACAAAATTGATATATTTAAATGAAAAGTTTGATATTGTTTAGTAAAGGGCAACAATAAACAGTAACTGTATTTCTTTCTTTGTGAAAACATACAAATAAAATGAAAATTTAAAATGAAATTCACTGAGCAGGAAAAAAATACAACTCCATCATGCAATTACTTTATTGATGCCATGAAATCATGCAAGGAAACTACCAGGCTCTAGCTGATATCTAATTTCTAATTAATAAAAAAGTATTTTAGGGCTTTATAAATATTACCTGTATATAAGACTGGTTTCTTGCAGAGATTTGGTTTCAAAAGATTTTTGGTACATACATCATTCTTACATAGATAGAAGGAAATCCTTTTTATTCATCACATTGCAGTTTACCCATCAAAGAACAAAGCATTCAAAATAAAACTTCAAGTATTAAATGAATAACACCATTAAAATTCCTTAAAAATTCATTTGAAGGCATCTTTGTGATATTAAAAATTAAAATATTAAACCATGCAAAACTGAGAAAAAAATAAGCCAAAGCTTAGAGCAGGCATGCACAAATACTGCTACAGTGGCTGTGGTGCCACGGAATGCCACGGGACTCAGCCTGTGGCAACCTACTTTCCCTACCTCAAACCCTAGTAGTTGATTCCCTCACTCGCTACCACGACCTTGGTTCAACACGACGCTCATGCGGGAGTGAGAGAGAAAACCTTCTCTTTTGCGCTGGACTAGGCTTTTGCAGTCATTCAGTGTTTTCTAGTCGAATAGCACCATGGCAAAAAGGGTTTTGGCCTCGGAAGGAGGTGGAAGTAACCCTTCCTGGGAGCTTTGTAAATATTGTCATACTACTCTTGTAAAAAGCATATGCATGAAAACAAATATTAAGTAAATTTTGTAGTTGTCCGAGTTATTGGTTCCAATAATAATAGCAAAGCCCCATTTGACCATGCTACGTTTGACCATTTCTGTCTCCGAACCGTACGCTGCTCCTAATGCTAGCACAACACCATCTTCTGCAGCCGCGCCGTGACTCAGATTCCCCTTCCACACTACTGCACAACTGAGTTTGCCATGGCTATGAGAGCAGTGGCAGACAGCTGCCACCGTGGCATTTTCTTTGAAGATACCTGGCTTAGAGCTTAGGATAACAAGAATTAGAGGAAACTAAAACTTAAATGAAACCACTTAAAAATGCTAGGGGAGAAACATCCAGAAAGATCAGCATTTTCTCAAGAAAAAATATTTAATTATGAAGAAAGCTAGAGAAAAAAATGTTAATAACAAGTGCTGAAAAGTCTTCCTAAAAGATGTTTTTCTGTTGAAATAATAGTAAAGATCATTTAAATACAGGGAAAAATAGAGAAGACCAAATGAAGAAGAATTTTAAATTATGTTAAGGTTTCACTCTATAAGCTATTTTTCCTTATCTTCATTAAGATAATTAAGTTGACTGCAGAGACAATTTGCCAAAAGAAGAAGCCTAAAAAGAAATAATGGTTATATATCATGATGCATATGGGAACATTAATCACGTGATAATTCGATTGAAATTATTTTTATCATTCAAAACCACACAAGTAAAACTGTACTTAACATCCAATAAACAAAGGTTAACTTTTCAGAATTTACAATAATCAAAATATAAATAGCAATAATGCAGTAAATTCTGTTTCAGAAAAAAATATTTACTGAACTGAGTATTCCTAATTCTTGCAACAAAACCTAATCACAAGAATGAAATATGAGAAGCACAAATGAAGCAGTAGCTTAATTAATAATGTTATCCTCATACAAAAATTATAACTTAAAATTTACATCAACTCAACAAAGATGAGCAAGGCAAGAAATTGCTAAGGCCTAAACACTTATGCTAAGGGATCTAGTATCAGCCAACACTATTAATAACATTATAAAAAATATCGATGCACTTGACAAAGAGCTCTACAAAGATTCTAGGAGATAAAAACTCAGGGAGTTAAGGCAATAAAACCTTTAACGTTTAGAAAAAAAAACAAGAGAAAACACCATTATAGAAAATCAGAGCCATGCATGCCAATCAATACAAATTTATTTATAAATCATACACTGATATATAAATATGCTAAGGAGGCTGTATTCCTGGCCACTTATACCAGCACAACCCCATGATAATTTCAAAGAGTATGCATTTATAAAACACAATGATAGTTTCAGATAATTTTTGGAAGTAAATAAAAATACATATAAAAATAGGAATAAATTAATACAAAATTTCATTTAAATTTAAATTAATAATATACTGGTGAGTTATGGTTAAAAAAACGGGATCATCACTGATATATTATGAAAAATAGGTAAACAAAGAGGAAATAAGAAGTAAAAGTGGATATTCCTAATTTCTATTTTAAAATGGAGAAGAAATTGGAAACAATTTCAAATTAATTCACCAAAGTTTTTCTAGCACCTCGATGCAGCCTCTTTCTTCCCATTCTTTTCTTATTGACCTTTCTTCCACTCTCAGTCTTGATGAAGTCAACTCTGGGCTCCTGGATAGATAAGTAAGTAATGGGTTCACCTGTGGTGAAAGTGGTCCTGGGCTCATGTTCCACTTAAGTCCCATGTATGAAAATAATCTCAGCTGTCGAAGAGCTTGGAAAGTGCAAATACTAACAGGCAACTTTAGCAAGGAGTAAGGTCATCAAGATGAATGCTTCGAAAAACAGCATTTCATAATTTATCCCACATAAATATCACTTCTCAAAGTTTTTAAGATTTTGAACAGCAAATTATAAGAAATACCAGCAAAATTCTACTGCTATCGAGGGTAGAATAGATTCATCTAACAGAAGAGATTAAAATAAATAAAAAATAATGCATTCAATCTTACACTAGTTTTCAGAGCAATGTACTTTTTGCGTACAAACTAAGG
Organism: Sympetrum striolatum; assembly: GCA_947579665.1. Lineage (NCBI taxonomy): Eukaryota > Metazoa > Arthropoda > Insecta > Odonata > Libellulidae > Sympetrum > Sympetrum striolatum. Next base: position 62,038,054 of record OX388352.1, read on the forward strand.
CTGCTAAATGCAGAGATCTTCCTCAACAGTAGAAAAGCTGTCTCTACAATAAGAAGATGTATGTAGTCAATGAACATTTCCAATCAGCACAAGTTTATCGTTCCATACATTTCAACAGTCAGAAATTCATGTTATAACTACAAACGCAGAAATTATTTCAAAACTAAGGAGGGTACATTTGCTGTCTTCCTTAACATGCTATGTGATTCTGAGGTGCAAATGTCTGGCTTTGTTTAACGGAATTCTGAATGAACCACATTCAGGCTCTTCTTGAGCTGCAGCCTCCATTACTTTGTCTGTCTGTTAGCCTGCTCTCTACGTAAGTTTACGTTACGTATAAAAATATTCAATAGCAAAGTATATTAACAAAAAAATACATCAATTCGCTTCGGTTATATAATCCCAATGCAATGAAAATCCTATGCAATATTTCAAATTCACTCGTATGAAATGAATTCGCAACTACGCAGGAGAAACGGGCCACCTAATCGATAACCTAAGCGTATGCTTTCAAAAAGCGATGTATCATAAGTCCCCCCATAGGGCTGCGAAATTGAGTGATTACTCGCAATACTGAAAACATTGACGCAATATAATTGAAAGTTGACAACCATTTCTTTCGTCGCAATGGTCATGGTACCTTACTTTATAGAAACATTCACCTACATAGGGTCGACATCAATGCGCTAAAACCGCGCTATTTGATGGGCAGAAAGGCCCCTGCGGCCCCTGGTTAGGTATCAACATGTGGTTTGTGAGGTAGGTCACGATAGAGGACGGGGGATAACTCAGTTTGATGCCTAACCTGCAACATGCATGGCTGTAAGGATTAAAAACGACATACTGGGATTGAAAGATAATGACCGCACTCTCTTCTATTAATTTGAAAAGGTGATAGGTAAGAGAGCGAAGATATCACGTTAAAATAACTGTAAGGAGAATTGAGGCGCTGTGACTAAAAATTTAAGCCTCAGTTGCGCGCATTATAGGGTGTAATTGCCGTCAGTCGGAAGATATGAATACGGACTTGGTATCCAGCAACTACGCGACCAGCGTCAAATTTTACCAAGAAGTAAATGACATCTTCGCGCAGTAAACACATCACCTTCATCATATCAAAAAATCACATTCAATATTTAGTAACCCTTCAAAATTTTTCATTGAAATCCATAGAATGAGAAAGAAAATTTCAAATACTTACTTCTTCTTAAATAGCTTCAATTTTCCGATAAACTAAATCACTTCCGTCAGGTATTTTTGGGAGAATTCTGTGGGTAATCTGACCACCAACAAATAAATGAAGTTGTAATGAGACTCATAGTCCACAAATGGTTTATATTACATCAATAAATTTCCAAAACGAATGCATTGTAATCAACAAAGGAAACTGCTAGAGCGTTTTCCCTCACTACTCTATCTTCGCAATTCCAACCTACTCTCATAGTGAATAACTTATCGCTTCCGCGTTGTAAGATGCAAATGGAGATGCACACTTCACTTTTTAAATTTGACAGTTATGATAAAACTAGGAGGTTGAATAAGATAGATCCTCCGACGCCCTTCGTAATAGCGGGAACTTGCTTTACAACTGCGTAAAGGTACCTTGCAGACTAGCCTGACGGGAAAAGCCCTGCCCAATACCCCACCCACTCGCTGCACTCCCCCCTGCGTTCCCGGATCAAGCTGGTGCAGGATAGTAAACAGAGAGTTTATTTTGCTGAAAAGTGGTTTGCATTGACGAGGCAAAAACATTGGCGTTCACAGAAAAATCTTATCATTTTAATATAAAATCCTAGGAGCTCTTAAGGATTCTATTTGAATTGATTATGCTGAATATTTATTAAACTTTACAATTACGCAATTTAGTTTACGATAAAAATCAAATAAACGATTTAAAGTAAATATCATGAGTACAAATGTAAAAAATACTTTCAATATGGTGTTCATAAAATAAAGATTAAATTCAATACGGTAACGTTTCTCATAGCAAGAGTCAATCAATGATTTCCGAAATATTTCGCTTTGTAAAAATATAATTTATAAGGAAATAATGCATTGTATTACTATCTCGAGCTCTTGATGTTGGATCAACAGAAACGCTAGCTAAATAATTCCTATTTTCGGGTCGAATAACTGAAAGGATGAATAATAATAATGAAGCAGTAATGCCTATGGCGTAAATCAATACATATTTGCAGAAATATAGAAATATGAAGTTAATTATAGGCACTCGGTGCAAGGCATAGGTATGAAAGGTAGTAAAGATGTTAGAATAAATAGATAAGAAATAAGTTGATTGTAGGAATAGATAGAATGGGATTTGGGATATTAAGCATGAAAAACTATTTTCAAACGATTATGAAACTCACTCAAGCTGAACATTAGCTAAGAAATAAAATGATTCAGAACCATACTTGAATAAATATTCTCTTAAATAGACGCATAAAATGTTTACTCGTTTTGAGTGATAACTGAAAATAATTTATGAAACATTAATATTAATATATATAGGGGAAAAACTATTGAATCGATAACATACGCCGCATGTACTTATAGGAAACGGCTTCATATTTTCGTAATTGCTCAGAAACATCATAAATCAACTGATTAGAGCCTCCAATATATTACTTAATGAGCTTCCTACCCTTAATAAGAACCACAATGAAAATTAGCCAGGGTGTAAATGAGTATGCAGTTAAACAGCCCGCGTCTACTTCTATTTTCAGCTTATTTCACGAGGTTCTCAAGATAAAAACATAGGAAATAGATATTTGAAGATGCCTTTACCTAATACAAATTATAAATGCGATAAAATTATTTTACTAGCGGCTTGTCAAATATCAACTGAGCGAGAAATCCGCAAGAACGACAAATCATCGTTAAATCTGAAGTTAACGCTTACGCCGAGTCGCCGAGTACGGCGAGTAAATGAAACAAATGAAGACGAGATAGCAAAGTCCAAAATTTAAGTGTAAGCTCCGCAAATTTAATGAAATGAATCGTATTCCTCTTATATACTCGCTCTTTTACCATTTGTTATTTTTAACGTTTTGTCTTGGTTTGTATGAAGATCAAATCGGAAAATTTGACTGGTGAGTACTCATGAAGCTATCGGCTCAAACTTATTTTGTATGACAGCATTGAACTTTATTTTGTGGGATGAATTTTTGATTTAATATTCGTATTTTATATGGCGAACTTTATTTTGTGGGATGGATTTTTGATTTAATTCTTTTCATATTTTATAAGGCGACAACAATATGTTGGTCAGCTTAAGTTTTCATTTTTCGACGAATTCGATGGAGATAAAATATATGTCGGCACCGAAAAGAATGTACTGGCGGCTCTGAAATCAAGAACAGGTAATTTTTAGTGTTAGAACTGTTTTTCCTTGGCTACGAGTTAAATTTGATACTGGTGAAGTACTTGTTCGTTTTCTTTAATTTCAGGGTCAATATTATGGAGACATGTTTTCGAAAAGCAGGGTCAAGGAGTCATACATTATATGCATGCAGGTCCAGAAATATTGACTATTTCTGGTATAAATCCTGTTTTCATTCGTAAATGGGATTCTAACAGTGGTTTCCTTACAATGGAATCGATGATACAACTCAGACATAGTGATAGGTTCGGAATAATTTAAAATAAATAATTTTTGTTCATTGTGATGTGTAGTTTTTCATCTATCTCCTTCAATAAATTTTACTCTGCAGTCCTGATACCACAATTTGGATAGCAAAGAATGGAGTTATTCACCAGATACTCCGGGAGAATCCATCCATGCTTACTATTAACACTTATTCCCTGGCTGGAGGAGCGCTCATGAGCTCAAGGAATGTATCAACCCCTTGGCTCTCTGATCGCACTCGGTAAGTAATTTATAGAAAACAGCCCCTTCCAACCGTTAGATAATTAAAATGAATTAATTCATCTCAATGATTTTGCCATAGTATTAGAATACTTGCACTAAAACATTTCTGCCCTCTTAATTGTGGATTTGACTCCCTCTTTTCTCATCTATTTCTTATCTTTTTTCTATCTTATTTTCTTATCTTTTCTCATGTATTTGTTGTTTGGAATATCTCTTAGTGCATGGGAAAATATCCACATATCACCTTAAAAATTAATGATGCAAATTTTGGATGCATAAAATCTTTTATAAAAGATTAAACTAAACTTCATCCAAATACAATACATTTTAGTTTCATGTCAGTGGTAAAATTTCATCTCTTTTTTGTTGGGGAAGTTACGTTTTTTGGGTGATTAGCTCTCTTTAGTGTTGGTCATTAAATGCAAGACATAAGAATTTCATTCATCCAAATAATTTTTTCTATTTATTCTATAAATCTTTGTTACAGTCTCACATGATGTTTATAAACCCACCCCCTTGCTATATGTCATAGTTGAACTTCAATAAACCACCCCACTTATTTAACTCTTAATCCTAATATTTATCTAATTCTGCTTATAAGTGCCTTGACTGCTTCAGTTATTTTGCACTTGGACTAACAGAATTGAAGCTGAAACTGGTGCACTTGGCAATTTGGAGCCCATATCTACAGCAAAACTCTGCTAAATAGATGTTTCAGCAATTGTGTAAAATTCAGCGGCTGGAAAAATTTTGCACATTCCATCCTCGGATGGGTAAACCCTCACTCATACCAACTCCTTACCCCTAGCACTCCATGATACAACCATCACTCCCACATGTATGCCAGATTTGCTAATTGTTCTCTTGCTTTTCTTCAAAATATACCATCTGTACATCATCAATTACCATATTTGACGGCATATAAGATGCACACTCATTAAATAGGCCACACACAAGGAAAAAAGTTTTAATAGTCTGTGCAAAAGCGCAGTACCACAACAACTTAAAATGTGGTTTCTTTATTTCTCATGTTTCATGAAAGTCAAATAGGTAACACAATTATTGAATGTAATTACAAAAGTGTTTATTATTAAGGAAAATATTTAAGAATGGCAAGCTAGTTTGAATATAATACATTTCAATAATTGAACTGCAAAGAATCAAACAATACAAAATATAGGAGGCCTCTTTTACCTTTCACTATTCCTTCTATTTCGTCCCTTATCAGGCATTCTTGTCTCAGCCAGTGTCCTATACAGTGTCCTATCCAGTTTCTTTTCCTCTCTCTGATGGTTTGTAGCATTGTCTGATCCTCTATAACTCTTCACAGAACTTACTCATTTCTGACTCCGTCCTTCCTCCTCCTATTCCACATCTCCAAGGCCTCCAGTTTTTTCTCTTCTTCCTTCCTCAATGTCCAAGTTTCGGCTCCGTACAATCCAACACACCAGACACAGCATTTTGCAAGTTTCTTCCTCAATTCTTTATTCAATGGTCCACACAAAATTACCACACTTATCGAAGCCTTCTTTTGCTATTTAAATCCTTTTCCTTATTTCTGTTGTACATCTCAAGTCTTCTCTTATGATACTTTCCAGGTATTCAAAGCACTTCACCTGCTCAATCTCTTCCCCTTCAATTTTGACTTTTACTCTTCTGCCCCTTCCTCCAAAAACCATGCTCTTAGTATTCTTTTAGTTCATTTTCATACCGTACTCTTCCAATGTGATGTTTAGCTCTTGTAACATCTGTTTCACTTCTTGTTCACTTTCTGTCAACAGAACCCATATCGTCTGCAAACCTAATATGTACATTCCACTCTTCTTCCACTAACTAATATGCTACTTTTACCCTCAAAACACTCATTTATAATTTCCTCGAAATAGATGTTAAAGAGGGTCTGTGAAATGAGGTCAGGGAAATCCAAAAAAATCTTCTTCATTAATTCTTAAAATTGAAAAAACATCATCATCACTATTGTTTCAATTATTACTAGTATTTCCTTCTTCGAAAATTATTTCATCTTCTGTTCCATCAAGAGCATTGACTTTGTGAAAATTGACTTGACTTGACAATTATTTCAATTTTTATATCTTCCCAAGATTGTTTTACCCACTCTCACACTTCTGAAATAGAGGGCCGCTTCAGTCTACCTGAGGGTGAGTTCATGATGAAGTTCTCCCATCCAGTTTTTCCACTGTTCTCCCACTTTTTGCTGAAATGGCATATTCACCAGTACATATAAATGCTACAATTGGTTCTATTGGCACGTTTTAAAATTCATCTCGATATCTCGAATTTTAAAATTCATCAATGGAGCCATGAAACCGTATTTTTATTTACTACCACTATTATACACCTTATGCTTATCATTTTGTGGATCTACGATGCACACTGATGTCTATCGCTTCTATCATGATTAATATTTGGTGAACTGCCGATGGTTCTAGTGACAGTTGCGGGTCATTCAAATATTGATATCTATTATCTCATAAAAAGCCAGTGAATGGGAGCTCACAATTGGGGATATAACGTATTTATAATGCAACAATCAACTGACACAAAGAATTTGATGATTTACGTTTCCACAGAGATTAAAGAACTATAGAGATGGAACAAGTTGTATATGCAACAGTAGCCATATCATCAAACAGCAGACAAACCAACTGACTGTTCTTAAATTCTTTAAGAATTAATAATCTATTGAATTAATCAGACAAACATTGATACAATCCATCATTCATCAGAGTGATGAATTTAAAAACGTGTCCTGTGGGCTCTAAACTGATCTCAAACCAAAAGAAAGGTATTTTTTTTAAGAGTCTACCAAGTTGCTTCGCCCATATGTTTTGCAACCACAGTTTCATTCTTGCTTCATCCAGCTAGCCTTTAGATTGAAAATGAACAAACGCACCTGTTGAAAGTTTTTCTTTCTGCTGCCTTTTTCTTTTGAACATCAAAAAAGGTGGTTGTTTTGTGCCAACAGCACAACATGCCAGAGCTGCCGTATAGTGGGTCTTTTCCTGACCTGTGGTTTTTATAGTAATTGATTTAGAACTATTAACACTCAGCCTTGTTTTAAGGTACATCAAATATGAGTGGAATTTCATCCACAATTCCTATTTGACTCGGTTCAAAAGAAGTTTGCTTTCGTGCATTTACAACAAATCTATGAAATGCTAGTATATTTTCTTCACAATCTGCTGGCATCTTCTGTGCCTGTTATTTTTTTGTGCATTGATAAGCCATGTCTTTTCATGAAACTGTAACATTAGCCTTCAGATCTCGAAAATTTCTGATTCCCATGTTTTTCTCCAAATCCCTTGGCCTCATTGATTATCATTTTGGTTGAAAAACTTATCCCTGAATTCCTTATATCTATTAGCCACATTTTTATGGCATTCTCAACTTCTGGCCCACATAATGCTGGGCATCGAAGATTATGTTTTTCCCAAGGAAATACGGACTTGAAAAATGTCTGACTGGGCAGGAAATCCCAAAACGGCTTGTGAAAATGTTCTGGTAGGGTAGCCTAAATGGTTCAGGCAGCCTACTGGGTAGAAGAAGATCCTGAGTTCGATTCCCTGCCCCGTCAGACATTTTCAAGTCCATTTTTCCTAGGGATTTTTCCTGGGTGCACGCCTGTGAGCGCAAAGTATCTTTATCCCTTTCCTTTGATTATGTTTTTTTAGCAGTCTTCAGTTGATCTTCCTGCAGTCGTCAAGTACGTATCATTTTTTTGGTAGGTGGTGGACTGTAATGCCTTGCTGCTGCTGTTTCCACAGACTAGCATAATTTAACACTCTTAATTATATTTAATTGTGTAGTTTAATCTTTTGTTTCTTGTCGTCATATTTTTGATGGTAATTTTTAAGAAATTGCTCTATTCAGCAAAAAGAGGTCACGCTGTTTTTTTATTATTAGCAGGGTTTCCAGACCTAAACCTGAAAATACCGCTACCAGATTGTCCCGAAATAGCCAAATCTGCCCAATATTCAATTTTTAACTGCATGAGTAAAGTTCATAATAAATAATACCTAAGTGATAATCAGAGTGTAACTGATATAATGGAGTAAAACTAGATAGTACTTAGCATCTGGGCTAAAATAGCATTCAGTGCTGAAAGTTAACCGGTGGAGGTTGAACCTTCACATATAAGTCGAAGGGAAATTTTTTGAGACAAACTTCAGGAAAAAAGTTGCGCCATACATGCCGTCAAATGTGGTATTTTTTAAATGGTTGTAAGAAATATTCTAAATTGAGAGAATTTGGAAAACTGCTGTGCATAGAAGAGACTAACAGTATGAGAATGGATGGAAGGGATACCAAATGTGGAGTTATTAAGTTTAACATCATACACAAGTTTAACATTATACACATGCTTTTCTTTCTTCAAGCTGTGTCACCAGTGGGGGATTGCTGGCTTGTGTGCACGAGAAGATATTGAAAGTGATTGATCCATGTTCTGAAGAGAGCTCGTTCAACTCCGTCTTCCTTTCATTTGCCGAATCTTGGTCTGACTTAAACATTGAATCGTTAGGGAGTAAAAGGTCAGTTGTGGTAGTAGAAGGAAGAGAAGGGAACCAAGCTGTTTTATCACTGAAAGATGCGCAGAATAATGTTTTGAAACCAAAAATCTACTCTGCTGATACTGTAGTTTCCGTTGTCCCATGGGAGAAAGATCAACATTTAATTTTAAGTGGGATTCGCTCTGAGCAGGTAAGTTATGTAGGTTTTTCTGAAATAGCCTCTATCTAGTACTATATATATATTCAAAATGTCAATTACTGTATTTATCAAAATATAACACACACCATGATTTTAGGGGTTTGAATTAAAATACTGACATTCTGCAGAGCAGCTGCCAGAAACAATGAAAGTTAGTTGATCATTACAATTTTCTAAGCAAAGCAAGATTGAAAAAATGTAAAAATATCTTTTTTTAATTTATATTTTATAACTAAGATTTATTTCGGATGGTAGCATATTTCTGAGGTTTGTGCCATGCACCTGGTCAAGTGTTACTGTATAATTGGTAGATAAAATGAAGTAAAAAAGGTGCGTCTTATATGCCATCAAGTATGGTAAGTAAAATTCCACAACAAACTTTCTTATTGTATCTAAAGATGAGTGTTTAAGCTCAAAGCTGGTCGTACAGAATAAAAGTTTTGTGGAATTTGCTTAGTTTTTTCAACATGATCCCTAAATTTAAAATGTAATTTAGGCATATAATATGCAGCCTGAATTTCAGTCTCAAATTCCCAGAAAAAAACGTGCATGTTATACACCGAATACTAGGGTAAATATAAAAATGCGTTAAAAATTAACTGACATGTTTTAGGTTTAGTTTTACCTTAGATGTAATGTGGCCATGTGCCTGTTTCACATTTTTAACCTGATATCCTGTGGAAAATTGGTTATTTTACTCTAAAATCCTAAAATGGTGGCTGTGTTTGACAGTGGCTTGAATTGAAGTTAAATGAATGAAACTGAACCTAATTTATGATGAAATGGAAAGATTTTTGCACTTTTTCTTAAAAGTAATTTGTGTGTATAACATTTATGTCTAAGTAAATAGTTTTTGTGGGAAAAGTGTAATAATATTTTAATTTCATTAATTTTACACCTCCCAGCCTTTTTAAAAATGTTGTTGAAGACTGTTGAAACAAACTGTGTAAAAAGTACTATTCCTTCTACCGTTTTCCTCCTACGGATTTCAGCAAAACTATGATTTCCTCCATGGATTTCATTCTAAAATCCTAGATAAAAAGGGAAATGTCTTGTAAAAATTAACCTATCAACATCTATAAAATATTAGGCCTATGAAATGTTTTAATTAGTTCAAATGACCATGAAAAATATTAATTTGAATATGACTGACTATGATATTACTAACTACTAATGTAGCTTGTAACCAAGACATTAACGACTCGCTTTCTTTACTCATCAGAAATTCCAGTTGAGTGCACTTGTATTTGAAACTGGGGAAAATGTTCCTCAGATAGCCAGTGAACTGCAGCTTCCTGTGTCTGTGGGGAAGGTGTGGATTAAAGGAGCACGTTGCTCTTTCGGTAGAAAACTGAGTTGCAACTTGTTACTCTCTTCAGAAGAGCATTCAGTTATGCTATACCAAATTTCAGGTAACGTAAGCAGTTGGAAATAATTGGTCATGACTGTACCTGAGACAAAAAAATCAACCTGATCCTCAAAAAATACCCGTTACCAAGTCTGATCCTGTGCCTTTATACCAGGTGTAGAAGTATGAAACCAGAATTTACCTATACATGGTGCTCGCTATCAGTTTAAAGACCGTAAGACCGCTTTTGCAGTGCCATCTTCTTCCTCTAACAGCTGACAAAGTTTGTCAACACCCAATAACCTAAGTTTCATACACTGGTATATTTTTCTATGACTTCAAACATGCCGAGTTTCGTGCCTACGAACTATGATTTGCGGACAGCATTGGTTTTCTGCTATCATTTGAAGAAAACTGCAGCAGAATTGCATAGAATGCTTGTCAAAGCATACGGTGAACATGCTCTTGGCAAAATTAAGTGCTTCTAGTTGTTTAAAAAATTTAAAAATGGTGATTTTGACGTGAGAAACAAGGACCGTGGGAAACCACCGAAAAAGTTTGAAGACAAGGACTTGCAAGCCTTATTGGATGAAGACGATACTTCACGAGGATTTACATTGAGACTATCTAAAAAAATTCATGTTTTCAAAGAAACAGCTCAGTAGTACTTGAATTTCATCTAGTACATTCCAAATAAATATTTATATAAATCATACACGCACACAGATATGCATATTCTTCCAGAACCTCATTGGGTCTGCAGTTGTGGATACTAAGCAAATATGGCTTTAGAAGAGTTATTAAATCTATAATTCATTGATGGCCATGTTCCACTTTCTTCACTTACAAACACTGATATATTGCAGCTATTCTAATGTTAACTTCTGCTCTTTCCTCTTCTATTTTGCAAATGTATTGCTTGCTGCTGGGTCTCACACACTAAAGGCATACTCTGTAGTAGAGATCTACTGAACTCTAGTTTTGATCCATCCTCAGAAGGTGGGTTATGCCGTTGACTCATGACAGCGAATTAAACTGATTTATTCCATTATGAATCATTCTGACCCGTGTCATCAGCAGTGTGCTTAACTTACACACAGGATTCAAAAGTGAAGATTTGGGCTTCACTCTTATCATGAAGCAGGAATTCAGGTTTATTGTGTAAAACCTGTCTGAGACAGAACCTGTTTAAAGCAGAATCCTACCCAAACCAGAAGCATTAATAATATTACTGCATATACACAATGCATTTTGCAGGAAAGGCCCCTTGCAAGGCAGAATCTGCCTTGTATGAATGTAGATCTATATTCCTGAGACCTTGGTTATGAACAACTAGTGTTTGAACCTGTGAAAAGTGAAATAATATTTTCTTGCTTTCAAAAGAATTTAACATTGGCTTTCTTCTCTTCCAAGTTCATTTACGATCTCAAAGGAATGAAATAATTGTAAATCCTAAAATCAATAATACTCAGAAGAAAAACACTTGATATAGTGGACTTCATTTTGATAGTTTATGGTTAAAGTCACCATATGATCTTAGCTTTCCTCTAGTGTACCCACATTCCTCTGATTAAACATTCTTGCTTTCCTTAAAACATTGACTTTGCTGATGCATGGTCATCAACATCGTCATGTTTGGACTCCTTACAAACCTCCCAACTTCTAAATTCTAAAAGGATCTATTAAAATTTAATGGGTATTATTATGAACCATTAATAAATCATTTACTGTCTGCAAGCATAGGCATATCCTTGCTCCATGGCTACAATTCCTGCCTTACTAAAATTTCTCATGCCACAAGCACTTATAGTGGGTACACTCAAGATTTATGGGCCGTTTTACTGAAAACTTTGCTGAATTGGTTTCATTAGGAAAGATAAATTTTGTCCTTCAATGAGCTGCTTGCCATACTCAAGCAAGAAGTAAAAGTATGAAGAGAATTTCAAAAATTTGAATGAATGCTAATTTTAAATCTCAACGTGAGTAAAATATACTAATTAAAAAAAGCAACTGTCAACATTTTTGCACTAGAGTAAACAAACTTTCTGTTGGTCTCAGGAGGGATGGAAGGACAAGACACAACAACTTGGAGTTCAGCTACTTTATTTTCCGGTAGTGTATAAATTACACTGGGACCCTCCTCTGGCCTCTCTTCGCCTCATCTGGGACTCTCCTCTGGTCCACTGGCCCCTCTCTTGGCACTCTGGGACTCTCCTCTGGTCCACTGGCCTCTCTCTCGGCACTCTGGGACTCTCCTCTGGTCCACTGGCCCCTCTCTCGGCACTCTGGGTCTTTCCTCTAGTCCACTGACCTCTTTGCCCGGCATGACGTCCCTGGAGCGCACCATGCTTGTGCCTACCCAGCTCCCTCCATTGCAACTCAGCCTATCCACTGCCCCGCAGCTACTTCCTTCACCGTGGCGTGTTGCAGACTAACTACCCTGAGGCAACGCTCCCTGTTTCCCAGATCTTCTATTCACGCCACCCTTGGAGTCCCCTTGTGACCTTTCCTTTTCTTTTCATTGGTGCTACCTTCCATTTGCTGAGACTTAGGCCTTGACAAGCAGCCCATTCTCATGAGCTTGGCTTGCACTTGCACTTGCTTCACAGCAATTCCCACGCTAAGCTCTAGCGGATTGAATGTCCTCCTCCCCCAGTGATATGGGAGATTCACAGCTGAAACTCCTGAGAACTGCAATGTCTGCAGCATCCCTTGCAAACACACGAGACTGTAAGCAATACTGAGACTCACAATAACATTGAAAGCACAACCGGCACTTACATTTGAAACCCTTTCTCTATTCCTGATGAGACCTTTTCTTCTGGCATTATCCTATGCTGTGGTGAATGAGCTGGTACAAGACTGGTGAAAGCAATTCCTTATGAGTCTCACTGGCTCTTCTGACCTATCAGATGAACACCATTTACCATTCACAAATCTGTGCCTTTGTCATCATATGCTCCCAGGACATTAGGCACTCAGAGAATACGAGTCGAAACGGTTAACCCTTACCGCTCTATACTCTGATAGATGTACTTGGTTCAAAGGTTACAGGCTATTCATTGTCCTACCTAAGCTTGCTTGGAAAAGCTGAATTTCTTACTGGCCTATTTAGATGTGCTTCAGATTTGATCTCCCTTGTTAAATTATTTTGCACCTATTTTCAAAACCTGTTTTAATACTTGCCAGGGATTTTACTTGAGTAAATTAATTGCAAACCATTTCTTTGTTAAGATTCTACTTCAAATCACTGTAACACTTTAAAGCTCATAATTCATCGGACATTATATTCCTTTTGCTTTCTAAGTTACAGAGTAAAAAATTCAGTCCACACTAGTCCTAACTCAGTTGACAATCCTATTACTCAGGGTGTCAGTGTAAAACAACCCAAAGTCCAATCTTGCTGCATAACTATGGGCCTACTCCGCACCCTATTCACCTTACCCTAATTACCTAATATTTACCTTTGAAAAGTATATTCATTAGAAATAATTAGTTATATTAAGGGATGCATCAAGGTATCAAATGCTATCTTCTTTATAACCTTTTCATAGAAAAATTCATGTGAAAACTTTCTTCTTCAGTTGGGGAAAAAAATGGATAGAGGTATGGTTTGTTTGCTGGCAATGAAGCAATGTTAGTTGTCAGTATGTACTCAGCAGGCTTAATTAATTTTACCTCTTCCTGCTGATGAAATTAATATTGCTGGTATTTTAGGATAGCAAACTTTTTCATTATTAATTTCCACAAAGTAAAAGTCACCTCCATGTGAGATATCTTTCTTTTCTTGTTAAGTTTTTTCTTTCTATAGCTAATTTAATTACTGATTTATTTTTAATACATATACATGTGAGGCATGGGCAGGCATTTGGGTAGATTTTAAGCAAAATTCTAAATTTTCAGAGTTGCTGGATGAAGTTCGAATTGGCGGCTGCTCTAATTTTTATGGTCAATCATTATGTTTTGGTGCCTATTCCAGATAGATTCATTTTACTATAGATTATTAAGTTGTTTCATTTGCTCCTTTTTAAGGTGAAATTGTTTGGTCCCGGGAAGAAGCTCTATCGTCAATTGTATCTGTAGAAATATTGGAACTACCAGTTTCTGATATGGAGGCAGTAATTGAAAATAGTTTTGACAGCAAGGAAGGTCAGTGAAATACTCTTATAATAACTCTGGCACATAAAGTAAATTGATTAATATGATTGATTGATATTAATAAGTGATATAACAACTTATGTTATATATGGGATAGATTGTATGCTTATTATCTCTTCATCTTATTTATTTTTGAGAGAGAATGAGAAATATAACCTAGTCATCTAGACATTTTAGGTTCCAAAAAATAGAGATTTACTATCTCTTCCCCTTTATCTGTTTTAATTCAAGTGAATGGTTTGGATTTTAGTCAGTGTAGAGCATCTTGTGTTGTGCATGTTTATATGCCAAATTTATGTTTCTATTCTTGCACACCAATCTGAGCATTTTAAAGTTTTATGAAATTGATTTTTAACAATGCTATTGTAAGTAACCATTTTTATTTCCTTGAAAATTAGATGCAGTCAATTGTGATAAATACAATTTTTGTTTTCGCTGAATTTCATAATACAGTTGACTATAAAATATTATCTTGCTTCACTAATTCTACTCAATCATATACTTAAGGCAGGGGCAAAAGTATGTTTTATATACTATCCTGACAGCAAGAATTAAAAATGTAAAACAAAGAAGCTCGCCTTCTTCACTTCCAATCTTTAAAAAATATAGACAAAATACAAAAATAGTATACAAAATCCTCTGTATGCTGATTGGGGATAAGGATAAAAAAAATTGTAATTTAACTGTAATGTGATTATCATAATTCTTCTTCAAAATTAAAGTGGAAGTGAATTCAAACTGTGGAAATATGAAATTTATTTAGGAAAATATTTCAAAATTTTTAGAATTGGAATATAATCAAATGAAATTAATAAAAAAGGAAGGCAAGCATGTCTAAAGGTTGAGGAATTATCCTATTTAAATTTTGGATAGAGGAATAAAAGTAGAAAGAAAATCAAATGTCTTTTGTTTGAATATAAGTTTTTAGAATAAATTATCCTGATTGCCTTTATGATGATAGCAGTAAATATGTTAGGAAAATTGTGTGACTGATGGAGCATATGTTTTGGTTCTTTAGTTTATCAGGGACAGAAAATTTTTGTGGTAATCCTGGTAAAAAATAAATAATTTAATATTAATAGATCATGTCATTACGTAATGTAAGGAATTTTTATCATTTCTTTAAAATATAAACAATTAATATTTGAATCTGAGATTGATGTGGCTGAAGAGATGTTAGAATAGAGAATGCTTGAACAAGACTTTAAAGTTTACTTAAAACATAAAACACAAAAATTAAAGTAGAAATTCTAAGATGTGGAAAAAAAAAATAGAAAGTTTTAATTCTGAATTTATTTTCCAAAGAAAAAATAAATTTTGTTGTTTCAAGTTTCAATCAATATTAGCCATGAATTTCAGTTATTTTGTGCTTTGTATGATTATGGAAACTAATTCTTTGCAAGGACATGTATTTCCTGATATATTTCATTTCCCTTCCATGAAATTTTCATCTCCCAAAATAGTTCTATTATAAGTGAGTGAAAAAGAGGCTTGACATGTTTTTTTCTGCTTATTTTAACCACTGAAATAGATTAGCTAAGATTGAGAAAATGAACCTCTGATATTACATTACAAATAGTATCTGGACTCCAATAAGCATAGATACTCTATGGATTTCAAAATGTTTTAAAAATTGTAAAATTTATTAGAAAATTAATGATTTGATCATAATTTTCTTGCAGGTGCCCTAAATAAAAAGCAGCTTTTCTACCGAACAAAATGTAAGAAATTTTTATATTTGAACTAACATAAATAGCCTCAACTATTCAAGAAATATTAATAAAGTCCTTTCATTAACCTTTACCCTTCAATAAAAGGACTTATTCTTTGGGCGAGGATTTTCTCTTGATCTACACTTAGCTTAAAAATGGATTATGGGTTTTTGTATGTACGTCCATGGGAGTGTAGTAGGATGCAAAAGTATACAGAATTCTATCGCTGGGCTACTTCCAGTTCTTATGCATTCAATATATCTTTCTACAGATGTTTTTTTATTTAATTCTTGGAAAAAGGTCAATTTAAGATGCATTGTTTGTAATTGCTCTTCTCAAGTAGCACTTTTGTTGAATTTTTAATACTTTTACATCCTATGTTCTATGTATTTGTTCAACCATCTATCTTAATGCTACCAGACTTGCAGATACACTTTAAAACACATGCACTGTTCAAATACATCTCACTTAGGATAATTTTGAAGTTGTCAAGGTGTATATCTATTTATGATTCCTCTTCAGCCTCAAAATTTAACTCATGTTCCTTCACGTAAGGGTTCATTTGTTGTAGATTCTAAAAACTTAAATTTTTCTAAATTATTCCATGTAATGAAATGAGGTTAGTTTAAACAAATTACGATGAAAAGATTCTCTCATAAAAGTTTTGGATACCGCTATCTCCGTAAAAGGGCTACCTTACATTAAATTACATTGTCTTAAAACTGCATAAATATACTCTTATATTTTCAGGTTACCAACTTTCACCCTCTCATTCTGAGATTCATATGAAAGTAATCAACAATAGAAGAATTTTTCAAGTATTTTTATTTTCAGTAATGGTTTGAGGATGATAGTACTAGAAATGTTGAGAGGGCAAAAGTACAGCTGCCCACAATAAAATCAAACTGTCATGCAGTGGTACATAAGATTGAGGGGCTTTGAAATTCTGGTTTTTCTCCAATCCCCTGCTTCCTCCATTACATCTTGGCAACACCGGTAGGTCAAGCGCTAGGATGGCTCTTATCGTGAGGTCTCAGGGAATGCGATACCAGCAATTGCTGGGCATTTTTCGGTAGATAGTAAGGTATTATATTTTGAATAGGGCAGTGGCTGTAAGTTGTTAGGTTACTCTTTATTCATTACAAGAAGACCCAACGTTTTCAATCCTTCATATAGATTCCAACTCCCTTGAATACTGACAACTACAACACTTATATAAAATAATATATAAACATATATCTCAATTTCGTTCACTACAAGTTTTTCGGCAGGTTGTAAATAAAAAATTTTCAGGGGGTTCAGAAATTCGGTTACACAGCCAAATTATTCCGAGTATACATTCTGCTTTAATAATTTATGACAAATTTTTGTTTAATTGAAAATACAAAGACATTCAAACAGATAAAGCCAAGATTGGTAGTAGACATTGGTCGATTTCAGTTTCCATTATGAATGAAATTATGAACACCTTAGTAAAGATTTTATACTTTCTTAGCGCTAACAACATTTAAAGTGAAAAATTAAACAAAGATTGCATTTTCGTCTGTGAAGAAAGAATCTGAATTTTATATCTGATTGGTGAGGAGTAATGGCAGTTTTAAAAATGATCACCAGTGAAAAATTCGGAGCTTCTTCTTATTAAAATTCTTAAACTTTAAGTTAATATAATTCATAATATACATAACATAAAAATACAAATCACACAGATCTGCAGAGAACAACTCTTCCTTAATGAGAATATATGTATATTATATAATATCACACTAAAATAAAGCTTCTATAAGTTTTAGAAAAAAGCATAACGCCGGAGGTAATATCTATCCGCCCTATCATTACAATAAATATCCAAGATGGTAACATATCTTTCACATCATTTCTGTTTATCTTCTATCTTTTCTCATACAAACCCATTCATGTCTCATGATATAAGTTAATTTAAGCCATTAGAGTCAATCCTATTTCCTTACCTTATGTTTTTCCTTTTTTCTCCAAACCCCAGTTACATAGATGAATCACCTTAAACACTTTAAATCTCTTTAACACTCCTTTTTTCAATGCTTATTTCATTTAACTCATGAGAAATTTGGTATTAGATATATATTTGACTTCATCCATCATAGTGTATCACTTCTTACGCATAATTATAACACATCTGTCAGGCTTAATTTGGAGAATATATTTCAATTGAATTGACACTTCCACTTTGAGCGCGTTCGACTTAGATAAAAGCGTTCACGGGTTCGAATCCTGGTGGGAGACTACATGTACAATTACCTCTGCTGTGAATCACTTTTAACAATACTACTACTCATAAAAGCGAGAATAAAATCAACTATAGTCATCCATATGCCTGGCGTGTTTGTGAATTTCTTAAAATAATCGTAGAGTAAATATTTTACTTTGTTAATTTATAGATGTAAATATGGTTTCAGCAAATTCATAACACTCATGCATTTTAAAATATGATACAGTCAAAATATATAGGATTCACTTCCTGCTATTTGGAAACACTGCCAGAGCAACGACATCCAAGGGCTACTTGTCCATATCAGAATCTTAATTTAATTAATTTAAAAATGAATATTATTTTATAAATGTATTGTAGTCATCAGTATTCATGGGAGCCGGAAACTATTTGAAGGTGGAGAACGTTGGATCTCCTCCTAACGAATAAAGAGGAATCTGTTTCTAACTTACAGCCACTGCTTATTTCAAAATATAATACCTTACTATCTACCAAAAAATGCCCAGCAATTGCTGGTATCGCATTCCCTGAGACCTCACGATTAGAGCCATCCGAGTGCTTGGCCTCCTGGTGTTACCAAGATGTATTGGAGGATGCAGGGGAAGGAGGAAAAACCAATTTCAAAGCCCCTCAATCTTATGCACCACTGCACGACTGTTCGATTTTATTCTGGGCAGTTGAACCTTAATTGTGAACATGAATTTAAGGCAAAGAAGCTGCTTACAAGATAATGATAGTAAAATCAAACTTTGGAAATATTGGATGATTGATTATGATATATTGGAAAGAAAATACATAGGTTAAATTATGAGGCCATAAAGATTTAAACCTAAAAATATCAGGGTTGACTATCTAAGGCTTCACTTCTTGGAATCTAGCAGTACTGTTTATCTTTATCAGAAATGACATACGTATTTCGTTAATTTCTGGGAGCCAAAATACTCTGATCATTTTTAGTTACAATCAACAATATTGTGATTATTACAGTGTATGAATATCTTTATTCATTTATTATCGTCAAATCCTTCTTCAACTTTATAATTCTTTTTGTATTTTAACTTCACAGATATAATCCTTGTAAATTATATGCCGAAAACTAGGTCATAATTTGTAATTATTTTGAAAGAAAATTAAAAATATTCAACTTTCACGGAAACAACCATTGTTGTTCAAACACTGTCGGAATTTGTTGCAGCAAATTATAAATTTGTTCAATTACTGTAAAATATTTTGTAATACTGCAGACTAAATTTGGTAAATTTTTGTCTGAAATGACTTTAGTTGTAAATAATCTTATTTCTTTGAATGAAATAAACTTGAATTGAATTAATGTCACAAACACTCGTAACCATGCCCTGAACAAAATTCCAACACAGGACCCCGGCATATCTAGGCCAACTCACTAACCCCTGTACCACTGAGGCTGGCCACCTAGTATTTTCTATCTGCAATTTAGCTAGTAATGCTTATGGACTTCTCTTTTGGACAGACAGGAATAACTGAAACATTTTTAAACAGTCTGGGCTGGTTATGCATGTTAGACTTTAGAAGTGGCATATACTCAACCATCTTTCTACACACAAACATTTAATCAGAAATTATGACTTATTCTAATTATTAGGAATTAAATAATTTTATATGAAATTTAGGTGAAAAGAAGATGCAAAAACTATACTGGGAATACTATATATTGCATTATTACAGGAAGATTGTAATTCACCATCATATTTCCTCTGTCAAATTTTATTGAAATTACCTCAGTTATTTTTGGTATGTAAGCAGCTTTTTTTACTTTTGCTTGTTAGGAGTTGCTTATGTCATAGTTTCTACCACTGGTTATTCAGTAGTAAATACGTACTGTCATCCTATGATAACATTTTAGGAATATCAATGATATGTGTACTTATGTAGCTAATATTGGTCTGGAATGACTGGAGTAAAATAATCCCCCCTGGTTAACTTATATTTATGTGGTTATTTTAATGGTGAAGCATTTAAATACATTTTGATAGTTTTTATATCAAAACTTTTTTTACTTCCTAATCATGCTGACAGCTGACATAGGAGTTTCATGTGAGTAAAGTCAAGTTGTAAGTCAATTATATGAAAACTGCTTGTCATTCTAGTGGCTAGTTTTGGAATGCGTGTGTATCTAAAAGGTATTTATGTAATGCAGTCAGGTTTGCTGTAAGATATGCATCAGTTTGATGATTTATGTTTTCCATTTCAATTTGCTGTGAAAGCAGAATGCTCATTATTTTTCAGCAGTTATAGATTATAATTATGTTTGGATTGGTTTTTGCTTGCAAATAAATTAAACAAATTTTCATAAGTTGTTTCTTTTATTTGAGTTTGAAAATGATTCAGTTTTCCTTGCATGTTATTTTCCCATGATTTATTTTCTGCAGCTGGAATTTACAATCATTGCATGGCAGTGACAATCTCACTGCTGCACCTATTATTTACTTTTATTTTTGATGAGGTATATTTTTTTTCAATGGCAATACTTGTAAATAATTCGTTATGAAATAGGAGCACCAGAAGTAGTGCAACCGAAATTAATTAGAGTTAGAAGTCATCTAGCACAGACAAAAGAGCCCCTATTCTAGATATAAATTGAAAACTAAATTTAGGGTCTCTCTAAAGTATGGCAGAAGTAACATTAACAGTATTACTAAACCACTAATTACTTGACTAAATTAATTACCATATATGTAACATATTTTTACTAATAAATAGCCCCAACCTTTATTTGCAGTGTGCAGAAATTATGCTTTTTTATTGAATGAAATACTTATTTATCTGCATAGATTATAAATTAATATTAGTACTTTCCTCTGCAGCTTAGCCTTTTTAATTAGTAAGTGATACAAGCTTGGTCTGGTTGTTACTCCATGTAGCCTGTTTATATGATTTGAAAGACGAGAAAATGAAAGAAAATTTTCTGATTGAACATTGAACGTTCATAGATATGATACAATTCTTCTAAATAATGCATACTGTCAATTTATGTTACATATTGATGAGAATATTTTCAAAAGTTATATTTTCTCACTTTTCATTCATACTTTTGTATATATTTTGTGTGCATTTAATATCATCCCATAATTTAAATGGATGAAATGATTGTCCATATATAATTTTAATGTCTGTTATATAAAGTGATGGTGTACTTTCAAAAGTCCCTGGGACACCCTTTGACAATTCCATTTTCACCAAGGAGTTTTTATAATAATTAATTATTCGTTACAACTGTGCACATTAAAATAATTTAAACCCTCATAGTGTCAAGATGTTAACCAGTTTAGTTTCTTTCAAATCTGATTAATTTTCCCTTGTGGAGCCTTGGTTGACAATGTATTTTTAAGCCAATGCCTTATTGAAATTCTGTATCTTTCTATCAGTTATACATGCTGAATAGTAAAGTGTTAGTCTATTCTACTTCCCATCTTAAATTTTTTCATCCTAGTTCTAGGCCCCCAAAACTGCTTTTTATTGCTCAATTTCCAGTCTTGAATTTTAAAGCATGAAGCGGTTGTTTTAATGCGCATGTGATATTCCACTTCAGTTAGTGAGATAGTTCAGCTATTTATATGTATAAATTATTGCTGAATGCTTTTGCACACATGGAAGTTTTTACCTGGAATTTGCGAATTTATTTTGTTGTCGCTTCAGTTTATATTTTACTACCTTCTGAAATTTAACACAGTCCATAATGGACTAAGACATATATCAACCTTCAGTGGAGCAGTGTCTGTAATTCTATACCCTAAACTGAAGATTAAAAGTGGTTGAACTTCAATCAACAACGTTTCAGGTATTTCAATCTAATAACTCTGCTATATTTTCTGTATTCTTCTGCCTTTGAAATGCGCAATCTCGTATTAAATTACATTTCTGCATGCATGAACACTCAACTGATAATAACCTTAGTGAATTGACAGTGTCATAGTGGATGCTATAGTATTGTTAGTTGAATAGTTAGTGATAAATAGATAGAGATATTACCTGTAGTTGTAGTAAATAAGTATTAGAAATAATCCCCATATAGAATTTACTCTTTCTAATAATTTTTTTCTAAAAATCTTCCGCTTCCCTTAATAGACTGTAACATGTTCAATTTAATGACTACATTAAACTGAGCAACTAACATAACTAATATGGTTAGTTTTAGTTGTTTAGCGGTATTTATTTGAGTGATTTGAGTTTAATTAATTTGAGAATGGTGTAATTCTTATCTGTCTTCTCACAATTCTCAGCATTAATTATTCTAGAATTTTAATTTTAAAGAATTAAAATAATTCTTAACATATGATTGCTTTACACCAATAGTTAGTTAATTAATCATTGGTAATCAATAACTATTTATTTTTATTATTTATAAAATAATAATTGATTGTGATGAATATTCTGTATTATTATTTATTGCTTTAATATTTTCATATTAATTTTTTATCAGATATATGGATCTTAAAGGCTCATTTAGCTGGGAAAAATCAAGTTCTGCCTTTTATTTTTCTTGAAAGCTTATCTTACATTCTTTTTTGCTTTTACTTGCTTAAGATAAGCCATCTTCAAGAAATATATTTTTCAGTTATCTATTTTACATTTTGTGAGAGATTAAACCTGGTTCATTGTATCATTAACAAAAAATCAGCATTTTTAACCATTGTAATTTATTGACTTAACCAATCGTGACACCTGATCACAACCCGATGACTGCCATTACTTACTGAAATTAGGGATGACAGTGGATCACTAGTAGAAAAATATTTAATATTTCATTAAATTAAAAAACATCACCTTCCTTAGTAGAATTCCAATCCATGGGTTGTAAAATCTATTTATTCTAAGGTAAAATTCAAGGTATACTCTCATGGTGATTATTGTAATAAGCCTATTTTTTGATTTATTTAATCAATGGTTTTCAGAGCAGATTTTTTTGAATAAGCAATTGGTCTAATTCAGTGGATAATTATTATAATACCACTTTCTGTTCAAATTTTATTTCCAAGTTCAGGCTTTAATTTTTCTAATTCATAACCTATTTTGCACATACTCTTCATTCACAAGAATGACTGACCTCTCCCCAAGAGAACAACTAAATTGTTAATTAGTCCATAATCTCTAATTTCATCTACTCAAATGTGGGACAGTAATTTTGTGGACAGTTTTAAATTATTTAATAATGATTTGATGACTTTTTCATTTGCATTAATTTGGAATTTAAAAACATAGAAAGTACAGTTGCAAATGAAAAATAAAGAGAAGTTAGGGGATTCAGTGGAGATTTAAACCAAGAGCCCAATCAAAAGATAGAATTATTATTCAGGAAAATCTTTATAAAAATCATTAAGACCAGTAGACAATAAAAATTATATTTCATTTGATTATTATATAATAGTTATGCTAATTATTCTATCTCATGCTCTTTTTCATCATCACCTAAACTCAGTGATGGTTAGCTTCGGTTGAAAGTAGACATGTTACAACTAAGTCTTTGCCACTGTACCCCAGAATGCATTAA
The DNA here is from genome assembly GCA_947579665.1 of Sympetrum striolatum. NCBI lineage: Eukaryota > Metazoa > Arthropoda > Insecta > Odonata > Libellulidae > Sympetrum > Sympetrum striolatum. The sequence goes on from OX388352.1 coordinate 62,061,643, forward strand.
AATCAATCCCCTTCTTACCTGCCTAATATTTTCTCTGTCAGTATAAAAATTTGCTTAGAAAGCTTTAAATTAGTGTATTGGAATATAAATTAGGCATTTATCATGTCAGCTATATTTTTATCTTCGTGATATTTGTGTGTTAATGCTTCAATTTATAAGCTGAATTTGTTGATAACCACTCATCATTCCTTAAGGTATTTCATTCTTCTTGTTTTTTCTTTGCTTTCTTGTTTTGTTTACTGATTTTACTATGTATATAAAGCTTTTCTATTCAATGCACCATCTTTATTTTCTTGCATCTTGATTGATATTGATTTGATTTACTTAGTGCAGTGGTATTGCAAATCAAGTTATTTTACATTTTTATCTTATTTAAGGCAAAACAGCCACCTGTATTTTTATTACATATCACTCATTATTAGAAAAAAAATCCAATATAAGTGCATATTACATACCAATTAAAAGTGTAAGTTAAATTTTAATATGAGACAGTTTTAAATTTTATTTGAGTTTATGAAGAAATTTAGTTACATTTTTACCAAAAATCAATGGAAAAATTAATGTTGAATTTGCATGAGCTAATGATTTTGAAATTTACCATCAGCTGGCTTTATTGGCATGCTGTGGCGGAGGTTGAGCAGTCAGATGATGCAAATGCGAGCTCTTATTATGAAAGCATTGGGAGTGGAAGACCTATTGACAGATGTGCATAGAACAGGACCAGTAAGAGACGGATTTGGTTTGCACCGTATGATTGTGGCTGCATCTTCTGCAGGAAAGGTTAGATCTTTTAATACGCATGTTTTGACTTGAGGAAATGAAATTTAACTTAGATGTTAATATCTTACTTTCTTGTGTTTAAAACTTCTTTGAATTTATATATAGATTAAAGTTTTTATTAATTTCGTTTTTTTATTGATTGTTAGTGCATTTGATGATTGAATTTTTTACTATTAAGACAGTTTCTCTGCTGTGGAAATAGCTTAAAAGATATGACAATCCTTTATTGGAATATCTCTTTTATAATTACTTGCATATATGTATACTCTTGGTCCACCAAGTTCCACTCTTTGATTTGAGACCTGATAATAATAATAATAATATATGAAATGTGTTAATGAATGAAAATGATCCTACACACGTAGTTGCTGACTTAGTATTTTTCCTTAATTTGTATGATAGAGAAGTTCTACCATATAATGTTGCAGTATGTTCAGTTAAATAGTATCTTTTAGCATTATTAAGTTTTGAATCTAATTGATTAACTTGATCCCATCTTGCAGATTTTTGGAATTGATAACCTTAGCGGGGAAATAATATGGCAGAGACGTTTGGGTGCCTCAGTGATTCCTTTGGAGGACATGGCCACTGGTACAAAGCGTATGCCACTCTTTGTGTTGAGAACAACAAGTCACTTTCCTCTGCCAGCTCACTGTGCTTTGCTATTGAGAGAAAAGGTAAAATTATCAGTATTGTTGAAAGGAGGGACACTTGTGGAGTGGAATTTTTTTTGCTATGGTGTAGGGCAGGGGTACTACTCAACCTTTTTTGGCACCCGGGCACCAAAGGGCACTTCCGAAAGTGAAGCAGGCACCACATAACATTTCCATCCATGGTGACATTCAGGCCATCCCTTGGCAATATTATCACTTTACCAGTTAATCGTTGGCCGTTTGAAAAAAAAAAACGTTCCATGGTAAATAAGATCCAAAATATTACAACGTATATAATTTCATCACAAACTCACATCTCGTATGTGAGAACATCTCATGTGAGAACCTCTCATGTGAGAACCTCTCATGTGAGAATGTCTCCGAAGAAGATTCTGGTATGAAGGTTTTCACTGCATGTGCACTGCTGCATTCCGAAAAACAGCAGTCCTTGATTACGAGGAGTTTGATACATTGATAAGCTGAGCCAAGCTGAATCTTCGCATTCGTATAATGAACTAAATATGACAAAGATACGCGTCTTGTTAATCTGGACATAGGTGATAAGAGGGGTAAAATGTTTACGAAACCTGAGACTAGGCCAACCAAGTTTCTAACCCCTTCCCGCCAAACCTCCACTCTATCCCCAATAGTGCAATCTCAAGAAATAATGTTGTAGCAAATAAAAAAATCTTTTTACCAGAGCTTTGCATGCTCTGTACGAGGTACTTCCGAGGTGTTCGGGCACCTGGGTCCCTGCGACCACCAAGTTGAGTACCCCTGGTTTAGGATCAAGTAGCTGATGTTGAAATAATCCCAGGATCAGTTTCTTAAGGTCAAACATTCATCCCTTGGCCAACCCCTTCCTTAGAACTACCCTAGAAACGGATTTAACTGTGAAAATCTGGATTTTTACTGTAAGAAAACCTATGTCACATCACGACAGTATCATCAATATCAAATATGATGTTTAAATTGCTGTAGTGTTTTAATTTCATGCTTACAATTTGTCTCAATAGTTGGTCCTTGTTTTGCAGATTTCTGTCCAAATACCCTTTTCAAGAATTCCTCCTGTAAAAATCATCCCAGGATTTTTAAGAAATTGATGGAAGTTGTTCAAGTGTTTCACATGTATGATGTTGCTACTCTTCCTTGCATTCTCTCTTATATTTTGTATCAGTAATAACATTTTTATACATGAGATTGAACAACTATAAACTTACCATGCTTTATCTTTTCCTCTCCTGTAAGAGTCTCATGTTTGAGATTTCGTGCAAAATTAATATTATTTTATAGAAGCAAAGTTAATATTTTTCTTGATTTAACCCTTCAATATTTCCATTTTTTGTAAAAGAAGAGACTTCTTTGTTTGAATCTTAAATCAATCAATTGTAATGGCCACCAAATCTTGTAGGTGGGCCATTGCGATAACTGGTAATTGTATCCCGCACTCGTCCCACCCCCACCCCTTCGGAATTACGCCTAAGAGAGGATCCTTGGCTAGACGAATACCCACGTGGAAACAGACCTCGTCCCTCGATTGTGGTGGGCATAAGAAAGGCCCTTTGTTCCGATTCAACCTCTCCGGTTGTGGTGGACATTGGAGGACTCGGCATCACGTCTGATACGCATTAACGCGTGTAGACGAAAACCCGCGTGGAGACGGACTGTCTCCCCCAAAATTCCTAACCTCGAGTCGCCAGATATTAGCGCGTGTCGGTTTGTTCTTTGGTTCCGTACTCATCCCAGTACTGAGTAGAGAATGGCCTTTGTTTCCGATTCAACCTCTGTAGTCGCGGAGGACCCGGCGTCACGTCTGATCACGTCTGATACGCATTAACACGTGTCGGTGAAGGCCCGCGTGGAAACAGACGCTGTCTCTCTCAACCTAAGCACGATCGCCCCCCTCCCCTAAATTCAACCCTTCGAGACTGGCCCCAGTACTGCGTAGAGAAAGGCCTTTGTTTTAATACAACCCCTCTAGTCGCAGAGGACCCGGTGTCACGTCTGATACATATTAACGCATGCCGACGGCTCTGCTCCCATCCTCATCTCAGTGCAGCATAGAGAAGGGCTTTCGTTCTCTCACGTCCCAAAACCTCCCTCACGTGTCGTCCCTTTAGGCTCCCTCGTGCGACCCCCTCACCGACGACATTTTTCTCTATTTCCCCTTTTCTGATCAAGAAAGCATATCTAGTATATATAGATGTCAAAAGGGGAAATAGCTAGTTTTTAAGTTCAGTTCGCTCAGTTCAGGCTCTCTCAAGTTCGCTCTCGCACCAAGACTCTCGCACCAAGGCTCACGCTCTCACTCTCGCACGGAGATACGTCAGACTCTCGCACCAGACTCTCGCAGATTCGGAAGGACTCCCTTTCATACGAAGCTCTCCCAACGGACCCGGACTCTTTCTCGCCGCCACACGGACCCTCGTTCTTGGACCAACCCCTTTTGAACGCAGTATCGTAGATTCATTTCCTTATTTAAAAAGTCTTTTTTTAAATAATACAGTCGTGTCGTGGCTGTTCGTAAATTCCCCCATAGTTGCGAAGAAGCTACGTCCAAAAGGATCCTCCGTGAAGGCGATCAACCCTTTTTATTCCAACTTCCCGAGTGTGCCCAATTCCCGTGGACTCAAGGTAATAAAGAATATTTATTTTATCTTTTAAGGAAAGTGTTTTCTTCCGGCAATCAAGAGACAACCAAGGGCAAGAATCCTTAAAAATAGTAATCGCTAAACCTCCATTTAAATCGGGGGCGCGGCATTACAAATAAAGATGTTACTGTTTAAAACATCTGAATTGGTTTTTCTTTAGAGGGGTATGGTTTAGCCCAGAGATGAGGAACCAACAACCTCCACTGGGCATTTGGGGCATTCCTGAAACAGAGACCCATGTTTAAATAATTTTATTTCCCAATCTTGCTAATGACTAATGAAGTGAAAATGGAAATTTGCTCTTATGTGTAAATTTACATAATGTTCTCTTACAGTTCTATTAATATTTTAGAACTTTTGCATTATATTTTAGAAAGCCCAGTTTATAGGTAGTTCTTTTATAGGCACCAATTTGGTTTTATTGTATTAGTTTGGTAATCTTCGCAGCTGCACATAAGCCAAGGGGCTCTGCTCCATTGTTTCTGCTATGATTTTTTTAGGTTTGTATCATGGTTCTTTGAAAACTTCATTTTTTTATCATTCACTGCATAATATCTGTTGAATATGTTTCACAGCTTTTGTTAGAGAAAATATGTAACATTTCACTCAAAAAATTGGTCAATAAAAAGTGTTCTTTTCTTGCACTAATTGGAAGTTACGTTGTGAAACATTCTCATAAAAATCATTCCTACGCTATTAAGGTTTTATGAACAATGTATTGTGATACTCTGACTGCAAAATGGTTGGTATTAATACTAGTTGTAATAGTATTAGTAATAGTTTTACATCCTTTACAGGACACTGGGAATGGGGTTCTATTTCTCTTCAATCCCATGACTGGCCAACCTATGACAGAATTTGGATTTGATGATGATCTCAATGATGGATTTCTTCCCCTTGGCTTTCATGTGACTCAGTGCTCAATGCTTCATTATCAAGCCACCGAAGAAACTTATTTCCTAAAGGGGCTCATGATTCTAGATTCCAAACATTCTGCCCACTTTTATCCACAGTGGATATCAACCACACTTATGGAGGATGCTCATCAAACTTTTCTCTATGTGGCTAATCCAACTACTGGCGTTATATCTGGGTTCTCATTTGCTAAGAAAGTAGGACAGGTAAAGTATAGTCTCATCCAAAATTCCTAAATAACTATTTAGTTAAAAGTTATCATTTTTTTCTTTTCTTACATGAAAGTCAGTCTTATGTATTAGAAAATAATTTTTAAATAGTTCAGTTCATAAACATTTAGAGTATGTCCCTTGCATTCAATACGTGTTTATTTAGTGTATGAAAAATGAATGTATATATAAAAGCCTTAGCCTTCTTGATTTCAAAAGGTGCATTTGTGTTCTAATTTGTATGCAAATACAATGGTGATTGATTGTAAGGTGTTTGATTTTTTAAAGAAATTGACCAATGGAACTTAAGATGGTAATTTACCCCATAGGCACTGTAATGAGTGGAATTATGATTCAGTTTATTTAGTAAACAGTATTTAAATAGAAATTCTTATGAAAGTAATTAGTACAATTTTCTGCTTTTGTATCCTTTTGCATTTGATCTCCAACTACTCAGTGATACGGATTTCTTTTTGATAATAAATTAATATTTAATTATATTGAAATTTAATCATGGAAAGTTAGTATGTTAACTAGTTATTTTTTCTCTAATTTATGTAAGATACTGCATTTTGAAATGTAGGAGTGGAATATTTTTAACCTTTTCTGAATTGATAGATGGTCACCATGGTTGTTTATCATTTTCTGGTATCTTATGAGCAGCCTTGAAAAACATGAAACTTTTCATTATAACCAGTTTTTCTTTTCAATGAATTCTAATCTTAATTTATATACTCGCATAGTTACTTAGCTGATAAAAATAAATCCACCTAACTTTCATTCTAGTTTCATAATTTGCATAAAAGATATAAGAAAATATTGGGTATTTGAGGATTCTTCCTATTTTTTCTTGTTCTATGTTCAGCATTGGTTTCGGTGTCAGTAGGATGAAATATATACTTCTTACATGAGAAAAGTAGGAAACAAACAATGCAGATATTTGTGGAAGTGATTGAATTGGGAGATCTTCCACAGATTTATAATTTAATCGAATTATTTACTAATGATAGTTTAGTGATCGTTTGACCTTCAATTTGCCCCTGCTCCAGTATGATACACTTATGCATAAACAATTAAAGCAGAAGAAATACTGCCCCAAATACTTGTTTACTTATATATCTGGCTGCTTGGAAATTAGATTCCATTTAGGATAACACTCATCATTCCATGCCAAGCAAAATGGTTGCTTAGACTAAATGAGTATCCTATGAATAAATGTACACCCCTTCTTCACAATGCTTAACTCTTTGATAGGAGGCAGCCATGAAAAAGACGTGGGAAATTGAGTTACCTCCCTTTTCTCAAGTCATCACTGCTGTTGCAAGTAAGAACCCAATGGAAAGAGTTAATTCTCAGGGAAGGGTTTTGGCTGATCGCAGTGTCTTGTACAAATACATTAATCCAAACTTAGTGGCATTTGTAACACAAGCTATTGATAAGTGTGAGTATTCTTAGTATTACTATTGACATGAAGTACTTACACTTTCAGATCTTAAACAGAAAACTCGTATAAGTTTTTATTTTTATGAATGTGCTATAATTTTGTTTAAGATTATGATATTTCATGCAGTTTACAAGCTCTGTTAAGTTACTTTCTGATTTCTTTATTCACTTATTTCTATCAGTTCTCAATTATTCACTAACATCAAAATATTAGAAATTCATCGTGAAGTGGTTCTCATATCTTTAAGAAAAAGTCATTGTTGCTTAACCAAGTGGTTATGCTATGCTATCACTCGGACCTTAAGGTCCTGGGTTTGAATCCCAGCTAATTAAATTTTTCTGATCAGGGAATGGTTTTGTGTGTTAATCTATTTTTGCTGTTGCCTTGGTAAAACACCTGACAAGTTCAGTAGGACTTTACCAGATAGTGACAACAGTAGAACAACAGAGAAAAAATAGTTTGCCTTAACTTTTCATAAATTTAGATTCTTTATTAATATTGTTTTTCAAATTGCTTTCAGATATCTTGAACATTTACCTTGTTGATGTGGTGTCAGGTACAATTGTTGTGTCCCTCACCCATAAAAGAGCCAAGGGACCAGTTCATATCCTTCATTCTGAAAACTGGGTTGTTTACAGTTACTATAATGAAAAATCACGTCGCACAGAAGTAGCAAGTCTGGAGTTGTATGAAGGAAAGGTTCAAAGTAATAGCACAGGTGAGTAAGAACACTGGTTACTGGTTGCTGGTTGCTTAACTCAAAATGAAAACATTCTTTGATAGAGTCTAAATCTTTTTTAGCTCTGACATGATTTGTCTCACTTTGTTAAAATATCAATAATGTATGAAAACATTTTGGGGTACCCAAGTTTGTGATTTATAAAATATCCTAAACTCAGAAGCACATTAATCTGTATTGATAAATTTTCATAAGATTTTATCTTAATCAATCAATACTTTATATACCTTCATACCTCTTTTGTAATGAAACTAAGAATTAGTTCTAAGTATCATCCTGAGTCTTGGCCATAGGTGGAATCATCATCTCATAATTTTATTTCAGACATGAAACAATGATGTCCATGGGTTTAATTCAAAGGCATTCATTATTTTGTGACTTTAAGCATTGATAGTGTTTTGTCAATTTGAGTATACCATGATTAGATGAGTTCTAAATTAATATTATATAATTTCAGTCTTTTAAAATCTTAGCATCAGGAAATATAATTTTTAGCACTCCAGTTCTCATGTGAAATATTATTATATCCCACTCTTCTTGTGTTTAGAAACTGATTAATATCAATTGTGAATTATTTTAGTTGTACATTATAGTGTTCAATACCCTGTATATTTGACAATAATGGCCGAAGTATTTTACAAAAACTAGCTTGAATTGTTAGATCCGTAGAGGTTCAATATGATTATATCCTTGGAAAGCACTGAATCATTAAGTATACTTTTTATGTTTTTAAGAGTCTTTATTATAACTATTGTAATTTTTAATTTTTAAAACTTCATTCCAGCCTTTTCTTCTGTCACTGCTCCATTACAACCAACAATGGAGAGACAAGCATTTATATTGCCTGGAGTTATAGAAGCTATGAAGGAAACTATCACAGAGAAGGGAATCACAAGCAAACACATTCTTAGTAAGATATAATTATTTTAAGTGGTATTTTTTAGAATGCTTTTTAAACTTCTCATAATTAATGGTTAACGAACAGATTGGTTTGTCTGTATGTTTTCCTTCTGTCCATTGGTTTAGTAGTAGTAAAGATAAACATACTTTGACAGCTTAGGTAATTTTGCACATAAGCTCCCTCCAAGAATCAAACCAGGGTCTACTTTCAGCAAAAATAATTTATCACCCATATTCATAAAAGTGATTGTCACAATAGAACAAAAATGTTTGTAGGATAATATTTCACCACAGAGAAGATTTAGAACTTTTAACAATCAATATAACTTAACTTTTATATTTCATCACTATAAATAATGTAAAGATTACTGTGTTTTGACTGATGTTGAATAATTAACCTTATAGGGATAACTCTTCTGTGCTATAAGTCTGGGGCAGCTATCAAAGTGATACCAAATTTAACTAACTACAGGTTTCTCATATTTTGAAGAAGAGTTTGAAAGAGAAAACTCAAATTTGGACACCCCTTTCCTAAGAATAAGCTATCTTTAAAAATAAGCTGCTGTTTAAGTGGAAACTGTTTAAAGGCTCTGATGAGATTTCTTTTGACTCATTGGCAATGAGCTTTTACTAAAAGTTGTGAATCAACAATGCCAGTAAAATAAGAGCACTAACACAAAACCATCTGGTTATTATTTTATTTAGTTTATACTTCTCATGAATAACATTTTTTATAAAATTAGTATCTATTATTGTTATGGATCATTTACCGTGAAAATTTGTCTAGGGGTTATCAATACTTGTTTGACCTTTTCCTCATGTTTATCTTTAAAATATTAATTTATTCCGTATCTATTGTGTTGAGTGCATATTGTGTCTCTAATTTAAATTTTTTAATCGAAATTTATGTTTTTTCAGTTGCTTTATCTAGTGGAGGAATTTTAGAGCTACCATGGATGTTTGTTGATCCTCGAAGGCCGATCATGGCTATGTCTGAAATGAGGGATGAAGGTGTCATACCATATATTCCTGAACTTCCCATTCCATCGGATGCTATTATTAATTATAATAAAACTGTGTTACATGTTAGTGGAATTCACACTGCACCAAGTGGCCTTGAATCTACGTGTCTAGTCTTTGTATATGGTTTAGGTAAGCCATCATTGTTTGTATGGTTAACAACATTCATCAGAATTTTTGATTGACTGATGTTTTTATAACTTTGAAAGAGATAGTTTCCTAGCGTTAGATAGTTTTTAGTGGAATATTCTCCATAAAAACTTGGTTTCTTCAGTGTTTGTATACCATTAGAGTTATCTGGATAACTATCTACTTTGCCTCTGCTCACATTCTTTGAGTATCACTTTAAGGAATATCAGTCATCACATAAAATCAATCATATTTAAATGTATTAAAAGTTTTTTGATGCAGTATAAAATACTATATTTTAGAAATAAAATGCTAATTCATTCTAAATATACTTATGTGGCAGATTAACCTTAAATTTCTGTTTTTTCCAGATCTCTTCTATACTCGAGTAGCTCCATCAAAAACATTTGATCTACTGAAAGAAGATTTCGATCATTTCCTAATTACAGCTGTTTTACTTGGCTTAACTGCAGCCTCTTATTTAACCAGAAAACTCTCTGCAAGAAAAGCTTTAAAACAAGCTTGGAAATGATTTGATTAAATAGTGACAAGTTATTTTATATGCAGAGGGTGGTTGGTCTATTTGTTTTCTTTGTTATTTTGTGCAGTATTTTTTGTTTCATTTTTCGTTGTTTATCATTATTATCATGTATACCATCAATATTTTTATTGCTTAAAAACCTCGTGGTTGCCTGTTATTTTCCAATTTACTCAATTAAATCAACTTTCTCGAGATTACTGTTGTCTTTTACACAACAATATTTTTACTTCTCAAAATGTTATTGTTGCCTTTTATCCCACAGAAATGTACCATACTATTTATAGTAGTTATTAGGCATTATCATGAATCTAAGATTATGAATATAACTACCTAAATAATTTTAATTTAGGTGGTTGATTAAAATATTTACTATATGATTCATTGAAAAGAAAATCATGTGATCATTCCTAAGTTAAAATATTGTGGGAAACATACCACATCATCAGGCCATGTGTATTTATCATGTTTATTTTGTTTGCCCTCATTTCATGAAAAAGCATAATACTAAAAAAATGTAATTGGATAAAAAATGAAATAATTCTTCAGTTAGGAGAAGGAAAGAGTTAATACTGAATTGATAAGAATAATAAATAATTTGTGGAACTTAAAAACAAAAAGGTAAAAAATTAAATTCATCACTGATCATCTGTGAAACTTTTTTGTGATATTTTGTTTTATTGTCTGTGCATAATTGTCTTATGAATTAAATTTTTTGATCAGTACTTTAATATTTCATTTATTTCAGACAGACCTAATTACATGTAAATTGATATGTTGTAGTGTTTTAGTATCATGATAATTTTTGACCTATTATATTTAGCAATTTATGGTAAATTTATTCATGCATATATGCTTTTTACATTCATATCTATTCTGAAAGTGTTTTTTGAGGGGCATACTCTTCAGTATTTTCTGGAACGTTAATCTCTTATTCTAAGGCAGGCACCTTTCATAGCCCATGCATATTTTTATGGGTAGTGCCACAAAAGACATAAAAATGTTCAATAAAAATGCTTTATCAAACCCATAGTGTCATGTAAGTGTATTTTCAATTTATAATATATATATATAAGAAAGCAGCTGTAGCAGCTGTCTAGTTATTATAGTTTTTGCTAGAGGATTTTGAATGCTATAGTTTTGAGTTAACAGAAGATTGAGGGTGAGATTTTGTAACTCTTGTGTTATGTATTGAGTTCAGTTTTGAGTGGAATCCTTGCTTATATTTAGCATGGAATCACTTCAGTGATTTTATAATTCAGAATTTCAGGTTCCAAATGGAATTATATTCCATCCTAAACAGAATTGCTCTCACCATCAAATCTCGTCTATATGAAAAATCATGTTAAAAGTATAAATGTGTGAGGTAACAATTAGTATTGTTGATTACTACCATAACTACTTACACCCTACTTAGCACCATTTCTTTTAAGGTATTAAGAAAAGTGTAAGGTTAAGCATGACTATGATTTCAACTTAGATCTTCCTCTTTCTAGGTGGATGCCTTTGCCAATTGCACCATAATTCAGAACTATTTCTTTCTAGTCTTAAATAAATGCATCTTTACAAATTTCCTGCTCAATTTCAGTGATTGTGGTGCTATTTATATTGAACCTGCCGTATTGCTATTTGAGCCATAAACATAAAAGATGTTCTCTCTACTTCTCATTTTGCCAAGCACTACTAGAATACAACCATTTCTCTGATGTTGTTCATACTTGACACTTTTCAACATCTAGGTATGAAAGATAATTTTTCTAGGGCAATTTGGAATCCTTTCTTCTCTCAATTGTTAACAAGCACTTTTTCCCCTCCCGGATGATCCAATCTCCCATTAAAAGTTTTCCTCTACCTGAAGGTCTGCACTCTCACCCTTCCTTTCTTCCCTGTCCAACTTATCTCCTTAATTCCTATTTTCACCACCAAGTCTTCTTGCTTTTAAATATGCTTAGCACGTATTTAAATGTCATCTCAAGATCACGATTAGCTGTTGCAACCACTTGTGCGCTTTTGTTAAATAAACTTGTACAAAAAGTCACAGGTCTTTTATGGATTTAATATGCTGGGTTTCCACAATACCTTGCCTAATCTACTTTTGAATTTACTTATCTAATTCGTACATACAATGAGCTTTACGTTGAGTTATTTGCAAATTTAAATGTAACCCAAAGCTCGTACAACTACTGATCAAGCATTTTATCTCTTAACTAAATTAAAAGGGAATGTGGAATTGTGTGGTTCTAAAAACGAGCATTCTAGGCGGCGTAAACGCTGCATTAGTAACGATAAAAATTGTTCTTTTTAAGCCTTTGTATTGTCATCAACCTTGTATTGATTGTATAGCAAGTTGATATTTTTATTTAAAAACACCGGTTATTTCCCAAGAATGACATTATAATTTCTAAAGGTCAATCTTTATTATCTCGAGGTGATTCACGAATAGTTAACATTTATAGTTATATGTCCGCGATATTTTTTTTTAACTCAAATAGACTTTATTGGATACATGCGAATAGTTCTCATTCTTTCATTCATAATATCAGACTGCTTTTGATAGGATTTTCAATTTTTATCATGTAATTAATGTAAGTCGATGTTCCTGTACCTAAGGTCAAGGTTTAAAGTTTTGTCTACATAAATTATACCCATTCTATTGCAGTTATTACCCTATTAGAGCCGAGCTATTAGCGAAAAACTAATTGCGAGTTTCACAATAATAATTGATAATAAAATCAATAAAAATGAATAAAATCGACCGAAACACGGAGGTTTGGCAATAAGCTGGTAGTAAGTAAGAGCTAGAATTTTCACTTCACGTAGTCAGAATAATTTATTTGAACCGATTATGATGATAGCAAGTACTTCGGTGAATCACGCGGATCCCGCTGATCACGATTGGAGTGGCGCTTGGCGGAATCCTAAAATAGTAAGAATTTCTCGATTACGAATGTATCATTAAAATGACTTTAGTAGTAAGGAATTGTAAGAATACAACAATTGTCACTGAATCAATTTTTGTCATACCAGTGTCTTAAATATAACTCCTTTGATGCTCCTTAATTAATATCATAACTATTTAATCCATGATTTTGCGTTCTTTTATAGGTTTCGAAGAGTCGCAACATCTTTTTTAGTAATGGCAGTTATAGGTCAGTAACTCCAAATCTCAATAGTGAATGTTATCTGTTGATTGATATTTTCTATTTAATCATATTAAATTTTGAGAAACATTCACTTGTTGTTAAAATTCGTCTTTAAGTACTGCTAGCATATTTGAAGCTATTAAACGAATGCATATTAAGGCAAGTTTCAGAAATTGCACTTACGATATTAATCAACTCGTATTTCGTAATAACGACTTGATTTATTTCTGTTCTAGAGTTCGAGAGGTCATCGAGAAATTTTGCAGGTCAATATAGTATTGGCAAGAAATAATATACTATGGTAAGGTGTTTATAGTGTTAACCATGGTAGGTTTTAAGTAAAGTTTTGGTCCTAATTTTTCTCATTTACTTATTATAATTCATCAGTCGCAGCTTAATTGCTAGTTCATGATACGATACCTACCTTTGCAATGTTTTGTTATCGAACCTACAATATGTAAGGTTATTCTTCGAATGAGGTTTTACATAATCGGATAGATTTTTTGGTAAATTTACCGATTTTTTTAATATTAGCAAGAATAAATTTAAAAATAAAACCCAGAAACTTGATTAACAGAAATAAAGAAATGATTACAGAATTTAAGCTAGAAAATATTAGCACTACTCCGGAAATCTTAATTTAGAAATGATCACTGGACTCTTTGTCATCAGGTTGAAGGGAAATATCTTTTTTGTGTGTAGTGGAATGAGTCACAAGAATCTCGTTTGATGGTAACTATATTTGTTTCCCACATATCTTGCTTTAAAATTTCTTGCTAAGTTTGGTTTTGTATCAATTAAGATTAAACTTCTCGATAATATTGTTGCAATTCATGTGACTTTCAATGTAGTAGTTTTTGTCTCTCTTTGTCTTTTCTTTTCGTGACCTACTTGTATATATTCTGTAGATTTTAAAGGGAAAATTTTGGAGCAATGAAATTATAGCATTAATTGAGTTCTTATATATTATATGCATTTGAAACTAATAGAAAATAATATCCTCTGGAAGTTGAGCTGATAATGATGTACTATCTTCATTATTTAATCAAGAACGTAGTCATTATTTTAGTATAATTTTTTAGGTGAATTAAAGTGACGTTAATTATTCAGAAAGGACATTTTACCTAGTGTTTGTGAATCCTTTTAATTACAAATGAGCTCCAAACTTATATGATCATCATCAAATTAAAATTATAATACGTTATTTTACAATATTTTAAGAATAATGTAACCAAAGTAAACAATATAGTGTATAAAAAAACTAAGTTGTAACATTTTATACATTTCCTTGAGGTTTAGACCCATGTATTCCTTTACATTCATCAATGCATTGTATTTAATATTGTTTTTCAGGCTTTTGAAAATGTGAATCATAGCTAGAATCACATCTAATGTGTCTTAATCTTTACACTTGAGGTAACACTCATCATCTTGGCATGAACTATCGTTATTCTCTTTATTCACTGTATTTTTTTCTGAGTTTATTCTATAAAATAAGAAATTCAGCTTCAGTTACTTCATAAGATTTTACAGAATATGTATCCATTGAGGAACCAGTTTAGAAGTTAACAAGTATTCTGTTTGAATCCGTGAAGCTGTTTTTGGTCAAGAAACTTGTAGAAATTTTTGTTTTGAATAATAAATGAAAGTTAATTGAAATATGTTGTAATTTTAAAAATAGTTTTCTTTTCATTTAACATCTGGGGTTGCTGCAAGGGTATGAGGGATACTAGACATAAAAAATATTTTGGTATTATAGAAATGATGACCAAAATTTGTTTTGGTAGGCTTTTGTGTGATATTGTCTTTTGAGTCTGAAGACATACTTGTGCTTTTCCTTCGTTTCTTATGCCAATAGCACTTTTTTGATTCTATGTTGTTACTGGTACATGTCTTTTGCCCTGGTGTACTTTTTTATTCAAAAGTCAGTAACTAAGGAAGTTACTTAAACTTCTATGATAACATTGCAAGCAACTACATAGTTTATTAGCCAAGGTCCTGTATGAAAGAATCATTTAATTCCTTTGTTACATTTTGAAAAATATCAGGTAATTGTTAATGTATTGATTAACTGATTTTATTATGAAAAGTTAAAGTCTTATTCATTCTGGTTGTCATTCCCTTTCTACCTTTTTTAGGAGTGAGATATGCAGATTATCATTTCTTTAACTAGTTTTAATTTTTGTGTTATTATTGGTATTTTATCGTTCTTGTGTTATTTGTGGATGGCATGCTGTAAGTCGAATTTTAAATTCATTTAAATCCCAAGCATTTTGTACAAGCCAAACTTTTTCCATTTCCATACTTTTTCGACACATTCTTCACTAATATATATTTTATTACCACTTAATTTGTGGAAGCATTTATTCTTTGTACATTGTGCTGTCATTATGCAATTCATCTCACTGATTCCATTTATGTAAATCGGCATTAATGAAGATAATTTGAGGATTTATTCATGAATTTTGTATCTGTTCTAACAGGTATTATAGGAAAATTGTAGAAATATTCATAAAATATTAGGTTTTAGGTTGTTATTATTATTAGGGTTTACTCAACCTCAGGTTAACTCTTCCTCAATTGTACATGTTGAACTTATATATATATATATATATATATATATATATATATATATATATGTCCTATGTTTATATATGTTGTGTGTTCACAGCTTCTTTCTCTCAACGCAACAACTTAAGAATATACGTAGTTTGAATGACATCACTACTTACACTTCCATTATCATTACCATAATTGTGTCTTGAACTGAAATAAAATTTTAAATGATATTATTATTGTCTTTTGGGGCAAAATATTCAAGATAGATGTAAAAGGAAAGTTTGCAGTTTTAACTCTGTCTTTTTGTAATCATATTCTTAGCTTAGCATTATTGGAACAACAATTTTCAATTCTGTAATTTTAATCTATTTTTGTTTCATAGATTGAAGTTTTGGATTCCGTGTAAATGAGATATCTTGTTTTGTACTTGGGGACATTGTGAAGAAAACTTATGTTAGTCACAATCAAACCCGGCATAATATCTTGGTAAAATTTTACTTTTTCTTGTTTTTCCTCTATTTGCACATTTTGATTGAAATTTTTGCTTGAGATAGTTGTCTCATAGATTTCATTATTGCTTTCAGAATGTGGAAATATTTGTTTCTCTCCACAGCTACCTTTCTGTGATATGTCAAGGTTTTTGTTTCAACTTCACATAAAAATTTTCTACTTTCTAAATTTCTCACTAGAACTTAAAACTTCTGTTTTTTGTAACTAAAAGAGCTTTCTCCCCAATATATTTCTATCTTATTTCTTTGTATGGTTTGGATATTGATTGTAAAACAGGTGTCAAAATAAACCCAAAATCTCCTTTCATAGAATGGGAAACTGTGATGCTGTCTTCAGATAGTTATGACACAGAAAGGGCCATTAAATAAAGACAATTATTACTATCAATATTTTAACAGAAATTAGCCATCTTTTTTTAGTCCAGTTGAAGCCGCAACCACTGCGATGAATTTTAGGAATGTAATGAAAAGTGTCAACTTAAAAAGGTGTTCAAGGTAATTTCTGCATACTGTTACACTGTCCTACAAAATTTCAAAACTTGAATGTTGTGGTGTAAAAGATATATTTACTGTATGTTTTTAGGGTTGCTGAACATGAAAATGATGTTTAAATATATTTGTTGGCTCTTGTTTTTTTTAGATAATGTTATTTAATGTATGTATCGTTCAACAAAATATGTAAACATGAAAAAAGATCAAGTATCTTAAAAATAATTTTTTTGGCCTATCCTGGTACTATGTTGTAGGAGCGTCCCTTTTAACAATCCGACAATAATCACTTGGCATTGCAGCACTTAATTTCGCTTTATATCCTTGCTCCATCACTGGGACTGGGAGTGCATCAGATGATCCACAAGTTCTTTGTAAATTTTTGCTTTGAAGTTTCCCTGAAAACTATTAAAAAAATTGAATTGATTGCCATCCTGTTTTCTTCTTATCCTGTTGTACTAATTCAAACTGATTGTCTTTAAAAAGTTCTCTTAACCATGGTCCAATAAACACACCTGCTTTCACTTTTTTCAGACAGTTTGGGGAACTTTTGATGAAAGTAAGTGAATGCATAGCCATTATATCTAAATGCTTTTACAAAAGTTTTCATTGGGCCCAGTTTTATACTTATTGAGGGGAGCAAATCTTTGCTTGGTTCTGTATAGTCTGGTTTGATTTTTTATCCGTACTTTTACATTATTATGGCTCTATCATTGATACATACTATATATTTCTCATTCCAGGAAATAATGTCTGTCTTTTGGGTCAACTTTTCATCTTTATTTACTTTTTACGACATCCTTTTCAATTTATTCATAAGGTTGGACCAACACGAAGTCAAGTATACTTGCAGTGTCCAATTTTTTCTTCTGGCAGTGTAGCCAACTGCTTACATGTAGGACTCAATATTTTGAAAAAAAGGCATAATTACAGGTAATGGCTACAATTCGAAAACTAGAGCTAACATGTCAAAGTCAACATCAGTTTTGGATTCAGTGGCAGTAAATTAAATAAGCTTAGCGTGTTTCATTTCCATAACATTTTGTGTGTTGAACAGTGTTATTGTAAATATTATAAAAATCGTAACTATCTCATTGAATTACTGTATTCAAGTTTAATTATTTTTTAATTTGGTCTTGCTCGTGGACTCCTTTTCATTTTTACCAATTCAGTTACATTATTATTTATGTATATAAATACTTTTAGCTCAGGATTAAAGCATCACAGTCTTACACTTTAATTGCATTTATTTAGTTAAGTGAAAATTTAGTAGTATTAATGCTGCTTCAATTTTAAACTTTGTAATTTCATCAGTAAATGTGTATGGCAGCACCATGATGAAAAATGCATATCATTCAGAGATCCAGAATACCTTCAAATTTACTTTCAGGAGAGTTATCCAAACATCTGGACATGAAGTATCAACTTAATAAAAATTTGGTTTGAGAATTATTTGATAGCAGTTCTACCCTTCATTTTTGTGCTAAAATATAATCACCTCACTTCTGTGTGAAAATGAAAAGTATAAAAACTTTTAATTTCAGAAGCATCTTGTTTTGTGAAGAAGTCACATTAGGTTTGTTGTTTCTTTGTTGTAACATAATCAGTTCAGTTGTTCATTATTGACTTATGCCAGTCCAGATTGTTGTTTTATTTGAGTTCTGATTAAAAATATTGCTCAGTAACTTAAGCTGTAAATCTGTAGAATATTATTTGAATTTAGTTTGATTATGATGTATTCTCTTCAAATGTTCAGAAGTTAATATTTGCCATTTGTTTAAGGTGAAGAAAATGGTGAAGGAAGCGGAAAAAAGGATTTTCAGTGATGGAGACAGAATGAATATTTATTTTTGTGCTTTTTTACCCATAGAAACCACTTGATGTTCAGACTCATTAATACCTTCTGTAAGTTTTCCCCTCTACTTGAAATAGCTTCCTCAATTTAATCAATTCGGTTCCCTCAAGTGTTAAAATGGTGGAATTTATTTTCATTCAGTCTTGCAATTACATTAGACTTTGTGTGAGTATATTTTCATAGAGTGAATATAATGATAGTAGTAGTTACTTATTCAAAACTTTGGGCCCGTGTATGGTATAATGCTGATTATCTGAACTATCTAGGAGCAAGGGCAGTTCTGATAATCTAAATTTTGCGTCACTGAAGTTCCTAAATTTTTTAATCTGGAAAACTTGAAATCAATTTCAAAATTTTTATGCTCATATACTTTAAATTTTCGCCTTTTTATAGATGAGATAATTACAAATTATTCCGAAGCCAAAAATTTGTTTCTGGCTCCTGAATGAGTTTACCAGGTATTAATTTCTCTGCCTAATTAACAATTGTTTGACGTATAAAAAGGTCATTTTCATCTACTTTATTTATTCTGTCTGTATAAAAAACTTTTTTGTTGTTTCCGAACAAATTTTGAAGATCTGTTTTGCATTCTATTCTTCAGGTTAAATGTCATAATAATCTGATCGAGCTAATTGTGATCTCTTGAATGGTTATAATTTCGTGGTTTACTTAGAAGTGAATACATTATTGGTATTGTTGTATTGATTTACGTGTCATATCCCTTTGCTTACAGCCGTATAGTTAAGCAGATGGGAGGTATGAATTGTGATGTTGATTGAAGGTTGATAATTATCTTAAACTTAAGAATGATTTAAACATGTTTTAGAGGTATTTTTGTATCACATGTATAAAGCAGCCAGTTTCTCACAACCTTTTGGCATGGCTTATATTTAGGCAATGCTGTTCCTATCACCAGCAAATATCGCCACGTATGAGAGCAAACTATTTCCTTAATTTGTGCAGAATCTCATTATTTGTAAATTACCTGTATTTTTTTCAAAATTTTACTACAGGATTGAAACTTAATCAAGTTATGTTTTAATGGTTGTGTAAGAGAAAACTAATTTTTCCTTAACACCAAGTCTACCTGTAAGTTTTTTGAAACCTAAGGTTCTGAGCTTCAAGACAGCTAAGTGGATGGTGCGTTTTCCTTTGTGGGAAGCAGTCCTGGGTTTGATATCTGGTGGGGGACCATGTGTGTGGAATTGACTAGCTCTTGTTGCTTTTTTAATAATATTTCCACTATTTATAAATTTCTGTTTAGGGCTACTATAAAGATAACTCAATCTAATAACTGAAGATAGATAATAGGCATATATTTCAGTAAATTTGCAATCATTGACAAATCATT
The DNA here is from genome assembly GCA_947579665.1 of Sympetrum striolatum. NCBI lineage: Eukaryota > Metazoa > Arthropoda > Insecta > Odonata > Libellulidae > Sympetrum > Sympetrum striolatum. The sequence goes on from OX388352.1 coordinate 62,081,527, forward strand.
CTACTTAATAGCTCTTATAAAGAAAGCCATCCATTGTAAATCATTTTGTATTCTAGTATTGGTAAAATCTTACCATTCTGGATAAGAAGAATGGAGAACTCAAGTGTAAGTTGAATCTAATGAACTCAAATATGTTTCAGGGAAATTTGAGTCTCCAGACTTGTCTGGGACTGACAGCAATTTATCTGAAAGCTAATGATGCTGCAAAATAAGCATGTTAATTCATCATAGATCAGCAACTGTCAATGAAAGTTTGTAAAGAAACTCTTCTCTTAGAAAATTCCTCTTAGTCAACTTTGCCGAATTACATTTGTTCCCCTCAAAATCAGCCATTAAGTGCCAAAAAGGCATTTTGACATTTATTTGTTGACCCTTCGTTAATTTTATGGTTATTGTAACCTTTTTCTCCATTTTGTGAACCATCTACAAGTAAGTATCTTGAACTTTCATGAAACAACGACTCACTTCTTTTGCTTAAATGTACTTAAAAGTTAAAAAAAAACTTTTATAGCATTCTGTGAACCTTAAGAATTTCAACCTTCATAATTGAATTTAATAGAAGTGCATCAGTATTTCCAATAAGGAAAAGAATATTCGATAAATATTTAATTTTGAGATTGTGCTTTAAAACCCCCATCCTTGTGGAATTAAACTATTTTTATGATGTTATCTCTTGACGTTGTCATATAAAGATAATAACCTCATATTGAAATAGTTGTTTATTCTGTAGTAGCCAATATTCTATTTTTTTCTCTATAAAGTAGCAATTAGTTGTTGACAACTTGTCATACAATTAATTCTGTTTGGTATTGTTCAATTAGAAATATTTGATGGAATTAATTATTCTCAAGAGTTGGTCTTTCTTGTTAAGATTATCAATCCACATGAACAGCCCCTAGGTAATGCTTGCTGATTTATAGAAGACATTTCTAACAAAATGTCTTCAACTTTTCAAGTAGTAATACCTTAAGTTTCAAATGTAGCTACATCATATTGAACTATTTTGAGGGTAACTGCACTACATTGTGCCAAGTTAACAGTTATGAAGTTCTTCTCTTGATGACTGTCCAATTATTTATCTCTCAGATATGCTGTTTTAGGAATTAAATAGTACATTTTATGTTAGAACTTATTTAAAGAAGAAAATGCTAGTGCTCTTCATGCTCCGTTTTGCAAGGAGATTTACTGAGCTCCATCTAACAAGTCGAGTCAAGCTCCCAAAATACATGTGAATGAAAAGGACTCATTGTACTTAGCTATCTGGAGGCTGATAACATCTACATTTTCCTGGTCTCTGTAATGCTGATCATGGTTTAACTCTTGAACAGATATTTACAGGCTTAGATTTTAATGAAAATGAAGTCATTCAATTTTGTTGTTTGGCTTTCATCCCATTTACAGCAAGGAATATACTAATGAAAACAAAACTTTTAATTGTATTACAATGAAAATTATTTAAATGAGCTATCAGTGTTTACATTTTCCATAATGAAACATTCAATCGCTAAACTTAAATCATCTTCTAAATTCATTAGTCAATGTTGATACCTCACTGTAAAAGGAATATCAAGACAAACGTTTGCAGTAAAACTAGCTACTGTTCTAGATCATTTGCGTGTGCTGCTTGCCTCGTATCTAATTACATATGATTAGAGATGACTTGAGATTGAATGGGTGAGGTGATTGAAAAGAAATCTTGTAAGATTTTGATACTAAAGAATCCTGAATGACAAATGTAAAGAAATATATGCAGCAACAGCCATATTTCAAGTGTCATTCAACATGGAGCTGTAGTAGATTTCATTAAACTTCAAATTCAAGTAAATTTATCAGAATGTATCGTACTAATTGACTTAATTTTTAAAATTTCCCTTTTGGAGAGGAAAAGTTCTAGTTTTCCTAGTCAATTTGCCATTTGTTGAGCTTATTATACTAGAATATAATTGCTGTTGTATTTGCATCAACCTATATCATTGTTCTCCTTTAATTAAATTTATATATTGGAAAAGCTATTCCAAGTGGGTTAGAGTTTTTTAAGTAATATATTTTAGATTTAATACTTAGCTTTAATGAATCCTAATTTCTATCTCAGATCCTTACTTTCTTTGTGCTTGTCCTCACATTACCAGGAATCATGAAATGAAATATTTCCTAATTTTTAGGGTAAAACAAGGAATTCTGGAGTATTTCATGTATACAGGTTAAAGTTTCGTAATTACGTTACATTAAAATTGTGGTGGAATTTGGTGTATCTTTCCATTCAAACAACATTGAAAAATATTATAAACAATTTTCAAATATAATTGAATTTCAAGAATTTATAGAGTAACCATCTCTTATGCTTCTTAGGTCTTTCAGTAGGAGGGTCATGCATCCATTCCACTGTACTTTTGCTGTGGTACAAAATCATAAGCCTAAAAATGACAAATTTGAATAATTTGAAGTTATTAGCAAAATTTCTTCTGAAGTTGTGATGTGTGAATGATTTTGACTGGTTAAACATTATGTAATGTAAGTTAATGGTATTTTTAATCTGTTTTTATGTCAGATGTGAACTTCATAAGAAAAGATTCTTTAAAAACCCTTGCCGTTCACAGCAAATTATGGGATCACTATGTTAGAAATTTAATTATTCATGATGGTTGTCGCAGTATTGGCTGTTTGAGTTGGTGTTTGGACCTTTAGGATAGAGTTGAATGGTGTTGGCTTTGGATAGTACAATTTACCTCCTATGTTTGAAGATATGGTACATAAAATAGCCGTATATTTTATCGATCCATAACTCATTGCCTCTGGTTTTTGTAAATAACAGAATGGAACGGTATGCTGTTCTAATATGAAAACCGGTGACAGCCAGGTACTATGTACCAGTTTGTTAGGTATAATTCTTGTAGAGTGTTTCATTGTGCAATATGTAAATGCAGTTCCTTATTATTACTCTTTTGTAGAAAACAAAACTCTTATTCATTCATTGAGTGCGGAAAATGCCTCTTATTTAGGATTTATTATTCCAGACAATTCATACAATTGTCAGTACCATTTACTTGGTTACCATTTTTACTGAATTTGTTTTGAAATCTTTCTCTGAATTTAGAAGCTTGTGTATTCTTTCCTATGTAATGCCTACCGAATAATGTATGTGTAATAATTTATTTTGGATATTCTTCCATGGTAATTTAAATAACTTAGTTAAGTACCACTCTCTTTTGTTAGGTGCTGTGTAAGAAGCTTTGAAATTAGATATAGGCAAATTAAATTTTTAAATGCTAATGAATTCATGCATTTGTAAATTTGAATTCATGATTCCAGGATATTATCATCACTTTGTCTGAACCAAATGAAAGCCTATTAAAAATATGACTGCTCTTTATTAACCTTACTATGCAAATCTAAGCAATTTTTGAAGTATCAAATTCATCTGTGACACTAATTGTATTGAAAAATCTCAATATCACATTTAATTCTTAAGTTGAATTTCGTTTCCATGCCGTGACAGTATTTTCCAAATCTTGCTTGTGGATGTCAACCATGTCAGCTTTCCAATTTTATTTGTTAAATAATATGGCAAAACTTAACATGGTGGATTATGATTCTCTTATTTAAAATGACAGTTCTTATGCCAGCATTTTAAAGCCTTTCTGGGATTGTACTGTTATATCCCAGTATTGTTTCAGGTGCTCTCTTCCAAACTTTTTGTGGCATTGGCAGTATTATTTGCAAATATATTTGGAGTTAGAATGTAAATATCATTGAAATTCAAGTTTCATGCAGATAAAAACATATTCCTGGTTGAATTGAGGAAGTTTCACTAAAATTGTCGTAAACTGGGATGCAGTAACCTCAAAAGTACAATTATTTTGCCCTAATTATTTGAAATTATGTTTCAAGCATTGAATTTTAGATAGAAATATGTGCATTTGAATATCTTAAATGTGTATTTCCAAACCCAGTTGAGTGACCAAATTATTAATCAAACATAAATCATTTCACAAATAATACATAAAATTTTTCATGAAAAGTTTTATACATAAGATTTTGATTATTATGATTTTAAGCTATTTGTTACAAGTATCATAAATATTAAAACCCTTATATTTTGTCCTAATTTACTCTTAATTTTATTGAAAATGTTTTCGATAGTACAATAGATTGGGGTGAATAGCAACATTTTCAATTTTGTACAGTCTACTGCATCTTTAAAATAAAATCTCTATAGTTTCTTTTTAATCTAAAATATGTGTATTTCCTTATCTCCAAATAGTATTGGTGATATGAAATATAACACCACCAATGCTAATTTTACATGGTGTTGCTATCCAAACCATAAAGGAGGTGGATAGTAACAAAATAAACAGCGAATGTATGCACTTATTCCATATTCCTGCTACCTACCTACCCCGCCGAGAAATCTCATATTCGGGATTTAGAAAAAGTACAATGAAAGGCAATACGATTTGTAAAGAATTGTTACGATAAAACTGCGAGTGTCACTCAGATGTTACAGGACGCGGGATGGGAATCATTAGAAGATAGAAAAATAATTCAAAGGATAAATTTATTAAATAAGTTCAGAGAAATTACGTTCTCAGATGATGTAACCGTTATAATGCGACCCCATGTTATATGGGCCGTTCTGATACTGCCAGAAAGATTAGGGAAATAGATGCTAGAACGAATCGTTTCAAAAATTCCATTTTTTCCGCAAAGTATATGCGAAAGCAACCGTTTAGGAAAATAAAGGTGATTGCACCCCCTGCCACACGCCGAAAGGCGGCTTGCAGGGTTCTTACATAGACATAGACATTCATTTCTTAAATGATATTTTTTTATATATTTCATCTAGTGGGAAACAAAAATTACACAGGGAAACATATAATATATTTTTTTAAGGGTGTAAAAATTGTGATGTAAGGAACATAGAAAGATCAATAGGCACATAAATAAACATATAAAAAATCCAAAATAATCTAACTAAATAATTCATCAATCAAAATATTTTACCATAGTGTGGCATTAAGAGAAAATGATGGAAGGAAATAATTTAATATGCACATAAATATAAATATTTATGCTGCCAACTTAGGCAGGTTTCTGCCTTAGACAGGTTTCACATCACAATGAAAACAATAATTCAGTAAATGAAATTGATATTTTCGATTGTGTCCGGAATATCCGGCGTTTGAAAATGATGGTTTGAGGGTTTTTTCAGTGATCAAAGTTTCCAACGAATCGTTGCCAAATTAAATAAATAAGGTACGCAATAACTTGGTCAGGTTTCATTAAATTATCATCGTACAAAAAGAAGTTGGAGATGGGATTAGTAGCCATAATCATAGAATCCAGGTAAAAATGCCACGGTGAAAATACCAATCAACCCAACTATGGCGAGAGTCATTGCCAAAATGGTCTTAAAAATTGTCAAAATAGTTAGGCCCCCCCGTGAAAATTCTACTGCCCCCCTCCCCCCAAATTCCAGTAAGGCATATTTACCGTGGCATTTTTACATATAAAAACGTGTGACATTTTTTCCATGGTTATACCTGTGACAATTTTACCGCGCACCACCTAATCATATTGCCGAGATAGAAAATTGCGGGATACTCTGGAGAATCACAAAGATCGAGATCAAAGGGGGAAATATCTAGACGCATGGGAATATAAAGATGGAAATTGGAAAATGTGCGAGACCATTGGCCGGAGGTTGTAGTTAACAGATTAGCTACTATGCTACAATACACAGTGTCGAACTAATAGAACGTCTACAAAAAAGTTTTTTTGGTGCCTAGGATTTTGTAACTGATCACCAAAAAAGGTTGTGTACCCCGGTTATAAGCAGAGGCACGTTATACAGTAGGCAAAATTACCTGATTACAAGAAGCCCAAATTAATTCCAAATTATTTTTTCTATCCTTCTGTATTAGTATCTTTGTATATAATATTTTGAGTGTTACCTATGTATACCATAATACATATGAAAATTAAAACGTATTAATTTTTTTATGCACTAAATGTATATAATTGAGGGGGTGACATCATGAACTACCGCACCGGGTGATGCCAACACTAGGTATGCCACTGGTAGGCAGCACGGGTATTCCCGTCTGTGTTTTGTGCGGTGCTATTTATCAACAGGTCATGGCATCGAATCTAGTTGAAGTATATGAGTGGCCTTTAAAATTGAAATTGTTTATTAAAAAGTGAATTATTATTGTGAACTAAAAATCTTTCTTTCCTGAATATAATCCCAAAAGTTTTCATAAAGCACTCGCTACGTAACAGAGCCGGGGGGGGGTTTCTGCCTGGCGTTACGGTCCTGTTACATGGGGGGGGGGGGGGGCGAACATCGGAGAGTTTTGCGTTACGAAATTTGTGTACGACCCCCTAGTTGATTTCATCGATGAAGAATTTACTCTTTCTGTCTTCTCTGTAATTAGATAAGTACTACTGAACCATTCTATACGAATCTCCTTATTACTGTAACATTTTTAAAATACAAAAATAATAAAGCATTCCATGGTTAGTTTTTTGTGTGATTCATGGATTAAACTTAATAGTGTAACGCATATTTCACTAAAATGTTATACCTTGGAAATTTGAGCTCCTAGGCAAAAACTAATGCCATATTTGAATTCTGGGCATCAAATTCATATAATATCAGCTCCAAAGACCTCAGCACCAAAACCACTGCTGGCCAGTGGTAGATGGACGAGATAAAAAATACTACAGGCGTTATGCATTCATGGTACGGCTGAAATGAACTCGCGAGGAAAAAAAACCCTTTTTCAATGTTTTTCGATAGCAAAGGTATATAGGAATGCGCTACGTAAATGCGTGCGCTTTTTGTTGTGTCGGGCTGGGAAGTATCTAAAAAATAGTGAACGTACTACAGTAAAAGAGGCAAAATATCTATAGTGGCTAAAGCTTTGGAAGGAGCTAATTTTGGTTATGTTTTGGAGAAAGCGTTAGGAACTGCCGTCGTGTGCTCCTAAATATCGCAACTTTATTTTCATTTTATTCATGCATAGTTTAATTCGTTCTTTTACCTTCTAAAGCTATTATATATTATAAATATTCAGGCTGTTTTTGGTTTGTCATTTCAGCCTATTCCCTACAAATTTTTAACATTAATTCTTAAGTTGAAGTTAGACACGATAAGTTAATTCTGTTGCACAACTTATGGCATGTATAATGCTCTTTCTTTCATTGAGGTATGCTTCAGTGTCACTTTCTCTCGTATTATGTATCTGTCTTGAACTCTCCCTAGCTGAAAGACTAGTGCGGAGATAGAAAAATAGGTATATATGCTAATGGTAAATAGAATTATGATAATACCAATGCAAGTTAAAGAAAATTTTCAGAAAATGGGATTGTTTGGAGTAGTTTAGCGATATAATACTTTTGTAACATTTATTATTGGATTGAAATTTCTTAAAACTATCCTCTTTTTGTCATTTAAAAATGAATATACCAAAATAAACAGTCAATACAATTAATATTGTTTCTATTTAGGATAGTTCGTAAGACTTTTGAAATCGGCAATTAGAAAGCGATAATCAAATACTCGGGCATCTCGAGTTTATACAGCGTTAGTTATGCTTAAGTATAGGCATGTTGATCGATCAGTGAAAGTCTCAAGACCTGGGAATTCGCCGAAGAAGTGTCTCGTCTCCCGGGAGACGCAAAAGTCAATCAAAGCAATTTTTGATTTGTTTTTGGGATATTATATTTGACACGAGGGAAACATTTTTATTTGTAAGCTCTCATAAAAACGTAAGAATTGCTAACCTTGATTAGATGGTGTAGTTAAATTTTTTGATTTAATGTATTCTGTATTCAGTGCGCGTGACTCCTCTTAGAGCTTTAGAAAGCGTAGTAAAAGCTCCGCGACCGATCAATTCTTCGAGGAATTCTTAAAATAAAAAATAGAAAAGAGTTGTGCTGCCAAAAACACCGCCACCCTCATAATACTGCATTCAATTTCTTCACATCTTGCATTTAATTATCAACGACGATAATTAATTGTTAATTTTATGAATGAATGCGTGCAATATGCTGAATATTTTTTATTGTGAAGATATATCTATTCTGTATTTGAAATAAAATCTGTTTCCTTTCATTTTCAGATCCATCCCTGCGACGAATAAGATACCTTTTTTCAATGTGCTTGAAAACCTCTTTGGAACTTATTTACTCCTAATATCTTCGACAGTCAAAATCGAAGCTTTGCCCATTCATCCTCTTTTAATTCCCAGCACACCTCATTATATGATGATCTGCTTCCCTCGGTGAAGTTCGCTAGTTTAGTCAACATTACTGCCTCACAATGGACCACGCTGTCGTGGTCTATCTCGTGAGGTTCCCAAATAGCCGACGCGTGTTCTCCCATTGATATAATTAAGAGAAAACTACTTATCTCGCGGACTTCCTTCGTGCTCCCTCTGCTATCAAATGAAAGAGACCAAGTCTCTCTTTGACTGGACGAGTGATTCTTCTTTCTAGCGGTTCACTCAGTTACTCCTTGGGAGTGTCTACCGAAAAATATTTCAGGGATCAGCCTCGGACGTATCCACGTGTTTCATACTTCGTTTAAATGTGCTTATTTATCAGAAACTACGAAACTCATCTCAATCGAGTGAATAGTCGATGAGAGCGATGAAAAAGTCCGTGGGCGATGCTACTTCGCGGCAGCTAAGTCTCATATATACTGCGTTCCAGTTTTTATAATCAGTTTGACAGCTGAAAAATGTTGTTGAAATCTTCTGAATTATGCTATTTCAATCATTATATCGAGAAATTCCGCATTGACGACTTGGAGTGAGGCTATTCTCGCAGTGCGGACAAAAATACAAAGGATTTCTTTCCATTTTAAACCATCATTACTGATTGGAAGAACTGGAACGTAGTATAGAGTATGTAAGCAGTACGTGGGATCCTACTGGCTAGCGTTGAATCAAGAAATATATAACGTGAGTTCATGCTTTTCTTGCGAATTGCTATGGCAAAGCTTTAAGCGTTAATATATTATTGATATGTTTCTTGATAAGAGATTGGAACCAAAATAACCAGAAAGAAACTTTAAGTTAATATTTTGCGAAAAATTTGGAAAGAATACATTCTAAGCAGATATGGGTGGAAATAGCTGAAGCATTGGACTTAACTGAGGAAAAATTCAACTCAACTGCTAGAGATATTTTACAAATTTTTGATACAGCTAAACAACAAACTGATCGACTGACACTTATTGGCCCTAATGCGGAGCAGTTAAAAATAGTTTTTTGCTTACTCAATGAATGGCAAGAGGCTTAAAATATTGATGCTAAACAATTTGAAGAGGTATTTAGTGCATTAATCGAATGACAAGAGTAGATGTTATGCGTCCACTCTATCCGATCAGATATTCCAAGAAAAAACAAAGAAATGAGTGGTAGAACCAGCTCTTTTAATGAGTAGTTTTTCTCCGCGGAGGAAGTGCGAGAAGAGTAGATAGAAAAATAGACTTGGTCTTATTTTGGATTTAGAATAGTGCATACACCCCTCGCCAAACGACGAAAGGCGGCTCGCAGGGCACTTTTGTAGATGTATGTATCCTGCAAGCCGCGAACAGCGGGGGGCTTATTTAAGAGAAAATTCTTATCTACTTCCTAAGTGTTCCTCTTACTATATCTCGATAAACATTTTCAGCTGACTGTTGTTACAGGATGAAGAACAATGTCTTCATTTACTCTCAGTCACGTTCTGGCTGTGTGGATATGGAAGATGCGGATGTATAAGTGGTGCTGAGTAATGACATTCGTTCTGTATTCTCTTTATTGAATGCTACGAAACGAGATACTCATAGACAAGAGACTCATTGTGCAGAATTTAAGTGGACCTGTACCGCTGATAGCCTTTTATCTCAGTGAGAATAGGGCTAATTTCTTTCTCCTTTATCTTCTCTACGTAGAAAACCTCGACTAACCTCTCCAAATGTTTTGGTAGCTAATGGAAGAGGGTTTAGAACTTGCGCTGTCTACTGGACAAAATTTCGCTTCTGTAGACTTGCACGCGAAATAAGCTGTATAGGGTGTTCCAAAAGTGTTCCAATATCTTCCCCACAGTCACTTTCACAAAGGTGACGTTCATGGTACATATTTAAATAAATATATTTCAGTTGTGGTATTATCTTTAAAAGTGGCTCGACTGGAGAGGTAGTTTCATTTTCAGGGGACCCCACCGGGAATAGAACCGAGTCAGCTTTCACCAAAGGCGATCGCGCTACTCGCTTGGCTACACAAAAGTCAAATGCAATGTATATTTAGCTTTTATTATTGATTTCTTGTAAATAGATTCATAATAAAACGTTTACTACACCGTAAGAATTAATACATACATGACATAAGTTTCGTAGCGAAGCTATATTATCAGGTCAGGCTACCACAAAGTGAAGCCTGAGTGTCCTTTTAATTCGTTATGTTCGAGTATAAGAGATCCTCGGCGTTGTATTTATATTCCAATGTCAATTTAATCTCAGCCTAACTTAAAACTAAATATTTGAGCTGGGCATGTCTTCGATTGCTGTTTGATGATACGTTATATTATTGCGACTTTTCCGGGTTCATACGCGATTTAGCGATACAAAATAAACGCGGCTAGTCTTATTTCGTCGAATGAAAGCGGAAAGTCATGATATCAAACGGTAAACTTGAGGGAAAAACGTTCATATATATGGCTTTAGCATTGAATAGAATTTGTCGTCACGAAATCCAATTGCAAGCAGCTTCACTCCTATCGAACGAAAATTCCCCACGGTATTCGGTGCGGGTAAGTTCTTTCGCGTCAACTCTTAATTCGTTTAAAGTACCTTTGATTCCTAACAGAATTTCCCAAATGGCAAGTAATCAGCTCCTGGAACATATGCTTTTATGAAAGGTTCGAAGAGACCGAGTACTCCGAAAGCGGTTTATTAGACGCGAAAAATATTTTTCTCCTCTCCTTTGGTGGGACGCGGAAACTTGTTTAGCGTAAGGAAACGCCTCCTCAAAGAGGCTGCAGTCCCACACCACCTTTCCTTCATGACGGGGAAGATCTAGAAGCTCCCCGATAGAGGGAGACGATTGATTTCGACCGAGGAGGAAATATCACAACGACTTCGACGGCGTTCTCGTTTCTCTTCTGAATTCATATTCGATTAACATCAATCTGAGTTTTTAGTTATTTCAGAGGTTACAGCGCCTCAAAAAAGAAGTGCACCCGGAAATATTTAGACGGTGAATTTTGGAAAATTTTTCGTTTCCAAATATTTGGATTATCACTTGGCAGAATAGAAAAGTATGTGAAAATGCGGTTATCGATGCAGATTCATCCAGAGGACACGTTTTCCTTGATTTTCGAGGTATTTCCTCAATTTTATTCATGAGTTATTTCTGAAGTAGCTAATTATTTCTCTGTAATTTCTCTGTTGTGCACAGCTTTCCTTCGCATCTTTTAGCTTGGAATTTAATAATATTCTATCTTATTGAAGTTTTAACTTTACTTTGCGTATTGATGCACCAAGTAAATTTTTACCCGCACCTTCAACGCACGCACCTATAACGCACGCACCTATAACGCACGCACCTATAACGCACGCACCTACAACGCACGCACCTTTTAGTTACAACTATCGATAGATTTGCACAAATGTTTCATACCCCATTCTTTGTGGGCGTTTTCTTGCAATTGATCTCTTTTGTACATGTTTTCTAAACATACTCCTAAGGTTCTCCTCTCTATCTACCTACACATTATTTTTGTTCTTAATATCACTGGCGACAAGTTAGATGCAATAAAGGACTTTTCAGTCTCAATCTCGCCTTAATAAATACCTTATAGACAATGTGAGTGTCTCATAGTTGGTGAGCGATCTCAGAAATGCTATTAATCATATACTTATCGTAAGATAACATTAGTCATTGTGCTAAAATTTTCTACAATCATCTATAGAACATGAATCATTAATGAAATGAAATTGATGAATCGTCGCGACGTAAGTACTTCTAGATTTTTAAATTTGACCGAAATGTAAGCAAGCTACTTTGAATGATTCCAAGATCATTTTAAGTTTTCCTCGATACGAAAAAGTTGACCCAAAATTATATATGTTAACAAATCTGAAGTCTTTGTAGCATTGTTGACCATATCAAGAAAGAATATACAGTAGCATTTCACATGTTACGGTTGGTTTTATCTCTCTTTTCATGATGGATTTCGCATATGGATGGTTTTACGCTTGAGCGCTATAAAATTCTTTCTCAAGAAATGAATGGGAAACTCAGAATAGGGAAAGGGAGAAAATTGTCTAGCTGTATGTGAAATGAATATTCGGAACCGTGTTAATCGTCAGGTGTTATTTGCTCCTTGCGTTTTCATTAATTCAAGGGTCTTTCCAAGGCAGTCGACGGTAGGTCGGGAGGTCCTATTTTGTGTCCCACCAATGAAAAGTTATCGAACTCAAGGGTCCTCCCGCAGGTCTCAAGTGTGGAGTACCAATTTTAGGGCCCCTATTGTTGTTTTTCTACTGTTCGTTCCTTTCACAATAAGGAAATCATATTAAAAAGTAATATATAGTTTTTTGCTGTCATGATTATTAATTATTAGTAGGATACAAATTTATCCTACTTTTTTCCTTAGATCTTAATTAAAATGTTTGCAGTATGTAAGCAACCTTGCTCTACGGCAGCGGTTACGTGTAGGTAATTTCTTCAAATTACCCTCCATTTAAATAGAAGATTAAATCAACTGCTATCACCGGACACGTGTATATTATTTTAGATCAAGGAACATACCCTGATGGTTCCGGGATTTTTGTGCTTCTCCCAGAATTGGTGTCGCGGCACAGGACGCTAAGGTTTTTGAATCTCTGATTCACCCTCGTATTATGCTAAAAATATTCTCCCTCTAATCATCCACATAAAACAGCAAACAAGCTCATGTATGTAGAGATGGTTTACCTTTGTTCTCGTTGTCTATTTGAAAAAAAAACTCTGAGTAGGATAAATGCTCCAAATATCGCCCCTGCGCCTAGTATCTCCTAGTCGTGTTTTAATGCAGCGAGTGAAATGACTTTCTAAATGGCTTATTTTTTTATTAAATTAAGATGTAACTCTATTAATGGTACATACACATTTTGATTTTCTAAAAAAATTGAAACATTTTTTTTGTCCATGTTTTTAATTAAAGTCCTTCTTTTTTCGTAGGAAACCTTTGAAATTAGTTTACAAACGTTATGTGTGCTCTACCAACGCTCGATTTTAGCCTAGCGGGCGGTATAAGGAACAGGGGAAGATGATATTAGGAACTCCATCTTGAAAAATTCTCTCGTATCATTTTTTTGAAGTTTTGGTAGTTTCTTAAAATGGCATGGGATAAGAAGCGATTTCATTTATGGAAACTAAAGGAGTGTAGTTCCCAGTGATGTTAATTTAGTTTCGAGCTTGATTTCCCAACCCTAGAGGCTGATTGTGAAATAAAGTGAAATAGTTGGGGTAGGCGATAATTGGGACACTTACCCTATATATCGCGCGGAAGATGTCGGCGTAAAGAAAAATGTCTGCATTTAACCCAGTAATTACTTTCCACCTGTACTGATGTTTATTGAAATATATTTATTTAAATTTGCTTTACCACTAAACTAAAAATGGTTAAGAAGGCGTTGCTTTAGTTCGCGTAATGATTCACATTATGGTTCGTACGTTCTTTGATTGCGATAGGTCTGTATAATTGGAACCATGTTTCCAGCAAGGACTATTCAAATGAATTTTGTACATGGCGAATCAAATACGTTAAATTTTTTCCGCAGTTTTTTCATCGTAAGCTCGCATCCCTATCAGAACCATGTAGATATTCTTTCGACATGTGAGATAAGATGTATGTATCAATATTAATGCGTCAGTGTCTCGTTCTCCTACTCCTTTGCAAAGAGCCCTTATGCAACATTAGATGTTTTTCCTTGCTCATCTCTATCTTTTCTCACTGATGTTCTTGCAGAATGACAATAAAGCGATATTTATGAACCACGAACACCTTTATCCATGACCTTTAATAGTCACTCACATTCCTACGTGTTTAATAACTCTGTAACTAATTGCATTTCTACTTATTTATAGCCAATGTGAGCATTGTCTTCGTTTTTCCTACCATATCTCAATAGTGCGTGAATTGTGCAAATGGAAGCGGGTCTCGAATTGGCATAAACACTTTTCCATTCAAAACGTTTTCCACGTTCAGGAATTCACTGTCGCGTAATATTCTTTTTCCTCTCCGATTAATATCTCGCAAATACTTCTCATACCGCTGTGTCCTTCTGTATTTTTAGGCACTCGACCCTTGCACGTGGATTGATTCAGTGGATCGTTAGAATATTCACAAATATCTTTACTGTTTTTTCGCTTTTGTCTCTCGGTCGAATGCGTTGATTCGAGCAGTTTTACATGGCCCAGGTGATATGAGAGAATTCTAGTAGAATTTTCTGATTGAAAATACCTTCTCGATTCAAGAAACTTGAATGGAGGTGGCTTGTGTTCAGTGTGTATTAATTAAAATCATTAGGAGTGGATTTTCCTCGGATTATACACAGATTTGTCGGAGCCATTAACAGGTTCAGTTAAATAGTCGGGTTGGATCTCATCACAATGAAATAATTTATCCACTCACTATGATCAACTAATTTCGTAGAATATAAAGAAAATTATAAAGTAAATAGATATCCAGATAATTTGAATCGATAATAATTTGAATTTGTAATTATTCGATCACATTATTCTCCTACTCTAATTGATTCACGTTAACAATAAGAGCGGGCAGATTGAGTTCTCCCAGAAGGAATCAACGAGAATTAACCGAATTTGATAGGTAAAATATTAGCTCCGATACCATAAAATATTTCTAAGGCTCTGAATAGAAACAAGGATGACGTCGGTGATATTGACGGAGTTTTAAATCTATGATTCTGAGCCGACTAGTATGATTTGTAATCTTGTCGCTTGATATATATTTGGCAGTGGATGAAAGAATGAGAAACGCAAGAGATATCGAAATAGGATGCTAAAACGAGAACTTACAGAATTCTTCGTATATTTTTATGCGTAAAGGGTTAAAATAAAATTTCGCAAATTTCGAAACCTTTTTTGCATTTCAGAAATGGCAAATGTATGATCGACGGATACAGAAGGGGGAATATCTATTTTAATATCATCAGCCCTATGGCTGGTTGGATTCTGAACACCTACACTATTAACTACAAATAGCGTAAGAGAGGAAATAAATTGTCTATTGTTTTATATATATATATATTAACATACAAGATTTTCCTCACCAAATTTAGAGTTGCCCACTATGATTCCGTAATTATATTTGCCGTTTATAATAGCCGTTCTAGCATCCGCGATTTTCGTTGGGGAAATATGAGATGCTTCAATAAACAACTGACGGGGAAGTGAATGTGTGATTTATAGAAATCTATGGCATTCCGCATGGTGAAATTAAATTCATTATGGTATTAAAGGAACTAACATCATTGTCACATCGAGATGAGTAAATCTTTCCTCGCAAGTTTTTAGGTCAACTCCAGATAGAGATAGATTATATGCGGTTGCTCTATATTTTTTAAGCAATGGATCTTGGAAAAATTGGAGTCAGCATCATTCATGAAAGCGGTTTCAAAACTCATCTAGATATTACTTGAAAACTTCTTGTAGGAAATTGGATAGTTGTAACTCTCCGTCTCTTCAATGTATTCACTCTTTGGCTTCGTAGTTAATTGGAGCGATTCCTAATTAATGGGATCGATCCGCATAATATTATTAACGAAGTTATTGATCTGTAATTTGATTTCTTGATTCTGTTAAATTTGGATCTGCGTGCATTTAAATCGATGATTGATTCGTAAAAATATTGGAGCGTCTCTTTAATTTCTAAGAGGTCGCGTGAAATCTCATGACACTAGGGGCCGCGCACTATCTAAAGGACCGAGTTATTAAAATATGGCGGGTTATCTATAATATTTTTCATTTATTTACTCGGAAAAAAATATGAAACGTACATTACAGCATTTCTATACATTTTGGACGTAATTTTTGCTTGGTAGTACGTAGTCTTTTTCGAAACGATTGCTCAACTCAACTCAACGTAGCCGAAATTTTCTCAGTCAAGACTGTATTTTACATAAATATAAACTATGTGCCGCTTTCTCGTAGAAAAATGATCTCAAGTAGTAAATAATTATGGGCTATTTATGAGAGTAGTATGTGATCTCAATCTCCTAGACCAGGGGTCTCCAAACTACTGCCCGCGGGCCAAATGCGGCCCGCGAGGCTCTCTTATACGGTCCGTGGATATATTTTTATCTACGGGAAAGAATCATGGAAATTTACGTGTATCCTGCCAAGTTCAACCTTCGCTTACGTGGACGTAACGTTTTTACAGAATTAAAATAGAACAATTATTATTTTTAATAATATTAAATTAATAATTAAAAAAACTTGTTTTGATTCTTTTTTATTTGGACCTTGAGTGTGTAATTGGCCCCCAAACTGCTTTTTGATAGTTAATGCGGCCCTCGAGCTGACAAATTTGGAGACCCCTGTCCTAGACCATGCTAGACTCTAAATGTCTTTTTCATGCTAGTTAAAAGTTTTGCTCAATAGCAGAATAAATAGCGTATTCAAGTAACTCTATAGTGCGTTACGGTTTTTATATTCTGTAATGACGGATTACACGAGAAATAAATCCTATGTATTTTTCTCCAAACTTCAAGAGTAGCCTCGCTCCTATTTGTTTCTCGATTCGACGATTAAAATTACGATTTATTATCAAGTGATGTTTTCCTTGTTAATTTGTGTATTTTAAATATTGTTACTGTGCAATTTTAATTAATTATCTTCTGCGTGTCTTGCTCTAATTATTTGATTTGGGCCATCGATTAACAATGACTTTTCAGTGAATCGTAGTGACCATGAAAGACATCGTTATGAATTATATAAATTATGTATCAAGGATTGAAAAGCATCTTTATCGATTATTTAAGCGTCTATCTTGCTTATAAATTAAGTGCCTTAATTCGCATATGATACAGATCGTCTTTTTTCAATTTTATCTGCGATTTTTGACATTTCATAGAATTTTATTACATACTTGTTCATTTCTTATCTTTTGTACATTTTATTCGTAATTTATACTATATTTAGTTTGTATTATTTGAGAATTTGATATTTTTAAATGTTTTATGCCATTTCATAGTTCTAGGTCATGTTAAGTGTATCTGATTTTACGTCTTTGATTAGGTATGAGCAGCCTTTTTCCTCCTTCCTGATCGGCGTTTTCCTGCCTTGCATACTTTTTCCCAAGCTTCACTTAGATATTTTTTGATGCAGAATTATGAAATGATAAGAGATGAAAAGATCAAAGAAGACATGGTAATACGCATTGAATCGTAAAGGCTTGAGCCATCCTGTATTTTCGATCTTAAGCTACTCCGTAAAAGTTAAACGAATTTCGAGATTGCCGGTTCGGGTACATCCGAATGATGGCGTAGAAAGGTAAAGGAGGACAAACTTGGGACTCTTTGGAATGATACAAAAAAATGTTCAATAGAGTCACCATGCGAATAATGAAAGAGAACTACGTTCTCAAAATTTAATTTGTATTTGATAAAATGCTCTAAATATATTTTTAAAGAGAAATATTGCGAATACTACCATATTTTGGCGAATAAATTTTTTTCATTTTTCTTTATTAGTATTATTAGTATTACTTTCATTTCAGCTTTGTTCATGGCTGTGGTGATATGAATGTTACTAAAGTATGAGTGATGCTAAGTTATGGCATGAACTCTCTACTTATGGAATAACCAGAACTAAATTCGATTTATCCGGAATCTTATTGAACTAGTCTCAGTTCGATACTCACTAATGGATCAGCATTATACACGTACATACAAGTCCTATCTTCAGAAGTTCTACATATTCGAAAGCAAAACCATCAAGGGGATTCTAAATGTCTCATATCGCACAAGTAATTCCGAGTTGTACAAGTACCACATAATCATACCTCTCTCCACAATTTTAAATATTTTACCTAAGGATGGGTCAGTTCCGATTCTCGGTTCTCGATTCCACTGATTCTTGGAGGAATCGAAATCTTTGAAGTCGATTCTGAAGAAATACACCTAAATCCTTTCGAACGACTTAGATAGAATTATGAAATGGTGGTATGATTGACAACTAGAGCTAAATGTAGAAAAGTGCTCAGTAGTTAACTTCGAAAGAAAATCTATAATAAATGATTATTCGTACTGCCTCCGTGGGGTAAACCTAATGAGAGTAGAATCGGTGAAGTAACTTGGAGTAACTGTCACGAATAATTTATCATGGAGTACCTATATTCGAAATATATGTGGAAAAGGACTTAAGAAACTCGGCTTCCTTAAAAGAATAGTCGGTAGAAGCGAAGAAAAAGTTCGCGAGCGATGTTACTAAGCGTTAGTTAGGCCTCACCTTGACTTTGCGCATAGTTTATGGGACCCTGCCGACAAGTGTTATATTTGGGATTAAGAAAAAGTACAACGAAAAGCGATCCGATTTGTAAAGAATTTCTACGATAAAACAGTGAGTGTTACTCAGATGATACAGGACGCTGGATGAGATTCATTAGAAGACAGAAGACTAATTCAAAGGATAAATTTACTTAATAAGTTCAGAGAAATTATGTTCTGAAAAGATGTAACCGATATAATGCGACCTCTCTATTATATAGGCTGTTCTAATATTGCGAGGATGATTAAGGAAATGGATGCTGGGACGAATCTTTTAAAGAATTTTTTTCGTGAACGATACGCGATAGCAATCGATTAGGAACATAGAGTCAAGGTGCTTGCACCCCCTGCCACACGCCGAAAGGCAGGGTTCTTACTTAGACGTAGACTATGTAAAAATGGGCATATTTAAATATTCTGTGATTTTAAATTTCCCAGTACTATTGCGCATGTTTGCGCACTAGGTCCACTCGTAGCTCAGTGCACTCGCATATCTTGTTCCTATTACCGGCAATTAAAATACGTAACATCCCAGAGTTTTATAAAAATCTAGTTCAGGAAGTCCAGCGTTACCCTTGCTTTCACGATACGGACGATACGGTGAAGGATTAGACGAGGAAGATAGGAGTTACAAAACAACTTAATTTTATTGAATTTTCTTCCTTTTCTGTTGCCAAAGAAGGTGTCTCTGTCCCCTCCAGATGCATATAAGTGGCATATTGAGGCTAGAAAGAAAGTTTTCATCGCAAATGACATCTCTTATCTAAAATAATTCTCTTTAATCGAGCTAAAATTTTTGACACTTTTGGTTGTTTTTTGTCGAAATTTCGAAACTTCGAGGCAAAATTCAAGCAGAAGATTAAAATATTTGATTTGGAAAGAAATAATAATGGTATCTGGATGATATGTGGGTGGACCATTTTGAAAAGTGAAATTAGAATTTAAATAATTCCTATTTGTTTAGAATTAAAAAAAAAGTCAGTTTTATATGGAAATTCATTGTCATGTACTTAGCTGCATACTAATATCACTATAATGAATTCTTTTCTGATATTTTGTAGGTATTATTGTTTAAGAAAAATAAAAAATGTTTTAATTTTCATTACTCCTGATTACCTTATGTAATTTAATTCAAATAAAAAAATCTCCAAATTTTGTATTAACGGGATCGAGAGTCGATAACGCAGGATTTTTATTTATTTTATATCGGGTTTAGAATCGAAAAAAACTGGAATCTAACCATCCTTAACTTTTACTAAAAGATTCAACTCAAAACTAAAATACTTTCAAAATAGATTATTTTCCACAATCTGGGATTACGACAAAAACACAACAATCAATAAATATCGTCGTCCTAAAATTACTCTAAATGAATAAACCATAACCCAACCTGAAACCGAGTCTTATACAAAAAAAAGTGAACTTAAAGTGCATAGAAGAAAACCATGGATAAGACCCCAAGTCAGGAGCAATGAACAAAAGTTTTCCGTCAGGAAGTGAACATAATGCGGTCGGTCGCTCTACTTATGGAATGCATTGAAAATTGTTACTCGTGGAGGCATTGTGCTTCACGTACGTGAATTTGTTCCGCTCATGACATTCTTTCAGTAAGGAAAACGAGCCTTATATCCTCTCCAAAGTTTAATATTGGGCATTTTCAGTTTTATGGTGTTGGATGTTATTTTGAATAATTTTTCTCGTCCCTTGATTTTTAATTTTGTTACGTTCATGAGGCTCATTATTCTATCTTATATTCCACGATGGGATTTTACTAAACGAAATAGTTAACTGATGGTGATATATAGGATGGGCCATCTGCCGGTTTCTTTCTAAAGTACGTCGTTAAATAAAATTATGGAATATAGTATTGTTTATATTATATTTATAATATTTTATTATTTATACTATAAATGTAGCTATAAATTATTTAATACAATGAATAAAGAATTAAAATAAACTTTTGAAAGGCCTACTGTATATATTTGAAAAATATATGATAAACATTCAAATCCATAGCGCTACAGTCCATCGATAGTCGCGGCTTAGCCGTGCGGTGGTTGAATTCTGCGACAGGTGGTCAGGGTGCGGAGTCCAACGTCACCGTATTGTCTTTATTTTATACTCAGTATAGTAGCCACTTTTTCAAGATGCAAATCGCTCCTAAAATATTTCTCAGGAAACTCATACGGTAACTGAGAGCCAGAATCAACATTTACACGTGTTAATTACCTCAATTCTCTGTCTCGTGTCGCTCATTTTGCAAGCATTCCGTGACAATACATTGCATCATCTGTCGTTTCTAAGGTTTCCGAGTAAAAGTTATTTGACGCATGGGATTCGATTGATTATTTGTCTTTGTGCGGTATTAATGACTTGAACACGCGCCGCTTTGTTCATTTTACTTCTGCTAATAAAATTTCACCTCGGACGACCTTTAATGAGACAACAGGTATTCTTTGCTTGTTGTCGTGTAACCTCCGTATGTGGTTCCAGCGAATCACGATTCCTTCTAATGCGTTCTCTACTTGAAAGAAAAGATTTTACTGAATTACTTATATAATCTTTCAGTGTTTTAAATCAATAAAAGTGGTTTGGTACTCACGAGCGGTAACACTTCATTTCATCATCATGTTCATTGTTGATATAGAGTTTTTGGATATAATTGTGTGTTGTTGGTTTAAAATTGCCACGAAATTAAAAACCACTTCGCTCATGGACTCCCACCGGGAATCGAACCCGGGAACGCTTTGGTGGAAGCCGAACACGCTGCCCACTTGGTTATCCGGGTGCCCCTTGGATATAATTTTTATTAGTCTCAGAAACCATACGAAGTTTCATTTCATTTTTTTAAATACGCGTACGAAAAACCAATGTGTCTATGATGATTCATAGAGTGTAATAGTACCTATATTTATTATATGTATGCAGATAAAATTTCAATGACTGTATTATCATTATTATTAATCATTTTATAGATACAGGTTAGCACCAATTACATACATTGTAATAAAATACATAGATTTGAAAATAAAATGGAATACATAGGTAAAAAATGAGAGAATATATATGAAATGCAGACAATAAATATATAATGCAAAAAGTTAAAAATACTTAAAAATTTCGTAGACTTTCCTTCTAATTTTACTTACAATTAGAGGGTCTTCGAAAACGTATGCATGGTTGGAAAGTTCACTGATGGATCTGATTATTCTGGGAAAGGAATATGAACGTAAAACTGAATGAACAAGGTTGCAAACGAAATAATTACCTTAATTGCGAAATGAATGACCTTTGCCAATGAAAATCCACGGCGAAAATCTATACTTTTTATTTCGAATGCCCATTTCAGCGTTCCTCAAAGACATCATTTACTATTTAACGTAACTTCGTTAATATTAAAATTAATTATAAAAAGCTGGACTTCGTGGAACGTCTTGACGACTGAATGGGGAAACTAGGCTTTTAATGTTCCACAATATATTTTATATTATTCCATAATATAATAATAATATATTGTTGAAAATAAAAAGTCTAATTTATTCATTCAGTTTTCCTTAGATATTTATTTCTAGTGAGCTCAAAGAATGTTTATTTTGGTGTATTTATAAACAACGAACATGATAGGAATGATCGTTCGTATATCCCACGAAAAACTCAATAATGTGATTTTCGCAAATTCTGGTTTGCAGTAGAAAGCCCCTCCCATAGAATCTGTGGTACCCATGTCAGCGATGGCTAAACATCCATTCCAGATCGAGAAATCCCTTCGTCATCGTAGAGGACTAATTACATTTTTTACGGGATCATTAAATTAACCCAGCGATTTCGGAAGCCTTGCACCGTCCCGCTTTCCCTCTTCCTCGTTCATTTATTCACCGTGCATTGCAGGATATGAAACGCGTTATCTGCAACGTGTACTGGAGTGACATTCACCTGTCGATTAACTCGATGAACGCGCAGTCTAAACACTTGGAAGGTATTTTCGCTCAACGGGATTTCGTATCGTTTCCTCTCAATTCGACATATCTGCCTTTCATCCTCGCCATGCTCGAGGAGAGAACCTACGTGTTCGCATACGAAATTCGTATGAGGGTCGTACACAAATTACGTAACGCAAAATTCTCCAGTTCGACCCCCCCTCCATCCCCCCACGTAACGCCTGGCCCATACCTCCCCTCCCCCCCAAATTCCGTTACGTAATTTGTGTACGGCCCCATACGGTATTCGTATAAGGAAAATAATTGTATTCTGTATTTTTTTATATCAACGGGAAGGAAATTTGCTAAACCGCCCTCACCCATCTATTATCGGCAGGTATTCACTCTGTGTCACGGTGCACAGTGGGGCCAAATCCCAAAATACGCCATGCACGTGCATTACCATATCGATATCGAGATTTTCCACTTAGGAAATTATTTTCTTCTTTTTTTTACTGATAACTTATCTTTTTGCAATTAAATTTCATCTTCTTACCTTCCAAGAATTCTGTACCTTTTAGTTAGCATTTATTGTAATTCACACAACGCCGCGCAGTGGACTAGAGTCGAAAAATGCTGGGCAAAAATAGAAAAGTGGTTTTTTGAGTGCGGACTTCGAAACTTCGCTATTGAATTCAAGCAAATGCTACTTTATAGGACTATTAAACTAAGTTTAAGAGGATAGATTTTTTCACTTGTGTTATGCCACTAAACTCGTGACCAAAGGGAGTAAGAGAAGAATTGTTTGGCAAAACAGCAGACCTGCATCTATATTTTATCGTCCTCTGAAGATCGAGTTCAAGAATGAATCAAAACAGCATGCACAATTACAAGTTGATAACGTCCGCAACAAGGAGAGGCACCTTTGACCATTGGAGACTGAAATTAATGATAATAAAATCAATGTTTCCTACAAGCTGTAACTTAGTATGATTGACGGGAAAACGGAGAGATACTCTCACGGATACAATATTCACACAACGGTGCTAAATATGCAATGCTACATCCACGGAGTTCAATAATGATGATGACAACACATCTTGTCCAATAAAGAATGATTTCCAATAAGTGAAGATTTTACGCGAAAGTGCTCGAGGAAGACGACTATAGAAAACTTGTTCGTGCAATCGATGTTACATTCCGACCCTATTATTTCAAGTCAGGTTGTAATGCGTTCCAAGCCATCAAAAGTTTATTTCTTCCGAGGCCTTGCAAATATTGTTTGTATCCTACCCAGCAGAATCCGAATCGGAAGATGATTCTTTGGACGGATCCGAGTTGGATAATCATTGGTGTTTGCGTGTTTATGAGTGTGTGTGCGCGTGCCTTTTCATATTCTATGTAAATAAACTGTGATATGTTAATGTTTTATATAAATGTGTTTGTTAACTTCTCATATGTTCCTACCAAGATTGGAAACGATAATTATGTATATTTGCAAAGGCTTTTGTGTCTCAAGATGATTCTTTGGACAGATCAGAGCCTGATTATAATAATTGTTTATATTATATGGTGTATATAAACAATTATAACATAAAACATGATAAAAATATACACAATTTTTGTGTAATTTGTGTGTGTGTGTGTTATTTTTGTAATGTTTTTGTGTTATGATATATGTAATAATATCTAAAAATAACTTGTTTGGAATGGTTTTCAAATAAAAATACGCATAAAATTGTAATTATGGATTTAAAAATCATATAGCATTATTAATTTACATTACCGAAAAAATGAAATGATTTCACGAAAGAATAGTTTACAAAAATCAGTTTCATATGCGTGATCGGCGATCACGAAACCTATATTCAAGTTTTTTTATGGACATGATATACGAATATTGTATTTTTTTCCAAAAAATGCGAATTATTTCGCGAAAACATAATTTTAAAATAATTTCAATGTCATATTTGGAAATAAGTGACCTTAAAAATTATTACATACTGGATTTAAACCGATTAGATGAGATTTACTTATTATGATAAACCTTTTAGGCATTTGGCGCATTTGTGCGGCGCTAAAAATAGTGCCGACCTGAGGTTCACCGAATGAACGTACTGGTAGGCGACTGTTATGAAAATCGCGGCTTATCTAACAAGTGTCTAAACGGTGCATTGGCGAGATATCTGTCGCTGACTCAGTGGTGAAGATAAAAGAATTTTAAGATGTAAGTATTCGAGTTGGATGACTGTCAACGGCGCACTTACTACGCCTGCTCTTTTGCTGCCCTCAGGCGAAATTATCTCCGATTCATCGCTACAATGTTTATAGTTTTAAGCACTGCTCCTTGCGTTCATATAATGAACATCTGAAAGTTGTTTATAATCTCTGAGATATGGAGAAGAATGATACATTTATGTTTGAGAAAGATAAAAATAATAATGTAAATACTGTCAGTATTAATGTACGATTTGTATATTCAGCATCTTGAAAGAAGGACAAATTTGCAAGTTCCACAGTTGTGAAAAATACGACATGTAAACCGGTTGTCAGTAAAATAATTTAACTAAAATACTTACCAATAAATTAATTAAAATAATAACTTACAAAGTTGTTACTTCTCCAAGATGTGTGTAAAAACTTAAGCCAATTAATAAAATCTACGGATTCGGCTGTGATGTTTTGGAAATTTATAACATAAAGATGATGTATTCTTTTCCACAAATTTATTTCAATCCAGCCAATTACAGCTACATCGTCACCTTCAGGTTCATAGTTATCAGTGTTCTAATTACGATTGTTCTGAAATAAGTGTTCAGTGTTGAAGTTGTTCTGAAATAAATTTATGGAAAAGTATAAATCATCTTTATATGTATTGAGCCAATCAATTTTATTTACAGCAGCAAAATTAAAGTTTTCTGTTGAGTGGAGAACAAATATTTGTTATGTATTGGTATTATTCCTTCTAAATTGACAATATTTGCGTTTTGTTCATAATAAAATTTATCAAATACTTCTTGCTCCGTTGATAATACTGATTAAAAGTATGTACTTTGGAAGGTATAGCAAAATTTAACAAATCCTTTAAATCCACTAGTTTTAACGAAGGCACGGTTTTTATCGAATTAACACTGATAGAAACCACATAAATCAGGGGGATCCTTATTTATCGGAATGCATATTCTCAGCATCGATCGAGTGATCTATTTCGGCGAAACCGGCTGGCCAATTCTTCCCGCAGAAATTCAAAGGGATTTGTAGGATCCGTATTTATGTGGGCTCATTCAGATAGCAGACTTTCTTTTATTTTCCCAGCTCGAGTGGTCCCGATGATCCTCTTTTTTGTATGGACTTAGGGGTCCATGTGGATGCCATATTTCTCATCCGCATCCAAAAAGGTCGAGACGTTGATTGGTCAGATGCGAGTGCTAGTCGATTAGTGCGTAGTAGAGCTCTCACTGTCCAAAAATCAGAATTGCATCTCTTGCGGAGGTTTAGTAGATTTTAGTGCCGGTTAAAATCCAGTAATTTTTCTTGATAAGTACAAGACAAGTAATTTATGTGCTGATTCAAGGTTATTTAAAATTCATTATAACCTATAGCTAATTCATAGCGGTGCTTTTTTATATAATCATATAAGTATCGTATATTTATATTTTTGTATTTATTTATTATTTTTATTTACGCATGCTTATATTGTATGTAGTTGGGTTTATTGCATTGATGCACAGAAATATGTTTTTTAAATTTTTATATATGTTAACGTCGCCACCTATCCTCCGGACTAACTGCGGCGGTTACGATAATTAAAAAGAAATTAAAATCAATAGGGCGTATATGCTTATTTATTCACCACTTCGCTGTCTTTGACAACTGATGCATCAAAAGAAGAAGCCATGATGGAATTTTCGTCATTTCGTATCAGTATTTTGATGCTCTCTATTAACGCAGTGACATTCGGAGATCAAGAGGTAAATTTTTATTTCATTCAGGCATTCGATTGAATGCTCTCCTTCGATTGCTCGAGGTCGTCTCACTTTCTGCATCCCTCTCGGCGCGTCACTGTATTAACCTGTCAAAACGATCACAATTACTATGGTCTGAAATACGGGAGAGAAATTTTATTTTGTGCAACGTCCGTCTCCTCAACCCAGTCCTTTTGCGTTTCTCTTTTCAATGAACGGGACGGTGAAATTACTCAAAAATTTTATGTGCCCATACTCGTTTTCTACAAAAATGTGGCAATAGAATATCATAATTAATAATATGAATATCAAGGAAATGGTTTAAGTTTCTTTGCACATAAGGGCGTGCACCCAGGAAAAAATCCAACGAAAAACGGACTTGAAAACGTTTTCTGTTTTTCCTTGGGATATAAATATAAATAAATATATTCAAATTTTATATTGCAGTTTTTAATGTTTATTCTTTTCCCAAACTGTTTTCCGTTGCTTTTTTTAACTCGTCGATGTACGAGTTAGTTTGGGCTTAACATCTCTACCACCTTGTCATTCGATACCATCCATTGTGTTAAAAATTATTGAATTTTCTAGATGCCGTTGAGTTCGCGAATATTGAGGTAATGTAATCATGTATTTAAATTATTACAAGTTGAAGAATTGCCAATTTCTCACTCCAGGCATAGTAATCGGGGGGTCACAAAACTTTTAAATTAAAGATAAATTGATTTACTCTACATGAAATGAAAAATTGTGTCAAGTCAGTTGAAATGCAGCCATGCCTCTGCTTACGAGCATTATTCCTTCCTGACCGCCAATTGTATCTCTAAAACAGGTCTCCTATTGTATTCTGAGGAATAATTTGTTAGTTCGACTCTACGGTCACTGCATCGAAAATTGTTCTAAATTTACTCATTCTGCGCGGTCTCGCGAAGCAAAGAGAGTTTCAGGAACAGTCAAGCCGTGTTCACATCACATCACTGTGATTTCGTACTTACAACTCAATATTAAGAACCACAAATACAGTTACCTTTTGGAGATAAAATGTTAATATTGACCTTTTAGCTCGCGGTTTTTTTTAAATAAACAGTAAATAGCACTTTAACAAATTAAGTATTTAACTTAAGGCTAATTTGTCAATCAAACAACTCTTCTTCATAGTGGTTCTTCTAGACAATTTTCTACAATATTTTTCGTCGTATTTTAAAAATATCAATAAATATTTTTCTTTATGTTACTTGAAAAACTTTCCATCTCCGCTTCATGCGTACATCGTGTATTTATTCAAACTGATTCCATTTAATATAATTAACATTTGCATTGAATTGTATTGAATATAATTTTTTAATGATTATAATATCATTAAAATTAATAAAGATTATTAAAAAAATAATTAATAAACAATTTTATTAATTACTAGATGAACCGGTGAACTTCGTACCACCTAAAATTGACTAAAACGACACGGAATTGTTTTCACAGTCACTCTAATATGTTGAACATACCTTCAGAAGTTTACAATATTGAAATCCTCACACTAACTAAGTCCTCGAGTAGAGAGCGAGTAAAACCGTTTTAAAATTCTAAATAAAAATTCAGTAAACAATTACGTTGCAGTAAATAAAACTTGGTTGCTACTGACGTTGAAACAAAATTTAAAAAAATTTAAATCTAAATGTTCGTACTTTTTTATCTTCACAGGATATTGTTCGTAACAGCAAACGTTAATATCTTATGCAATTTTTTCTTCTTCATAAAGTGTATCACTTAGTATCAGGATTAATTTTAACTTGACTTATATTCTTAATGCATTTTGATGGATAAATACATGAACTTGGAATCAACAATCGCCTTCATTGTCAAGGGGGATGGGTTGTTTACAACCTCGAAATTTTGATAACATATTCATGCATTTTATCAAAATTCTCGAAATTTCGATTCGTAAACGATATTTCTTGACCAAAATAAGAATCTTTATTCTATTTCCCTTCTTTTGGTTCTTGATTCGACTTTGTAGGACTATTATTTCTAATTTAAATTTTCAAATGAAATAAAGCCTAAAGCGAGAAAAATGAACTTCACGTGCATTTATTATGGAAATGCTTTTTCGATTTTTCGGCTATTCCTTTTGGGTTTTTCCTAATTTTCCTTTTTTCTAAACCACCTCCGTACCGAGGCGAACAAAACATAAAAAAATATTGAAATCGGTCGAGCCGTTTTCGAGTTTTAGACGACGTCACGAACATCATTTCGTTTTTATATAAAAGATTATATTTTTAGTTCTAATTTTTAATTATCGTGAAAATAAGTTTAATGTTTTATTCCATTTTCATTGGTACTTTGCACATAAGGGCGTGCACCCATGAAAAAACCCAAGGAAAAACGGATTTGAAAAAAGTCTCACAGGGACGGGAATCGAACCCGGGATCTTCCTCTATCCTGGAGGCTTCCTTAACCATCTAGGCCAGAACATGTTCAACTTTTTCAAGTCCGTTTTTCCTTGGGATAATTATCTACATCTACATCTACATTAATACCCTGCAAGCCGCCTTTCGGCGTGTGGCAGGGGGTGTAAACACCAGTTGAATCTATACTACTTCCTTATTCGGTCATTGTCACGTATTGTTCGCGGAAAGAATGAATCTCTAAATCGAATCGATTATAATAATTTTCGTGATGAGTTTTGGTTTCTGTCATGCATTAATCATCTCATTTAAGAATTAACTGATGATATAATGTGTATTAAATTTCTGCGGCTGTTCCTCCAACGAGAGAAGCTTGACCTCGCGAAATTTTGTGATCAAGAAGGAAATTTTTGTTCCATTTCAATCATTCGATTGGGTGCTCGATGGGTGCCTTCACTTCCAATCTGAACGCTCGAGGCCGTCGCACCTTGTGCATCCCTCTTGCGCGGTACCGTATTAATCTGTCAATCAAAACGATGGTAATTTCCACGGTATAAATCAATAAATGGCTTGATACAGTCATGACCTTTAGTTATAGAGACATTTTCCTACGACGAAACATGTAGTTGCAAGTGATTGAATTACCTAAAAATAAATTTATTGTTTAATTTTTCCGATTTATTTACTCTGCTTGTTCACACTGTTAATTTTAACTTTATTTTTTTCATTACATTTTCAATTATTTTTTATTTACCATAAACGATTATTTTGGTTAATTTTATTTTTAAAGATATTATTTTTGAATTTCTGAGCAAAATGTGATATTTTGTTCTATTTGATATCAATTTATTTTCTCAGCAAAGAAATTTTAGTATATGTAATTTGATATAATATTTTGATATTTTACCATAAATTTAATTATATTTTCTACTACTCAATGATATCTAGTTTATTTTATACATTTCAATATTTGTGCTTTGTAATCGAAAATAAACCCTCTAATTTATTAAATAAAGAAATTTGAGTGATAAAATCCTTACAAAAGGGTTCCTTCTGAGATGTCCAAATTTCAATTCGAGTTAAGAGTGATCTATTTTAGTAATATATTCTTTTGCAGTGATATAAATGTTATTGCCATTTACCCGCCTTATTGCCGTATAACTTGGGTTATGCTTAATTGAGAACAATGAGCTACAGCCAATTTAACTTTATGTAAGTGCGATTATCGCAGATAGTTGAGAATAAATTAATTTTCATTCATTTCATTACTATTTAAGTAATTAATCATATTCAATTCAATCTCGTTCAGGATATTTTGGAATTCTTCGAGCGAAAAATGGCCGCCAAGAGATAAATATTAGCCAATCAAAATTGGTCCAGTCGCCTGGCCGTGTGCGGCTTAGTGTCCGCAGATGTGACGTGCAGACGATCAGAAACCTCGTACAAACGCCACGTATGCCTTTCCTAAGAAACTCGCCATCGAAAGCAAAGTTTGCCGAGGCTCGGAATTACACCCAAACTTCTTCGTCTGTGAAACTAGCAGCTTCCGCCGCCGCCATTCCTCGATGTGCACTATCTGCATCGACGCATCGTCCCGAAAACTTTCCCAATGATTGTAATGAGCACAGGTTGTGGTTATTTCCCTCAGTCACGCATCGAAGATGCAACACGTCAACTTTGCGACCTTCGGAACGGTCGCTCGGCCGCCTGACCTCTCGCTTTTTACGAAGCTGAGGCCGCACTTCCTCCGACTGCCCACCAGCGTAGATTATTCGAAACGAGAAGCGTATGTTTATAAATACGTAATCAGTGCGTTAATCGTAAGCTATACTGGCAGTAGTTATGCCTTGCATCGGATTAGTTGGTAATATTTATTCGATTCGAGTTTAAAAATTCCAGCATTGGCTCTGCTCTGAATCATATCTGCCTTCGACTGTGTATATCTCTTAGTTCCATTATGAATAACATACGGTATTTTACATTGGATTAAAAAGAGCTCCAAATAGCCGTTGTTTGCGAACAAGCTGTCGTGCGCAAGTGTCCTAACCATGGAGGTTAAGGTTAACCGTGACTGAGATATTTTGAGCAGTATTATTCTAAATACCTATTTCAGAAGCTATGCTTCCATCTTCGGGAGAAGAAGAGAACTGAAGTTAGGGTTCTTCAAAACGACGGATTGCTACTAATTTTTCTTTCCTTCAATCATCAATATAATTGATTATAAAATTAGAATATACTCTTCAGTAAAGTTGTTACAATAATGTAAAGTAACTCATTAGTAAATAATTCATAAGTAAGGTATTTCATTAGTAAAATAACTCATTAGTAAAATAACACATTATTAAAGTAACTCGTTTGTAAAGTTCGATAATGGGGAAAACTTATAACATGCAGACATATATCAGTTTCAAGAGATTGTTATTTGTCAAAAATTGTTCCCCATTGGAGAATATCTGAGCTCGATATCGAGGATCCGTTTCTACATTCTTCTCTTCGTAACATAATGGAAATATCGTACGAATTTTGGGGCTCATAAGATCTGGCAAATTGCCTGTATAGTCCTCCCTCTCGAATAGCCTGTCAGCACTTAAACCCTTTGTATGTGAATCCACTTGATTTGCCAGGTTTACTCGAGGTCCCTTATCGATTAGCTTAAAACTTCCAAACGCCGTCGTTATCATGGATGTAACCAATAATAGTTAAGAAGGCCTTGGAAAAACAAATGGTTTTTTCATTTTCGTTCACTAATTGTTGATGTTTCACTCATTTTCAAGCTCTGCATGAATGTATTTAAACTCGGAATAGCGTGCAAAAACAGGCTATTGAATCACCTATCAAACATATGTGGAAGAGTGAAGGTGAAATTCTCAATGCTCCGCCTTCCTTCTAGTGACCAATGATTCGATAATTGACCAAAACGAGTTTTTCTAAAAAGCAAGTGGTTATCCTGATGATTTGTATGCATCGAAACCATGTTCGTTCTTTCATTATATTTTGTGTGGTTTAGGTATAAATAAATATGTCATTCCACTTGCTTCTGTCATGGAATACCACCAGGTCAAGGTCTATACCATCGATATTATTTCGAGTGTTTTCTCTTGTAGAAAATTGAAAGAAAGACCTATAAAGGATAAGAGATTTAAGACTAGGTGTGATAAAACTTTTGATATGATATTGTCCGTCAAGGAAGACATTTTGAGGGTGGTAGCTAAACAAGGAAAGAAGTAGTTTCGTATAATTCCAAAGCAATTACGATCTATAGCTACTTAAAGATAAAAAATTTAATGTGAAAAATATTTTACGACTTCCTCTATGTGATGTCGGAAACGCGTGTGACATAATTTCACTCATTAAAAAAATTTAACCGACGTACGAGCCTCATCCGGGAATAATTAATTATGGAAACTTCAACAACTTAAATCGAAATTTTTCGTAATCACTCAGCACGGATTTTCATGGTTATTATTTATGTTTGATCATATCAACGATATGTGTCTAACAAAGAAATGTTTTTTAAAGATGATTTGTTAGAAGAGTGCGTAATTGCGAGTTTCGATTGAGTCCAAATGTTATCACGAGAAAGAAAAATAGCGAGAGATGTTTCAGTCATGTAAGACGGTTTTCCTTGCGTCAAATCTCTTTTTTTCTTTTACTTACAAGCGGAAGCCTTTCAAAAACCTATATGTTTCTCGTAACAGCTTTAACCCTGTTATAAACAGTTCGCCTATTGTACGTTTTGTTTTAGAGCCGACTTCATGGGCCACTCAGCTACGATGGAAAAATCTCGTTTTCAATTTGCTCCATTTCCTCACACAGCGGCCTTACGATTTTCCTTGTTTATTTCTTCAGATTTCGCAGTGGTCTAACCAATGCGTTGTGCTATAAATTAAAAACAGCGGAGAATGTAGCCATTTAGAATGTTCCAGTTTCTAGGCTGACAGTTTGTCCTGCATTTTAGGTAGCCGCACCGGATTCTATTCCATTTTTTTATTGTAGAATGCAAAGCATTGCAGTACACTCAAATTTCCCGGAAACTTCTCGTAAAATCCTGCTAAATGAGAGAGTAAATCGTAGGGTATCCTGCTATGTATAGATGAACGACTTTTACTGTCTTGCAGAACGGCTATTATTAACAGATTGAAAATATAAATAATTACAGAGGTGCTTAAGCCTTGAGTACATGGGATGCAAATTATGTATATTTATGGTTTTTTTATTTAATGTATACGCTGCAATTTGGTTTGCTTACCACGTGGCAACCGTATAGGTGTGAGCTTTGTCAAACATTACACAAATTCAAGGCCTAAAGTGAATGGACGCCGAATTCTCATTCAGTGTCGCCAAACAAAGTTGTCGAGCCCATTCTTTTTATAGAAGTGTACGAGTTTCCATTACTTTCCATTGTCCCACATTTTTACATTGGTTCTTTCTGAAAGTTTGCATATATCCCTGACCTATCCTCGTATATTGTTTTCCTGCAGAGGAATTTTTTATGTTATCAAAATAAACAGTATTTTTGTGCTCCACAAAACCATGTCTTCCTAGATATCCACATTAAACGTTAAAAACGTACATATTATTAGTAATATTCTTATGTTTATGTGTTTATATCAGACATGGGTAAAATGAGAGATGAGGCTTCGCAATTTCGTCCCATAAAGACGTTTTTATGTATCTATGTTTGCGTATTAGCATTTTGTTTTCAGTAGAGACGTCTGTTGGATTAAAAAC
This sequence comes from Sympetrum striolatum, assembly GCA_947579665.1. NCBI lineage: Eukaryota > Metazoa > Arthropoda > Insecta > Odonata > Libellulidae > Sympetrum > Sympetrum striolatum. The sequence goes on from OX388352.1 coordinate 62,115,086, forward strand.
TATCTACCCCGGGAAATGCTAGTATTATAACACTTGCATATGACCATTATAATTAAACCGAAAGGTATTGCAGATCGTTCAAAGCTCTCCTAAGATCGTCAAGTAAGCTGTGTTAGCTTGATACCTCTCTAAGGTTGACAGTCAAGAAAGTGGTCCTACCTATTATCTCTGTGCCAGAATCATACCAAAATAAATCGATTAAATAGTACATCCTATTCCTGCCATATTTATTCGCAAAAATCAAATTAAGTGAGTGCAACATAAATTGATATCGTCCGATCCCTGTGCACATTTCTCCCCCATGGGAAATAATCAGAAATCGGAAAACATCCCTCGGTTTACTCCACGGAAGGGAAAATTGGAATAAAGGATTCTTTTGATAGGTCTTCTCCTGTTTCATGCGTTTTAGCCACTCCGTCTCTCATCTAATCCGCAAAAATATTTATTTTCTTTACCTTTTCAGAAAAGTGGTATTAACCGTCCTACCCGAGTTCCTTTTGAACCCTATGCCAAAGCTGGAGAACTTGCTGCTGTTTTGCAATAAAGCATTTTCGTACCCTCTCAAACGAAATAAATCGTTAAAATCAGTGATTCCCATTCACTTACTACTACAGCGCCCCCTCAGGGGCGCTGCCCAACGGGGCGCTTGATGCAAAGGTATTTTATTCCCATTTCATAATATTTCCATTTCTACTCAATTTTCATGGGCTCTAAGTACTTATTTAACATCAGAGACAATGATTTGTGGAAATTTTAAACATTGTAGCTTTTATTCGGATTTTTATTTGCTTTTTGGATTCAGTCTTAAAAAAATATAATGTTTGTAGATGACGGTTGGGGGCGGTGGGATCGGATTTAGAGGACGGTAGCATGAAAACGTTTGGGAAGCACTGGTTTAAATCATTTATTTGTTCTTGAGTACTACAATTGGGCAGCAAGCCAGGTGGTAGTCACTCTTATGGGTGAGGGAAATATAAAATAATATGACTGGTATTCACCCTAGTCGGGAGGAAAACCCCTCAAAACCTCCCGAAGGCAGTACGTCTTATGTATGATTACATAATTACAAAAAAAATTTGAGATTTACTACGATGATACAATAATTCAAAATTAAAATATTAAAAATACTACAAAAATATTACAATATTTAAAATCCCAACAATATTTCAGCAGAATCACGAAGCCATTTAAATTTTCTTGGTGAATACATTATAAGAATATATTATACATTTAATTTCCCTAGTCCGTTCTTTAATGTAAGTGTAAATTAAATGGAAAATATTTCACTTGATTTTATACGGCGGTATAATTATTGTTTCTTCGAATGATACGTGAGGCCCTCTGGTGAAAAAGATTCTCCACTACTATTGGTGAAGTCCAGTTGGACAGCCACCCAAGAGATGGCAGCACAAGCCCTTAAACCATATTTTCGCTCGCAGTTGTTGCATTAGAATTTGGCGAGACTAAATTTTTTTAACCCTTAACCAGTGACGTGCGGTCTGAGAGACCGCAGCGATTTTTTTATTGTGAATAAAAAAATTTTTTGATTTTTAACAAATCTGTTATTTATGGTACCTTCTTAGATACCTTCACGTAGTATATAGAATTCTTCGAATTTCATTTATCTTACTTGTATTTCTATTAAGTTGCGATTTAATTTCATGCGCGGTCTGAGAGACCGCACGTCACTAATTCGGGAAAACTCAATTCGTAATATGGATGAATATTATTACGGTGGCTTACAAAATTTAAATTTATTTATTACATTTGTTTATTATTTTCACATTTCTTTGTTATTACTATTTGAAAAGCATAAATTAGGCAAAATATATGGATTTTATGATAGTAGGCTAATGTTGACGTCGTCCTAAAGAATACTGATTGTTTTGGTTATTTTATAATATCAACTCCAACAATTAAAATCTTTTTAGAAAAATATTAAATCATACTTGCATTAAAACACCTTATGTGTATGGAACCGAATTTTTCGTCTTTATATTTCGCTGTGATTCTGACACTAGAATGTCACTTACTACGGATGCGACCGAAGTGGCGGCAAACTCAGAATAACCAAATCCTGCGAGAATTTCTCTTTGTTGCCACTACTCATTTGTGCCTAGCCTGGGATGAATGACCTTTAGTGAAGCATATTGTCAGCGGAATATGGACCCCCAATGGAAAGGGTGGAGTGATCCTGGGGAAAACCCGAGGCGAATGTTCGAGCAGTACATGACCAGATGTGAAAGAAAACGTATTTCTCGGATTTTCCCCAAACTGCTTTCTTTAGTTTCGCTCTATTCGTTGCCAAGTAATCATCTTGCTACACGGATCGGATACACGGATCTTTTGAAAGACGAATCATGTGAGTTATATTTTTTCAGTAAGTTCGTTTCTTTCTAAAATACATCTTTGTTGTAAAATAATTTGCAAATATGGCGGCAGGAAAACCAATTGCCTGGGAAAATAAGAGTTCTAAAGAGCCAAAGAGAAACGTTTACACTCGTCTGCATAACATTGTAGCGGAAAAACCAGGTTTGAAGCAATCTGTTATACCTCTAGATAGGTAACTGCAACCTCTCCATTTTTGGTCGCTTATTTTTGACGACGATATAATAAATTTGATTTTGTGTTGGACAAATGTCAAACTTCAGAAGTTATGAGAAAAGTATACCAGAGTAGGCCAGAGATCCAAAATTTAGATTATGTTAAATTAAGAGCTTTACTTGAGTTATTAATATATTCGGTAATATTTAAATCTAACGATGAAGGTATTAGTAGTACTTTTGCTGCAGATGGCATGGGAAAGGAAATTTTTCGTTTAGTAATGTATGGACAACGATTTGCTGTTCTCCTTTTATGTCTTCGGTTTGATAACCATGAAGACCGAATCGTCCGGTACGAAAGTGACCCAGTTGCACCAATTTCTGATTTGTTAAATCATTTCGTAAAAAATTCTCATTGTTGCTATTCACTGGGCACAACAACTTGTATTGACGAAATGTTAATTGCCTTCAGGGGTCGGTGCCGATTTAAAATGTACATCCTGAGTAAGCCAGCTAAGTATGGCCTCAAAATTATGTGTTTGACGGATACATCGAATAGCTATTTGTATAATGCCTATTTGTACGCCGGAAAAAGTACCAACGGAAAAGGTCTGTCAGAGGAAGACAAAAAGACTTCGAAACCTACGCAATCAGTTCCGCGTCTCACTGAGCCAATATTTCATTCCAATCGAAATATTACAGCTGATAATTGGTTCACTTCAATTGAACTGGTTTAGAAGCTGAGGGTGAAAGGACTGACCTATGTCGGGACGATAAGAAAAAATTAAAGGGAAATATCCAATGAGTTCTGGCCTTCAAAAGAAGGCACAAAAGGGTCTTCGTTGTATGGATATACGGCAACATGACTCTAGTTCCTCATGTGCCAAAGAGAAACAGGACTCTTTGGTTTGTGTCGTCAATGCAGCACTGATGACGTGACAATGAAACCTGAAATTATAGCTTTCTATAATTCAATCAAGGGTGGGGTAGATACACTACATAAAATTTGCAGCAGCTACTCATCTAGTCGAAGAACAAGGAGATGGCCAATGGCAGTGTTTCTTAGGATTTTAGACATTTCATTGGTGAATTATTTTGTGTTCCAGCAGTCTCTAAAAGACAAGAAGTATCTGAATAGGTACGGTTTTATTAAATGCATTGCAGCGGAGTTAGTAAGGCCACAATTAAAGAGGATAATGTCAAACAGCAAAATTCCCACACAATTAAGAGCCAATATAGGCCGAATTCTGAACATAACAGTTGAAAAACCTCAAAATTTCGAAGATAAACTAGAGAAGCGGAAGACTTGCCGACTGTGCCCTCCATGAAAAAAACGAAAAACCTCCTTCTGTTGGTCCAAATTTAGACAACCAGTTTTTTATAATGCACAAAAAAAATTTTCAAGAGCTGTGCTTCTATGGAGGGGTAGGACATTTTTCACGAAAAATGTAATATCGAACGTTTGCAGAATCCATGAAAAACAAAATAAATGAAATATTTTTCAAGAACGTTTTATCAATTATCATCCCAAAAATACATTAAAGGCTTTGCTACAAAAATAGGCACCTGATTTTTAATATACGACATTATTTTGCTAGGAGATGTTTTTTTCATTCAAATTTTTGACTATCTTCGTAAAATGATTAATAATTGTAATTTTGTTCATATTAACATAAAATTAAATTTGAATTCAAATCATTTAATAACTGATTAGTTTATTAAGGCTTTTAAACATTGTTAAATGTGTCATTTAGTAACTTTAAAGATATTTAAAAAATTGCGGTCTCCCAGACCGCACGTCACTGGTAGTGTGACAAAAATTGCACGCCACTGGTTAAGGGTTAAATACGCACTTTATACACGTGTGGTCATGTCTCAAGTTTCTAGGAATCATATTTATCTATTGTTTCGCTAAGGTATGTAACTGTTTCATTGAGCAAACTAATTGATTTTGGTTGCTGCGCGCACGAAGTTCGCATTTTATATCTCCACGTGTGCTAAATAAAGAGAGCACATGACGGTTGGTGGAAGGAATCATTAAGCAACTGGAATGAGACATAAAATAAGTTTTTAAAGTTTGGCGAAAAATGTATTTTAGCATTTAAGTCTAGCTACGACTCACTTATTCATCATCGGAATCTAAATATTTCAGCGATATTATAGCCTAAAATTAAAATTTAAGTAATTAAAAATATTAAAACTAAAATTTACAGAGTAAATTGTTGAAGTCGTCTGGCCTAGCTTAGTTGCAGTTATTTGAATTCCCATGATGCAATACGGAAATTGTTATCATTTTAGCAAGTTTTAATATATTATTTCCTTCGGTCTTAAATTTACATACCCTATTTCAAGTAAATACATTATGCTTGGATTTACAACTATTCAACTTTTTGTCCTTCAGAGATAGGTAGGCGTATTGGATTCTAAAACCATTTACATTCCCTTTAATGTTCACATTTCGCTTAAAGTTGTTTGGGCTCATATTGTTGCCTGTTTATAGATAGAAACCTTGCTATGAAAACGGCGCTACTAGAAGCCGTAAAACGCATAGCATTGCAGTCCGCTCAAATTTCCGGGAAACTTCTCGTGAAAACCTGCTAAATGAGAGAGAGATTCGGAGTGTACCTTTGATGTATATATGTGCGTATTTCCACATATATATAGACTATTAGTGGCTTGCATAACAGAAATTATTAACAGCTATTTACACCTTTCAAATACAAATAATGTAATTCCGGGTGAGATGCCCCACCGGGAGAGATGCCCCAGTCGCAGTATTTTTAAGGAAAACCACAAAGTTGCTCTACTGACGGTGTGCGTCAGTCAGTTTGAAGGTACCCGTCTGTCTGCAAGAGTTTCACGGTGATTAATTCTTTTTACGCAGTTAGCATCATTTCAAGTAGGCACTGATTTTTTCCGCCCTGTTATAAGATAGGGTATAGGGGAAAGTCGGGGAATGGCGAGCACTTAAGGGTTTTTTTGTCACATCTAACTGGCTCACCCAAATTCAATTCAAACTAATCCTAAATAAAGTATGGTCTTAGTACTTCAAATCGTATAATTTGTTTTAAGTTTAGCACGTAACATACAGTTATAAAAAAACTATTTACTAAACATTTACACTGTTCGGTATTGCCCTACCTGTCGGGTATTGAGGAACATTTTATTCCCCATATAAATAACATAGGAAAATAAAAAGTCACATAAAATCAAATCATTTAAACAGTGCATTGCGTATTTCTGTAACCAAATAGAGGATGTTAAATGAGGTTATTGTAACTGGAATAATACGATTTATGACCGAAAAAGTAACTAAACCAAAAACAAATTTAGACAAAAGAAAAATACTCTTCATACAGATCGTTAAACAATTATGAAGCTAAACTTGCTTCTTGAAAAAACAATTTTTTATATTATTATAGGAGTGGTGTGGTTTCTGTAGTCAATTTGTGCAGCCGTCAGCATAAGGATTATTCACATTTCCACAAGGTTATAGTATTGCTGTATTGAAGTATTGCTGCTACACTTTGAATTTGCACAGAAAAGTTCGCTTCCGTAATTTGTGGACAATCACAAACGAGTTCCACAACTCCTTTCATGAAACAGTGGCTGGTGTTGTAGAGAGAAGGAAACTCTTTATACAATGTAAAGTGGGTGTGAAAAAATTATACGAGGCAGAAAACATAGTTGAAGTGAAGGGTCCAGGTTGCTCTCAAACTAAGGTGGAAAATCAACCAGAGCGCCCAACCAAAGATGACTACTAGTGTAACGTTTATCGTGCAGCAAGACCATCATCCAGTGCGACATTAGCAATTGCATCTCAGGGTTCTCAGTCATCTGTTAGTTCCACGAAAGAGATTGGGGCTGGTGAAACCAATGGGAGTCATTACACTCCGGGAAAAGAAAGTCGCTTGGGCTGACTGAACGAGACGCTACAATTCCTCGATCAAACGCCTATTTCAACCAAACAATTGCATAGATCAAGGAAATATCTGGCGAGGAAATTGAAAAAAGCTACCACTGCTATGAAATAATCTCTTCAAAAGGTGACTGGTGAAGAGGTGAAAATTCAGGAAGATCGTTCATCGGAAGAACAGTAATTTCACTTCCTTCTAACAAGCAAGGAAATGATTCTGCAGCTGATGGATGTGAGTGAAAAAAGTGAGTGAAAAAATTTTATCTGCCTTGCCTAAATCTTGGAGTGTTTTGAAGATAAAGGTAAAGTTTCAATCGTCGACATATTTGGTCAGAAAGATGAAGAAGTACGTACCTGAGCAAGGAATTCTTTGTTCTGCGAACGCGAGACAAATACAAGATCTCTCTCGAAAGAAACTAAGCTGAAAGTGATCGATTTCTACCGTGAACCAGACGTTATTAGAGAATTGGCGGACACAAAAGAGTGTAAAAGATAGAAATTCGCGCGTAGCTAAGCAAAAAAGGCTAATCCTTTGCAATTTGAGAAAAATATATGAAGCCTTTAAAGAAAAAATGCTAATGTACAGATTGGATTCTCCAAATTTGTGGATTTGTGGCCTCCTGAGTGTGTGTTGGCTGGTGCACCTGCCATACGTACCATATGTGTCTGCATAATCCGCCAGAATTTCAGTATCTTGGGGATGGATTAGAGCAAATAAAGTCATAGAGCAGAGATTCACTGTTTAATAATTATCGACCAACCTGAAACCGAGTCAGACGCTCTCCCCTACCTAGAGATCTTCACACAGAAACTGAGCTTAAAGTGCATAAAAGAAAACCATGGATAAGACCTCGAGTCAGGAGCCACGAACAAAAGTATTCTGTCAGGAAGTGAACATTATTCGGTCGGTTCGGTTCACTGTTAAATAATTTTCGGGACTGCCTGGAGCTCTCACTCTGCGGCAATCCATCAAAAATGTGCTTCTTGCGTGAGTACTCAAAAAACTGCCATAGGAAGACGCCGATAACGTCAAGACGGGAATACTGTACCGATGAAGTAGATGTAGTTAGATTTTGCGAGGCATTCGCTGACAATGTCATGAAAGTAAGGAAACATGATTACATTGCACGAATGCAAACTACATTCTATTTGAAAAAAGAAACAATCTGAGATTACGTGAAGTTGCTGTGGCAGACTTTTCGGAGAATTTTTCTTTTATTCATCAAGATGCTGTGCAAGAAGTCCAATGGTGTACCAACCAAGCTACAAAACATCCACTTGGGTGTAACAGCTGAAATACCGGCGATAAAGTCACGCCTTTTAATATCGTTATTATTTCAAATTGGATGGACGATAACGTAGCAACATTTTATACCTTTTAAAGGACACTCATAACCTTCATTCGAAGAAGGGTTCGTAATTTAATTAATATGCTAATGGCGAACGGCAAGGGTAAAGAGAATTAAAGGGTCGGTAAAGAGTAAAAATAGGTGAGAAGCGGATGGAAGAATAAGCGTGCTGATATCTGAGAAAACAGACTACCGAACCTTCGGCGCGCGAGCGTCACGCCTATACTCAAAAATTGTTTTCTTTCTTAAATGAAATATTACCCTCACCAACTTTTTTAAAATTTGTAGAGGAGGGTTGTATGTACAACAAAAAAATGAGAAGAATCGCATTAGTAGTTAATCCGTCAAAAATCGATTTGAAAATTTAAAATTGTTATGAACTTTATTCAATTGTTTAAATCTTTTAAAATTTTTTATATCTATCTTATCTAACAAAATATCTTTTAATTAAGCTATATTGGGTATTTTTAACTTCTATATTACCGGAGATATGGCCTCAAATGCGAATGCACTTTCGTAAAATTTTAATTTTTAAACATTGCAATATTTCGTAAACTATTGCGTGAATTACAAATCGGGGGTTTTAATTTCTTTATCAACTCAAAGCGATTTGCCAAATTTGGTCAAAATCGGTCTCCTCAAGGGTCAATTTTGCCAACTTTCTTGTAGCATTGGCGTGGAATGACCCACACACGCACACTCCCCCCCCCCCCCACACACACACACATATATATATATATGTGTATATAATAAATTTATATATATATATATATATATATTAATATAAATAAACAAATATATGCTATGGAAATAGTACGATTTTCTTTATCTTGTAAGATATACTTTGAATCCTATATAGTTGTATTTCATTTTCTCTTGCCGTTTTGTGCATTCAACCTTGAAAGAAACGTTTCCAAATCGTTCAAAGCAGCTTTCCTGGGAAATCTTATCTTTCAGTCGTGTCGAATATTCAATATTTTATCCTTACGGAGGTCCTAATCTGTAGTCGACCTAATACTCAGCCGTGGGGACAACTGAAAGACCGGTATAGGATCTACACGTGTGCATTGTAACAATGAGTATTTCTATGTATTGGCACGTATAGGTGACCTAACTAAAAACCGAATAAATGCGGTCGTATCTTAAACGGACACGCGTGCGAAGATCAAACGTGCGATTTTCCATTGTGAGCTGTTCTTGGGCTACAAAAAATAGCGTCTCCGACATACTGAAGGGAAAAAACTCGTCGTCGGCTTCGCCTTGTGATCCCAGTAGCAGATCGCAGTCATTATTGCGTATCATTCGAAAGAAATGGTAGAACGTACACTCATGACTAATTATATCTTTGTTAAAGACTATGTTTTCAATTTTATTATTAATAATAATGATAATAATAAAGGATTTCATTTAGGACAACATTGAGACTATAAAGTCTCTTCTTACATCTAACCCTTCGTCATATAAATGTAAAAAAGATACATATATTCTCATTAATGCAGAGTTGTATTTTTGCCATTATGCCATTATTAAGAGCTCAGGAAAAAATTTCCACTACAAGAAAACACTCTCAAGAAGGGGGGCGTGAAAACCATCGAAACCTACAGAAAGGAATACTATATTTAGCGATGAAATCAGATTAAATGAGATTTTAAAAAATAATGCATACCAACAATATCATACAAAAACAATAAAAGAATAAATATTTATACATTTACATGTAAGTTGGTAAAAAAGAGACTGATAAATATACTAGTAAATAAACAATAAATCAAAATTGGTCTAAAAAATTAATTATTTATAGGGAAATTTGAAGAGGCAGAGCCTGAACTTACGAAGTGCCCATTCTCCGATCTTATGAAACTCTGCGGCGGTCGCAAATTTCGCGGAATAGCGAAAATGATTTTCTTTCACTTTTTTAGTGGAAGTGTACTGTTTTCGGTATTTTCAAGGAGAAATGAGTTGATCGGAATAAAGGACAGCAAAAGGCGTGACTAAAATTGAAAGTTAAAATATCACTTTAGGATTTCTAAATTCACGGATTTAATTTCAAAACCTTTCGTTAAAATGTTAATCAAAGAAAATTTTTTTAATGAATAAAATTTTTGTTTGATTAAAGTGAGCTGGATCCCCCGATTATCCTAAACAAAGTAGATAGAACTAGCTATTTAAGGAATCGTCAGTTTTATTTACACATAATCCAACATGTATAATTTAAACATATTTCTTAATACTAGGATGATGAGGGTGACAGATGACGTCCTGATTAGGAACAATCGTATTGATTTATTTCAGAACTCCCTCATATACTTGAAATGTAAACTCAGCTGTGCTCTTTAATTGACCTTATTTCTGTTCCTTTTTGTCTTTTCCTTTATCTGTTTCCTTCGTTATATTTACTTATTAGCGTGCATTTTTTTGTATTTTTACCATCTTTAGTTCTCATTTATTTTTCATTGTATCACCCGTAATTTGGTTATTTGATAAGATTTTGTGATAAATAAAATATTGTTATGAGGTCATTTACGCGTGATCATTTCGTTTACCGAGAAACGAACCCCGGGCCGCTTTTACACACTAGGGTGTACAACAGAGGCGCAGCCAGGATTTGCCAATGGGAGGGCTCCAAGGAAACGAAAAAATACCTAACTTACAGGGGCTAGTATATTCATGCTCGTTACTTATTGCAAATATGTCAATTCTTTCCAACAACTAAATAAATTGAAAAATAGAGGAGTTTAACGCTTAGGTAGCCAACTGAATACACTTTCCAAGATAGTGGTTTACATAAGCTCCTTATATTGATATACTTAACTTTATTGGAAACTTATCATAAGTGTTGTTTGGATACGTCCAATATCTATTAAAAAGTCATTTTTTTCTATGCTGAAGTTTTTTAGGGTTGAAAATATAAACTTCCCTAGTCTTTGAGCGTTCCAAGAGGTTGCGAAGCGTGAGAAGGAAAAAAAATAGTTACGATTATTTGGCAAACGACATAAAACGTAATATCCACTCATTAGATCCCCAGATTGGCGCGCCCATGCTTATTTGAATATCTTTCGTTATTAGACTATATCATCAGAAGGTTTCTTAGGAGCGACTTCATCCCTTGTTTTTAAAATTAACTTCTCTTCTAAGAAACAAAAAAATCATTTTTATTAGATGAAATTTTCTGGTAGGCTTACAATTAAGCCTGATTTCGTTATTTATGTATTAGCTAAGTATTTAGTTGAATGCGTCACAAACCGAACATTAAAAAATACAGTATACTCTTGATTATAGTTGATATTATAATTGAATTTGCAGGACTAAAGTAACACACCAAGGTGAAAAAAAATGAAGTCGTCAACTTACAATTATTTAGACCAAGTAGCAGTTAGGTTGCTTAACCAGCAGACAGCTGACGCAAACCCTGTCTTACGCATTGTGTTCAAAGAAAACAAAATTTTTCCATGAATTGAAATTTTGAAGGGGTATTACATGATCACAGACAGGATAAGTCATGAGATTCGTTGGATTCTATTACTAAAAATTGGTGGAAGGAGCAAAAAGGAAGCTGGAGAATTTAAGCCACAGTTTTAACAGTTCATCAAATTTATTTCAAGCCATCAAGTCTCTGTTCCGATAAATCTGTGCGTACCTTACGCGCACAATACCTTTCAGCTGACTGATTTGCTTCCAAAATGGTTTATTATAAATAAAACCATCGCAAATTATTTTTTAGTGATATCTTGAATTGCTCTTCTTCTTCTTCTTCAAGGAAAACTTCTTCAAATTTCTACGGAAATACGGTTATCGAATTATTTTCGTAAATATACAGCAAATTAATAGGTAATCATAAAATAAGGATCAGTACATTTTCAATCAGCCCGAGTAATGAAGAGTCTACTGGACAGGCTTTTAATCGTCCAGAATGCTTAATAAAGGAACCAGTGCCTTTGGAATTGTCGCTAAACTCATCTTCAGGTGTGCCCTCTGATAACAGCCCTAGATTAGATTAGATTAAAAGGAGGCGGGGGTTAACCCAAAGGCACTTAGACCTTTAGGCCCGTTTCACATGGACGCGGACGGTCCGCGCTCCGCTTTACGCGCGCGGGGCGCGGAGAGCGGTCGCCGCTTTTCACATGGACGCGGACGAAAACCGTCCGCGGCATTCCCCGTGTATTTCTCCCGGAAGAAGGATGGCCCATGTTGCCATTTACAAATATTTACAAATCGGTAGATAATAAAATCATTTATGGTGTAAATATAAAGGATGAATACATGGTGTAAAAGGTTTTTTTCATATTAGTTAAAATAACATTAATAAAAAATATTTTCTTACATTTCCGCCTGGAAACGCTATTTTCCGACATTATCTTAATAACGCTGTTGTAATCATGGCGTTGCTTTAATTGACACCAAATTTACACAGAAAGTATTCCGGAGTTAACTTTCCATAATGGTAAACATTAATTTACGGTATACCAAATCTGAATACTTTTATAACACAAAAAGTACAGTTTGATCCTAAAATTTCGAATTTTGCATTCCAAAAAGCGATCAGCGGCGAAGTCTCGTACCGTAAGAGATACCCCAATACATGATGCGTATGAAATTTAAAGAAATGTATGAGGTAGTTTTTGGTGAAGGACGGAATACTTTGTCTTATTTCTAAAGGGAGTTATGAATTTTTTAATATGATGGTTTTTCCCGCGCGCCAGATTTCCGCTGTCTTACCCTTGATTGCGCTGGCTACGATGAGCGTATTGCAGAAGCAAATCGCTCCGCAAAGTATAGAATTATTGTGAAAGCACTGAACATTTACTTTTTACTGTTGAAATACGTTTGCACTAAAATTTGGATATCACGAATACTTATAGAAAATTTAACAGCACTTACACTAATTTAATCTCTTATCCACGAAGAAGCACTGTTTGGCCTACGATTTCTTTCAAATGTTTCCCATCTTGCTGAGTGTTCCTCAGGACCTGTTATTTTTCTGCTGCCTTTTTGATTGTTATTTTTCGACTAATGAATTCATCTAACGCTTTTTTAAAGCTATTTTCATCGTACCTTTGATATGATTTACGACGATTTCGTGCGGTCTGAAGTGAGAAGAAAAGTGCACCAGTTGTTTTTTCAGAAGGTTCCTCCAACTCTGAAAACAATATTAAATACTGTGAACATGGACAATGATTTGCCGAATTTTAAAAGAACTACTTTATATCGCTTGCTAACAGACATCGGTTTTGTATATGAATGAAAGGGCTGGTATAGCTTATTAAATGAGAGAGTTAATGACATCATCCGTTGTCGCCATGACTTTCTGACGCAACCACAAAAATATAGAAGGGAGCAAAGAACAAATCTTTATACTGACAAGACTTGGGTAAATGTTGGTCAAACCTTGAGTAAGGCTTGGCGTGATAAACAAATCAAAACGCCACTCGACGCTTTTCTCTCTGGGTTAAGCACTGGATTAAAGGCCCCCACATCTCGAGGATGTCGTTTTGCCATCATACACGCTGATACGGAAAATGGTTTCATCGAGGGTGCCTTAAATTTTTTTTTGCAAGAAAAATACCATGGACGAACATGAAGAAGTTGACGGGGATTGTTATGAAAACTGGTCCGAAAACTGCCTTCTCGCAAACATTCCTAGGGGCTCAGTAATTGTTTTGGACAATGCATCGTATCATTCCAGGAAATTAGAATATTTATCGACAGTCAGCTGGAAAAAAGATAATACAAAAGAGTGGCTGGCAAGTAAAAATATAAACTTTGACGCTGACAGTTTAAAAAGAGATTTACTATTTTCAGTCAATCGAATTCGGAAAGATTTTGAAAAGTTGAATGTAGATGAACCTGCGAAGTCGAAGGGATGCATTGCAATCAGCCTTATCATTGCGAGTTGAACCCGATTGAAAGAGTTTGGGCGCCGATCAAACATTATGTTGGGATGTAGAATACTTCATTCAAGAAGAAAGATGTGGAGCGGATCATTTCGGAGAGTTTCGGCAAGATCTCAGCTCAAAATTGGCAAAACCATGTAGAACATGTGATGAAAGTAGAAGAAGAAATATGGCACGCAGACAATTTGCAAGACGACGTACATGAATTAATTATTCGTCTCTCATCGTCGCGGTCAGCAATAGCATCGGAAGATGAGCCACAGCCAAGTACATCGGGTTTCATGGAAGGGTTTGAATTTTTTTTTTCATGCCTAGCTACTGTTGCCCTTTACCGGTGAAGTCCGCCTAAGCTCTGATGAACTTTTCAGGAGGTGCTTCACCGAGGCAACAGCAACAACGAACACACTTTCACAACGAATCACTTTCAGATTCTTGACTTAAAAGGTTAGAAACACATCTCCCTTCAACATATTACTCTATAACAGGATAGATAATTAGTTTTAATTTGATTCCTATTCTGATGTTAACCGAGTAAAATACGTCCAGAAAGAGAGAGCGCCAAATTTGCTTCATATTGTTTTTCACTCCAGAATCTAATGGTTTGTCTGATAGTATTGTAATACATTTCAAACTAAAAAATCAATGAAAGAACTAACTAACTATAAGAGATTCCAGATATCCGTATTTTAAACATCTTACGGTAGCCAATTCGAATTCGGCGCGTTAATCCGATTGGCAGGTAGAGGAGGGTCGACGAAGCGTACGCTTGACAACATTGTTCTACTTTGACAAATCTGCTTGGTCCGCGTCAGCCGTCCGCGTTCATGTGCAAGCACAAACCTGTCTCTGTGGCCCGTACGCGCGCGGACGATCCGCGGGGCGTAGGGGCCACGCGGATGGCTCCTCCGCGTGCGGACTGTCCGCACTCATGTGTAAGCTTCCATTAACGTCAATGGAACCTTATCCGCGCGCGTAGCGCGGAGCGCGGACCGTCCGCGTCCATGTGAAACGGGCCTTAAGGTCCATTGTGCCGTCCGCCATAATATGAGATTACCCATGGAGTCCCAAGGCCTTTGAAAAGGCAAGGACACAAGGACATGGGTAAATCTCTTATATCGCTGGGCTCCTGTAAAAAGGTACCCATGCAACGATACCTTGTCCTATTAACAGCCAGGCATTCACATAGGAGATGAATAGTAGATTCCTCCTCGAAATTGCACCATCTGCAGCTTGAGGAATCCGTCATTCCCATGTTGTAGAGGTGCTTCCTCACCTGGTAGAGTCCAGTAAGCTGTCCTACCATGGACTTTAAACTCCTTCTATCCAAAGATAGTAGTTTTTTAGCATAGCTAGAGTTATGTCCATCGATGAACCTTTTAGCTTGTCTTAAACCCTCTGTCGATTGCCAACATATCAGGTGCTGGGTTGACGCCCAATCCCTGATCGTAGCTTTCAATATGGCAGAAGAAATAGTTAGAGTTGGTTCAAGGCCAACGGAAGTACGGAGAGCACCTTCCTTTGCTAGCTCATCCGCTTTTTCGTTTCCAGGAATGCCCTCATGTCCGGGTACTCAGAAAAGATGAACTTTATGCTGCTTTGCTAGATCATCAAGCTCTTCGTGACATTCTAACACCAGCTTAGAACTGTACCATGGTGAGTTAAGTGCCTTTAAGGCTGCTCGACTATCGGTGCATATATATATATATATATCGGCCCAGTTAATTGGCCTTCTTTAATGACGTGAATACAGGACAGGATAGCGTAAACTTCTGCCTCAAACACTGTCACGTAGTCTCCTAGTGGAATAGCTACGTTGGTTGAGGGAGTTTCACAATAGATTCCTACTCCAGAACATCCATCCCTACTGGATCCGTCTGTGTACCACACCCTCGATCCTTGGGGGATGTGTTTTCCTTCCCTCCAATCGTGTCGAGAAGGGAAGTGAGTTCTAAAAACTGGACCTTTTGCAATAAAGGTTGCCACCAGCTTATCATGTCCCATTTCATAAATGGGACTTGTATCGCTAAGGTAGTTCCAAAGCTTCCTGTGACCTGATATAATTACTTATACTGCTTGTTCACCAACACCTATTCTCCATAGGAATTACTTCTAACGCTTATGTGAGGGGCAGGAAAGTGAACTGTACTCTAACAACGGTGTTTGATGTCAAGACGATGACGCTAAAAGATGATGGAAGGTGAAGAAATTTCCTCATATTTTATGAATCTGTCTGCGAAAGGTTCCCAAAGACTTACAGGGGTCTTGGAGAAAAAAATGGGGGTTCAAGAATTTAAAAAACATTTTAGTGTTTTGGAGTTTTTGGAAGCCAATGATCCCATATAAAAGATAATATAATCAAATGGAAACCAGATATGATTTTTAAAAGTGATACTCAATATTAGGATGGAAACCTTCCATATAGAAAATTAAAAGTGGTCCATGGGAAAAGTTTGGGAACCAATGGATACTTATATTAATATCCTTCCTTGCGGCACTTATCTTCATGCGAATTTTCATCCTAAGTGAATTTGGAAATGGGACGAAAAACCGCCACGAATTTTTCAATAATTAAACTATTCTTCTTAGCATAATTGTTTTTCTTCAGTAGCTCTTGTGGTGTCTGTAGGACCTATGTAAGGTCCCAACGACGAAGATATGGCTTTTTTTAACGGTTTTATTGTGAAAGTCGAGTGAAGTGAATGGAAGGGGGGCAGTTTTTAAGCCCCTCGGACACAGATGTTTAATTATTGATTTTATCTATTTTAAAAGACTTTTTCTCTCTTTTATCTTATTCACTCTGTATAATTTTAGCCACTTGGGCATATTTGGAATTATTTATTTATTATGATAATTTCTATTGATATGTATTTTTTTAATTATTAAAAAAATGAATACCTTGATATCGTGAATTCGGCACTTGATCAATCGGAAGAGTTTATTCTTCCAAACTACTGGACATCGTTTTTTAACGGATTAAATAAAAAAAACTCCAAAGATCTGAATAATTTCCTGGAAATCGACTACCCTCCTATAGCCCATTTCAAAGATTATATTTGCTCTTTACATTATTTTCTGTTATATTTCAATGGTTGGGACTGGCAAAACGGCGCGTGTAGAATTCGCATATGTCGGGGTACATCTTTTCATATAAATACGATAAGTTGTGTTTTATCGAGACCATAGGCCAGCGAAATCATTTTAGATTTTGATGTATGCCTCGCGTATGGAAGGGGCGTTGTAACATCAGCATCCCTACCTTATCTCCCGTATTATCAAGCTTCTTTAATAAGCAGCGAAAGAACGACCAAAAATAACTATCTGTCTCGCGATCTTTTCCTTGTTACGTTTTGCGATGCCTCTCAGACACCGCGTTCGTTATACCGAGAGGTTCTATCATTGCCGTAAGGATACTGTAGAACTCGAAATTTCCTCTAATGAAGCAGCGTATTAATACAGTAATTTGTGCTTAGTTGATACCGAGGGCATCCTAAAACAAAACAAAATTTACAGCTTCCTTCAAACTTTATACATCGCTCTGTCCTGTTTTAGTCCATTTTTAGAATCCTTTGAAAACATCTTTTCGATCTTGCTTCAAGTAGCACATACATATACCTGTACTTACCATCAACTCCGTCAAGTATTTTTCAAAATTTAACCTTAATATATTAGTGAAAAACACAGATATTGATTGGATTATTTTATTACTTTACCTTTTTGGCGAAGTTAGGTCAAAATATTCTCCCACCTAACATTTACAGTTATTATATGTAAATACGTGCAACTAATACAGAAGTGTTTACTATAATTAACTTGCATGTACAATAGTAATTCAATTCAAAAAACAAAACACTGATATAAAAAGTACACAATTCATAAAATCCAATTGATATATGCCAACAGATAAATAGTATTCACATATCGTTACAAACAAGATCAGGTACAATTTACAATCCTGGTGGAAATCTCACGGGTAAAAATTTCAAGGTAAATAAGCTCGGTAAAAATGCCACGGTAGAAATGTCACAGGTAAAAATGCCCAATCAATTCCAACGTAACCAAACCCAATTAAGGCGTGAGCCATTGCCAAAATTGCCTTAAACATTGTCAAAATGGTTATGCCCTCCCCGTGAAAATTCTACTGCCTACCTAAATCGTAATAATTTTTTTACTGTAATTCATGCGTCAAGTTCGCTATTATCTTTAAATCTTATTATTTTTACTTTCTCCGTAAACGTAGTATAGAGAAAGTATTGTTTTCATGAAAAAAATCGACTTCGAGATTTCAACGGAAATACATGTTTTGGGGTCCCTAGAACACGTTTTGACCATTTTCGGAATGATGTCTGTGTTTGTATGTGTGTGTGTGTGTGTGTGTATTTGTGTGTGTGCTTGTGGGCGCTCTAACGTAAAAACTATTAGTCGTATCAATACCAAACTTCATATATAGCACTGCGGTGGGTTCTGTCAGAGTTGATTAGTTTTTGGAGTAAATCGGTTAACCGGAAGTTGAGCTTTACTTTTCGAAGCTCGTTTCCGTTTTTGCAAATTATCTCCATTAATCTGATATTAAGGTATATACTATTATTTATAAAAGTTTTAGAAAATAAAATTTACGATAACTTTTGTATGAAACATATTTTGTATAACTGATTGTTTAGGAGTTATTTATGAAATACTGATAAACCGGAAGTTGCTGATTATGTAACTTGTGGGCGCTCTGGGCGCTGTGGGCAATCTCATCGTTTTTCATCGAACATGTCCCGAAAAACATTATTTATGATGCTTGTGACGTAAAAGATAATATGATAGAAATTAATCACTTATCTCCCAAGTTTAGATTGAATATAAAGTTCGAAAATACTGTCGTAGATAAATATTTACATCTTATATATGGAGAAAGTCATGTTCTGGTCACATCAGATTTTTTATTTAGGAATTTACCTCTGGTATTTCATTTTAGCCTCGTTCCTGATTCATTATTTTATCTTAATATCCCTTTATTAACCCTTTTAAATTTTGGTCGTAAGTATCAGTAGGTTTTGCAGGTTTTTCACGCTTTCCGTGCCTTAGACGCTATCCTTCGGGGTTTTACACATTTTCCCTGGATCTAACTTTGGGTTTTCCTAAACCAGCAAAATATTTCTATATTTTTCCTTTTCCTTTTGTTCAATCTATAAAATCTCTTTTCTGAAATACTTAAAGACTTAAAATAGTATCAGATGTATGCAGGGAAGAATATACGAATTAAAGTTGTTTTATTATTATTATTATTTTCATTATCCAAAGATACTGAATAGTACTTTGCCTCAAAAAATGACATAAAAGATATAATTTTCCTCTTTTGTTCCTTAAAGGGTTCAGTTCAAGAAGTGTCTTGTATCAGCTTTCGAGCTATCTCCGTCGCCAGTTCCTTTCCATAAAGCTCATCATCTTTCTCGTCTTTAACTTATTAGGTTTCTATCCTGTTCCGCCATAATAGCTTAGGGACTGCTATGGTCTCTTTGTTCGTACTCCTTTCATCTATCGGCTTGTTATCCGAAGAATCTTGGAATCTTTCATCACCCATACGTTCTCATGAGTTTCCAAATTTATCCTCTTCCGAGTAATCTTCCATTATAACATTGGCGGCCTAGTCTTCCCCAATTTCAGTTTTCTCTAGGGATTTTTCCCTGAGTATCACTGATTGGTGAAACTGCATTTCTGCTGCCCACACACTCCTTCCGTTATACCTTTTATGCACGGTATTCAGATCAATATGAAAAAGGCTACTACCGCTACTACCGCTATTACTTTGTTACATTTAATAAGGAATATTTCCTTGCTTTCTCTCTTTTTGGTTTCATTACTTGCAAGAAATTTATCTCATTTATTAGTTAAGAATATATTATAATAATTTTATTTATTTATTATGATTGCTTTAATTTATATTTCATTAGTTCCTATGTAATAAACTCGATGTACGTCTTTATATATCTGAATTAATATTTTCGGCAGCTCATCTGATTTTGAGTAAAATAAAGTCTTTGTGGCTCCTCTCCCGTTTTCAAATGACTCGATCGTAAAAAGAAATCTGCCTGTTGATTCAAAAACATTTTGAAGTTAATGTCAATCCCCTCATACATTTTATGGTACCTAATTATGCAGAGAGACAATTCTATCACTATTATATATTTATTATTAAAGCATCGGATATTTAAATTCATGAAAACTCTACTTAGATTATTCAAATTTTGGGATCTCTTTAAGTATCTCAATAATAGCTTCAGTTGATGCAGAATTAGTCTTGATTTTCATGTTAAAGCTCGTTGGCCTTTTTTCGGTTAATTACTGCGCCTACCCCTCTTATTAATCTTCAATGAAATAATAAAACAGCTTAGCGACGCATGAGGAAACATGATATCTATCGTGCAGCGACGAAATCTCGAGCAAAGCTCATCAAAAAAAGCAAATGAATTCCGCTAGTGTTAATGAATTTCCTTAGTTAATCCTACTTTGATAGGAGATTGTAACTGGAAAGATTGCAAGGTGCGCCGTAGAGGAATTTCAGTTACTTATCAATCTAGCTGTAGTGCGTAAATAATAATAATGATAAATCGTCTTTATTTGGGCGAGATTGAGACTTAAAAGTCTCTTCTTCCATCTTACCCATCGTCATTAATTATAAAATTAGAAGTAGAAAAAATTAGAAGAATTTTGGATGTATAAAACCTGAGAGATTCTTAGGGGAAAAAATCCACTGCAGGAAAACACCCATAAGGAAGGGGGATGTGAAAAACCTGCGCAAACCTACCGATAGTAATAGCTAAAAGATAAGAAAATAGAAAAACATTCAAAAATAAATACTCTACCAATAAATATTTACATGCGATACATAAATAAGAATCAGTTCACATAAGGAAAGGGTTTAGGTAACTTTGCACATAAGGGCGTGCACCCAGGAAAATTCCCAAGGAAAAACGGACTTGAAAAAAGTCTGACAGGGCCGGGAATCGAACCCGGGATCTTCCTCTAATCTTCCCCTTCTGGTCGGGTAGCCTAGATGGTTAAGGCAGCCTCCCGGTTAGAGGAAGATCCCGGGTTCGATTCCCGGCCCTGTCAGACTTTTTTCAAGTCCGTTTTTCCTTGGGAATCAGTTCACATTTAAAAAAGAGATAGCAATATACAAAATAGCATAAAAATAACATTAAAAAAATCAAATAGAAAAACAATAAAAACGTACATGGATTTTCATCCAGAAAGTACATTATGAGGAAAAATAAAAGAATATTATAAAAAAGGATCAAAATAATGTATACAGAATGTACTAGTCAAAATTGTATGTAACATAGACATTTAGGTAACTAACTCTAAGTAAGAAGAAAAGAGAAATAAAAGAAACAGATGAGAATTATTAGGTATAAAGACAGAGAATAATTACGTACAAAGACAAAGAAAGCATCTTATGCGTTGAGAGGAAGAGCAGGAGCAAAATTAGTTAAGTATGTATAGGATAGAGGAGATTTTTTTTCATTGCTGATTATGATGAGGACCTAAGAAATATAAAATAAAAAGGACAAGTAATATATAAAATTGTGCAGTGAAAAACGACAGTCATCAGAATGTTTATCAGTGCTGAACTTGCTATATTGAGGGGTAGAAGGAAAAATATCAATGGTGTGATTGATTCAATGATCCCATCCAGGAAGTAATCCTTTCAGTTTGAGAAGGATTACCTCCTCGAACGTTTTAATTAATTCTTGATACTTTTAATAATCACACCTATTGGGACTAGCTGATCGCATCATAAGTATACGGGATTTCTGAAAATTCATTCTTCGCTACAGTGATTCTACTCTAGTAATATTTCCGTTAAGAATGCCATTAACATTATCCATTGGCGTATCGATGATATTCTTCTTTACATGATAATCTTTCAGGGAGTACTTTTTAGATGTTCTTTTCCAATATTTTCGGTTTATATTCAGTGATCATCTCTTGCTCTCTAATCGTAAATAAGGGGTAGGTGGTAAAAATTTTGCAGGTAATATTACCACGGAAAAAATGGGTAAAAATGCCACAGTAGAATTTTCACGGTAGGACATAACATTTTACAATGTTTATGACAATTTTGGCAATGGCTCACGCCATATTAGTTAATATTTTCATTTTCTATCATATTATATATATTTAATAAAATAAATGATAGCAGGCTTTACTTTGTGGAATTTCATAGAAATAAATTGAGAAATACTCGTAAATTCACATAAACTATTTTCCACCGCATATTTCACGCACGACCGGTTTCGTAAATTAACTCACATCTTTTACATCTGAAGAAGTAAGTTAACTTACGAAACCAGTCGTGTGTGAAATATACGGTGGAGAATAGTATAAGTGAATTTATTTCTTAAATTTATTTGTATTGATTTTTATACTTGTATTTTTTAATAATTTTATCATGTATTTGTATTTTAAATATTATCACGTAAATTTCATGGTTAAATGGAAGATGGGATTCAAAAATCCTAATTTCGCCAAATGAAGTCCCTTAATAATAATAATTGGGATGGGTTGGGTTAGGCGGGATTTTTAACGTGGCGTTTTTGCCGTGGCATTTTTACCGTAGAATTAGTACTAGTGTCATTAAAAGTGCTTCGACGGCTTAGGCCATTTCGCACATTGGGTCCCACTGGAAATCGAACCGGGACCGCTTTCACCAATAGCATCGTGGCATTTTACAGTGGCATTTTTTACAGCAGCATTTTTACCCGTAACATTTATACCTGGATTCGTAAAAATGGCTGAACATGACTCGATAGAGGAAACCTCTCATGTTCTAATCACTATATGTCTAAATTAATATCTATTGTCATCATGAATGAATTTGACCGCATTTTCAAGGGAAGCAAAATATGAGGTACTAATTCTATAATCAAGGATCATTGCTTACTTCCAATCTTCACGTTTATTCATTAGCCACTCCTATTTATAACCGTTGCTCGCAAAACACTTGTGCTTCGGGAAACCCTAGTTGTAAACGATGCTTCAATGTAAGGAGGCTGAGTAACTTTTGCTATAAAAAGGAGAAGTCCAGAAGTTGTTTCGTCACTCAATATTAAAAAATAGGCTATAAAAATGATTTTCAATTTATGTTTTAATAAAGCTCCACCATTGCTGAGTGAGTGTGTTTGCTTTAAGTGATTAATTTTGTATTCTAAAATAAATGAAGATTACATTACAATTTGAATTACTTTTACCCGTTCAGTTAATGAGGAATAATTTATGCCGCACCGTAAGTCTTTTTGCTACACATCCATTTATAATCTTTCTTTTCAGAAAAGAATGTCAGAATCTTTTTAGATGATGGGTAACAGTAATAAAATGATCAATGGTGACGAAAAATACGGAAAAAGATTAACTGATTCAGTGATATTAACCCTTCAAGCCACGATAAGGTTTTTAATTCTCGCAACTAACTGCATTTGGCTTCATTGTAAAAAAATCCTAACTCGTCGTAATAGGGGAAGGTCCTCTAGCGTGGGACATCATGTTGTATGAGACAGAGGGTGTTTTGGCCAATCAGCGCTAGGGACAGCCCCTATTTCGGCATTGGTATGAGCACGTTGATGCCAAAGACGAGTTCTTGCCATATTGGATTTGTGTTGCAATGCCCTCTCTTGTAACGAGTGTTTTAGTTGTTTTGCACCAAATTTTCGTGCACGGAGATAACTTTAGACTATCCTACCTTCATTATAATTTAGTACAAAAATGTTTTAATTGTCTTGGTAGCAACTAAAGGTTGTTGTTAGTAAGTTATGAGCGATTCTTTCCAATCGTATTGGTAGTTTGCCCTTGAGAGTGAAAGTTTCGTTGCATGACAGTCCAGTTGTATGGGACTGGTGCATTGAGAGTTGTATGGGACAAAATTGGAATGCGCAAATTAGGCGATTAAACTTAATCTGTTTGTGGAAAGAATACGCCCAACCAAAAAAGGACTTGTCCTTCTCATACTGGACGGTAATTTAAGCCATAAGGAGCAGGAAGTAATAACTTTTGCCAAAGATCACCACATCCATATGCTGAGCCTTCCAACGCACACTTCCCACAAGAACTGTGCTAATATTGAGAACAGTCTATTTTACTAATGCGATGGCTGTAACGTAAAAACTTAATGCATTTTTGTAAATAATTGCTAATTTATTACCATTTTCCGCTTGTATACCAAAGCGTGCCAAATAAAGATTTATTTGTGATGAAAGATTTTTTCAAAACCCATTTAAAATTTCTCAAAGAGGCAAAAATTAAATGTTAAAAAAATTTAATAACATTTTTTAACAATAATCGTACTTATAATAATGGTTTAAAACAAATTATTGCATCTGTATTGTAGAAGGTTGAATTACAAGTGGGACTGGATTATTCTGTAACTTATTATGGGTTAGACTTTTAAGTCTCAATCTCGCCCAAATAAAGACGATTTATTATTATTATTAAATAAGGTGTCCCATACAACCCTCCAACTTTTCAAATAAGCAAAATGTAAGGATTTTTTCAAATTAAAAAATATCAAATCGATCTGGTATGACGTAATTCCTTGAAAGGGTCTTTTTATAACACTTTGAAGTTAGTTTTAGTGTAAATTTAAATTTGATTTAGGCTTTAACCATTTCGCAATTTGCGAAAAGGCTTAGCTGTCCCATACTAGAGGACCTTCCCCTATAGTTCGATTACTCTAGTTATTGCTGTGAATCCATTTGAGGCTTTTGACTTAACTACCTTTTTTGCCGATATTTTGTTTAAATATTTTAGAAACTTTCAAAAAGAATTTTATCGCGTAATTTTCGTATTTTTCTACTTTGTACTTTTCCTTCCTTTTAAAACTCATTTAATCTGATTTCATAACTAAATTTAGTTTTCCTATCTGTAGGTTTCGCAGGTTTTTCACACCCCCCTTCTTAGGGATGTTTTCCTGCTGTTGACATTTTTACTAGGCACTTAGATTACGTATTTAAATCCAAAAAGTAGTCCTTTTCTGTGTACGTTATTTCAAGCTATCTATTTTTTAAAATTCAAATGACGAAGGGCTAGATGTAAGAAGAGAGAGATAGTTTATAGTCCCAATCTCACCCTGAATAAACTCTATAATTATTTTCGAAAATGTTTGCGTAAGGATGGTCAGTTTCCACTTACGATTCGTGTGAATCTCTCTTAATTTTGAGCTTATGCGGTTTGTTTTGTAGAATAAACAAAATCAGCAGTTCCACGTTGAAATTTTACAATTTATCCAACTACAAATAAGGTATAACTCATTTGAAAACAAAACTTTCTTGTCTGCTCGCCTAGAATATTTTGGTCGGAAACGTTTAGCCAAATTTTAACATATTATTGTAAAACCGTTAGACAAAAATTGCATTAATTAAAATTGACAATCAGTGGATAAACCTCGCGTATTGCAATTTCCTCAATTCCGTTTCGAGAAGTTCTTCTCCAAGTGAGAAATAAAAAGTTGGTTAATGGTAGCTAAGCAGGGTTTTTACCCTTACTTTTTTCAGGTAGGAATTTAAAGGGTCGCCATCCTAATCCGGGCCCTTACCTCCGCTTGAAGCTCGGCAGCGAACGGCCGTCACAGCATGGGGGACCATAAAAAAACTGACCGCGTGGAATACGATTTAAAAAGTTATAAACAATTCAAATGAGGAACAATTTATCATCTTCGTCGTCTCACTCGTCCTAAGAGATGTACAAGAGTCTTTCGATCGACATTCTACGATGAAAATTAAGATTTTTCGTGATTTTGCTAGAAATTACCCGTTTACACACGGGTTTACACGGGGGGTCAGATAGGCGGGTGTTTTATATATCTCAACGGGAGTTGGGTTGGGGGGAGGATTTCTAGATTTCTAGATTTTTGCTAGAAATCCCTCCCCCCAACCCAACCCAACCCATTCCCGGGGCAACTTTGCCGTGTGTAAATGTGTTATTTCTTGCAAAATCACGAAAAAACTTAATTTTCATCGTAGAACGTCGATCAAAAGACGCTTGTATATCTTTTAGGACGAGTGAGACGACGAAGAGTCGGCGGCACTACTAAAATTATTTGACAAATAATTGTATTAATTAAAATTGGCAATCAGTGGATAAACCTCACGTATTGCAATTTCCTCAATTCCGTTTCGACAAGTTCTTCTCCAAGCGAGAAATAAAAAGTTTTATATGTCACGTCAATTGGACTCCCCGACCAAAATTTCCGAGGTCATATTCCACTTAAATAATTATTTAGTAAGATTTGATTTCTCTAAATTTACGTACGATTTGTTTTGTGTTATAATAATACGAAGTGAAACTGAAGAAAAAAGTATACATTTATATTGAATTGGTAGAGAGTATTAGCAGTTTTAAAAAGATCACCGGTGAAAAGTTCGGGATAAATGTTCTTAGACTTTAATTTGATATAATACATAATACACATAACTAAAATGCAAAATACGCATATCTGCAAGAAACAACTCTGCGTTAATAAGAATATATGTATATTATATAACATTATATGGAAATAAAGCTTCTATAAGATGAAGTAGTGAAGAATAACGCCTGACGTAGCAATAGATCTTATGTCGTAAAGGGGTTAAATCGCTGAATAAATTAATTTTACTGTTACCTAACCAATGCATTACCCTGTGGATACATTTATAGAGTTTTTATTTGCGTGGGAACGAATGTATCGGAATAAGCTGGAAGCCTAGAATATTTTCGTCATGATTTATCGTTGCCATAAACTATTTAAAATAAGTCTCGTCTTTTCCATATTTGTATTTTCGGTCAGCGCATCTTCGAATTTCGATATGTTATATTGCAATTTCTATCCATTCCACAGTTCTGGGGACCGATAGTTGTTGATTAAATTATGATTAATTTAATAACACTAATTAATAAAATAAAGAATTACATGTTATTCTGAGCGCAGAAAGCTGTATCAGGTTATTGCACGAACTTTATCCTTACGTATGCTGTGTGCTATAAGCCTTTCCTTATGGTTATAATTAAATAAAAATTGAGCAAAAGAAAATGTCTTCTTTATTTAAAATTTATTATACTGAATTTTAATTAAGATTTTGTTTCGTATCGTGACATTCCTTTGAATAGGGCCGGCTTATTTCAACTTGCTACGTCTTTTGGCCTAAAGCTTCCGATATTTATGCTTAGAAATGAAACATGACGTGAGACCTAAGAATGATAGAGCCATTTTTTTCCATCCTTGCCATCGATATCCCCGTGATGTTACGTATAGCTCTTGTCTACATGAAGATATGATTTTATCTAAAGTAAACCGTTAAAAACGAACCATGAGAAAACATCGTGTTATGGTTCCCAACTCTTATCCATCTTATTCTCTTTCGTCATCGATGGTCCTTATCTTCTTCGTTACAGATCATCATTCTATCCGAAGTTCCTCTGATATCACTCAGGCAGTGGCGCAGCGAGTGGGGGGTTTCAGGGGTTCGACCCCCCCCCCTAAGAGTCAAGTCCTATGACTAGCTCTGTGCTTTTTTCTGCTGAAGAGTACAAAACCCCAATCATTTGCTTGATAAATTCAGCGAAAGCTTTGCATGTCCGTAAATATGGCTCCGATTTCAGCTAAGGTTATGTTTTCGGTAGCAGAGCGGGCCTAGAGCCGACATCGATATCAATGGATATCAATGAGACGCTACGATACGAGTGTTTCGCACGCAATGTTCAACGCGTGCACTTCTTAAGCCTTACCTATCCTTTAGTTAGATGACTCACACCGTAAGGTAAGATTCCCATGAGAAAAATTCGAAAGTGCTGATTCGTTTACTCTTCGTAAAAACACAAAGGAACAATCGAGAAGTAATTCGAAACTTACACCCTGAAAACAGAGATTAAGATTACGTTTGAGAGACAAACAGATTATTAAAACGCTCAGTTAGATCTTCTGCATGTGACTGTTTTGAGGGTGTGAATGCAAAGCTAGACTCGTGAATAGTGCTTTTGAGAAATTCACAGTGAACAGTTCGAAGGAGAGTTTAGTTTGAATTTCATAAGGTACAGATGGACATCCGATAATTCTTTTCACAGTCCGCTAATAGCTCGAGGCATCTATCAGAAAAACGTAAATTAATGGTTGTGTGGGTTTTTGTGAAATGGCCATTATTAGATGCATAAATTAGGATTGTCTTATTTTAGGGCTATACTATCGGAGGCCACATCTCAATATGAGTTTAGCGACAATTCCAAAGGTACTGGTTCCTTTATTAAGCGTTCTGGGCTATGAAAGGTCTGTACAGTAGACTCTTCATTACTCGGGATGATATAAAATATACTGATTCTTACTTTATGATTGCAGATTAATTTGCTGTATAGTTACGAAAATAATTCAATAGCCGGATTTCCGTAGAAATTTTTAAAAGTATTGGAGCAATACAAGATATCAGTAAAAATTAATTTGCGATCATATTATTAATAATATACCATTTTGGAAACAAATCAGTCAGCTGAAAGGTATAGTGCGCTTAGGTACGGACAGAACTGTGACTTGATGACTTGAAATAAATTTGAGAAAATGTTAAAACTGTGACTTGAATTCTCCAACTTGCTTTTCGATGCAGCCAATTTTGTCTCTGGGGATAGAATCTATGACTTATCCTGTTAACCACGTGGCCATGCAATGCTCCTTCAAAATTTAAATAGATGGAAATTTTTGTTTTCTTTGAACACTCAGTGCGTAAGACTGGGTTTGTGTCAGCTCTCTGCTGGTTTAACCACCCAACTATTACTTAGTCTAAATAAATTTAAGTTGTCGTCTTCATTCTTTCTACCTTGGTATGTTACTTGATTTCTGCAAATTCAATTATAAATGTCAACTGTCCGGTATGTGACGCATTCAATTAAATACTTCTAATACATAAAATAACGAAATCAGGCTAAATTGTAAGCCTACCAGAAAATTTTAGCTGATATAAGTGATTTTTTTTTCCTTAGAAGAGGAGGTAATTTAAAAGCAACGGATGAAGTCACTCCTAAGAAATCTGCTGATGATATAGTCTAATAACGAAAGATATTCAAATAAGCATGGGTGTTTGTGTCTAATGTTTTGATCTATTGAGACGTTTTATATCGCTTGCCAAATAACCGTAACTATTTTTTCCTTCTCATGCTTGGCAACCTCTTGGAAGAAAGATCTCTCAAAGACTAGGGAAGTTTA
This sequence comes from Sympetrum striolatum, assembly GCA_947579665.1. Lineage (NCBI taxonomy): Eukaryota > Metazoa > Arthropoda > Insecta > Odonata > Libellulidae > Sympetrum > Sympetrum striolatum. The sequence goes on from OX388352.1 coordinate 62,143,987, forward strand.
TTTCTAAAACACCAAAATACTTCAGCATAGATAAAAATGACTTTTTAATAGATATTGGGCGTATCCAAACTAGAAATCCAAACAAAACTTATTATAAGTTTCCAATAGTTCGCTTATGTAAACTACTATCTTGGAAAGTTTAATGAGTTTGCCATATAAGCGTTAAACTCCTCTAGTTTTCAATGCATTTAGCTTTTGAAAGATTTGACATATTTGTTGTTAGAAGCGGGCATGAATAAACCAGCCCCTGTAAGTTAGGCATTTTTTCGGTTCCTCGGCAGCCAAGGACCCCCCCATTAGCAAATCCAGGCTGCGCCACTGCCTTCAGGGGATTTCCAGCTGTCTGGAATCAATCTTTGGGTGGTCTTTTAGGTGTACGATATCCAAGGGAGTTTCTTACTATTGCTGCGGTTGTTAGCTTTTCTTCTTTCCCAAGATTATACCAGTACTTAACACGGATATTTCCAATGTTACGCTCGATATTTTGTTTCTTACTACTTTGTATTCCTTTATTGAGGTATTTTATACTATAAATTGTAAATATGTATGTATATAAGTGTATCCTGCTGTAACCACTGTGCTGTAAGTAGCTTAGGTGTGTGTGTTTATATATATGCAAATCCAAACAAATTCTACTGTGATAAGACTAATTAATATGGTAATTTAGATCTTGTAATTTTTTAATAATTAGTATATTTATTAACTATATGTCTTATACTATACATACTTCGTATGCCATTGTACAAATTAAATTATTATTATTCTTATTATATATTCTGGAAGACCACGAAAGCTTCTTCGGGATGACTCTGACGTGACGTGATTCTGCTTGAGACACCCGACTCGTGCAAGTTTAAATTTGTATTGTGACAATTTATTCTCAACTATAACAAATAACAAATGGTTCTAATTATATTCAAATCTTTTATTGATAAAATCTCTTAATCGGAAAAATAATAGAAAAGAGAGGGAGTTGAAAAAGACCCAATCTCCGCCGATACGTTATTTTAATCAGACCCAGGTAAAATTGTCTCAGATAAAAGTGCCACCCAACCCAATTATGGCGTGAGCCATTACCAAAATAGTTTTAAACATTGTCAAAATGGTTATGTCCCCCGCGCAAATTCTACTGTGGCATTTTTACCGCCCACCAAATTCCAGTGTGGCAAAATACCATGTAATTTTCACCTATGAAAAAATGTGACACTTTTTCCGGAGCATTTTTACTTCTGATATTTTTACCGCGCACCATTTTAATCATTTCGATCATCATAGTGTTAACCCGTTATCATGGCGAGAATTGGGAAGGTTTTGTTGGAGGCCACAAAAAGGAAATGCTGGGGCCCCCAAGAGGTCCGGATGAGTTCCAAGGTTATCTCGGGACCCTCCGCTAATTGTGGAGGATAATTTCAGAGCCCTCAAGTTGGGGCCGTTTGGATATGATTATCGGATATCTATCAAAGGAAATGTAACTTAACATAAATCCTTCTTACCATCATGAAATTACATTTTCGGATTTGAATTACCTATATTCTGATAAAAATAAATTATATCAATTAAGTTTGTTAAACTTTAGCCATAAAAGCTAAAAATTGGAACGTGAAAGCAACTTTTAATCAGGCTACGTACATATAATATGTTAATATGTTGCATAGCTATGGTGGTATGTTGGTGGCCATGACTTGACATTTCCTAAAACTCCTTCCTGCTAAAGAACGCGATTTGCCTATGATGAAAACAGGTGAATGCTGTATACTATATGCAAGGCTACCATGACGTGCTTATTTCTAAGAATCGTACCTATTGTAAAGGGAGAGAATGTTAGATAATGAAATTGTGCTTATTTCTAAGAAATGTGCTTATTTTACAAAGTGCATGCTTATTTTGTCTTATTTTATCAAGATCGAACAAAATCGAATGGTCTCTCACATTGCATGTAATAAGAAGCGCCTGTGCGAGAACCTGAGGGATTTTAAATTCGCAAGATGGTCTCGACAGATTGTCATGACAATTTATTGCATGTGCAGTAGGGTGTCCCAAGACGTAATGGAAAAATTGTTTTGCAAATTCAACTACGCTTACCCTCTAATTTTTTTCTATTTGGCATTATAAACTTACCCAATAAATAATTTTGCGATTCGATTATGGTTACCCGTGCCGACTTGATGCCAAACAATTTCGAGAAATGAAAATTTGTACCGAAAAGGGGTACACCATGTAATGGGTAATTAACAATCGGATTCGCACGAAACTTTCAGGGCATGTGCTTTGCTTAAAAATAGTGGACACGTTTCTTGCCGTTTAACTCAATGGGCTTTTTTACTTTCTCCATATACGAAGTAAAGAGAAAGTATTGTTTTCATGAAAAAATTCGACTTCGAGATTTCATCGGAAATACATGTTTTGGGGTCCCTAGAACACGTTTTGACCATTTTCGGAATTATGTCTGTGTGTGTGTGTGTGTGTGTGTGTGTGTATGTGTGTGTGTGACCAAAATTCATATATAGTACTGTGGTGTGTGCTGTCAGGGTTGATTAGTTTTTCAAGTAAATCGGTCAACCGGAAGTCGAGCTTTATTCATTAAAGCTCATTTCCGGTTTTCAAAATATCTCCATAAATATGATATATACGTATATTGTATTACTTATAAAAGTTTTAGATAATGTAATTTACTATGACTTTTGTATTTAACATATTTTTGTATCACCGGTTGATTAGTAGTTATTCGTGAAATACTGATAAACCGGAAGAAGATGATTATGTACTTTGTGGGCGCTCTAACATGGAAACTATTTGTCGGATCAACACCAAATTTCATATATAGTACTGCTATTACAGTTTTTAGAGTTGATTAGTTTTTGGAGTAAATCGGTTGACCGGAAGTTGAGCTTCATGCATTCTTCAAAGCTCATTTCCGGTTTTCAAAATATCTCCATAAATATGATATTTAGGAATATATTATAATTTACAAAAGTTTTAGAAAATGTATTTTACTATAACTTTTGTATGAAACATATTTTTGCATCACTGATTTTTTAGGAGTTATTCAGGAAATACTGATAAACCGGAAGTTGCTGATTATGTACTTCGTGGGCGCTCTGGGCTCTATGGGCGAAAGGCCAATTTCATCGTTTTTCATCGATCATGTCCCGAAAAACATTATTTATAATGTTTGTGACGTCAAAGATAATAATATATAAATTAATCACTCATATTCCAAGTTTAGTTGGAATATAGAGTTCGAAATTACTGTCTTAGATAAATATTTACATCTTATATATGGAGAAAGTCATGTGCTGGCCACATCAGATTTTGTACTTTGTGGGCGCTCTGGGCTCTATGGGTGAAAGGCCAATTTCGTCGTTTTTCATCGATCATGTCCCGAAAAACATTATTTATAATGTTTGTGACGTAAAAGATAATAATATATAAATTAATCACTCATCTTCCAAGTTTAGATTGAATATAGAGTTCGAAATTACTGTCGTAGATAAATATTTACATCTTATGTATGGAGAAAGTCATGTGCTGGCCACATCGGATTTTTTTATACAAAAATAGCAACGGAATATTGGAGTTTGTGGCAACCACGCCACACACCCATATTGCTAAATAGCACTCGAATTAATAAGAATTTATTTTCTTCCTAATTTTTGCGACTACGAATACGCATACCCTATATTTTTTTCTGTTTGGTCTTTATAACTCACGTAATAAATATTATTGAGATTGTGTTATGGTTACCCGTGCCGACTCCATGCCAAAGATGAGAAATTAAAATTTGTACTGATTTAGTATTGAAGGATTCCAGAACTCAATGTTTACTTAGTAGATAAAACAGCAATATTCCCAAATCGTGTATGTTGAATATATAACATGTAAAAAACATTACTCTTGAAAGTTTCTTTTTAAAGTTCGCATTTTGCAGTCAGGATAAATCTTCAGGTGTTCTTGTACGCAAAATAATTGTAATAAAAATTGCTTTTGTTGCAACCCAACCGTGATTAAACCATGAAAGTCTTGCATCAACTTGACCGCTCTTTCAGCTGTATTGTTCACTGTTCTCAGCGTTGAAACCGTCTTTCTGGCTTCTTTAAATGAAGCATTATTTGACCACATAGTAGGACAATCAAGGAGAAAACTGTCATCAATTTTAAGGCGATCGAATAATGACTTGCTTCTGACTGAAATGAAGTTGTAGATGTTTTCCTCTTAAATAAAACAAGAGAAAGTCAGTTAACAAAATTAAGATCTAAACAGAAAACTAAGGAAAATAACTATTATATTTAATTATTTAACTTACCATACAATGAACCGCGTGTTAATGAAGAACACAGTTGAAAATTTTAAAAGGAAGCTATGGTAATATCTGTAAGCAGATTCTTATGCGAGGTCGAACCAGTGATACTTACGCTCGATATTTAGGATTTGATAGCTAGCGCCCATACAAAAAAGGCTACCTATTCGTTAATGGTGCTTTCGGTTTTGACTAAGAATTTTGTAAAAAATCTGTGACCGGCATTTTTCGGAAAACTAAGTCGACTTCAACCCCCTGTATAAATTTAATGTGCAGGAATCAAGGTAATTTACTTATTAATAATAGTAATGGCCTTATATGGAATGTATTCAGCATTAACTAAGCGAAGTATCAAAGTCCGCGCAAACAAAATCCACTTTTGTATTTTTGGCCAGATTTTTTCGATTCTAGCCCTCTCTACGAAATTATATATATTAGAATAAATATAAACTAAAATTAAAGAATGCTTGGAAGGTATCAAGATGATATTTAATCGCAAAAAGATATTTTATCAGAGAAGGAAATGGAAGAAAATAAATTCCTATTAACAAGAGAAATATAGGTGTATGGCGTGGTTGCCTAACTCCGATATTCAGTTGCTAATGTTTTATAAAGAAAAGCTCATTGAGTTAAACGGATATATATGTGTCCACTATTTTTAAGCAAAGAACTTGCCCTGAAAGATTCGTGAGAATCTGTCTGTTAATTAACCATTACCTGTTGTCCTCCTTGTCGGTACAAATTTTCATTTCTCGAAATTGTTTGGTATCAAATCGGCACGGCCATAATCCAATCGCAATAATATTTATTGGGTAAGTTTATAATGCCAAATAGAAAAAAAATTAGTGGGTATGCGTTCTAAAAAAATGACTGATTTTTTTGGGACACCCTTATGTGCAGTAAAGGATAATTCCTTCTTTATAAATCTCAACATGACCTGCGGTGAGGTGCATGAACTGCTTTCGAAAGAAAAAAAAATTCCTGGAGGAAATTATTGGCAATGCGAAATATCGTGAATGAATCTGCTATACCAATTGTTTCTTATTTTCTGTTGAGAAATCTTATTTTTGGGTCCGAGTGTACTTAGTTTTGGCTCCCAATCGATGGTAGCCCTAAATATATGTATTGTATCAATAATGTTTTTTTAATATGTATTTATCCGTCTCATATTCTACCTAATGAATGCAAGTCCATGTAATTTTTCTTTTTTTGTTTTATGTTATTATGTTTATTGCTATCATTTATTTTTGTGAGAAGTGATTACAGAATCAACTGCTTGGGCCGTGACTTCGTGGTATGGACAAATCAAAAAAACAATATATATATAAGTAGGAAAGGAATGGAAGGGGGTGGTTCCCCTCATAACCCAACCACCCACCATCCATTCCATATTGTTTTTCGATTTGTCTTTAGTTACCTGAGGATGACTCTAAACCATGGTCGTTTCCTAATAAAATATTCTGTGGTATTGTAAAAGTTGGTTTTCACTTTTGTTCCTGAGAAGTGATTCCTATTTGCCTATCGCATGCATGTTCTTAACGGTTGTGTATTTCTATATTTTGTAATTTTCTTTTTTCTCATCCTTTAGTTTAGCGCAGGTTTTTCACACCCCCCTCTTTGTGGGTGTGCAGTGATTAATTCTTTCCTAAGAATCTCTTAGGTTTTTGTTACATCCTCAATTCTTCTAATTTTTTCTCATACTATTCTCATTAGTTTAAGTATTCTACTATAAATGACGATGGGTTAGATTAAAGAATATACTTTTACTCTCAATCTCGCCCAAATAAGGACGATTACCATTATTATTATTACAAAGTTCTGTTCTTGCGAAAAAAAGCATTGTGGATTTTTTCTGTGACAGTTTGATTCCCCTTCCGTTGGGGCTGAAGGCTGTTCCCAAAGATATCGATAAAAGGCCTGATTCTGTGGTGAAAATGCCGTAGAAATTTTATAAAATGGTTCGATGCAAGGTTGCTGTAAACGTTTTTCGTAAAAATACACCTTCGTGAGTTATACGTTAAGTGGTGAAGAGGATTAATCATTTAAGCCAGTCTGACTGACTAATGGTGGAAATAAATATTTTTGTGGAAAGAATGCAAAACATTTTCAGTTAAAGTACTTGTTTCTTTTAATATGAACTAATACGAGTCAATTCCTACCAATTTTCTTCTGAAGGATGCTCTGAGTTTGAACCTGACCCGAAATTAAGGTAATTGGTTGGAAATATTCATAAAATAAAAAAATGTTTTTTTCAAACTTTGTGAGAACGATCAATTAAAAGTATGTTGCCGTTAGCATTGTAGACGAAGCTATTTATCCTCTGAAAATATGGAGAAAAATATTTTATTCAGTAAGGGTTAACGAGAGCGCGATCATGTTTTCATTCAAATTAAATTAGAAAGTTATCGTTAAATGGCTCATTGATCTTTGCTGTTTTCTTTTTTGGTTTAAACATTTTTTTTCGTTTATTTGAGAGTTTCATTTATACTTGCGTTTTATATTCTTTGTTTGTGGATCACAATTATTCAATTTTAGTGCTGATTGAATTTTAAATTAAAACCTTAAGTTCAGTCTGGCGTTACTTTTAATTTAGAAGCTGCTCATAATTTTATAAATCCTTTAAAGAAGATAATTCTTCAGATAAAGTTAGAAACATTAGAATGCTACGGCCAAGAAATAATTATCCAATGAAGAAAGGTTTCAATTTAATGTAGAATTTATTCATTACTTAAATTTTGTGCATTGGAAGATGTCCGTTAATATAAAATTAATGTACAATAAATACGAATTTTTTAATTTGTTTTTGTCGTATTTTTGCGATGGGCCGCATACATTGGGGAGCAAGTAATTTCAAACTTTTACCGAGACGTGTGAACGAAGCTTAAGAGCAAAGGCTAATTTAACTCGCTACCAAAAGCGAGTGGATTAAATCACAGCATCTATAGGCATAATTATATACTTTCATACCTAATCTAGTTCATCTAGGAAGATTATTTTTCGAAGAATTTTGGAAATACTCGGGCTGATTCAAATGTTGACCACTGCATGACCTTTCCACCCTGTATCGATCCAGATGTTCTGACTTGTTCCATGCGCAGATGAAGCTCCAGCGCGAGCAAAATTGCGATAAGAAATTCATCTGATGTTATTCCATCTTCCACTTACAATTCGCTCGTTGTATCTTATTGGATGAATAGTCAGTAACTGTCAAATACAGATAGAGTGTTGACTTTCATTGTGTTTGCCGATTTGGATATGAAAATTTGCTCTGAATAGCTTTCCCGGAAGGTTGAGCCGATTTCTGGATCTTTCCACAGATTTCAAATGCGATGAGATGAGCAGAATAAGTCGAGGAATATGTTTTATGTTTATGCAAATCATACTCGTGTTAAAAGCTACGCCGTGCTCGTCTGATTGAGAATTCGCTTGGAAAATAAGGTCCAGTTTCTTTCAGTTGTGTGTAACTTTAACTTTAGAACTTGCCGTATTTAGCTGTAATCGAGTAACTATTTCGAAGTGCCGCTATCAGAAACTATGCTGTAGACATAGCCTTCGAAAACTGAGTCTTGAAATCGTTTTTCCAAGGAAATTTAATGATATGTATGGAAAAAGCTACCTAAAAGATCAATCTATAGAGGCATAAATGTACCTGTGTTTACTTTTAAACTGTTTCTCATCCCGTTATAATTATCTTTGCGACTGGAAGGTCTCCATTACCGATGTTAGTTAGGTTTGAAGTATGCATGAACTATTATTCAGGATTCGTTTACTTCATAACTACAGAATCATTGATATTTAGAATAGAATCGCCTGATTGTGCCGTGGCGGGACTCCTTAAAGGAACTAGGAATAGCCCGGATTTTATCAACCAAAATATTTATTTCAAAAGGACAGGGTTTTCATCATTCGAAGACCATGATCGTTTTGAAATATTTATTGTAGTTGGTAAAACTGTTTACCTTGTTTTTTTATATTTGTACGTTAATCTTTTTAGATATGTAGTTAAGACGCTTCAGCAAATTTCTGACTTAATTATGAATAAAAGGTATAAAATACTGCTTTTGTTCACTCATGTTGACTGAAAAAAAACAGTAGAGGAGAGCCAAGATAATTATTGAAGATCCGTTTCATGCCGGCCTTTCGTGTAAATTCTCATGGGTGATGTGAACATTCATATCTGTTATATATTGAATACCTTTCTGAGAGGACAAGTGAAAGGATTGCATTCTAAAGGAACTTCATATAGAAAAGTAATTTCAAACCTGGAGTAATGTGAATTACTAAAATCTTCTCAGAGAGCTTACGGAGATAAAAAGACCCTCGACGATTGGGCTTTTAGGCGATTGTTTGGATGCCTGTATCTTCTGTATTTGGAATATTCCGCTGAATGATTCTAATTCCGGAATGGCATTCCTTGTCTCTATTATTTCCTTAGAAAATATTTCACTTCTATGACTAGGAAAGGACATCTGGGGAAGTACGTTTTCCATCCATCGTAGGTACTCATAACAAAGGTAGGGGAACACTTTGAATATTCGGTCTTGTAGAGCGTATCTTCGCCTTCATTATCTCGTTACACAAAGCCAAAGATAAAAAATTTTAATATCCCCTGTGGCAATCCCCCTACGGACAACACAAAAAAATCATAGAAGTCATAATTAAAGAAATACACATTATTCAACACTTTTGATTAAACAAATAATCAAATTATAAGATTATAAACATATTTATCGTTCCTGCTTCAAGGATTATATTTGGCAAAGAATTCCGTAAATTCATAGCAGATACTGAGAGTTGTTTATGAAAGGTGGTAGATCTATGTGACGGAACGTAAAAAGTACGGGATTTTTTTCCTTAAAACAGGACGGAAGAGGTGAAAAGGATGGAAAGTCAAATAATTAAGCAAATACAGAGTCCTTTTATTAACAAAAATGGAAAAAAGAGAAGTCCAATAAAGTATTTCCTTCTTATTCATGCTATAAGCCAGCATACATTTCGAAGATAAGGGCTAACATGTTCATGCCTCAAGATGATAGATAGTGTGTTCACTTAACAATTAGCAGTCAGATTTTGTCAAAATATCTGGTACCATCTCATCTCAAAAGTGAGCTCAAGACAGCCTGATTCCAAATTTAGATATTATCTAAATTTGCAGACTTACTCAGCTCCGTGATAGATTATTGTGCATTTTAATATTTTTGTCCTCTTTCACTTGTTCATTAATGAAATCTTATGAAGAATTTAACAAATTGGGAGACCTGGGTTCGAGTCCCAGCCAAGTCACTATATTTTTCTTCTTGTAAAACCTTGGGTTGCACGCTTTCCTGTGCTAAGCCATTCTTCATTTACATCATTTGTTAACAAAAGATACTTTGATTCAAATAAGTATTCTTAAGATGTGATATTGAGACTCTCCCAAAGAATAACCAAGAAAAATACAGCACCTATTAGATTTTGATGGACAAGATATGAGTGATAATAGCGAATTCGATCAACGAAAAATTCAATTTACAGTGACATCTCAAAATAGAAAACACCCACAGATAATACAGGTACTTATAAGGATAAGATTGAGATTTTTATATAGGTAGTATAGAATGGTACAAGGGTGATCAACTCTCCCATATTTCCCAGGATCTCCCGTATTTCCCGGGATCTCCCATATTTCCCAGGGTCTCCCACATTTCCCGGGATCTCCCGTAATTCCCGGGATCTCTCGTATTTTTTGTGATCTCCCGTATTTCCCGGAATCTCCAGTATTTTTTCGCTATCTCCCGGCTCCCGTATTTTCTGTCTCTTTAAGTGAATCCATCCCGTATTTTTTCGTCAAGTAAAATCAGTCAGTTTCAATCATTAAAATTTTGCGCACACGGTCGATATTCGTTTAAACGTTCGAGAGCACACGCAATTGATTCTATATTGAGTTTTTTCTATCGATTATCTCGTTTAGAAATGACCAACCAATGAGTTTAAATATCTTTGTCTTAAAAAGAATACTGTCCAAGGAGATCTGTGGAACTTCATATCGATGAAAACAATTTATTAAGTCCACAAAAATGTTCACTGGTTTATTTGTTGCATCATGTTGCAAATCTATTGCAAAATGTATTTAGGTCTTCTTAGAGTATAAAATAAAGTTCTTTTAAAATTTTTGCTAACACTGCATTGTTTTTTTCTTTTTTTATTAAATTTTGTCGTGTTCTAAATCTCCATTATTTTTGGTCAAGAATATAGAAATCTCCCTTATTTTCTTCAAAAATAGTTGGTCGCCCTAAATGGTACTGTATACAAATATTCTAGCCACAGAGAGGGCGAAGAGAACTTTTAATGAAAGTTATTGATGCTGACATTGCATGCATAGCACAGAATTGAGACATGGATTGAGCAAAAGCAAATTTTCGTTCTTATACTTATGCCACGAGGCTAATCTACCTCCGCTGGCTCCAACGCCAGTCACTTTAAGGAGGTTAGAAGCTATACTCTAATTGCATTATAATATTTGTATTTCTAAACAATGATTTATTTAAAAGCATAAGAATTGATTCCTCCACCGATTCCCGATGGATTTCCATATTCCCCACTGACTGGTCTGTAATTCCATTGTAAAATCCTCAACAATGCCACTGTTTGCTAAGACTTTCAAATAGCCGTCCAATTTAGGAAATTTAGAAATTTTTTCATAATTTCTGGTGATTTCGGGTTAAAAGCATAAGGAACGTCAGCCTTCACTCAATTCCCTTCCTTGTGGATTCTTATCCCAACTAAGTACTACCATTATTTAATTTAATTTTACAAAAATAATCAAAAGCCGTCTAGGAATCCAAAATGATGAATATGTTATCTACAGACAGTTGTTTCAATGCCATTATTGGTATGATGCCAAGTTTCATTATACCACGAGTTTCCAAATTCTCTTCTGGCGCAGTATATAGTCTTCAGCTCTAGGGTTTAAACTTCATTCTCATCACCATTAGCTTGAAAGAGCTGTGATTTGGGGATGAGGTTCCTAGCAAAATGAAGATAGAGGTATTTTTCATTTGCTTTCCTCTAAACAAAAATAACTGAAGTATACAATTCATAATATTCCATTCGGCTCCCAGATAGCCATTTTGGCAGCACGTTCTGATTTGATGAAAGCGGTCCCGGGTTCAATTCCCGGTGGGAGCCAGGGCCGTAACTAGCAAGGGGCAGGTGGGGCGGTGCCCCAGAGCCCCCGACGCCCCAGAGTCGACCACTTTTTTTGCCCTGAAAGATCCTCGGCAAAGACTTTAGGGGCCCCTGAAAATGCCTCAAATTGAACAATTGTCTCCAAAAATATGCGTCTCCCTATATGCGCGGGAAATTCAAACTTGACAACTCTAGGTGTACTTTAGAATTCGAAAAAAGATTTCCGTATGGGGGGTCCCAATTTACTTGTTGCCCCAGGGCCCCCGAGGCTCTAGCTACGGCCCTGGTGGGAGCCCATTTGAAAAGTGACTTAAGCTATCGAAGCACCTCAAACAACAATACCAATACAACATTCCATGAGGATATAGTAGCAGGATCATAGGATCAATATGTAAAAGTTAAATTGCTCCTTACGTCCTATATTTATGTTGGCTCTATACTTCAGCGGCGAAGTCGCAACTTGATTTACTTACTTGACGCAACCGGCTTCGGATATACAATGTTGGAACACCGGCGAGACGTCCGGCGGGAGCCGGACATTGTACACGATTACATTATACGCGATTGGTTCCAACATTGTTCCATATTGTTTGACATCGGTGTTCCTCATCTATTCCACGCATACCCGCGCGGCTATAGTAGTGACCCCGACGTGATGCTTTGAAATTGAACTACAAGCTCTTGCTGTTGCTAGTGTTGGCTCTTTTGTGCAATCTGCGGATACTGTGAATACTGTGATACTGATACTGTGCGGAAACTGTGAATACTGATACTGCGGATACTGTGAATAGTGCCGTTTCCACCACTGAATAAGGAATAGGCGTTTAGTTTGTGCCCTGTTTTTTGCTGCTGCAGTTGCAGTTGTTGCTGCTGTTGAAGCTGCAAATACTGATGTTGTTGAATCTGGTGAAGCATCTACTACTGATGCTGTTGCAGCTGTTGTTGTTGCTGTTGCTGCTACTATTCTACGTGGAAGTGGAATTGCCTGTGGAAGAGCTTGGGAGCGTACAGCTTTTTGTAGCTTATGAATTCGAATTTGTCCTTAGATTTCAGTTACGAGTTTTCGTCCTGGAGACATTATAAAATTTATACTTTACATAATCTTACAGTTTATTCGTGTAATTTTATAGAAGGATTGCCTGTATTTTTGGCTATTCTTCATATTTCAGAGAAGGAGACTTTCAATTAGGAGCGATTACGGAGCAAATGTGGAGAGTCAGGATCTTCGATTGAAGAGTCCTGAATCTCCTGATAAATACTATCTTGTAAGTTAACGTGGGTTGGGTAAAGGATACGTGGAAGATATCTGAATATATTTAAGTATTTCGGCCTAAGATTAGATATCAGATAAAACACTCCAATTTCAAGACCCGATTCGAAAAAGAGGCAAGCACATCTTCTTGCATTTTAAATGGTGATATTTGTAATAGCCTAAGGGATTCTAAACTTATTTCAGTATTTCAGCGAAATAATTAATGCGATTAAGAGAGAAGAAAAGAAGAAAACTTTGTGTACTTCCGTAGGATAATTTAGCAAAACCGGTCACAATAAACCATCTTGTGGAAGTATACAAAGTTTTCTTATTCTCTTCTGTGATGGCCTTCTACGAAGTAACGCCGAAACACATTGATTTCATTGATGCGATGATTTAATGGCATAAATTATTATGAGATAATGTTGTGACATATCTTTATGCTTTTGAATCAAAATGGTAATTTTCTAGCCGCTTCCATTTTCATTGACTCGATACCGAGCATAGGTAAATTTAAGTCTTGAACCCGTCGATGTACATGTTGATCTGATCCTGAAGCCTGATCACGTGATAGTCCCGTAAAATAGTCTTCATAAGTTCACATATAAAATCATTTAATTCAATAAATTTAATGGAATAATCGTTTAACATAGTTTAATTGAGTTCGTCGATTTAAAACCACCGCTCTATATCTCTTATTTTATTTCCCATACATTTGAATAATTTCTCTTGCACAACCTACTATGAATAAGAATTTACCTTTACTCTAAAATGTTCATATACTACCAATGGTGTTCATTTGGTGTTTGAAGTGACATAAAATTTAATATTTCTTAAGATTTATATAAATTGATTGTTCACGTGACCAACTGCTTTTAGCACTTTTTCATACATCTAAATAATTTCTCTTCCCCATCATATTTTAAATAAAAATTTATCTTTACTATAAAATGTTCATATACTACCAATGGTGTTCATTTGGCGTTTAAAGTGACATAAAATTTAATATTTCTCAAGATTTATATAAATCTATTGTTCACGTGACCAACTACTTTTAGCAATTTTTCATACATCTAAATAATTTCTCTACCACATCATATTTTGAATAAAAATTTATCTTTACTATAAAATAATCATATACTACCAATGGTGTTCTTTTTGGTGTTTAAAGTGACATAAAATGTAATATTTCTCAAGATTTATATAAATTAATTGTTCACGTGACTAACTGATTTTAGCGCCTTTCCATATATCTAAACAATTTCTCTTCCACTTCATATTTTGTAGAAGAATTTATCTTTTCTCTAAAATGATCATATAGTAACAATAGTGGTCTTATTGGTGTTTAAAGTGACAGAAAATATAATCTCTCTTAATCTTTATACCAAATGATAGATCACGTGACCAGTACTTTTCGCGCCTTTCTTAATGGACTTCGCGTCTACTAAACTAGTAAGCAGATCTAGTAATAATTGCTAGATGAAATTAGGGAGGAGAATGGACAACGAAGATTTTAGATTTCGGATTGTGTTATCAATCTTTGCATTGGGAATTGTGCTGTTAATACGGTTGTTGTACGGTGATTTTACTACCTTCGGAGATACGGACTCCAGGACTTCTTTGCCTGGGAAATCTAGCAAGAATATCGCTTCATTGCGGGTAAGCTTCAGAATTTAACTATCTTTTATATCACTTAGAAATATTTTCTTTCAGCTTTCATAGTGATAACCATAGGAATTACTTCTTAACCGCAACATGTATTTGATGTGATGGAATATCCAATACGGAATAAAAATGGACAATTATGGGCATAAAGATTATGTAAATTTGTCAAGAGTGAATTGACGTTTTCATTATTTGTGTCACGCTTATATTAAATATAAATATTTTAGCTATTTTTTTAATAACTTGAATATATTTTTCCTCAAAGAATTGGTATTATAAAGCTTCTTATGCTCTAACCAATGGTAAAGTTAAGCAGAGTAATTATTCTATTGTGTTTGTTTGTTGATTTTCAACAACGTTATGAAAATTTCGCGCAGGATTTACTGAAAAAGCTCAAATATTTATGAATTAATTTTAACGTACAATATCATACTTCTAAGTTAAAATGGCCGCCATACTATCCCTATTTCTAGAGAGTTGGCAAATTTTAGCCGTGACTCTCAGTTGCCTGTTTACTGGCCACAAACCTCTTTTGTTAACGAAGCAATCCTAATACTCAATTGAAAAACCATATTTATAATATGTATGAGTTAATTTTTACGTACAATATTATTCTTCTAACTCAGAATGGCGGCCATATATAGTACTCATATTTCCAGTCTCAACTCTCTTCCGAGATTAGGCGAATTTTATCCATGATCCACAGTGGTCTGTCACAAGTCACATCCTTTTTTCGTTAATAAGGCAAACCTAATATCTAATTGTTAAACCATGGAAATCATGATAGTATACTGATTTTGAGTATCCCTGAAGGAAATGCGAGAGAGAATTCTGTGCATCTATCTAAATGCAATTTTATGTGCTAATAATATTATTGTAAATGTGCTTCGTCAACTTGGGTCATTTTGAACATGGAATTTCGCCTCATGGAATGAAACCAAGGACCATTTCCACCGAAGCCGAATGCGCTGCCCACTTGACTAACCGAGAGCCCTTTATGTACTAATACATGCAGATATTTTACAGTTTAAAATTTCCTCAACGTTACATTTGAATTAAAGCTTTAAACGCATTGTTTTTTTTGTTATATTTTAACTTCGTTGTTTTATATCACTAGCTTAAGCCGTTTCTGAAAAATTTTCTTTGAAAGTATTTTGTGCGGTAAATGACTTCACCACAGAGGCGTATACCTAGGGTATGGCTGATAGGGCAGATGCACTAGGCACCACTTGAATGGAAGGGGAAGCAATGGCTTACACAAATTACAAATATTTCCTGACCCTTCTGCCAATAATGCCAAATACCTTACCTTATGTGTTACCTTACAGTGAGTAACAAGGAAAATATATATCAAAATAATTAAAAATAAGATTGAGAATTACTCGAAAACAGCGGTTTATTCCTTACAGATTTGGTCTAGCGCTGGTGTGTAATGTGGGGTTACTTACTCTCAGATTGTCAATTTTCAATAAATTATTGCAACAAAACTAAGGCCCATTTAGACGAACGCCAATGCAGTTTTTCATAATTCTACATCCTGTATCACCGCAAAGACTTTCATCAAAATCCCCGGAGAAAAGTGAGAGTCTGCCCTTGTTAGATCATGTTCGAGTTAGCATGATCGAGTATTCCAATTTTACAACCTTTATCATAGTGTGATCTTATTTATTCTCATGCTCCTCCTGTGGTAGCCGAATATTAAAATAATAATCATTTTCTATCTTGAATTTCTTGCCAGATATTTGAAAGCTATAAGTTAGTTGTATACTACAACTAAAAAGATGGTATTCGATTAACAAATTCAAGTGTCTAATCTTCAGACTGGCAATAACGCTTTAGAGGTTTTAAATATCCAATTTTCTAACTTTACATGCTCGGCATCCAGCGAAGGTGCTAGAAAATGTTGTCTATTAGTGAATTCCGTCAACACCAGGGGCAATTAGGTTAACTGTAGTTGCAACTTCAAACGAATAGTATCATATCTTTAAAATAAGTCTTCGATAGTATAGCTCTTTTCATTCAGATCGTTTTATATTAAAAATAATGTCTTGCTATCTAATGCGTTCAAAATATTTCAAATCTCTTTAACCATTTAACATTAGAACGAATATAATATTTTAATAAAATCAATAATATCGGCTTTCACCTGGTGGTATTCCATGACAATAACGCTGTTATATTACGCCGTTCTTATTATATTTTAATATGTTTTCTGGGAAATTAGCAGTTAAGTCGTGCATTTTGCGGGGATACGAGGATTTGAAAAATAATATGCAGAATTGTGATTCTTACAGATCTAGGTAGTAAAATGTAAAAGAAAGACTCCAAAAACCAACAAGGACTTACTTTAGTTCTTATTCTTGATTCACCCTCCACGAGGGCATCTTCAGAGAGGACTGTTGAGTAATTCTATTCTTAATTACTCACCAGTCATCTCTGAAGATGCCCTCGGGGTGAGAAAAATACGTAAAGGAAGTAAAGTAAGTCCATTGAAGTCCTCTTTTGATGGTTTTTGGAGACTTTCTTTTACATTTTGACTATTGTAGCCATTAGTGACCGAATATGCATTTAATCTAGGTAGCAAAATCATAAGTTTTTGGTTTCATTTGTTTTTTTGACAGATAGTGTTAGTATGAATAATATTTCAAATTTCCCACCTTAAGTAAGATCAGGGAAATCTCTTCAAATTGACCATAATTATAATTTTTCTCATTAAATATGTCCATATTCCGTTTATTTTACTTGTTATTTTTATGAATTTTTGTATGAATGAAGGTAACTTGGGTAGAGTAAACTTGGTGGTATTCGTTTTAGCAGTTTCTTAGGACAGAATTGTAGGAGGGAATATATAATTTTAGGAGAGAATTTGAAACTCGCGGTTGGAGATGTAAGTTGTGAGATGGGAGTTGGGTCAACTTGGTCTTAATCATGCCTTCTAGTTGTTCCCTATTTACTTTCTTATCCTCATTTAGTAGCTTCCATCAATGATCTTTCCTCAATTTTTGATTTGGTGTGTCAGAGATGTCTCATACTTTATTGGGTCATGTCATTTTGTATCGAGTTGACAATTTTTCGGATAGATGGTGCTATAGGTAGTTACTCGTTTCATATTTTCTAGAGGTAGAAGGCGTAAGCGGCAGATATCGCTAGCGGACGGTATTCACGTCTGTTCGTAGCATCCGGGTATCTTGCACCACATTAGATATGGCGGTCCTCAGTGTTCATCAATGACCGTAAACCCGAAGAAGTAATTTTAAATTACTGGTGCTCAAAGTGTTTTTTTTTCGATATACCTGTTATCACAAATGCTCTAGGAAATAAAACTTTGAATAAGATGCAGAACGTATCTCAAACTACGGCTTCGGATAGCCAGAAATTAGGTAGAAGTAATGTACAACACGATTTGGGTAAGTCTTCGACCCCACAATCGTCGAACTCAAGTCCTACGAAGTCGGAAACAGAAACTTATTCGGAATTGCCACCGAGGTTCATGTCTGACTCATCAGACAGTGAAGAAGACGACGTCTCCGGATCGGAGGTAAGAATAAAAACTTAAAACACGTAGTGTATTACGTGTGGCCTCGAGGGAAACCAGGTTTCAAAGAATTTTGCTTACAGACATCTTGTGGCGAGGTTATACTGAATTTTCAGTGTTTACAAAATTTTGTTTATGTTTCAGTCCTGTAATGTTGAAGGTTACAACTATTTTGTTTGCCATTAGCTATGGATTTTACTTCCGGGCTAATTCCCATGATGAAGTTTTCGTGAAGAAAAACATGAGAGACCCGATTTCTTTTCGTTCAACCTTTTTTAGGTATTTTTTCAGTTTTTATGCGTGGAATATTGTTTCCAATATATTCTCGGTTCACTCATTGAAATTGTTTCCCAATGGAGTATTGAAAAATGCCTTCGGTGTACTAGGAATTAGTCGATCATCGCTGACTGCGGCAGAAGAAGCCATTTATTATAGTTTTATGCTCTGATTTTGGAATATTAACGCGATAATTACGTTAAAATATATCGAATTGGTTTATTAAAGTGATTTTCAAATCATCTTCGTGGCAGCACATTATACATATATACATTCGATGAACATACATCGCTATCGAGCTACTCTGTTGTTTATACAAGTATTTAATACTTTCGTAGTCTCGTATTTTGTGTTTATTAATTTCAGTTGCGTTTGGTTAAAATTAAGGTTAGGCATGTAAATATCAAACCTCAACTTGAAATACCATAGTTATGATTGAGCTCACCACTCTTAATTCACTGTCCGTTAAGTAATTTTCCCAATCATCACTATGAAAGATAGATATTAATGATAGAATTTAATTATTTCGCGTATAAATAGTTTTAATAACACTATTGGCCCGATGTACAGTTATGGCCACTACTTGTCTACTTCTACCCTGTACTTGTCTTCAACTCAATTGCACCTCTTGAGTCTGCAATGTTTTAAATAGTCGATAATTATCTACTGATTTAATATTTAGCTCGTTATTTCATTAATCTAGTTAACCGGATAGTATTATGAAAATTATCTGTACGATGTTATTTTTGGAAACTCATTTTGGCCCGATTAAGCTTATAAGTATTTCTGTTAGGTTACTTATTAACATTTAGATAATAAACAAAAAGTAAACCGCTCAATACATTTCGTACATACTATTATGCAAAGCATAATGAATAGTTCTTTCTCTTACTTTCTCCAAATAGGAGGTGTCTTTAGGGTTGTTAATTCACATTGTTCGTTGAACTTCATGAACGAACTCGTTTGTTTTGTCAACTGAGATTGAGGTTTTGGGAAGTTCTATACAATTCTCAACGTCATTAAATGTTCACGTTTGCGAATTTAGCTGTTTCAATTTCCATTTATCGTTTTACACCATCTTTGGTTATCTCTCTCTTCATTCTTCACATGCCAAATAAGAAATGCAAAAGATGTAATGCGACTCAAAAGATTTCGTAGAAAGCGTGGACTGTCAGTGTCTGCTAGTTGTAGGAGTTGATTTAAATTAAGTTCAAATGTTCGTGTAAGGAGGGACAATGGATTTTTTTATTCTGTAATTATATTGTTTTAGGTCGAGTCGTTCGTAATAGACCAGAATGAGCTTGATGAAGAAGGTAGATTGGATCACTCGAAGTTCCTGCTGTCTCCCGAGGATACAGACCACTCTGTCGATCCTGAGACCCAGGCTAGGCTTGAAGCTCTCCTCGAAGCTGCAGGTACTGTGCTCAAGTTCAGTGAAAACAATATCAGAAGTGATTTTTCACAAAAGTGCAAGTATACTTACAGTGAGCAATGTGTGAATTATTCCACCGTATTTCCAGGGATTGGAAAGTTATCCACGGGCGATGGAAAACATCTTGCTGATCCTGATGTGTTGCGAAGGCTCACTTCTAGCGTTTCATGTGCTTTGGATGAGGCAGCTGCTGCCTTAACTCGTATGCGCAATGAAAATCCCCGTTCCCAAGCTGAAACCAGGTCAGTTATGCTATTCAAGATGTGTGATGTGAACTGACAGTGTTTTTGTTTAAATGTCAGTGTATTATGTGAGTAGAACGTTTCCCAGGTGATAAAAATTGATCAGAGGTGCCAAGTTAGAATGTGATGCCTTGACTTCATGAAATTATTCATAATTCATCATTAAAAGTGTACCTTTTAAACATTGAAAATGATAAATGCTTCAATAGGATGATCCATTTCATTAGCTTGTTTCACACTTTTCATTTAATCAGTTTGATTTCAAGTTCATTACAATTGTCCAATTACATTTATCTTGGTCTTTAGTATGAAACTAAACTATGAAAGAAGGTAATCTTTAATGGACTAGGCATCATTACAGGTCACTGGTGGAAGCATGTTCAGATGGTGATGTTGGAACTGTAAGAAAACTCTTAGGAGAAGGAAGAAGTGTACATGAAACGACGGAGGAAGGAGAAAGTCTCTTATCCTTAGCTTGTTCAGCTGGTTACTATGAATTAGCCCAGGTAAGTGGTGCATTTCAGCATCTCAATCATTTTCAGTAGGTTCATGTCAGTAGTGATGTCAACTGTCTGGTTAAAGATTTAGATTCATCACTATCATCTTGTCAGTTGTATCAATATGTATTAGAATTTCTGTTTTAAAGCTTTGTGGTTGGATGACATTAATGGAAAAGTAAATAGGCTTTGGAATTCTTTGCGATACTCAATTTATTGTTCTCTTTGGCCATTTGGAGTCTTTAATTTTTTCAGCACTTCTTTGGATTGAACTTTATGGTTAATTAATCGACTTGGATCGATTATCATGTTAAAAGAGCTTCAAGTAAATGTAGGAATGATCTTTACTCTTATTTATAAATTTTATGTTTTATGAAGCTTCAATATGCATTGAATTGGAAGGATAACAATTCTTACTTTTATATTTTTAGGAATATTTTTTATTCAAAATTTTCAGTTGCAATTTCTCATTGTTATTGTAAATTACTGTTGTCAGTTCAATGTAAACAGACTAGTTGTCAAGAAGTGTATTATTTCTTAGAAATTCTTAGTGATGATCTTTTTGATATTTATTCTTTTTCATTTGCAAAAATTCTGTAATTGATATAGTCTTTGCGCTACTCAGAGATAAGCTGTCAGATGTTAATCCAATCTATATGATTTGAGATACTTGTTGGAGTGCAATACTTCAGATAAAATCAGTAGACTTTCATTTTTTATTTAGGTATTGTTAGCCATGAGCGCTAACGTTGAGGATAGGGGTATAAAAGGTGATTGTACACCCCTGATGGAGGCTTCTTCGGCTGGCCATGTGGAAGTTGTAAGGTTGCTGATCAGCCATGGGGCAGATGTCAATGCTCAATCCTCTTCTGGTAAGTATCATTCATATTTTGTAGCATGTTTTGTGTTTAGGTATGTGTTCTAGGGGATAGTTTAGCTTAGTTAGCCATCATTGGCATACAGTTCTTTGAAAGCAATGCTTTACCCCTCATATTTAATTGAACTGACTTTTACCCCACATATTTAATTGCAATGACTCCTGATATAGCTCAATTTTTATTGTTCAATATGTATGCCTTTCTTATTAGTATATGCCCACCATATCAGGGTTTGTCACTGTGATTTGGAAGGTGATGTTTTTGCTGCTTGTAAGTCTGAAGTATGAGGAAAGCATGTGTTGCAAATATAACTCAATGACAGAGAGATATTTAACGTTATGAAAAAATGACATTGAATTGAGTTGAAATTGATTTAATTTAGAAACAGGAAAATGCTCCACTTTTACTGGTTAGGTAAAATTTATTGTATTCCAGATATTTTAATGATTTAATTAAGGTTTTATGAAGGTTAAGGTTGACCCATAGCGGAAAATAAAAACTAAATTGACTCAAACCCACAACTGCATCTTCCCTGACATTTATATGTAGAAAGAAAAAAATTGTTGATTCTTACGATGTCTTGTATGAAATTCTTGGATATCTATTTGTCGTTTTAAAGAAATCAGCAGGATGATCTTATTTTCACACATTTCTTTGTGAAAAGAAAGTCTTACAGAGTTTCACAACAATTTTTCCCCCAGTCAAATTTTTATACAGTTCTTTTCTTAGGCTCTAAGAAGACGTCAATACTTAATTCTGAAACCCGAAGTTTTGATTTTGAGCTTGTGAATTATTAATTTAGAAATTCATTTTCTCTGTCATACATTTGAGTTAAATTGATAAGAGTGTCTTGTTTCAGGGAACACACCTCTCATGTATGCATGTGCTGGAGGGCATGAAGAAGTTGTGAGGGTCCTTTTAACAGCAAGTGCAAAGGTGGAAGACCATAATGAAAATGGCCATACTCCTTTGATGGAAGCTGCCAGTGCAGGTCATGTTGGAGTGGCAAAGGTCAGTTTTCCACATTTATTTGGAATTCAAATATATGTAATAATTTTAGATTCAACTCCATATTTTCTTTGAGAAATATACTTTGGATTTAAATGTTAATATTATATTGTCAATATCATAATGTTTCTGATTGAATTGATGCAATGACCGAACCACAGTAATGTGAGTTTACATTTCATCGATTTCTATAAAATTACTCCTATTGTAAGTCTGTAGCCATTTTAAAAAGGCCTTGAATTGACTGTGTTGGATAATATTTGTGGTCAACATTTCCATGAAGATTTTCTGGTATAGGAAGTCAAATTTCAAGTTTCCATTGCTTGTATAAAATGTTTACAGATATGTATGATTTTAAAGGGTTTCTGTGTTGAACTTCTCAATCTTTTCAGCTACTGTCATTTTTAGCTCATGATGTAGCTTGTCTCAAAATTCCCTTTGCTTATTTACAGTAATGTAACATGATTGTGTATTTTTGTTCTCTGTTAGATCTTGCTGGAGCATGGAGCTGGAATTAATACTCATTCCAACGAGTTCAAGGAATCTGCCCTAACCCTGGCATGCTACAAGGGCCATTTAGACATGGTCAGGTTTTTGCTGGAAGCAGGAGCAGACCAGGTAAATGTTGCACTACACTTCTTTTTGCAGATGATGAACAGTAAAGTATGGTGTCAGAACTGCTAGATACCCATTCTGCAAATGCAGAAACTGCAGCTGCTAATGAGTCTGTAAATATTTCTTGTTCAGGGTTAAATGTATTAGTTTGGATTTGTATCTATGGAATTGTATATATAGATTTGGAAGTCAAACCAATTAAACATGAAAATGAAATGTTTATTGCAACAAAATATACTGTTCTTCCTAAAGAAGTAATATTCCTATGTTTTCTCAGTATTTGGGCATTGTTATTTCTCTAATAAAATTGCTATAGAACTTTTTATTTTTAATGAAGAAAAATTTGACCTTATAGGATTCAGAATTGCATCCCTTATTTTATGTATTATAATCCTAAGATTGCATCATAAGATATTATCATTTGCTTGCTGTGAAATTATTTGTGCTTTCCTTTAGCTCATATCATGATATTGATACAAGTGGTGACAACTGCTAAACCTTGCTTATCAATTGCTTTCCTGCTCATTTTTCTAAAATGTTGCATGATAGCGAGTTTTTCTGCAGCTGTTTCAAATTACTTAATTTCTGAATTTAATTTCTAAATTTCTAATTTTGTCATAACATCAATTAAATCATTTGGGATAAAGTTGTGATAAAAGTAAGTCTTGAAGAAATCAATGGTCCTTGGTACTAAGCTCTCTTATCCTTTCTAGGAGCACAAAACTGATGAGATGCATACGGCGTTGATGGAAGCATCTATGGATGGCCATGTAGAAGTAGCACGTCTCTTATTGGACTCCGGGGCACAGGTAAGTCCATAAAATTTAAGTTATTCAATACTGTTTAGTCTTTTTAAGGAAACAGAGGCAGATCGTTGAAAGAAGCAGTTGATATATTCTTGGCACTGCTATTCTTTTTGATGTTGTTTTGTTACAAACTAATTTGGCTAATTTTGGTTAATCTGGTAGGTATGAAAAGGACAATTCAATGATGGATGATTTTCTGTGCAATGAATGTAAATTGAAGTACTGACAGGATTGTTTATTATTCTTCATATACTAGTCGACATATCTTGCTAAAGTGGGGATGAAAGAACTCCGTCACCATCAAATGACCAAGGCTGCATAGACTTTTGATTCGAGACTCAATTCAATTAAATTGTGGCTGTAGATATTTATTATAGTACAGTCATGTTTATTCAATTAATATTAGGGAGTTACATAATGTTATCAAAATATTACCTTGCGGTATAATTCTTTAATGCTTCATCTCTGATTTTAATTTACTGAGTACCTGTATTATTTGAAATAATACAAACTTTCTAGGTAGTTGAAAACAGTCATTTTTATTTATTTAACCTCAAGTCTAAGTCTGCAAAACCATCTTTTGTTCTACTTTTCTAATTCCTGAAACCATTCAAGAAACTAACTATAATTCTTCATGATTATGAAATGAAGTGATTTTATTTTTATATAATATTATTCTTTCACTCTCCTTTTCTATAACTTCTGAATTTTTTCCTTGGTTTTATAGTAGTTATGCACCTCTTTTGATATAAGGGGAGTATCATTGATATTTGCTTAATGGTAACTTACAGCCATGATTATTTCAAATATGTTTATGAAAAATTATGTAGGTGTCCTAATAATCCTCGATGTGAAAGATATCTTTTGAAAGTTTACATGGGGGCTTTATCATGATGTTCAATTTACAGTAAGCTAAATATAATCGACCATGTGCTATCTTTCTCTTTTTACTTGATGATTGGGTAACGGAAGTAAAATTTAGGTTTTCCTTTTGAATTAGTGTTATGATATAAATCCTCATTCGTGTAGGATTATAAAACTTCCATGCACTTAATTTTCAATTTTTGTCCTATACATAACTGCAAAATTTGACTCTTTAATTAAAAACTTAAATCTGGCTATCTCTTTTGTGATTCAACCCAATGAATTAATGGTATTTTGAAATGAGAATAGTGAACTTATGGATGGTGAAGGATGATGACATTGTAAGTTGATAGTGAATTGGAGATCAGTAGTTTGTCTTGTGTTTCTTACCTTATGCTCTCTTTTTCTTCCATAAGTTTAGGCATTTTTTCTTTTTTAAGTGTAGGAAATCCGCAAAGCGTTATGGATTTTGGGATAGATGGGTCTCCTTCACATGGAGATCGTTAGGATTGAATTGGTTTTGAGGACTATTGTTAGCAACCGTAGTTATACCTACTATAAGCATAAGTCTCAGTTGGCTAGAGGGAGCTATAGTGAATTATCAGGTAATGATACAAAATTAGGAAACAAAATTTTGGATATGACCACGAAATTTTCAGCTTTTTGAAATTATTTCGCTTCTGTTGCATAAACTCGAATTTATTTGTATTTGTAGTTATTCCATATAGTTACATTTTTCAACTCTACTTTTGGAATTATAATGTAATCAAGATTAATAGTTTGAGGTGTTAATGTTAGTAGTTGTTCATATATTTCTGTGGAATGTGAGAAGTTATAATCCAATTTGGTAGGTTTGTTTTTTTATGTTAAGTTTGTTGAATTATATTGCATTGCTATCCAATATCAATCCTTAATATTTTATCATGTTATTATGTATTCAATCGACCAATAACTTCTGGACAATCACTAGATGTCTTATTCTAGATTCTGCTTTATTCTCCAAAAGTTATATCAGTTTATAAGTTATGTACTCATTTAATGTTTTCAGTTTACATCTATTTTCTGTATTACTTCATCATTGTTGTTATCTTTTTTAATTCTCTATACAACTGAATTTTTTATGTAGTCATTGCTTAATCACTAAGGAAGGAAAATTTGGAACACTGCTGTTAAAGAATTAGAGGTTTAAAATCTCTGATAGCCGTCTTTGTCAGTGTTCCTTGACTCATTCACTGGTATTCAGAGAAAACTGACACTGCACTTTAAGTACACTCAATGGGGTTTTTGAAAGAAATGCTTTCAAATCACTCCTGAAAATGTAAAAGCACTGCTTTCAAAATGTGCATTGAGTGTTCTTAAAGTGTGGTGTCTGGTGAATGAGACAAGGAATGCCAACAAAGATGGCTATTGCAGATTTAAAACCTCCCTTTGCTTAATCACATTCATTCTTCTATCATGTGTTAATAACTTCTTGAATAAACATCTTAATTTTTTCTGATGAAGTTGTATAGGTATATGAAATATTTTTCATCCATTCAGTTTCATAACTTCTCATAATCTGCCTCCCTCAAAGGAGATTAATTGTAATAAAATTAGGTATCAA
Source organism: Sympetrum striolatum (assembly GCA_947579665.1). Classification (NCBI taxonomy): domain Eukaryota; kingdom Metazoa; phylum Arthropoda; class Insecta; order Odonata; family Libellulidae; genus Sympetrum; species Sympetrum striolatum. Next base: position 62,170,124 of record OX388352.1, read on the forward strand.
GGTGCTATCTCCAAAGAAATTAAAATATCACTAACATTATGCCAAAAATTTGGTTCCAGTTAACCTTTTCTAAGAAGTATTTTCCTGTTTAGGAATTTTAAATTACAAAGAAGATATTCTTAGTTGGAAAATCTTTTAAATCTTCTGGGGGTCCATTGCCAAGAAATTATTTTCTGTATTAATTATTAACTAAGTTAAACTATACACAGGGTTAGAATGATGTCACTCAGTAAATGAAGAGTATCTGACACAATTTAATTGATTGAAGCAAATTTTCTCGTTGATATTCTGTGTGCTATGCTGATTTAGCTATTTTTGAAACCATGATACACACAACAATCACAATTAGTAAGATTGTCGGATAGGAACTTGGCTAGGATAATAGGAATTCGAGTTATTTTGATGGAAATATCTGTTAACTCAGTGTTAATTTTTATAAAATCTAAGGATAATGAGGTAGATAGGTTATTCAATATTATGTTGAAAGTTAATGTTATAGAATTAGACTTAGAGGAAATATTGAGCATTAGATATTCATTGAGGTTATGCATCACATTAGTGATATCAAAGTAATTGATGTTATGTATTATTAAAATATAAATAATGCAGTGATATTCTGAAAGACAGACAGAGCTAAAAATGATTTAGTTCTAATGAAAAGTTGTACTAGAAAGAAAAGAAAATTTAGATATGCCGAGTAATCAGTTGATAAATTTTCAGTTGATTTGATTCAAAGATTTGTCCCATTGTCTCTAAGATGTTGAAATTGAATTGCATTGGTTTATAGTTTGAACTGTAACTCAAAATTTTACCTCCTCCACTGTGTCCCCTCTCCCCTTTCATTCCCCAATTCCCCCTCTCCTATTCTATTCTTCTTATCCCCCCTCTCTTTCCCCACTCCCCTCCCTTTTAGCATTCTCCACACCTTCTGGGTTTTCTCCTTCATTATCTTTCACTTTTGCTTCATTGATATTTCCTTTTCTTGCCTTACATGGTAGCCCATCCATTTCTAATGGGTTTTCTTTCACTTTCTGAACTGAATATTGTTGACTATGGACGTTTGTTGATAGTGAGAGGGTTCATGGTTGTATCAATTTCCACATTATCCAACGCATGATACAGCTTTGTTTGGAATCAAGAGGAACACAAATTTCGAATCTGTTTCCTGAAGTGAATACATTAAATCCATTTAGGCAGTTTTCAACCATGGTAGATTTTTCTCTCTTGCCATAATTGTTATTAATCTCAATTGTACTTGCTTGAAAAACATTGATTTTATTTGAAAACTGATTTGTCAGTAGGAGTATAAAGTTCCCCATGGAGGCCAGTAACCAAGAGAAAAAATGTCCATAAAAATAGGATCAGTTTATGCCTAAACATTTTGTTTTAATGATAATTTCAAATCTATTTTAGGAATTACAACTTTAAAAAATTATGCTCTTGTTAAATTTTGAATTAAAGGGATTCAATATTTCAAGCATATATTAATGCAACATTCATATAAGTATTTTTAATGGGCTTGAAAAAATCTATAGGTAATATTTATCTATGCTCTCTGTCATTACTGTTTTTCTACTAACTTTCTGAGGGAGAAATTTTGCGTAATAATAATAGAAATAATGTGTGTGGATTTTTCTATTTCTAAAATTTGATAGTCAAAATATTTAATAGTAAAAGTTAAGATTGGAATTTTTGGAACAAATGCAAGGTTGGAATGTAGAGGTTTCTCAAGATACAACTTTGAATTTAGTGGACATTTTAACTATGTTAGTATTTGCATATTTATGATACTGCATTTGGAAAAGTAAAGCATATTTGTTGAGTTTTCCTTGCCATGAGTCAATTACTGTTGTTCCTCTTGAGAACCTGTAAGATAGTGTTTAGCACCATACATCTTTAGGAAAGAAATTTTTGTTTTATTTCTTGATAATTGCCGCCAATAAGGAATAATCGACAATTATGTCTTTTATGTTTACCCAATTTTTAGGTAGGTAGACCCAATTTTATGTTTTACGACAGCAATTAGTGCTGATGTTAAATGAGTATTTCTCATTTCTTGAGATCATTATTCAGTAAACTGGTAATGCAAAGTAAATGAATGTGACGTAAAGAATATAAAGTGTACTTTGGAAGTTATTTAATTAATTTTATGACTTAGATACATTTAAGGAGTCATCATCATTAATAAATGCCAATAATGAATATTTTCCACAAAATTATTACTAATAGACAACTGTTATTGGTGTTGAATTGCCACCCTCAAGTTTGCTTTAAAACTAAAAACCGTGGGAAAATTTTAATTTGTTGCTATGGTTTTCCACAACATCTCATTTAACTCTGTAGCTTTCTTCACCATTAAATTAACTGTAATATATTTTTTGTAGCCTCTGACTAGTGATTTTCTCTCTTTTCATTTAAGTTTCTTTAATGATCAACATCCAAAGAATATCCTCTGGTTAATTTTGTATGGTGCTTCATTTATGTAGCAATATCAATAAGAAATATCAAATTCAGAAACATTGCATCATTAGTATTTCTCGCGCCGAATTTACTATATGAGACTAAATGTGTATCTTCCTAATTCTCCTTGTCATATTCCTATGCGTTAGAAAATTTATATTACAAACATCAACATATTTGTCCTTGTAAGTATAGACTATTTATATCATGTGACAATCTATACAAGGTCATGGTCTAGCTAAGTGACATTCTGTGTGGTAACATATGGTCTTTCTTAGGCTCTCTCCAAAATTGGTTTCTTATTAAGATTTCTTTATATATGCATTTAACTGAACTTTTAAAATCAAAATAGTTTAATAATTTAGAAAAACTTTTATCAATATGCATTCCAAAGAAAGTTGTTTTTCTCTTTACATTTAAAGTCTTTTAATTTAAAGTCTTTTCTCTTTACATTTAAAATCCAATTCTTATCTTTGGTAACAAAAGCAGGGATGCCTTATTCATGCATAATAGCAAACATTTCTTGATTTTAGTCGATTTTATCCTGAATTTTATTAGGGAGTGTGTATAATAGATGATAAGATTATAAATAGTATTTAAATTTGAGATGAAGCATGTCAAGTTAGAAATCTAAATGAAGTTGCATTGTTTTACAAGGAATACTGTCTGAAGGTTTTTTCTCCGATCTTGCAATACTTATTGAAAAAAAAAACACTTAAGAAACATTATTATCTAGAAATAGAGTAGTTAGCAGTCAACAGTAGCATTGATTTCAGTAAATTCACACTACTGTTTTTATTATGAAACTTATTGTTTCCTATTTAGTGTTATATAAAAAAATTCAGGCTTTCTTTTTTACGTGAAAACCAACCTAAACAAAATGGAGACTAAACCGTTAATGTATTTATAACAAATTTTCTGTACAGTTTAGAAGATTTTATGTAATGCAAAGGTAGGGAATTCATTTGAGCTTAATAAGGTGTTTTCTAGTTCTGTGGCATTTATTTTTATTATGTGTTTCATAGTGATGTTTTTTTATAGTTCTATATAAAATTTATACTTCATGAATATGTTGATATATCCTAAGTTACTTCTTTCTCTATTTAAGTGTGCTTCTGTGCAAAGCATCTTATTTCCAGTCATTTTTATTATCATTTATTGTGATATAGTTGTGAGCTCTTTTTATGATTCATATTTTTGTCTTTTTTTACCACAAATTGATCTGGGGATATTTTTGTAAAATTCTTTATCTCTTCCATTGGAAGCTTTTACTTATTATTTGATTTCATTTAACAGGTGAATATGCCCACTGATAGCTTTGAATCGCCCTTAACGCTGGCAGCATGTGGTGGTCATGTGGACTTAGCAATGCTCCTTATTGAAAGAGGTGCAAACATTGAGGAAGTTAATGATGAGGGATATACACCTCTGATGGAAGCTGCTAGGGAGGGTCACGAAGAGATGGTTGTACTACTGCTGAGTCAAGGTATGCTTTTTATCGTTCTTTTGGGAAAGTTCCAATTGCTCTACTTTTTCTTTTTGGACAGAATTCATTGGATAGTAAAGGCAAAATAGGGATAAATATAAAACCAAGCATTCATAAAAATATCTTAGAATCTAAATGGTTTATTTAGTTCAGATTGAACCATAGTCTGATATATGGCATATATATTGAGAAATTTTTGGTCTTTTGATGATATTCATTTTACTTTTTATTTCCTGTGTTAGGAGCTAATATAAATGCTCAAACTGAGGAAACTCAAGAAACGGCATTAACCTTAGCATGCTGTGGGGGTTTCCTGGAAGTAGCAGATATATTAATCAAAGCTGGAGCTGACATTGAGTTAGGTGCATCTACTCCCTTAATGGAAGCAGCTCAAGAAGGACATTTAGATCTTGTTCGGTAAGTTAATGTACTGTTTTCAGTTTTGGGTGAAATAATGAAGCTTTTTAAGCTTGTTTATTTGTATTTAAATCTGTAATACTAGATATCTATTAAATATAGATGTTTGTGAATGAATGTGTGTGTATATATATACATACACACACACATTCATTCATTGGGGATTAAAATTCTAACCATGTTTCATATATGTGTCACTGACTTGAAATTTTTACGACGTACTGGGCATAGGGTGTTACCTCCAGAAAAAATGTGACTTTGAACCTCAGTATCATGGGTTTGATGCCATAAGGCCCCAAAGTCCCCATTTTTTTCCATACGGATGCATTGCAGGGATTTTGTAAAGATTTTTTGAGGCACTTCCCGGAAAATTAGAGAGTTTAAATTTAAGGGATCGATGGAAACCATTTATGCCTGAAAAAAACTATAAAGATATTTTTGAAGGTTATCCTAGGTTCGACGCTAGGTCAGGGCAAATATTCTTCTATTTAAAATTTTAGGGCAAATTTTAATATTAAAAAAAATCCCTTCTCGATAACATTGAAACTTAGAACTTGGTACATGAGTAGAGATCTTAGATACGTTTTATATAAGCATTTAAAGTTTTACTGATGGTCCTTTGTTCGATTACAGTGTACCATTTACATTCCAGTATGCATTTCAAATGGGGATAACAGAAGTTTATTTTAATACCTTTCCAGTACGATTTTGAATTCAAAATTTGAATTAAATAGGTTTTATTACTACCAGGGCATTATATGTATTGACATCTTCCAAAAGGTCCTGGGGCGTCTCTACTATTTGAAACATTTGGCAAGAATTTAAAATTATTTATGATTCAGTTTCGAAAATAAACGACGACGTGTGAGTTCTACCTCAAGTGGGTACATAATTCTCCTATTCAAATACATTGGAGGGATATTTTAGGAGTTTTTAATCCCTTTCCAAATAATATGCAAATGTGAAACCTGGCATGTGAATAGAGATCATGAATACCTTTCATATAAGAATTTTATGGTTTCCCTAATGATTCTTGGTTTGATGCTGGAGCGCCATTTACATCCCTCTACACATTGCAAATGGGGATAATGGATACTTATTTAAGGGTCCTTCCTGGAATGATTTTGACTTCCAACTTTAGATTAATTAAGCTTAAGTCCTACCAAGTTGTTATGTGATGTGTATTCACATCTTCCAATAGGTCCTGGGTTCGACACCAGACGTCTCTACCATTTGAAATGTATGGGGGAATTTTATATTTTGTATGATTGATTTACCGAGAAGGTTAAAATTCTATGACTATGCATGTAAACAGAAGTAATGAATGTTTCTTAAACACAGTTAATCTTTTACCATATGACCACTGGTTCGATGCCAGGACACGATTTGCATTCTAACATTCAATTAAACTCAAATACGGAATTTAGTTTCAAGACAGTCCTTATAATCGACTTAGGATATTAGCAGTCAGATTATCCCAAAGCAGTGGTGCAGCAGGGGGGGGGGGTTAGGGGTTTATACCCCCCAAAAGTCAAGTCCTATGACTAGCTCTGAGATTTATTTTCTGCTGAAGAGTACAAAACCCCAATCATCATGCAAGTCTTAGAGATACACTGCTAGTCATGTGTTTGCTTGATAAATTCAGCAAAAGCTTCGCATACCCGCAAATATAGCTCCAATGTCAGCTAAGGTGATGTTTTCGGTAGCGGAACAGGCCTAGAGCCGACATCGATATCAATGGGGAACTAAGATAGGAGTGTTTTTCACACAATGTTCAACGGGTGCACTTCTTTAGCCTATATTTAGTTAAATGATTCACACCATGAGATAAGATTCCCATGAGAAAAATTCGAAAGTGCTGATACATTATTCCTCGCAAAAATACAAGGGAACATTCAGGAAGTAATTCGAAAGTTACACCCTGACAACGGAGATTACGTTTGAGAGACATCAGATTGATAAAACGCTCCGATCTTCTGCCTGTGACTGATTTAAGGGTCTGTGTGCGAAGCTAGGCTTGTGAGTAGTGCTTTTGAGAAATTCACAGTGAACAGTTCGAAGGAGATTTTAGTTTGGATTTCAAGGTACAGATGGACATCTGAAAATTTTTTTCACAGTCTGCGTGTAGCTCAAGGCCTCTATCGGAAATACGTAAGTTAATGGCTATGTGGTTTTTTTGTGAAATGACCATTTTTAGATGCATAAATTAGGATTGCCTTTTTTGGGACTGTTATCAGAGGACACATCTGAAGATGAGTTTAGCGACAATTCCAAAGGTGCTGGTTCCTTTATTAAGCATTCTGGGCTATTAAAAGTCTGTACAGTAGACTCTTCATTACTCCGGCAAGAAGAAAATATACTGATCCTTATCTTATGATTACCTGTTACTTTGCTGTATATTTACGAAAATAATTTGATAACCGAATTTCTCTAGAATTTTGAAGAAGTATTGGGGCAATGCAAGATATCACTAAAAAAATTCGATGATATTATTAATAATATACCAATTTGGAAGCAAATCAATCAGTTAAAAGGTATTGTGCACGTAAGGTGTGCACAGATTTATCTGAACAGTGACTTGATGGCTTGAAATAAATTTGATGTACTGTTAAAACTGTGCCTTAAATTTTCTAGCTTCCTTTTTGATGCAGCCAATTTTTTCTCTGGTAATAGAATCCAATGTATCTCATGACATCCTGTCAATCACAAGGTCATGCAATGCCCCTTCAGCATTTCAATTCATGGAAATGTTTTGTTTTCTTTGAACACAGTGCGTAAGACTGGGTTTGTGTCAGCTCTCTGCTGGTTAAACAACCTAACTATTACTTAGTCTAAATAATTGTAAGTTGACGACTTCATTTTTTTCACCTTGGTATGTAACTTTAATTCTGCAAATTCAATTATAATATCAACTATAATCAAGAGTCTACTGTATTTTTAATGTTTGGTTAGTGACGCATTCAATTGAATACTAAGCTAATATGTGATTAATGAAATCAGACTTAATTGTAAGCGTACCATAAAATTTCATCTGATATACATGAGTTTTTGTTTCTTAGAAGTGGAGTTAATTTAAAAAACAAGGGATGAAGTCACTCCTATGAAACCTGATGATGATATAGTCTTATAATGAATGATATTCAAATAAGCACCACACTTATGATAAATTTCCAATAGTTTGCTTATGTAAACTACTATCTTTGAAAGTTTAATAACTTGGCCATATAAGCATTTGGAAACTCCTCTATTTTTAATTGCATTTAGTTTTTTGAAAGAATTGACATATTTGTAGTAAGAAAAAGGCATGAATATACTAGCTCCTGTATGTTAGGCATTTCTTTGTCTCATCGGATCCCCCCGGTGGCAAATCCTGGCTGCACCACTGTCTCAAAGCAAATAGTTTAATGCAATTTTATCTTAAAAAAAGTCCTGGGTTCGACACCAGGTCACTTGGCTACAGAATTGATTTTTATGTATGGAAATTTTTTTGGGTTCCTATAATGTAAATTTTTAAACCAAATAGAACTTTGCAAAATACAGTACTGTAAACATATGCTTGCAGTATGCAAGCTATTTTTACTTGTATAAGATACCTTAGTTGGCTATACCTTTACCAAATACCTTCAGATATTGCTGCAAGGTGTTATTATTATGAATATATATCTTACTTTGTATATTTTGGAAGAAATTTAATTTTAAGTATCAGTATCTCAAGCTTCATTGAAATTGTTCATATTATAGATATCTGCTGCAGTCAAACAGTAATGTGCGGGCGCAAACCCAAACTGGAGACACGGCCTTAACTTACGCTTGTGAAAATGGGCATACTGATGTGGCTGATTTACTGCTCACCTACAATGCAGATCTAGTAAGTAGTCTATTCAATATTTGCTGCATTGGTTTTTAGAAGGTTCTTGGATTATAATTTTCATATTTTTTTCTTAGGAGCATGAATCCGAAGGTGGAAGAACACCTCTGATGAAGGCTTGCCGTGCAGGACATCAATGCACTGTTCAGTTTCTTATTTCAAAAGGTGCTGATGTTAATAAACAGACCACAAACAATGATCACACTCCCCTGTCCCTTGCCTGTGCCGGTGGACACTTGAGTGTGGTGGAGCTGCTCCTTGCTCATTCTGCAGATCCATTTCACAAGCTGAAGGTTAGTAATGATTATTTTGCTTTGTCAACTGTGGTATCCTTAACATACAGTAGAGATAATTGCAAGGGAAGGCCTAGATAGTACATCAACCAGAGAATTTTAATCCTGGGTACCCACTTAATGAAAGACCAATTTTATAATAGTACCTACTTGTGAATTTATAAAAATATCATTTACTACGTATGATCCTAATTAAAGTACAAAAAAAGCTTAAGTTATGGAATTGCTTAGGTTCAGAAAATATTTTTTGCCGAATTTTTCATGGAATTGACATTTTTTAAGGGAATCATTTAATTTTAATTGCTTGTTTGTTGTAAAAATAAAGTATAAGTTTAAATTGTGAATAATAAAATTTTTGCTATAAAATTCCAAATATAGCAACTAGTCAACTTCAGTTTACTAGGTTTTTGTTTTTGCAAATGATAAATTTGGTAATGAATTGTTGTTGTGATCAGAGAATATTTTTAAATTTTTTTCTATCTTCATAACATTATAGCTGTAAAATCTAAGCAATCAACCAATTTTATTCTATTCTATCCCTGTTAAGAATTGCTTGAGGAAATTGAAGTTTTAACGTGATTGAGCTTTGCATCCTTCCCTCTGATTTTTCATTCATTATTGAATAGAACAAAGCAGCAGGTAGTCCTCATACTTCTTATTCCTTCTTCTTAAAGGCATTTCTTTCAAAATTTAGATATTGCAATTGACCATCTGATAATCTTAGTATTTTTTAAGTACCAGCAGCTTAATGCTAATTTAGTACAATGGATTGCCCTCAGCTGCACATTCTGGAGTTAGCTGGTATTAGTTTCATTGGCAGTATCTAATATACTTAACATGTTTTCAATGAGGCCTGACTCAATAAAATTACCTCCACTGGCATACCTTTTAATTAAGCTTACCAACAATATGCCATGTAAGGAAAAGTGCTCCATTACTTTACCATGGATGTTTCAGATATATCTGCCTCAAATTAGTTTTGAGCAGCAATTTTTCCTTAAATGAATTATTGCATACTATTGGAGACTGGGTCACAGAAAGATTATTTTTAAATGAAGGATTATGAAAGAGGTATTTTGCTGTAACAGCTAAATTCTTTTTTACAAAATTTAGGTCAAATAAACATGGAAAAATATTCCATGCTTTGTTATTTGCCATGAATAAGTCAAAATAGAATATATGTACACTGTATTCTCATCATCTCATAGTCATTCATCTTCTTATTTGGCCCTAGATTTTAGGAATTAAATTATTTTTGACAGAAAAAATGACAAAAAAATTCTTTATGCTAAAAGTAATTGATTATTTGGAATACAATGGCACAATATTTTACTTCATAGAAAACCAGCAGAACAATATGTTAGAATTGAAACAAAATTAATTATTTTGAGCCCAAAATATGCAATTGAATTAAAATAGAACAATTCATTAATGTCACCTGGAAGTGGCTAATTCCATTTTTGGCTGTAATTTAATCCATTTTAAATTCTTGGTCGATGTTCACTTTCTAGTGATATTCGTTTGTCATTTGGCATTTAAGTGAGTTTTGTAATTTTCATGAAAGAATGATGTTTTTAAAAAATATTTGGGAAGTTTTTGACCGCCATGCTTATTTGGCCTAAATAGAATTCAATCCTCATATAAGTTGCCCATTGTATTTTTTGTTTCTGATTAAATAAGGAAAAGGTTGGAATGGTACACAAGAAAATGCAGTAAATGATAGAATGTTAAATCCTTTTTTGACTCTACATAGTTAAGATAATCTTTCTATCCTTCAACCAATAGTGCAGGAAGTTAATCAACCTACTAGAGGATTAAGTTGAGTTCAGTTTATGTATTTTCAGATAAAGGATAACTGATGGAATGTATTTTGTTTTTACAGAAAGTTTGAATGTGTACATTTTTGTTCTGAAGTATTCAAGGGCATACAATCAGATCAATTCTCTTTAATATTAATTTACATGGTAATCCGGCAAAAAGTAGTTACTTGCCATAACTATTAGGTATTTTTCATTTTAGATATTTTTTGTATTTTCTAACCCGCTTAAAAGGAACCCAGGTTAAGACCTATTTCCTTTGTTTGTTTTTCTATTATGAATTGGCAGTTATTTCATTAATTTTAGACTAATATTTTATAAAATCTTTGAAGTTTATTTTAAAACATTTTGACATCAACACACATTCAGGTCTGTTATCTACTCTTGTGGTTGCAATTTTTATATAATTTCAGAGACACAATTAATTAAAAATGTATATTTAAATCTAATTTTATACTGGAACAACCAAAACCCTATTGCCAAACAACTATTTTGTCGGCTCAGGAAAAGCAAAAAAATGCTGTAACTGATTAACAAAAATTATCATCCCAAATCTTTAAGGACACATTTTTACTAATCAATTAATATATTTTTCTTAAGTAATCATTTTTTTACGAATAATATCAGTATCAATTTTAAAATGTCGTCCATGTACCTCACTCTGATTTTTTTGAAAATTCAGTGAGAAAACATTGGATTTCCACCTTAAAAATGATGTAAAAGCCTCTTTTCCCCCTATTTTCTAAACCAAATAGTTGTGGCTACCTCTTGCGCATTATCCTTAGAAAATTGAATCAGAATCTGCCAAATCGAGCTAGCAACTAGCCATTGGAACTTGTGCTGTCTCACTAATAGACTAACGCAGTGTTTTTTTAATTCTGTGGAAAGCATTCTTGAAGAAAGAAGATGAATTACTCATAAATTTACCTCAGAAAATCCCCAGTGAACAGAACTGCATCATTCCTCGGTAGATGTTAGAATAGCTCTCAGAAACAAGAGTAGAGCTACCAGATAACCTTGTTTGTAACCTGAGTGAAACCAAACCCAAGCTCAAACCTAAGATTTGGGCATCCCTTGCAATTCTACTGTCATTCAAAAGAGGCTCTTTGATTGCAGGAATTTTCCGTACCAATGTGTATTGTAACAATCTCTCTCATTTCAGGATAATTCCACTATGTTGATAGAAGCTGCCAAAGGTGGGCACACCAGTGTAGTGCAACTTCTTTTGGATTATCCCCACTCCATTATGATGACCCCCCCTCCTGGTGTTGCAACTCAGCCGCAGATTACTCAGCAGCCTGGGTCCTTGCATGAGGTACCGGAAGCAGTTCGTGTGAGCACGAGGGAGGAGTCTCAACTTGGAACATCTTCTTCAGTTGCGGCAGCAACCAATACCACCACCACCGCTGGGTCATCTACTGGCCCAAAGTCACCTGCTGGTAAATATTTTCTTACCTATTTTATTGCTGAATCATTTCCGTTAAGCTATATCTGTTAGTCAAAAACAAAAGATGTTGAATTACATGAGGGGCAGGGCTAACTTAAGGGAAATGAAGGAGATGAGCTTAATAGGGTTTTTGAGTGTACACGAACCAACAAAAAAGTAGAACACTCATGAATGAATATCTGTTAGAAGTGGTGTTGAACAGATTTAAGTTAAGCTCTTTATCTGACTAACCCTGATCTCCTATATTCATATATCAGTGTACTTTTCTTTATTAATTTCTGGTGGTCAGCTTATTCCTGAAAGACTTCACCTTTTAACCCTTATCAACTTCATAATAGGCGTGAATGGAATGAAAAACATTAAATTTGTCAGTTGGTGTTTCTGGGCCTTATTCATTTTCTGACCCTAAAAACTTCAGCATCAACTTGGTTATTTAGGAATTTAGTATTAATTTTATTGTGTAATGCATTAAAATGTTCTAAATTACTCTCTCTGTGCACTTAATTGGCTGGATATTTTGTGATAATTATCTCCTGGTCATCCTTGATGGTTTTAGGTCTATTTTCTTTGAGGTTTCTGTTGGAAGAGTGCCAAAATTAATAGAATTAAAGACTTCTATAATTTTGCATTATGAAGCCTTAATATGAGATTCTTACCCATGTGATTACATCAGTCATGAGGTCAAGATGCTATTATTGCAAATTGAACCTAATTTTATTTACTTAATCCTAGAGCTTTACTGTTTTAGCAGAAGATGATTTAACAGAAATTAGTCAGTTCCTCATCCCTAAAATATTGCATTTATGCCACTTGGGTATTAATGCCATCATCAACATCTTATAAGTGGGATAATCATCCTTAGACTTGCTTTTGGCATGTTGCAGCATCTAGATTGTAATTTTAAAAATTAATTACCAATAGTAAAAGATATGAAAAAGTATTTAAATATTCTCAATATTATCGGAAGATAATTTGTAATAATAATCAAATGTCATTATTCTGAGATGATTAAAAAAAAATCATCCAAACATACTGTTGATTAAGAAAAATTTTTCTCCAATTATATGTTTTGGGAAAATGGTAGATTTTGTGAAATTATTGCAATACTCTCAGTTCTCTTGAAGAATGTATTTTTAAGATAGCAAATAGCATTGGAGATTTCAGCATTAGTTCATATTGCTCTCACAGTTGGAGTGCAAATTGGAGCATATAGACAGAAACTTCCTGAAATGTTCCATTACAATGAATAAGCACAATAGTGTCCCGACTTCCGCAAACTTGGAATTATGTTCCCGTTCTTGAGACCTTCCCCTTTCCTTTTCTAAAACTTGATGGAAACTTATACTTTTACTCATCATGTTGCTCTTATTATAGATGAATTTATTAATCTTTCCTGACAATTTGATTTCAAAGTCAAAGGTGATAATGTCAATGCCATTTACCTTTTTACTAGTCTTTTATTCCAATTAAGTAAAATTTAGTGTATTTATACGTAAAGTTTCACCCAGGAATAGAAAATATTTATCAGTCCCTCTACCGTGTTCATTTTGGAGTATTGCTTACTTTGGTTTGCCCTATATTTTGTTGTGAAAACATGAATGTTATGAACTCTTTATAAATTCTTACTTTAGTTTAAATTTAGTCTAAATATATTGATTTTGATACATGCATGATTATTGACTGGTATGGTTATCTTTTCAACGTATTTTAGGAAGGCTAGCAGATTCCCTTGGTCAGAAGCAGAACACCCTGAAGTCCTTGCTAAGGAAAGGGAGAGCTCTGAATGAATCTAATGGTGGAAGTTCAGACCTACAGGTTTGTTTTGCTTTTGATTGTAATCTGTCATTTAGTATTTGATTAGAATAGGATAGTAACGACTTGAGTTTATTTTCAGGAGATATCCCACGATCATGGGCTGTCTGCTGTTGCGGTAGACATAGTGCTGGAGAAAGCAGGCCTTCAGCAGCTAGCAGAGGAGCAAATCCATCAAAAGCAACAAATCTTAGAGGAGTTGCAGGTATTTCAACATTCTTCTTTTGCTCAAGTATAGCAGCATAATATAGCACAGTATTACAATATACATGGAGTTCAAAAATAAATACTTTGTATGAATTGTTTTTTGAACTTCATGCTAGAGTTTTCACAGTAAATTGAAAATTGAGAAAGTAAGACTTAAAAATAATTGCTCTATGCAGCTTGAACTATTATTTTCTCAGCTTTATATATTCTTGGTTTTATTTAATTTTTATATTTATTTTTCATTTTATAGAGTTTTTAAATATTTCTATTCAATCCCCCTGCTTAAATAAACCAAGAGGACTGACATATTCAGTAACAGTAAATCCAATTTGAATATATATATCTAATCATAATATTTTTATTGCAAGATTTCCTCGGGGAAAGTAAGCCGAAGAGTTTGGTGTCTCATGCAGTTGTATCTTATCATTTTAGAGGGTGGAGCGGGAGCTTCAGGAAAAGGTTCCTGTCGGTCAATATGGTCTTGGAGGATTAGGGAGAGAGGGTTTAGTATCTTCAAGCTTAGGGAGTGGAGTTGTACCCTCATGTCCTCCATTAGTACCATTGCCTCCAAGTGTGGTGCAGTCAGCAGAAGAAGTCCTCTCAGCTCAGCAGCAGCAAACCATGGGCCACCTTCAAAGCCAAACAGGTTGGAACATATTCAGTCAATTGTGAAATTTATCTCAAGCTAAGAAAACGGTAGAAGTGAAATTTTTAAAACAAGTCTCAAAGCTATTTGAATTACATTCAGGTTCAATTAAGAAATATTTCATTGTTATTTTTGTATATTTATTCTAAATTGATTTAGATTTAGACATTAAGATGTTGTCAGTAGAGGTGTTGTGTTTTGTTATATCTTCACAATTTAAAAAAGATTTGCTTGAAAAAGTACGTATAAATTTAATTCTAAGTAAAATCCTTCTTAACCCATTGGCTTATTTTTTTCATTATGTTGGTGCTTATGTATTATGGGACATGATTCATTAGATGTCACTTGGAAAAAGAAATATACAAAATAATAAAGTCATGTAGTTAAAAGATCAGAGAGAAGAATGAAATGTATAGAAATGGCAAATCACCGAATCTTTAATTAGAGGCACAAGATGGTCTGCCAGCAAATCGCCGGCTCTTTAAGCCTATGGGTTAAATAATGGAAATGAACCTCATGTTTTAGACACTATATTTAACAAATATGAAGTTTATTTGTATTATTTATTTAATAGCATTCCAAAGTATCAAATATAAATATCAGTAATATTCTGCTGTATATGAACATTCTGTCAGTTGGATCCTCATTGAGACCGTTCTAAGGATAGGGCAGGTTTGTTTTAATTTATCCTTTTTTTGTACAAGAAGTGAAAAATAGTGACTTGGCTAGGACTGAAACCCAGATCTCCCACTGAAAAGGACATGGCTGGGTAGTTCAGATGGTAAGAACAACTGCCTGAAAAGTGAGAGACCTGGGTTTGAGACCCAGCCAAGTCACTATTTTTCATTTCTTGTAAAACCTTGGGTTAAGCTCCATACATACCTGCCTGTGCCAAGTAAAACTTCAATCCATCATTATTTATAGTTATTTCTGCTGTTTGAATGTATTAACTACTGCTCAGGTATTTCCTCAACTTTGTTGTACCAACCCAAATCAGCTGGCTTTTACGGGGCAAGAGGAGTGGCACCAGCTCCCACAGTAGCTACTTCAGGAGCCCGTCCTCGTGGTCCTACCCCAACAGCCTCAGGAGAAGCAGACCAATCTGTAGCTCCGGGAATGAGCTTGTCAACCCGTCCAGTTCCTCCAGTGGGGGATGGTACGGCCCCTGCAGCCCCTCATCCCTTCCATGCGGTGCCGCCTGGAGTGGCGATCTGTGATAGGCCTAAGGCTAAGCCAGTTTCAAAGAAGGATGGAAAGGGGATGAGGAAGCAACAGGTTCAAACATTGCTCCAGCATCACAACCAGATCCAGCTGCAACAACTCCAACAACTCAATCAGCAGCTGCAGTTGAAGGTAAGGATTTGTCAAAAATTTGATTTGTAGGAAGGTTCTTCGTTTTGTTCTTTTGGAAAGGGAAGGTGTCTACTGCTGCATAATTATACCGAGCCACTTTTTAATGCAGAAAATTTAATTTCTTAGTTCATCATTTGCTCAATTTCCTATTGACTGGGAAGGAGTGAATATGATGTTAATATTACAATAAAAAAGTTTTGGTTTCAGTGTATTTCACTTTTAGTTTTTTTTTGCTTTGATTCATAATTAAATGAACAGTAGAATGTGATGCTACTTCTTAAGCTATTTTAATGTAACTTCAATTTTTTATTGAAATTTATTGTCTATATTTACTTTTTCTATTCTACATTATATTTGGTTATACAATATTGGTCTCTTAATATTGAGTTGTTGTACTTAGACTCAAAAAATTATCATTTGTTGTTGTTTGATTCTGAACATGATGGAGTTGTATGTTAGGTTTGTATTTGGTGAAATAATTAAGTTTTATCGATGTTATCAGAAATTTTGTGGTACAAATCTATCAAATATATAAATTTAAGACATTTCAGGGATCTTAATGTGTTATTATTGTAAACATTACGTCATACATATGTCATTAGTATGAGGTTTGCTAAAGTTACTTGGAGCTGGAAAAGGAGGACACCACCATTGAATCTATTTAAGCTCGTGAGGAGGCTGCGTTAAAAGCAATAGGGCACTGTTGTATCATAGCTGATGAAATTTACATTTTAGAATTGGATCTATTTAATTTTGTTCTCAGCAGTTTGATTCCCAATATTGAAGTTTATTTGGAAGAAAGAATTCACCTAGGAAGTGATTGCATTCAGTGTGTCTAGCAAAACAATTGGCAACAGACCATGAAAAAAATAAAATCCCAACTAAAGGCATTACTTTGGCTGATTAAAGAAATTGGGTGATGATAGGAAAAATTGAAAAATGTTGACACCTTGGAGTAGACACCCTAAATGCACTGTAACCAAGGTTAAAGAGAAAGAGCAGTAAGGAGAATTTGCTAATGTGGACTTTGAAGGTGTTGGAGCAGGAGCAAGTTGGTGGTGGGAGGGTTTCAGCATGCATGGGAGGAAACATGGCAGCCAACCTCTCGCCTCCGCAAACTGCCATACAGCAGCCTCTCCATCCTCACCAGCAACTTCTGGTGCAGTTGCAGCAACTAGAAGGTCCAAGTCCTCACTTACTCCCAAACACGGATGAAGTGGCACATCTTAAGCAACAAGTTAGACAGGTTCTTCATCAGAAGCATGGCCTGCAGCAAATACAAGCCATGTTACAGCAGGTATTAGAGACATGGCTTTTATTTGGCTAGTAATGTTTTTTGTTTTTAATATACTAAATGCTTGTTTCGTCGAATAATTTTGCCGGAATGTAGGGAGGAATGAATAAATGAATATGTTAGAATTAAACTAATCTGTTGATGAGGTTCTGTACCTAACTCATTAATGGGTCCAGTTTGATGTTTCTATTGCCTGTTCATTTTGAAAGAGATTTTAAAGAGCTGCAAGAACGGGCACATCTAGAGAAAAGCTGAAGCAATGTTCCTTATTATCTGTAATACCCAATTCATTATTTGATTGCACCAATGGATGCCGATACTGTTTGGCAAAATTTAATTGCCTTATCAGTTGAGAAAATGCATATGATTGATGACATTATTTGCACTTTGAAATATAATTAAAACAGTCAATGATTGAAATTTAAAGAGATTTATGCTCATTGTGTTTCTTGAAAGATATAGTATTCTTCCATACCTGGAATTGAACATCCTTGGCAGCAAATGGCTAAAGAAAATGAGCAGAATCTAGAAGAGTACTTGTTTGGGAGAAGATCCTATTTAAGAGAAGAATTTAATGACAAATCAATTGGATCAGTAGTCTGATGGTGATTTATCAGACCTTGGATGCTGGCTTATTTTGCCTCTGTTGCATTTATTCAAAATAAGCCTCTTTCAAATGAAATTTGGGAAAAAATGAACTTAAATTCTGGAAGAAATCACATCCAGTTGGTGATTTGCTCATTTACGAAGACAATTCATGAAGTGAACCTCTGGATTACTCTGATACCAAGGAGCTTGTAGTTGCAAATGCTTTTCAGAGAGGATTCTCCTGACTCATTGTCAGAATTGCTAAATTGGAAGCTTTTATTTATAAGGCTTGAACAAAATTAATAAACATGGGTTACAGATCTCTCTGCTAATGACTTAGACAAGCTTGAATGTCTAATGCTCAGCCTAGAATGAATAATTTTTGTTGTGTTTCTGCTAGTGAAAACCTTTGTTTTTAACTCCCATTTTCTCATCCTTAGAGAATCATATCTAAATGGTGTGTGGATGCTTGCCATATTTTAAAAAGTGCTATTATTAACATCCTGTTAACGTTCATCTAGTTGTATAATTCATGTTTTTCTTACCCCTAATTACCTCAAAAAAGTTTCAATTATAAGAAATACTCTTATTTTAGTAAAGCTAATGTTGTAGACTAATGAAGCAATTTTTTAAATTTAACATGTATATAATATAATTTGTTAAGTATTGATATTTTGCTAATACCTTTCATACAGCTAACAAGCACTTATTAATCTGCTAATAATAATTTAATTGATATATTTCTACCTAATGTATGAAATTCATAAAATATTATTTATTTCAATATTTTAAAGCACTTGTTACTTGATGAAATTATTTAGTATGCTTTTTATATTAGCAGTGGTTTTTTCACTGCATGCTATACTGCTAGTGAATTTAGGTTTGTAGGTATAACAATTATTATTGATTTTTCATAATTTTCCTTTATATATAATATCTTGTATTCATTTTTATCTGCAAAATTGTTCTGTTGATATCTTGGTGCATAGTTTTGCATTATTCAGGCATACCTCATTTTTCAAATCGTTTGTAAGACCTTAGCTTTACCAGTTGAATCCTGAAATAGCTAAACAATATAATAATGATTATATAATTAATGTTATAATGGAGATAACTAAAGAATTTATCATCTTTGGAGAATAGAAGTCATTAAGTTTTCTTACATCAAAATATTTATTTTCTGCATAATGGCATGGTAAATGTCTCATTTTTTGGTTTATTAAATATATAATATGCTAGGGAGTCATGAAGGGATTACTTTCTATTAAGTGATGTAAGTTTTACATTTACCCTTTTTTCAACTTTGGAGTGTTGAGCTTTTTGGTTGAGTTATTCAGAAGAAGAAGTAATGTAATTGAAAAAGTCAATTACGATTAATACTCTAGCCCAAATCTTCTGGTTTTCAGAGGAAGTGCATTGTATTTATTATTGGGAAACCAGAGTCTGATTAACTACTGAGACATTCCAATCAAAGTTATCTTTTATAGGCTCTTTACCTTTTTAATTTAACATATTAAGGGGATTTAAATTTGTGTCATGAACATTTTTTTCTAAAGATATTTTTCGTTTTTAATGTCAGCTTATTTCTATAAATTCTGATAGTAATTATATTCTTCTATAATTATTATATTATAATGTTGTTTACGATATTAAAATTCGTTTTGTCATATCCTACAACTCATCAAATACAATTATCTAAATGAATTATTCAAAATCCTTCTTTAATCCAGAGTAGAGAGTTTGTATAAATCAAATATAGGGATCCTGATATCGTATGATTTATCAGATAAGTGAATTGGTTTGTTTTACATTTTTAAGCTCTTATTCTTTCATTACCTTGTACAGGAAATATCTTTATATAGGCTATATATTTTTGTTGGGATTGGTGTTTGAAAATTTTAAATTTTATCTTCCAGGAGATCGAAGAAATATTAATATTGTTTGAACTGAGGTATGCCTGAATTTCATGTATAATGGATTTTAACCATAATAAATTAAAGCCTCGCCTAAATTCTAATCGCTTAAAATAATACTCTTTTTACAAGTTCATTTAAACTTTTTTAGTGTTATATATGATAAGCTGAGATGACTAGTTGAGATTTCATTATTGCAATTCTTTTTATATTTTTTGAGATTGTTAACTGTTATTGGTGATAATCATTTTTGCAGTATATTAAAAATTAATTTTGTGGCTAAAAGTTAAAATATTCTGGGATACCATGCTGGGTATATTTTTTTGGTTTGATGTTAGTTTTATCTTATTGTGCAAAGCAAAATAGCTACGAATTCTTTTACATTTTTCTAACTAACAATAATACTGATAATATTGTGGTCTAGGAGCACAAAGATAAATTTATATATTACCCAATGGATGTATGATACAAAATGAATGTTTAATTATTATTTTACAGTTTTATCCACCTTTAAATGAAAAATAAATGGATTTTTTTGTCATTCTCTCAAAACCAGTCTACGCCATCTTTGCCTTCCGACCTCAACTTATCTTTACAAAGTTCTCGGGGGAATGGGCGAGTGCAGGAGACAACCCCATCTCCAGACGAGGATGAGGAAGATGATAGTCCATCAGGTCGAGGTGAAGGAGTCACGGCGGGAGCAAGTCGTCAATGGAGGAGGAGAAGAGGTCAGGAGTTCACAAAGAGCGGGGAGGGAGAATCCAGTCGGGGCGTAGCTTCAGAAGAAGGGGGAGAGGGAACTTCCTCAAGGGCAAGTTCGGAAGTAGGGGATGAGATCCTTGGAGCAGAAGACCTAGATAGTAGCACCTGTGATCGTGGGCATCCCTCCTCGTCCTCTGACCGGGCTTCAGGAGGTCGCTCTGTGAGAGCCCAGTTGGCACGTGGTCCAGAAAGAGACGAGAGGCATCAGCAGCGATGCTCAAGAGAATCCATCCAAGGAGAAGGAAGTTCATCGACGTTGAGTGTCGATGGCACAAGAGTGCCACGTACAGAAGCGCCTTCTTCTTCTGGACGTGTCGAATTTTTTGCCGTTCCCTCCCCCAGCAACAACCAATTGGCTGGTGCTCCATCTCCGTTGTTGCAGGTTAGTCTTTAGAAGTCACTGCTTCATTATTGTTTTAGTTGCGAATTTTCAGATTTGTGTTTGGCTAAAATTTCTGGTTAATCACAAATTTCCTTTACTTTGTTTCCTGCAGGAAGCTGATTTGGAATATTCAAGGTCACAGTTCCAGCAGATGCGATCAGTGGGGACGAATTCACCTCATGCAGTTGGAGTTCCTGAGCCCCTTCCTGCAGGTGATGATTTCTGTCAGTGTGACAAGTTATGTCTTCTCCTAAGAGTTAACTTGCCGAAATAAAATTAATCTTTACAAAATAATTTTATCAGCATTTTATAAGAATGCCAATTCCCTTGCTTCACATTTTCAAATTTGGTCTGCAACGTATGACTTAGAAACTTCTCTTGTTTGTACTCTCTCTGTTATGTGTATTATAATGGATAAATAGTTCAGAAGTAAGCTGTCATTATATTTTTGAAGCGGAAAATGATTCATATTTTAACAACTGTTAGATGCTAATTTGTTAAAATTTTCTCAAAGAAAGTTCTTTTTCATAAGTTATTCTTCGTATAGAAAAAGAGTATATGGTATTTATTATATATCTTTTTGAAATACTGTAATGTGGTTACCTCATGTTTTAAACTTAGTTAATTTCATTCATTTCATTAATATGTTACTCGCACATCTCTGTACACTATTGGTTGAAAGTGTGCAAACATAATGATAGAAAACTAGAAAAAATTAGAATATTGGACATTGCTGCTAACTTACTCCAAATATCTTATGACATTTGCAAATGAACTGAATAATGAAATTATCTTCTTCTGACATAAGTTTAATCAGCTGAGTTTATGCTTAGTTCAGGTTTTTTCGAATTGGATTTCTGAAAATGTTCTGAGTGAATTCAAATTCCTTGTATGCAAGATAAAATAATCCTTTTCTGGTGTTTAAGAGAGGTAATGAAAAGTGACAAAGTCTATTTTGAATGAACTATAATATCTATAACTCAGTTCAATAATGACTTGTTCTTTCTTTTTCTGCGCAAGTTTTTTTTACATTTCCATGTTTATTTTCTATTCAGCAGCCTTCACTAACCAAGGAGTTCCTAGTACCTCAATAGGTGTTGATGGAGGTATAGGAAGTGCTAGTATGAATGTTGGTAACTGTCTGCAGCATCCAATGACCTCATCAGCTGGGCAGAAACCACAACAAAACCATCAGCAAGCATCCCCTGCTGTAACCATTCCCCAGAACCAATGTACAGGACATCAAGTCCAAGCAGTGGCAACTCAAACGCCTGCCGACAAGAAAGTAGGAACACCTACGCTGCAGGTGGCAGGAGGAACTGGAGCCAAGGGCAAGAAAGCCCGTTGCCACCAGCAACAACAACAGCAGCAACAGAATTTACGACAGCAGCAGAATCAACAGCAGCTCCATGGACAGCAGAGTCAAGTCCTGCAAGGAATGCAGCCACATGTCCAACAGCAACAGAGTCATCAACCTGGTTCAGTCTCAGCTCAAGTAGCCTCTCAGAATTTTCCCATCGAGTCAGGCCCAGGTGAGTTTTCCAAAGTCATTTACATTTATAGTATTGTCTGATATTTTTGCATTTTACTGAAATGTGTTTTATAACCATCAGCTGGTGGAAATTATGCTGTTGGGGCAAATGCAGGTACTGGGGTTCAGTTCGGAGGAGCGGGTGGAACTCCTTGTCAACAGGCTCCTTTTTCCTGTATGGACGTGGACTCAGAAACTGATAGTAATCATGACACAGCGCTGACTCTAGCCTGCGCAGGAGGACATGACGAGTTGGTGGAACTCCTCCTGTCAAGAGGCGCTGATATAGGTTGGTATTTTAAGGAATGTAAATTCCAGATATTTGCTTTAAGGTACAGAGATTGCTAATCACACTATTTTGTTTATTTAGAACATAGAGACAAAAAGGGGTTTACCCCCTTAATACTAGCAGCTACGGCAGGCCATGAGAAGGTTGTGGATGCCCTACTAAAGCATGGTGCAGATATAGAAGCACAATCTGAAAGAACTAAAGACACTCCACTATCCTTGGCATGCTCTGGGGGAAGGTTTGAGGTAGGTTTATTCAAAATGACCATTATTTGACTTTCTAACTTGAGAGAATATTGAGCATTAAAACATTTCTTTCTCCAGGTTGTTGATTTACTCCTTAACAGAGGTGCAAATAAGGAGCATCGGAATGTATCAGATTACACTCCACTAAGTCTTGCTGCATCAGGCGGCTATATTAACATTATTAAGATGCTGCTAGGACATGGTGCAGAGATAAATTCCAGAACCGGGAGCAAGCTTGGTATTTCACCTTTGATGTTAGCATCGATGAACGGCCATACAGGTGAGCTAAACTGAGTTACCTTGCTGTTATGTTTTTCTTTAAGTAGTGCAGTCACAATAAGTAATTTGATTTCATTGCAGCTTCCGTGAAGCTTCTTCTAGACATGGGCAGTGATATTAATGCCCAGATAGAAACCAATAGAAATACAGCCCTTACATTGGCTTGTTTCCAAGGAAGGCATGAAGTTGTTAGTCTGCTATTGGACAGGAAGGCTAATGTAGAGCATCGAGCCAAGGTATATTTTCTCTCTATGTATTGTTAATTTAAATTATGTTGAGTATATCTATAATATTTCTTGCCAAGGCAGAAAACCGCATCTCTGCAATGATACTTGAAGTCTTAAGATTTGAAAAAGTAATAGGCTTTTTGGTACTAAATCAGTGTTGAATAGTATCAGTGGTGATGCATAGATTTCTATTATGCGCAAGTTTCTTCCAGATTATGCTCAAAGATTTTATCTTTGTTTTCCCCATCATATCTTTTTTATGTTACTAATGTTGAAATTTATGGATATAATGGATTTAAGAAAATCTTTTCATTATTTTTTAAGACTGGTTTAACACCTTTGATGGAGGCTGCTAGTGGGGGCTTTGTGGAAGTTGGGCGAGTTCTGCTCGACAAAGGAGCTGATGTCAATGCACCTCCTGTTCCTTCCTCTAGAGATACAGCTTTAACAATAGCTGCAGATAAGGGTCATGCGAGATTTGTTGAGCTACTCTTATCAAGGTAATTTCAGATTCTTAATTGGTTGGTTATATAAATCTTTCCATTTTTGCTCTTATTTATCTTTATTCTTGTTGTTTCAGGGGTGCTCAAGTGGAAGTGAAAAACAAGAAAGGCAACTCCCCTCTTTGGTTAGCAGCCAATGGCGGTCATTTGAATGTAGTGGAATTGCTTTATGGGGCAGGTGCTGATATCGACTCACAGGATAACCGAAAGGTAATTAATGGGTGTATTGTTAGCCATGCTCAAAGGAATATAGAGAATTTGGTATTAATTGACGTTAACTTACAAAATTTGACATTCATTCTTAATGAAAAATAATGAATGGGATACCATGGTTTTTTTGTTTGTTCATAGGTTTCCTGTTTGATGGCTGCTTTCCGTAGGGGGCATTTGAAAGTAGTGAAATGGATGGTGGCGCATGTGACACAGTATCCCAGTGACCAAGAGATGACTAGATATATTGCTACCATAAGTGACAAGGTTTGATTGAAAAATTCATCTCTCACTTTGAACTGTTGTATCTTATTTTCCTTTTCAGATGTATAACTTCACAAATGAATGTTTTTGCAGGAATTATTGGAGAAGGCTCAGGAATGTGTGAAAGTTATTAGAGCTGCTAAAGACCAGCAGGCAGCAAAAGCTAATAAGAATGCATCTAGTTTGCTGGCAGAGCTGGACAAGGAGAAAGATAGGGAAGAATCAAAAAAGGCAGCTGCAGCCAGGAAGAGAGAAAGAAAGAAGAAGAAAAAGTTCGAGAAGAAAAAGCAGATGGAGGAGAAGAAGGCAGATGCTCTAACAGAGGAGAAGGATATTAACAAGGGTGAAGATGACATGGATGATAAAGGAGACGATGATGATGATGAAAGAGGTAAAGTATAAATGAAGAGATTAATGTTTTCCTTGCCCTTAATAGCCATAACCCATTGACAATTGAACAAATTCAACTATTCATAATTTTCAAACCAAGTATGCAGTGAAATGATTAAGAACTCGTAGTTTTGGTATGGGGTTAGTTCTGTTTAAAAGCATGTAAAATCTGTTCAATTCTTTCTAATTTGTCTTGTTCCAAAGTTTTTTAAATCCTTTATTTTGGAAAAACCTTTCTGTATAGAGTACTTGTCTGTAAATATTTTATTTTTTAAATATTGTATTTTTGTCTCTTAAATTTCTATTGCGTGTGTTCTATGATATACTGGTGATCAAAACAAGATTATATTTTGCTCTTGTCTTTGTATTATATTCATCATTCATATGTTGTCTTGGTATTATATTCATCTTAGTCATATCACCTGCATTTTAAAAATTTATTTCTTGCACCTGGTGTGCTTATTTGATTTTGGTTACCTGTAGAAAGAGTATCTGTGATGTTCTTTGATACTGCATTGTAGTCCTACTACACTTAGGATTTAAATGAAATCTATGATTATATCATGGATTTTAGTTTCAATTCATATTTAAGAATACTGATTCATCTGTTGTTATCCAGCTGAGATTATATGTTTATTCCTCCAATTGTGAATCACATATTCCTCAAATAATTCCGAATGATTCTCTTTTCTACTCTGGTATTATCATATCTGACATTAGTTCATAACACTAAATAAATATTAGCTGGATAGCACTTTTGATTATTATCTATGATTGTCTAACTGATTTGGACCAAATCATGATACTCAGTTCTTAGAGCTAAACAAGTGTAAAAAGAAACTTATATTTGGGTTTCAAGGCACCAGCTTCCTCATGCTTATTAAAACTTCTTTTGACCATCTTTGTACTCAGTTCTATTATAAATTTTGGCAATTTTCATGACCTTGGTCTTTATTAGATTTTTAAAATCTCCAAAAGCTATCTTTGTCAACATTTCTCATCTTATTCCTCAGTAGTCAGAGAAAACAAGTAAGGAATGCTCCTCTTTTTAGATATACAAAGCATCTTTCCGAGACTATGTTCTCTTCATCAGGGGTCATAAAATACAAAGCAACCCCACCACACCAGCCCCTTCTTCACATACCTCTACATACATCACAGGAAATCCCCCTTCCACTCCATCCCTCACACCTTGCTGATTTTGCATTGTATTTTATGACCCCTGATGAGGAAGACATTGTCTTCGAAAGGTGCTTATGGTAACTTAAAAGAGCAGCATTCTTTTCTTGTTTTCTCCGACTACCTGGGAATAAGACAAGGAAAGTCAACAAAGGCTGCTTTTGGAGATTTTAAACCTCTAATTCATTAACAGCCATGTTCCAAATTTTCTTTCTTTACTCCTTATTCTTAATCTTTTTCATATTATTTTAGGAAATACAGGTGATGGAGTTGGGCGAGAGGATACTCCTGAAGCATCAGCTGAATCGGGCAATGGTATCCGCGGTGGGAACGATGGGGGAGAGAAAGAGGAAGGGGATAGTGGCATAGATGCAAACAGTCTTGGTAGTTGCAGCAGTGGAGATGCCAAAGGCAGTGATAAGAAAGAGAAAGAGAAGAAGAAAAAGAAATCTCTCAGTCCACCTGGAGGAAAGGGTGACAGGGCAGCAGAATTGGAAACTGAAGAAGAAGTGGATGTGGGAGGAAGCGAGGGTACCAATGTATGCATAAATAGTGAAGAAAGTCAAAGCAGGACATCGGCATCTTCTGTGACTGTAACAATGCTCCTAAGAAGATCAGTGGCATCCAATCGCACTGCATCTCGTGTTTCAAAGGCTGACCATCATCGCTTGGGGAATTTAGATAACAGGGATGGAAGAACAAATGCAATTTCGAATGAGAGTGGAGGATCTGGTTCTGATACGGTTGGAAGTTCGGGTGAAGGTCATTCTCGGGTTTCAAGAGTGGTGCCTGCACTAGAAGTGTTTGGTCCGGGATCTCGTGGGAGGCCAGCATTCGAATCTTCTCGCCACCCTGCTGAGAGAGAGGATTTCGAAGCAACAGGAAATGAAACTTATGTTCCTGCCAAAGGAAAACGCAATCTCTATAATTCGAGGTCAGTATATAAAGGAATAATATTTTTACATTCACTGAAAATATTTTTTTTACTGCGTCTTCTGTTGATTCATTTTGTCTAACGGTGTCTTATACAATCAAAAAATCCACATTCTATGCATGATGCCTTATCCAATTGAATTTTTCTTTTGTAATATCATAAAAAGTTTCTTGTCTTTTTTTATATCTACTTGTTAATTGTATTTAGACCGTGGTGGCCGAGTGGTTAGCATGCTCACACGTTATCGCTCCAACTCCATGGTCCCGGGTTTCGAATCCCGGCTAGTCGGATTTTTCTGGCTATGGAATGGTTGTGTGTCTTTGTAAATAGTAATAATTATTAAAATGAATGTAATTGGGAAGTTCCTGTTTCCATTGGAGAAGTTATTATTATTATTATTATTATTTCTTTAACAGAAACAGGAGCTCCCAATCACATCTGTTATAATAATTTAACTATCATAGACAGAAAAGATGAACACAATTTATCTTGTGTGAACACATATTATCACAGTGTTCTTTGCAAATTAATGAAATGGATTTAATTGGATATCATTAAGTCTTACGTGTTTCAGTCAAAGTTAACAGTAAAAAAATACATAATGACCTAGAAGTTGGTTTAACTAAATGGATGCTCTCATGTGCTGTTTTTATAAACTCATAAAAGTATAATTCAGTTTGTAGAATTTGTAATAAAGATGTTTCAGTACCTTACAAGTAATAACTTCTGTCTAGTTAGTAATGGATTGAAGTTTGAAGTGAAATATCTTCTAAAAGTTTTCTTTACATTATCATACGGCTTCAGTTAGTTAGACTGATGTAATTAACTCATCATCTTCTAAGTAATTTGAATTAAACTAAATTCTCATTTTTCCAAGATTACAACATATTTGAAATGTTTTGAAAGCATTGCAATGCATTCTCTTCAAGTATAATTTGCTTTCAATTTATGCTTGAGTGTTAATACTTAGCATATCTAGCGTATATAGAGTAACACATTGTAGTTTAGTTTCATTAAATAGATGAGTATTCTTTAATTTTCAGCAACTTTGGAGAAAGTGATTCAACAAACCGTGATTCTGCAGGAAAGCTGCCAAATTCCTCAACCTCCTTGACTAGTCCAAAGCAAGGAGGTAAGAGGGAGGAAGGATGGAAGGAAGTTGTCAGAAAGTAAGCTACCAATAAATTAAATAATTTATTTGAACATGATAGTCAATAATTTGTTTATTAGATTTTTTCAAATTCTGATTCTCAAAATCTTTCATTGTTAACCATTAATCAAATAAAATATATTGGATTCAGTATAATAATCTTTTATAATAATGCTGTAATTGATAACTTTGTGCTATTAATCATTCTAAGATTATCTTTTGTACCCTTTGTAATAGCTCATGCGTACGATCTAAGAAAGTGTCAGTCCCGTCAGCAGCCATTAGCCGTGTTATTGGCCGAGGTGGAAGCAATATTAATGCAATAAGGGCAGCTACTTCTGCCCATATAGAAGTAGAAAAGCAGAACAAAGGACAAGGGGAGAGAGTTATAACCATCAAGTAAGTCATAAGCATATTAAGAAGAATGTTCTTGTTGTAATAATCCAAAGTAATATCTGAAATTTACCTTTATCTATATTTATTCTGGGATTAAGCTTTCACGTGACTTGCCATTTACCAATTTTGCATTTTTTCAGTTTATATATGCTAATTATATTAACAAGTATAGGGGTGTAATGGTATTAATATCATTAATTCTAATACCAATTCAATACCTTTTTCGTCCAAACAGAGGGTCAGCTGACGCAACAAGGCATGCCCATTCTCTCATAACAGCCTTAGTGAATGACCCAGATGCTGATTTACAAGTTATCTTACCTGGTTCAACATCAGTGGGAGTTGTGTCATCCTCTGTGCCTAAGGTACCTACCGGAGCTTGTTTAGCCTCGACTTTAACATGGGGTCATGACCCAAAGGCTGCTGCAGTTGCAAATGCTGTAAGTGATCACATCTTGTATTCCAGTATCTTTTATTAAAAATTATGATTCAGGTACAAAAGAGAAATTGTGCAGAGGTTAGCCAGTTTTACTTGTTGTCTAAGACAGTTGTGCTTTTTATAAAACAAAGGAAATGCAAGAATGGAGTAATGAGGCTTTCATTTATCAGTTTACTGTGAAGGTAGCCCAATTTTTATTTAGTAAACATTCATCCACCTTCACAAGTCAGACAACTTTTTGAGTGTTCTAAATTATAGGTAAGAGACTTAAACATTTTTGAACTTGGTTTAATTTTCTCTTTACTTGCTTGGCCATACTTAAGAGAATTTATCACTAATGTAAAAAATTTGGCAAAGCATGGTAAGGTTTGTGTTTCAGGTATATTAGTTTTATGTGACTCCATGCATTTTTTATTTCATTCTATTCCATTCTGATTTGAATTCATTATAAGGCTAAATTTTTCCATGGAATAAGCCAAATTATAGTTTATTAATTTATTTTGGTTGCAAATTTTTGTGGTAAATCTCATCATTAACTGAAAATAAAAGTAGTTCAAATTCACTGTTAATTCTGTTCATTATGCTTAGTCTATTTAAGTTTATATTCTTAGTACGAAAATAAAACTTTCTGTTAATTGTTAAATTAATATATCCTTAATGTAAATTTTCATTCTTAATGGTCAAATTACTTCCCTTGGCTCAATAAATTAGGGGAGAAATCTTAGGTTAGCTACATTCTCAATTTAAAGATTTCTTTTGCTATAAAATTCTTTCTGGTTTTAAATTAAATTGGTGAGTAATATTAAGAAACTACCCTTGTTGTTATTGATACTTTTGATTTTTATCTCTAAAAATTCTTTATGAAGGTAAGGTGCAATCAAAGTTAATAACAAATTATTTTTTTTATTCTCTATGTTTAGGCTTTAAGCAAGGTTAAACCACCAGGAGGACCTGGGAAAGGGCCATCAACTGGAGCAGTTAGTCTATCGACAAGTACAGTTCCACGAACTATGAGTTCAGTCGGAGGTAAGTACATTTTTTGAGAAATTAATTTCCTAGCTTCACTTAGGTTGAAATAGATAGTTATTGATTGTTTCATTTAAGCCCTTGTGGTCATGCTGTTGTTTTACCAGTAGTGTTGACTTAATAAGATGTACTTATCTCAGTGACCTATTTAACTTTCCTTATGAATATTGCAGAGTAAGAAATAATATTAAAAGTCCTAAATAAAGACCCTCTCATGTCAACTCCTGTCTTAGTATAGGGAGGGATATTTTTGTCTGAAATAATAGAAATTTATATTAAAATGGTTTTAAGTGATGTATTCAATTTTCATTATGACTCTAAGTTGGTATCAATGCTAAATAATGTTGAAAGTGATAGTAAAACAAAATTATCTGTATCATTGAAAAAGAAATGGACCATTATGGATTTCCAATGTATAAACAACTACTCCTATTTCAAATTATTTCGGCTCTAGGTAAAAATTAGTTTGCTTCAATTGATTTTGTAATATTATAAGTATATTTAATGGTAATAAGGCAGCGTCAGCATACTTCTATTATATCAACTCTCATTTTTTAATTTGCAATTTTTTCCTTTCTGGTTATAAAATCAATTTCATCTATACAAGGAATTGGTTAGGCTTTCAAAGTTATTTTTCATGCTAGGATATGGTACAATTTGGAGAAATCACAATACAATAATAGGGAACAATGATTCATTATTGCAATGTAATATGTGACGTAATGGTTGTTTCATAATTTAATTTTTAACTAAATTTGAACCTGGTATTTTGGGTAAATATTGCTTACCAGATTCTTTCTATTGGTAAAATTTACTGAATATGAAATTAAATATATTACCTGCTAAATTGCATTATTGTCATTTTTTTGTAAAATTACTGTAATAATGTTAATGATTCAGTATTAGCTGTTGAACTTATTATGATTGCTCAGGATTTAAGAAAAAACTGTTAAGTATTATAAAAGCTCTATTTAAAAATATGCTGGAGGAAATTTTGAGAGAAAATTTTTGTCTTACAGTTGGGAGTACAGTATCCCCGTTAGTATCTGCGATTCGTGGTGTCAACAATGCCACCAAAATGGGAATTAACTTCCCAGTTCCGGCATTATCCAGAGGAACCCCGCCACGTTTAGCAGCTGCAGGCAAGTCATGTGACTATACGAAAGCTTGGGAGGGCATATATTAAATTTTTATCTTAATGCCATTTTCAGAGATCTTTTCTCTGATTTGAACTCTCTTAACATTTAAATAGCCAGAAACTTATTGGTGTTAGTCTAGTTTCTCTTTATAAATTGAAAGCTCGTTGAAGAGCTTCCTTTCCAAACAGTACAAAACCAAACTTGTTTTGCATCTTGTAACAACATGGGTTTTCTTCATTTTTTTATGGCTCTTTTGTACAGTATCCTGCAACTTTAATTGAAAAATCTGATAGTGAAAATGTTGTTACACTATATGCCTTGAAAAATATTCTATGGTATGTGTACACTTGATGACCAGATTGGCTTTTTTGTTTATCTGTTGTTCTCCTCATTGCATATTGATTTTTTAATCAATATAGTATATTTTTGTTCTTATTAATCGTTTAATTTCAAGAATTTTCTTGATTTTGTATTACAGCTGAAAAAAGAGCTGCTGCTGCTGCAGTATTGGGTGGAACAAAAAGTACAATGTCATACACAACTGCGATAACAACTGCAGGGAGAGCTACCAAAATTGTAACAACAACCACAACGCAAACCTTTGCTGCAAAGCTTACTGAAACAACAGCAGGAGTGCCCACTGGTACTCCAGGAAGCGGTACAAATTCTCTTCCTACATCATCCCAAGGTCCAGGACCTCGTCCACCAGCTGTTCAAGGGAGCCAGAGGGTGGCAAGGCCCCAGTCTCCCAGGCAAAGGCCCATGCTACAACCACCACTTGGAGCGTCAGTGCCAGTGCTTCCCCCAGGACCAGCCAATATTCAGTCCCCCAAATGTGCTACCTCTCCTCCTGGCGTGGTTGCCAGTATTGGGCAAGGTGTGCCTAGTCGTCCTGGTGCAGTTGGTGGCCGATACCGAGCTACTGCAACTAGTGCTCCATTCCCCTCTACATCTGTAGTTTCTTCTACAGCTTGCAATGTGATATTGCCCTCATCACCAGTAAATCTGGAACAAGGAAGGGGAACTCCAGGTCGACGACGTGATCAGCAACCAAATTTATCGTCGCCCAGCGTGACGACACCGAAAGAGTATACACTCTTCACCAATAATGGATTTGGAAAGGTACTTACTATGCTTCAGCCTAAACCTTATAGAGAAGTTGCTTTAAAACACTTGATGAGATATAATGTGGAAATTTTCTTATTTGTTTGAAAACTTTTGTTTGCCAATTACGGTTAAATTCAGGTAGTTCATAATTTCATTCATAATTCATAATTAATTGGTCTACTATTGTTATAAACAGACATTTTTTGTCATAGAAATAGGAGCTATTAAAAAAGAATTTAAGCCCAATATTTAAAGTTCAATGACGTGAGAGAATTTGGTAATAGCCCTGGTAAAAACACAAATTATAATCTTCAGCAATATTTAATATTCTCAGATGATTGAACTTTTGCAAAATGCTTGAACTACTTCATTTAATCCAATACTTCTGTTATAAATGCTAATCAGAGTCCATTATTATAAAGCTCATATTGTGCTAATACTGGATTTTATTCTAATTTGCAATATTTTTAGGTGGCTCAACCAACCATGTGGGGACAAGGGAATGATGGGCAATCAAAGGGGATGAATTTTGCTGGAGCTGCAGCTTCTGGCTCATCTCCACCAGCTACAACATCATCTGGAAAATTTTTGGATAATGGGCCACCACAAGTTGATGTCAGCAAAGCACCAGGTTATCGGAAGAGTGCAGCCCGCTCCCCAGTATCTTCGAATAATAATCCAATGCATGAAAATTCAGGGTCATCGCGGGCTATCTCCGTCCCCACCTCAGATGCCTTAAGTCCTCCTTATCCGGATCCTCCTGATCTTACTACTATGTCTGAACCAGTTGTACCTTTACAAGGAGCTACACCAAGGCAACGTCCTGTAGGCCATGGGGCACCAACCCCGGTCAGAACTGGAGGACTCGACTCACCTGTACCTCTATGTGGAAGGCCTCAGCAGAGACAGCAAGGCCGCCCAACGCAGTCTATGGATCCTAATAATTACAGACAAGGAGTGTTTGCAGAGCGTGATGTGATGCCTCGAGAAGCAGCTCTAATGCACATGCATGCTCATGGCCCTTTGGATGCAGGGGGTCCACCATCTTTCTCTCCCACATCTTCAAGTTACACCACAGAAAATAACTTACTAAAACTAGTTAGGCAGAGAAATGGTACAGGAAATATGTCTCAACAGTTAACTGGGGCAGAGTCTATGGGCAACATTCAGCCTTTCCAGAATGCTGGACCACAGGCCTTAGGTCATTTTCAGCCTGGTAACTCAGTTACTGGCAACAGTGTAGTAACAACAAATGCTGGACTTCATTCTAGGCTAAACCCTCGAGCCCCAGATT
Organism: Sympetrum striolatum; assembly: GCA_947579665.1. Taxonomy (NCBI): domain Eukaryota; kingdom Metazoa; phylum Arthropoda; class Insecta; order Odonata; family Libellulidae; genus Sympetrum; species Sympetrum striolatum. The sequence goes on from OX388352.1 coordinate 62,203,471, forward strand.
TTTCAATTTCTCCATTAAGTGGCCAAAGACAAAGCGGGTTCAACACTACGCCAGCTGCCTACCATGGCACACCCCCACCAATACGCCAGGGCACAGGACCTGGAATGACGACCATTTTGGCAAATGGTGTACCCTTTCAAATTGTACCGCAGCAAGCTGCCTCTGTTAGTAAACCCCCTCATTCTCAGGCTGGAGGTCCTGCCATTAACTATCCTCGTGCATCTCCAGGAAGCCATCCTGGTGGAGGGGGAGAAGGAAGTCACCATAATCCTAATCACCCTGCAGCCAGGTGGCCATACATAGCTTGCCCTCATCACCCTTTCCATCCTCAACCTCATCATAGAGGACAAGGAGACCAAGTAGCACCAGGTGCATTTCCAGGTACAGGAATGGGATCTCACTTCACTGCCCTCGCTGGACTTGCCTCCCATCACCATCCTGGTGGGGCACCAGATCCTCTAGGAAATGTCGAAAACGGAAATGCTGTTCTTCAAATACCTAACACAGTGATGTTACATGCTGGTCACCCTTCTCATCCCTCTCATGTAACATCAGCACCTCCAAGTGGATCCAGATCTCCGTCTGGGTCAGATGGTGTAAGCAATTTGAGTAAAGGAGGGAATCAGTCTGTGGGGACTGAGGACCGGAGGGCTAGGCCTATGCCAATTGGAACAGAAAGAGCCTGCTGGAAAAGTTATTCTGTAGCAGGGGCAGCAACGTTAGGTGAAGTAGATCTAATGCCAGGTGGTTGGATGCAACCAGAACCCTCTTTGCCTTGGCAAAGGCAGCATCATCAACTATTTGGTGGAGGTATACCTAGCCATCCATATGGTCGGCCTCCTCCAAGGGATGAGTCAAATGTTACTGATGGTGGTCCTGTAGATGGAGCCTATCAGGTGTGTGGAAACTACCTTTCCTAGTGCTCTTGACAAAAGGATTACATTGTTAGAAGAATAATAGAAATGGGGTCAATTAAAAGTTCTTCTTTTCCCAGGGGATGCACCACCCCCATCACCACCATCCACATCATCATCTTGGAGATGGTCGTCCACCCCAATTTCCCAATGGGTCAGGTGCCAATGTGTCTCCTATGCACGGAGGAGTGTCTGTTCTGGCCTCCTATGGAGCACAAGGAAATGTTGATGTAGGTGTACCAACAACACCTACCACCTCAGTTCCTGAACTAGTAATGGATGTTGAGCGTGGCACTGAACAAAATGAGTGGGAGGCAGGACCAGCCTCTAGATCTACGTTGCAGGAAGTGAATGAGAAACGAGCTGTGAGTAATCTAATATAAGAGAGTATCTCATTTTAATTACCATAACTTGGTTTAGGTAACAGATGATTATTTTGATAAATTTATTCTATCATCTATTTGGTTAGTGATTTTTTGCAAGATATGAAAATAATAAGTTGCTTTACAAAAAGAACAGCAATCTATCAAATGCCTTTTGGCCTCTATGAGTGAACAAAGAGATGTATTGTGTCCATAATTTCTGTGGATCAGCAAGAACTATCTATCTAATATCTTTTAAGAGTGACTTGTGGCTTGTGTTTCTTAAAGAGGTATGGTTTTACTTTTTCAGTGATCAATTTTTGTAAACAAGGAGTACAGCTCTGTATCTATTGTTAAAAGGATAGGTGTATTTGACTTGATAATCCTGATTGAAATTTTCTTTTTGAATTTTATGTTCTGCAACTTTATTTCTTCTCTATTATTAGCTTTCATATGAAGATCATGTATTTAATTCTTCAGTTATGCCTACATCTTATTCTGTGGATAGGAAGAAGAGTGTTGGATTAGAAACTAAACTATAAGTGTAAGGATTTCTAAAATTATTAGCTTAGAAAATGGAAGCCTTGCTTGCAGAAACTTATCCTAAAACTATCTAACATTATCTTAGTGACATGTTGAAGGTAATATTCTTCCTAATCCTTATAAAGAATATTGTTCCTTCATAATTGCCATCCTTCATTTGATTAGGGGCGGTTTGATTTTCCTGTCTCACCTCAGGTGCATCAGGGCTATCACCTGTTGATTGACAAGGATGGGGGACCTCAGGCTGAAAATGGCCAGCTTTGGTAGGAAGTTGAAAAATGAATTGAAAAATGGTTCAGATGTTTAGGACTTGGAAGAAGTCATTCACCAAGTGTAAATAGTTGTTGGAAGAGTGGCATTGTTGACTGCCCAGAATTCTCTTATGCTGCTTAAATGTTAGCAAATAGAAGTTATTATGTTGTCAGCAATTTCAAAGGGGAAACATTATTTGTACTGTTTTGTACTCATTTAAACTAGCTATTCAATTTTCTTTTTGAAAGATGCAATCAATGCAAATGTAATGTATATTTTTTGTCTTACTGAAAGGAAACTGTAACAATTGGGATTATTGTTGAAATTAATAAAATTTCATTTCATTTTGCTCAAGTTGCCAACATTTCTTATATTAATTGCCCTCCAGGATTTCACAACAGTCTCCTTGCATCTTTGTCTCTTACAATTCAACAAGGCAAGTGAAATTCATCTTAAACATAGCAAGTGAAGTGATTTCAGCGAATCTTTTCATAATTGTAAGATTCTCATTTTTATTGTGATGCTTATTATCAATTATTCAACTTATCTGAAATCAAATAAATGGAAAGTAAATAATTATTTTATACAGATAAAAAATTATCTTTCACTTCATTTTTAATGAGCTGCAAAGCTCTGGATTTGCCACAAATGAATATAATTGATGTCCTGATGACTTGCATTAATTACTGCTCTTCACCTCCTAAATAAAGAGGTAATTTTTATGGCTTCTTATTTGGTGCTCATCTTTAATATTTTCACCTTATATTTTTAACTTTTTTTGTATTGAGAGTATATATGTTTATATTCTCAATTATGAATGACTCTATGGCCATTCATATTGATTTGAGCATATCAATAGCTTCAGCTTAGGTTCAGCAAGAAGTAAAATATAGCTACTTGATCTTGTCAGCTTCAGTTGAGTTGAAAATTACCAGTGCACCAATTTATAGTGATTTAGATTGCAAAAGTAGGTACCCCTTTGTAAGTACAATTCGGTGTTTCTATCTCATGTTAATCATAAAATCTGAAACAATTTCTTTTTAAAGTTAATGGCTCACCTTACTGATTGACATATTCTGTGCTGATGAGAAGACCATCAAGATTCCCTCTGTGAAATTTTTATATTTTCTTCTAAATACCTTAGGCTCGACTTTCAGTTGCTATTATTTTGGCACAAGCTATGCATACTTTCCAAGGTGAAAACTCTGAAATTTTAGAATGAGATATGATAGGTAAAATTCTCAAACATTTAAATTAAGGACCTACAGATCAATAATTTTTGTGGACAATCTTCTGTAAGAAATACATCAGAGACAAAATCAAATCAGTGTCTGAAAATTATACATAATTTTGAAAATCAGTCATCACTCATATAAACGTGTTGCACATTATATCAGTGATAATGTTTTCAAGTTTGTTGCTTACTTCCAGTGCAGTTTACAGATATGCTATACATCTGAGCAAATTTATATTTTGGCATCTACAAAGTAATTATGTGTCCTGACTGGATTCAATACATTTCTTCAGATCAAAGCTGAATTTGGATTGATTGTAAATTAAATTAGTGCCTTTGAAAGTATCTAGTTAGAATCTCAATTAATTGAAAGATTACCCGGTGAGATGAATTCTTACATTGGATCTATAAAATGGATGATGGATCATTTATGTTAGAGAGTAAACCCCTTATTCCAGTTTAGTGGTATAAGCTGGTGCATTCATTTAAATTTAGCAGTCTTTAGCAGAGCATATTATTATTTTCCTACTAGCTCATTTGATCAAGTGGCCTTTGGCTATTAATGATTCAAACGTTTATTATCGAAGTGATGCTTCATTTTTATGTTCATTGCTTATGTCCAGCTGTATGGTAGTAATTTTTTCTTGAGAATATTTGGTTTCACCTAGCATAGTGTCATTAATGAAATTTCTCATCAGAGTCGTGCATCATTTTCATTGACTTTGACTGCATAGGACTTTCATGAATCATATCTATGAGTTTTACTGTAACAGTTTGGCTACACAAGTAATCCATCCATTTTTGTAATTTTAATCTAATCCATTACTTTTAATAGTGACCATCGAATAAATCAACAGGATTTTCACCTGTAGATGTGAGACCCAACAACCATCAAATAATAAATCTACATTGTTTTAAAATATAGAGATTATAACAATTCCAGACATTTCTCTTTACTCCGAAACAAATTGAATTTTCGTAGCAGCGGATGAGCTGAAAAAATGTTTCTGCAAAATAATGGTTAATGCTTCGATTAAATTTCATGCACTTACTGAAATTGATCACTTTTGTTCAAGTAAATCAATTATTTACTACATTAACTGAAAAATATAGTTGGTTTGTTGTTTTTCACACTTTTTTGCATTTCATTAGACAGTGGAAATATATTATTTTTTAGTATCTTACACTTACAGCAGTGTTTCCTTGCATTTAGGACATCTTTATCTTATCATAACATCTGCTAGCTTTCTTTATTAGTTAATACTTCTCAGAAAGAGAATGTAATATAGCAAGTAATCTTTGTTTTAAACTAAGTGTTATAAATCAGAAACACATGATGTTGCCCTATATTGGAGCAAACACTGCATGTGAATGTAACTACCGTATTTTCACCAATTTTCATCTTTCTTCACTTGAGCTATAGATACTGTTGTGCTGAAACCTGATGAGAATCCTTTTATGAAAAAGCTTAAGAAAATATTATACAGATTAATAGAAATCAAAGTTTTGACATATTAGATGTGAAACAGAGTTTTCAGTTACATACCAATACACCAATTTGAACAAGAGTATGTTTTATCATTAGAATGTCATCCTTGTACACTTCTGATGCTCTTGAATATGAGTAATTGTCTTGCATTTTGTTCCTAATTTAGTGGTTGGTAATTTTTCAGATACACCCATAGTTTTGCTTTATACATCATTAATTAGGACTTATGAAATGGGCCTTGGTGGCTGAGTGAATATCCTCTATCACTCCTACCCCAACTATCCTCTATCACTCCTACCCCAAACCAGGAGGGTTCAAATCCTGGATGATCTGACTTCTCTGATTAGGGAATGGTTGTGTTTGTTTGTTGTTGCTATTGCCTTGGTGAAGCATCTCCTGACAAGTTCCATAGAGAGCTTAGGAGGAATTCCCTGTTAGGAGGCAACAGTAGCTAAGGGGTCTTACACAAATTACGTAACGTCTGGTCCGACCAGGCTATATAGTCTTGGTACACGGAAGGAGGGAGGGTCCGGTCAGGCATTATGCGGGGGTAGGGGGTTGCTGAAAATTGGAGAATTTTGCGTTACGTAATTTGTTTACGACTGCTAAGTTGAAAAACAATGCTCAAAATGTGGGGATCATGCAGTTCGAAGTTTCCTTTGCAATAAAGGTAATATGATTGAGATATGTAACATCCATGCTGATAAATATTTCAGTTTCTTTAGAAAATTCTATCAATTTGATAAAGAAACTATTGTAATGGTTATTAACATTCCTATAAATTTTGACGCATTTAGTTATCCAAATCTTAAAGTTGTTTTCTTTCAGGTACTTCCTTAAATATAGAATTCATCATTTACTAGTATATTATAAATTTTGGATTTGAAGAGAATTATTCTTCAACATTTTAGTAAGACATTTTTCTCTGTTGAAATCGAAGAGGAATTATATCGGAACAGATACTTTGATAAATCTCTGTGATATTAGCTCCTCATATTTAACTATCCTTGCTGCAGAATTTTGGCTCTAAAAATATTAGGGCTTAGGAATCCATGTTCATGGATAAATTGAAAGTATTTGTTTCATCTAAAAGTATAATCTAAATGTGATTTTAAATGTTGTTACTGAGTGTGTAGTCTCTTGTTTATGAAGATGAATTTTTGAGAGAGAGTTATTTGTACCTCAATACTTGGACTGTAAGTATGAAAGAAAATTGTTCGAGTTTGTGATTAAATAATCTGATTGTAGTTGGAATTACAATCAGATTATTTGTTATGCTGTTGAATGCAGGGAAGCTTTAAAGACTAAATTTAGTTTTTATTTTTTTATTTAATGCATTAATGTAGTGATAATCACTGGATTTTTCCATCAAAGTTAATCAACCCTACATAGCTTTTAATTATTAGCTCTACTAATTCCAAGAAAGAGATGCCCTTGATTACTTTTAAGAAGCATCCCATGCTGAAATAATCTATTTCACTATTAAGTTATATGAATATTGTTTGTGCAAAGAAGGTAATTCTATCTGTAATTGTTTCCTCATCCCTTATGACCACCTCGTTGTTTTCTGCGAGAAGATTGGACTGTAATATTATTATTTGCTATGCGTAAATGTTATTTCACCCCAATAATCCTATTTAATACACTACATTAGCATTGTTATTTTTATGTTTTATTCATCTCAGAATATCAGTTCTCTTTGTCTCTAAGTTTTCTTTATTGACGGTCTTATGATATGTCAAGTACACTTAAAACAACCCTTTCTAACAGGATATGTATATTTCTTTGAAATATTTTGGTTGGGAATGGTCAAAGAGAAACCACTGGTTCCTTTTTCCTTACAGAGGAAGTTTTTAGTATTAAGAGAGATTCATAATGTCAACTCAAGTTTCCTTAAGAATTCTTCAAATTTAATTTGGTAAGTTTAAATCTGTTGGCTCAAATAAATTAGTTAATAACTTACATAAAGTAGTTTTAAACAGAACATAGATGAGCATTATCCTGCCGAAAATTGGAACCAATATTCTGGTGTCTCTAAATTAATTTACCTATTATATCTAATTTTTTTATGTGGAGGTTTGGATTTATTAAATGAACATTCCTTTTCATTTTAAATACCTTTCCAATTGCCACATAAAATATTGCTGTAAACAAATTTATTGAGGAATTTAGATAAATTATTTATGGATGAAATTATATTCTTTTGAATAGTGTCAATTCTGTAACTTGCGGCACACTGAGTTTGATCAACTGAATCAGTTTTCTACTGATATGATTTCTAATATTCTTTGGATCAGCTATAGAATTGTTTTGGTAAATCTAGACTGAATTAATTGTGACAGTCGATAATAATTGTTAAGTTAAGGAATCAAGAGGAAGGGGAAAGAGGTCGTCTGTTTAAGGGATGGTTTGAAGAGCATAGCAAATGTTAAATTTTTATAACCTATATTTGGATAAAGAAGACTGTATCAAAGTTAATTCTTTATACTTATATTTATTCTCTTGAAAATGCAATGAATAAAAATGCTCATTGTGTGATCAAAGATGATGGAAGATCAAACAAGCACATTTCACTCATAGAAGATGAAAATTATCCAAGTTGTATTTTTTTCCTCTTATTTTTTTGCACCTCTTTAAGGTGTATCCAAATTCAATTAATATTTTTAATGACTTGTTTTTAGCATATTTTAAGTGTTTAATTGCCTTTCAAAATATTAGTTTAATTTACAAAAGAATAAACTTTTCTTTGGACATAAGAAGAGACATCTCAAGTCTCAATCTCACCCTAAATAAAGTTGTCTTATTATTTTTATAAATTTAAGAGTTTGGAATTCATTGAAACTGGAAATAATTTTTCTTTGGTTAATTAATGTAGGCCATTATTTGTGAAAAATAATAAATATTTAGTTTTTATGCTATATTATCTTTGTTGTATATATTTTTTATGAAACTTTATTTCTTTTCAATGTTTATAATTATGATAATTAATCTTGATATTAATTTGTGTTCCATGATTATTTTTTATCCATTATATTTGGTTCTCTAAAATTATGTATGGAGGGATGATTTTCTCTTAAAGATTTTAGTATTGATCCCTAATATCTTGAGTAAATAATAATTGTCAATTTCATTTTTGGTATTTTTTATGTTAATCTCACAAGATTAAAATCTGAACTTTAACTACCCTGATATTATTTTCTAGGAGCAAATTCAAAACCCCAAGCCACTATTGGGCTTAACTCCAGGGTGGTTAAATTCGCATCAGTCAACATTTTGAGAAGAACCCCAGTAAATGCATTCATACATTTATTGTGACGAGCCACTGCCTGATTAACTATTAACTATGTATGTTATAATTTGTATCAGCTTAATTTGATATTTATTAAATTATTGGTAAAAATCATTCAACTTAAGTGAATTGTATTTTCCATCTCTTAAAATTGAATCTTCAAATTGAAGGCAAATGTAATTCCAGTATTAATATGATGAGTCTTCCTTTTTAATAATTTTCTTGGATTGGAATAAATTAGGAAATTTACTTCATTAGTGAAGTACTGCATGAAATCTTGGCATTTTTATTGAATTTCACTCAAAGTTGTGTGGGTACTATCTTTGTAAATGTCTTAAGTATGAGTATGGACTTCTGGGATTTTTCTTAGCTTAGCTATACCCAAATAAGAATTTGTATTTTCTCTCCAGTATTTGTATTTTCTTTTTATCTAACAATAATTTTCTTTTCTTTTTCAGGCATGGTCAAAGTGGCCGCAGTAAAAGATAACATATATTGACTATATCTAAATAATGTTTGAAATGTCTGATAAAATGATATAAATGAAATAAAATATTGTTTGAGCCATCAATAATTTCATAAACCAATGATTATTTCCAAAAACATCTATATTATGTAGAGGGAACAGAACCAAACTTTACTATAACTTAAGTGTTGGACTTTGTGACAAAAATCAAATTAATGTTGAATGAAGGTAGTTCTGTCGAGGGAACAATTGATAGTACCTCAGAACTGTTTTAATTGAATCAGAGTTGTGGAAAATGGCAAATATTTGGTTGCTGCTGTGTCTGGAAAGCTTGAAGCATGAGATAAATGTAATTTTTATTGAAGGTTACTAGTTCCTTTGAAGTAATTTGTCATTTCAATTAAAGAAAATGACATAAAATTTAGTAATATTCTTTATGAGCCAGTTAAAGGTATATGGTTTAACCAATGAATTTTTTTACAAAAAGTCATACATGTATAATATTCTATTAGGTTTGTGTTAATTTACTGAAAGAGTTTACAATTCTTACATGGCCGTACCATGTTGAGATTGACATAGAATGGGAATATTATTCATCATTCACTCTAATGAATTTAAGTTATGACTTTTGAGAGGTGTTCCTTTTTTATGAAAAAATATTTTAGTTATAGTTTTTCTTTAAGTGTAGTCTTCCAATCCCAAATTGTGAATATGATGTTCAAGTCTGTCCGACTGTGGAAAATAGAGATACTGGATTACCTACGGAGGATATATTTCTGGTGAGGTACTGCAAGAAAACATGCTTCATATGAGTACATGTCATTGTACGTTATGATGCAGTTGTGGACTGACATTTGTATGTTTGTGCTCACCATAGCCCAGACTTGTGATAGGGATATCCTCGTAGCATCGAAAACCATATAAGGCATGGAACTGTACATATTTTTCCAAAATCAATTGTTTGGATACTGATACCGATTGCTAAAGCTTAAGATTTTCAACTAATGACAATTGTGTTAGTGATTATTATAAATGTTCAGATATTTCCTGTGGGTGATGCTCATTCCTAAGGTCAACAATCCTAATGCATGGAATGAAATAAGACCATATGGACTCAATGAAATGATTGTTTATGTGAAAGACACTCCTTTTTTTGGGCAAAGTTATTTGGGCTTTATTGAAACGATGTGCACCTTGATTTACATTATGAATCAATCATGTTGAGGCAGGTGAGAGATGATGCAATTGCTTATGTATGTAGGCTGCTAAAAGTTTGGCCACCAGTCTTTCTTTTTAGCTTCAAGGTATAGTTGGAGATATTGGAAGAATGCCAACGTTTTACTCTTAGCAGAACCCTCTTTCCTACCTGGTAACTAGGAATCTTCCAATAAGGGAACCTGTACATTGCTTGTAAATGAAAGACTTACTTAAATATATCTTTTTTGCACAGCATAGAATTGCATTATTGTGAATTGATTGACGTTTGTACTGCCTTATACACACGCAAACATTTTACCCTGAAATGAAGAAAGCTTTCTGAATCATGCTGTATATTTCTGCAGTTACAAAGTTTCTCTTTTCTAGAAAAACATAAAATTGCAACAAATAAAATTAGTGAGTGATTTTCTTGGTATTTAATATTGTCTTTAAGTTGGCATGTTAGTTCTTTGAGGTGAATATTGTGTGAAAATTGATCTGATGTTGTTCATCATCTGCTTTTTTCATCATACCATACAGATGTCTCAAGGTAGTGTTATTATCCAATATTTTGTGAAATGTAAATTCTTTTGAGAATATTGCGCATATGTTGCCTTTGATGGGACAGTTTAAAATATTAGTGTATTATAATATTAATTTAGTTTTCTATTAATGATTGCCATGAATGGAAGTCTTATTTATATTTTTTCAGCGTATAAAAAGTAATGTTTTCATAGTAGGGTACATTTTTTAATTGTTATGTATATAAATATATATATATCTATATTGAAATAAATTCCAGTGAAGATTTATATCGCCAGTTACTTGATGTATATAAAATGAACATTGTGGTTGGTATGATCTTTTTAATTTTATTAAAATTCTCATTTATTGCTTGCATACTCTGACTCATTTCTTTGTTGCTTTTGCTAGTATTTTGTGATCTTTGTTTTCACATTGTTATTTACACTTTTGCTTGGCTTAGTTCTATTCTAAATGGTATTTTGTTTATAATTTTCTATTGATTGAAAATTCTAATTACCTTGTGTCTAAATTTTAAATGGTGTAGCTTGAGGTAGAAATAAAAAAATATATAATACCAAGAAAATTAAAATAGTGAGTTAGTGGGGGTTTATATTACTGATAAATGATAAAAAAGTAGTAATGATTTATTCTGAAGCTATACAGACTTAGTCTTATTTATAATACCATCAGATATTTTTATTCTTATTATTTTAAACTAACCTAATATAGCAGATTTCTGTATTTTAATATTTAGCCCCAATTGTGTTGAATGTTGCAGTTTCTTTAACTGATTTCTAGAATAATGACTACATTAAACCTGTTTAAATTAAATTAATGCATCATTTGCAGACTGCTCATTCCCATCTCATCATAGTTTTATCTGAAAAAATTCATACTCTGAGATGATTTACTTGGTTTAATCCTCAATGAGACTTACCGTATTTCCCGGCCTATAAGAGACACCGGCGCATAAGACGCACCTTCATTTTTCAGGTAAGAATTTATAAAAAAAACTCATACTTTGTTACGTAAGGTTGAGTGCCGGTAAACCTCTCGTGAGAGATACAATGTATTAGCATAGGGATGACATCTCCGTTAGCCCAATGTGTATAAGTTTTGCAGTAGCACCACATGCGAGATTTAACTAAACATGCTACATTGTATGCATTTCCGATTTATCTGGGAATTTTTTAAAAGAAAGTTCTGTCATCGAAATATTAAAACTGTATTCCTTACTACTTAATAAAAAGAGTGTTATTATGGAAATTTGTAATAAACTGAACTATTTTCAATGCCTGATACGGTAAAAAAATACTTAATGGTATGCATTTATCCCGGCTTGCTTATTATAGGACGGAGTACCCGTATACCATCGGCACATAAGACGCAGAATGATTTTAGAGCATATTTTGAAGTTAAAAAAGTGTGTCTTATAGGCCGGGAAATACGGTTATCTTCTATATAAGTTTTTGTTCACATTAAGTGAAAATTTTATCAGTTTGAGTGGAAACGTCTCTAGAATTCAGCTCTAGCAGTCTCATTCTTTCGGCCACTGAAGATTAATTTATTCCTTACATTTTTTGTACCCGGTACTGGATTTGAGCGTTTTAGGTAAGACATTTTCTCCATTTTATCCAGCTGTATCTTGTCTTTCATGCAATTGGTATGGATGCATATGATAAGTCATGGATGGCAGAAGAAGCTGCAAATGAAGACTTGGAGAAAGATTTTAGACTTAAAACTACTTATATAATATTCATCGAAGTATTGCTGTTATAATTTTTTACATATACAGTCAATTGTTGACTTTTGACCACATTCGGTTCGGACCACCTGGCTGTTAGCCAATTTGTATGTAAGTCGGTAAGTACTGGCTGTATATGGTTGAAAACCAATGCTTTAAGAATTTAATGTAGAAAAATTGTCTCATGAGATAATACAGTTTTATTTCTAAGACAGTTTTCACTGCAGCATTTTAACCACTTAGTTTGGCATCATCAATTGGATAAGTTGGCCACTTTAGGCCTAGGTAATTTCAGGAGCAGATTCTCTATAATCAACGGTCACGGAATGCCTTCCATTATTAGGTACATTCTATGTACATTAATGCAACATGTTCTCTATGTAAGAAAAATGAACTTTATCAGTTCCATCTGTGGTTTACATCGACATATATTATATGGATAGTCTTTATTTATTTCATTCCACTTTGTTGTCACATTTTTAGATATACCACTAATTTGGTCAAATTAATGTATTTGACATTTTTTAATTTCTTATTCTGATGACTTTTTATGTGATTCCTTGATAGGATTTTTCTGAATGTGATGTTGCTTTTTTAATTTGTAGCAACTTTCGATTCTTTATTTATTTTATTGATAATTATTGCATAACAATTACAGATGATGAAGATTGTTAGCTCTAACAATAATATTGGAACCTGGGATGAAACAACCTTAAAAATTTACCTATATGAATTTATTACAATACATTTATCTGTATATATTTTAATTTTCCATGCCATCATCTAATGTTATTACATCCTAATTGTTTTGGCTTTAAGATGTTCCAAAAATAACTCAAATTCTGGTTTATAAACTTTCAACACTGATAGATACCTTTTAATCACTAGCATAGTTCATAAGCAATATTGTTGATACATCTGCATTGTGGTGGTAAGTCACAGTCTTTAGGTAATAGCTAAATTAGTTGTTAGTACCACAAAGAAATCTAAAATTCTTGTGAGAATTTTATGTAGATGAATGTCCAATGAATTCCTCAAGTTAGATGTCAAAATTCCCTCTAGATTTGTGAAAAAATGCTACCATCTTGGTATAATAGAAGATGAGTATGCGTCTTTCTTCTTTGAAGGAATATGTGCATTATTATTAATTTATTTTCCTTTGTTTGCTTTAAGTATTAAGCCATCCAACAACACATTTAGATCAAGTTAAGGAATTTTGATAATTTTAATCAGGAAAATTCCTGTCAATCTTTAATTTTAACTATGGCTGAAATCATAAATTTTGTTAATTCCTCATTTAGTTTATGGCATTATCTCTTATAATTCTGAAGTCCTGTCCATTTTAAAATTAAATATGTGATAAATTATTGTATAAAACAAAATTGATGATTTATATAATATCTATGTGTGGAATCTCTATGCTATAGATCTGTTGAGGGCCGTAAATTTGGACATTTGCGGTTATTAATGGCTCACCAAGCTCCTGAGGTAGTGAAAATACCAAGAACTTTTTCTGAATTATTACTTATTATACATGATTCTAATGTCTTAATGAAACCTGTAAAGAGTAACAAGGTGTAAAAAAGATTAGGATTGACATTTAATGGAGATTAAAAATCGTTATGACCAGTGGCAGATTTTGATAATGTACGAGATAACTTTTTACACTCCATGAGTTACTTAATAGTTTGTCTTGCGTAGAAGCTCATAATTTACTGTATAATTCTTGTCGAACTTGTTGCTGAGCAATCGAGGATATCGAGTTATCTACCGCATTAATAGGCAAGTGCATCACAGATGGATGCAGTACATAGATTATTTTCCCTCGGAACGTTTTCCTCTCACATTTTCCGCAGAATAATAATAACGTCTAGGTGATTTTACCTTTCAGATATAATATCGAAAATCTGGAAGAATCCGGAAGAAATTGGAGAATCGAGAGGAAATTAGCTCATCGATGACCGAATTATGATGCTACGATGTAAAATTTGTGTTTATAGATTTATTAATCTGGAAAATTTTCCTCGTGCAAGAGGCTAATGGGATGTAGGTTATGTTGCGTGAGCATTTAAGAAAATAAGAATGCAATCTCCGAGGTTCCGGTTTCCTTTCCATAGACTTTACGAGAAAGAATATTTCTCTCTTGGACGGAGGCAAATATCTTTCACTATGGGTGTCAGTCTGTCCCAGGGCGGTTCGTCGGGACCGTACCACCCTGATGAGCCGAAGGGTGAGTCGCGGGGAGGGCCAAACAGAAGCCCGATGAAGTAGGCAATGAAACTGAACGCTTCGAAAGTTTAATAATTCCCACGCTTATTAGATTTGATCATTATTCCTGTAGCAAGAATAGTATATTAGCCGACGTCTCATCATACGAAAGACCTGTAGCTAAGGACTTCATATTCGTATGATATTAACGATCTAAAGTAATCACTCTAAAAAACCTCTTCACGTTTGGACTGAACAACAAACCTTCATCCGGATTCTACTTGATAAGTTACCATTCTATATGACAGCTTTTGGGTCCAACGGAAAGTTAGACATAATTTTAAAAAAGACGTCGACAACTAGAATGTTTTAAAATTAAAAATGAAGTAATCCAAATGTTTACGGAAATGAATTTGCAAGATAGTAACAGGGAATTTGCTTTCATTACCCCTGGGTTGAATTATTTATATCGTAAAAGTTAAATTTTAAGATCATACTTTTCCTTCGATGCGAAATAGTATTCATTTAAGAACTTATGAGGATAACAGATTTTTGTTTTCCTCGACAAAACAGAAAAATTCCAGATCTTTCAAATATGTCTAAGAAGTTGACTTTGTAATCATCACGGTTAAAAATCTTCTATTTGAAGTCTTAACAATGTAAGGGAAAATCAGCTTCGGTGATTTGTTGGTCCCCGTATTCAAATTAGAAGAAAAACAGCTTTACATACCGATGGATGCGTACTTGATGGAAGGCGAGCGGATATTAAAATGAAAATTTCCATATTTGAAAATAATGTATGCATATTTGCTTGATCGGTTACAAATCTTCAGTGACCAAAAAATTATCAAACCTTTCAGAATTTCTGCAATGTTAGGCCACCGAATGAAAAAGCAACTTCTTGGAGGACAAAACGTAATAACTAGAATATAATAAATAATAACGTAACTTTAATCAACAATAAATAGTGAGACATGAGGGAATCAATAATTATTATTGTTACAGGGGAGTGACTCTCTGCAAGTAGTCTTTATAGGAGTCTGTGATGATAGAAGATATTCGTATTTTCTCGAATAATTTTCATTTAAAGGAAATAACGTAAAGGAGTATCTTACTTGAGGATCATTTATACTTGCTTCTGCATCCTTTGATTATGATAATTGGTAAGGTTGTATTAGTATAAGTAATTACCAGTATTAGTATAACATAGGTAGCGACTGTAGGTGGGCGTAGTAACATCCTGTTATAATGCAAGAATTATTAAAAGTGCTTCTTCTGCTTAAGTCATTAAGGGTTAATAAGCTTTTTCAACTCTTAATGCCAATTACACAGCCGTGTTCCTTTTTTCCCTATAGTTACTTAGGTCATTTCACACATTGGCTCCCACCCACAGTTGAACCCGGGGCAGCTTTCACCAAAGGCAAACACCCTGTCCACATGACTATCCGGGAACCATCTGTTATAATTGTGGCTTGTTTTAAGATAAAAAAATAGACATTGTGTTAATACGTTTACGTCCATCATATCGCTTCTGGTTCGGAGCCTTCGGAAGATTTTCTTTCTAATTGAAGCCAGTTTTTTTCATTAAGGCATATTATCTTTTCCTTTATGAAAGACCCGCATTTTGTATTATTTTTCTTAGGATGAACTCAAAACCTCTAAAACTGTATACTTTACTCAAAAGAACTAAATCACTCAACTAACTCATATTCAATATATCTCCCCTGCTCTGTTGCTGTTGCCACTGATAGGTTAAGTCCTCAGGAGGTCAGCAGCTCTACAGAGCTCGTCGGGGGGTGCCTAACAAGGCAACAGCAACAATGGATGAGCAAATGCAACCATTCCCTATCGGGATTTAAGTATATTGTTTCACAAATGCCGAGGAAATCTATTAATCGACGTTACCGTTATTATTTTTCAACTCAAATGAGCGGCAAGTCTTGAATTGACAGTCGG
Source organism: Sympetrum striolatum (assembly GCA_947579665.1). Taxonomy (NCBI): domain Eukaryota; kingdom Metazoa; phylum Arthropoda; class Insecta; order Odonata; family Libellulidae; genus Sympetrum; species Sympetrum striolatum. Next base: position 62,219,650 of record OX388352.1, read on the forward strand.
GATCGGTGATTGGCTAAAAGTCGCCTGCCTGCAAAGGTGTACGGGTAAGATACGTACATTGAAATAAAGTAATTTGGCAGCTCCTGAAAGTGGCGCAATGCTTCCGCTAACCATGTTGAGAGTAACGAGGTTAAGTGAAAATGCACTTGTCTTGCAAAATATGCATTCTCTCGATCTATATTGTGCGTATGTCAAGGTATTCGGAATTTTGGTGGCTTGCCCTCTTGAATATTTCTTCGTTTTCTATTACGCATAAGCATAGTGAAAGGTTTTGCCACTTAGTATGATTAAAAGAATGGTGCGTTATGGTAGCGAGGAAGACATTGAAGCATGAAATTTCCTCTTTGACCTCTTGCTGCATACAAATCAGATATTTGGTATTCTCGCAATAAAAGCGTCAGTGACTTAAAGGTGTAGAGAAATTCGCTCGATAACCCACCGTCCTACATCCGTTCAAAGTGCTAGATCCATTGCTTAACGCCTGGGTAATATAGTATACGTTCGGGACTCAGATATTGCCTCGTATACATACTTTTACCAAATTTATCTTTGCATGGGTGCCGTAGGAGATTAAATTAATTGGTACTAAGAGTTTTTGTGGACTAATTCTTTTATTTAAGTGGAAGGTTAATTATATGCAACGAAATATGAGAATTCTATTCTCAAAGCTGCTGAACCCTTTATTGCTCACCCATAACCCATTCTATAGAGTTTTATGAAAAATAGATTGAATTCAGTGTATTAATGCCTCTTGAGATGTTTTCAGATTAAAGTTCGGTTATATGTTCAAAAATTAAATAAAATATCCGGTTGAATTTTACACTGTAATTGAATATTATTCATGATTAAATTCTACCATAAATCTGACAAATACCGCAATATTAGATGCAATCTAAAATATTTGCTTTTGTTACGTAAGAGTTTGATTATGATTTTCCATTGTTATCGCTAAATGTTTTACCAATAAAAATAATTTTGATTTGTGTAAACGATTAAATCATTATAATACCAATAGACTTCAAAGAATCTTTCTCACATTAATAAAATGGTTCAAAGGAGGCACTCGACGGCTTTATAATCTAAAAAATTCCATAATAAAATAATTTGACCAATACTCGTCCGCAATGTAAATAGCCTTGTAAGTGTTGCGAAGAGATACGAATTCAAGCTTTGAACCAATTTTTTTATCGAACGATAGCGATCAAAATACATCGAGAAGCTATCGTATGTAAACTTGGACTGAGAAGCTTTAAAATACGGAATGGGAGCATATCTTTAAAAATCCTTCACATAAAACATCAGAGCCTCCTTCAATATCTCTATCAGAGGACATTCAGATAGGACGAAATGAATGCAACATGCATGTTGCATTCTCCCTCTCCCGCATTCCCCTTCTTCCCACACTCTTCCCTTCCCCTTCAACCATTTAGAGGCGCATCTCAGATAAGGTATCTTTGGAAAGCTGTGGGAGGAGGCTTCGCGACACTGGACTCTTCAAGCGGGAGAAAAAGGGCACAGGGCATAGTGCGGCCAGTGGAACCTTCCCGCACAACAAAACCGCCAGCGACACCCGCGTCGGGTACAAAAGGCGAGTGGCGCACAGTGCTCCCGCCACAGATAAACTTTCGAAGCCGTCGCGAACGATCTCTCTCGAGTCATGTGCGTCTCCACGAGGAAAGAATAATCCGCTCTGTTTTGACGGTTACTTTTTCAACCCGCATCTCCGACCGAATCTAATCCGCTGTTAGACTTCCTCCGTCATTTTCCTGTGATCGTTTGAAAATGCCGACGTGTACCAAGGAGACTATCGGAAAGATGTGGTGTGGGCAGCAGAGGGCGAGGGCCGGCTCGAACCACAGTTCGTCGTCTTCCTCGGAACCCACTTCGCCCATCCTCATTAGATCCAACGGGACAACGAGACGGTTCAGCCTCCCGTTGAATGCGACAGGGATGCCTCCCAACTTCAAGAAGGACAGCGCTGTTTCCACAACGGCACCTTCGTCGCCTACCACCCTGACGCCTCCGTACCGGAACGGGCTCACCAAGTGGCCGGAAGTACCTGCAGAATCACATCCCATCAACCCACCTGCCGGTTGGTTCATCGGTTGGTACCCTGTATTCCTTCTAAGGCTGTGCGGTGTTATCATCAGCGACACCGCATCACGTCTTGTATGGTACCGAATGATTTTATTCTGGCCCTCCTTCTGCCTCCATATGGTGTTGAAGACCTTGTGGAAATTCGTTGGAATTCTCACCAGCATACTGGAGGCTCTACACACCTCCCCGTGGGAGAGAGCGAGGCGTAAGAGGACCATCCTCATCAGTGGAGGAAGCACTTTGCAAGCTCTGCAGATGGCCCGCAACTTCCATGATGCCGGGGCACGAGTTGTGGTATGTGAGTTGGAGGGATTGTTTCCCCTTGCCCGTTTCTCAGCGGCCGTTAGCGCCTTTCATACGGTTCCGAGACCGGAAGGAAGGACTCATGAATTCGTCTGCGCTCTTTGCCGCATTGCCGAGAAGGAGAAGGCATCACTGTACATCCCCGTGTCCGCCTCAAACGCCGCATATTATGATGCCCTCGCTAAACCTCATTTGGAACAATTGGGGGTGACGGTTTTCTGCCCCAGCACAAGGGACGTGTGTCGTTTAGAAGACGCCTGGGAATTGGTGAGACGCTGCCTCTCTTTGTCCCTTCCAACGCCTGTCTGCCAAAAAGTGGTGTCGCAGGATCAGCTATTGTCTCTCTATTCTGAAGGGCCCCTGAAAAAGCGAACGGTGGCATTCACGGCGGGTCCCATGGGAGCCCGCACTCGCCGTTGTGTCCTCCTTCCCAAGAACAGGTCAGAGTTTCATCAGAAAGTCAAAACGGACGATTTGAACGAATTGCAGCCTTGGGTCGTCATCCAGGACGTGCAAGGTGAACATCTGATTGCGTGCACCACCGTGAGAGACTCGAAAATAAGCGCTAATGTGATGTGTGCCGTGAACGCTGACGGTTCATCCAAAGATGGCATTCTTCAGCCGGTAGATAGGCCGGAAGTGGTTAACTGGTTGGAGAGATTTTTGAGTGGCATCGAAAGCGGCATGTTAAAGGGCAGCGGGGGAAAGGTATCCTTCAATGCTCATTTGACCTTCCATCTCGTGGTACCTTCCGGTTGCGGCACCGTCATTCCCATCGCTTGCAGAGTCGGAGTCTCCTTACCATACGTTTGCTTATCTTCGGATCATCCCAAGGCCGTGTGGAAGTCCTGTCGTCATGCGGAGTCGCGCTGTTCTTTTGGTCATGCAAATGGACCGCTACTGGCCTCCGCTCCCCGCCTGTGGCTTCCGTCCATAGCTTTCCGGGCGCTCCTCCGACCGACGATGAAATGCATCGTTGCCCTTGCATACACATTGTTCAAGGGAAGGGAGGCTGCCTTCGTCGCATGGGATCCCTTGCCCTTCTTCGCCCATCACGGTATCCAAGCTCCATTGGAGGCGGTAGGGAAGTGGTGTGGGATTCAACCATCGACGCATTTTGGGCACAGCTTGTTCGATCCGTTCGCAGGGGGGGAAAGTGTCAAATTGAGATGAACGACGACCATAGAGTAGAGGGATTAGAGACTGATCATTTGATATTTAATTTAAAAACTCTTTATTTTTGTTTCGCTCATTTTGGCCCATCATCTACCACCTTTTCTTAATGTATGCATTGATCTGCCGCAGGAATGGCGCTCGCATCTCATTCACAGTGGACATTAATTCGCTCTCATTTCATCGTCTTTTTTATTGGTGTGAGTTGACCTCATACATGCTCATGTTGACTCCCCATTTTCGTTATTTTTAAATGGGATATTGAATAAGTATATATTATGCCCTGTGTCGTTATTTGACTATTGTGATTAAGTGATTTTCAACGAAGAAGTGGAGTAAACTTATGATGTAATAAAATATTTGAAAATTTCTTATAATTCTTGCTTTTGATTTTTTTGCTTTTGGCGATCGTATGCCCATGTTCATCCTCTCATGTGGTGCCTCGTGAAAGGTAATTTTTTTGTGTAATTCAAACCTTCGTTTTGCCTTAATTGGCAACTTTTGCATGAATCATAATTTATGGGCTTATTTGTGTAGCCCTTGGGAGAGTAATTGGAACGGTAATTTTTAATGGTCCGTTCCATTACTTAAAATACCAATTGAAAGGTAAATTCTGTAACAAATATATGCGTTTTTTCGATAAGAGAGTTGAAGTAAATATTTAGCACATTCTCTAACTTTTCCTAGTTAATAACTCAGAGAATAAATATCGATGCAATCACCAAAATTTCAATTCTTCATGAATTTCATATTTTTATTTTAATCTTTGCCCGTGAATCACCTCAGATTTTGATTGCTCGTCATGACTTATTAAAGCCTTAAATTGCAATAGAGTATATCCAATCTAAAACGAATGCACTTGTGAAAATATTTTCTATAAATTTTAAGATTGTGTTGAAGTTTTTCATTGGAGTTACGTAACGTTATGATTTAAAGCTGAAATTTCACTCTCACAACATGAATAAATTCGATGTAATTTCAAAAGTCATCATTTTTAATTTTCGAAAAATCTAATGGGATCCAGGTAGATCAGCTGAACCTTCCTTTTAACTTGTCGTGCTGTTTTTCCTCTTATTTGAAGAGATTTATTCGAGGTTTACACTTTTTATCTGAAAAATTTCCTCGATGATTTACAATCTATATTTATCTTCAACTTTGTCTTCTTTTCTTCTCAGTGCTTTTTTCGCATTTCATGCGAGTGATGCCGAAGTAAGAGTCAAACTTTTCACATGTTATGCGGAATTACATTTTTACTTTTCTCCTTAATTGTGTTTCACTATTACCGTTATTCATTAAATTTTGTATTTGAAACAAAAAAAAATAGTTTTGTTTTCCAACGAATCGCTGACAGGGAGATAATTGAATTGAATCAATTGAAATAAGGTTTCTGGAAGTTTCGTGTCAGTCATTGTCACCAGAATTTGGAAAGAAGAAAGTAAAAATGATTTATCTTCGGATACTATAACAAAAACCACCTTTTAATTTTTGCCATAAAATAAATCCTTGTCATGCAAAACTTTACTAAAATCTAATCTATATCTTATAAAATATACATTTCACATCTAGATTCGTTCACTTTTATCTTCGTGCCATTTCTTTTCGAATATAAAAAACATTTTCTCCTTAGATTTAGTGAAGAATTATTCCAGTATCCTTCTGTATGCTAGATTCCCCTGTTTATAGTTTTGTAGAGAAATGACAATCGGAAGTTCTCTCGCCGTGGGTTGTTGACGAGATCGATTATTTTATTAAGTTGACGGAATGATTAAAAATATCTCTAAATTTACCAGCGTATTTATTCATACAGATTCAGAATATGTAATTCGGGGAGAAGAGATAACACATTTCACTTATTTCGTTTTTTTGTAATTATAAATGTGCTAATGACCCTGTGAAGTCCTAACGTAAAATTTTCATAAATTCTCAACTGAAACTCATCCAAACTTGTGACCTTTTTTGTCTGACGAGCTGAAGAGCAGTTCTTTGTTATATGATATTTCTTGGCGTGTCACGAGAATATACGACAGCTTTTGACGTAGCTTCCAAGCCCTTGCGTTTGTGCATTTTTTTCCGTCGGAATCTGGATAAAACCATTCGAATTTTCCATTCCACCGAATTTTTGAGCAGAAATATTAATTAAAACAAACTCTTGAACGCGAGGTGTGATATTCCATAATTTTTGGGTTTTGAAGTTTTAGATGGTATATGTTTGCCGCGTACGTGAGGGAGGGTTTTTTGTTTTAAACTGCATCCGATAACATTGCGACTCGACCTTAAAGTTCTCTTATTATCGAATTCAGAGATACGATATCCTATAATTTCGCGTACGTGCAAGACGGCATTAAATCCTAGCTAAATAATAATAGCGGCTTCGTCTCGCATTTATTTACCAACAAAATCCCCTTATCTGTGGGTCATAATGGTATTAAGTGGAGCGAGGCGAGTCGGAGCACGTGAGAAATGGAGGCAACCGAAGTCGAGAAACTTTTTCCGATCTCATCCTTCCTCTCGCATCCAACCCTCCAATCAGTTGATGACAATCTGATTTTTTCTCGGAGGGCGGTTTAGAGCGGCCATCCATCCTCAACCCCTCCCCGGGCCACGTGCCAGGCCGTGCATGGAACCTTATGCGTCCCATCGAAAGGGCTGCGTGACTCTTGGCCGCTTCGTAGACCACCCGAAGGCCCTCCCAACTCCGGTTCCCGTGGCCCCAACGAGGGACTGGACCCCATGCCTTCCTCGTCACTCTTGTCACTACTCATTTCGATTACCTTTCCTACCATTGAAGGAATTTGCTCCGATCGCTTTGAATCGTTCCGCTTGCCTAGACATTGCTTTCGGCCTGCTTGCGTGGAAATTTCGGAAAATTATCAAGGATCTCTTGATTATGAAGACCCCTTGGTTGTTTTTATTCACTCTCTGCAAAAAAATATTATGGAAGAGTAAAACATAATAAACAAAGAACGTAAATTTAAGTTATTATATAGCAAATTGAAGTGCACAGCTAAAATTTATCGCATACCTATCCAGCATTTCATTTCATAAATATTTATTTAGTGTATAGTATTACATGTAGTTATCTTTAGTAAAATTTTAATGCTTTGTATCTAAAGAGGAATAAACCAATGTACAATTTTGACTCACAGAAAGTTAAAACAAACCTTTGTGTAATTGTCTATGTCTATGTAGGAACACTGCAAGCCGTCTTTCGGCATGTGGCAGGGGGTGCAGGCACCTTGACTCTATTTTATTAATCGATTACTTTCGCGTTCTTTCTAATTTTAATCGCTTACGGAAAAAATGAATTCTCGAAACGATTTGTCCTAGCATCTATTTCCCTAATCTTCCTCGCAGTATAGTAACGGCCCATATAACATGGGGTCGCATTATATCGGTCAAATCTTCTGAGAACGTAATTTCTTTGAACTTATTTAGTAAATTTATCTTTTGAATAAGTCTTCTATCTTCAAATGATTTCCATCCCGTGTCCGATTCCGCTGCCCTGAGGGACGCCCGAGGTCACATTAACCAAGTTGGAACTAACACCATCGAGTACTACTCGTTGTTCTCTGTTAGATAGAAAGGATAGAAAGTCTTTTAATCAGTTAATTACTACTGCATTGATACTCGCATCTTCTAATTTGTACAGCAATTTATGATGAGGTACCTTATCGAAAGCCTTCCGAAAGTCTAAAAATATCGCATCGACTTGCTTATGTTTTCCGGCAGATTTCAGAACATCGTGGACTAATAAAGCCATCTGAGACTCGCAAGAACAAATTTTACGTAAACCGTGTTGATTCCCAATTATGAAATTGGACGTTTCAAGAAAACACATTAAACAGCTAGCTATTATATGTTCCATAACTTCACCGTTCAGTGATGTTAAAGAGGTAGGCCTGAAATTAGCTGGCTCGTCCATTGAGTCGCTTTTAAATATTGGAGTGAAATTCTCAATTTTCCAATTCCAATTAAATGCAAGAATTCATTAAATACTCTACTTTCTGTTTTTAATGGATACATTCAGGTACTTACATATTAGATATAGAATCTATTAAGCAAAATATACTAGAAATTATTTTATTCTTTATTTTTAAAATTTTACTGCTTACAAAATACCTCCATAACATATTTATGTAAATAATATATTTTGAATTCTGAGGATTCAGGTGTAGAATATTTAGTTTAGTATGTCTCCCAGAAATGTAAGTATTCCTTTATTTAGAAGTGAAAATAGTTTTAATGAAACACGAGCTCCACTCCTGAGATATGCTGGCATTATTAATTTGAAGTGGTATAATTACATAAAAATATTTTTTTACACCGTGTTTTTTGGCAAACCGTCGAAATAACTATAATTTTTGTATACACTAAAATAAAGCGGTGAATTTATTTCTGTTCACATTAATTCTTATTTTCATAATGTGATACTTTTGTATTCTATACAGTGGTAATAATAATAAAAGTAATTGTGGTGGTATGGCGATATTAAATTGTTGTAGAGGTAGAAAATTTCTTAGATGATCATTTCTCCAAAATTCTTGTTATGGCCAATGTGTATGGAATTAGTGGACAGAATGCTATTCATCTGTTATCAAATTAAAGCTATTACGAATATCTCCGTTAATCATAACGGAATGACCTCACTCCAGTTAACATTTCAAAGGGATAAAATTGGAGAGCTCAGATTTTTATCTTCTGTCAGCAACCGATAAAAAGAGACTTTTAATCTTTCTACCTGTCTGTTGTCATGCGCGCAAGTGAAGTATTTTCGTCTGCGACACAGATCTGTGGATTCCCCAATTATTAGTCACATTTCTTATCACGAACTTTACTTTGGGCCCATCGGTCATGTCGGTGAATATCCTGTAAACAGCTATTTTAAATTATCAAGTTCTTATGATTAAGCCGTACAGTTTCTCACAAAATTGCCAATAAATAAGCAAAGTTTGCATATGCTTATTTCGCGTGGTTAGATATCTGTAAGGAGGAGCATGCTAAGATTGAAAATCCACTGTTTCCACCTTGACTTAATGGTAGCTTTCAATAATAGAGAAATAAAAGCACAAGTAATTTTACCCGTTACCGCAATTTTGTTCTCTACCATGCGTTTTTTATTTCATTACAATTGTTGGGCTACACCTTAACTTACCCAACTCGATGGATTCAACTGATTTACAGGCACTCGGAGTCTGGTGAAATTTCGTCTACTTACTATTTCGATGTCGCTAAGTTTGAATTCAGTAACACGACTTTTATTGATATGATATTAATATGACTTCTCCTAATTGAAGGGAAGCAAAATTAGGGGACTAACCTCTCTGTTATGTTGTGTTCCTTAAATCTTGTTTCAATTTTTCTTTTTGTTTGTGCAGTGTAAATTTGTTTACAGTGTTCGCAAGTGACTCGGTAAATTCTTGATTTGTTTAAAAAAGGGATTTTATCTTTTGAGTTGTTTAGAAGATGTAATAATTTGTTGTGCTTTTAAATCGAACTTGGCGAGAATATTGTTGAGGTTGTTAGTGAGTGTTGGAGCGAAGGGGATGACCACGTATTTGGATTTTTTACTATCGGTTTTTGTGAGGGTTGTGTAATCTTTATTTAATTGCTTTCTCTATTGTTTGCCTAGAATTTTCTCAATGATGTTTGTTCTGTAACCATTTTGTTCCGCGCATCAGGTGATGTTCTTCATCAATAAATTATTGTTCCTCTACTTCAAGTGTAAACATAATGGAAGCGTGTTGAGAATTCAATTTCAGAATAAATTGGTCGATGTTGCACTCATTGGTATCGAAAATCGCGAAAATGTATTTCATCGCCAAAGATGAGATATTTTAGGTTCCATCCTTAAAAAGGAGCGCAATTATTTGTAATATATTTCTATTTTCCCCGTATTATGTACTTAAAGAACATAATGTTAAAAATTTAAAACATTATATGGAATTGCAAGTTAGGCATAATTTACTTAGAATGTAACGAAATACAAAATTGTTTTTAAATAAATACAACTAAGACTGTATACTATTTACATAACTTTACAACATCTTAATAATTAAATAATATACCTCTAAATTCTATAGCTTACACTAATCACAAGTTACATATTATTCACTAATAATTTAAGGAACAACGAAGTTGTTTTTGGTCATAACCATGGCTAGCGCCCAAGTGTCCAGCGCCAAGATGGCTGGCGACGAGATGTGCCTGCGCCTAAGTGGCCCGCGCCAAAGTGGCCGCGCCAAAGTGTCCTAGACCCACCTGATAGTAGTCTAGCTGAAGCATTCATGCAATAATTATAAAATGAAAAAAATAATAATGACAATAGTAATGTATATAAGATTTCCCTAAGACCTGTAGACCAATCGTATTAGCTCTACTGCTGTATTTCGTTAATAAGTATAAGAATTTCTCGAATTTATATTTTTATGGAATATGACACCTTTGAGCAAAATACGAATACTCTAATTATTCTTCAAAAAGCCAAAATGTTCGCATTAAAATGCGTCGGATAGCCTAAAATTTATTTTTATAATTATACAGTGCAGAAATAGGTTGTATAGCGGTATTCTAATATAACACTAACGTTTTTATTTTATTATTATTTCTACAGTATTGAAATAGGCAGTACAGGCTGAAAATAACATTAATGTTTGCATGAGCTAACTCATAAACTATTGAAATCATTTGAACGTCTCTCGCTCATCAACATTTGCATGAAAATGATAGGTATCCAGAGTTTTTTATACCTCGTCACGCAATAAATTGAACGTCATCCGTTATTTATATAACCTGCGCGAGAGTTTATTGAAATTCGAAGCCTTTCCTTTCCCTCCTTTTAATGTTCTTCGAAACCTTACCCTTGGAAAATTATTTTATCGCGGGAATTCCTTGCGCAAGATACCACATCCCTATTGAATCTTCGCGGAACAGCTGTGAGTGCAATATTTTAATTAGCGCATTTGGGATCGAGAACCGATAAAGGCTCCGTAATCATGTTCATTTGAGGTTCCATAATCATGAGATTTGTTCTCTTGTCTAATCTGAGCGCGTGACTGCGTAAGAGTTGTTCTGAAAGACCTTTGCCCATTAGCTCTCTCAACTACTTCATTCCTCAAATTTATCTTTTTAAATATCTCGCTGAGCACAGTCCACCTAAATAATTCCGTCTTTCCTTAAGATATATTCTCGCTGTTATTCAAATGAATATTATCCGCTTAATAACCTTGTATTTTCATCGAGACTAGAGCACGAGATGGAATTGTATTTTTATAACTCGTAAAAGATGATCTCTCAGCTACAATCGTTGCACATTACTAAATGAAGAACCTTAAGAGCTGGGAAGGTTGGTCCCAAATCTGGTCATTCAGTTTCACATATAAGGATACATCTCTGATCTTAGTCATTAGATACAGTTAGCCCATGACAAGCTTGAGTGGATTTAAAGTCTACTTCGCCTTCAGCTACTTTCTAGAATTTACGTTGACGACAATATGGACTAAGCGTCATTTTCATTTGAAATACTTTTATTTCATTTAGACAGTTATCCTTTGATTCCTACGCCTAAAACCTTTTTAATTATGACACACATTAATAGTGCATTTACTTTTACTCAAAAACTGTTCTTGTCATTTTAGGTAATAAATTAGATGGAATTTTGCTCTACTAAATATTAAGTGTCAACTTTATTGTGAAAAGAATAATTTTTTCTCCGTCATTGTTATATCAGTTATAACTTAAAGTTCTCAGAAATAAATATTCCGTTTAATGTGGAAATTGATTGTTTGAAATGTCATTACCTGAAAACAAGAGGCCTAGGCTAGGATTTTCCAAAGTTTCAAGTTTGTTGACCTCTCCTGGAGCCCCATCCATTCCCTAGTAGAAACGGAAATTAGAGCTACATCTTTCTGATACAAAGATGAAACTCAACTGGGTTGCTGAAGAAAAATTATACAGATTTATAACATTTCTCTTTTAATAGCCCCAATCGAAATCTGGCGGTACATCATTCTAAAACAAATCTCAGTGATTTTTCTTACAAAATTTCGTTGTTTCGTTAATTTTATCATACGTGTATATTGATGAGAGAAATATTTTTGACTTTTCCTAAGCACTAGAAAGAGGGAAATGTATATTTCAGTTCCTTTTTTTCTTATTCGTTGCTACGAAATATGAAGACGGCTGAGTTTAGAATAATTCTTAGCGACAGTATCTGGTCACTGCTCATTGGATGCCACGGAAAGATTTACTAGTTTCATTCTATTATACTTACGGGGAAATATTTCTCTTTTAGACTGATGAATTTATTGCTCACAGATATCGTTCAGCTGCAATAAAACTGACATTGTCTATCAGTCATTTTTCAACCATTTCTTTTCTTTTCAATTCTTGCCTACTCTTCGTAATCGAAGCCTAGATAATAAATTTGCCAAGTTCCTTCTTTCGATTCAGCTCTCATTATCTTGAGCATGTAAGAGGAATAATCTAAAACACGCCTCCTCTATGCATGTATAATGTGACGTAAACTCATCAAAATAGTAAAAATATCATCGAACTTTTCGACTTGTTACGCCAAATCTAAAATAGGATTCACAAGTTCTTAGGAAAGAATATACGTCTCAGCACCGACCTACTTCTGGTGGTCTTCACTCGTTGTTTTCTCCTTTGTTGAGTTAGGTTCTGAGAGATGTTTCTCGAAGTGACTTTATATGCAAAGGATATATGCCGGCGAAGTTCCGACTGCGTCGTAAATCAAGTTCTGGAACATTTTTGCATCGGAAGAACAGGCGGATGATATGCCTGCATACGGAAACACGTGATATCAAAGTCCGAGCTATGCGGAATCACTCGCTTTCGAAAATTCAGTCTCTTTTCGAAAAGCTCTTTTGATATTTTTCTCGCTGCAAAAGAGAGAGTTTGAAACGTATTTTCTGAAGGCTTCCAATACAATTTGCCGTAAGAAATTTCATTCTTAAGTACTTTTAGTACCCGATCTAAGATAGAGCGATTGAAAAGTTTTACATAAAGTAGTAGTTAATGGTAGTAGTAGTATTGCTAAATGTGCTTCGACAGCCAAGGTCATTTCACACAATGGCTCCCACCGAGAATCGAACCCGGGACCGCTTTCACCAAAGCACCTAAGGCAAACGCGCTGTCCACATGACTATCCGGGAGCCTGTATATTAAGTTCAGAATTATAATTATATATCATTTATTATTATTAATTATTATTATTGTGGCATAGTCATATACACAAAGTCTGTGTGAAACTCAGAAATGTACTTGCTAGGCTGTAAAATGTCGTTCACCTGATACCCATTACTGGCAGAAGAACTATTTATTTCACATTATTGGAATATCTTATGAGATATGGTATTGAAGTATGGGGTTCTGCTTCACAGTATCTCAGAAGTAAGGTAAACCGTATCCAAATTCAGATGCTAAAAACGTTGTGACAAAGTGATTCTGAGATTATTATTCCTTATTTATACACCAAATATAATGTATTTTCTCCTAAATACCTACTTTATTTTATTTTACTACGGAAGTAATGTGACACCGAGGAATACCTTATGAAGTATTTCACAATTTATAACACAAGACAAAGTTACTATGCTGTCCCAAAGGTAAACCATAGGTTTGGTGAAAGACAATTCATGTTTATCATCCCTAAACTGATGAATAAATATAATGTGCACGGTCAGGTATTTCATTCAAGCAGCACTACATGTCGTAAGAATATTATAAAAAATCTTGTTTTAAAAATATGTTATTGGAAATGTATTTTTTCTAATTTTATCTGTTCTTTTTTTAAATTTATATTTTGTCAACACTGAACAGTATTCTACCAAGCAAACTATTTAACCTTGTTTAAATCAACTTAAATCCATGTTCCATCGACAGGCAATTGCCTGATTTAACTATAATGTTCTTATTGTATTAAATAAATAAATAAAAAATATTAATTATTATCATTAATTATTATCATTATCTTGAGAATTCCGCTGATGGCTGTGAATGAGGAAAGAGTCACAGAATACTCCAAACACCATCAAAAATGAGATCAACCGATGTACATTTCGCTGTCTGAAAAACAGCATTATCAAGGTGACACAGGTGACCTTGATAATGCTGTTTGTCACCTGTGTTACCTTGATAATTCTGTTTGTCAGACAGCGAAATGTACATCGGTTGATCTAATTTTTGATGGCGTTTGGAGTATTCTGTGACTCTTTCCTCATTGATTATCATTATAATAATTATTATTATCATTATAATAATAATTTTTATTAATTATTATTATTATCAATTATTATTTGTTATCTTATCCATGATAGATGTTGAAAAGTTTTATATTTTATTTAGCAAGCTCATTCAATTCCTTTTTTCCGATGGAAAAGCTATACGTGAAATTTTCGCCGCCACAATTCGCAATTTCTCCCATATATTGCGAAGATTTTCTAACACGAGACACATTTACGCAACTATTTCATCTCTAGTTAAACCGAAAAGATCGGGATCAAGAATTTGAAGAAATACAGGCGTTCTAGTTCGTGGACTGTTTGTCCGATAGAAAACAAATATTTATACTGAAACTTTCCAACGAAACCGGTTTAATCCGCTTCATCCTTTCCGCTGACAAATATTTCCGTTTTATAGCGCAAGGAAAAAAGGTGTTTGGAGTTGGTGTTGGAGTTGGCTACTCAAAATATTTGTTGAACTGTGATCAGTAAGATAACTTTTCTCGTTGCCTTGCGCTCATTTGAAGGAGCATGGAAATGCCGCACTACGCAGCACAGTTTTATGAAATCTGGAGTGAATCGCTGTTCTGGTTTTGTCGAAGATTTGGTGAGTCTCATTCACATAGAGTTTGCTCACTAATTATATCTGCAATGATAACATAAAAAGGGTTATAAAAAATTAGGTTGTGCTCCGTTCATTTCACCATCGCTGTACACCTGTGAGAAGTTCATTAAGTACAATTTAATTTCTAGCCTTACTAAACACTTAACACAAAATAAATATTTAGGAAATAATTTTCCTCCGACATCTGTTATTTTGCCTATTCATTCAATTGTGTCTCAATTTTAGGATTGGAAGATGTTAGGATTTCGTTAAGTACAATATAATTTTTAGCCGTACTAAACTCTTAATATTTAAATGTAAAATATTAAGAAATACTTGTCCTCTGAAATGTATTATTTTCCTCATTCATTCCATCGTGTCATAAAGTCAGGATTTAAAGAACTCGAAACTACTTTTATGACAGTCAAATTTGACTCACCAACAATCTATAATTATACACATTAATGGATCTCTTTCAGCTTAAACAATCACTCTAAGTAGTATTTCATCCAGCTTCTTTGCATCTGCCATTTTGTTCTTCGCTCATGGCATGTCTTGCTTCAATTTCATAATTTAAATATCATTAATACTATCTGGTGGTAATGATATTGAATGATATCTTTTAATTTTGCTGTTGAAAAATTTGAATCCCACAAGTTTGTGGGTGACGTGTTAAGATTTTTTCTTTGATCGCGGTTGAATGCACTTATCTGATATTACCACTTGAGATAAGGCCTCGTCATCTCTCCTTCCACCTGTGGCTGCGTCGCTGTGGAAAATGGAGAATACACTCGGTTAAGAGTACTCGGGTATTGTACGCCGAAATTTAACATTTGAATTGTTCCTATGATTCTATAAAACTTGCGGTAACACGTGTTAAGCCCCGCAAGAAATACTTCCTTCTCTTACATTCTACACATAGCCTTTATTGAAGGAAAGAGAAAGATTCCGTTGAATGTATCTTGATCAATCTCTATCATTAATTTCAGGCCTCTTCACTCTTACTGACCATGGAAATATGGTTAAATACGTTGTACGAAATGTATTCTCAGACATGACGCTAGATTATTCAGCGAATACTTCTGGCTGTCATAATTATTATCAGTTATTAGATAATCTTAATTTTAGTTTTTGAGCATGTTCTTCCGTTTAATTTATTTTTCTCAAAAAACGAAGAAGAAATAAGATATTCCACCGGATTTGACTTAGTACTTTTAATTTTATTTTTTACTATTATTCTGAGCTTTGTGATTTCGTTTGTGCGGTAGTTATTAGCATCTTTTAAATTTACCTTTTGAACGTTTATTTTCAATGTAGTTTATTATTTTGTTCCGGTTTTGTTTTTGCGGTTGTTTTACACCCCTTTCCTCTGTGGGTGTTTTTCTGCAACGAAGTTTTTTCATTTGTCAACCTTCAGTTGCAAAGATATTTCTCCAAACTGTACTCCTTCTTTTTGATTTTATCTATATACATATTATATCTACGTACTAGGTTACATGAAAGAGAGGCCCATATGGACCTGAGTTCACCAATAGTAGGTCAGTCTAACGATTTATCAATGTTCTCTCTAATCTGGGGGAATGGGCGACCTTCCAATTTTGAATGCCGTCAACCCGCTTTTTCGACGACACTATATTTCAGGAGAAATTTGAAAACCCATCGCTTTGGTTTTCATGTAATCTTTTACAATACTGTTGATTCAGGGTATTATTATGTATAACCGTATTTCCTGTCGTCATTTTACAGATGAAAATCCTAAGATTGCGATTTATATTGTTCGTTAGAATTCACAGCTGAGCTGCATAATTTAATTGTCCACGGTAATTTTCTTTCCTATCAAAAGTGAAAATAAATAGATGCATACAGCATCCGTTGAGTCAAAGAATCTTCTCATTTAATAGGCCAATGTTATTTTGAATTCGTATATCCAAATTTTTCGGATTTTTGTAGCCTTGCTTTGGGCTATCATGCTTCTTATCCGAGCACCTAGGAGTAATAATGCAGTATAGTAGTAATGCAGTATAGTATACTGCTGTAAAGAATACATTTTGGAACACGGCTGTTAAGGAATTAGAGGTTTAAACCTCTAATATTAGTATAATGGTAAAATTACCGGCCGCGGTGGCGGAGTGATTAGCGTGCTCGCATGACAACGCTCCGACACCGGGTTCGAATCCGTCTATTTTTGTGTTAGTGAGTCATATTAAAACAGATATACTTGGGCGACCTGTTTCCGTTAAAGAAATTAATAATAATAAAACTGAACTAAAATGAGGATAACTAACACATAATTATCCGTTAAAATTTTATTTATATCCATGAAATTGATAAAGGATATATGTTTCAATGCTTAAGAATTAAATTTCAAACACTTAAATCTGGCGTACAAGTAAAAGTACTAATCGGTAAAAAATACGAACCTCAAACCTTTTCTATCTATTGCCAATGGGCGTCAGCCTAAGTGGACTGTCAGCTAAGCTTAATATGGTTTTTCGTCTAGAAGTACATTTTAATCTACCAAGCATTTCATGTTTACCACCTTAATTTTTTCGAACCTTAGCTTTTGAGATTTTACTACCTATGCCTTGCTTAATAATTGAATGATCTTAATAATAATGAATTGATTGAAATCAATATTGGCAGGCTTGACTTCGTGGAAAGCCATAGAAGAATAATTCACTTAGTAAAATCCACACAGTATTTATTTGCGACCGGTTTCGTAAGTTAACTTACATCTTCAGGAAGTAAAATCCACACAGAATTTATTTGCGACCAGTTTCGTAAGTTAACATCTTACTTCATCCTGAAGATGCAAGTTAGCTTACGAAACCGGTCGCTAATAAATTCTGTGCGGATTTTACTAAGTATATCATTCTACTATGAATAGATTGTTTTACGATTTGACTGTCGCGAAACTTATTGGCTTCTTAATTGAAGTTGAACTCGCAGGAGATTATGATAATCAGAGAGTTTTTCTCAGATAAGAATATCATACACATAGTATTGCGTAATTTTGGATTGAAAGAATGAATTACTTTAAACAATTGAATCAGTCGATCATATTTCTCAATTTCAGTTAATCGGGTAAAGTGCAACTTTTATGATGGATTTTCTTCAACTTTTAACAGGATTTGTACATGCCATTGACGATAAAATTTTCCATAAATATAGAAAAGAATCTTATAAGTATGCTTTCCCTTCGTTTTCGTAATCGCAACGCGATATCAATCATGGAGACGTTACATCGGAGCTACAGATTTACAACTCTCGTATATTAAGGAGCGAAGTAAGAAAGGTGACGAATTATTATTCAATGGTCTGCTGAGTTGTTATTCTCTGTTGAGAACCTCTCATGTGTACTTTTCTTTCCAATAAGTACGTGTGCACAGTTTTATAGTTGAAAACGATGACGAAAATAATTTTAATATAACTTAAAAGCAATAATATGAAGAGATATTAAGTTGTTAATCGAAAAATCTTATTAGTATACCTAGATTCCTATTCGCACTCGTTTTTATTGCGTTCTTCTGTTCCTGTAGATATATGAAGCATATTAGATGAAGGGAGTTAACTCGAGCTGGAATATAATCCCACCGGTCTTTACCAGTTAAAGGCTATAGGTTAAATCAAGAGATAATCTTCGACTCTTTATATATAGATATCTCTCTAAAGCTTAGCGATGTGAAATATGTGTCCTTTTTATCTGGAAACCAGAAATATCTCTAATTCGGTTTTCAGATTCATCTGCATTAATTATCTAAAATTTATGAAACATATTTCCTGTTTCATGAAGAGTGTAAAAAACCGATATTCCGAGATTATTTTGAAGTTTTGTAAGTTTTTATCTGATTTTATTTTACGCGAAATTAGAATGTACGCAAAATTAATTTTTCTGCTAAATGTTTCTTGAATTAGCCATACTTAATATTTGCCTTATCTCAATTGTATCATCGTTAGATACGTCCCTAATGGAGATATATTTGTCAATTTTGCATATTGTGCAACTTCTTTATCACCCAATTCTAACCTTGAACTCGGTGTTTTCCTTTTTATTTATCATATTCCATAATCCAGTGATGTCTCAACACTATGTCTTGGAATCCGCACGACCCGCGTACGAACACCGAGCGATCATATGATACCTCATCCTATGATGCCAAGCAATTCGAATAATTTATAATATTTTATAGAGACCAACTTCGATATTCGATTCTTAGTGAATATGATCGGTTAGAAGAGAACCAATTCGTAGGTTAAGCATGAGCGGAAAATTCGACGGTCGTTTCGCCGATCAAGACAATATCTTAAAACCAATAAATAAAGAAAAGAAAGGTATGATTAAGTCTACAAAGTCACCTCGACTAAATATTCAATCTCTTATCCTATGAGCGAACAATTTCTTCGATGGAGACAACAATAGTTTAAAGATTATAAAAATTGTGTTCGAATATCACATTAGACCCACATTTAAAGATACATTTTCAGAAAGGCACAAATGGATATCGGAAACGATGATTCAACGCAACAGAAATATATTATATTTCACTCTAAAACAACCGATGAATATTCTTTGTGGAAAATTATTGAATTGCTCCTTTCATTCTACATTTTGGTAAACCCTCTAAATAATCTATATTTGTGATGTAGCGTTTATTATTTTACATCAATATTTTTCAGCGTCACAACGAATTATTCTTATTTTATATACTCTATCCTAAATTTGTAACTCTTCTTCTATAGATGGAAAAAAGGAAATGGAAAAAAATTATAGAATTCTTGATATCAATTCGCATATGATTAAATTTGTGAACTAATTCGGCGAACTTTATTATTTTGAAACTTATTTGCTGCTCTAAAATTCTTGAGCCAGGCTCTTTTATGAAAATATCAATGAACTGTTTCCTCTCTTGAGCATTTTAAGTGCAATTTTCACATTAATCCAATCATGACGAGGACAATGAACTGAGAACATTTCATAATTATCTGGAAACTTATTTGCTGTTCTAAAATTCTCGAACCAGGCTCTTTTATGAAAATCTCAATGAACTGTTTCCTCTCTCGAGCATATTAAGTACATTTTTCACATTAATCCAGTCATGACGAGGCGGTGGTTGTTGGTCAAAAATCGAATACTTGGGCGGCACGCGAAAGATGGTATTGTTTAATTACTTCTCACCTTTGGCTGGTTATAAAACCATTCCTCAAATACGAGGCAAGGCTTGTGATTGACAGTGTTGATGGGCTCGGGTGGCTTTTAATCATTCCGGGGCTTACGCCACTCAAATCGATGGGTGCTCGGGAGGCCGCTGCTGTCACTCATTGTTGCCGATGATCAATGGAAGTCCATTCCAACTTCAGCTCCGATATTTTGGGGATCTGATTAAAGTGCCAACCCCGTGAACCACCTTTGGCAGTCAACCTTCGAACATCGGAGGTATACCCACGGAAACAAGAACTTTAGTCGACTGCTCAAAGACTTCGTGAGAGGTCGCTTCAGGATGGATTTTTAGCCATTTTCTGCCATGTAAGTACGGAAAGAGTCTCTTCGCTTATTTAAAGTCGTTACTCATTACCGGCTCGATGTCTGGTGCAGTGACAGGAAAGGGAATGTTTGTGGCAGTACTGAGCCATCTCTTGCGTTGATGTTTTCTCACTTCCAGTTCGTTAACAGAGCATAGGTCTGAAACTAGTAAAGGTGAAGCAACGTTTACTTTTTCACTTTTTCTACATTATGAATCTTTTTACAGAATTTTTAGTGAGATTTATAAGGATTTGCCATTATTTAGACCAGGGTTTACCAAACTTTTTCTTTGATGGAAACCTTAAGAGGGTCTTTGATTTTGACGGAGTACCTTGTGTAATTTAAAGGGTAGGTAATGACACAATACATCTTAGAAAAATAAAAAATACTTTCTTTATGTAGTGTTTATTTGAGTCATAATTCATAACTAGGTCAGAAAGAATTTAGCTTTATTTTAGTATTTAAAAATCGCAATATTTTTTCCGCAGATCACTTGCTACTTTTAAGTTTTACCTACTCTAGATTCTTCGTTAATCTGTCAGTTTATCTTTTATGTAGAAATGTTGTTCCACAGGAGGGAGGTGAAAATCTGAAATTTCCCAGATTCAAGAATATTTAACACATATACATTTCATATCTAAGACCGCCAGTGATCTGAATTTGGGTTTCATTATTTTATTGCTCACTCCATGTATTTGCGATATATTTTCAAACTATTTTCATTTTAAGGCAATCCTGTAACTGCGTATTCGTTTTCAAAAGGTGAAAATCGTTTTTCTGTGAAATCGGCGAATAATTCAACAGAAAAGGGCCATACAGTGACATAGCCCCAAACTAATATTTTTCCTGAGTTCAGCACGGCTACTGTTGTAGCGCGAAATAAATCATTCATCTGCTATATCCTTCTGGCAATATGTGAGTTACTAGCATAGGCGTCCGCAGGATTTTGGTAATGGGGGTGCCAACGATAAAAATACCGCCTTTTGCCATAGCCCATGACCATAAATCTAAGTGCTCGGTTGAAAACCAGTTCCATAAACCAATTCCGGCAACAAAATTAGACGGCCCCAATTGATAATATTTGCATAAAATAGCTTAACGTGTCAGTTATTTACTTTTTATCAAATAAAAGAAAAACATCTACAGGGAAGAAAATTCGATGAAAAATACTTCGCAATCAGCTTTATTAGAATTATGTTTTTTAATGTTCTAATAAACTCTGAATTTTATTCATTTTATTTAAAGAAAATCTAAATGATCTAATCTAATAAATATGATAACAAAGTCAAAATATATAAATATTCAATTATGGCGCCCTTCCACATTTTTTGGGGGTGCCGCGGCACCCACTGTGCACACGACTGTGAGTGTAGACTGAGGCAAAAGCTGTCATATATAAGGAGCAATCTTACAGTCATGAGAATCCTGGCACAACAGTTAGAACACAACGGTAGAATCAATACCTGAGGCTGCGATAGTTTTTAATTTGGGTGAAGTTGCTGGTTACTTTTGTGAATCGTTTTCCGAAGAGTTTTGATAGCAGTTGTACCATAGACAGTTTCTTACAACTGTACAAGTCTTAGATATTTAAGAACTCTCCAAAAGCCGTCTTTACCAGTGTCCCGCTCCTAGCTGCCGCCGATTCGTAAAGGCTCGGAATACTGTTCTTCTAAAAACCAACCAAGTGATCCGGGCTTTTCCGTTTCCTCCAGAATCGGAAGCAACGTTGTGAGGCACACTGACAAATACTGTTTTCGTAGTTCTTAAACCTCTAATTCATTTACAGCCGTGTTGCAAGTTCTTTACTTTCTGCACAAGGCTTTCCGTTTGTTTTAGAGCACTAGTTTTTTGACCCAGGGTCGTTACTCAAGTAGATTTGAAAATATGATTTAACGAATTTTATTTGAGTAGGGTTAAAAGCCATCATCTAAATTTTTGGAGAAGACAACAGTCCGAAGTTATTATTTACCCAAATCTTACCAGATAGTAATTCTCAATCTCAGGCGTCGTTTTGTGGAAATCCATCTCGTAGAAATCAAGAAAAGGTTGTACTTTTTCCACAAATTTATTTGAAAAACACGACCAGGTTTCAACGAGTAATCATTAAAATCAATAAAATCATTAAATCATCAACATTAGTAGTTCATCAGGTCCTGATGATGGCGATTACTCGTTGAAACCTGGTCGTGTTTTTCAAATAAATTTTTGGAAAAAGTATAACCTTTTCTTCATTTCTACTTACCAGATAGATTTGAATAACCAAGTCAAGGTAAATTGAGACTAATTAAATCTTTCATTGACATTCATAAAGGAGAGGATGAAGCAATTAGTGAATGTTTTCAATTTTTTACAGCAAACTTCTATGATAAACAAAACATTCCCATATATCAACCAAAAATATGGTGCAAATTACTAGAGTGATAAAGTCGTGGAAATGTCATGGGCTCAGAATTGAACCCATAATTTTATGTGCAGTGAGTTCGACATTAAGTAAAGAAGACAAAGAGAAAATTTCTGCTACATGCAAATTGAACTAAGATGCTTTCACAAAATACGCTATATTTATATCCCTTTTTGCTAAATTCCCAATGGAATGGGAACTCCTTTCTAATTTTTCAGCACTTATCCTTCAATCCTGTTCCTTATGCTCTAAGATCGATTTTTAGAAGAACCCATGTCCTAAACATCGCTTCTGAGCAAAGTGACTTTTTATTCTTTTTAACTTTAACTTATTTAGAAATCTTTCCCCGCTGTTTACATTTTTATTCCTATCGCTACCTCCTCCTGTACCTCTAATCACTAAGGATGAAGTATTCCAAGATACCGCAACACCGTTATATTCGATTCCTCTTTGAGAGATCTTTCCACTCTTCCTCGCTATTCCACCACATTTCCCAAGTGTTTTATGTTAAAAAGTTGTCTTATTTCGTATAAAATAGAATAGGATGAAATATGTGTGTGTTATTGATACATTTTAGAATTGCGAAAATAGAACACTTGTTTTGTCTGAATATGCATGAAGCTCAGCCAGATCTCACCATAGAAGCTTTAGTAAGAATGTGATTGCAATTTTAAATACATGAATAGTACTGAATGGTGGAAGTAATTCGTTGAGTATCATATGAAGCTAGTCGATTGCAAAATACTTAGTTGCAAATTACAACATCAACCAGATTATCGAGAATCCACCCGACTTAAAATCTGAGATGCTTGCGTATCGCTAAAAATATGGGAGAATATTGATAGTGTACCTTACCAAGTGTAAGTGTACCTTATCAAATTAATTTTCAATGACATTAAAATTTTCTTTCATTCCGAATTCAAGAAGAAATGCCAGTACCCTACCATTGACCCCCCTTTTGCAAGAATTTTTCTCCAGCTCATCTATGTTATTGCTCATTTTATTATATTTATTGGTAAGTATGACTTCTTATCAAACTTTTGACGTATGAGATTTTTGCCGTTAACGGCGTAAAAGAAAAAATCGTAAAATGTTATGCATAGATGCAACAAAAATATTTGTAACCTAAGGCTCTCTTTCGAGAATTTTTAAATGTAGACTATTGCAATTTGGTGATCAAATAATGTGTACTTTCTAATGAACGATAATATATGCTATCATTCACAATTTTAAAATCAACGAGTTACATAGTGGAATTCCACGACGGTGTAGAAATTCATAAAAATTGAACCACTTTTCGCCTACAGAAATTGATAATATTGATCAATAATTAAATTGATTGGTCAATGTTGACATATCTATTGTATTCCGCGTAGAAATAGGACCACGCTCGGTGTTCAATGGTTGATCTAATTAACCTCTATATTCATCCCCGCCCCTGTGTGAAAGTTTCCCCGCTCATCGTATCGATTCAACAAGACAAACTAGGTCACATATACCGGAGAAAGTTCGTCTGTCATTTTCATTCACTTATATCCAATATCTCTTATTTCTTTCTGATGTGAAATCGAAAGTGAAGATTTTTGCGGATATTCACAACAAGGTTACTAGGCTTGTTAATTGATTTTACGGATAAAGAAGCTGTGATGTCCTAATTGTTAAGGAATTGAACTTGAAATCCAATGGACATTGCCCGCGCAGACACGAACTATGTCTGGAGCGACGCTCTTAGGGCTCTTGTTTTGTTGCAGTTATATTTTCTGGTAGAATTAAGTTCTCTATGGAATGAGCTTTTAATATTATTTTGGGCCTAGATGTTTGTTGTTTTCTTGGGATTCAGTTTAATTTAAGTTTGCTTGTTTTTGGATGATGTAATCACGTTTCGTGATCACATTATCCAAAAACAAATTCGTTAAAGTCCTCCTTGTATACTTTAGAATCCGTGGTAACACTGAAAGTTTAATCTTAGAGAAACGATTAGAATAGAAATTTTCTCTCGAAGATTTTCAACATGGTATTCTCTTTTGTAAGAGTTATGGCTCTTTAGAATAGTATTTCTATGATTTGTCGGGTAATATTTCCAAGATTACCTAAGAAATAGAAGAAAATTACAATACAATTATTTACAATATTGACCTGCCTTTAGTTTGAATCTAATTAGAGTATTTTGACCTTCCGAATTGCAGGTCCACTTATAATGACGAGTTGGAAGTCTAATGGAACTTCAGGCGAAAGAAGAGGAATGGTAGCGAGAGTGAGAAGAGCCTCGCGAACGAACGTGGGAAGGGTTTTACAATACATTTTACATCGATATTTAGGCCATGGAGAAACACGTGGCACCGCAGATACTGCAGGTACATTCCAATTACACATCAACTCCCTTATCATTATATTTGGATGATAATATTTGAAATGTTGCCATACCTCATCTCCTCTGGTTCCTCCGTCGGGCTCATGAAGAACTCCTTCAGGCTCATCAAAACCCTATCATGCGTAGTAAAATTTTCCTCTGCCCTATAAATAATTTATTTATTTTTCTGCTATTCCTTTTACTCACTAGATCCTTTCTCTGGCTTTGTACATACTCTTTTTTGTTTTAATAATACTAATAATAACTTCTCTAATGGAAGCAGAAAGACCCCAGTTACATCCATTTCTATAATTATAACTATTTACAAAAAAACACAGCCATTCCCTAGTCAGAAAAATCCGACTGTCGAACCCGTGAACATTAGAGTGCTAGCACGCTAACCATTCCGCCACCTCAGCCGGTAATAGAAGTGTTTAGAATAGCTTGGAATCCTTTGATGGTAATAGAAGATATTTAAGGTTTTAAGTAATATTTAACTGTTATTAATGTGTAATTTTTGCTATTATTTATTAGTATGTAAAACTAGAAATAGTCACCGAGCCAGGTTGTAGTCATTCCTGCAGGGGAAAGGGAAATATAAAATACTCTGCCTAGTATTTACCCTACATTATATTTAAATCATTTTCTTTAAATTTAGATATTGACGTTACCTCCGGTATAAATTCTAAATAACTATGTGCATTGAGTATTTATAAACTTTTCATGACTTTTGTAATTCAACATTTTTGTTTTTATCTTGTTGTTTTACTTTTTTTATTCTATTATTTATTTCTATAACTTATTGTATGTATTTTCATTCTCTTATTTTGTGGCTCTTCCCGACACTTTTATCTTTACTTTTTTTGGTCCCTTTTAATCATAGTTGCAGCTATCATATAATTTTCGCGCTATATGTTTTGGTTTTCACGCTCCCATTACCGAGGACGTTTTCCTGCAGGTTTTTCAGTCTTCGCCTGATTACGATTTTTTTGTAAGCCCGCAAAATATTTCCCTCTTTTTGCCTCTTTTAATATTGAATGAAATAGGATCAGATGTAAAATGAAACTTGTAAATCTCAATCTAGCCCTTGAATAAAATCCTTATTGATTGGGAGATATGTCTGTTCCGCCTTAAAAATATCCCAGCCATTCCTTTCTTAGTCCGATGGTATTTCAATTCCCATTCGATTTACAATCGATAACTTGTATGAGTAATCGAGATTTGTGCATCTATAGCACGTGATTCGGTCGATTCCTTCGCTTCTCTCTTATTTATTACCTAATGTAATATGATATTACAATTAAAACAAGATATATTGACGACCTTTCTAGGAGCAGATTCAGTTGGAGGGGAATTAATTAGTGACAATGAGGAATAAACAAGTTAGCTATCTTATTCGTTAGAAGAATCGTGTCATTGTGACAAAGACAGTTATGTAAGGAAGAAATTGCGGGGATATTCATAGATGTGAAGGAAGATAGTGACGTAAGTTGAATTTTATTTAGAGATAGAAGGATAGAGACGTAAGTTAAATTTTATAAAGTTAAGACAGGAATCGCCAACCACTGCGGGAAAAAAATAACCAAAGTCAAAAATGAGCTAACACAAAGCAGGGCGTAAGTTCTTTGACACCTATATCATCAGCGAAGTATTTTATCAGTTTCAACAGCAAGGAATTATAATTAGCCGCTGACTGAGGGCCAATGGTGGGCTTCAATGGCTGTTGAGATGAGGAACATCATACAATATATTAAGTCACTACACAATGAATACACCTCTCAATACATTGTCTGTATGTTAGGTAAATTATTGCCATTACTAATTTCCATTGGAAGATATAATTACCACAACAAATCGCTAATTGTGACATGGAAGAGTTTTATCCCTCTCTAGTTCGAATAAAACTCGATCAATTATCTAGTCATCGTTCGTTATTTTGTTATTCGTAGCGAAATGTGGCAATTAAATTTTTAACGATATGAGTTTTTGTGCATTTTTTTAGCTAAGAGATTTTTTCTGTCACGTGTTTTTCAAACTAGATGGCCTTTGTGCCATAGGCCAATGGCAGTCGAAATCTGATCCTAATTAACATGCCCGTCTAAGAATTTATCTTGTACACATACATTAGGTCATGAGAACTTCATAGAATATTTCAATGAATAAACTTGAGCTCTAAAACTAAAGTTTGGAACTAAAACATAGCCAACTATAATGTAAAGGAAGTGATAGAAGATAGATTTTGAAGATTTTTAGCACTAGTATTGATAAAATTAACCAAGTATGCAAAATAATGAACCGAATTAGTTTTAACATTGTTAACTTAAGTTTACTACAAAACCATTGCAATTGGAAAGATGCTGCGGAATCTCAAAGAGTTATTTTGTTTCAAATACGAAAATTTGAGCAAAAATAAAGGAAGATAGCAGATATACCCTTTAAGACTAGCCCCACTAGTTTGAAGGTGTCTAAACCGAGATCTTTTAGCCACATATGACCACTTTTGCGTCCTAATGTAGCCTCCACGTGTAGAGTGTAGTATTTAAGTAAAAGGCATTCAGTAACAGAAAAGTAATCGTTTAGCAAAGAAGCGTGTAAGCCACCATTAATTCTCGGGGGAGTCATTCTGAACTCTCCACTCAAAATGGTACTTTATTTGGAAATCCACAGTATCCTCCACAACAGTTCATTTTCGATTGTACAATAACCCTATGATAGAAATATTGCAATGATTCATTATAAAACTTATCACTCTAGTCATAGCGTATTGACCAGTAGATACATGGACTGGAATGTTCCAGACGTATATAATGCGCGTAACGCAAGCTTATAAGCTAACAGTATTTTAATAGTAAAGCCTCTAAGAAATGAGAATTTTATGTAATCTAGAAACAACTTAAGATCATAAAAATTACTTCTAAACGTTTAAAAAGATTAAAAGGAAAAACGTTGAGTGAATTCTCTGAAGGCTGAAAATTAAAGGTTTGCGTGACGGAGGTGACACGTATATCTTATATTACTGATTTTCGTGTGATCCTACTTCATCCGGAACATTAATTTTGGTGAAAAAATAGGTAGAGATACTTCCTGAAGAAGCTACTAAAGCATGAGTGAATTTCCGCTGATCACGGTCTCTGCTTTTGAAATGCTAAGAAAAGTGTAATTCGTCATAATGCTACACTTACGTGGACTTGTCACGCTTATATCATTCTAGCTTGGCGAGGGAAGCAAGGAAAAACTACCTCACTCCTCATCCTCTCTAGTAAGCCTCATTTCCCATTAGGGGAAATGTAAATAGTAAATGGTAGAGGTGTGAGTGGAGGGAATGAGTTTTCAACCTGCTCCTGGACAAAATACTTAACAGACAGATCGTTGGAAAGGTCGACTTAATAAATTAATTAAATTAATAGAGACGGCGACAGTATTTGTCGGATACTCCCTACGCTCTAATTACCCACTGATTACCCGCGCTAATTATTCACCGAGCACCCATTTCTCTTTATCTTACAGGGCGTAATGAGACGGGGTACGAGGATCCCATCCCTTCTCATCGGTGACGTCACACAGAGTGGGGTATGCGAGAAGAGCGCCACCCCCAGCCGTGCGACCCCGAGCCGGGCGCCGGGCCCCTTCACCTGTCCCCTCGCAGCCGCGCCCCCCTCTGCCCCCCAATTGGGCTGGAGCCGCTCCTTCCGCCCCTTCCGGCCCTCGCAGAAGCACGCTTCTTGGACTCGTCTGTTGGCAGTGATCCGAAGACGCCTGCCAGAAAAGTCAACCTCCACACTTCGATGCGTAAGGTAAGTCGACTTTTGTTTTTACGCACGAATCTCGAGGAATTACGTCACCGCCGCCTTGGAGGAAAACCCTCCGGTCGAAGACTCCGTATCGTCTGCCGGATTTTTTCGTGGACTTCGGATCTTAGCCCGAAACGAATTCGCTTTCTTAGCGGGGGCATAGTCCACTCGCGCATTTAAACTTGGATCCTCGACAACATAATTTCGCCACCGATCACCCGGTAATGACCTGCTGAGGAATGGAAACAATGATCCGAAAAAGTTCATTCTGCTATTTCCCCCTCGACAAATATTATGACACGATCACGAGAGCTCTTGAGCCAATGTTTTCGTAGCGATTCCGTCGGAGAAGTGCCACTCGCTCGTCCTCCGTGGACCACGTGGGATTCTCATGGTCCGTGTGACCGTTGGATTGATGCCAAAGGGTCCCAAAGACGGAAGATGACTTTCCTTTCTCATTTTGTTTGATTGAATCGTGTCTCATGAAAGGAAGATAGCGTGAAAGTTTTGTCTACACCGATGAGCTACCTTTGAGTAAGGCCTGTTATCGTCTGTTTTGATGTTGACGGACCACTGATATCCTGGGATAGAAACTGGATTTCTGGTTTGGAATACTCTTGTTTCGTCATCATTTGTATATTTGAAGATAAATATGCCGTAGCGGATCATGACGTCTGATTTATCACGGAAATGGCTCAAACGATGGAACTAATTTTATTAACCTAGATTAAATCTTAGATGCCAGTTTTCGATAGTTTGTAACGAAATATATCTCCCAATTTACTAAATAACCAGAACGTTGTTCATACCTTAAATCAAGTTATTTATACAAAAAATATCAGAGGAAGGAATTGCACTGAACATATTTATGCTATAGTTTTATTACACATTAAAGACCTCATAATTAGGAGTCACAAATACACCTTGAGCTGTCAAATATTAAAGACGGGTCTACGTACGTTTCGCTACCATTGTAGCATCTTCAGAAGACCAGTTGTGACTGAAGTTCAAGAAATTAATTACGAGAGTTGAGTCTTTATTGATTAAAGACCTCAACAATATTCACTTATAATTTAAATTTTTTTTAAATAAGTTTTTTTTTCGGTTACAATAATTTATTTTATATTACATCCAATGCACTCAAATTTTCATGTGCTATAGTGAAATATTTAGTTTGAATACAAAATATTTTGCTCAATTTATGAACTATTCATTAAAGCTACGTGGCATTACCAAATGAATACATATTTGGCTCGAGAAGTAAGTCACGTGGCCAGTTATAAATTTTCTCATATTTCTTACATATTTTGGTATTATATATGGCCGAATGAGTAATTCAATTTATTATTCATAGAAACTTTATTGAATGGACACATACTATTATAATTTTTATACGCGTCCGTCTGTCGTTTAATTCCATGTATGCGAGATCATTGCTCAATAAATGGCACTCTCCATTAATGATAATGAACTAGAATTTCTTGAGATTGCCATAAATTTCGCGTTCTTACGAACTATTATTTAAAATTCAATTTTATAGATTTTTGGCAGAATTTTGTTTTCATATTTTGTAACAATTATGTCATTGTCGTTATTTAAAATGATTTTCTACATCCAATATAGATATTTAAATATAATAATTACATACATAACGACACATAACCTTGTGGTATAAATCGTCAAATAATACCTAAGGTGTGAACCTTCCTTGTGAGGTTAGTGATTTGAATGCACTCTTACAAGAGCAATAATTAATATTCAACTACTGCTTATTTAATCTCCTCATTTTAATATCAAATATGTGAATTCAGTTGTTATTAATTTAGAAGCGCAATATTAAGCGAGATAAATCTGATTATGAGATAATTATCTTCACATGTGTCTGCAAATCCAGAGGAGCTTTGATTTCACGTGAAATTGTTTTTCTTAATGTGCTTTTTGGTTAACTCTGCGTCATCCTAAAAATAAAGTGGATGAGCTCTCTAAAATTTACCCAGATACATTGTGAAAATAAACTAAAGTTTCGAAATGACCTGTTATTGCTACTCGTCATCACATTGTAGAACCTATTTCGATGTACAACGAAGCAGCCTTCATAAGGTAGAACTAAATTTTTAAAAATCACCTTTCAGTCATTTTTAAAAGTGACCATGTAGGGATCATCATTAAAAGTGTTTTCTGCAAATTAAATTGGAAAATCCCGTGAATAGGCATCGTTGGAAACTAATTATTTTAAACTACTTCTTTTTCTTGTCTCTCTTTCCAAGTTAAAATCTTGCACTTGTGAGCCATAGAAAGTTCTAAGTTGTTTACACAGATGATCTATTAAACTAAAACATTATTGGAAACGTGAATCATATTAGGTTTTACGTTTAACTTTTATATAACCAAAAAGAGTCAGACCCATAAGATTGAATTAGAATTCAAACTTTCTTTTCTAAATTTAGCAATGACTTTTTCGTACCTTTTCGAAACAATTTTAGAAATCAGAAAAAATGAGTGCTTGAATTCAAAACAATTACATTGAAAGAGAAACGAGCCTTATTAAAACCTTTATTTCTCAGACGAGGGTATGATGGGCCATGTATTTTCAAAAGCGACATCGTTAAAAAATAAACAATACAGCTTATTCGAGGAATATGTCAATAATTAGCAATCTTTGGAGAATAATGAACAAACATTACATTCGTTCAGTATTTAAGCTTGCCAGTATGGCTTCATATTCCCTTCCGTTACACATTTATGCTACATTTTTCTATTATAAAAAATCCGCTCTTAATAAATAACTTGTCTTTTTGAAGTTTAAGTTGATTTATTCGTTATTCTAAAAAATAATTACAAAAAAATAGATTTTTATATTACTATAGAAAAATTGCATTAAGTTATGTTTCCTTCAGCCATGAATTTGTTGAAAAAATGTATGGTCTGTTTGTGGCTGAAAGGAATAAATAGGTAGATATGACAAGTTATTTGCATCTTGGAAGTATTTATATAACATTAGTGGAATATTACACTTTCTAATTGCTTCCGTGTTTGAAAATCCAACTTCTGTATTTATGCTCAGTTAATGGTAAAGCGTGTTAGATAGAAAATACAACAATTTAAATCGTTGAATAAATGGAATTCAATGGCAAAAGAAAAGTATTCTTTTCAGAAAATGCAAGGAGTATTTTCATTATTCATTAGTAAGCAAAGGTCATTCTGTATCTACATACCGAGAAATTATCAACTGTATTGTGAAGGCTAGGGAGGATCTTTTGCTGAAACGTGACTTGGGAAACATATGCGTTTTCAGAGGAAATAAAGTGGGACAGTAAGCTAATAATACAATTTATGATTAATCTTCCGTAGAAATCCGTGTCATATTTATTTTAGCGGCCAGACTTGAAAAAACTGAGTGACGTAGTTTCGAGACAGCGTTAGACAAAATAAAAAACCTTCCTCCGAAATTCCTTGGGAGATAACATTTATCTCTCGGTATATTAGACTGATAACTTACCTCAAAACCTATAGTCTCAAAAAGTGCGAAGGAAAATCCGTGATAAAGATGAAAACATGTGAAAAATGCCTGCATAATTTGTTTGGTATTGTTGTGGATACGCTCCTTCAGTTGCTATTATCACTGTTGTTATAATCATCTTCCTTACATGAGTTATTATAGTTCACAGTAATTGTGAATATTCTCAAATCTTTGTATGCCTTAAAACACAATTAAACTATATTTTACGCTTATGTCGGCAAGCATGTATAAAAGCCTATCGTTACGTGGTCATTTAAATCTGGGTATTGAATTGAATAATTTATTATACATTTTTATGGCATTATATATTTCAGAATAAATAAAAAATGGAGTTTACAGTAAAAAATTAACTCTAATAGCCAGGTTCTCATAGATATTTAAACTACGCTTATTTGCCACATTAACGTGATGGATCCGATTTTCAAAAAGATAAATTTGGGAAATTAACGAGAATATGCATTAGTTATAACAGAGATACATTCCTTGAGATTGTTAGCTCTTCTTAGCACATTTAATTTTAAATCTTTGCGCTAAATTTCTTCTGTTATACTGACATGTATTAACATCCTTATTTCAGAGTTTAATTAATATTAAATATCACTATGGATTCATATTAATAAATTTTCCAAGAGGTTCTCTGCTAATTAGTTCAATAGAGACGGAATAAAAAGATTTTGTTTCCTTAATTACCTACATTGAATATTTAGGTTATGAATCTCGTGTTATTCTTTTTCTACGTTTTCTTCAAATCTACATCTTAAATAAATGGAAATGGTAAAACTAAGTGATTTTCGTTTAAATTTTAATATGCGACCGCTTTCAAAAGCGTGCTTGCATCTTAAAGTTTTCTCATTTCCGCCAAGTCCTTCATCGAATCATGCATTCGAACATCTATTTTATTGATGCAACATCTTTAAAGTTGCATCATTTAGCGATTAAAAGTCTTCGTTTGCATAGAGAGATATATATTTTTGTATTTAATTTTTTTCCGTAAGAATTCCAACTTCATGTACACACATAATGCAGCGAAATCACCGAATATTTTTTTACAAATGCCATTTTTATATTGGGATTGAACCTCATCATGCGTATTATGCATGCCAAAGCGGTAGTACTGTATTACGATGGAAGAAGTTAAAGGTCTTTTTATCGATACAGAATGTCTGCAGAAGTTATTTAAACTGTTTGCGGACTTTAAATTTAAATGCTGGGGTTGCACATTATTTCTCAACTATCTTGAGAGTTGAATGTCTTTAAATAACGAATGAGTTAAACACGCTTTGCAATTTTCACAGAATATATTTCGAAAGAAAGGCGATTAGTTTCGTTTACAGTCAGACGTCCTCAGGAAAAAAATATATCGGAAGGAATACACTCACTTAAAAAGACTGTGAAAAACTACTGTGTTTTACTCCTTTGGTATTGGCTCTTATTACTATGTTTTAATTCTTTGGTTTCACACCTATTGTATTGGCTCCTTTGTATTTGGTTCCCTTCCACTAAGTTGAGCTTGGATGTGTCAGATTTAATTTGTCTTTAAATTAACACACATAGGATGAAAACAAATTAAGTCAATCTAGTTTAAATCAATTTCAACCTCATGTTTTTAATAAAGACTTGGTCAATTACTATCTCATGTGTGTTAAGATGAAGTTCCACCAAGTAAAGGCCGATATGATTGAATTTGTCTTTAGATTTTTTACTAACTTCCACCCTAGAAGTTTTATAAGGAACTGAATTAACTAACTAGAGGTTTTTTAATAGAAAGGTGATGCCTTTGCTGCAATTATCTTCTGTGACTATGTATCTCAATAATCGCAGTGTCTTACGTATGTTTGTTATATATTGTAAGTACCCATCCTTAAGTTACTTTATGAACTAAATTACTTAAACTGATTCAGTTCATTATTATAGGCCCTTTTTATAATATCGAATGCGCTGAAACTAGTTAACTGGTGTATATTTTTATTGTGGTTTTTGTGTATACAAGTTCTGCGGTAAAGCCTTTCTTTAAATGAAATTCCACCAAGTATCACGAAATCTTATTCGTTATATTAAATAGTGAATAGAATACCATCCAAGAGGAATTAAATCAATGAATCTGCACATACAGGGGCAAACATTTCTAGTTAGTATACATCCATGTTTATTCTTTGAATGGTCCCCGTCATTGAACTCAACGATAGCAAATCCGGAAAGTGAAAGTCACTTCTCCGGGAGAATATCGTAGTTTCCCGTTTCGGGGGAAACTTTCGCGTAATGGAAAACTCTCATTCGTCAACAGCGTCGCGTGCGTCCCGCAATTTTCCGAACAAGTCGCCTCAGGACACAACTCCCAAGTCGCACGGAAAGCGCACGTCTTTTGTCACGCTTCGACTCCCTAGCGATGCATTTAGGAAATGACTCGGCGGCAATACATTAGTTACGTTTATTTTCCCCGCGGGAGAGTTTTCCGTGTCCCCGGTCCTCGCTTTATAGCGGACGATTCCAACACGGAACTCGCTTGGAAGTTTCGTCATCCAATGGAGTTTGATCGAGTCTGTGTGATCATCAGACGACCGAAGTTCAGGAGGAAAGGGTGTCCGCGGTCGGGGAGGGGAGTACGGGCTAAAGTACGGGTCGCACCACTGCCCTTGCCCCTCAACGTCCTTATACCTCCTCCACTTTCGTTTACCCACAAACCTTCTCCCAAAAACCTTTGGATTTCTCGTGTTCGCATGCATTCCGCATGCTCATCTAGGCGCCGAAATACGAGTGGTTATTTTTGGTGTCTTATCCGTAGATCTATCTATCCCGCCGACGGCTCTGCATCGTGCACGGAAATAGATTCGTCTGGAAGGATTTTGATTGGCGGAGGTTTGGGAATGCAGTCTACGACCCTTGGAGGCGAAATATGAGCGAAATGCTTCTACTTAAAACGTGAAATCAAATTCAAGTCCCGCGGGAGTGATCTAACTCATGCTTTTATCACATTATTTTTCATTGACGGGTTTTAAATCTTTCAGAGCACGACTTGTCAGTTGATAAGTATTGAAACAAAAATTTAAACGATTATTTTCTTCCAATCCTACATCGTTACGAGTAACTTTATGTATCATTATGAATTACCTCTTCTTACTTAGTTTTCCTTTAATTAACCTGTAAAGGATCGTAAAAAAATAAAGCAAAACAGCATGAAAAACAAAGGAAATAAAAATAAATTCAACATGATTGATATGTTCCCAATTTTGTAATGTCTATTATGCAGACAAATAGCAACATTTCCGTCGGTGAAACAGTATTATCAACTTGGCTAGCATTTCAAACAGTAATATAAAAGGTAACCGCATAAAAAATAAATGAAAATAAATATAACATGATTGGTATTTTCTTTATTTTGCAATGATTTCATACAATTAAAATTGCAGCATTTTCGTATATTGCGTTAATTGGAACTTTACCGCATTGGATAAAAAGAGTGCATAGCTTAAGTTTCTTTATTTAAAACAATAAATTTAGGTTTCATTTCTATAAATCAGAAAATATACCAGTAGTGGAACGTGACATTTCAAAAACCTAACGCACTTAAATAACATGTTTTCCGTAATGGAAAAAACCATTGCCCATCAGGTGGGGAACAACACAGTCCAAGAGAGGGGAGATATGTTTTCCTGCCAAGGAAAGAGATATTTAGGGCATTCTTACTTCGACGTAATCTATCGCTAATCAGATCAAGATGATCGTGTTAAGGAAAACTATTCGGCGATAAATGATCGCCAATACAAACGGGTTTGCTACTTTTGTACTCCGCCAGGTGGGTGGCAGAGTCATTGAGATCCGAGAGATAAACAAGTAATTAGCAGACGATGGATGATAATGCGAAGGCTAATAATAAATCATATTATCGGAACATTAAGAGTTAAAAGAGCTCCAAATTGTCGTTGTTTGCGTACAACACGTCGTGCGGAAGTACCCTAACCATGGGGGTTAAGTTTAACCGATAATAAGGTATTGTAAGCGTGATTACTAATTACGAATACTGGTGTGAAGTTAAATTTGGAGAATATGGGTTTTAGTTTATTGCTTATCCCTGGTGCGTAAGGAAGTTTTATGAATTTGTGTTGTCCTTTGTTCGGCGAAATTAGTGTGGTGCATTGGTTAACGTTTAGTTTGTGTTTTCTCAGAATGTATCTACTAAAGAAGTGTCGTAACCATTCTGTTTTGCGATATTCTTGATTGAAGTGTTTCTGTAATAGTGGTACATTTAGAAATCTGTGTATCATTGAGTGGAATGGTACTACTTTTTGGGTGGAACAACACAAATTCATAAAACTTCCTTACGCACCAGGGATCAGCAATAAACTAAAACCCATATTCTCCAAATTTAACTTCACACCAGTATTCGTCAACCACAATAAACTATCGAATCTTCTTCATAACCCGAAAGACCCAATTACGACATTAAACAAATCAGGCATATACGAAATATCTTGTCAAGATTGCGACAAAGTATGCATCGGAAAAACGAGAAGAAAAATAGAAACAAGATTTAAAGAACATTTGACTTATTTAAAATATAATCAAATAAACAAGTCCAGCGTCGCGCAACACATACACGAACATGATCACAAAATTAGCAAAGAAAACTTAAAACTTATAAAATCTGAACAAAATTCGTCCAAACTTGACGCGTACGAAAGCCTTTTCATTCACAGAAACAAATCACACATCATGAATAGTGACTTCGGCCCTATCCCTTCCTCCACGTTGTTCTCTCTACACTGACGTCACACAACAATATGCATAAATACCACACCCCTCCTCTACCCCCCTCAGTTCTCTTCTTCTCCCGAAGATGGAAGCATAGCTTCCGAAATACGTATCGAGATATTACGATATTATATAAATAAATGCGTTGCCATGAGCTTTATGCGCTCCACAAACATAATTCCCGCGCAGTTGCAAATGTCAGGGAATCCATTAGAGTTAATGCACCGCAACAAATACTTAGGAGTCACGTTTAGCACTAACTTATCTTTTAAAGATAATATTCGAGATGCGATAGTAAAAGCGAATAGAATGCAAAGATTAACTGGTAGAACGTTGAGAGGATGCTCATCGAGAGTCAAAGAAATAGCTTACTTTTCTCTTATTCGGCCGGGTCTAGAATACTGCTGTGCGATTTGGGACCCGCACGAAGTAGGTTTAGTCTCAGATTTAGAGATGGCCCAGCGTAGAGCAGCCCGATTCGTTTGCGGGGATTTCAGGTTCGACAGTAGCGTTACAGCAATGATAGAGTCCCTCGGTTTGAATTCGCTCCAGGTGAGAAGATCTGAATATCGTCGGAAACTTTTCGAAAAGTTCATTCATTCATAGGTTATAGACGAAGTAAATGAAATATTAGT
Source organism: Sympetrum striolatum (assembly GCA_947579665.1). Classification (NCBI taxonomy): domain Eukaryota; kingdom Metazoa; phylum Arthropoda; class Insecta; order Odonata; family Libellulidae; genus Sympetrum; species Sympetrum striolatum. The sequence continues at coordinate 62,257,032 of OX388352.1, forward strand.
GTCAGTAAAAAATGAACACGATCTCCGAGAGGCATCGACGAAGCGTTATAGGGAAGTGATCGCAAGGACGGATTATGCTTTTGGTCGTTTTTTCCTCAAGCTATTGGAGATGCTAATAGGGGGATTGAATAATGGTGGTGTATTACACCCTCTGCCATACGCCAGGGTATATGTCTAAATAAAAAAAATCTATTCTTACAATATCTTAGTAACGGTTAACCTTAACCCCCATACTTCCGCACGACGGGTTCTACACACACAACGGCTATTTGGAGCTCTTTTAAATCTTAATGTTAATAACACAGCCGTGCTCCTTTTTTTCTTTTAGTCATCTTATCGAAGTTGATGTTTTTTTTTAAATCTCTTGCGCACGCTCTCAGCGCGTGGCTTTCATTCATGGGAATTGTTCATCGCTCGAGGTATTTGAAAAAATATTTTTAAATACGTAAAAGAGAATGTACGAAATCATTATTGTACGAATAACTTACAGAAAAATGTTTCTTTAGCATAGGATAGGTAGATTTCCGCGAAATTGCATTTTCATTCATTATAATAATTATGGGAATCCGAATTTTTATGATCTAAAAATTAAGTACGGTTTAGATTTTATGCCACATTACTTTCTTAATTTGATAGAAGCTCATTCATGCTCGTTGAAATTCTCTAGATGAATATCCACTTCAGAAATTTTCCTTGTGAACGGTAATATCTTCGATTGACCATTAATGAGAATGCCAGATTAGACGCTCAAAATCATTATGTAACTTTACTTTTTATGGAATAATCTTTCAACTCTAATGGCAGGAAAAATTTATCGATATTATTGAGATACAATCACGTATTTTGATGGTGTAAGCGTGTTTGATTATGAAGCTAGACTAAATACGGTGCAATATCTGCAGTTTCTTTAATCTGTATCTTGCTTCGAGTAATGGGTGATTACGCATACATATTAAGTCAGTAAAGTTGAAATGCCAATAGTAGCAGAAACACGAACTTCGTAAACAGCAAGATAGCGCTGGTCGTAGGATGAAGTGGTACATTTCATAACGCGGCTATGAATAGAGTGCTAGCCGAGTGGAAAATTACTTTGGTTTATACAAACAAGTTATGGCACAAGATACTTAATAAAACTTAAACACGATGGCTGGTTACATACCAACATAAAGGTACGTAGATCATGAATTGCTTATTGTACCGCTTGCACTCAAAATTTCTACGTTCTATTCGGGTTAATGAATTTCTTCCATATCCTACTTCGGGAATTTCCAAATATTTACATTAATAATTATGATGATAACTTTTTCGTTCAAACCGTTTCCTTAATTCATTTCAGATTGAAGGCTCTAAAGTCTGGAACTCTTTACATGACTCTATAAAATATTCCAGCTCGGTGAGAGATTTTAATTTAAAATTATTTAACTATCTCTTAGCTGCTGATGTTTAAATGAGTATTTTGTGTTAGACGAGTTGCATCTCGTTTTTTCGCCTCACTTTTTGTCTATCTTTAAGTTCTAAATTCTCTGTTTACCTCTGTTGTGTTTTTCCTTATTTTGTATTTGCACATATTTCAGTAATTCTCAGTGCATTCTTTTGTTCTTTTGATTTTCCATATGTTTTTGTATTTCTGTCGTGATTTGTTCATTTGCTGGAGTCTGTTTCTACGAACTTTCCCGCTTTGTGAAAGATTAAGGTCCGTGTAATTGGCCATTAAACTCTGCGTTCAAACGATTCTATGATGCAGCAATAGGAATATCGAACTCGGATATCTATTTTTATGGAAATTGAAATTGAAATTATTACGAATGATACTTGTTTCTTCAATTCACTTCGGCGATTTCCACTGAAAAAGAAGCAAATGAATTATCTATGTGCATAGTGACAGTGTGGGATTACGGAAGAGTTAGAAAAAGATAGATAGACAAATTGATAAAGGACTCTAGAAGGCGAAATTGAGACTTTTAAGTCCCATCCGATTAACCTATAAAAATGTTATAAATACAAATGATGAGATAAAAATCTATAATGATATTAAAATACAAGTATATACAAATATTAAAATACTTGTGTATGCATGTATATAGGAATGGGAAAACGTAAATAACATATGCAACTAATACGATTTCATCAATGCCAATCAAATTCATAGTGGATGGATAACTTTCTGGAGCAACCTACATGTGGAGTTCAGTGAAGCGTTTTCGAATTAGTTGAACCCGATTTCGCATGCAATTTTATGAGAAAAATACATAAGGTGCATTAATAAATATATCCCTACAAGAAAAGCACGTGTTCATTTTTATAAATATCCAATTCCATTTAAAAAGATGAAAACGAACATAATTGGTGTTTAGCATAAAAACATTTATGCAGTATTTTGTACATATAAATTGAACGGAACGGGAGTAACTTTGAGGTATTCGATTGTAGGAGAACAATCCAAGAAGTGATTCTTCAAAGACTGCCAAACTCATTTCATTTTTCAATTCACTTCAATTTTGTTTGCAAAATTAACATCAAACTTGATCTAGTCTCCTCGAAAAGTTGATTCCTGCATTATTCGTAAATATTACCAATTTTTTCCAATAAAGACGAAAGCCTCCTTCTATACATACAATTATATATTTAACGATACATATTTATACTAAAGCGTTACTTTGTGAATTAAGATAGCAAATAGGTACGTTGAAGCGTTGTACTGTCCTGCACTGAGTTATTTTGTACCTATTTATTGCTGAAAAATTTTAGTGATCTTAGCCGTAATACTCACCAAATTAGCCTTCAGAATATCTATAATATATGTGCAAGGTGGAAAACATATTTCCGATTAAAATTGGAAGGTAAACGGAGACCTATTTCACCCCTTGTAGTTCGTTGACCGAGACGCCTGACCTTGTCCCGATATTTAGGTTCTGTTGACAATGGGTGAAGATTGTCTATGTACGATCTTTACCTGCTATAATCCGCAATAAAACGATAGACGTAGAGGAAGAAACGAAGAAGTTATCGGCATCACGCAATCTCATTCCCCATAATGATGTGTTCGTGCGGTGTGTGTACTACGGCCACTCCCACTAAGTCTTCCTCCATGAACATTACGTGTTATCCTCCATTTCAAATCTCTTCCGTAATAAGGGAAATAAAATAAATTTCCCGTGGGTGAATGAGTTCCTTTGAGTTTAAAAAATTACTATGGTCGGCATTTACTAGTACGTACTATATAGTGAATCGAATCATCAAATTCAGTTCATTAATGTCGTTTTGTAGGAATGGTGTCTATGTACGGTAATTATGGTAATGCGTGTGGTAAAAATACTCTTGCCATAAATTTTCCAAATTGAGGGTAATCTCCACGCCCTAACTGATCAGTTTATAATGAAGTCATTGAGACATTAAAATAGTGATTGAGGATTCAAAATTAAAAATTTTGGAAATTCGGTATTTGGTGTCTAGTCTTTAATACCCGATATGAAAGCATCGTTCATTTAATATAGAAACCACTCAAGGGAAGAAGAAAGGGAAGTGTCCTGCGCTTGCATGAACAGGGCATGGAATGAGAAGTAAATAGACTTGAAGAAGAGGAATGATGCTCGATATCTGTCGTGTTTTTAGTTAATATATTTAATTTGTAGTCGGACTGTTTTTTCTTTGGAATAGAATATGTACAAGTTCTACTAAAAATCGATCGATTAATTCAGTTGAGTATAACGTTATTTATCTTATAAATACCGAGAAACTTGTCGTTATATTTGAAAGTTAATACAATATTACAATGGATAGGTACGTCGCAGCTGTTCAGGTCATCTTTCCCCCTCCAATTACTCAATTCTCTCTCGATTTCAGTCTTTCAGAATTGCTTAACTTATGGCTTGAACATAATTCTATGTAACTTACAAATTTTTCTGTAATTCTTCTCTAAGTACTCCAAGGAGTGCTCAGGGAATTTTTTCAGGGTATTGTTATGACTGAATATGGACAACATAATTTTCTCCTTTATATCAACGTTTTCCATAGTTCTTTTCTCTATTTCATTAATTCTCTTGAACTTTATTAGTCACTCGGCATTCCATTTTATTCAGATCATTTTCCTTATCACTCAATCTCCAATCACCTTGATTTCATTGATTTAATTTCATCTCTGCTGATTTTAATTTCTCATTTTGTACTAGAAATATTATTATGATCCCAGAGATATACGGTTAAGGCTTTGCTACGTTTCTTCAACTTGAGAAAAATTCGAGATGGGTGGCTTAGTGGCAAGGTGCTCTTAGCTTTAACTTTGGTTGTATGTATCAATGCCTCAACAAAGCAGTACATCCCAAGGAAAAACGGACTTGAAAAAAGTCTGACGGGACCTGGAAACGACCCGACCCCTTCAGACTCTTTTCAGGTCCGTTTTTCCTTGGGATTTTTCCTGGGTGCACGCCTATATGTGCAAAGAATTTTTTACACTTTCCTAAAGCAGTACATCTAAATAATTACCACTGTGAGCGTGAAAATTCAAATCAATTCAAATTCTTATAATTTGTGGTTTAGTAAATGTTTTTCCATAATGCAGTATTTGCATGTTTTATGATTAACACAAACTTACACCTGACTCTGTATCGCTCAACCAAACTAAATTCTCATGGATAGAATAACGGCAGTAAGTATGGCTCAGTTTCCTTTCTCGCAGCTTTCTAAATGCACAAAGTTTCTTTCTTTGCGTGTTGTTTTTCCTGTAAGTTTTCGGTCAAAATTAGGGATTTATAAGAAAGTCATTCATCCAAAATTTTTGTAATATATAAAAATCAGGTTCCCCGAAATATTTCAGTGAAGTACTATTTAATCATAACACATATTCAAGCTTGGTGTAAACTGAACAAAGGCGTTGCACTTTTTCCTTTATTTTTTTCCTTTAATGAAGAAACACGACCAGGTTTCAACGAGTAATTGCCATCCTCTGGCCTTCCACCACAGACCATTCATATTTTGTGGAGAAAGTAAAAGGTCTCCCAGCATTCTGCATGAATACCTCGTCTCTTACTGTGAATTTTACTCAAACATAAAATAACATAAAATTTATAAAAAAATTACACAGTGAATCACAATAGCGTCCAACAAATGGTCCATTTTAGTAAGAATAAACGTTTTTGGGGCGAATTTTGATCACGAAGAAATGAGTAAACCCCCGGATTCAAAATAATCTTCCATTTAAAACCCCACCTTCTCCTTTGATCGATTACCTCTACTCCACGCCGCGGAACCGCTATCTCCAACTGCGTAATGCAAGGTTCAAACTCTAGAATATTTACTTCGTCTTTAAGAAACCTTCCAAGCTCGTCAGATTGCGTGGGGAATTTTTCGTTGTAAATAACGGAGAAAACGGCCACGACTGGATTACACGCGGCGGTATCTGGGTTCCTCCGCATATCGTGGTACCAAGAGAGATGGCCCAGTAATCCGAAATCTCCCGCCACTTTAAAGACCTCATAAACCCTCCGATGTACGAATGAAAACTTTATCTTCCTCAACAATCACGAAATTGGCACTTCAGCATATTCGGGGGTTGGGTTTTCTTCGTGTGTGGGAAGGCATTCCAGCAGGTATAGGATATGGGGGATGCGAACAAAGGGTCGGAATGAGAAAAGGGCCATCCTTAGTATCAGAGCTGAAATGCGAGACACGGTTTTTCCGACACGCAGTTAAAGCATCGATTGTACCACGTGGTGCCACCCACGCCTTATATGCCCCATCCCACATCACGGAGCATCTTTCCCTTTTTGTACTCCTTTTCTGCCCTCGGTTATGAGCAGGCAGAAGTGGAATTATTTGGAATTTCCCTCGAGTCAGTCCCTAGTGTGGTATGCTTCTCGGCGGGATCGATTGCGCGGCTGGAATAGTTTGCCTAGGCTTTCGGTGCGTAGAAGCGGTACGAGATGAGTCTTTGAAAACTATAAGGTGTATAAGTAACAAAATCAGTGTGTTTCGGTGTTACTTCGTAGAAGTCCATCACAGAAGAGAATAAGAAAACTTTGTATACTTCCACCAGATAATTTGTTGCAAATATTATCCTCATTATTTATTTACTAATCTCAATCGTTCTCAAAGTTTTTTATTCTCTTCCAAAGTCTATAAGATATTTATTAAGGCTTGAACAAAAAAGTTCCTTCCTGTATCTGTCATCAGTTATATTAATAAAAACAACATATATAATGTATGGGGGTAGAAATATAGAGAGAAAAGCTTTAGATGATGTTGATGGAAACATAACTTTGGTATGCGATGCGATTTTAAGCGATGAATATTCGCGTAATACTCATGCTTAAATTTTGAGAAGAAATGAAGGAGAATACCTTTGGTAGTATCTTTGGAAAAATAATTCACTGCAGGAAACCACCTACAAAGAAGGGGCAAAGATCTAAAGGAAAGCTGTGATTAAAACGTACATAATAAGAACAGTAATAGAACAAAAGTATATAAAATGAAAATTATTACTCGACTAATTGAAATTATTCGCTTTGAGAAAACAATAAATATAATAAAGACATTTTAAACAAAATTATACATCAAAAATGAAAAATACTTGAGAAATTATAGTATACATATTCAATAGAAAAATTTCTTATGAGAAATAAAGGAAATTGAACTTATAAAATAGGACATATGAGAATATTCAGCTCTAAAGTAATGTTGGCAATTGTTAAATACATGTGGATAATATTTGAGCAACAGTCCTGGAAATATAAGTATGCGTATTTGGCGTACAGATAATAGGCGTGCCCTTAGACGTCCATTCTAAATAGATAGAATAGCATCGTACCATGAAATCACAATATGTTGCTGACTATTGCTTTAAGTGAAGCTTGGTGAAACTAGAATCTAAGGTGTGAGAGCCTCGATACAGATGCTGTTGGTGCCTCTTTGGCGCTAGGTAGCAACATCTAATCTATATGTTGCAATAAAAGCGTAGCAAATGTTTACACTTACTGGTTAGGATAGGCATTTACCAAAGATTTAAAAAAGGAAGAACTTGATTGTCGAAATATTTACTATTCATAGAAAATCTAGAAAATCACTAGAGAATGCTTACACTCGCTAAAGCAAATTATTAAAATTATGAATAAATTCAATATCGTTTTTTTATTCAATATTTTTTTATTTATTATAAACCTGTTAGTGTGTCCGTGACAACCTGAGTAGTTAATCTGTTAGTGTGGTAATACTTATGTCTTTAGGATTGTTAATTATAGATAGCGTGGTGCAGCACAAAAAACACGTGGATCTGATGCACTTGTAGGAGTGAAGTGTTGACTGTGCTGCTAAACGCATTTAAAATTTATCATTTATGTGGATGCAAGAATAAGAATGTAGTAGTTGGAGAGAGGGTTTGTATTGCCTAATCGGTTTTTTCCTTTTGTGCATCCTTTCAATTAATCAAATGTAAAAATTTACTAGTAATAATATAATTACATTTTGATCCCGAATTTATAATTTTACTGAACATTTACGTTGTTATATACACCGACTAGTTAATGTATACAATTGCTAAGTTTACACTTTTACTGTCATCTAAATAAATGAAAGAAGGCATTCATTCTTTCGAGTCACACAGCCCTTGATAGTTGCACGAGCACAGTTCATTCTCATCCAAATGGCCATTTTGGAATACCTAAGGTAAAAGTGGATCATTTACGGAAAGAAATTTTCGGAGCTAATAAGTTTCTGATGACTGCTACTGAGAAATGCTCCAAAGAAGCCGTCACTTCTTGGGGCGATAGAGAAAGGTCGGTGACCTACTCTCCAAGAGAATTTAGGTTTCATTTCGGTGTTTATTTTTTCGTGGCAGAAAACCTTCATATTTATTTCTCAACAATTGAGGTGAGCCTTTAATTTAGTAGTGCATATTAGGTAGAATTATTTAACGAAAATTGTCCTCATAAGACACAGAATTTGAAAACTAGAGCTTGAAATTTTTACCGGAAGAATTAATTGTTTTTAAAATATCGATTATAAAGAAATGCTTTACCATATATATATATATATATATATATATATATATATATATATATATATATATATATATATATATATAATTCGTGAGATTTGAATAACACACAAAGTTATGTTTGGGGATAATATAACAATAACCGATGATCGTATATCAAGTGAAAACGAAGAATGTATGAATTAAAGTAGCTATCAAATAGAAAAATAAAGGAAATAGAGGCCCGTATTATTTTCAAAGTTGATACGGTTGTGTCGATTTGAATTTTGACCTAGTACTTAAAATTAACTGATCTGCTAAAAGTAATTGATGAAGAAAATTTTCCATACATTTCTCTTTACAGGAGCTTTTCTCTTTTTGAGGTTACTTCTAACAAATGTTAACGTTGCTTTCAGTACTCCTAAGAGACAACAATTGTGTTTAAATTAATGGCGTTATTAAAACGTAACTTAGCGTAATAACGAAGCAAAAAAATAATCTTCACGATGTAAAATTAACATGTATGGGTCAATTGTGACTGGTGCCAATGCTTCAACTCGGAGGAGCGAATTAAAATCTGCAGTATTAATGCTCATGAAAAAGTAAGCTTATCGTGGGAATGAGACGAGACACTGGGTGTGTGTTCATTCTATCTATATCCATTCAACCCATGCCATGGAGCCTGCCTTATTGCGGGACGTCATTCAACCAATTCGGCTTCTTACTTTTATTTTTTTACGCGATTGTGTGTTGTTCGGCCGTTATTGGTCGATCCTCGGGGGAGAGTCTCTTCAGAAACTTGCCTCGATTGGCTCGTTGCCGAGAATTGCCTTTCGGTGGGAAACTCTTGCGTTTTCCTCGCTTTAATGGCTCAAAGTTGAAGGTAATTCGGCAGATCCAGAAAATCGAAGAGGCATTATCGAAAAATAAATTATTCCCCTCATAGAAATACATTCATTTCCGTGACTCGTACGTCAAAATAAGGAATGAAATTTGACTTCTGCATTATAGTTTCTGATCTCCTTCGGATAAACGCCGAATTTTATCTTTGATATACTTAGGTGTTACTTTCATTGCGGGATTTCTTGGCAGTCTGGGATTCATCGACTTTGCTTCACGTAAATACCAAGAAATCGTTACAACGGTAATTTCGCCATATATATCCTCTATATACATGTGAAATGGGGTAAAAAATTATCAGCATTTTGAATTTTTCATACCGAATATACCCATGCACAAGCCGAGTTTTCCAGCACATTTTTACCCTGAAAAAGTCCCCCCTCGGTTTATACGTGTCTCACTTACATATTCTCCGGTGGAAAAAATCTGCTATAGCCGGAAATAGACTTGTATATTCCTCGCCCGCACAATTAACAATAACTTATCAATTTTCTCCTGCTAACCTACAGATGCCGTAATTACTGTAATTTTAATGGTATCTATTTTTATTTCGAAATTTACCAGTAGCTGCTGTATTTCCCACCCTAGGCTTACAGTCGAGTCAATTAGTTTTTCCTTTTTTGTGGTAAAATCAGATGCCTCCGCTTATATTCAGATTGGCGTTTACTCGAGTATGTACGGTAATTATTCCAATAGCCCTGATCTATCAAATTACAAGCAGCCCTCATTTTTCGAGGATTTGTTTTCGCCTGTAATGAGCTCACTGCATTGCGTTTTGCTTTAAGATCAAAATGTGTTTTATAATTAAACCAAGTGAAATTGAATTCGACAAAGCAATAGAAATTATATGCATTCTTCTACTGACAAATAGAGTCACATAATGGGATGCAAATTCCTACTCCTTATTAGTTGACCCCTTATCCCTTTAAGTGTAAATTATCTGTAATTTAGGTATTTTCTTTGCTTGATAATGCAAATTGCTGAAAACCCGGGTCGTCATTACGAGAATCATTTAGTATTGTATCTTATTTAGTGGTTAAGTATTATTTCATCATTGCGTTTAGTGTCTCCCACTACTACAAAGTTAAGCCTGAACTCATTATTTGTAGGGTGTAAATATAAAAGACGAACAAATTGAGGATAAATATAATCAGTATAAATATAATCCTGCATTAACCGTTATTCCATTCCTTCTATCTCGCAAAAATCCCAAGAAAATAGCGTAAGATGACGCCTGACCGTAATTAGAGTAATCAAATTCCAGATTAATTTGCAGCGAGATCTATGAATAGGGATATAAAATGACTAAATCTTTATTTTAACTATTAATCATATCAAATATATTATCATATCATTATTTCATCGATAACCATTTATAGAGTGGTATATACCTGACTTCTCAAAATGCGACCTTCTTTTATCAATTTCTTCCTTGCCTTGTTATTATATCTTTGGCTTCATTCATTTTTTTCAGTTTGAAATTGACAACTGGAGTGCAAATAGAGCATTTTGATTAAAATTTATTACAAAAATTGAACTCGGCACTAACATAAAGTATAATGATAAAATTATCGAAAAATCGCTAACAAATCGTCTTGAAATGTTGGCATGTAATACCGAAAAAAGCTATACGCAGCCTCTGAAGTCTTTCAAAATGACAAAGCGGCTCGTTGGAGCGTAAACTCTACTTTACGTAGTATGTAAGTAACATTATACCGATATTTGGATAAAAATGGTTTTCTGATCATGGGAAGTTCCTTAATGATGAGAATGAGATATGAGATTTCCGTTTGGGTCTGTTCTTCAGACACAGAAGTTGAGTTGTAGCAGTAGATTGAAAACACAGTATTCGCTATAAATTCTTGTTAATCAAATAATTATTACTTAAATTTTATTCCCAAAGCTTGGAACTATACGTAGAGTTTATTTCTAATTAGGTTTTAAGCTTTGCCCAAATATCCTCGCATTTCGGCACTAATTTCATTTATGCATGTAGGAATTATTCGTCCTAGAACATAGGCATTACTTGATACGGGTGTGAACTGCGGGTTGCCTACATCATGCTGTTTAGTACCATCTAAATCAGACATAACGAATACCTCCACTTATTTTAAGCCGAATTGGTACTACTTGTCTACCTAGGGTTGCCACCTCTTCCAAAATTCTGGGAGTGTCCTGGAATTCGACTGATTTGTATGCGTGTCCCGGAAATCTCCCGGAATTCATTAATCTGCTGATCTGCTGCTTATCATCTGAAATTTGTCAATTTAGTCAGCCTGGTACATGCAACCAAATGCATGAGAAATATTCCATTTTATTATTACTATAAGTGACCGGTACACTCTAATTTTAAAATTCCTTCACTGCCATTATCACTTTAATTCTATGTAGACTGGATAATAGTAGACTGGAGTACAGCACCACAGATATTCATTTGGATTACAAATTGGAAAGAATTTAAGATAGAATTATACAGTGCTGGACAAAATCAACGCAGCACCTCCCCAGCGATACTAACTACCACCGAAAGAACGGCTATAGTACAGACTTGAAATGGCAACGGTGGTCAGAGATGACGCTGTATCTGTGCGATAAGAACCTCGTTAAGAATCGAGCCATGAGATAAGCGTGGGAAATTGCCGATGGATAATTTAACCGAAAAAAAACCTTGCATAACGTAATGAGGATCCTCGTACTTCCACCCGAGTCCAAAGAAGGTTGATAAAAGAAGGGTTATGGTCATGAAGAAATTATATTTACAGTGAAGTGCAAACAAAATTAAGACATATTTAGAAATACGCTCTTCGTCTATGTGAATCAAGTATTCTAGCGTATCCAAAATGCCACAGTGAGATATATTTGTAATGCAAAAATCGAATACGTTTCATAATCATACACTAAATTATCTTGGTTGACGTTAGAGCCGCTGAGAAAGAAATATATTCTCGCAACTACTTAGAGCACCTTAAATACAAGGTTTCCGCACAATATGTTTCACGATTTGTTCCTTTCGATAAAATACATTATCTCATCAGCAACGGATGCGAAAACTCATGATTCTTCAACGCACTACAGTAATTTTAGGCAAGTTCTCGTCAGAGCCAGCAGGTTTTGTAGAAAACATACTTTAAGGCAAGCGATTAGCCTATGGTACCAGTGAAATCTTTACTCGTTTTACGTTAATATTATTTTTTATTTTTTAATAAAATAATGTTTTATCGAAAGAAAGAAAACGTGAAACATATTGTGCGGAAACCACGCATTTAAGGTGCTCTAAGTAGTTACGAGAATATATTTCTTTCTCCGGGACTCTAATGTTAACCAAGTTAATTTAGCGTATGATTATAAAACTTACTCGATTTTTTTCAATTAAAAATATATCTTACTGCAGTATTTTGGATTTGCATAGCCAAAAAGCGTATCTCTAAATATGTCTTAATTCTGTTTATCCGAAATGTAAATATATGTTCTTGATTTCCATATCCCTTCTTTCCTGCATGACCAAATCTTAAATAATAGTTTTGCGATGAAAATCTTTGATCAGTGCCGCAGCCGAATATTCATGGTCCCTGCCGTAATGAACCTTCTTTGGACTCACGCGGAACTACGAGGATACTCACTACGTCTTGTAAATTATTTTCTTTCAGCCAGAATATCCATCGGCAATTTTCCGCGCTAATCTCATACTTTTTCATGGCTCGATTCTTAACGAGATTCCTATCGCACAGATACTTCGTATTCTCTGACCACCCTTGCCATTTTAAGACTGTGCTAGCAGTTCCTTCGGTGGTCGTTAGGATCGCTGGGGAGGTGCTGCGTTAATTTTGGCCAGCAGTGTACTTTTACCACAAATTTTTATTTTTTCAAAAAACAGTAACACGACTGGTTTCGACGATTGATCGTCATCCTCTGGTCGACGAAACCGGTCGTGTTACTGTTTTTGTAAAAATAAAAATTTTTGGGAAAAGTACAATTCTATCTTAGATTCTTTACATTATAGATTACCTTAACACCTCGCCTGATTCTGTGAAGGATTACAAATTGTTAGTTTAACAATGAAAAACTATTGTTAGGGATATATCTTATATTGATTGAGAGAAAGTCTCCTAGAACTTAATAATAATAATCTTTATTACGGGCAAAATTGCCCTCTTACTTTTACAACAAGTAAATGAAATAATGTTTCATTGAACGTTTTACAATTAGGTACATAAGTAAAAGGATAATAAAAATACAAATGATAAGGATATTAACATAATTTAAATTGAAATATATGTATAGCGACTAATATTGTAAGATAAGAAGAGTATGTAACGAAGTATAAACTGATTATTAACTAATTGAATTTAAGAATACAAAAATGATCATTCTTATTACACAGTTAAGTATTTTAGTGAGCAGAAAAGTTGTAACAACATTAAAAAAATAAAAATAATAATAAAACACAATATTTTAAATGTTGACATCATTAAAAGAACAAGAAAAACTTGTAAACATTACAAAGGAAAAATAATATAATTTACAATAATAAAGATACATACTTTAAATTGAAATATATGATATAAGAATACCTAATGTTAAGTGAAGTTAAGTAATGTAGTATGAATCACAGTAAAAAACAAAATAACAGATATCAGAAATTTAGGATACAAAAATATCAAGTCAAGGCACCAAAATAAAAAATCTCCCGGAATCCCCCGGAATTTTTACCTCCAGAATTGAAAATCTCCCGGAATGAACCACTTGCAAGGTGGCCACCCTATGTCTGCCTCTGGTGAAATCGGCCCTTGGTTTGTTTTTTCAGATACGTATTGGTTCTAGGCCAAAACATCATCTCTAATGAACATTATTATCAGATGGCCACTCAAATATTGGGATGTTTGAAAAAGAGCAGGCCGGCCAACAATATCGTCAATCACCAACTGAGATACATCTAGCCGATCGCGACTAGAAAGCAAAATGCCTCTGAACACTTACATGTTTAATTTGAATTAAAAACATAGTATGTATAAAAAAGCATCCATAAATTTTACTGTTTTTTATAAGGACGTTTCTTCGCGGTTTCCAACTTTAATCGACCAAATTACTCCGAAGACGAATAAATAATATCAAAGTCGATCACAGCAAAAATTACCTTGCCAACCCTGAATTAGAGAAAAATGAAACGTATGCCAAATATCCGAAGAGATGTATCTACATTTATGTGTATATATATATATATATATAATTATTGAACGAATCTCTCAATCAAAAAGAATAAAACTTGCAGTAAGAAACTTACAAAATAAATTCCACTCAATCTCCTCAGATCTTGGTAAGAAATACTTTAAATATCATTATAAAACTATTCAAAAAGTCGTCATATCTAGAGAGATTCGTCTGGAAAAACAATAATAAACAAATGATAATAAAATAAAAGAATAGAGGTTATTAGATTATTGAGTGATAATAATTATACTATATCCACACAAACTGTAGAAATTAGAATTTAATGATGTAAATACTGCTATACAGAGAATGTGTGCGGAAACCTTTCCAATAAAATCCAGGTTGAAATAGATCATTGTTAACATTATTTCAGTGAGAAGGAGTAGATGTCTGGAAAACCTCGTAAATTTGAAGCCCAAAATTAAAAGAAAATAATCGGAATATTTTCTGTGTATAGCTGCTAACTCATCCCATCCTATATTTCCAGTGACTGCGGTTTCGAAGAAAAATCAAATTCTCCGGGAGTGAGGAGCTATTAAATTTATTGTTCCGAAAGGCCCCTATGTGAGGTTGAAGGTTCATTATTTTTCCGAATGTCATGCTTAGTCGTCGACCCCCCTTAGTTTGCTGGTACGGAAATCGTAAATTCTGTACATACATGAATCATCGATCGTTCCTTTTTTAAAATTTCAACGAGGATACTTCCTTGGTTGTCTCAGACGTTATCACGACCAAGCAGAGGAATCAAGGGAGTAAGTTAATCGATTTGATATTTGTGGTTATGCATGAGAATAAAATAGAAATTATGTGGTAAACATGATGAAAATTCTGTTCACCGAAAGTTGGCTGGCATGATAGCGAATTATACTTCAAAAATGAATTCGTCGGTTTTACATTGAAGAGAGGGTTACATTCGGGTTGCAATTTTTCAAAATAGTGATAATTTTTTTTAAATGTTCAGAAACATTTCAACCGGAATATGACCCTATCCGAATATAAAATCTAGTAGTGCAGGACCGCTTTTACCAAGGGCGAAGTCGCTAACCACTTGGATATCCAGAATCCTTATTGTTTCAGCTCATAAAAGTGTAACAGTATAAGTATTATTCTAAGGGTTTTGATAAAAATAGTAACAAATTTATCAGTATAAATACTCCGCATGAGGTTACTTTCGTTATATATCTGAAATTTTGTCAGGAAGGATAGGAAACCTCTCATAGCCAGTTCAATGAGGTTAGAATCATCAAACGCCTTTCGAAATTTTAATTGAATCATAATAAGCAAAATTACCATCCATATCCAAGATGAAGATGTTAGAACGTTAGGAATTGCTGCGACTGGTCTTGCTTACACACAATAATGTTTATAATAGTTTTAAATTTCATAGCAGGACTCTATTTCACGTATCCCATGCTGATGATGAGTACAACATTTGACCTTATAAGGGTTTCTATGCTAATTCTTTCTCTGTTCTATTATTTCTTAATTTTCGGGGCGTAGGCGTTTTCTAAGTCCTTAGATGTTATAATAACACTAACTCAAGCGCCCTTTGATTCTCAACGGGGAAAATTGGAAAATAGAAGTAGATTCCATTTAATTTGTCGGTGGTACAATGAGTAAATAATAATAATATGTAAAAATCGCAACCAAAATCCCAAGCTTTTCTTACTCTACAGGAAAATGCATGAGCTCGGATTCAACAATGGGATCGGTCGTCAGGAAGATGAGTTGTATACAACCTCGAATCTTCACAAAATTCTCGCATATTTCACCGGTATTCTCGCAAATTCGAATTGAAAGTAAGATTCCACGAATAAAATAAGATTCTTCATCGATTTTCTTACTTTCGGTGTTTGTCTCGCTAACGTGTGACTATTCCTTATAATTTAATTTTGCAAAAGAAATAAACCCTGCGTGAGATAAAAAGGAGTTTTACGTGTATTCTTCATGGAAAACTATCTGAGCGATATGGGTTCGAACCCCGTAAAATTGCCGAATAAAAAGGCAACAGTAATTCCTTCCAGGTCACAGAGGACACGTATATAAAGTTTGAAGCAAATCGGACGAACGGTGTGTCCGTTAGAATTAGGTGGAAGCCAGGTGGTAACTTTATCATAGCATATAATTATTCATCGTATCACCTAGTTATATACATTGTATAACAAATCTCTAAATACGAATCACTGGAAAACCAATTTGTTCAAATACACATGAATGTCAGATGTAAATTTGTCTACCGTTTTCGTATTGTAAATTAAAAAAACTGGTTCATTTTCGTCTAAAATAGGAAAAATTTATATTTACGGCTGTTAACATAAACGATCCTCAATACGTTTGTTAAAATCAACATTACATGTATATAGACGAGGGAAAATGAAAATCGCGACATGTTTCTACCTTGTTGACTGATTAGACGTAAGGGTATTGAATGTGGTAATATGTGTTCCAGGCTCCTTTCAAGAACACAATGTCCACAGGAACTGTAGAGAGACGCCGACCTCCTCCTGGTCATCCTAAGTTTGGTCTAAAGAGCAGGGGAGAGGTAAGAATTTAGCCTCCGTCTCGCTTTGCATTTCAATCAAATTGCATACATTTTGGCTGGAGCTTCTTATTTTTGTCTTGTTTTACATTTATATCTGTGCACTCCATGATGGCTTGATTAGATAGTAACTAATTAATATCGTCAAAACATATTGCTATGAGAATTTTTTTTGTACGTAACCTCGAGAAAATATCATCAACCTAATGGTAGATTTATAAATCGAATTATAATATACTAAACTTACTAACATATCGCAGCTACTCATTTTAGGTATCCTTGTATTCGTAGCGCGATACACAAAATATTCAAATACTAAAGGATTTTATTAATTATGCAATCACGCATTCCGCTTAGCTAGCCTTAACTTTTTTCGAATCAAAGGAATGATTTTTCAGTAGAGTATTGGTAAGTAACTTGATTTCGGGAAGTATATTACTTTATCATCTCATCAAAACACCTCGACACATCTTGAGCTTGACAAATAAAGTTTACTGACCATTTGAGTAATAAGCTAATGAAAGGTTTGGGCTATCCACTACTGATGTGAACAATACGTAGCCCAAATTGCGGACTAACGATAATTTGTCCGACATCGTACCATCAGCACCTAAATCCATAAATTCAGTAAATGATGTTAACTACTGATTTAAGGGCTATAGGATAATACGCAGTGTGTTTAAACCTCTTTCAAATAATACATGGAGATTCAAAACTAACAAATCTATTCATTATAAATGGCCTCGGTGTCGCCAAAACTTAAGCTTTTTATTTAGGCTTTAACGTTTCCTTTGTAATGCATCTCAATTCAAGAATATTTCAAATTAAATTGAATATTCCTTTTCTAATATATGTTACATTTTCTAATTTATGTATTTAGGCGGTAAAATTTTCCTCAAGCATAATTTCACTATCAAAATTAAGCTGTGAGGATGATTTTATACATTTGTAAACTTTTATGAGATAAGAGGATGACATTGTTGAATAATACATAGTTTTATGACAACAATGAGATTGATAACTTCTACTTTGACCATCTTGTAAAAGTTATTTAACTCCTTGTTGTCATATGACTGTTTCATTCCACAACTTCATCGTTACGTCGAAACTCCAAAACTCCATGTGAAGACCTTCTGCGTGAATATTATGAGATATCTTCGATTAAACTAGGCTGAAAAGCTTTAATGTAAAAAAAATTCCTATCTTTCTCCGTCACAAGCTCTGAATTTAAAGGCCCTCAGTAACACAGTTTTATAGCATCATGGGCATGTAATTACTAACGATAATGCGATTCATCTCGCTGATTACTGTGGAAGATTACTTCTAATATTCTTGAAACTGTACTTAAAATTCATACAAAATGTAACCAGGTACAAACTATTTCATAATCCAATGCATTGGAATGATTTTCGTATGGACTTACTAATGAAAAAAGTATACGTGATCATGTTTATGGTTTTTTGCTTTCGAATTAAAATGCTATCTTTTTAGCGCATTTTAACATTTGATCACCGCAATTTGATATTCATAATGCTTACCGCACTATTTTTCTTACATTTTTTCTAGCAATCTATCCCACTGTTATCTAATTTCACTTAATTAGCTCAACAATTTACGACAATTATATTTACGGGGAGCTAAAAAATACGGGATACAGAGGATAGCAAGGAGCAAACTTATTATTGGGACAATTTTCTTCTTCGGCAATTAATTATTTATTTAATCAAAATTCACTATTATCTAAAAATTTAGAAGATTTAGCACAATATAGCTTAATGATAGTTTTAATAGTGTTTCTTCCTTCATGTGCCTTTTACATACCCCACGCATACGATTAAGAATTCCATTGCGGTGAATGTCTTAAATTTTAAATACGATTTTGTTAAATCTTGAAAGAATATTTTGCTTTGCTAATGTCTTATGAATATCACGAATTAGTATTCCGTGACGATAATTTTTTGCAATCATCCAGTTATATTTTTCTTCCGTCTTAATACTGCATGATAATCTTTTCTATGTGTTCTAACATATTGAAATATATTTGACATGGTAATGCCAAAATGTGGGTCATAAAATTAACGCGTTGGTCGGGATAAGTAAATAGAACAATTGATCATCATAGGCCATCCATGGATCTTCGGCGTACTTCGAGTAGCTTAGAGATGCGTCCATGTCTGGACATATATGGGATATTCTTAGCAAATTTTCAAAATGTCCGTCAATCGTGATAACACAAGATTCCTCGTTTTTCTTTCATTCCTCCGGGTGACGGCAATCGTGAATCATCATTTTATTTAATTTGACTTACTACATAAAATGCTGATACAAAGAAGTGGCTGAAATATTGGTAGTAGTTTTTTAATTTGTTCAACATCAGGATATGAACTCTTACCTTGCTTTACGATCAATACAAAAATCATATTTGGTCTGATAAGGAGTAGACCAAAGGGATTAGAAAGAATTAGTAATATTCAGAAGTGAGTAAGTCAATAAATAGAATAAAATTGCAGTGCATGTTTCTTATTAATGAAGAAAATGCTTTATTTATTTATTTATTCACATCTCACATACAGCATAAAAATGCCAATTTAAAGTGAAATATAAAAATATACTTATAGTAAAGTAATAAACATAAATAGTTAAAAAGTGACATAAAATATAGAGAAAAAGAAAACAAACATAAAATTAGATTTTACAATTATATGGATCTGGTGTGTGGTAAGCTCAGGTTCAAAAATTTCCGTTTAGATAGGGAGAAAGGATCAATAGAAGGAGGAATTGAGTTCATCAGAAAAGGAAGACGAAAGAAAAGGGTGCGCTTGATAAGTGAAAGTCTAGGAGTAGTATAGTGAAGTAATGATGTCAAACGGTTAGATCTGTTTGGAACAAGATAATTGATAAGTGAAGTTAAGGGAGGACAGTCATAAAGGGAGTTCAGCAGTGAATGCAAGAAGGATAAATCATGTTTTGATCTAATGACAGAAAGAGATTCCAAGGATAGTGAAGATAAGATAGAATTTTTAGAGACTTGACGGAAGGAAGGAACTCTGGCTTTTACAATTCTGAGAAAGAAGTTAGTAATTCTGTCCAATGAAGAAAGATGAGTTGGAAAGGACATAGACTAGATGGGGGAGCAATAAGATACAGTAGGAAGGATGAACGAGGAAAAGTATAGGGAATGAGCCAGAGGGTCTTTGATATCGGTGAAACGATAAAGTAGGCCTAGGAGAGATATCGCTCGATTTTTTTATTTTTGTAACATGTTCAGAATATGTTAATTTATTGTCAGTTATAACACCCAGATCCTTTTGTTGCATTACTCTTGGAAGAGTGACTTTGTTTAACTTATAATTATATTCAATCGGTTTTTTTAACCCTATCGACAAAATATGGAATTTATTAATGTTTAAATTTAACTTCCAGTCACCGCACCCCTGGGTTATTTTATTTAACGTTCTTTGAAATTGTTCACAATCCGCTACCTTTGTCACACTGGTAAAAAGTTTGCAATCATCAGCATATATGTAGTAGTATAATCTCCTCCGAAGGGGGTATTGAGACTAGATCATCAACGAAGAGGTTGAATAGATATGGGCTTAGGGAACTGCCCTGTGGAACCCCAGAGGTGACAGTAACCCTGTTGGATTTAGCGTCTGGAAGTTTGACACATTGCGTTCGATTGGTTAGGAAGCTTGATATCAGCTGTAAGAATTTTCCGTGAATATTAAAACGATGGGCAAGTTTGAATATCAATAACTCGTGATCAAGGAAATCAAACGCTTTGGAGAAATCTAGGAATATAGTATCTAATTGCGCCTTATTTTGTATTGCATTTATGGCGTGATTTTGAAAAACTGCTAAATTTGTTAAACATGAGCGACCAGGAAGGAAGCCATGTTGGCAGGTAGAGAGATGGGGAGATGTAAAGTAATATAAACGGTTTAGGATGATTTTTTCGCAGATGGAGGAGAAAATGGGTAAAATGGGTATTGGGCGATAATTAGATACATCTGATTTGGGACCAGACTTATGGATGGGAATAATGTTGGCTGTCTTCCAATGAGTAGGAAAGGTACCAGAGGAGAAGCAACGGTTATAGATTATGCACAGGGGGATGGCGAGAGACGAAGCACAGTTAATACAAACTATGAAGCTTGGTATGGCCTCTTCGCCGTTCCAGCAATTCCATGAAGATTTGATAATATCCGTTTACGAGGGAAACGATTTACCTATTTTTCGGTATGATTTCGTATTATATTATTTAAGATCTTTGCTAATTCCTTTTATTTTAAAGCTCTGTAATTTAATCTAAATTCAATCAATACCACTCACTTTTTTGGGGCAGATTCTTTGATTATTCATGCTTAAATTGTATCTTTTTTTTTTTAGCACATTTGTTGATTTTTAACCCTTCCAATGCATTGCAAGCAAGGAATAGTTTTCTAGTATTGCTTTATCTTGAATCCATATTGCGCGGCATATCATTCCTGTCTCTCGACCAATAGTGAGTTATCTCTGCACAAAGGAAGTGTCAGATGCGCAACTTTTTCAAACTATCTCCATGGCAATTCTATCTGGAATTCAAAACAAACATTCTCCTATGGGCCTTAAGGATGGCATTAAATAACTGTTTAGTGATGTTGTAGGGGTGAAGATTGTGCATATTTCCTATTGGTGATAACTAACTGTGGCTGAGTGTCCTTTCAATATGATGTTCCCTTCGAGTTTATGAATGAAGATAGTAAGAAGAGTGGAGTGTCGTAGAGTAATTTCGAAGTTAACATGTAAGTAAAGCATTTTACTTCCTTAACTTTCCTCAGCACTTGCTTTTCGTATGATTTTACTATCTGAACTAGTAGGAAATGAATGGCGTTTTAGCCCTTTATTTAAATTAAATGTTTTTAAAGTTTTCTTAAATTCGAGTTCTTAAATCTTAGCTCTTTAGTAGTTTAGTTCTTAGTTTTCTTAATTCGAGACGTCTGAATATCTCTTAAATTGTCATTACGGCAAGTTATTTTAGAAGAAACATTGACCATAGGTTATTCTTACTTACCTGAGTATTCAAATATCGTCCTTTATTCTATTATGGTCCAATCATTTACTTACCTTAGCGAGAAAAAAATCCTCTATACTTCTCTTATAATGACAACGTATTTCAGACTGGAACAAGACCTCCACTGAGAGGATCAGGAACAGAAAGTACAGCCATGGATGACGATAGTATAGCAGAAAACCTGAGGCTAAGGAGACAAAATCAGGAATTGAAACGCACACTCGAAGATGAAGCTGCTAACTACAAACGCCGTTATGAGAGCTTTCGTCATGCCCAACAGCAACAGACAGCTCTGGTCGGAAGACTCCAAGCTAAGGTGATAAACAGAAACTCCTCTGCCGTATTCTAATAATCTGTTTTACTCAAGATCCTGTTATTAAAGCCTGTTAATGGCTCTCTCCATTGAACATTGCCTCCTTAACTTTCATTATAATTTCGTCTTTGGACTCCCGTAAATGGTTGAAAAGAATAAACTCTTTTCACAGCTATAAGTGTGTAAAAATTAATCCAGTTTAATTTTCACTAAAACAATTTGTCATTTATAATTTAATAGGTATTACAGTACAAACAGCGATGCTTTGAGTTAGAAGGTAGACCTGACGGCATTCCTAGTTCCAGTATTCCAGGAATATCTAGTTCAGGAGATGGTGTAACTGGAACTACATCACCAGAGCCAATGAGACATTACAAAGATTATGAAGACGAAGGAATCCATGACCTAGAAACAGCTCTCTCAAAGTTGGAAGAGGAAAGGAAAAAGTAAATAGTCAAAGGAATTTAGTTTAGAATATATGTTCTTACAAAGAATAATATACTGGATGTATTTACTGTAATGTATACTTTTATTTTACTGCTAATCTTTTATTCCATTAAAAATGATTTTTGCAATTATTGGAGGATGAACAATTTAAGTAAATTATGGAGTTATCCTAGAATTCAGGCTAAACATTATCAGAAGTGGTGCATGAGTTTTTGCTGTATATTACTATCCTGTTCATTCAAAGTACATAAATTACGTTTCATTTAAATGCAATATTACTTCTAATTGTGCCTCCTCCTTTTATGAAGTCAGAAATAATTACTTTTCATTTTTTCAAGCAATTTAAGTATGCATTGAATATGGAGTGAAGCAAGGATGTATTTTGGAGAAATTCTTGTTCAAACATTTGATATTAGCCTATTATTTATTATAGTTGCTCTTGGCAGATTTTTAACTACTTATTTAATGATACCCCATTAAATAATTAAGTTACTGCTGAATTGTTTTTTGTTATTGTTATCATTAACACATTAACTGCCATGAGAGTCATATTTGACACTCACCTCATTGTTCCGTGGGTTCCATGTGGAGCATTCTAATTCCTTAAATTCAAAATATTCATATAGTTTTTTATCTCAATTATGGTTTAAACTGATCAATATAATTCAATTAAAAAACTTCTAAATTTCGTGTGAATTCTAACATGATTTGAAAATAATTCACATTTCCTTTACATGTCCATCTAAAAATGTATTTATTCCATTCATAAATATGAAAGACTAATGTTAATTACTGCACAAGGTTTTTGTAGAGAGTAGATATATTGAATGACATCGGCTTCACAGCCATTTATTCTAAATTGCAGTCTGGTAGTTAATATACTTCAATATAATCCTTTGATATTTCAGATGTGATGAAGTTCTCAGGCAAAATGCACATCTGCACGATCGACTGGAAGAATCCCATCGAAGTGGAGAGGCTCTGGCTGCCGACTTACAACGTTTAACCAACGATTGGGACAGACTCAGGGACGAGGCATCAAGGAGAGAAGAAGAATGGAGGGAAGAGGAAAGAGGTTTCAATGAATACTACTCAGCGGAACATGGGAGGCTCTTGGGTCTATGGCGTGACGTCGTATCCATGAGACGTCTCTTTGCCGACTTACATGCCACTACTGAAAGGGATCTTGCTCGCCTCCGTTCTGACCTCTCGTCCACAACCAGAGAAATCGGAACTGCTTGCTCCTGTCTCCTCTCTACTATCGGACCTCAAGAAACTGACAAGGTTCGTGTTTGGTTTCTATTATTGTATTCTTTTCGTTTGTCTAACCCTTTTGGTCGTAGGACTTTAGAGTTTTGTTGGGGTAGTATTGTTAAAAGTGCTTCGACAGCTTAGGTCATTTCGCACATTGGCTCCCACCGGGAATCGAACCCGGGACCGCTTTCACCAAAGGCAAACGCGATGTCCACATGACTATCCGGCAGCCTAGAGTTTTGTTAAAAGCGCGGGCTTTATTGAAGCTAAGAAAACAACCAAACAGAGGAACTATGATAGTTGAAATGGAATCAGTTTTGGGGGATTCTTCGGGGCACGAGACGCACACACCCTAACTGGACCACTGACGCAGACTGAATGGGCGTGTCCACACGGGGGATCTCTCAGAAGACCTCCCGCGGGATCAAACGCTGCTTGCGTCCCGGGCGCTGAGCCGTTGGCGGGAGCGAAGGGGGCGCCACAGGACTATATGAGGAACTTAATCTACTACTTTGGTCTGGTTGATCAAATAGTAGAAAAGACTTCCCACTTTTTGTACAATTCTTGTCTTTGCTTAGCTTTTTACAGATTGTATGGCTGCAAGAACTTATTTGCTAATGAATGTCAGAATATCATTAGAAATTAGCCAACAAGTGCTTTTTTATATTGAAAGTTCTTTGTGTAAATTCTGTAGAAAGTAACAAAGCAAAATTTTTCAGACTAAGAAACAAGACATGGAAAAGACGCATCAGGACCTTGCATCACAAATTGCTGACATGAAAAAGAAACTGGATGAAACTCAAATGGAAGTACAAATAAAAGAAGAAAGAATACAGCAACTCTTGAGGGAAATGCAAAGTTTGGTATGTGAACATTGTTTATAACTTTTTTTTATCTCCTAAGGCAATGAGCAAAATAAATCCATCTTACTCTTCCTCACTCCGATTCCCTTACCTTTGCTCATCCTGTGTGACTTAAAGTCACATTTTCCTCAATTGCATAGTCTTCTAATCTGAGGCTATCACTCTCTTTTATTCACACTCCTATTCTTATTAAGTTATTGTTTTTTATTTTAGGAGGAGCGTTGTGGTGAAGCTGAGCAAGGAGTCGGGCAGGTGTCACGCTTAAGGGAGGAAGTAGAATTACTACAAGGAGCACTCAGAGACATTGCACGTGCTGTGATTCAAGATTCCGAGAGTAGGGATGATGTTTACATGGGAAGTGGTACCTTTGCCGCTGGGGCTGGTGCATCTGGTTCAGTTCAGCCGTCACTGTCCCAGCACATGCATTTAACACCCACTGGTCCAATCCCTCCAAGGTGAGTCATTGAAACTCTACTGAATGCATTTCTCACACAGTATTTTACATACAGGAACAGTTTTTATCAACACTTTCAAGGAGAGATATAACTTTATTGATAATTGGAATTGTAAATCAATGTAGATGTTGTGAGAAATTGTTTCAAAGTATTATGGACTGTATGATATTAAATAATATACTCTTGATTCCAATCTTATTCTATCTCCAGTTTTAAAAGTATTTTGCCTCTCTTGTTTCTAGCTTTTGCAATTAC
Organism: Sympetrum striolatum; assembly: GCA_947579665.1. Lineage (NCBI taxonomy): Eukaryota > Metazoa > Arthropoda > Insecta > Odonata > Libellulidae > Sympetrum > Sympetrum striolatum. The sequence goes on from OX388352.1 coordinate 62,282,285, forward strand.
ACTCATTAATAGAAGTGAAATGTCCATTGAAATTGTTTTTGATACTCAGAGTCATAATTTCATGTAATTGTTCTTATCATGAATATTGAAACATTAAATTTATTGCAATCTGAAAATTGTCTATTTTTCGTAGATCTCCTAAAAGAGGTACCTTGCGAACTCCAGTTTCTCCAGCCTTTGCTGAAAGCACCATCTCTGCAGTGCAGGCTGCTCTACATAAACATCAGCTACAAATTCATGAATTACAGGTTAAATACTTTTATTATTTATCACACAATTTTGCTAATTAAATCCAACAGTATTTAATGAATTAATTTGATAATTCTAAAATGTATTTAATAAATTACTATTATCATTAATGTTATTTCTCCTATCCATTAAAATAAATTAAAACACATTATTAAATATGGTATGAACTGTGAACTGAACCATTTTTGTAGCATACTCTTATGATTTCCTGTATTTGTTCATATTGTATCATGGGGTGTGTTTTAAAACGTGATATTTTTTATGACAGTGACATGTACTCCCTATATTATTCTATTTGTCTGTTAGATTTATAAACATTTGAATGACTCAGAAGGTATTTCTCTATTTTAATGTACTTTTTAATCTAACGATAGTACTTAGCTCTTCTTTTCTTAGCTGCTTGTTTTGCATTAGCTGTATGCATAATTTGATTTGATAATATATATTTGAAATATATTATCTTACTAATGGTAGAAAATTGCTATCATTGAAGTAACCAAAGAGAATTGGAATAGTTGAATCTTTCTTTCAACTTTGTTACAGACTAAGTTATCAAGTTTATTTTTCATTATTTAGTATTTATCTTTTATATCTGTTTCTAAAAATGTGTGCCTTTGATAGTATGATAATATTAATATCAACTATCAATTATGTAACTCGGACACTTTCATGAAATGTTTGATCATTATTTAAATCTCTAACTTTCATAATTGCCCTCTAATGTAGATTGGTTTTAAAAATAATTCATAAATTTTAGTTAGGATATAATGGTCTGTAATCACTCATTAAAGATTTAGTATTTATGTAATCTAGACTATAGAACCCTAGAAACTGTGTGAGATACCTATAAAAATTCATCATTCATTCTGTAGTCCCTTTATAGTCCTGTCCAAATGTTCCAACTGTAAATATGAATGACGTTTGATATTTTTGCTGCAGGTAAAATTACAGTCTAGTAAGGAGCAACTTCAGGTGGTGAAGAAGCAGGGTGAAGTTGCTGAACAGACCCAAAATGCCCTGGAGAAGAAACAAAATGAGCTGACTCAAGAACTAGACACCCTTCATTCACAATTAAATTCCCTTAACCAAGAGAAGGATGTTATGCAGAAAGCCTTAGATTCATGCCGTACTGAAAAATCTAACCTTGAAAAAAGTCGCCAGGAAGTCAACCAAATGGTAGGTTTAGTATGATAATGTTACTTGATGATATGAAAAAATAGTATCGTTTGCCGAACAATATAGTCTTAAAACGATTTGTTCCAACATCTGTTTCCCTATTCTTCTTCGTAATACCAGATTGTTGTGTTTACCTGAATTTCTTGCTCAGAGAGAGAAAAAATCTGTTTCAAATCCACTTGTCTTTCTATGATAATTGTAATTCATTTCAGAGATCACTTTAGAAACAATAAGCCACTGTAAATGTACGTCAGCTACTGAAAGTTTTTAAGTGATTTTCGATTCTCTTTCCTTCAGATAGAAGCTCTTAACAATGATTATGAAAAGCTACAAAAGTCCACTTTAAAATTGCAAAAGTTGTGTGATAATTTAGAAGATGAAAAATTGTTCCTACAAGGTGAACTTGACAGGGTAAATAAGGATGCAGAGATCAGGTATGCAATATTTTGAATATTTTTAGTTTTATCAATATAAATGATCTATTTTAGAATAGAACTTTTAATTTTTTGAGGAAGAATTGACATTTTTAAATTTACCATGTCAATTTACTTGTTTTAATTTAGGGAAATCAATTTGCGGACAGAAGAAGAAAGGTGTAGTCGGTTGAGAGAAGATCTGCTTACTGTCAGAGAAGAATTAAATAGCGCTCTTCTTGCAAAAGATTTGCTTGAGCAGCAAAGAAACGAGGCTGATTCACTTATGTCCCAAATAGAAAAAAGTCGAGGTATAAGTGCTTATTTTTGGTGTTGAGCCTTTGAATCTTTTTCTATCTCTATTACATTTTTTGCTTTAAGTTTGAAAATCCATGTCATTTTTTTATTTTATTTTACTATTGATATAATATATTTCCAAGCTTAACTTCAAATTTTCATACGGGCCAGTTCTGTTTTAATTTAAGTTGTCATTTAAAGTTTGTTAGCATAGATTTTGAAATGATTTCTTCAAAAACTTTATCTCAAAATGAAATTTTTCAGGAGAGTTGGAGCTGGAACTGGAAAGAGTTTTGTTGGAAAGATCTGATGCTCAAGAAGCAGTGGTAAAATTAGAGTCTGTCTGCAATAGTCTTGAACAAGACAAAAGGAAACTTCAAGAAGATCTTAGAAAGGTAAACTTATACTCAAGTTGTGGTTGATTACAATTATTGCTGTTAATATTCATCTTCCTTCAGTGAACACAAGTATCCCAAAACAAATATACAATTCTGGTATTTGTAAACTATTCTAATCTCATCAATTTAGTTGTTAGACTTCTGTAAACATCTGCAAACCAGGAGTATTAAACTATAATTACCTATAATTCAACATTTTATTATTGTTATAGGTGGAAGAAGAGAGGGCATCACTACAAAGTATCAATTCTGACCAACAAGGAGATTTGGGATCACTTCGCAAAGAACTGTTGCAAGCTGAGCAGACGAGGCTTGATATTGAATCAGACAAAGTGTCCTTGTTGGAGAGAGTAAAATTCTTGGAACTTGAAAAGGAAAAGGTGACTCTTTTTTACTTTCTCCGTATATGAAGTATAGAGAAAGTATTGTTTTCATGAAAAAATTCGACTTCGAGATTTCAATGGAAATACATGTTTTGGGGTCCATAGTACACGTTTTGACCATTTTCGGAATGATGTCTGTGTGTATGTGTGTGTGTGTGTGTGTGTGTGTGTGTGTGTGTGTGTGTGATAGTGGGCGCTCTAACGTGAAAACTATTAGTCGTATCAATACCAAACTTCATATGTAGTACTGTGGTGTGTGCTGTTAGAGTTGATTAGTTTTTGGAGTAAATCGATTAACCGGAAGTCGAGCTATATTCGTTAAAGCTCATTTCCGGTTTTCAAAATATCTCCATAAATATGATATATAGGTATATACTATTATTTATAAAAATTTTAGAAAATGTAATTTACTATGACTTTTGTATGAAACCAATTTTTGTATCACTGATTGTGTAGGAGTTATTTGTGAAATACTGATAAACCGGAAGTTGCTGATTATTTACTTTGTGGGCGCTCTAACATGAAAACTATTTGTCGGATCAACACCAAATTTCATATATTGTACTTTTATTACAGTCGTTAGAGTTGATTAGTTTTTGGAGTAAATCGGTTATCCAAAAGTCGAGCTTCATTCTTCAAAGCACATTTCCGGTTTTCAAAATATCTCCATAAATATGATAAAAAGGTATATTATTTATAAAAATTTTAGAAAATGTAATTTACTATGACTTTTGTATGAAACCAATTTTTGTATCACTGATTGTGTAGGAGTTATTTGTGAAATACTGATAAACCGGAAGTTGCTGATTATGTACTTTGTGGGCGCTCTGGGCGATGCGGCGAAAGGCCACTTCATCGTTTTTCATCGAACATGTCCTGAAAAACAATATTTATAATGTTTGTGACGTAAAAGATAATACTATATAAATTAATCACTCATATTCAAAGTTTAGATGGAATATAGAGTTCGGAATTATTGTCGTAGATAAATATTTACATTTTAGGCATGGAGAAAGTCATGTGCTGGCCACATCAGATTTTTTACTTTCTCCGTATATGAAGTATAGAGAAAGTATTGTTTTCATGAAAAATTCGACTTCGAGATTTCAACAGAAATACATGTTTTGGGGTCCCTAGAACATGTTTTGACCATTTTCGGAATGATGTCTGTGTGTATGTGTGTGTGTGTGTGTGTGTGTGTGTGTGTGTGTGTGTGTGTGTGTGTGTGTGTATGTGTGTGTGTGATAGTGGGTGCTCTAACGTGAAAACTATTAGTCGTATCAATACCAAACTTCATATATAGTACTGTGGTGTGTGCTGTCAGAGTTGATTAGTTTTTGGAGCAAATCGGTCAACCGGAAGTCGAGCTTTATTCATTAAAGCTCATTTCCGGTTTTCAAAATATCTCCATAAATATGATATATACGTATATTGTATTACTTATAAAAGTTTTAGATAATGTAATTTACTATAGCTTTTGTATTTAACATATTTTTGTATCACCGGTTGATTAGGAGTTATTCGTGAAATACTGATAAAACGGAAGAAGATGATCATGTACTTTGTGGGTGCTCTAACATGAAAACTATTTGTCGGATCAACACCAAATTTTATTCATAGTTCTTTTATTACAGTCGTTAGAGTTGATTAGTTTTTGGAGTAAATCGGTCAACCAGAAGTCGAGCTTCATTCTTCAAAGCTCATTTCCGGTTTTCAAAATATCTCCATAAATATGATATTTAGGTATATACTATTATTTATAAATGTTTTAGAAAATTTAATTTACAATAACTTTTGTATGAAAAATATTTTTTTATCACTGATTGTTTAGGAGTTATTCATGAAATACTGATAAACCGGAAGTTGCTGATTATGTACTTTGTGGGCGATCTGGGCTCTATGGGCAAAAGGCCAAATTCATCTTTTTTCATCGAGCATGTCCCAAAAAACATTATTTATAATGATTGTGACGTAAAAGATAATAATATATAAATTAATCACTCATCTTCCAAGTTTAGATGGAATATAGAGTTCGAAATTACTGTCGTAGATAAATATTTACATCTTATATATGGAGAAAGTCATGTGCTGGCCACATCAGATTTTTTATCTAAGTATTTGAGAATTTACTATGTTTCATCATCATCAAGTTACAGCCCTAAGAGATTTAAATGTGTAAACAAACATTTAAATATTCTAACCTTGTTATGGCTTTCATTAAACATCCACAGCGCAAATCTCCTATTTTTATGTGCTGTAAGGTTATACTCTTAATGATCCGGCTCTTTGTTTTTTTATGAGTATTATGTATCATTGCAGAAGGAAATGAGTTCTAATATGATTGTCTCAATTTATTTCTCTCTTATTGTATGCCTGTTGTCATATAATCTGAACTAGAAGAGTGGTCTAACACATCCTTTCTCTTCATTTATAGTAAAATCTTAATGTAGCAGATAATCTCTATCTTACTAGGATTCATCGCCTGTTTTTATTAGTATTCTAGTGGTACTTACTGTTTGATTGCAGCATGTTGTAATAAAAACTCACTGGATTATTTAAATTCTTCTATTGTATCAAAGTCACTTTCTTACTCGGTAAAGAGATATTTAAGTAAATAGAAAAAGTAGAAGCTAAAACTATAAGTGACAAGTTTGAAGGATGGAAGAGGTGGACTAGAAATGTATTGGATGGAATCATGAAAAATGGATCAAGAAATTTCTTACTAAAAGTCTTTACCTTAAGTAATTTCTCAATTAAAGAAATTTCAAAACATATTCATATGTGTTTTAAAAGAATATGTAGTATACGAGTAAAATGTTGCTTGCATACTGCAAGCAGATCGACAATACTAATTTCATATCGGGATCATATCGGGACGGCCCTCAAAGACAAAGAAAAAAGGATTGAAGATATTCTTAATATTAGCTTAAATTTAATCGTCTGGCATTGAACCCGGGTCTTCCTGGTGAACTTACTATGCAGCACAATAGTAGATCACCATCTCTAAATGTGTGTGAAAATTCAAGCAGAAATATTGGCTGCAACTGCCTCAAACGACGTTCTACTTTTCACGAACGTAAATGGCTCCCTGGATTCGAACCAAGGACGATCTTGGAAATCTAAAACGTGCTTTCGAAAAATATCTATGATCTCTATTCATATGCCGAAATTCAAGTTTCTATATCATTGGGAAAGGGTTCAAAATAATTATTGAAAATCTAATCAGTTACTGATTGTAGAGACGCCTGGGGTCGAACCCAGGACACATTGATAGCTGTGAATGCACAGTTCGATTTTTATGGAGTTGATCTTATATTATGCAAAGTTTGAAGTCGATATCATGCCGGGAAGTACCTAAAACTTGTTTCCGTTATCTCCATGAGAAATACATTGAGGAATGTAAATGGCCCTCTGGGGTCGAAGCAAGGACCTTCAGCGAATAAATAAAATTTTATTATGAAATATATTTATCATATCTAACCTCATGCTGAATTTCAAGTTTCCATGCCATCGGGAAGGGGTCCAAAACAAATCTTAAAAATCGCCGCAATGCATTTTAAATGGCCGATTTTTGCCCTGTCCTAGCATCGAACCATGGACAATATTCGAAGATAACTTTCTGATTTTCGTTGGATATGCACGGCGTCTAGCGATCCCTCGAATTTCAACTCTCTACTTTTCCAGAAAGTGCCTCAAAATAATTTTCGAAAATCCCCGCCATGTATCCTTATGGAGAAAATCGGGACTTTGGGGCCTTCTGGAATCGAACCCATTTCACTGAGGTTCAAAGTTGCAATTTTTCCTGGAGGTTACACGTTATGGCCAATACGTCGTAAAAATTTCAAGTCCGTGGCACTTGTGGAACATGGTTAGAATTTTGATCGCCTATGAATGAATGAATGAATGAATGAGTGAGTGAGTGTGTATATAGGTATATCCGGAGAAGCGTCTATATATAATAGATATTTGTTTATTTTTCAAGTACAGTCACAAAGAAGGGTTAAAAAACCTTTTTATCCTTCTTTTTAGAAGAAGCTATTCATTATAAGCTAATTATAAGCTCACTAGTATTATGGTATTGAAAGACAACAACCTGGAAGAGCTTTTCCACAAGAAACTAATGCCTGTTTTATTGACTTAGTAAAATACACTCATGAGATGTATGTATTTTATTTTATGTGTGTATTTTGCTAAGTTAATAAAATAGGAATTAGTTTCTTGTGGAAAAGTTATTCCTGTTTTTTGCCTTTTGTTATGGAATACCACAAAATGACTCGCCACTCTGTGGATTTTATTGTGTTGATATATAATAGATTGATTTATTAACAGAGTGACAAGGTATCATTGAAGTAATTATGATATTTTAGGTGGAGCTGGAGCTTGGTCAGGTTTCAAGGGAGAGGTCAGAGCTTAGCAGTCAGGTTGTTGCTCTTGGAAGAATACGAGAGACTCTGGTGGAGGAGGCTGCAAGAACCCGGCAGCGTCTGGATCAGGCTGCGGAAACAAATACAAGGTTGAATAGGGAAATAGAGGCATTGATGAGAACACAAGAAGAGAGGGGAGTTGCTATCGCTGCAGCAGAAAAGGAGGGTCAAAGATTAACAGAACAGCTTGCAGCATTAAGGGCTGAGAAGGAGGCAGTAGAAGGAGCTCTGTTTGAAGCACAGGCAGGCCTTGAAGCGGCAGAAGAAAAGAGAGAGGCCATGGAAACAGAGCGGCAGACATTGATGGTTGAACGAGAATCTCTCCGGGGCAAAGTTGCTAGACTAACTGCGGATCTCGAGGCTGCAGAACAGCACACCAGAGAAGCAAGCGCTGCAAATGCTAGGCAAATTGCTATGAAGGAAGCAGAGTTCCAAAGTACAATTTCTAACCTGAAGAAGCAGGCTGAAGAGACTGCCAATAAATTAAATGAGGAAAAGGTAAGAATTTCTTTGCATACATTGGCTTTAATAATGAAGATTTTTGAAAGTTTTGTGGCCAGAAAAGACAAGTAAATATTTTTCAATGTGCCCTGTTAAAATAATGTTTATATTTCTATTAGGAAATTCCATCAAATTCTATTCCAGTTAGACAAGCAAAATCCTTTAATGATTTCATATATAAGATTGTAAACTTTTGTGTCATTTTGTGGAATTGTTTGACAAATTTGAGTAGACTATGGAAGCTGATGATATCTCAGTCACTTTTTTGTAATTGGAAATATTTGTCATACTGAGAAAGAGACATGTTTAATTATTCTGGGATTTCCTTTAGAATTAATATGACTTGGTAATGTAATGTTTTTTTAAAGTCCCATTTAAGTTAATCAATAACTTTTCCAGTGTTAATTTTTTTTTACTAATATTGTAAACGTTTTGATATTATTATTCTATCAAATATATTATTTTGCTGCACCAACTTCATCTTTCTTGCATTTTTTTATTTCCATATAATTAACATTGCTTCCATTGGAATGCATGCATATTTTTGATGTATTGCGGGGATGACTGCATTTGGTGAAAATGTATTGGGTGTAGACTTCTGACCCTCCACATCTGTTGGGATTGGCCTTTGTCAGCAAATAACCATTTCCTTAAATCCTCTTTTATTTATAATAGGAGCAGGTGCGTGCCTCAATGGAAAGAAGGTTGCAGTCCACTGTGTCTCAGATGGAAGGCGATAAAGATGGTGAAATTGAAAGGCTAAATGCTCGCCTTGAAGCTTCTCAGAACCACATTGAAACTCTTGCTCAACAGCATGAAGAAGCGCTTTTAAGGGCTGAGAATGACAAACAGCAAGCTCTTTTAATAGGTATTCATATTTTTTTCAGGCTTTGATTGTATTTTGCACCTAGTTCAAACTTCTTATCTTTCATTTTAGAATATTTTCTTCATTTTTATTTTCAAATATGTTAAAAAAACAACTTATGTTTTCCCCTCTTTGCCTTACATCTTATAAACAAGTAAAATTTCAAATTGATAGCAAAAAGCAAATATAGCAAAGTCCCTTTCACAATCATTATTTACAACTTTTGATAAATTAAAAGCAAAATTCTAAATTTTGAATTCGTAATTCATGAAATATCTACAGTTAAATTTACTGAGACTTCTTTCTTTCCTTCTGTTTTAATCTTAAAACGTTTTAAAATGAGGTTACATTCTTTCTTTTTAGCACAACATGATCAGCAGGCTATACAGGAAAGATTAGATGAAGTTAGGAGGGAGTTGGATGAAGCAAGGGCAGTTCTGGATAGAGTTAGACGTGAAGCCACTAATAAGAGTGAGCAAGATCGATTAGCAATCAATCAGTTGCGAGAAGAAGTCTCAAGACTCAAAGCTAAAATCGAGGAAGCAAAGTAAGTTCATTAGTTAGAATATTCATATTAAATTACGTAATTCATGTGCATATTATCCAGTATATTGATATTCAAGTAAATTTCTGTCTCATTAACAATCAACTCCCATCAGAAGGGTTGCATTGCTCTGATAATTCAATGCTATCACATTCTTTTTTCATATATTCAAATTATTTTATTCCTTGTTTAACAGATTGAATTCAGAGGAAGAGAAGTCGAGACTGGATAATAAATATGATGACATCAGGAAGGAGCGTGATACTGTGCAGAGTGAATGTGAAGAACTCAAAGTTCAATTGCATTTAGCTGAAGATCGTCATGATGCAGTGCAAACGCAACTTCATGATACCTCACGGAAACTTAAGGAAGGTAAATCTCTCCTAATACTCCATTTCATTTTCGAGTAATATCAAATTTGCTGATTCTGTAAATCTGTCAATTAAGTGGGAATATTATGGAAAATCAATGCTCCCAAATTTTCAATTTGATGACTTCATAATTCTTTGTTCAGCTTAAATTTGATCAACAAATGAATTGTGAGTTTTCAATGTGTGAACTTGATGTGAGGGTGCTATCCAAAACGTTTGCTGTAATAAATACAATGTGTTGTATTTTCAGTGGAGAATATGATGGAAACATTACGAAAGGAGTTAACTGATACAAGAAGGCAGCTGACTGACAGTAATTATGAGAAAGATAAATATGGAGTGTCTAATAAGGAATTGAGAGAGCATGTCAAGCGAATTGAAGGAGAGAAGAGGGAAGGAGGACGGGCCCTGGAAGAGGCATTCCAGAAAATCACAGGTAGTTTTTGAAGAAGTTATTCTATATCTTGCTTTATTGCTCCTTCATAATTATATCTTAACTATAAATTAAATATTAATTTGTATGAACAAATTTTCCATTACTTAAAAACCAAATTTTTCAATGAAAATGTTTATTTGGAAATTTATCTGTTCATAAAAATCAATCAAATTTTCTTTAAATTGTATGAGGGTAATTGAATTCACTGGTTAACTATTATCTGAACTTCTTAGAAATTAATTTTTTTCCTCAACCATTTTGCAGTATCATTTTTTCAATTATCTTTTTATGAAATTTTGCTATTTCATGAAATTAAGTATGATCACTAATAATAAATTTTCCTTCTGTTGTGTTACTTAAATTAGTCTTTTTTAATTATTTCTCAAAGAAAATATAAAAATTCTACGCAACAGAAATTTCTACGTATCCTCTTATATTTGCTCCTTATTTGACTTTATTCTCTTGGTAAATATAAAGATGATAATGTTCCAAGTTTAATGAAGTGTAAAATTACAAAAGGCTAAATCATCTAAGTTTATGTCATTTTCTGGTAGCCCTGGAAGATACAAAAACCACTTTGGAGGTCGAAAGATCAAGGCTTCAAGTCCAGGTTAGGGATTTGGAGCGTGCCCAACTTCAGTGTGGTCAAAAGATTGCATCTCTCACTGAAGAATTAGAGAAAGCTCAGAATTCACAGACTCATTTGCTTGGTGAGCAGAGAGAACTTAGAGCAAGACTTGCATCTGAATCTGAAGAGAAGGATCGTTCTCAGCAGGAGCTACATCGGCTTAAGAAACAGGTAATTATCTGGTTCATTATAATAATAATAATAAAAACTCTTTATTTGGCGTGGTTAGGCCCATAAGGGTCTCTCTTACACCTATCCTTTAAACATAACTAATATTAATTACAAAAGAGGTAATGTAAAAAAAAAATAAAATGCATACATATATTTAAAAAACATAGAAGAGGTTAAATAAAAGAATTGGGATGTGGGGGAAAACTCCTCTGCTGAAGGCTTTTGGAAAAATCCCACTGTGTGGGAAAACGCTCACACAAGAAGAGGAACGAAAAAAAACCGAGAAAACATTGATGGAAATTAATACAAGCAGGTATATCGCTAAATGCATAATTATTGTCCAATAATAGTGTGTTAATTTCTTGGTAGTTGACTATGGATATCATTTACCTGAAAAGAAAGAAGGAGAAGAGTTGACAGAAAATAAATAGCTTTTGCAGGTGCAATTTAAGTAGTGGAGGCCTTAAAGGTTAAGATTATTATACTGTTATAATGTAGTTAATGATCCACAATTATATATCACTGTGATTTTCAATTTTTTTAATTCCTGACATTTTATCGGTTTTAGTATCCTGGTGATTTTGAGGATACAATGAAGTTTGCGTTAATATAAAAATACTATTTAATTACCGTATTTTCTGGTAGATAACCCGCGTGTTATCTATACAAAAAATATAGAAAATGATAAAAATAATAGTGCGTGATATACAATGGAAAATCTTGTTTAATTGAATATTGGACTCGGAAACAAATGACTAAACAATACTCACTTACTAGGGCAATTTTATTATAACCAACATATTGTAATTGTTAATGTAATTATATAATTAATTTCGAAATAAGAGTAATTATTGCAAAACATTACAGTGGTGAAAAAACATTGTCTGCATAACACATAGGAGGAAAGCATAAAAAAGGAAACTTAAGTAATTAGTTCAAGAATTGCATTAAAACTAGCTCGAAGTTTTGATTTTAAGGATTTATTCACCGTTAAATCAAGGGGTTGAAGTTTCTTCGTCAGTCCACCAGGTATAATTGCTACCTTGGAGTATTTGTTGACCAATTTCTTTACTTCGGGCACTAAATGGGCTCGACATGCAACCATAATTAAAACAGATTTGGGGCTGAAGAAAGCATGTTTACGTTTTTTCCAAACATTATCCAACCAGGTCTTCAGCATTTCTTTATTTATCCATCCTTTTTCATTTGCGGTAACAATAAGGTCTTTCGAAAAACGCCTCTTTGGAATTGCTTTCCTCTTAAATATCACCATAGGAGATAGCTTGCAACCATCTGACGTTATGCACAATACAATTGTAAAATTTGACTTTTCGTGTCCTGTCGTAGTAATGGACACTTCCTTTGCACCTTCAAGATTCACAGTCATTGCAGTTGGAAGGTCAAAACTTACTGGGACCTCATCCATATTACCTACATGCATTTCTTCCACTTCGAAAATGCACTCTTTCAAAAACTGTCTAAATGCTATCACCTTGGTCCCCCAATCTACAGGTAGTTTCTGACCAATGCTTGTCGAGGCACAAACACTTAAATTATTTCTCATCATGAACCGGAATCCCCAAGAGGGATATGCTTTGAAGTCAATTATGTTTTTCTCTCGTGCAATTTGCTTTGCTTGAAGTAAAATTCTAGTTGTTGATAGTCTTATTCCTCTTGATCGTTCACGAGTAGTTCAGTCGTAAAGTTCTTTTTCGAGTGTTGGCCAGAAACACTTTCTGTAGCGCATGACTCGTTTTCCACGATGCAGTTTCTTAAAAACCTCCTCATTCTTTCGCCACTCTCTCACACTAGCTTCATTTACATTGAATTTTCTCCCTGCTGCACGATTTCCATTAACTTTTGCAAACTGAATAACTTCCAGCTTAAATTGAGCCGTGTACGATGTGCATGTTTTTGCTTTTCTTTCTTCCATGGCCTTACAATAATAAATATAATTAGGTACTATTGAAATACCTTCGATACCACTTTCAGAATTGTTTATTTCCTAGTTCATTTGTGCATAGAAAGGTAGTTATAATGATTTTGCTGCGGCGTAAACAGTATCATAACGATCTTTAAAGCCCTTTATGAAAAATAGTACAAATTTGAAATGCGCGTTATCAATACATAAATCACAGAGAAGAAATTTTTGAAATGCGTGTTATCTATACATTTCTCACAGTGAAGAGATTTTTAATATGCGTTTTATCTAGTAGGTGCGTGTTATTTACCAGAAAATACGGTACTTACTTTTGAAATTTTCAATATACGTATCCTCCTTAGTATCCCTATAGACTTCATTAATTCTAATAGGAAAATTCCACTTTCAACAATCTAGCTTGATCTATGCAAGAAAAAGATTTTAATGTGTTCTTCTTTTTGAACTCAGCTGATGCTGAAATTGTTAATTTTTCACTCTTAGAAATATTTTTGTATATACTCTTATTCTTACATTTTATCCTTTTATTTAACACTAAGGTTTCATCTACATATTCAACGGGATATACCGTTTTGTTACAAAAAATGTCACAGCACCAATATCACATAGAAGAATTTAAAAGTAAAAAATACAATAAATAGAAGGATTTCATAAGTATAAAATTTCACAAATATGGAAATACATATCAAAAATTATTCAACTTTAAGCATAAATATCACTATCATAACATTATTATAAATAATAAAATATACATATGGGATGTGACAAATAACAAACATGAGTACAGTAAATAGTAAACATGAGTACATAAAGTACAGCTTTTGTGAAGAGAGTAATAATTAAAAGCTTTTATGAAAAACAATAAAAACAGAATTTCAAATAAATTTTAACATATATTATATAAATTGTTGGTAGCAAATATGAATACGCACGAAATAATACAGTATATTTTACATTTATTGTTCAATTATAAATTTGAAATGAATAACTAACATTAAAGGGGACTTATATTTTTAATAGTTTGTAAACTTTTAATTGTTTGCTACTCGATGTAACCTATTGAGAGGTGCATTAAAGGAGTAATTAGTTTTTGAAGCAGGTGTGGCAAATAATCTTGGCCTCTGGTTACATGGGATGGCACACCGAGTTTTATATTTTCTAAAATTGAGAGACAGTCCATTTTGGAGTAGGTTGTATAAAAATATTAAGTCATATAATAAACAGCAATGATGAAGAGGGAAAAGTTTTAGTTGTTGTATAATTTCATATGATATATTTGTCACATCTTGACCTTGCTTTTAGTTAATTAGTCTAAGAGATTTATACACCTATACCCTGCATGCAACATTATGCTGTGCATCTGTGAGCATTTATGCACTCTTCTTCCATGGCTGACCTTGCCACCACGACTCTTCTTACAGAATAAATGCTTTTGGGTGTTGTTCTCAGAAAAAAGGAATTCCTGAAGAGACTTGATCTAAAGTGTTCTATGTGACTATTTTCTAAATTTTCCTCACAGAATTAGAACAGTTTCTATAATAGGGAGGATGCATTGTATTAATTATTTACTTTAAGAATATGCTTTCTCTAAATTAAATCTTTATTATCAGTGGTATTCTAATGTCTTTCCTTACTAATTGAACCTTTGATTAAATCTTCCCTTTTTCAAAAGATACTTTTCCTGCATTCTGAAACATCTTAGCAATACTCACTATTTTATCATAGCAACACTTTGCAAAACATATTTCCTTTTTACTTTCTCCATATACGAAGTATAGAGAAAGTATTGTTTTCATGAAAAAATTCGACTTCGAAATTTCAACGGAAATACATGTTTTGGGGTCCCTAGAACACGTTTTGACTATTTTCGGAATGATGTCTGTGTGTGTGTGTGTGTGTGTCTGTATGTGTGTGTGTGCTTGTGGGCGCTCTAACGTAAAAACTATTAGTCGTATCAATATCAAACTTCACATATAGTACTGTGGTGTGTGCTGTCAGAGTTGATTAGTTTATGGAGTAAATCGGTCAACCGGAAGTCGAGCTTCATTCATCAAAGCTCATTTCCGGTTTTCAAAATATCTCCATAAATATGATATATACGTATATTGTATTACTTATAAAAGTTATAGATAATGTAATTTACTATAACTTTTGTATTTAACATATTTTTGTATCACCAGTTGATTAGGAGTTATTCTTGAAATACCGATAAACCGGAAGTAGCTTTTATGTACTTTGTGG
The DNA here is from genome assembly GCA_947579665.1 of Sympetrum striolatum. Taxonomy (NCBI): domain Eukaryota; kingdom Metazoa; phylum Arthropoda; class Insecta; order Odonata; family Libellulidae; genus Sympetrum; species Sympetrum striolatum. The sequence goes on from OX388352.1 coordinate 62,297,321, forward strand.
GTGCTCTAACATGAAAACCATTCATGGTATCAACACTTAATTTCATATATAGTACTTTAGTTGCTGTCGTTAGAGTTGATTAGTTTTTGGAGTAAATCGGTTAACCGGAAGTCGAGTTTCATTCTTCATAGCTTATTTCCAGTTTTCAAAATATCTCCATAAATTTGAGATTTAGGTATATACTATTATTTATAAACGTTTTAGAAAATCTAATTAACTATAAGTTTCGTATGAAACATATTTTTGTTTCACTGATTGTTTAGGAGTTATTCATGAAATACCGATAAACCGGAAGTTGCCGATTATTTACTTTGTGGGCGCCCTGGGCTCTATGGGCGAAAGGCAAATTTCATTGTTTTTCATCGATCATGTCCCGAAAAACATTATTTATAATGTTTGTGAAGTCAAAGATAATAATATATAAATTAATCACTCATCTACCAAGTTTAGATGGAATATAGAGTGCGAAATTACTGTCTTAGATAAATATTTACATATTATATATGGAGAAAGTCATGTGCTGGCCACATCAGATTTTTTTCTTTTTCTAATTAACGAGTATAGCACTTTTTCTCTGTGTCCCTTATAATATATGCATAATCAAGGCCTAATTATGTAATGCCATGTAACATTGCTCACAAGCTTTTACTTTGCTCCTACTGTCTTCTTACATGATGAAGCTGATTATTTTAAGCGCTTGTCCGCAAATAATATGAATCTAATACTGTTAAGTTATTCACGAAGGTTACTCAAAGATATTCACCAAATCTACTCTTTGTAAGTTTTCCTTGGGGGGCTCTAAAAATAATTGTTTACAATAGATTTTCTCTCTAGGTGGTAGCTACTGAATATTTGTCTACATTAAAGTATGATTGCCAGTTATAGCACCTTTTATTATTCTATCTAAAACTTTTGATAGAGGGTACGGATTTATGTTAAGAATTATTTTTTGTTATTATTTCTTCCAGATTGCTATTAAATAGTGAATAATCTGAAGGTTTTCATGCAATTTCTTGGCTTCATCATCATATCTTTTCATGTTCATAGATAGCAGAAATGGATGCCAACTTGGAGGCGACAAGAGGTGAATTGAATCGTACACGCATGCGAGTGGATGCTGGGGAGGAGAGGTGCAGGAATAAGGAGCAAGAATTGGTGGGTCGTCTTGAGGAAGGACGCGTTAGGGAGCGCAAGCTCGAAGATCGCAGGCACAACTTGGAAGTTTGTCTTACTGATGCATCTCAACAAATACAAGAACTGAAAGTAGGTCATAGCGCATATTTATTATATTTCAGGTTTTTTTTCCTCTTACCTTTCTTATGGTTTACAAGGCACTTCCGAAATTGAGTGACCCAAGTGTGACTTCTAAAGAATCAGCTGTTATTAGTAAAAGAATGGAAATGTTAGGAGTATGTATATTCATTCTTGCTTTGAGATGGAGGAAAAGAAAAATGAACCACTGGGACTTAGTAAATATTCTAAGGCAGGAAAGTTATAAATTAGAGCTTGAGAGGATCCATTGAATTATAACATAAATAGTGACATTTTTACCTCCTGTCAAGTATGAGGAAATTTTCTTTAAAATTTTTATCAATAAGTATCTATTATTGCATAGCATACATCTGGTCCATCTGAGACAATGAATGCTATTAGTAAGTCAAAATAGATTCATATACTTCTTAATCATACCATCACCAAAATAACAAGATATTACTCGATTATTCATAACTAATGAATTTAAAAAAGAATAAAAAAATGCATATACTTTCTTTGCTGACTTTCCACCAAAATTGATATATTTTTGGCATTAAGCTGATGTCCATAAGGAATGTCACCTTGCGCCTGCATGATGAGATTTTTATTGTTTTTTTTTAACGGTAAAGCGATGTTAGCTTGTTTACGTTTTCGTAAATCAAACCATCTTTAGAAAGTTATATAGAGCCTTGTTTTTTCCTTCAGACTTTTCACAATCTGTTGGAGAATTCGTCACAAAATAACGAAAGCTTGTCATAAATTCTAAACAACGCCGTTATTATTTATGTGTATGTGTAACATATACAAAAGCTGTCCTTTCCAAGGTTCGAATAACGAAAATATCCCGTGTTAACCATTTGAACAATTTTGCCTCTCCATTCGCAAGCGTTGAGTAATTCAGGTTTCTTGTGTAAACTTTTTTTCACAATCAAAATCGCATGCTGTTGCGGTGTTATACTAATGTTCCTCTGAATTGTCACATCGCGCCTGAGAATTTTTATTTAATACGCGGACATCGATTCTGCTGTGTAAATGATAATGTCTTTACGGTACCCATACCCATTTTTACCCATCTTAAAAATTAATCGTGTGAAAATATATGGAATAAATGATTGGACCGCAGGCAGATTCGAGGGCAGCGCGGGGTCTGAGGCTTCCGCAACACTAAATGTACGGGCTCGAATCCAGTTCAGACGAAAAATCGAAATTAGGTTGGTGAAGAACCTCCGGTGGGTTTGGCGGCCCTCTAATCCCGGAGGTAGCTCCCGACCAGATTCGAACCCGATACAAGCAGCATCGCACCTAGGTGCCTCGACTCACTGCGCCACCAGTCGAACGGTGAAAGTCGAGCAGAATATCTTACTGTTTCGTCCACTCCCCTCCCCTTCCATCCCCTAAGGAGGGAATTCAAAACGGACAGCGTATGGGTCCAAACGGTATACGTTATTTTCCTTTAGTTTCTCATACGATTCATTAACGTACTATATATATTCATTAACGTACGTAGCCTACTATATCCGAATATTTATATTTATTAATGACTTATATTTTCGCCACCGCTATCGTGTGAAAGCAACATATTACAATCCCACTTCGTGTATTTGAGAAAATCAGGCTGATTAGGTTGCAATTATGAACCACCGATTTATCAACGTAATTACAAACGCTAAAATCGAAACACATTACCTTGTCTAAAAACGTTGTCTCTTTAATTCTTACCGTTACTTCAATTTGGGCCAAACTTTATATTAAATCAAAGAAATCAGCAAACTTAAAACAATCGCGTAGATCTCGAATGGGATGGGATTTTTATCCACAAAAGTTAACCTTATCTTCAAATTTTATCAATATTTTTTTCATGACGGAGATAGAGGAACTTTTCTGAACTCCTATTATATTTCAACATTTTTCTCTACCTTCGTTATGTTGTTCCACGAAGCCTTATTATTGAAATTATTTTGGTAATCCTTAATTATAGATTTCCCTCAAACTAAGTCTTTTTACTTTTCAATAGAAAATCAACACAAGGATTTAGCTAAATCTTTCTAGTTTGACTTCAAGTATCGGGAATGCTTTTCTTTGAGTGAAGAACGAAATCTTGGTGTGTTAAACCTCCTATATGTACACGCTTTCCGCTCCGAAGAGAATTAATTTTTGGTTATCATTTGTAGCGGTTCTCGCAAAATATCTGTACTAAATTTCTGGATTTCCCTTTCAGTTTGTGTATCACAATAAATTAGGAATTATGGTTAGCGATAGTTTATGTTTTGAAGAAAAGATTAGAGATGCGATAGTATAATAGTTTATTATTCCCTTCTTCGAATTACCGACGGATTCTTTTTGAAAAATTCACCGGTTCTGTACGTTTAGACGAAGTAAATTAATTATTAACCCCAGTAAAGAACGACGCTATCTCCTAGAGGTAAAGACACAGCGTTACAAATAAGTGATGCTTAAACAGATAATAAGTTCTGGTCGTTCTTTCTGTAGTCTATTAGAGAAGCTAATGGGGTGGATTATATGGTAAGGGATGTTGGTATTAGCACATCCCCTGCGATATGCCACAGGTGGTTCGCGGGGTATGTACAGTCCTGGCCAAAATTAACGATTAACGTAAGGATCGTTAGGGAGGTGCTGCGTTAATTTTGGCCAGGAGTGTATCTAAGTATATTGCGAAACAATGCTTCGACGCATGTGATCGGATCATCGTTTCAAAACAATTTTTTCTGGTTGATTATTCCGTTCCCATGCACGTGGAACGTGGTGCGTGGTTGTACGTGGAAACGGTAAAATCAACTCCCTTGCGCAAAGTGGAATTTGTTTACCCACCGAATTGGAATCGTAATGTTGTAATAGAAGTTAAAATATTTATACATTTAAATAATTTGAGAAGTAATCGAAAAATAATTTTATTACTTATGATAATTGAGTAGAAAAGGATACCTTTCAGCCTCGTCATGTTTGCGGAAAATAGCACCGCATTTTCAATAAAAATTTATCGAAATCAATGAATCATCGCCAATTAGTATTGCTCTTTGGATACATTAGATGCAATCAAACGTTATGATACATGTTATTTTATACTTCTATATTTTTCTCTTGGATTTGAATTAATGAAAACTAATGAAGTCATATGAAAAACAGAAAATTTAGTATTGACCCCCCAGCTGAGCAAATCTTTCTCTTTTAGATTGTATAGATTATTATGGATGTATTGGATCTTAAGTTTGGAAAAGTAATCATCTTTTAAAATAATACTTAAATCCTAATTTTGTTTCATTGAATGATTTTTCACATCCTTTTACTTGCTGCCAAAAGGAATACCACTTCTTTTATTTTTTATTTGATATCAAAATGTTTAGCTATTTCTCTTGCTTACAACATATTTTTAAAAATTCTTTCCAGATCTTAATTCATTGAAATGAAAAATCTTTTTCACTTCTCATAGATATTTTACCTTTGGAATGCTCTTAACTTTCGTTATCTACCTTACTAAGTTTACAAGAGCCATTGTTTCTAATTTGGATATTTTTTACTCTTATTTTCTCTATTTCAAGGCAAAATTAGGGGCAGCTGAGGGGCATTTAAGAGCTTTGGATTCACAATTGCAACAAATGGAGACAGCAAAGAAGGAAACAGAGCAGAAGTTGAGCAGCATTGGAGCAAGTCTACGTCGTTTTGCAGGCATTCAACCTGATGGCTCTGTCAGCTTACCATTCCGTCTAGTCAGCCCATCTCGATCCAAGTGGGGCCTAGTTAGAAGTAAGTCAAATTTTAGCTTTCATTTATCATATAGATATGCTTGAAATAAATCATGGTGAATGGTAGATATTTTCGTCCGCTCATGAAATTTCTTGTGACTATGAGATTATTCTAATGGTTTAACTGTAGATTAAAACTTTAGGTGTAACTTAAATCATTTCACAATGATCCAAAATGATTCATTTGTATTTTGTGACAAGGATAGCAACTTTCTGATATCATTAATATTAATGCTTCCTCGACTATCCAAATGTAATAACCATTTGAAGATTAAAATGTAATATTAAAGTATGCATTTGAAAATAATATTACTTTTACGTTGATTGTACAGTAATAAAAATTATTTTGTATGTATTTCTTTCCTTTTGGAAATGGGAATCATAGTTTCGCATGTTTGAGTTGGGTCAGGCAATTACTTAAAATTGTGTCAACCACTAAATAAATACTTAAAAATGACTTCAAAATGGTTGTGTAATGTATAAATATTCCCTTATATTTTCATTGAATATCTTTGTTTCATCTATGAAATATTCTCTTGATAAATTCATATGTTACATTAGTTCATATTGTTGTTGATTAATCCAGTACAGGATCCAAGTGATGGAAGAGGAGGTGGTGAGGCACCTGGTTTGGTTGATATGGACCCTGAATTAGTAAGGAAAGGCATCCGATCTCTCATGCAACAGGTCGCTCAGATGGAAAGAGAAAGAGTACGGATATTTCAGCTATTTTTCATTGCTACTAATTGAGCATTCCTATAGCATATGGAATTGAGAAATTTGATTAGCATTAATATTAGATACCTGGTTTCTTGTTGTCAGGTGCCTGATTACTGCTTCTAATTATCTTCAATCAAAAAGACTTTTGAATTTGGTAGCTTCCTTGTTGTTTTTCCTGTTGCTCTTCAAAGACCATGGTTATCTTTAGTAATGAAATTCAGGAATACTTTTATAACAATTCATTTCATTTTGATAATGGGCTGAAAAAAAAATAGAAAAAATAACTTTTTTCATTTATTCAATTCAAGATTTAAATCTAAAATGTAGATATATGTATAAATGTAATTATGTTAAGGTGATCCCCGCAATATAGATATGGAATGTAAATTTTGATGCAAAGGTTTGCTTTGAAAACCTGTTTGAATGCTGTTTAAGTATTATACTCCTCAGAAAGTAATTCATTTCTAGAATATATTGTGTTCTATTTAAGCTATGTGTAAAATTTTCTATTGTCTCTAAAAGGATGATTACAAGACCCAAGTTTCAAACGTTAAGAGGCAACTAGCTGAAGTTCAAGACACTCAGAGCAAGGGAGACTCAAAAATGGGCCAGATGCAACAATCTTTGAGAACTCTACAAGATGAGAAAGGAAGTTTAGAAGCAATGTTGGGTCAGAAGCAATCTGCTTTACAGCAACAGGTAACAACCAGAATTTCACCTCACATTTATGTTTCCTAATATACTTGATTATTCAATGACTTTGTCAAAGTAATACTGCACATATTTTGCTGATTTAAACTAAATAGTGAGGAATTAGTCAAATCTCCCATAGTTTCCTAATTAATTGCTTTATTTTAATTATTAAGTATCTTTGCTTTATTAGTGTATCCTGCTGTGAGAATAAAAATGTTATACTAATGGGTGTGTACGTAAATATTTTTGCTTATCATGGAAGGCTTACTACAAAGAAGATAACCTGTGTATTTATGTTCATATGTTATTCAATTCTTGACCATAAGCCTGTGAAATTGAAAAAGGATCAGACTGCTAGTATAATGATCACTGTGCATAAATTGCTTTAATTAATTTGGTTAAATAATCTCATCTGCATGATCCAGCTTAAGATCAGAATGTTTGAATTCTAGTATAATAAGAATTATGAATCAGTTTCAATTTTTTTAGAAGTTTAACTTGAATTAAATCCAAAAAGTGAGTTTTTGCCAAAAAGATTGTTTTAAAAAACTCATATTATGTAAGAGTGTTTAAATAATATAATAATACAATAAAATTATAATATAATGGTAATCCAATGACATTTCTGTTATTGTGAAACCAAATTATTATTGTTTTACTGTAAATAAACTGATATCTCTATAAATTACAGGCAGAGGCTTTGCAGCAAAAGTCGGAAGAAGCTCGTCAATGGAAAGAAAAAGCAGCAACGTTAGAAATGAATGTGCAAAGCAGTTCCGAGGAGAGGAATCAGTTTGAGGTGAGCTTATTTCAGAGATATTTATCAGTTTTTCAACCCTGGCTACATCATTACTGTTGCCTTTTGGATTAAACTGCAATTAAATTCAAAATATCAAGATGAATTCTGCTATGCGAGAATAATAATTCCTTTACATTTATGGCTATATTTTTGTTTTTTTTTTTCATTTAAATCTTAAGGATCGTTTGGAGAAAATGAGACAAACATTATCTCGTTTGGAAAATGAGAAGCAGAGCCTGCATGATGAATTGGGTCGCAGTGAAGGACGAGCGACTAAACTAGAATTACAGCGGCTTGCACTGGATGGGGATCTCCAGCGCTTGCAAATGGTGCTTCAAGAAAAGGATGTGCACCTCCAGGTTGGTTTCTTGTGCAAAATATTTTTGGGATACTAAATCAGGATAGCATGGAAAAAATTCCCATGTTCTATTTTCTAGAGCAGCACTTATTTTTGTATAATTATTTCAACTGTCTGTGCATTTGAATAAATTCTTCTCGGGTTCCCAGCCAGGTTAAGTCTGTGGCAGAAACGTCAGTGGAATACACCAACTTAACTGGGCTGGGAACCCGAGAATAATTTATTCATCATATTCGCCGGGAAAGAACCAAGTCTTTCTGTCTGTGCATTTATCCATAAATTTGGCCCATCAACCAGAAGTGGCTCTATTTGCTAGCTTTAGGTATCCTAGTGCAAAACAATAGGTTCTGGATTCCATTAAAGTTCAAGCATTTTATCTCTTTGGCTCAGGTTTGGTTTTCACTCCAGCAAAAATAATTGTATTTTTAGTGTGATTTTTGAGTTTGTTCTGGCTTGATACATGGGTACTAGTGCCTGATTGCTTTACTTTCTTGCTAAAATAATGGTAATGACTCTCTAACTTTCTTCAGCCCTTCACAACACCATTATATTTGTTCAGTCTTACCATACTCTTAGAGTCTGTTACAATTTGGTGTCCAGAAAATTTTAAAGTCTGTTAGTTCATAATGTAACTGTGGTGTCAAAAAACGTCAAAGCATTGATGCATTTTTTTTTGTTTCTGCTAATTTAATTCTTGTGCAAATGCTTAATATAATTTTAATGATTAGAATTGATGATTGAAAATGTTCTTTACAATCATCAGCTTTTAAAAAACACAGAAATCAATATGTGCAAAATATAATGTTTTTCAGAAACTACAAGAGAAGAGCGAGATGCAAGGACGTACTGTTGCTAGTCTGGAGGAGCGTTGTGGGTCATTGAAGGCCACTGTAGAGCAGTTGCGTCTTGCATTAGAGAGAGCGGCATCTGCTGAATCTGAGCTTCGTTCTGAGGTGCAAAGGCTGAATAGAGCTCTTCTTGATTCCAGTGTGTCATCCCAATCTGGCACTGATAAGATGAAGCAGGTAAGTCTTGTCTTTTCTCTGTTTTTATTTTATATGAATTAAGTTGATCATGTCATCAAATACAGTAGAAGTCCGTTATAACGAGTACGGCATATAGCGAGAGTTGCGTTATAGCGAGTGATTCATTGGACGTTGTCCGTCTCACAGCAAAAAGGATAGGGAGTTACTTCCATTATAACGAGTGATCAAAATCTGAGGTGTCGTTATAACGAGTGTCACGGTTCTATATTCGCCTTGCAGGTTGCATATCTCGTAATCGAAGACGGCTCACGATTTTCACTATCCTCTTTGTCCCTCACGTCTCCTATATCTTATCCCCTTGTATCTTGTTTATTTTCGTCGATAATCCCTCTAGTCAGCAGGTTGAATCGAGTTTCCATTTTATTGGCATCCACCTGTGGGATTTGTTTTCACTCGAAACTTGGCACCAAACCGTCTAATGGAACGGAATATAAGAGATATAAGCAGCGCTGTTTCGAATTTACAGGGTAACCTCTCCCTCGCACCGATTCATTAGTTATGAAGCGTGTGAATGAAAAATATCTTGAGAATGAAATTTGATATAAATTTCCACATGAGGCCATCGCTCTTCCATCAGTCGATCATTAGACGTGAGTCCGTTCAGAGCTTTCCAATAACTGAGTTTCTAGTGTGACAGTTCTGTGATGAAGAGCAAAAGAAAGGCTTTAGATTTAGCAAAGAAATTTTAAATTGTGCGAAAGAAAAACCGCGAGTAAATCCGAAATCGGCAGACGGTATGGCATGTCATCATCGACTTTATTTATGATTTTGAAGAACAAAGAAAAAATTAAGTTTGCATTCATAATGCAAAATACTCCAGGAGTGTGCAAAAAACTACGGCCAGCGGATAACACGGAGTTGGAGTGCATTCTATTAGAATGGTTCACTCAGCAGCGATCTCCAGGAATTCCAATCAGCGGAACAATGATAAAAGCGAAAGCTGAAGAGCTTGCCCTTCGCATGAAACTGGACAATTTCCGTAGCACGGATGATTGGCTGAACCAATTTAAAGGAAGAAGAGATCACTCCACATAATTAGCGGTGAATCCAGTTAAGTAAATGAGCAAGCGGTACGTAATTGGCTTCCAATTCTCAAGTCGATCCTCGAAAAATACGAGGAAAAGGTAAATAAAGCAAAAAGCAAATTATCTCAATGGTAGCAGCCGTCACTTTGTAGAATTCCATTACTGGAACAATTTAACACAATGTATTCAATTCCACAACTTTATAATTCCACCACACACACGACCAGTTTCAACTAGTTAGGTACTATACCCGATGATGGCTATAACTAGTTGAAACCGGTCGTGTGTGTGGTGGAATTAAAAAGTTGTGGAATTGAATACATTGTGTTTAATTGTTCTAAGCAAATTATCGTTTAAATACTATAAATTATAAGATAGGCCATGTATTTAGTGTGACAAACTGTTATTAATCTCCACGTAATTAGGATATATACAAAGCGGATGAGACAGCACTGTTTTACAATTTACTGCCGGAAAAAACCTTGGCTGTTAAGGGCGACCGCTGCTAAGGTGGAAAAAGGAGTAAGGAGAGGCTTACAGTCCTCCTCTACACGAACATGACTGGATGTGATAAATAATTATTGGAAAATCCGTGCGTCCCCGAGCTTTTTGTGGCCAGCGAAATATTCCCTGTACTTACGAGTCCAACGCCAAAGCATGGATGACAGGACAAATTTTTACGCTGTGGCTAAATGCTTTTGATGCCAAAATTGGAGGGAGAAATAGAAAAATTGTGCTGTTCATGGATCGCTGTCCGGCCCACCCCGTCATTAAATTGACGAACATAGAGCTTGTGTTCTATCCCCCTAACTGCACAAGTGTGTTGCAGCCATTAGATCAGGGCATTATTCGAGCTACAAAGCGCCATTTTAGATCACACCTCGTTAATACGTTAATGAGGAAGTTAATGTCAAAAGAAACCCGCATCAAATGGAATGTCCTGGAGGCAATCCATGGGTTTGCATTGGCCTGGGGAAAATATCACCCGAAAGTGTGAATAAGTGTTTCAAACATTCGGGTTTAAAAAAAATACAGAAAATGATTCTGTCGATGGATCTGCTGAGCTGAATTCGGAGTTAGTGCCCAGATGCTGGAGAAATGTGTCCATTAAAGTATAGGAGAAGGAATTCTGCTCTCACCAGCTGCGAATTGCCGGCACCGGAGAAAAACTCGCGTCTAACGAGCATGACTCCAACTACTTACATTACTGGAAAGCCATGTTTAATTATTAAGCTAAATCACTAAATCCTAACTAATACGATTATCTAATGATATATTATTACTTTCGACGATAATTTAGCAATGATGATCCAAATTTTATGTTAGAGGACGCACTTTGGTTATGGTTTATGAGTCAATGATATAATATTTTTGACGCGAACGTACTCTTTTACGCATTCTGAAGCATTTGCGTAGGAATTAAAAACCCTACAGTTCCATTCGGACACATTTACTGACCTTGGATTCAAGAAGACGGACTTAATTAGACTTACTGTTAGAAATCGGCTATAACGAGTATCGCGTTATAACGAGTACTTTTCCGATTTTTGTCAGCTCTCGTTATAACGGACTTCTACTGTACTTCATATTAAAGTAACTTCCTTATTTTAATAATTGTCTAGATAAATAAATTTCTCTCTTAAATCATTGTACTTCCTCATTTTCTACAATTATTTTTGACGAAACCTCTAAAGATATTTTTCGAAATCAAAAATTTCTATATCATATTTGATTGCTAACTGATGAACAATATATAGGTACTTGGGAAATTATATCTTAAGCATGCTAACAATAAAGTTTTTATTGCCTAGAATCCCAGATTCAAGGGATCATCCGCTTAAATGTAATTTAATTGCTGTGTATTATGGAATTAAAGTTATCGTCATAATTGAGAAGTTGGAGGAGGAAATGAGATGTCTTTTAAGGCACGTGGAGGGAGAACAATCAAAGATGTGTAGAGTCAAATGACTCACCTGTAAACCCATGTTCATTATTTCCCTAGAATTCAATGATAAATTACTTTCTCTCAAATTTGGATTATTGTGCGTGATATTATGTTGTTTTCCTTAGTATATTGATTTGATTCCAAGGGACTAAATGTCATTATTAGAAATCGATTGGAGCTTAGGAGTTGAGTTTGATGGAAAAGTTATAATTAAAAATTGACTTATTCAGTATTAAAGAAAAGAGAGTGTCAGGATTTTTTTCTCTGTAATACGAAATTAATATTTAATTAAAACTTTTCCATCAACCTCTAAATGACTCTTTTAACTCCAATCAATCCCTAGTAATGAAATTCAGTTCTTTTGAGTCAATATCAATTTAGTAAGGAAAGCAGTATAATATTAAAAGTGGAAGTGCAGATTTGAGAAAGGCTGATTTATAATTTTGGGGAGATAATTAGCATCTCTGAGTTTACAGGTAAGTCATGTTAATCTATTCATCTTCAATTAATCTCCCTCCCTGTGCTCTAAAGGACATTTTCCTTGCTCTGCCTGCCCAACTGTGATGATAACTTTAACAGTACCAGTAGAACATTACCGTCAATTAACATTGTTTTAAAAATATTTTCAATTTTCCTTTTTAAAAGGGTTACTTAATAATTCCTTTTAAATATTTTGTATTGGAAGTGGATTTTGTGCATGCTAGGAATGAATAAGTTATATTGAATGAAAATGTTATTTATTACACTTCAAATGTTACATATTTACGTATCATTTTCAAAATTTAGCTCCAGAAGTCATTGAGCAACAGTGAGAATGAAAGAAGGGTTTTGGCTGAGCGGCTGGATTCCCTTCAAAGAACTTTGGCCGATGTCAGAAGAGACAGTCAAAATCTACTCGATCAGAATCAGCGACTCCAGACACAGTTGGCCAACGCAGAGGTGCAGAGATCTGGTCTGGAGGCCCGCCTTCGTCTCTCTTCATCTGGATGGGCTGGTGACGGCATCTCCACTGCACCTGATGGAGGTACAAGTTCAGAGGAATTGGCTGCATTGAAGAGGGAAAGATTAGAACTAAGATCAAAGGTGAGTTCCCAATTAAGTTCCTAGTCACTTGAATTACCTCAGTAGTGCATTCTCTCCTTTGATTTCTGGCGCTATGATAGGACAAAGTATGCTTTGAAGTATTCATCCAAGATAGCACCACTCCTCCGCAAATGGGACACAGCAAAGATGCCTCCTCAGCATCATAGCAGACCTACATAAGGCTGAAACAGCAAAGTTATTCGGATATGAATAATTGGAATAAATTTGCTGTTTCAGCCTCAGGAAGTTTGCTATGATGCTGAGGAGTCATCTTTACTGTGTCCCATTTGTGGAGGAGTGGTGCTACCTTAGATGAATACTTCAAAGCATACTGTGTCCTATCGTAGTACCAGAAATCAAAAGAGAGAATGCACTATTGAGGTAATCTCAGTGGTTGAAGCAACTGCCCTTCAAATGGGAGATCCAGGTTAAAGTTCCTGCTTGAACATAAAGTTTCTCCTTCGTTTCTGTCTCCAAATTCAAAGTCATTACATCTACATCTACATTAATACCCTACAAGCCGCCTTTCGGTGTGTGGCAGGGGGTGTAAACACAAGTTAAATCTAAATTACTTCCTTATTCGATTATTGTCACGTATTGTTCGCGGAAAGAATGAATCTCTAAAACGATTCGTCCTAGCATCTATTTCTCTTAACTTACGGTCATTATCGGATCGACCGACGTAGCAGGGGGGTTGCATGATACCGATTGTATCTTCGGAAAATGTAGTTTCCCTGAATTTATTAAGCAATCGCAGCCTAGCTTCCAATCTCCTTTCTTTCAAGGATTCCCAACCTACGTCTGAGAGCATTTTTGTAACGCTTGCTTTTTTATCGTAGCATTTCTTAACAAAACGAACCGCTTTACGCTGCACTTTCTCGAGTTCGCGAGTACACGTTTCATCCGCCGGATCCCATATACTTGCCGCATATTCCAGAAGGGGTCTGACCAAGGTAAAATAACATCGCTCTCTCACCTTTTCGTCGCATTTACCAACATTACGCTTTACAAAGCCAAGCCTTTTACTTGCTTTGCTGCAGATTTTTCGAATATGCGTGCTCCAATTTAAGTTATTAGTAATGTTGATCCCGAGATATTTAACTGAATCTACTACTTTGATACTAATTCCATTAATTTTGTATGGGTGATTTGGACGCATTTTTTTCTTTTCGAAGAAATTAACTACGGAGTATTACTTATCTGACAAGGGGAACATGTGTTAAACATTGCTGTGAATCATCATTAATTGACAGAGTTCACTTTAGTGATTATTTAAATTGATGAAATATAACAAGGAGAGCACTATTAGAACTCAGCCTACCATAAAATTTATCTCACGTGCCACTTAGGGTATGCATGAGGTAGGTTTGACCCTCCACCTTTGGCAATTCATTCTCACAAGGGAAACATGGTTTGTGCTAAATGTTGCTGCATTGCACTGAATGTTTATGTTATTTGGTTAAATTTAGTGTAGTAGTGCCCCAGTTTCACTTAATGTATCCTTGTTATATAATTCAATGAATTCAAAATTTAGGCATAATTTTCAAACTTATTAATTTGTGTAATTTTTACCAATCCAACGGAGTAATGAATTAAGCCAGTGATATGTATATGTGACATATCACATCAAACTTTTGCACTCAAATCCTGGTAGGAGTGTGATTTTCTTCTCCTATTTTCTGTCCTGAATGTAATCTTTTTTATTTGGTTGCATTCAAATTTTTAAAACAAGTAATTGCTGCATTATTTTATATATTTCAAGCTTATGTTCATTTCTTAAGTGTTTTATGTCCAACCAAAATTTTTCAGTAAAGAAATAGCTCCATAAATTGTTATATATCTTCTGCATTTGGTCCTTCTTATATATGTAGCTATTTATATATATGTAAAGCTATTTCTTCACTGAAAAAGTTTGGTTGGACATGAAGCACTTTAGAAATGAACATAAGATTGAAAAATATAAAAAAGAGTAGTAAATATCAGTTTTAAAATTTGAATGTAACCAAATAAAAAAAGATTAAATTCATGACAGAAAATAGGAGAAGAAAATCACATTCCTACCAGGATTTGAGCGAAAATTTGATGTGATATGTCACATATATTTATCACTGGCTTAATTCATTACTCTGTTAAATTTAACCAAATAACACAAACATTCAGTGCAATGCAGCAACATTTACCACAAACCATGTATCCCTTGTGAGAATAAATTGTCAAAGGTGGAGGGTCAAACCTACCTCATGCATACCCAAAGTGGCACGTAAGATAAATTTTATGGTAGGCTGAGCTGTAATAGAGCTCACCTTGTTATATTAAACAATCTCCAAAGTAAACAAATGTGAACTCCATCTATTAATCATGGTTTCTAAATAATAATCGTGGTAGTACTAATATAAGCTTATGCTCTACTTTAATACCATAGTGGCATTCAAATTCTTCATTTTATGGAAATAGTGCTTACTTGGGTGACACACTGGCACATGGCAATCCCTGATGTGGATACCAAATTATGGGCTAATCCAACCCAGCATTCTGGCCTGAAAAGAAAATGAAAAAATACTCTTATTATTAATAAAAAATCACCATCTTTAACGTTTATTTTGATTGACTGAAAAGCACTGATTTCTACATGACTATATTTTTATACCTAATTGGAAGTGTAATTCTATATCTAATAAGAAATATTATTTTGAAATAAAGTCAATACAGTGGAATAATGGTAATTCTACTCGGTTCAGCTATTTTCTTCTTTCAGGTAATTCCTCAAGGAAATTAAACCTTACAAGGGGTCAGAGGCAGGTTGATGTTAAGAATCAAGATGAAACCTATTTTAGGTGTAGGTGGACCAAGATGTAGTAATACAGGTGGCTCAATTCCATCCACTTGCCTGAATTTGGGAGACAATAGACGATAAGGAAATCTCTACCTCCCATTCTTTATGAATTTTGCACCCTTGGATACAACAGTTGGTGACCAAGTGGCATCGAAGTTATTCCTAGTTCAAATCTCTTTGGTGGCATATTTTTTCTTTTCGATCTTTATATTTTCAAAATAAATCATGTTGTAATAAAAGCAATTACTCAAATTGAATAGTTTTGGATATATTTAACAGGGCAATTATTTGTAACTGAGTTCATTGAGTGCCATTAAACCAACAAACCCTTGCCTTGATGTTAAGAATATGCTACTGTCTCAAATTAATTTCAGCTTCATAAGAGATGCAATGGTGTTATTGTTCTTAAAAGTACTTTGATAGCTTAGGTCTCACCAGGAATTAAACCTGGGACCAATTTTACCACTGGCTATCAGGGAGCCCTGACAAATTATTCCACTTAATTAGTCAGTTAAAATTATGAAAATGCAACACAAGTAAACAACCATCATCTTTTGCTATATTTGTTACAAATATGATTGAAAAATTTATTTCAGTGTACTTGCTTACAAAGTGAATATGTTTATTTACTTTAGACGTGGTGACATCGACACCATTTCTTAAATAAATAAATAATTAATTCTTACTATTCCCCAGTTAAAATATATGGAAAAAAAAAACACAAAACTAATAAATTATAGTGAGTGATTTTATTACAACATGATTTGCTTGAAAATATTAAGTTTAAAAGTCTGGAAAAGAAATGCCATCACAGAAATTCAAAGCCAAGATCACTTCAATACAACTAGGCTACTAACTTTCGCATCCACGGGTGAGAAATTTATAGGTAATGTGTGGTAGTAATTTCTTTCTTGCCTATTTTCTCTTGAATCTGGGCCTATGTAAAAAAACAGCCATCTATATTACTTATACCTTGTCTATGTCCACCTGAAATAGGTTTCATTCTGATTCTTAACATTGATCTGTCCCTGGCACCTTGTTAGTCTCTTATTTATAAATTTCAACATCTATTAAACCAGTTAAAAAGTTTTAAAAAACCTATACAATCTACTCTTTCAATCTAGTACTTGCTCTGAGTAAATTACCTAATATTATTGAGGAAGCATGCTCTAATTTGCCTATGAAATTTAAGGGTTAATTAATAAACCCATGAATTGATTAATTGGCTGACTTATGAAAGTAAAATTATTTCATCGGAAAAAAAATAAAAAATTATTGATAAGATAAACCATCCTCCTATGGATGTCAGAACTAAACTGAAGTGGGTTAAATTAAAGTGCAATAGTCTACAACTTAGTACATAACCTGCATCTCTGATTTTTGCACTATCCGCACCCTCCTCTAAACCTTTTCCTCTGACCTACCTTCTAACTGCAAAAATATGCCTCTCTTAAAGTTATTTTCACCTAAAGAATAGAAATCATTTGCTGGAACCAGTTGTGTCTAAATAAATATTGTAGAAAAAGTACTGTTTCATCTCCTTTTCTTTTGTGATTCTGTATTTGATTTAATGGAGGATGCACTCCCATAGGGCTAATGTGAGAAAAAAATAAATGTTACTGTTAAAATATAAGTTATAGCTCCCTCTAATTTTTAAGTTTCAATTCTTAGATTAGGATTTTGTTACTATCTACTACCCCAACTATCAATGTTGCTTGATGTCTTGATTCCTTTGGTTTAGCGGTAACAAGCAAAATGGTAACTAAGACCAAACCATACATCATACATGAAGTATGAGAAATGTGGATCAATTTTTGATAAATAATTTAGGAAAGGAGTTGATATTCTATTCAAAGAAAGAATAATTCCCTCAGTAATTCTATTTTACTTTTATAACTCACACGATTGTATGAAAATATTAGAAGCACGGTCGTTAATTTAATCTTGAGTTTTAAAGAACACTTATTTCAAATAATTTTTCATTAATTAATCCTTATTCAATGGCCTAATTTTTTTACCTGTATTATATGAATATGAATTTTATAAAGGTGGATTCATTAATGGAGAAGATTCGTCAGATGGAAGCTTCGGAACGTAGGAGAGAAAGAAGTAAGAGTTACGAGAGACCTGAAAAAACCATAGCACTAGGCTCCAGTGGCCTTTCATCTGAGTCTGAGGTCATTGCGGCTTTGGAGAGAGAGAATCAAGACTTGCGTCTTCGAGTAAGGAAGTTAGAGGTCCAATTGGCAGAACGAGAGGGAGAGGTCTCTAAACTAATGGACAAATTAAGAAGTGGTGAAGGAGGATATACTGGTTCTGACCTCACAGCAGAGATGGAACACCTTCGAGCAGCACAACTTCAAGCAGAGAGACTTTTAGAAGCGAGAGAACAGTCTCATCGGCAGCAAGTCCTGCGCCTGGAAAATCAAGTAAGTAATCAGGTTATGATACAGTTTCGAACAAGGTGATGAGACTAAGGAGTTCAGTAAAACTAATGGAAATTTAATGGCAAATAGAAGACTCCTTGGTTAAAGACTTATTGAACAAATCCTCATCTTGTAACTGAACAATTTGAAATGCTGCTATTTTTTCTTGAACTTTTTCACATCTTCTCTATATTTATGAGAAACATTTTGTAAGCTCAATTTTATAGAATAAAAGTGAAAATTTCCATCTTATAATGTATACTTATCTCCAGAACAATTATAATATGCTATTATGAATCTATAAATAATTAAGCCATCCTTTCCCTTTCGCAATTTCTAACTGACTTTCATGATTAAGATTGCAAACAACATTTGGAAAGAGTTACCTCAAGTCTTGAAATAAGTTGTCACTGCCATAAATTGATAGAAACTTTTTTTTCTAATAGTCATGTGATGGTGCTGTTCCTCTGTTGTTTTTTCACATCTGAACAAGCACCAAGTGGGAAAGTGAATTCACTGCTTCCTTTGTCTAATTATGCATGATGAATGAGCAAGATTAGAGTTTTAAGCTGATGTGAAACTTACTTTTACTCTTGAATAGTCTCTGTGAATCTCTGCTTAGAGAGTCACAGAAAACTGGATGTCTCAGACCTTTATGATAACTAAAATCAATTGATTTTAATTTCTATCATATGTTTTCATACAATATGTGTTTGTCTAAATATTTTTATCATTCCACTAGGTACAACTTTTGAGGGAACAATTAAGCCAAGAAGTTAAAAGAAGACAGCTGTATGTTTTAAGAAGCTCTCGAGCTGGAAGAGAGATGCAGCAATTACGACAAGTTCTTGGTGACTCATTACGAACTGTAGCACAAGATCCAGCCCTCGATGCTCTCCTACTCCATCAAGAAGCTCGGAAGCTGGATTCAACAAGAACAGCATCTACTGCTCCAAGCCCTCTCCCAGTTTTATCACTGCCATATCATTCAGACGATGCACAGGGTAGAAGCATCACACCCACTCCCAAGTAGTGGCATTGTTCCAGTAACATAGGTGTTTTGATAATGTTCAAATCATTTTTCTCTGAAAACCTCACCTCGAGCCACATTGCATAGGGCTTTTCACTGGGGCTGTTTACCAGCCTCTTTGAATGTTGGGCATTCCAAAGCAATACTACTACTTAGAATTGCCAAAAACCACAGGCAATGATCTTTCCTAATGGTAGATATTGATTTCATTGATACTGCGACAAATGTTCAAGGAAAGAAAAAGTGCCTGAGATAAATGTTGCTAGAAATTATTCCTACTGAAACATCTTCATGGAGATGGTGGAAATAACCTCCCACTGCAGGCATCCGACCAGAAAAATATTTACTAATATTTTAAGAGATCCAACATGCAAATGGTAGATGATGCACACCTAAAAACAATTATATTATTTTCAATGATAATCCAGCATGTAATCCATTGTTTGGAAAATGGGCAAGAGAATCAGATAAATTATTTTATCCTTTTTGTATGTACAGGAAATTAGCTAAAGATGAAAGTTTGATTCCTATCATCCTAGTTATTAGCTTTATTATTCCTAATATCAGTTACAGTACAGTAGAAAAGAGTTTTTAAAGCAAACATGAAGTTCACGAGGACTTAAAATAAACATCTATCCTCACACTACTTTAGAGAAATCAAAAATTATACATTGCTTACTAATGAAATAATTTACAGATTTAGAATAATTATTAATTGCATGATTACATGTACCTTGAATTTAATCGCCTTCAGCTCTAAAAATGTTTGCTTGAAACCTTCAATTTTCAGTAATTATTTCAATCATAAACTAAAGTTGAATTAAAAAGAAACTAGCGAGGGATCAAAACCAGTTTTGGAAATCAACTTGGGGAATTTCATAGCAATATTATTCTGCCTATTATACATGCTTTCAATTCCGATAAAGTGAATTTCGTCTACCATATATGCAGCGTAATTGAATGCCTCGAGGGTAAATACTGAATGGTTGGTATCAAATAGTCTAGGCCTAGATTTAGAGGAAGGACATTTTAAGATTTCAAGAAAGGCATGTTCATCGGACATTGCTATTGGAAAATGATGTCAAAGTTAAAGGAGTTATAGGACAGTCGGGATAGTGAATTGTTGAGTTTAATTTCCACAGATGCATGATTGCACTTATACATGAGCTAATGTTGCAATGTCTCGCATAAGTTCACCATTCTGAACATTCTTGCCTGTTAATTTATTTTAAAACATTCCAAAAGTTATGAAAGATTAGAAATCAGTAACAATTATTTTCTATGAATTTTTTACGGAAAGTTTTTATTCAGATAGTGTTATCGATTTTGGATAATATTGGAATTTGTTTTG
This sequence comes from Sympetrum striolatum, assembly GCA_947579665.1. Taxonomy (NCBI): domain Eukaryota; kingdom Metazoa; phylum Arthropoda; class Insecta; order Odonata; family Libellulidae; genus Sympetrum; species Sympetrum striolatum. Next base: position 62,317,645 of record OX388352.1, read on the forward strand.
CTCCTCTATTTTGAGTGAGCTTTGTTATCAAATTTTATGTAGCATTTGGTAAAAATATTTTTCTACCGCAAAAAAGGTTGTCAAATGTTTTTACTATATTATGATTAACGCTACAGTTCCCTCTAGCTGTTTCCATCAATGAAGAGTATGGTTCAAAGAGGGAGATGGGTCACAGTTGGTACAGGTTAGCTTTTTACAAACAAAGTATATGTTACCTCTAGAATCACCTTTTGGCCACTCACCACATTTTCCTAGGAGGGAACCAAGGTGAACAAAGCTGCTTCATTTTTCATGCAGCATTCAAAAATATTTCAGGTTTAACTTGTAAACAAATGATGCCGTCCTTTTATACAGTGATATAAGAGTGTTTTTTTTTTGAGAAATTTTTCTCTCTAATGATCTATTTCAAAAAAAACATTTGGCTATAATACTGCCATTATCTCTTTTTGATATTATATAATATACTGTTCATGATTTTTTTTGTCTTTGTCAAGTTATATTGACATAACACCGAATTATTCAAGAAACAAAATTATTAAGAGTTATGATTAATATATTTTGCATTCCAGTATATGTTAAAACTTTTATTTTTTATGTATTTTCAAGTTTTCCTAGATATTTTATATGATTTTGTTAACATTTTATTGCTGTAGTTTCCGGTCTGTTCGTACGTTTTCAAAATATATTTATTAAGGCATGACATTAGTCTATTAAGGCTTTTCTCACAATTTTTGTGCAGAATGTGGCAGGAATGGCTGTGTTTGGTCTAAATTTTAGACCAAACTCTTAGTGAAATACCAGTATAGATAAGTTATAATGGCACTAGGTAAGACTGACAAAGGACTGCGTCAATTCTTAAGAGTTTAAGAATGTAGACGTGCAGTCCAAAGTCAGTTATGCTTTTGTAGTTAGAAGGCAATGGGATTATGCCATTTCTGAACACTGAATTTTTGTCATGTTCAGCACACAGTAGAAAGTCGACTTTAGAATAATTATTTGAAGTACATTTATGTAGATATTTCCTATGAGATTATTTCATCAGTGAAAAATAATCGCACATTATCATTTTTTACTTCTAAAGTACACTCGGTAATGTCCAAGTTTCATCAATCATTTCATTAGTTTCTCATTGAATTTAAAAGGGGTTTCAAGAAATGTAAAACGATAATTAGAGAATGTTTGACACCTGAGGACATTTCATTTGGATGCTGTCCTTCATAAATCAAAGTTGTCTTTAAGTGCTACATTTACAGCCACGATCTCAATATCTTTATGTGTTCAATGACCCCACAATTGGTGTCACTGTGACCTGATTTGGAAACTTATGTCAATAAAGAATTATTTGAAAAATGTTTTAATTTTGTCTGCGGAATTTTGGCTTTCAGGACTTGTAAAGATCACTAATCCAAAAATTCCCAAAATGGGGAATGCAGCCTCGTATCCTTTTATGGAACAACAACTTTGTCACATTGGAGCAAAAGAAGAGCTATTGGAAGAAACATCTGTTAGAAAATTTCTATTGATTCTATAATAGCGAGGTATCACACGTCATAAGCTCCATCAACTTTCTTTTATCTGCTACCTTCCCTCTTACAAACACCTTCAAATTTCTGACACGATTAAAATTTTCAAAATTATACCCTAAACCTTAAATAATTAAAATAAAACAGTGGTATTAAATACATTTAAGAAACTCTTTCGCTTAACATTGCTTTGTACTGATAATAAGATCTCATTATTTAAGTAAATAATTTATCATTGTATTGGTAGTATTTAAAACCATAAAATAAATGCAAATAATAATAGAAAATTATCTTTATTTATACATAAATATAATCCAAATATCATAATAAATCCATATCTTCTGGAATATTAACTTAATAAGAAAATAAAGATCGCTAAAATAGACGTTTCCATGCTTTCACAATGCACACACTACGCCAAATCACTTTTTGAAGATTCAAATTGCCCGTCTACCCATAATGTTCCGTGGGAAAATAAAAGTTGGGAACTCAGCTAAAAATGACGATTTTTGATGGCCTATTACGGCCGTATGGAGGGAGATTTTTCCACGAAACTTTGGAATTTTGTTTTTCCAATTCTTCAGTTTACTTTTAACTTCTGAAAAAGCCTTTGCTCTCATTTTCTGGACCCTTTTGTTCTTATGTCCTCGGGGAAAAATGCGACTATTTTGGGCTTGCGGGGTTATCTGTGGCTTAAGAGCTTGGACAAGGTTAGAGATACATTCTTAGAAACGCAGAAGCCCATTATTCCGTTCTATTGAGAAAAATTATCGCTGTAAAATAATATTTTAGATCTAAGCTTTCTTATCTTAGGTCCTGAGGAGATATTCGTGTAGTGTTTCTGGAGCTTTGGCAAATTATAACATAAGCATTATAAAAAATGACAAGAACGTAAAATTGTGTATGAAATACAGTTTTAGTAAAAATTATACCCTAAACCTTAAAAAATTAAAATAAAACAGTGGTATTGAATACATTTTAGCAAATGCCATCCTCTCTAATTTAATCTTTCACCTTCCTCACAATTCTTACTACAGTAGAATTCCGTTATAACGAGTACGGCATATAACGAGAGTTGCGTTATAGCAAGTGATTTTTTGGCTGGCGCCCGTCTCACTGAAAAAAAAAGATAGGATGTTACGTACAAGAAGAATCGTTATAACGAGTGCCACGTCATTCTGCCGCACTGGCTGCTCTTGTATTCAAAAGGTCGGAACTTACGAGTACGCGTTATAACGAGTACTTTTCCGATTTTTTGTCAGCTCTCGTTACAATGGACTTCTACTGTATTTAATAAGTCCCTCTTTCTCTCTCTTACTACTCTGTGTCCTGGGAATATATCATAAGTAAACACGATTTCCAAACCAAGTATATCTCTACCCTATATCCATTCTATCAATTATCGAACAATTATTTTTTATTATTATATTTATACTGGATCACTTCAAAATTTCTGAGGATTCCGAAGCAGAAGGATTGTATTATTTCCCAACAAATGGAGCTAGTAAAATCCACTTCAAGGATCCATCAGATTCCTAGACTGATTGACTACATAAATTCACACTTTTTAGGAGAGAAAAAGAATTTTCTAAAAGAAATTAGATTTAATCTGGAGCAATATCCTCGTCTATAAACCTCATAGCAATATCTACACCGAACATTTGACAAAAATAAAGGCTGTCTCGCTAACCGATCCTTTTTTCTCTTTATTAGGAACTCCAATTCCTCCTCAAAAGTTGAGCCCGTCGAGGCCTCCAAAGTGGCCTCATTAACTTATACATAAAAGATGTCCCTCATTAACTTATACCCAAACTACCAGAATAGCATATATGCTGCAGGCATAAGGATAACAACCACCTGTAGGCTTTCCCTCAATGCAACGTCGAACCTCTCCCTGCATTAAAATGTGATTTCTAAATGAGCTACAAATTGGAAGCTGGGCATGAATCATACGAATACCTATGCTTTTTCACGATCAAAGAGCATAGAATGTAAGATATTTATCAAATCACAGACAAAAAAGGGAAATCTTTTGGGTGGCTAGGTAAATGCTAATAAATCGTGTGATCAACTATAGGACATAAATGTTTAAATAGAAATTTAAAAGTTTCTCTACCTTAATTATAAAGGTATTGACGGATAAAAATTATAGATTTCATATAGTAATGTGGTCATAAATATTGTCCCATTGATGACCAACAACTATTTTTCATGCAATAATATATAAACTTTTGAATAATAATTTGAAAATTGATTGGAAGTAAAGGCAGGAATTACCGATGGACTATTTGAATAGGAGGTAAGACATCGAGATTTTTAGCGTTTGTAGTTATGATGATAAATCAGTGGGTCCATTCAAAACAATTCCCGATAATTGAAGTCAATATAAAGAATCTTTGGTAAATCCTTGGATCGATTTTCTATTGCAAAAGTATTTTCAATAATAAGGCGTCGTGGAAGAACATAACGAAGGTAGAGAAAAATGTTGAAATTTAATACTTCACAAAAGTTCCTCTACCTCCGTCATGAAAAAATATTGATGAAATTTAAAGATAAGGTTAACTTTTGTGGATAAAAATCCCATCCCATTTGAGGTCTACGCGATTGTTTTAAGTTAGCTGATTTATTTGATTTAATATAAGTTTGGCCCAAATTGAAGTAACGGTAAGAATTAATGACAACTTGTTTAGACAAGGTAACGTGTTTCGATTTTAGCGTTTGTAATTACGATGATGAATCGGTGGTTCATAATTCCAACCTAATAAGTCTGATTTTCTCGAATACTCGAAGTGGGATTGTAATATGTTGCTTTCACACATAGCGGTGGCGAAAATGTAAGTCATCAATAAATATAAATATTCGGATATAGTAGGCTAGCTATACGTTAATGAATCGTATGAGAAACTAAAGGAAAATAACCCATACGCTGTAAGTTTTGAATTCCCTCCTAAGGGGATGGAAGGGGAGGGGAGTGGACGAAACAGTAAGTTATACTTTCACCGTTCGACTGGTGGCGCAGTGGGTCGGGGACCTAGGTGCGACGCTGCTTGTATCGGGTTCGAATCCGGTCGGGAGCTACCTCAGGGATTACCACCGGAGGTTCTTCACCAACCTAAATTCGATTCTTCTTCTGAACAGGATTCGAACCCGTACATTTAGTGTTGCGGGAGCCTCAGACCCCGCGCTGCCCTCGAACCCGCTTGGCGGGCGGTCCAATCATTTATTCCATGTATCTCAAAAAGATAAATTTTTTAGCTGAAAAAAATGATAGTTATAGTTTCGATATTCGCATTAGTTATTTTATTCGCTGATAGTTTCGCATTGATTTCACTAAGTACCAATTGCGGCTCACGTGAGTCATCATCAAGAATTTCTTTTCGTCATCACACTTGCCATTTCAACTTATTTTTAAAATAATATCACTGATATACAGTGTGAACAGCGCAAAAAGTTATTAAATGTTCCCCGGGAAAGATTAGTCAAGAGAGAAAAGTTCTATCTCATGGTAAGCTTCAAGTTTTTTCCGATTACCAGAGCACAATCATCTTATCAATAAGTCAGCGTTATTCGTGTGTCATCATCAAGAGCGTGAACAAGAAATTTTAGTACGAATTCTGTCGATGTAAAACAGTAACGAGATATACTATACTAGACTGGTTCATAGGTATGGTTCTGTTATTATGCGGTTTTAGAATGTCCAAGGATAAATTTGAGAGGATGAACTACACTAAATTATCAATTATGAATCTTTGTCTTTTAACTTTATTACTAATTAACTAGAGATTGAAAAATATGAGATGGAGATGGATTGGATTTACTTGGGATGTGTGAAGTGAGAAGAGGAGGAAATGGAGAAATATAAAGCGGAGATTACAGATTGTATTATGCTGGTAAGGAGGAAAACAGAAAATGTGGGGTAGGTATAATGATAGGGTTCCTGCTACCATATTCTGAGGAATGATATATATTTATTTGTCATTTGGTACAAGATAGAGAAAAATGTCTTTCATTAACTTTTGTCACAGCCTTGATCATGGGTGTAATACAATGAAAGCTACTGAGGTATGAGTGGATAATTGCTTTGATAGAGTTCTCTCCGTATGGACAGATAAGAAAAGTGATATTCGTAAAGTTATTGTGCTTCACTTGCGTGGAAATGTCCCGCTTAGAGTATTTTAGCTCAGTGAGGAAAGCAAGGGCAAACTATCTCACTTCTCTTCCTGCCTAGTAAAGCTCATTCCTCTCTGCAAGTTCTAAGTAACTTATGTCAGAGAGGGTGAGGCACCAACCGGCCTTAGAGCTGAATATTTACAGACAAACAATGATAGGATGCAGACTGAAGAGCGACTTACGTAGAATGTACACTCCTGGCCAAAATTAACGCAGCACCTCCCTAGCGATCCTTACGGCCGGTGCTGCGTTAATTTTGGCCAGGACTGTACCAAAGAAAGAATGATAATGATTAGACTGAAAGGTAAAGAAAAGGACCTAGTATTAATCCAAGTATATATGCCAACTAGTCAGCGCTTCGATGAAGAGATAGAGGCTATGAAAAAATTGAAAATATAACTAACAAAGAGAAAAGGAACGCTTGTGTCATTGTAACTAGTGACTGGACCACGGCAGTAGGAGAAGACGGAAATATACTTAGAAATTTTGTATAAGAGTAAAGGAATGATAGAAGACAGCGAATGACTGAATTCTGCACACAGAATTAACTGGTGATCAGGAATAATATTTTTGAAAGCGATTAACTGGGACCTCTCGATTTGACAACCAAAGTTACCAACTAGATTTTATAATGAGCCAAAAACAACAACGTTACCGAAATTAACTGAAAAATGTACAAAGTTACGCTGGAGCAGATATATGCTCCTACCATAATCTAATCATAGCAGAGGTACTAGTTAAACATGGAGAGGAAATAAAAATGAGTAACTAAACCTAGAAATACTGAAAGACAAATCAAACTTGTTGAATTAGAAAATGTGTTTAATGTAAAACTGTAAATGAGAAATGAGGCTGGAACATAGTCAAAAGTTGGAAACATTTCAAAAACGACCTCAGAAAGGCAGCAGACCAAACACTGGGTATTAAAAAGAGAACTCAAATAAAAAAGACTGGATAACACCAGAAATACTAGTCAGGATGCAAGAGCAAAGAAAATGGAAAACTGTAAATACTGACGAAGGAAGAAGGAACTACAGGAAAATACACAATGAATTAAGGAGAGAAACTGATTGTGCAAGAGAGAAGTGGCCAACGGAGAAATGTGAAGAGATTGGACTAGAAAGAATGGCAAGGTGTGATTTGTTATATACAGAAGCAATGGAATTAGTATACAACGAGAAGAAGAGAGGAGATAGGGACAGGAAGGAGGTAGAGACTGCTAATCGAAAAATGATTAGCGAGGCCCGGGAAGTTATGAGAAGATGGTAAGAATATATCTATATATATAATATATCTAATAATAGTGGCTGTACGAAGAGGCAAACCAATCAGCAATGGAAGATCTTGAACTAGAGGAAGTAAAAACACTGATAGAAGATAGGAGGAGAATACTAGAGTGTGAAATAAGGGCATCCTTGAAAGAAATGAAAAATGGAAAGGAGAGTAGTGTTGATGAAATCCCCATAGACTTGCTAACATCACTTGAAAACGATGGAAAGAAAGAGAAGTTTGCACTATGCAACCAAATATAAATGGAAGGAAGATTGCCAAAGGATTTAAAAGAATCCATTATAATCCCTGTAAAAAAGAAGAAAAAGCAAAAAAAGGGGAACACAGGACATTGAGTCTGATATCTCAAGTGGCCAAATTACTGCTACGAACGAATAGAAAACTATGTGGATAATTGAACATCAATACAGGAAAAGAGCAGTTTGAATTCAGAAGTGAAGTGAGCACGAGATATGCTATAGAATTGACACGAACAATTGGAGAGAGATACACTGAAAAGAACAGAAAGGTGTACGCAGTATTCATCAATCTAGAGAAAGCGCGTGAGGTGGCATCAACTTATGAAGATTCAGAAAAACACGGAGTAAACTGGAAGGATAGGAGGATGATCTTGTGTGTAAACGAGACAGCAGAAGTGAGAATTGGAAGAGAAATGTCGGAAGAAAAAAAGGATAGGAAGAGGAGTCGGACAGGGATGTTGCCTATCACCGACCCTCTTGAACTTTTCTTGGAGGAAATTGATGGGGAGACTGAGGAGATGAAGTGCTTTAAATACATGGGAAGCAACATCAGAGAAGATTTGAGGAGTACAACAGAAATAATGAAAAGGGTTAAAATTGCAAAAGAAGGCTTCAGTAAAAAAATGAACTCATTGTGTGGACAATTGAATAAAGAATTGAGGAAAATACTTGCAAAGTGCTATGTTAGGAATGCTGCATTGTAGCTGAGACTTGGACACTGGGGAAGGAAGAGGAGATAAAATTGGAGGCCCTGGATTTGTGGATTTGGAGGACGGAATTAGTCAGGTGGGAAGACAAAGTCAGAAATGAGGAAGTTTTGCGGAGAATTGGGGAGGAACGGACAATGCTACAAACCATCAGAAAGAGGAAAAGAAACTGGATAGGAGTAGAGACAAGAATGATTAATAAGGGACGGAAAAGAAGGGATTGTGAAAGGCAAAAGAGGAAGGAGAAGAAAGAGATAACAGATGCTGGACAATATAAAGGGACCATCATATGCTGATATGAAGAGGCCTGCCATGGACCGGGAAGTATGGCAAAGGAGCTCATGACTAGACCTGCCGAGAGGTGATGATGATGGTTATTAATTACGAAATTTTATCAAATTAATAATATTCGTTAGTAATTAATTTGGAAATAATAACGATCAATTAAATATTTAAGATAAAACAAATTTGTGTTCATTCTGCCGTATTTTAAGATATTTGACCAATAAAAAGTTGCTGGATTAATTTTAGCGAAAAATTAAATTCGACGTAAGAGAAAATAACCCATGTCATTGTGTTATTTTTTCTACGTTAAATAATAAATAATCTTCCTTTAAATTTCATCTTCGAGGCTTCCTGAAATGTTCATGAATCTGGGGTTCTTTAGTATTAATAAACGATAAAATGTGAATATGATATATTCTGATGATAATGATAGGGATCTAAATTTGTTCCGCCTTGAGCGTCTCCAAGAGGATAATAACTCATAATAAGGAACATAAATATAAATAGTAATGACGAATAAATAGATGATGAATAATTTATACTTCATTCTGTTTTTACCTGACCATTTTTGGAAAAGGTTAGTGTTAACAAGTAGTGAATGAGCAAAGACGATGAAGATACACTGAGTAAAATTATACGTAAGAGTAACTCAAGATTATAGGTAATATATTTTAAAAGCAACCGAGATCTTTCACCTAATTGCCTAAGTTTTCAAATAAGTGTTAAACTTAATCTTAAACAATGAGCGAAGAATTTTAAAGTTTACAGGTATACTATTTCAAAACAGACTTACCTTATCTTTCGACTCCATCAATCAGATGTTGTGGTCCTACGGTTTACATGTCGATGCAGGCCTTCTCATCCTCAGAGGGTTGAACTCGGGACTGGTGAACCTCCAAGGATTAAATCAAATGGGGCTTGGGATAGCGTACCGCTGACACGACTAGCGAAAACATTCCATTGCACTCCAAAATATCACACCCCCACGTCCCCTACAAAGTAATAAAGTGTTAGGATCATACGAGAAAATTCAACAATTCGAAGCTCATGGTCGTCAATTTGGAAATAGTATTCACACGATAAAAATAGTGTCACAGAGGAAATACAACATGTCCATATCAAGTATCGTGAGGACTTCAACCATCTATTTTAGTGCCGCAAAGATCATCAGAAAACATAGCGGAACTACACTTAAAATAAAGGGAAGTTCTACTTACCTATAAATGTACATCACAACGCTTTCCCCAAAATCCTCTCAAAGTTCGTATTTGCTTTGTACAAACATTATCACAACACGGCGTTTACAATGAAACTGAGCACGTCCTCTTGGTGTAATGGATAAGGCATGCTTCTCCAGTTAGGTCCTTTGTATAAATCTTTGGTGGTGCAATTTTTTTCGGATACAGTGCTTAAGATTACCTTTATACATTTCTCATGTAGTTGGCTACATTTTTGTTGCGATTTTAATATTCCTGTATCTCAATGCCATATAGATTTTATTCCAAAGCGGGAATCTACTAGGTATAAATGGTTGCGCGATTCGCGTATTCCTGGAGCCTCGTACTTCTTTGTTAAGAAGCCACTTACTATTAAGCCTCAGAAAACACAGAAAAGAAAAGGCCCTGGACCAGATACAGGAGATTCGTGTCCTTCAGGCAGAACTTCCCAGGGTTCAACGCCACCTTTACTCTTAATTTAGCGAAATGAATCGAAAACGATTTCGCAGTCACTGGGAACTTGGACACTCTTATATTCCAGTCGTCCACTTTTGACCCGTCGATTTTTCTCTTCTTGCGGCCTTGCTCAGAGAGGAAATATTCCAAATTGTTTGGATGTCTCATTGATTTTGTAAATTCGAATAATTATTCACCTATAAATAGGTGAATAGGTGAATTCAGAATTGTGATCAGTCAGGTCCGATGGAATTTTGCGTAACGAAAGTGTTATGTTAACTCCTTTCTTTAAGCATGACCGAAAAGGTGGCATAGTTTCTCTATTACTATATACCTACATAAAATAACTTAGAACATTCAGTTTTTACTCAGATGAGGAGAAACTTAGCATGTGCCATTCAGCTGCATATACCATTGGTCGCTTATGGAGCCATCATGCTGCCTAACTTTCAGTTAGTTTAACATCGAAATTGAACAGAAAGAACAAATTCAATGGCTTGTAAATCGCCGAATAGACCTTTTTTATTTTCCGATTTGTCTCACATCAAGAGCGAGAAACAAGTTTTATAAATGCGTGAATTTCTTTGAAAATGTAATGAAATGGCCGGAAATTAAGGCACAAAATCTCTCTAATCGTTTGAAAATATAGCTGAAGAGAGTAATTTAAAGGGAATAGTATTGGCGACACTGAATGCTGGGCAATAGTTAATTTCAACTGCAGTATCAATTTGAGGAAGAGTGACAGAAGAATTTCTAAAAAAAATTATGTTCTACGTTTTTGAACGTCTTCCGAAGAAAACATTTTCCATCGCTTGAGGAAAAAATCGAGGATTATCTCAGTTCCATTAAGAAGGTTTCGCGAAAAACGGTCCTATGGATGCGACGAGCTGGGATTCTCCAAGCTTATGGGAGCCGCAAGGTACGTGCATTAAAACTTTTTGCATTAAGATTTAGCGCCATCGTTTCGTTAATATGTCTTAAGGCACTAAAATTTCCTTCCATAATCTCCTCCAGTGTGAGCAAATACTTTCGTAGAATGCGAGCTAATTCGGCACTTAGATGCGTTCCTAAATCAGATTGCTCGGAAACCGAGGTTGGAGAAAAATTTCATTCATCGCACTTTTTCGGTTAATCAAGGAATGTATGATGATTATCTCATAAGCTCATAATTTTAGCGATTTCAAATTTACCCAAACATCTGCTTTGTGAAAGTAAATAGAATATTGGTGTCTTTTTTTTTTTTTTTCATATTTTGGATTATAAGATTCTGGGAAATTCAATACTGTTATTGGCACATTAAACATTTTTCAACCCAAACTAGATAACAATAAATGAGAAGTACACTTTTCTTTTTTCTTATTTAATTCTGGCTTATAGCCAAGGTATTTACACAAACTACACCGTGTATGAAATATATACAATATTAAAAGTAATGGTTTCAGGCGTAATTTCGTGGAAATTCTTCATTGTATAAAAGAATAAAACTCACTTTGTAATTTCCACATGTACAATAATGTATGTGGAAATGTATATGCGGAAATTACAACGTGAGTTTTTTTATTCTCTTATACTATATACAATATTTTTTGCAACGAATAAGTAATTTTTAAGGAGTTTCAAAATATGTTTTTTAAATTAGAAAAACTTACCAACTATTATTGGGTTGGTGATCAACATTCTGTTTTGACTAACCTTTGCTTTTTATCTCTTGTATATTTTTCCTACTTATTATTATTTAAAAAAATTGTCATCTTTTTGATTGGCAAGGTCTGATATACCAGACCTGCGACTCAACCAGCGCACATGTGAAAGGATTTATCTGTACTATTGCTGGATGGGCACAGATGAATACTTAGCCCGAATAAAGGTTTGAATAGAAAAATCACCAGTTCTCAAAAGACTACTGTTTATTGTAATGCTTCTTTGTATTTATCTTCAGTAGCCAACGAATTATTGAATTCATTGGAAACCATTATTTGGTAAAAGTTATATTGATTTATAAGATCCATTTTATGATAAATACATTTAACTCGTATATTGTAGAAATTGTATGGCATTTTATTTTGTTGCAGAGAAACTTATCTTTTATCGAATGTATAAATTTAGCTACTTTAATCAGAAAGTTTGCCGACTAGCTCATACCATATTATTCATTAACACTCAACCGTTAGACTTGCGTGACTTTTCTGTCTGATTAATTTGCGTTTTTAAATCACGTATTCAACTTCATTTCTTGTTGCTTAATTATGAATAAGAGAAATCAGACAAAAAATGATTAATGCACGCTATCAAGAATGAGTTGAATTGACTAAATACTAGTCGCTGAGGAGCATTGAGTGAAATTTAGTGAGAATTTGAAGAGAAAGAAAATTGATTACAATACATACACCATACGTTGTGGATGCTCTTTGCAAAATATTTGATTGAAAGGATGAAGATTTTTTTATAATTTGTTATCAGGAGCTTAATGCCAAACCTCCCTGCAAGAACAAGAAGGAACTTGAAAGCCATTTTTCCTTGCAATCCTTGCAGGTTTACAAGTTTAATCCTCAGAGAAGGTAAGTTGTATCTTATCGTAAAGGAATAGGAAAAGGATTTATAAATGAAACTTGATAAAAACCTGCTGAGTCTGTGTTTTTATTTTTTATTAGTTATCCACAAAAATGATAGCATCAACTTTAATGCGCTGGTCAATAATTGTATCCTAAATTATTCTTCTCACAACCTGCTTACAATCCACCCCGTTTAATCCGAGGATTGCTTATCAGAAGCAATTTTTCTTTCAATTCATCATTTTATCATGAAGTGAGTAAGAGCAGTAAAGAAAAATTATCTATAAAGAATAGAGTTGATGTATTTTTTGGAATGAGAAGGATTCTCGGAGCTTTTCGCAATTATATGGGTTTTGCTGGTCGATTCCTAACTCGATCTCAAAAAACTAACCCGCTTCGTTTCTTACCAGTTACCAACAAATAGTTCGCCTTACGCGATCAAGGAAACCGTCGTAGATAGCTTATATTTTTTCAATCTTCCTCGTGGAATATCCAATGAATAGTCAATCGATTTAAATATTCGAAATCTCTAGGAAATAAGCCCTGAACTATTTTTCCACTATCCTGAAGTTTGAAACAATTTCCCCTCTGAACCCTATTACCGAAAAGTACTATAGAAAAACTATTCAGTAGAGGCTATTGGCCTTATTGTTTCTAGTAGAGGCTTTTTGGCTTTAATTTTTAAAAATGCATTATTATGCAAACATTATTGATTGATGAATTATTATAAACTTGTGGATTTTTTACACGAATCAATTTGTGCAATACTTTCTCTGTGAGCAGGAAAACGATTTTTTTACTGGGAAAGTTTGATATTTGAATTCTGATAAAATCAGATTAAAATATTTAAATCAACACTTGGTAATATCTGCGAAAAGGTGTTAATATTTCCAATGCGTAATAATGTGAAAATTAGTAACTCATATTATATTCAAGTTAAGGTTTGAAAGATCCTCGTGGATAAGTAATCCCTAATAAGTCCCCCCTTTCAAGAATTTTCCAGATCCCTCCAAACCCGGTAATGATGATGACGGGCAGTTTTCCCTTGTTCTAGAACCATCGTTCCGTTTCCGGTCGGAATTCAGGAGCCACGGTACAAGGAAATACTCAAAACTTCCAGAACATCCTTAAAATTTTTTGGAGGAATACCAATTTTCTATTGGATTCCCGAGTTTTTTTAAAGGTCCTAGAACAACACGAAGGTAGTTAAGATAGGTGAGGTTGTTAGTTTATCTGTTTTTTACACCTCACGTTATGGGTAAAGGTTCAAGAGGGGATCGAGAGAGTAGGAAATAGTATAATAGACGACTAAGCATAGAAGACTAAGGCGATCACAAGATGTGCACTGGTTAACCTCCTAGTATTTTCATAGTTATTCTCTGATAGATTTCATATAGTCACGAAAGGATTCCCATTCACGGAAATTTTCACTGAATTTAGGTCATTTGGGAACTGGCAATTTTGCTGCTTGATCAACAGCATTATTACGAGAAGATTGCGCTCTGTTCCTTTCAGGCATCAAATGACCTGATGTTAAGTTAATGATAAATTCTTCAAATTCACCCTTTCGTTGTAAATATTTCTTCTGCATGATCCACAAATTCAATACAAAATTCAAAATAGTCATGCTGATGATCTAAATACTCTCGAGGATTTGATAGCGAGTGTTCCGAATTTTTGCCAATAGTTGTCTATTCTCTTCATTCGAACTTTGCGTGAGCCTCGATTCATTTTCTTCACATCTTCCTCTTTAAAGTTAATGAAATAGTTATTCTCTTAAGGTAGGACTTGTGCATGTCATAGTAATAATCCATTTTGATAATGAATAGATCGCCTTCAGATGTAAAAACTGTGGCTTTCAATAAGGAAATTGACTCGCTTCAAGATTGATGTTAAAGATAATCATAGAAATACACTTATCCTTAAATACGATAAATGTTTGCCAAGTATCACAGTGTATCTTGGCAAGGATATTTGACGATAAATCGGCTGACAAATCTAGCGATAAATCCGGCGATGAATACGGCGATAGATCTGGCGATATAACCGACGATAGATCTGGCGATGAATCCGGTCTGAAGGACCAAAAAACGTTTAGTAATAAGATCGGTTTTTGAGAATGCTTAAGTCTCTTTATTTTTTCCCGCCACACATTTACTCGATAGCTACGGACCTCTGGCGGCAAAATCTCCAACTTGATGGTGCCAACGCCAGTTTTACAAAATACGTTTTAGGCGACCACCACACAGAAATATGAAATTAATTAATGAATAATCTTGTTCTATCAACATTGATCAAGAATTGGAGAAAAATTAAGAAAATCTGGAAATTTAAAAAAGTCATGACTGTAAATTGACATGTTCTGATTAATACGTTGGAATAAATATATATTTTGACTTTAATATTGTAGATTCAGAGAAATTTAACCTTATGATTGATCAAACTCCGTAATAAATTGGTTAATATAAATGAACTGGAATGGCTAAAAACATAAGGTAAATATCTTGAGGATATAAATAAAGGTGACTAATAAATGAATTCGAAGAAAACATTGCGAAGCATTGAGGTACTATAGAAGTGGACACTCCAGGATTACAGAGAATTCCATTTACTCAATTTTGTCCTGGAATATAATTTGAGTAATTAACAAAAGTAGGTTCATTATAAAATACGCTGAAACTTCTCAAAGATAAAGAAATTTAATTTTATATGCATTATAAGAGGTGAACTTTTATTTTTCAATTCATTCTGTTAGAGCTTTAACTTTTTATCACTCAAATAACTTTAGATATATTTTTTTTAATATTAATTTTTATTATTATAATGGTTTAAGTAAGCCTTTAAAGTTTCTTGTCAAAATATTGTTTTATATGATATTTGGTAGAAGCTGAGTGAAGGAATGTACGAAGAATTAATTATTTTGAAAATCTATGAATCATCAGTGTAAGGAAGATAAGACTCGAAGAGTGAATTCTGGAATGCATATTTAGAGCATCAAGTTTTTACTTCTTTCAAAGTTTTAAAAATTTAAAGTTTTTGAAATATTCTAAATGTAGACGAATCTATCACAAGAATTTAAATATACTTCTCTCAGATATTATTCAATATCTCAACTATCTCATCTTTTATACAATGGAGTGTTTTACAGCGTATCGCCGCTATAAAGTTAATAAAGCGTTTTGAATTTCGATAGTACCCCTTGAAATAATTTAATTACTTTTAGGATATGTTCTGTTATTTAATTTTCGTATTTTTTCACATAAAACACTTATCGAAAAATATGACATTAAATATTTAAAATTTACTTCTTTTTTGATGTGTAAGAACCATTCTTTTGAAGTGATCAAAATGTGCAAGAACATTCCCCGATATGAGACTAAAATACTCTAGCAGCAAGATCCAATACATTCATAATTAAGAATTCTTATTTAATGTAGTAATTACTATTATTAGTTTTGATTTTGATCATTCTTACCTTCATTTCATGTATCAGTAAAGATGTTTTTCAACCGCAGGACTTACCAGTTCTTCTGTGAGGAAATTCAAATTCCGTGTGCTCTTGACGTTCGACCCAAGGTTCATGGAAAACATCACGAAAGCTGAAAAGCCTATTTGGTAGAACGTTTCTTAGCTAATACTTCCTTTGAAAATGAATCTTTCCCAACTTGTGATTCAAGAGATACTTTATTACTGAAGATACCAACCTAACGATCAAAATGCAAATTTCATAATCGCTATTATTCAAAATTATTATTTTTTACGTTTTTTACCCTACCAACATACTGCATTAGAGTCCTAAAATTGATCAATTTTACCGCAAACCGTTATATCAAAGAACTTTCTGGAATAAGTTTTATGACAATGAATCTGTAAGGTTATCATAGACATAACCGACTGTGGTGCGTTAAATTTTCAAAAATGAACATCAGAATTGAGTGCCAAAATTAAGTTATAACGTTACAGTACAAATAATACTCAGAACTCCTCCAAGTGAATTGCTTTCATGGTTCATATTGATGCAACAGACTTCGCCAAATAGTTAAAATTTATTTATAATGAGTTTATTATAAAGAAGTTAGACAAGGTATGTTTTAAGTAAAATATGATTTGCCTAAAAATTGCTCGAATTGAAAATTTTAGGGAATTGATTTACTGTGTACATTTTTTTGGCATTTTCACTTTCATGTCCATGGAAAAAATGAATTTCAATTCATTTACTCGCAATTGACGAGACTCATCGGCTTACAGCAGAGATAACTCGGATTCACAATTTCTATTGCAAAAGCGCACTCCTCTTTGAAGCGTATGCCGTAACTCATTCACCAGAACATTCTACGGAAAATAATTAAAATAAATTGGGAGCTCCTTCGAAGAACTTACAGAATCGTAGAAGTTACTGCGTTCAAACGGTAGATGGCAGGGCGCATTTACTATTCGACAAGCGGTCCCTGAACTTCGCTTCAATCGATCCATCAGGTGTTTACTCTTCAATTTCTTTGCGAGTAAGCCCACGACCAATTAATTTTTATTCACAAGTCTTATTGATTTTAGTTAGAGTTTCGCGGAATACTTACCTCGATTTATTTCACTGGCTTAGAAGAGAGGAAATACGAAGCAGCCTCCGTAGTTATCCATTTTTCCATTGTATTTTTAATCTTATTTTACCGTGTTGTAAATTTTGTAGCATTTGTATACGAGATTCTTTTAATTTTGGGAAAGCATACTATCTCAGTAAAAAGTACCTCCATTCATAGCTATACGCTTTCAAAGAACTTATTTTAAAAGGTATGTAGGTAAAACATATGTTACACGAGAAACTTTCGGTAACAATCTAGAACTTTTTCTTCCGAACTCCTGAAAACTCGAGAAAAAGGGAAAAGGAAAGCCACAAGACATTTTCACATACATCTTTATTTTCCACAATTTAAAGAAATTTTTGACATAAATTGATATTCCTGGGAACACCATAGGAGAGGAAGGAAGAAATTAAAAACAATCAATATTGGCACCTCGCGTGGAGGACTCTTTCAAAATAGCATCTTGTACAAATATGATAGTTCTCCATCCCTTGTCAACTTGCGATTTACACGTGTTTCTGAAAGAGGAAAGGATTTGTGTGACCCAGGCCCACAAATCCAGTAAGAAATTGGACAGATTTGACGGAAGGGTTAAGACGAGAAAACCGAATTGACCATACGTTCTCCCTCTATGGCCAACGATATGAGCCCAACTCCTTCCTCGCATCTTTCTAATCCTCTCCGAAGAAATTAACTTCTCTTAAGAAACGCATGCTTGCTTGTAAACACAGGAGAAAAAACCCAAACTATTCGTTATAAATCTTTTTTTAAATCTTTTGAAATAGTTTATCTTTTTTAAAAAATATAACAGAGCGTAATCTGAAATAGGACGTTTCCTTGGTCGATTTTAGAAAAGAGCTGACCAGTCTCAAAATACAATTAAGTTCCCATTATGCTTGAGGATATGGCTTTTTTCGAAATCCACCCGCAAGTTTAAAAAGTGCATGCAAAAATCTGCATAAAATAAAGGTGCATTTCTATCAAATTATGACCGACCGAGTCCAGCTTCCATTTTTAATGATAAAATACTGCTTAATTTTTTTAAGATGGAGAGTATTTGCAATTCCGGTCATTTATTCGTTTTTTCACTTACGCATTAATTTACCGAACGCGCCCCGTTATCAATTTTGTTTTGAAAGAATGTTTATCAGCAAGCAAACCGGGAAGGGGAACCACTGAGTAGATAACGCTAGCACATAAATATATGCGTTGGACTATATATATCCATTAAGCTTTATTACACCGTTATTTATAGTTTCCCTTTCCACTACCCATCGATGTGAGCTCTAAAATAAGGTAAAATTGTACGTTGGAAAGATAAAGTGATAAGATCAGTCAAAATACTTTATCCTCCATACACTGAAGTATTCAAAACGTGCATTCAAATCATTGTAAACAAAAAATCGAACTAAATACTCTTCAACAAAAAGGTACTCTCGTCTTACTCGGAACATACCTTTCAGACTCTACAGAATAATTAAAATTAACACTACACACGCTGAAGTTGCAATAAATTTAAAATCATCTTAACATTAAGAATGGGGCTCGCTCATAGGCGAGGCATCATAAAGCAACGAAAGTTAAGAACTCCAACATGGAACATTAAATTGGGTAATATTCATGGTCTTACAATACATTTAAGACGTTTACATATTTAAATGCAGAGTGATGAAAAGTTAGAGGAGCCGGGTCAGTTTCAGTGTAATCCATTTAGCTCCCCGACACAAAAAACGTTAAGAACATAGAACCATCAACATTCGGAATATCAATGAAACACATGAATGATATTAGCACTTCTTCGCTTCTACATTAAGGGAAAGAAAACACATAGCTAGGGATTCAACCCCGTGACGTCGCTCACAACACGAAGCTACGTAAAATTCGTCTAAAATAATTATATCGATGAAATTTACTCTCGAACGCCGCCTTCCAACTCCTAAAGCAAAAAATATACGCTTATTTTTTATGTAATCTTTTCTTTTCCTGGGATGACATTGAGAGAGGAATCTGGGATATGATGGTTGGGAATCAAACTACAAACCTATGTTAGACAATTAACCGTAGCACCTAAGGACATCTAATTAATGAAATGGTGCTAAAACGGTATGATACCTCTCTAATACATTTAACATGCATTAAACACATACTTATATATACCCTGAACCTCAAAACATCAATTTTGAGAGGATTTTCTCCATACTCTCAAGTTCTCTTCGTTTCGCGCCTTTAATAATACTTTGCTCTAGCTGTGCGAGCGAACTCGCGAAACAACATCAATTAAGAAGAGATGAGAGCTTTACTTTTCACATATACCATTATAATAGCTCTCCTTGGAGAATAAAGTATGCAACTACGGCTTCGAAATCAATTTGATATGGACCGTGCGCTTAAATAGTACTTTTTTAATCAATGGTCCGAAGTTCCTTAAAATTTTTTTCCCAAGCGATGATACTATATCATTTCGTTCTTATGAAATCGTGAATGAGACGGATCTGGGATGGGGAGACAAAATGTTTTCTTTTGAACAGATTTAACGGGGAATGTCGAGTTGAGAAAACGCCATGTTGGTGAAGGGTTTCGTCTCTTGGAAACAAAAATCTGAGAAACAGAAAATTTGAAGATTAAAGCGCTTATTGACGGTAGCAAAATTTTTTTTTCTTGCCGAACGACAGTCTTTATTAAAAGATATCAACCCACGCTATATGTCGACATAAATATTGAAAACTTTTAAACATTTACGCGTGGCTCCTTAAATACATCGAGAAATGAGACTTTTTTTCAAGCCCAAGTTTGTGCCGTTCCTCTTAATTTTTCACGGTCTAAACATTGGGCTAACATTTACAGCTCATGATATGACTGCTATATCTTTCCATGGAAATTTGATTTGTTAGTGTTGATTCCATGCCCCCTGACACACAATGTGTTTGATAAATTCCTAGTATTCTATCTCTATATCTCGTCGAAAGAGCCTTAGTCTGGACTCTCAATCAATATAAAAAAGTTCAAAATATCTAGCATTAAACCACCATCACAGCCACAACACACTTTACATCCACCTCATCTACGGAATGATTTATATCGCCGCTTCCAATCATTTATCGCCTTTCTTAATAATATTCTCATATTTAAATAACAGCGATTCCAGAATCCCTCACCTACATTTTATAGATCCCAGGTACGATGCATCCATTCACGAAACAAATGCAAGTTCTTGCGTCGTATCCCAACACAAGATGTTGGCAATTTGCCAGAAGGTCAAAATCCACAGAAGTCAGAAGCCGCTCTCGCCGTCTTCTGTAGTCAAAAGTAGTAGACTTGAATCAATTCCCTTTTCATTTTCTTCAAAATACGAAGTTGACCCAAAAAAACTTCAGACCCACCCTTATGCGGAGCCTAGAAGAGACTTAACTCTGAGAATTTTCACAGTCATGGACAAGACGTGGTCACCCCCTCCGTCGCATATCATTTTGATTCAGCTTCTTGGATAGAAAATAATCCCAGCCCCCATTCGGGGTGTCATTTCGTACAATTTATAGCTTACACATTTCTACAATACAAATTACACGATAAAAAGGAGCTGTTTTCTCTTCTGGCCTCCGCTACACTACTAAAATGCAGTACACTCTTTTGAATGTTTAGCCCTCTTCTTCCTTCTCCTTCGATTCTTTCCCCGGGGTTTCCTCGCCTCTGGCACACTATCGGATTTGGATCGTTCACCTCCCTTCGTTGAAACGAGCACCTTAGCAAAAACCCGGAACGAGTCGGATGGACGCGGAACGGGGATTGTTGGGATCTCTATGAAGGAAAGGCATAGGACGAGGGGGGGCCGTAGAGTGGGCAGCGGGCCGAGGAAAGATGCCGGCAGAAATCACGTGCACGGCATCCACTGGCACGCGGCGCAAGAGAAGCACGCGGGTGCAGCAATCACTGGAGCGTAGTAATAACCGCCAGCGTAGAGAATGGGCGGTTGCGGCTGTGGAGGCGGGGAAGCCGCTGGTGAGGACGACGCTGTTGAAGAGGCAGCCGAAGAAGCCGTGGAGGCCGTCGAAGAGCAGGGTGATGGCGGGGCGGGAAACACCTGATGGACTCCAACTGCTGTTATCTCGTAAGTCTGCTGGTATATCCGGTGCTGCTCTTGGCACAAGACTAAGCATGCCAGCTCTTGGATGAGTTGCAGGGTTTGCCGCCGTTCGTGTCCCATCAGACATACGGTGGATTCCTCGACGACGCCGTGCAGGAGGGTCAGGTAACGATAGCGGAGGGCCTCCTCCTCAGGTCCAGCGAAGTGGTTCCACAAGTAATTCTCCAGCTTGGCGCGCTGCTGACCAATGTCCGGAAAGTCTATAAAAAATCTGGAGCACATGTAACGCTCTAAGGTTTTGATGTAATCCGGGTTAGCGGGTCGGTAGCGCCTTGCCAGGAGGTGGCAGTATTTCAGAAGACCACCTCCGCGGATTTCCTCTGGATGGCGCGTTGCGATGAGCCTCTTGCGAAGGTGGGTAAGGGCCTCGCCGAAGTCTCCGTACACGGACTCGCCAACAACGGTAGGGTAGAAGTTTTCGCCGATGGACAGGTCTCCACTGCACTCGTAGAACAGCAGCAGGGAATCCAGAAGGATCTGGAAGGAGTCCACGGAGAACTCGAACTGACGTCTCATGGTATCCACGAATTTCAGCTCCACGTTTCTACCCCTAGCGGAACTTCCAAGGGAGATCAGGGACCATCTATCTCCATCCGACACCTTCACCATCTTGCTAACGTACGCCTCCCTCAAGCAAGCCGGAGAGATGCGTCGACGACTCACGCCCGCAGGCAGCAGATCAAGAAGAGATGCCAACACCGCCGTTTTAACCCTCTCGAACTGCTTGTTCGAGCCCAGCTCCACGGCGAAGATCAAGTCGAGATCATTGTAAGGTTGAGGCTGCCCCGTGGCGAGCACGTGGCTTGCCGCTCCCCCATTCAAGCGGATGTCTTTCACTCGGATTTGGTTCGGCGCTGCACCCGGCGCGCCACCCCCGCCGCCTCCCTCGGCTGGTGATTCCTCCAGCTTGGCACGCACCACGTTCACCAAATCCCTCAGTCGCACTTCCAGGGTAGGAAAGTTACCTCTGCCATGGATGCACACCACCTCGTTCATCACGTCGTGGAGACGTCGCACCTGCTCGAAAGTCAGCACTGCGTGGCGGCGATCCAAGGATGACTCTGAAGCGGCTGCCACGACCGCTGCGGCTGCAGCGGCCGATGCCGCGGCTGCGGATGCCGCCGCGGAGATGGTAGAGACTGGAACAACGGGAGAAGAGGCGCCCGAAGCCCTCGTCGGGGTCGAGGGTCTCTCTGGACACTTCTCCTCGCTCATCTCGCTCGGGACGGCTGCCTTCTGCGGAAAATTAATACGAACTATTTAGCGAAGTTACGGAGCGGCACGCCTCCGGCAGACTCGAGCGCAGAAACGAGTGTGGGGTAAGACGGCGGAGAACAGACGTCAGAGCCCCGCTTCCCCTCTTTCTTTCGACCCCTTAATTCTCCCTACCGACAATACGGACGCGACCTCCCCCTCCAGAGAAGGGACTCAGCACACGAGGAGAGACGGCGACCGACTGCAGCGGGAGAAGCAAGGCGCCTCTATGCCTCTCTCCACTGTTACCAAGCACCGCGCGCTTTCGGAGGGGAAAGAAAAAAGTTCTAATCTCCCGGTGAAAGGAGCGAGCGGAGGGCCAATAGGAAAAGAGCGGGGCTGAGGGAGCCAATGGCAGATCGCGACGGATGGCAGTCGCAACGACGCCAGACGGCGAAACGATTAAGCCCGCTATGACGTAAAACGCCAGCATCGGTGCGTGGGTGTCGGGTTGGGTGCGGGAGTTGCAGAAGGGAGCAGTGGGGGTCGGAGTGAATGGGGAATCTGAGAGAAACGGTAGGAGGAAGGTGCCTCCCGGCCTCGCGTTTTTTCTGCACTGCGCCGTCGATTCAAATGCGTATTCACAAAAACAAAGATCGGAGCGAGATGAAAATCCGCCCACGCGCGGAATTATAATCGCGAAAATGCATTTCGGTGGTAGGAAAGATGAGAGGGGAGGGTCAGCGTGCCTCCCTTCAAACTCTCAGCTTTTTCCAGACTTTTGCGCGTTTTGATCTTTTGTTAATTTACTTTGGCTGCGAGGGAATGGCAAAACTCGGCGCAATAAAAAAACGGGAAATAGAGCAAAATAGTAATAATTCCCCTCAAATCACGTAATAAATTATGCAAACTATTTTTATAGAAATTCCTTACAGATTCTTCAAGGTTTTCTTTCTTTAAATAGAGGTATTTAATATTCATCAAAGTGCTGTCTTTAAGTAAGCAATAGAAATGTAAGTACTTACACTCTGATTACTGCCTGAAAACGCTTTGAAGTAGTGTGCAGAGTGAAAAAAACTAGAAAGCACAATTCCATCTCTAAATCGAGGAAATTTTCCGTAAAACAAGTCTCAAGCCCTTACTAAACATATTCGGTGGTTGAAGAGAGAAAATTCCTGAACGAAATAACATGGGACACAGGTCTACAAATTTTAAATATAAAATTGTATTATAAATAATATATTTTATAAAATTATATATCGCTTATCAACTCAAAGTAAGAATTAAACCACTGAACCTTCAATTTCGCTCGTCATCGAATCGATCCGAGCAATGAGATAATCTTATCAGAGAATGACGAACTATTGCCATGGGTGAATCAAAAAAATTCTATCCCAATTTTTGCCACATAAACATAAAATGTACATAATATAGAAAGGGAATTTAACAGTTAATATATAAGTTTTAATTATGCCCTTCGCAATAAAATAAAATCATTTAGCAATATTCTAATTTGTATACATTTTAAGTTTTAATTATTACTAAATAAGAGTCATCATATCCATCAATTTATGGAGGAGTCTCGAATACATTTTATATTCAAAACTTTATTAAAGATTTTATTCTTTTAACATGTGCACCCGAGTACATCGAGCTGTTTTTTCGCTCTCCAAAGGAATCTCCGATGTTCCCGTTCATTTCATTACTTGTGCACTTGTATCTCACATCCACTAAACTCCGAATACTCGCGCACGAGATTTTCTGCGGGTTCACCACTTTCAATAACACCACACGAATGGAGATAAGCTACAATCGCCACTGGGAAAATCTCCTTAGGTAACTTTTCTCGGGAACGAATTCAACTAGTGCATAAAACTTCCTGGAGATGAGCGCGGGTGAACGATCGACGAAAACATTTTAACGAGGTCGTCTTCGGAAAAGGAAAATGAGATTAACATAAACGAACATTAGTAAGGGATTTGAAGTGAATTGAGGAAAAATGAAGAATTGAATTAGCAACTTCGAATGAGTAAAACCCGCGCTAAGTGGATATTCGTAGCTACTATTAACAAGAGGAAGGAAATATTAAGAAGAAAAACCATTCAGAAAACTTAAGAGAAATCAAAAAGTTGTTGTATATGGGAGTTGAATTTGATTTCCGTGTTTACCTTACCACGACGGTCGTTTTCACTTCCAGCAGACAGATTTTGATAATCAAATACCCTTCCTGACATCAGCTCTCAGCTTTTATTAAGGATTAGGAACTTTAAGGCTTCTGTTGGGGAATCTATCTCCGTAATGCTTACATCCCACAATTGGAGTTCACTACCTGGATAAACATGAGTAAGGTAATCGATAACAAATTCGCAAGAACTCATTTTTTATCCGTCTTTACATCCAGTTCCCAAAAAATGCATGCGATTGAGCAGATTAAATTTTGACGATAACTGATGAAACTGGTTAAATATTACACATTAAAATATTTTTAGCGTTGGGAAAAACATCGCAAGATGGAACGGAAACAAACAAACTCCAAAGAGGAATGGAGAGCGAAAGGGAAAACCGATAATGGCATAAAATACGGGATGGATGTGGAAAGTGTACCAAAATCACGGAATATCCGGCATAAAAACTAAGGAGGTGAAACCGAGAGCGGCAGTAGTGCCAAGTGGAATAGGAGATTGGTGTGGAATCCACGGAATGAATTCCACGGATGAGACAGAAATAACAGGAGAGAATAAAGAGGAGGATGAAGTCCCGTAGGAAAGATGGAGAAGGGATGGAAGGGGGATAAAAAGGAATGAGAATGGAACACCCACGCGTTCGGGACGGTTATCGATTGGACTCACGCGCTCCTCCCACGCCGCCTACGCCGAATACGTCATTGCTCTCGGGTCAACAAGAATCTCCTCATGACCTCATACAACCTAAGTTCCAGAGAACCGCGTAAATTAGCGGAATACTGGAAGAGGGGGCACAAACGTCAACAATCGGGAGGGCAACGGCCCGCGTTCCCTGCTATGCTCCCGTAGGACAGAGGTAAGACCGCTCTAGCCGATGGTACTTTTGCGTGGACGGATTACGAGCTGGATGACGTCTGCAGACACGCACTTGCCTCGAGTGGCGTTTCCAACGCCTCCGACGAGTGCCGTTGGGAACTAACGCTTCCAATTACGTCATTGTTGGGAATTCAAACGCCTCCTCGGAGATGTTGACATATTTTTTGGAGTCAGCTGACGGCCTATCATTGCCGCTAAATGGGTGTAAATCACTCGGGGAGGGTAGGAGAGACTGAGAATGTTCGCTCAGAGACAACTTCGAGCTTGTGTTCCCCAGCGATATATCAGAGAAACCTATCTAAAAGCGGGGCTATTTTTACGTTACTCGAACTTATAATAGAAATCTGACACTGAAGGATACGTCCAGGCGCTGGGCTACTAATTTCTAATAGGAGGTGTTTAGTATACTTTGTAAAAACTTTGCACTGCCAAAAACCAAACCAATGACTTTAATAATAACTCCAGGTTAATTAGGAAGCAAGGTTTTATTCTCTATCACAATAATAACTCACTAAGCTGAATACTTTACAGACATGGAGTATAGAAAGGAATTCAACATTTCAAAAATTTTAATGCGTGTAAAACTTAGAATAGCAGCTTCTAACTAATAGCAGTTCAATTGTGCAGAGCAACTAAGCTTATATTTACTGAGGTATGATTTTCATGAAAGAAGAGATTGAATTAAAATACTTTTTCGAATAGAAGGTAACCATTCAAAAAAATATGATCGATCAGATTAACTTTATTTTTAAAGAGCATACTTCACCGAAAGTTAGAGATAATCCGAAAATGTAGGCAGAGAAATTGCCAGACTCACAAAGCCTTTTATTCAAATTTTCTACGGAAAAATCAACCATCTACTTTTGCAATCTGCAAAACACGATATATTTCAATAGTTACTAAAGGAAAGGAATGGTGTTACAGTATTTTTAGAATATTCAAACGAGGCGTAATAGAAAAGCTCCGCGCTTTCAAGAGCGAACTTGCTGAAAAATCCAAGGCTTAAGTAAAATATTTTTGGGGGAAATATGAATGAAGCATTCCCTGGAGATACGGTGGCGCATTACATTAAGAGGATTCTGTGAGTAGCCGCAGAGGCGTAATCGATAATACGCTAAGAGAACCTTTGAGAGAAATCAAAAAGAATAAGTCCAAAGGGTACTCTTCTTCCTGACATCCTTCCGCCTCCAACGAAAGTTCTCTCTGACGCGACTCCTGCGTCATTTCCGAGTGATAAGGAATAACGAATCCGCTCTTTTAAAGAGAAAAATTCTGCAGGCGCCCTTACTGAAACTCTATTCACTTTCAAACGTGGCAGAGGGTCATCTTTTTAATATAGTTATGACGACTGTTCGACTCTTAGTGCTTAGAGTATGACCATTGCAACATTGCTAATTAATTATTTCTAAGTACTTTGTAATTAGCAGTGGTACTAAGGTTATGACATGAGCGTAGTGAGAGAATTTCTTCTTATCTAGCATTTTAAATGGCCAAGATGGCTTGAATATGATGTTTAGTGCCGCCGACCCGATGGGGGGTGCGGGGTGAGGCGACCACGCAAGAAAAGTGGATTCTTGCCCTCGGTGTCGAAAGCCATTGAGAAATAAATATTTACCTCTTAATGTGAATCAAATAACGTATCTTATCCAAAAATCGTTGATACGAGAACGGGAAGAAAGATATATGGGAGGCGATAGAAGGCGAGAGGCCGGCTTTAAATGCTTTTCGGAGACCCCCATGGAGGGGTCTCCCTTTCTGGGAGCTGCGCCTTAGATGGCGCTCTGCCGATCTCCCCCTGACTGTCTTTTGTCTCTGTCCTGATGGCGCCTTTATATACCTGGTTTTGTAATTCAGAGAAAAAGGGAGTGAATCTAAGTTTATACCAGATATTTGTGAACATGGGAAGAATTAGAAAGTGACCACCTTCGAGAGCAATAGGCTGACAAACAACACGGACCGAACGCATGTCTATTCTCCCTCTATACCGAAGGACAGAAAGTGGAGGATAACGGATAAGAGGATGGGGTTTGCTCATATCCGCGGCATTACAGATGTTAACTGACGTAGCTCTTAACAATAATACCCCTGATACTCTTAC
The DNA here is from genome assembly GCA_947579665.1 of Sympetrum striolatum. Lineage (NCBI taxonomy): Eukaryota > Metazoa > Arthropoda > Insecta > Odonata > Libellulidae > Sympetrum > Sympetrum striolatum. The sequence continues at coordinate 62,345,153 of OX388352.1, forward strand.
ATCTGTCAAAAATGTATTACTCTCATGTTAAGTATAAAAATAGTGTAAATAATTTCTTCAGTTAATCAAAAAAAGGCTGACATTACCGTCTATCGGGAAAAACGGGTTAGAGTATATTCTTTCTTGAGAGGTTTTCTAGTTGCAAGAATTTTTTAGCGTAGTCTCTTGTTTTCCTTTCCTTGTTTATAAAGTTATTCGCTTGCTATCACTATGCGAATAACCACGAATTTCACTTTCAAGGTTAGGCAATCAGCAGGAAAAATATCACTAAACAATTCGAACTCAATAACCTGGCATTTCAAGAGCATTCAATTAACCAACCATTACTAACCATTAACTATCCATTACTTCGAGGAGTTCGGCAACGTATATATTTTCACACTAACTACAGACCAATTATACTCGAAAATGGAAAAAGTAACATTTAACTTTACCATCCGGCACATTCGAATCCGTGAAATTATAACGCCTCTTTAACTCGTGGTGGTATACTTTAATCGAATAGCTGAATTTGTATTGCGTACAACCTAAACTATATTTACCCACATTTTTTAGACAAATGCAGCGGAGATGATTCGACGACCTAAACGTACCACACAACAGAATGGAATCAGCTCAACTACCAAGCATGACGAAGCAGACATACATCTCGTACTAAAGTCGAGCTTTGGACCGAAATACCGCGCTGCATCACGATTTGGAAGCTCGCAGACCTCGAGGGGAAATGACCACATAAAAACCTTTGGCTGGCGCAAATATTTCCTTCGGCCGAGGATTGGGCGGCCAACGGGAGAAAATTTTAATGGGAGACCGTTTGGCATTCCCAGAGTTCATGGTAGCCGCATTTCCGCAAACACCACGGAGTATCAAAAGTGCAATTCCGGACTCCGGCTAAGCCGCTGTGATCTAAGGGAAGTTCCAAGAAGGACGTACGGAACTCGTTTACGACACGCCACTTTCACTTTCTGAGAAAGCGATCGGCAAACGCGTGAGCTGGAGACAAAGGAAAGATGGGTCGACGGGTGATTGATGCTAATGCCTACGGGGATGCTCTTCCACGGTCCACGATTTCGGGGGCGAGGGCGCGAGGGTGAAATTGGGCTGATAAGACATTACGGATTTATCGACAAAATTATTATCGAACAAAGAAACGCAATTTTGAAATCTCCCAGATGAAACGATACGATATCCTTTTCAAATGGAATATATCGAAGAAATTTAATTGTATTAAAATTTGATGATATAAAGGCTTTCGATAAAATAAATTACTTTGTCTGAACCATATATTTAAGGCTTTATGGTGGGTAATTTTCCATTGGTTCATTTCAAGTGAAGGTCATTAAATTACATTCTAGAAAACAAGATGTTCCTTGTTTTACTAAAACTTTTACCCTTTACCTTAGTAAAAATTACTAAACGTATATTATTCCACCTATGATGACAACGACACAAAAAGGAATATTGTATTATAATATGTTACGAATATTATATTATGCTCAAAATTGTGAGCAGGTAATGAAGAAATTAAGTGGTAGACTTGGGTTTATTCCCAACCATGTCGCTAATTTTAATTTTTCCTGTAACTTGTAAATGAGATATTGAGTACAACTTGATCTCGAGCATCGATCATACAGTTTCATTGCTTATAAAGGTAATTATGGAGTTGCTAAGCAGGAATTTCATTTGACCTCCAAATAACCAAGGAGAGTAGAGTAACGACATTTACCGAAATTTAATCTCCTACCTAATGAATCTACCTTCCAACCAATCTTATAATTCATTATATTTTTGAAAAACCAAATATCAGTAGGGTTATATGAACTAATTTATAGATGCCTTATAATTTAAGATTTTACTTCGTCTATTTCAAAAGATGTTCCTCAAGAGAAACAGTAACAGCCTCGAGTCTTCATTTCGAGCACAAGCCATCTGCTATTCGCGAAATGCAGCACAGATCTTATCGTACTTATGAAGGAGAAATTCTTGCGCATCGATCAACTTTCCTTCGGATTCGCATCAAACCAATCTCTGACAAAAAATTTCTCCTCTGAGAACGCATCCAACAATCGCTACCTCCATCACCGGAAGCAGAACGTCTCACCGTCTAGCCAACGCTATTAACCCATTTTCGGCGGTAAATAGTTCTTTAATTAAACGCAGGTTAATATAACCCCAAATACTGTTAGCTATTCATACAACAGTTCCGACTATCTGAGCAACGGAAAACCACATTTGGATAAACAATTTTTCATGAATTGTGTCTGAAGAATTTAGCCCAAAGGCAGGTTGGTATCATATCCTGTACCATATAATAAATGAAAATCAAACTATTAATTATTGTGAATTTATGTTACAACATCAAAGCCGCTGAATAAAAGAAGCTACAATGAAGACTGTACGAATTTATAATGTATAGGAGAATGAGAATATGAAGTACTGCAACTAAAACTTTAACGCAGAATACGAAGTTTTCTAATTACGAGTCAGAAGAAGCTCGTAAACCAACGAGCACGCGAATGAATGCGTTAAGCTGTTGCGACAATGAGGAGATCACCGCTGCCACGCTGTATTTCAAGTAAACATCGGCTCAAACATTTCGGAGGATACTTTAATTTAGCACGGTACATACGAGTTACAGAATTTCGCGTTGCATGTTAAGTTGGCTATACTAGCGATTTAATTTTCACAAATTGAATTCTCACGGCGATCTTTAGAAACTCGGACAGGAAATGCCGTCGCTTTTGCAACCATGGCTTCGATTGCGAACCGAATATTTACCCCAAAATTGTCGATTACCCATTTTTCGTCAAGTTGCTTAAATTTCAAAAGTGAAACATTACCGAAATTGTTCATTTAATATGCTTGCTATTCATCATTTTACTATGGATCGAAGGAAAAAAGGAATTTTGCTATTTCCAAGTCTAACCTTACCATATCTTCTTAACAATTGAGTACTAATCGCCTCTTCATATCTCTAAATCTAAAACAAACTGCAGAAAGTGATCTTTAAATATGTTATTTTAGTTGATAGACAAATTGTTATCATTTATTATATCGATGTATTTTGAATAATTAATGAAAGGAGAGTCAATGTTTCTATGTCTAAAATTTATTAAGACTTCAACGGCGATGGAAAAAACAATACATACTCAGCTATAAAATTTTGATAGAACTTTATATATTTATTTATTTAAGTTCACGTTGCAAGTTGGCCTTCAGGCCAGGTGGCAACGTTAGAGTTATATTTTTAAATGAGGAACACATTAGCCGCATATGTATTACTAAGTTGGTAAAGTCGAATTTAGGTGACTTATAGATCGATAAGCTTGGAGGATGATCATTATGAAAATGAATATGGCTAAGTTACCATTTTCCCTGCTACATTTATATTGTAATCTCAGACTTTGCGTGAATGGCCGTTTACTGAAAACATGGAGATACAAAAGAACTTTCTCCTGCTTTACTGGTGGTTTCTGCTCGAGCTACGTGATCGTCTATGCTTTCGACCTCATATTAGGACACGCTTCTCGCGTGGCAAAGCAACACTTGCTCCAAAACACGGACAAAGATGAAACTCCGACTTTAAAGCCATCAATCCGCCTCCACGGTGCCCGTCAAAACGCGTGGAAGCGGCGGCAAAAACGGAAGAAAAAAAAGGCACATCTGGGAAAGAGATAGGCGACCTTGAGCGGCCTCCGCGATAAGATACGCAATTTATTGCTCCAAATAAGACTCGAAGGGGGATCTGGAAAGTAAGAGGTAAGAAACCGCTCGCCGCCACGGCGAAACACCCGTAACGGTCTCGTCGACAAAGCTTTCGTCTCAAAATCTTATAACTGGACTCCGCGGAGGGGAACAGCGAAGATGATGGCGGAGTGGGACCGAGGAGAAAGGTCGCGCAGTGGATGTGGCCTTGCCGATTCGAAATGAGCGTGGAATTAGGGAAAGGAGCGATTTCGGCAGACACGTACTCGCGTCAAATCAATGCCAGAGAATGACGCAATGGCGAAATTCCTTTGGGGCGAAATGGTAACGACTGGGGACTCAAACGAGATTTACCAACCTTTTACTCGGCGGCGATACTCGGAGAGACATTTCAACCCCGTTATCGCCGATGTAGTACGAGTTGACGTAGGTCGCCGAACGAGATCTTACACTTAGCGGATAGAGTTCTCGGATTCAGCCTCAAAATACGGTTAGGACTCTGCGTTCAACCTGCGCATTTCTTTAGAAACTACATTAAACTTCGATCTAATGTTTTTCGTGAGGACGAGAGGCCAAAAACTAAACAGAATTTCCGGTATATCGTGGAAATAATAATAAAAAACCACCAAAATTTGTTATCTATCCCTATGCGCATTTCATTCTTCTACTCACTATCAGGTGCAAAGGTGGAATCTGAAGGTAAAGGTAAGATTCTTTGCCCCTGAAGATGTTATCATAAAGAACGAAATGCGCATAGGGATGTATAACAAATTTTTATGATTTTTATTATCACTATGTAAGTTTGCCATCAGTGGTTCACAACATTCTAAAACTTTCGAAGAAAAAAGACAGGCAAATATCAGAGAAGTTCGCCAAGATGATAGCAGCGAGATTTCAGAGCTACTGAAACTGTAATGGCCATTTAATATTACCAATAGATACTAGTAATATTAAAAGATATCTAACACGACAAGTTTAAAATGTTCTAGTATTATGTAAAAGAAACTGAGGCAATACTTACACAGAATATTAGCTTTCGAAACATTTATTTTATAGTAGCCATCTTATAAAGAACATTACCAAATATTTTTGGAATGACTGGTTAAGGTCATAGATCATTTATCTGGAACGCAAAAAACCTAATCGCTGAAAAATCCTGCAAAAAATCTTCATCGGTTAAAGATTGACCAATTCTTCCTTCACTGACTCATCAAGATGGTATCTAAAAGACTTTCAAAGTCTTAGCAGGCAAGATACAAAGCCTATCCTTAATATGCAGGTATTTTCATTTTGATCTTTATTTTAATCGAAGCCTTGTTCTCTTCCCATCGCTAACATTAAGAGCTTCGAGAGAAAAGCACATTAATGGTGAATTGCATATTTAAAAGAGGAAAAAGAACATTGAGTTACTCAAAGCATTTCGCTCTTCATCGTGGAAATCTTCGTGACCTTTCAGTTTCCTCTCTGTTTTAGAAGATATAGACTTCGTCCTTCACATTCGTGGAATTTCGCGTATTTCGATTCCTTCAAATTAGTTTTCGAGTATCATATTCGTATTTCCGAGCGTTGATGGCTCGGCAAAACAATATAAGCTTAAAAGTCAAGTGTATTTTCTCCGAATACATTCTGGTATTATTCATTCCTCTAAAAATACACGATGAAAAGGAAATTTGAGGCATTATGGATAAAATTTTTCAGCAGGGATTTTAAATACATTTTTAGCGAGAAAAGGCCGTAAGCTTACTTAAGTACAGCAGAGAACGGGTAGTCATCTCTCATTTATAAAATACATCACGAGACAAAAGATTTGCAATTTAAATGAGCAAGTTAATACAGATTCTGTAGGTTCACAAAGGCTTTTAAATACTGCGATGCTCTTTACACCGATGATTCAAGAGCATCAGCTGTGCAAGAGAACAAGGATCGAGTTTTCTTCTCAGTCCCTTTATCTCACCAATGACGCAATTTGTAATGGTTACGCATAGAGCAATACATAGATAACTTTCCGGGAGATGAAACTAATCTAGACTCCTGCGTATATAGGCAGTGCATCGATGAATGATATCGTGATAGTTAAATGTTTTAATGTTCAATATTGATAAGAGAATCACGTTGCTTACCCTTGACTTGGATGTAAAACCAAAAATATAAATGGATGACAGCATTCATACAGAAGACAGAAATTCATACCTGCAACATTCTAAAAGCGGTATATATCTGTAAATTTTATTCTAAATAATCAATTTTAAGGATGGATACAGATTAATTAAGGTCTTCAGCATGATTTTAATCCTTAGGAGGATTTCAATACAATACAGGTACTTTTGATACGAGCATCCAAATGGAAAAAATACAAGATTAAAATTCCTGAAATCTCAAGGAAATGCGAGAATGTTCAGGATTAACCAAAAGAAAAGACGCCTCCATAAGAACTCTGCATTCCGACACAAACTGCTGTCATGAATTGAGAACGTTTCTTTGTTCTGTTTATCACAGTTTTATGATAAATGAGGATAAATAATCTTATCAAAGAAATTTTAAAGTGTATCATTAATAACGAGCGAAAACAGATTCGGTTTGAGAGTCAATGTGACTGAGCGATTGTCAGAATCGAATATTAACCCTTACCATGTTAGCTGTCGATATTGTTTAATGGCTGGAGTTAAACAGCTGACTGTATAGGAATATCAGTAGAAGACCATTGGGAAAGCAATAGGAATGTGGAAAACAATAGGATTTCGTTTAAACCAATGGCCATAACTCCATAGGAAAGCATTAGTATTTCTATTAGAAATGTATTGGAAAATTTTATTGGAAACCATCAAGGATTTCTACTAGGGTCAGTTGTCTTAGCGCTCAGTTGTGATGCGCTCAATCGTCGCGCGCTAAGTTATAATGGAACCGTGGCCACGAACATACCTGAGGGAAGCTAACACGAAATACAGATTCAGATTCCTTGGCATCTTTTTCATTTAGATATAGTAAATCTTATATATAAATGGTAGAGAATTGATAACAAGCAGGTACATTATAAATTAGTATCTGCTTTACAAATAATTTTTAAAGGAGCTTACGCTACAAGTAATGCCAGTGGCAAATTTCATAATATCTTCTCATTCTACGTAGAAAGCGTCGAGTTAGGGTTGAATTCCTCATTTTATTCGGAATTTTAAAAATAGAATAAGATTAAATATTCTTCAGGCTACAACTGAGGTATACATATGTCATTGAACTGTACAATTGTGATATTATGTCTTCAATTTGCATGTACTTATTGCTGTTGTAAATAAAATTCTCTTTATTATAGTAATAAAAATGTTTTTCTCACCTGGTTCCTATTCCTAGTTTGTGAAAATGTCTACATTTTATGTAATATTGATTATGTACTGGATGTATGGTATTTATGTTTTTAAATATGTATACCTAGATCTGTATATTATTATTTTTACAGTTGTGAATGTATCAACATCTTTTTTATTATTTTATGTTTTTATGTAAATGGTTAACACTTATTTAAATTCCAACGTGACTATGCTCATTGATCTATTCCATGTATGTACCTATTGATGTACGTATGTAATATTTATAAAATATAATCATGTTTCTTACCATCTTTTTCGTTGTGACTATCGGTAGGTTTGCTCAGGTTTTTCATACACCACTTCTTAGTGGGTGTTTTCCTGCAGTGGATCATTTTTTTCCTAAGAATTTCTTATAATTTTTACTTCCACAATTCTTCTCATACCTTTTCCATACTATCTCTTTAATATAATTATTTACATATGGTACGACGATGGGTTGAATGGAAGAGGATACTTTTAGTCTCAGTCTCGCCCGAATAAAGCCGTTTTATTATTATTATTATTATAGTATCTCAGTACAATTTATAATTAATTATATTCATACTTCGATAGAGAGTTTTCGATACGTTCGTATAAAACTACTTCAATGCGCTTTAATGTAATTCGGGAAGCCTAACAAGCGAGGAACCAAAGCGTCGAGGTAAAAAAGATTAAGGGTATTTGAGTTTTATGCAGATATGAAGCTAGGGAAGCGAAAAAGGCGGCGAAGTAACGAGAGCAAGACGAAGGAGAAAAATAATACAGCGGCGGGTTTTACATCGGACGGATGTTTTCCCAAGGAAAGAAGCTACGTGAGAAGGTAGCAGAGGATTTTTTAGATCAAGGTTCAGGAATAGAAAGACAAAAGGCGAACGGGGAGTCGAGAGGGGCGAAGACTAGCTTCAAAACGGAAAGTTCCAGACGAACTGGATGAGGCTGCGAAAGAAACGCGGAGACTGCTAATGAGATATATTATCCCTTTGCAAAACTTTCCGCGGAATTATTATTACATTCCATACTACACGTGTACATTACACTATTGTTGATTCTGCGAGAGGGATGAAAAAATCTAAAAATACAGTTCCGTAGGTATAAAGGTTACGAAGGGAAAAGCTCAAATTCGTGTACGTGGGGATTCAACGAGTAAATACCTCGACAGGCAACGGATTATTTCATAGATACGGGAGTAAATGCTGAAAAAGGCAGGGAGCTGATATATCTACAGATTGAAGGCCCCTCGGAATTCCGATGACTTTTTAGTCAAGCCTGAATCAGCATGAAAGAGATCTCGATTGTTAGGAAATATCATACGCATTTTTTATCGACAAGTTTGATCCTGCATAGGTCACGCTCGGAAGAATGTTGTGATAAACTCCTTTGTGAAGCAAATATAATGTCAGAGATCCGCTTGAATGGTTACTATATTTTTCTCTGCTTGAAATGTGACCTTTTAGAGGTAGTAATGCACAATTTTCATCAAAGAGAGCCAAAAGGTTTGGTAATAGGACCTTGACAAGGTGCATTTTTCGCATTATTGTAAAACTACTTTACAACTTTATGACTAACAATTTAGCTAAATATTTATGGGTAATAATAGGGCGATCCCAAATTCTTAACAAGACCCAATTCTTTCTTAGGATATATTAGACTTGATACGAGATTTCACAGATAAAAATTATTCGCAATCTTAAAAAAATAAGAATGCCGGTTGCGTAAAATTACGCAATTATTAAGATTCAGTATTTTAATTGTCCCATCTCTCTAGGACAGGTTATATATTATCCACCTGAGAAATAAAAAACAACATTCAGCATATAAATGACTAGAGTATATGGTATGAATATGGAGCTTGGTGCTCGGCGAAGCAAAGGTTATATCCTAAAGGTTTTTCTGACGTGTGTTAACGGAGAGTTGGCGATCTTGCGGTTGGGGTTACTTTAATTCATTTTGTTCGAAAATTCGAAGCGCGTTAATATAATTCAGAAAAATACTTAAGGGTGAATTGGGCCTTGACAGCAACAATTAACTATCGTACGAAAACTGTTACAAAACTGAAATTAGGGTAATGAATTGTACAGATCTAAAAACGAGGTGCGGTTTTCCCCAAGAGGTCTTTTTCAGCAGCCCCAAATCAGAGGTGCTGACATGTCTGCCGTCCTTTAACATCTACGCAACACCTTTATCAACAGAAATTAAACTACACGACGCTGGCAGATCGAGATCCTATTCCACTGATAAGATTACTGACTGAAATAAAAATTAAGGTAGGAGATAGCTGGGTCAGGGCGCTGACAGGCTTAAATTGAATTCCATTGAATTACATCGCCAAAGGGATTTAATCATTTTCAGGGCGAGGGAAGTAGCAAAGTGGAATAGCACGAAGGAAAGGGAAAGCGCAAAACAACGGCTGAGCGAAAGGAACTTAAAATTGTGGAAAGAAGAGAAGTGGTTGGTAAACAAAATGGCAGAGAGGCGAAAATAATCTTGAGAACGCGAGAGAATGCTTACATTTGGCGATGCGTTAGACAGTGTTCGGAAATAATTCTGTTTTGGCCAGCTTTCGGGCAAATACAGACATTCTCGTAACCTCTGAGGGCGGAAGAATTTTAATGCCAACGCCGCAAAACCTTTAAAAAATTGTAAACTGCGCTGAAAAAACTAGCGATCGGGAAAGGTATGCGCGAGAGGAGCATTCGTCAAACTGAATTCCTTCTCAATTTACACTTTTTTCGCAAACTTTCCGAAGTAAATCCTTTGCATTTTCCTCCACCGGTTTTAATTCAAATTTGAATTGGTTACTTATGAAATAGCAATGGAAAAGACTAACGTCAAAACTAATTATCCTCCGCAAAAAATGAAAATTCGCCGCAGTGATTAGCTCCAATTGCTCCCCATTTAAAGAAACTCCTAAATTGCATAGGGATAGTTTCGAAAAGCAGATGTGATGATATCAGAGAAAAGCAGTAAGTAAAATTACATTTAGAAAAGAAATGGGTTTCATTTTAGTTTTTATACCAAATTTTTGTACTGGTTTACATTGTAATCTTAAATTTGCATAGAAATGAACAGAAAAATCACATTTATTTCTTGTAAAAATATATCTGTAATGTTTTGTTTCTTCAGATCTTTCTAAACCTACTTTTTCTTTCGGTTTTTCACACCTGTTTGCGGGTTTTTTGTTTCTCTGCTGTGGCATGTTTTTTCAAAGAGTAAAACTTGAAAAAATTAGTAAATACTGTTTTAAGTGAAAGAAATAATTCTTTTTGGATACTTTTTTCAAGCGCTCTTAAATTTTATATAACGTAATGTGAAATGTGAGACCAATTACTTTCAATCACTTCCAAATAAAAGTCTTTGTCATGATTTTACTTCTTGAAGTATTTGTGTATAATAATAACAAATTCCAGACATTATCGTCATAATATTGAAATTCATCATATAGAAAATCTATGACTGAGCTGTATGATCAATATAACTGCAGAAAAGGTGAACCTTATGTTTATCCATAACGATTACACTTCAGACAAGCTGCTCGGAGTGATATCAGATGCAATTCAACTTTATTTCTTATCCATCCAATAACGTTATCTCTCCTATAGCCAACTTCAAAGAGATCTGCGCTCAAGAATGTTACGGTATCAGAGAAGTATGCGCTCGGCTCAAGTTCACGGAGACTGCTGTTAATCTACTTGATGAAAGACTTGTCAAAGAACTCTCTCTGTTCCGTTTTTTTAGGAATCCAAAATTTTAACGTCAAGACGTAGAATTCTCGCGAGAACTCAAGGCAATATTTAATATGTTGTTGCTGTGGAGTCATCCGAAGCCCGGGGGTCCAGATGGTTTTGAAGAATAATCTTATGATCGAGATGCTGGTGCAGACTACATTTGTCGTTTTGTCAAGAATTTGATAGATGGAGTTCATATGATTCACAAAAATTACAAAATTGTTACGCCCGCGTAATATATTACATCCATTTCGGGAGATTGTATAAAAACAGGACCGACCACCCATTAACGCGAATAAAAAGAAAGTTTGGGAGTCGAAAACGACCCGTGAAAGGGAGAATAATACCCGGGACAGAGTTCCATTTACAGATATCGACTACAAATAAAAAAGCTATTAATACCACCATCCGAACGAGCATTAAGTCGTTCCATTCCTCTCCCATTTAGAACATGCTGGAGGATTGGAATGATCTACTTGACGATGGGTGATTCGTAGAATCGAATTCCAAGAGGACGAGAGCTTAAAAACATTCTCCGGAGTCAAAACCGAATTGACTAAAAAAGAGAAAAGCGTGGATGAAGTATGCTCCAGAGGCACAATCACAAGGACCGTATTTCTGAAGGACGCTAAGAGAGAAAGGGTAGAGAGAAAGGTGGGAGTGGAGGGTGGTGGTCTCCTATGGAACCGTTCTAATGCATACGGGGGAGAGGTCTGCACGCCTTCTCCTGGAGATCTCTGAACGCCCAACGGTTTCCTCAAGGACTCTAAAGGCACCGGGAGAGGGGTAAAGAAGTAGCCAAGAAGGATAAGAGCAAAATGAAAGGTATTGCAAGTTGAAAACGAACACCCCTCCCCTCCCAACGCCCTTAGGCGCTCTGTGATTATCGCCCGGAATGTGCTCATGAAGTTAGCTTCCTACGACGTGCATATTTTTAACACACCCTCCCCCCCGTTGCGGGTTTGGTAGACTGGTAACGAAAGGGTACCTTCGGGGAAGGCAAACAATTGGAATGGCGTTCCCAGGAAAACTATCGGAAAATCATCCCTTAATATCCGATAACCAATCCCTATAGTACAGGAGCGGGGTGTGTTAGGGAATTGGGTATAAACTTGCTCACTGACAAAGTGAATTCAATTGCATCCCAGTTAAATAAAACCTCTTAGAGAAATATCCTGGGGTTGCACCAGTAAAACTGAGAAGTGTAAAAGTGAAACAGGTTGCTCTCGATTAGACTCATTTAAATGCAGAAATCGCGCTGCCATTCGCTACCCTAAAAAAATTGATAATTTGTATGCAAAACGCTGACAAGCCTTAGACGTAATAGCGAGCTTGGGGATGGCAAATGCAGCGGGGAAATTAGTTCGCGTGGACAACGTAATCCCATATTATTACTTCACGATTACAGGACTACGTTACTTGAGCGCAAAAATATTGAAAACAAATGGCCGAGGAAGACGAGGGGGGAAGAATCGTCCCGGGGCGGGGGGAGTCGCGATTATAAGGGCAAGTCTTTATCTCTACGCATCCCCTTCCAACGGCACTCACTCCAGCATCCATCCTCACCCTCTGGACCCACTCAAGGACGGCACCTAGTCGGCGGGCACGTTAAACCGGTTCCCCGCAGAACAGGGACGGATCGAGTCGACCCACCCAGCTTCCCCACACTCCCATTGGAAATTCATGAGTGAAAACGGGTCTCGAGCCGTCCCATTACTGCAGAGCAGACGCTAGAAAGCATAGGCAAAAACAATCGGGTCCAAACAATAGAGCCACGGGCAACACCAGAAGGTCCTCCCCGTGTGTCGAGGACGAAGATGCGGTGATTAGGTGAGGAAGAGGGGTTCGGAAATTGGCAATGATGAATCTTTTCGCTTTCCCGGACCTGGGCGAGAGAAGGCGGTATGTAAACAATGGCAGATACCTCGGCCCAAATACGTTCGAGGTGATCAGAAGTCGCTCCGAAATAAATGCCGCAACCGGATGTATCGTTTAAAAGCCGACTTGGATGAATTAGCACGCCTCGATCCGTATGACTCATCCGTATCCGCTAACTCAGGAACCTGTCATGGAAATGCTTTGTAGATGTCGGCCGAGTGTAGCTGAGCAGAGGCGAAGGATGTAAGACGTGTTTACGATTCGCAAATTCGAGGGCTCCGGTGAGAAGTAACTCTTGTGAGGAAAATGTTTGCTATTAGTGCGCTCTTGTTACAGAATCTTCCAAATTTTTGAGAAGTAAGCTTCCTAGATCCTTCTTGTTGAAATAACATTAATGATTGAAATAACAAAAATGTTACATTTACACTTCATCGGTTTTTCTGTTGAGCATTTAAAATTTCTTTACTGGCAATTCGACCGTGAAACCTCTCGTACTTCAATATCTATTATTTCCTCTCAATTAACCGCCGTTCGAACAGCTCCATCAATTAAGTTCTTACATTTTCCTCGCATGATCGCCTCGAAAAAAAAAATTACTCATTTACCGTTCAATTATTGGAGATCTTGAATTTCTATTTTTCCCAGCAAAATGACGGCACGTGCGTTTAAACAACTGTATTACGGACTTTAATCTGGAATATTTCCTGGTGAGAGAATTTTACATCTATGTCAATGAAACAAACTTTGTGGAATTATTTATTATTTTGCACATGAGCAACCACTTGGAAGAAATTTCAAGTTTGCTAAAGTTTTTAGACAAAATGACAAAAGAATTGAATGGGCTGAACCAAAACCTATGCAATGTTTACTACTTGAGGGAGTCGAAAAGAATAGGATTACACTCTTCAGGAGGGGATAGAAAAATTGTGCTTTTAGGGATTCTTTTAATAGTGGTCAGGAATTCTAGAAGCTTCGCTATATCCGGGATAGTGAGCATTTTATCCCGCGTGCAAAACCATCAAGCCACACTTGAGAACCACATTGGATAAAGACATCGACTAAGTACACGAAATGAATTTATTCGCTGTGCGAAATAAAAGAACGATATACAAAAACACCGAAGAGTGCAGCGCAAGAGTATGAGTTCTGTAAAAAAAATGCTGATAATGAGCAAGCGTTACAAAAATACTCTCAGGTGCAGGTTGGGAATCTTAGGAAGATTAGAAGCTAACTGCGATTGCTTAGTAAATTTACGTAATATACAACTGTCAGTAGGCAATCGGTACTAGGCGCAAATTAAGAGAAATTGATGTTGGGGTGGGCCTTTCTAAAATCCATTCTTTCCGAGAACGATACACGAAAAAAAAAAGAAAAAAGTTGCCCAAACGACTGGTGTTTACACCTCCTGCCCTGTAGCTTTTAAGTTGTTAATATTTTTCCAGAAAAAGGATACTTTACATTTATCTATTTTAAATTCATTTACGTATTACGAAAACAAAGCGGACAACTTAGTTTCGAGGAATGAAGTGGCCGTAGTCAAATCCGGTATGACCGCAGGTTCCAACTACGTACTACTATATTTTAGACAACTTGATCTTCGTGGTTTCCTCCGCGAAACCTAACGCGTATTCAGCCCCGGTAAGACTTTAAATCCCACCTGTCAGTGTCAGCATACTCGTGCATCCAGATAAAAGAGTTAACCGCTAGGCGTCCTTTGGAGCAGGTGACCTATTGCCGCCCAAACAACACGAATTGAGATACATTCCTGCTCATCCCTCACAAGTGAGAAGAACACCGCCCAGAATAATGCCAGTGGAACAAAGCTACACCTTTTGTCCGAAATTTTCTCGCGTACTCTTAGCGGAGATAGAAGAGAGGCGGCTTGCGACAAGCGTTCAAGGACGGGGCCAAGGCCAACTTCTTTCATCCCAGCGCTATTTCTGGACGAAAGAGAAATGGATGGGAGAAAGGGAAAAGAAACGGAGATAAAGAGAGATGGGTTGTTTTGGAGCTATCCGGAAAGGTAGGGAGAGGACAAGGGAGAGAAACTGATACAGGTGAAGAGGCCCAGTTTCGGGAAAGTGTTCCTTTTCAAACTGATACCATCTAAGATTGATTTTATTCAAAACCACCAGTTGATGTCGATATATATCCTAATGCGGGAATTTCACAAGAGCTATTCCTTTTCTAAGGCCAATAATTACAGCGAAAAATTGACAGATAGGAAACATTTCAAAGGAGGACAGTTAATATGAAGGTGGAAGGTATGAGTGAATTACAATAATAATATCCAATTTTCAACAATAGCTTGTATTGCATACTGCTAGCTGTTCTCAGGAAGGGTAGTTAACGAACTTTGTAAAGAGCTGATTCTGCTCATTTTATCACTAATGAGCTAAGTTTATTACCATAATTACTTTCATTACGTTCGAATTTTATCTCAAATATCGAATTCTTGTACTTTTGAAGAACCAGAGCATTTTACGGTTTCTGTTAAATGCTTTCAGATCGAGGAAGGAAAGAGGTTTTTCAGCCTTTTTCTCCACGGAATTCTTACGTAAATTATCAATGTAAATTAAGCATTTATTTATAGGGAAATCCTTGAGCAAAGGAAAACTTTTCAATGTTTTCTTACCGGTATCATGCATCCTCATAAAATTAATGCTTCAAATATAAATAAAATTCCTTCCAGATGTTGCACTTAAGTCATGCGATATGTAAGTTTCTTTTCGGCTCAATATTAATTATATAAAAATAAATCTATTCATAACATTGTTTAATAATAATTTGTATAGCTCAAAGCTACAAAACTGTTTATTGTTAAACATGTTCGCTTGCGAAAAAACGTCATGTGCTTTAACCTTTATCCTGGACTAGATCTAAGAGTTATTCTAAACTAACGAGTTACTCAGCTTTTCCAAGAATTTCAACCAAGCACATCCGCCTGAAACCACCGGGTTTAATTATTCTCGTGAAATTCCTCAACATAGTTTAATCCTCGTTTAGTGCCGACCTAAGACAAGTGCAGACGCTATAATTAGATGCAATTTCCGCAACATTTAATATCATCGCACCCAAATTCCGAGAAAACGTGCATTAACCCCACGAGTGTATTAACCAGTATGTAGTGGCAACGGCACTCTTACCGCTATGCATTACCTTACTGCTGATGCGAAATAAGTCTCCTAAGGACGCCCTTCTCGCGAACCGCAATAAATTGTTCCCCTTGAGTCAAGGCCTCTTCCCAAAGGTGAGACGCTATACGGAAGAAGATTCTTCAAATTGAGTCTCCGACGTCACGTTTGTTAAGGCACGAGATGTTCACGCGTGTCTGCGGGTAAAGCGAGTCTTCTCATCTCGCCCTTCGATTCATTTGGCCTCTATTCCGTTAATCGCCTCTGGCTAATTTATCGACAATCACTGCTTCGGGTATTATGTGTTAAAGACTTTCGAGGATTTTATGAACGCGCAAAACGCTACTCTGGCATATGCGATTGACAGTAATGCACGATTTACCTTTATAGCTTCATTCTTCGAGAGCTAGAATGAAAATACCTTCGTAACGTGGGAGTATTGAGGAGCAATGAACAAAGAAGGTTACTGAAACTTGGATATGAGTTTATACCCCCGAGGTGCTCGTTGCTTATGGAAGGGGAGCAGTAACACCAAAATCCCTACCTTCTCTAATAGCCTCAGTAAAGAACGACCAGAAATAATTCTTTTTTTGTGTTACTTTCTAGCAAAAATTAATTCAAAGCTTCCCGGAGATTTCACTTGTTCTTTGTTGGGACTAAAATTTCATCTATTTCGTCTGAAAGTTCTGAACGGACGAAGTTTTCGAAAAACTTCCGTCGGTTATCAGATCTTCTCATCTGGAGCGAAAGTTTAGATTACAGAGATATATGGGGTAAACGGGATTCAAATCGATGGTCTGGTCGAGTAATTCCATGGTAGTATGCTAGGTTTACAATATTTAAAACCTGAAATTGAGTTTGTAGGAAACAGGGGAAATTAATTCTTGCTACCATCGCCAAGATTAACGTGAATGCAAAGATGAGCATACCTCAAAGTTGATTTAAAATTAGCAAAATTTCTATTTTGGATCCGTTTAGTAGACTTCATATATCATCATTTGAAACTTGAACCATCGAGTCTATATCGAAAATACGGAAGCGTTAGGGGACAATATTATTTACGCTAATCTTTGCAACGGGGATTTGTACTTCACTCGGAACGAAAGGGAGAATTTCATGCAAACATTTTTATCAATGAATGTACAGGATAGAAATAACTATGCAGCTCTTTATAGTGACAACTTGACAAGGAAAACATCCGATATGTGCGGGTACCGAATACGGAGATCCGGGTTCCCGGTCAAAATATAAATTCCTCAAAACCAAGCGTAAAACTGAAGTGGAAAGTGGAAATAAATAACAATAAAAAAGACAGCTTTTCAGTAAATCATCACCTAGAGCTAACGGAGCGCAAGCCACTTTTAAAAACAGCTTTTCCATCACATGCTACCGCGGAAATACACATGGCACATGCACGAGCGAGCATTAACGCAGAGTGAAAACGCTAAGCGAAACGGCTTTAGTTAGTAAGGAACGCACATTAAGCTTCCTAGCCAAAACTCCTTTTGTGGAGGAAGTTTCTTTGATGAATAAGGGAAAGTACTCTTTTATACGAAGCGGGAAACGATGAGGTAAAAACAAGCGAAGGAGAAAGTCATTACGTGTTAAGATTCCAAGGAGGTCGCGGGCATCTCACATCAAATGTCATCTTCTACCGCACCCACTTCCGCAAATGCCAAAGAATGCGAACTGAGGCATCTTTTCGCAGTTTGTCGACAGCGTGCCTCGTTATTGGCCGTTAAAATGCTCCAAAGCTAAATACGATAGACTTTATATATCTCTTAGGGGAGGCGGCGGGTCGAAGGTAGAGGTAATTAGTGCGACTGGAGGGCATGCGAGCATCGCAAATACTGAAATATTGAATCTCTTGACTTTGAGAGAAACACATCTACAGTCGCACATCAGGCATCCGAATAATAAGCGAATCACTCGGAAAAGGATATAATCTGCGAGACAAGCTTTGTTCTCCGCAGGTTTGGGAAAACTTATGATACTTATTACTTATCTTCCCATATAATGATAACATTTAGAATTTCAACTTTTTCCCAGAAAGATAAACATTGTGACTTAGGACTACCTTTTCTATACCACATTACATATAAAGTATGTACAAAAAAGTTGAAACTAAAGAAATTAGTCAAAAATTTCCCAGTTTTGAAAAAAATCCCATTTAGAGATCATGGGCCCGGGGATGAAAAAATATTTAAAAAATCTATCTAAATCTAAATCTAGTAGATTCCCAAATTGAGATGACGGTCTCAAATAGGTTAAAATTGCGGACCCAATTTGTGCTGAATATCACATCTAAATATCCGCATGTCAAATGTTCACTCGAATATTTATAAAAAGTTCAGAGTGTTCGGATTCGAGGCTCAATTGTAATAATTTAGAACGTATAAGCCTAACTAACGATCGTCAAAGATAGACGCATCGCAATTTATGGAATATACATAACTCCACACGATACTATTGAAACGTTGCATCGAGCAATTTGACCAATATAAATGTAGCATAGACGCAGGTCACGAGGCGACACAGCTGCCTATTGTAAACCACTAGTAACTCAAGGTCGACAGCTGAACGCTAACGATATTGACACACTACATGGTAGGAATGTAGTTGGATGTTTTGAAGAGTCTATTGTTATATGCATATATGCACGTATTGGACGACACAAGGAGAGACAATCTCTATTCATTATTTGATAATTTACAAACACTTGGAAAATGGAATTCAATCATTGCTTTGGGTTTCTTTGCTAGTGGGTTTGAATGCCTGAATACTTAACAACATAGAAAGTGAAGTTCTCAATTCATTGCTAAATGCTTTGTTGTTAAGGTTTCTATTGTATTGTTTATGCTAATTAATGTTTGAACAACAAGTTTTAGTTCTCCACAGCACTCTTTACATATTATAAAAGAGAAAATGGCAATTTAAAATTATATAATTAACAATTCGAGAGGAAAAGGAAGTTTAAAAGTATTACTTGTATATGGATAACTTATGTGGTTAAAATTGTGGTTTCAGCTCGCATGTATTCTCAGAACATTAAAATTTCATTTGAATCTTTCAGGATCAATGACGACAATAGGTGGTAGATCGTTAGGCTATCTCTTGAATGCAAATAGAAAATTATCCAAGTCAGCTGTGTTTTCCCAATCCAATTAACAATCCCAATACGAGCTGCAAGCACTCTTCACCATGAGTATCCATAATTATAGTGAGAATACTCCTAGATAATACTTCAAGAGCTTTGATAGCATTAATACGAGTTTCCACATCAAGAAGAGCGCACTGGGAATCGAAACATTTCTTCACGCGTTCGTTAAAACCACACGCGAATCGGACTGGTAGAAACATCCGCATCATCCTTGCAATACTCAACCGTTAATTTGAGGAAATATGCGAGGGTATATTTCTTTATATAAAACAAACATTTTCCCCGCGACCCGGACGGTTGCACAACCAAATTATTTGGGAGGAATTCCCTTTTTCCTCTAAACCCGCACCTGTGACATTCCGGTCATCCGGGAGCCATCCTCAGGTGCACCCATCGACGCAGTCTACGGTGAGCCCTCGTGTGACTTGGAGGAAGGAGGAGGGGGTGTGGGTGGAAAGAGGGGTGTGGGTGAGAGGTGCGACCTTGCAAGGCTTCGGAAGGCCGCTCCTCTGGCGGTGGTCTGCACGTACGTCACGGTCTCTCCGAGGGCTTCAGAAATGCAATGCTCGCTCGCAAAAAAAAGAAGGAAATAAGTGAAGGGACGGCCGGAATACGTAGGCGAGGGTGCCTAAATTCGCGAGCGATATCTGCTTCCTGGATGGACAAGGAAGATTCCGATTAAATGGGAAATACTGATCTATGCGGGTCATGCGTAACTCGAGGAAGGAAATTAATTCATCGACGAACAAAGCATGCATTTCAGACGAATTCATCACGCTATTTTGAGGAAAATCTGACAATTTATCATGAATGACTAGTGAGACAGCTAGTATGGATACAGTGATTTGCACAATTGCAGGAAAATTTTCGAATAGATTAAAATTTCAACTATCAAATAATTTATAAAGAAAATAAAGCATAAATCATGTCTCCAGAGCTACAGGTAGCAACAGTTTGACTCTTTGTATGAATAAACATACACAAACCAAATAGTTAAGTTGAAAATATCCTGTACTTTGGAAAGGAATTTCTGTATTTAAAAACCACTTTCTTAAAAATTATTTCCCAAGAAAAAGCGCAAGAGATTAAAGCTATATATAGGGCTCATATGAAAAGTTAAGACTTTTTACTATTTCTAGTGAAAACACTACTATTTCTACATCATCATTCACGATGAGAAATAACTACGATCCAAGGAATTCAAAACTAAATATTTCACTGAAAAACGGCTGCAAAATGAAAGATGCAAAATGAATGCTACTTTAATTTAAAAACTGTTAAAATGATCGAATTCATCTTATCGGATGGGGTAATATGTATTGCGATGGGTTAAATAAACTGGGGTATGGGGACAATAAATGATTTATTAAACAAGATTCGAAATCTATACACTACATAATTTCATCGAAAAGTTATTCCGTAAACAAAAGCCTTTGATTGAAAGAAGATTTCAATTGAGATTTTAATAGGAGATGAAACTCTACTGAAGTAACAACGTCAGCAAACGAAAAAACGAAAACTAAGGAATAGCATAACAGAGTCACAGTCACAAGGCTGGCAATTTCACTTGAGCAATGCGATAACGGGGGTGACTAACCAACCTTAGGAGCTTTTCCTTAAAATCGAACTCATTTCGCAAGTGTGTGAATCATATTTCGCATTGATTTCTCTCATATTTAGCAAATGCTTAGCGTTTTTCCTTCTCAGAGATAATGCAATTTATCTAAGAATCTGCGTAGACATTCCGTGAGGCTGCTAAAAATTAAACCATTCTGATACATACAAGTAGCTGCAAAAGTTTTCTGAGGGCAATGTTTACATTTCAACATGCATTATGAGGAAAGTGACATTAGCAATCTCAAAATACTTTCTCTCGCGCCAACGAAGGAAATTATCACGCCTGTGAAGGATGTATGAAACTCACGAGAAGAAAATGTTTCAGATCTATGAAACTGAAATATGAGGATGTAAAAATATAGTTTCGTAACAATTTTTCAATAAGTTTTTAAGATATTGGTTACACTTGTTTTAGTGTGTGTAATAGACAAGGTTTAACTGAATTGGAATTACTAGTCCAAATTCTTCACTTTAAAGATCCACGTATATAAGGATGTAGGTAACTTTTGTTTTTGAGAATAGGTATTTGAAAAAAGCTTTCTCTATTTCTTTATTATCTGTTAAGATGATTTTTTTAGTCATGTTATAGTCTGTATTAGACCAGAGGAGAAATAAAATATGGGACTCACTAGTCCAAATTTGCCATATATAGACTTGCGTTTACACGGATGTATGTAACAATCTAAACCTTCACTATTTCGTTATTACTTGTTAAGATATTTGTTATATTAATGTTTTTGTGCGAGTATTATGCAAGGGTTAAGTGGAAGATAGCACTTCCTAGTCCAAACTTCACTTAAAGACGCGTGTACGTGTGTATATAAGAATGTATGTAACAATGAAAAAACCTTCACTTCTAACGTACGTATCCACCTCAGAAAAATGAAACCGTCCTAATCAAGGTATGACTTAACCGCCGCGACAGTAACCGCTAACACAAGGTCGGATTGGATTTACCCGTCTAGGCTTCCGTGTGCTCTACAAGAACACCGAGCCACGTCGCCAAAAAGCCATCGCGACTGTGACGCTCGAAGCTCTCCGTAATTACGTTACTGGAGTTAGTTCGGTCCACCGATGATCTAAAATGCTTAAAAACTCCCCCCGCCTTTGTGTGCGCAGATATATGACGGGCCGGCGGTAGAATGAGACCGACGCTTGTGGGTCATGCGGTGGATGGATTGACGGAATGATTTCGCAGGTTCGATAGTTCCCACTCGAGTAATGATCGCCCGTACCCAATTAGGAAGTGTGAAAAACGCTGCCAAGGTTCCTTGCGAGAGCTTTTTGCCGCGATTTAACCGGCCCTTGTCGTTTGATTGAGTGCAAAAAAGGAATTTCCCGTTTTGGGCCGATTTTCGTCGTGGCCTACTTTCCGATTTGGACATTGCGTAACGCAAAACAAATGGAATGTTCGGAAAATCTGGAATTGCTTTCTAACCCCGCGAAATTACCCCGTTGAGTTTTTTCGGCTTTCAAAAGTCTGGCTTCGAACTGTCGGAGTTTCTACCCACTTAATCATGTCAATTCGAGTTGCGAGCCATTTGTTCGTAAAAATTTTAAGTAGCAAGAGGATATTTGTTCTTATATAGCCATTACTGATGATTTTATTTCGTATTGTACAGAATATTATATATTATATTTAGTATTGTCTATTGTAGTATCATATAGAATAGTATTATATATTTTAATAAAAATGTTGCTGTTATAAGTTTTATTAAATCAAGGATCGATTCCATCAGATATCGCTTGATAAGTTTTGTAGTGTTATTAAGTATTGTAGAATGGATGTATAAATGTATACCAGTCTTTTATAGTGTTATCACTTGACTATAAGTCCATCTGTAACACTTTTATTCAATACGTATATTGCATTCCAGATACAATCTGCCCATCTGTAGGTAGAAATTTTCAAATATTATCAACCAAGTCGTTAGTGGTGTTAATCATTTAATAAGTTAGCCGGAGCAGGTTTGACATTCACACTTACTCGTGCGCGAGCATTCCTTTAATAAGCGGTAACATATTGGCTCTAAACAAAGCTTCTGGGGTAACCAACCTCTCACTCCAGCGTCTGCTAATGTAAACCACCTTTCACGCCATGCAAACGCTTCAGCAAAGACTTGGAAACGTTATGAAAAAAATCGTTAAAAGAACAACGATAGGCACTTGAAAAAATTAGAATATTTCTTTTCATTGGAAATATGCACCGAGGATACGATCGGCAAGGTTTATGGGACTATAATACAGGATCCCCTTACTCTGGAAATTCAGGCGTATGAAAAATAAATTGGATTCGGAAATAAAGAGCAAAGTGTATTTAAAGGGCACCAAAAATCCATATCCAGTATTTCGCTGGTAAGGGAGGACTGCGATACTTTTATTTCGTGGGTAAATGAATGAATTTTCGATTATGAGAATAGGAAATTTTCATCAGGGCAAAATTATTAATGGATGCAATCTTACATGAGATTGGTTTAGTTTGTTTTCTACTGAGAAAGATTTTCAAATTATTAAACAGTACTAATGGAAGATAGGCAGCGGCTGCTAGCCTTGCCTACCTTATCTGCCTTATATGAGACTTAAAAGGATGCAACTTTTTCTTAAAGGAAATGTAGTTTTACTTCGCAAAGGTAATAACACCCGCACGGAAAGTCCTGCCCTAGAAATCGGACCCGGGACCACTTTCACTAAAATTAGTTTTTCATTAATTTTGGCAACCTGCGATTACTCATGCCTTCTCGATTTAAAAACAAATCCACTAATGAATAGGTGAGAGTGTGCTTAATTTCATTCATTGAACAACTATTAAACGATTTACGAGACACTATCGTGACATTTCGTCCTAATAGTTCCACAATATCATACCATCAAGAGAGAGAGAGAGAAGCCCTAAACAATTGCCTTGACACTTCAAAGTGATTCCGCCGCAAAAAACACTCCATGGTAGGGAAACATCCCGATGTCACTTTCGACGCCTGTACGCTAAACGCCAATCTGGCCGACTATATCAGGAACGTTGACCATGAAAGCCCATTGTCTTTGTAGCCCGTCATGTGCAACGGATAGCCACCGATCCAAATAGTTGGCGCCAGCCATACACCACGAGGTGGTAGGAAGGTAAA
The DNA here is from genome assembly GCA_947579665.1 of Sympetrum striolatum. Classification (NCBI taxonomy): domain Eukaryota; kingdom Metazoa; phylum Arthropoda; class Insecta; order Odonata; family Libellulidae; genus Sympetrum; species Sympetrum striolatum. The sequence continues at coordinate 62,368,835 of OX388352.1, forward strand.
AGCGCTGAAGAGACGGGGTCAACAGGCACGCGGGATTTAGTCGGATGCACCGTGTCTGCATCGGTCGCGCTGGGATTCACGCAGAATCAGATATGAACGAGAAGCTACAAACGAGCTGTCGCGTCTCTACTAGCTCAAATGGCACCTCTCGAGATAAGAGAATGGGAAATTGCGAGCTGAAAAGGTGTGATCGCGTATTAGCGCCGGTATGAACTACCGATGAGTCGCATTCAATTAGTAAAATGTTTTCAGTGGATAAAGGAGTTGTAATCCTAAAACTCAATATTTTTACTGCCGTCGAACTAACTAGTGCCAAATACTCTCGCAGTTTCAAGTGCCTTCTACGTGGAATGATAATATGAAAATCATGTTTGACTAAACGAAATTTCCATGTTTCTATCTATCCAAGGTACCATGTTTCTATCTATCGGACGCTGCTCTCAAATTTTAAAGGATAATATCAACTTTCAAAATCTTCAACGTGAATATTTAAACTAATGCGTAGCACCAAGGACACCAAAACTTAAATTGTGTCTAAAAAATAACTACCACATTGTATCAGATATACTCGCACGTTTTTCAGAGGAATTATATCACAATGTTAGTTCACTCATCGAACTTGCAAATTAAATTAAAAGGGGTTATTTCAAAACTCCTACACACCAAATGCAAGAACTACAGCGGAAGAACTAGGATAAGACGGAGAAGGCCATGAATTCACCACAACCAAGTAGAGAAACGCGTATATTTTGTAGCAGCTTATTGGAGAAAACTATACATCTATTACGTAATTCCGACAACACGCATTGAATTCACCTAAAATGAATTTGCGAAAAATTAAAACTGTTAAAACAGATATGAATTAGAGGTAGATTATAGAAGAAACCAGCCGAAAACAAGTCTAGTATTTCGAAGATGATTTAGAGCAAGGAAAAACAATAAAGAAGTGAGAGAACTAAATGGCAAGTGCGTGGGCATTTATAGAAAATTATGTGATGAGATAGAAGATGAAATTGCAGTGTTAAAGTGGAGGAAAATCATGGGAAGACGATAGAAGAAAAACAGGAAAAGTCGCAGAAAAGTGGAATGATAAAGATTAGTGGAGGAAACGGGAGTAGGCGGCAAGAAGTGAAAACGAAGCATGTATAAAATAAAAAGCAGGTGGAAGGTAGAGGGGGAGGATTGGGAAGAAGCAAAGATCGCCAAATTGTAGATTCGAGCTTGTGACGACCGTCTGCCGAATGCTAACTCTTAGCATGAAAAGATCCCCGGAAAATATGGAGGAATGGAAACACCCCGAAAGATAACGGATTTCTTATCCAAGTACAGCTCATGTACGCGAAATGGTACGAAACGGAGATTATGTTCCCAAAAAAACGTCTTTGCTAATAGAGGATCGAGTGATACGTCAGAGCGTCTCAACTGTTTTGGAAATTCCTAGATATTGTTTGCGCAACGCTAAGTGTCTCGGAAGATCTTAAGTGCAGCAATTTATTGTCTATTGGGAGAAGATTATCTCTATCATCTTGTCTCTTCCATATTGCGAAACATATGCGCCAATTTCGAGGTATATCAATTCAAATTTTTTAGACCACGGAGACACCATGAATCCCATTAAACATTCTAGTTAAGAACTGTAATGTTTTTTCTAGTAAACTTCGATATTTACATTGTTTTGATACAATAAATTTCAGAGATACTGGTCAAGTATCAAAGATAAAGGATTCTTGTATTTGCGAAGAAGGGTTCTGGGAATATTGTAAGATGGCTTTGAGTCTCTTTCATTGGATTGAAAAATAACACAAAGACCGAACTATCCTTGTCTTGCAGGGAATATTTTGAGCCATATTTCCGAGAAACTCTGAAGGAAATAAAATGATGGAAATCTGAGTCTTACAAAACACTTCGATTTGAGTATTCCCCTTTCAGGTTCTCCTCTTGGAAGAGTAAAGTAAACCTTTCTGAAGTGGAGCTATCTCTACGACAAAGGAAGACAACAGGACAAACAAAGACAATTCAGGACAACACCCACCATCCTAGATTTTACAATTCACCCTCCCACTTTCACTGAGAAAAGGTCTCGGACATTTTCGGTAGTGAGGAGTATTTTAAATGCGAGTATCCCACATATTGCAAGATGACTGGCAAATTTCGACGAATTGCTAATTTCGCAGTTTAAGTGATGTAATTCGATAGCGTAATAATCACACGTTTGAGATAATTTTTAGCGTAGAATTAAGTTTTGGTTACATTATGAAGCTGGGTTATTTTACCAAAAGCAGATAATAAAAGTTCAGGATAAAATCAATGCTGAACCTCCTGAAGACACTACACAGTTGTCGAAAAAGGTCGTGTTAATTAAACGTGTGAAGAGATTAAGAGGTTTTATTGTCTGAGATATATGCTTGGAAAACGGATACTTCAGAGGGTTTCAAATTTAACGTTGCTAGAGTTTTCTAAAGTTATTATCACGGCTGAACAGGATCAGGAACAAAAATAAAGTTTTTTAAGGAACTATTACTTTAAGATAATAAAATATTTTAAAGACAAATAAATCACGATATTACGCGTGGCAACAAATATTTCACGGATAATTATTTTTCATGGAAGAAAAGGGAGATAAATACCTTCGACTTTACAGACTGGTTGCTGTAAGCCAAACGCATCTCACGTTTTTCTTAAAAAACCAACCAACGTAAATTCGTCGAGCATTCCATTGATTGGTATCCGTAAACCCTAAAAGAATTTTTTGCTCCACCTTCTCAGCCAATGATACATTTAGTGGACTATAATAACATATACGATATAATTTACTATATTTAGTATAAAAAATAATACCGAGATACATTTATAAAACATTATTTAGATATTAATAATGCAAATTGAATTTTTGCCACGATTTTCGCATAAATAGAGAAGTTATGAAGGATTCATCGTTTTCAAATATTCACCTCGATTCACAATAGCAGTAAAAATCCGAGGTAATCCATGAGCTATAGTAAATAATGAACACAAGGATGTATCTTCCTTATATGCGGACATGTAGGCTAAAAAGATTGAACTTTATCGGTTTCAGGTCGCCTTTAATTCGAAAACACACGACATAATACATAACATCTGTAAGCAGATTACTTGATCGCTCTTTTTCCTCTTACATGTTTTTGATTTTAAATAAGAAAATTCCGAAAAATGTTCGTATCTGGTCGCTTCCACTAACGCCGATGTAAAAGCGTTCGTCAAAAGTAAAACTTCTTCCTAATAGAGAGAGATATGGAGGTCAAAACGTCTGGAGAATTTTCAGCAATGCAATTGCAAAACTGATTAGATTTTATCGGCCGGCGCCCGTATAGGAGCTCTGAATTTGAAATTCTGCCTATGTGGCCAGCTGCCAGGTGGCTCGACTTTTGATACAGATTCCTCCATACCCATTGCGCATGCGTAACACTCTTCAATTGGTCTCTTATGATATTCATGCATCGCGGAGTGACCAAAACCAAATCGCTGCGGTTATGTCAACGAAAAATCCCGACCTTAGGGCGTTGGCAGCACTATTCTGCGCCACACAATCCTATTAGAATAAGGATGAACATTTCTAAAAATTCTACATGCTACATAATTACCTTTGGCTTTTCGCTATACATTGAGCTCATTCACTGAGCGAGGTAGACCTATTGTGTTCTGCGTTCTCGTTCACCTTATAGGTCAATCAACAGGTCGATCACAACCTGACTATCGATCGCTCAGAGATGTATGGTGACACACTGATGTGGTCTGACGCACACTAGCATTTTCCCGACGCGCGTTAACGTAGCACTGACGCTGTTTTGATCGGCGGTACTTGAGTTTAGATTTGGTTATGAGTTAGAAGAATACTAAAAAAGATATCCCCTCAACTAAATCCAGGTAAAAACTTTCGGAATAACATTTTAGCCATTTAGTCAACGAATGAAATCTAGATGTTCAGGCGTTATCTTGTGGAAAGCCATTGAAGTAATGAAGATATAACACTTGTAAATTTTCTACACTTTTATTTACTTACGTATGAAACACCGTAAGTAAATAAAAATGTCGAAAATTTACAAGTGTTATTTCTTCATTATATTTAGTCAAAGATTGCTATCAGATGCTTCAGTTTCATCCATTCTATGAAACGCGCAATTATAGAAGATGATGCAGATTTTCATCTCCACGAGCATGTAAGTATTTTCTGACGAGAAGTATCTTTTGAGGACCGACTCCAAGGTCGAGCTTTTTACAAGGTCTTCGAGGATTTCTCATAATTAGGTCCTTGCTAAAACACAGCGATCTACCATAGGTCCTTGGAGAATTAAACCATCGCCTCCATTATCAAAATTTTGATATCGTCTGAATCAAACGAGTCGTTTGATTTCGGCGATCTCTTAATTACCCTTGCACTCGCTGAGAAGCCATTTTACGCGATATTATTAGACTGTTGAACTTTCAAAGAGGCCGTTTTTATCACGGTTATCCCGACTTTATAGAGCCTTTTACTGGGAATTCCGAGGCGAAAAGTAAGCAAAAGAAAAACTAACTTATGCGATAGGGAGAATTCGCCTAAAACGTTTCAGCGCTCTTCTACAAATTTCAACAAGCAGAGGGGAAATAGAAAACGAGGGCTTTCAAAGTTTCTCACCTCAACTAAGGCAGACCCGAAAAGACTGTATTATTATTATTATTATTATTACGGTTTTAATGCACCGAGTGCATCAACAACCTCGATATATGAGATTCATGGGTAATATCCCCATTGATAGATTATATTGAGTGCAAAATCAATAAATTGATGATCAATACAATACGGTTGTTTCGTCATATCAAAGGCCACCTCACCAAGACTTTTAATAAGGTAAACAATCGCAAAGCGGAATTTTTAATAACAATTTCTCTTACATAGTGTAATCTCATGCGTAGCGAATGGAGTGATCTCAAAACTTTTGTAAAGTTTTACCAGCTGTTAATAAGAAACAGGATTAAAAAATATTTTTATTCCTGAACGAAAATTTCCATAAATTTTTATCATTTTCATCCAATTCTATCGGTCATAAGATTGATCATTCAGCGAAATCTGTCTCGTAAGCGATTGGGAAACAATAACAATATTTTAAGTTTTGATTTTTCTTTATAATGGATTGTCACCCTGCGAAGAATTAATTTTATTTAAAATAAAATTTTATTCTCAAGTTTTCGAAGAAATGAGGTTTTGATGATAAAAAATTATGTCAGGGCGTAGTACCGGAATCCTAAAAGGTTAAAGGTTAAAATAAATTCAACTTTAAAGTCACAAATATTGGCGATGTTTTGTGGAAATGGAAATGTTTGAAAGAAAAGATGCACTTTTGCGAAAAATCGCCGGAACCTGGTCATGTTTATATTAAAATCCACTGGAAAAATTAGGCTGTTTTCTTTATTTCAAACATTGAGTAAATTGAAATTGATATAAATTCACTTTATATAGGCATCGAACAAAACCTTCGCTGCTCGGCAACTAAGTCGCCATCTCCGACCGCGATGGACGGGTTAGCGTGCGGCCGTCTTCGGAAATCCGCACAATTCTAGAAGCGTGGCTCTCCTTCGACCCGAGTGACTTAACGACCGAACAGAGGCGGCAACTTCTCGCCCAGCAACCAGAGAGAAGACACCCACCAAGTTGATCTCATCGGACCTCTATACCATCGCGGAGACCGGTTTTTTTTAAACTGTTCCCAAGCGCCCCGCGATCTCGCCGAGCGGGGCGGCCTTTGGGTGTGGTCAACGCCGGGGAAGAAGACAACCCTCATCCGACCAGCCCCACCCCGGCCGCTATTAAATGGTTCGCGGTTTTTTCTGATCCCAATGGTCCGGATGAAGATGCCACGTAAGCAAAGTCAGGAGCGCCACGTCCGAAAGACAATCGATATTCGTGACTGATCTTCCAACGGACAGCCTCTCTCAGTTCTTTTCCCGTGGTTTTAACTCCGCACCCATCTTCTGTCTCCCCCACACCCGTATCCATTCCAGACAGCATCAAAGGGCGTATATTCATTCGCCAAATCTAATTGACGGATACGTGGTTCACGCAACGTAACTTAGCACGCGAGAGCAAGGGAATGGAAACTGTGCACTTGACTCCGTGCCTTAACTCACTTAACCGTGACAGATTTATTGAACGAAGCTAAATGACGTTCTGGAAATATTGCCTTCCGAAATTGAATTATCCTCGTTATTTGATTGAAGAGTGTTGCCATATTGTTCTACCTACTCTAACTTTATCGGAAGCATACGGGCCGAGAAAAGTATCTAGAAACGTCGGCAGCATTGAACGCGTATCATACTGTTCACTCAATTCGTTTATTCGCTCATTTTACTTCATAGCTATAATAAATAAAATAAGTAACTTAATATTAAATTACGATCGAAAAAACCTGTGAGAAAATTTAGGGACGAATCAAGAAGAACCTCTCGTAATGTATCCAAAGTGACGACTGAACGCTCTATCAAGGCTCAACACACACGCAAAATTTACGCCAAGGAAATGAAATCCGTGAAAAGGTAAAGTTTTGTAGGTTAACCGAGAGATTAAATGAAGAGAAACATCTGAAAAGATTATTAACCTTTTCCAAGTAAGTAGTAAAATATATTTATAGAGTACAATTTTCGAGATTTTAAATTTGTTTACGAACTCAACAGTCCTTAATTGTTGACACAATTTACGATAATTTTTACTAAAAGACTAGAAATCTTAACAAAATATTCAAACAGCGAATTTTATAAACAGAATGAATTTTTTCATTTTATACTAAAGCAAAAAAATTGATTGTTTCGTTATTACAACAAATATTTTCGAAATCGTATTAAAATATAAATTCGTACAAATTTTATGTATAGATAAACAAAACACGACTTATTTACACTAGCTACGATGTGGAGTTACCGGAACATCCATTTTCCTGTAAGAGACGCAGCAAAGAGAAAGACACATTTAGCGTTTCTTACACTTCAAAACATCTCCATGTTGACAAAATTGTTTACAGAGTACAAAGATGAGTCTACATCATCACTGGGCCCTAAACTGAAATCTTAAAAGATACTTTAGCTTATAAATGAGGAAAAGGAGTGCATTTTCTACGTCTTCTCGAAATAACATCGAATTCAAACCGAATCTACGCCCAAACTTGAGGCAACGTAAGTAAAAGTTTGCAACCGAAAAATTTCAAATAAAGCGAAAATAACTCTCGATATTTTGCAACATTTACAATGTCGCTTAACTGAAATTAACGAAGCTATGATAGGTTTCAAACGGGGAAATAGCGTCATAATTTAGCGACGCATTACACCGCGCTAGTTTCAGCCCCGCCCGCGCGGCTCGAAGATGAAATCGCGCCTTTATCGCGTAAAATATTAATCTATGCGAAAAAACGGATAATAATGAAACTATAATTAGGATCGCTACTAAATTTCCCGTAACTTCAACATGTTGTCAACAATTTTCTGAACGAATCTTCGAGAAGCCTCCAAAATGACGCCAACCGGAGATTCGTCCTTCGGCGTCCATTTAACCCCCTACCCAAATTCCATGAGGAACTTACCACATTTTTTAATCGCACGCAGATCTGCCGACAATCTCCGGATGAATTTCATCGAGACTACACACAGAACATACGGACTTAAGCAAAGGAGAGGATGTGGTTGACTAAACTTGTCCGGTCTCCCGCTAAAAAGCAAGCGTCCACGTGACGAAGGAACAGTGTGTCCCAGGCAAACAGGATTTCCTTCAGGTAAGGGGCAGAGAACGAAGAAACGGCAAAAAAGTGGATCGTTATAAACGGATATATTGCCGCAAGTGTCAACTCCAATACGAGCGAATCAAAACATCAGAACGGTGTATCGCGCAGATCTGAAAATATACCGGTGCATGAAGTCCTCCGAATCCTTCGAAATAACCTACAGAAACCTTACGAGTTGCCAAACACTGGTATTACCACCCGAAAAAAATCAATCGATTCGTAACGAACTGCATTTACGCCGTTATCTTCCGCGACGACAACTAATAAACCCAATTAACAAACGGGAACCTTGAGAAATTAAGCTTTTATACTCACGGAGTACGTCGACATCGGGCAGATCTAAAGGCGGTGCGGCTTCTGAACCTGTTGAAGTACCAATATAACTGCGGAGAACCGGTAAATGCTTCTGTGTTTCTTGCAGGTGTGTTGGGAGCCGACTGACCACGATCAAATCCTCACTAAACTTCATATACCTTCGAGAGGCGGGACTACAGAGCCATCTGTTTATGACATGCGCCTCCAGCCCCTGACTCCTCCTCGTTCCCGGACCCTTTTCCCCGACCTCTACCCCTGGCGCGCACGTTCATCACGCAAGCTTCCAGAACGTCAGTGCGTCAAACGAGAGGCGGTTCCTTGCGTTGTCCCATTTGACATTGGTGCCCGATTGCGAGGTCCGGGGCTGTCTTGGGGCGGGTGTCGAGCGTTTTGAGTCGCTGCGACGAGAGTAAACAATCGGAGGAACATTCGACGAAAGGTGGAAGAAGAGAATCGGAAGGCCAAATGTGCGTTCTGGAGGACGAAGGTTAAAATGAGATTGTTATGTAGAACGCTGCGATAAAATCTCAGCACTTACTTCTAGGAACACCTAAGACAATACAAGAGGGAGAGTATTGCGTATTTAGTGTAGTGTCCAGGGATAGGGTTGGGGATTTTGCTTTTGTATATTTTGTGAATCTCTGTGTAAATTATCAAATTGTACTATTATCATCGGGAGATTAACGGACACAGACGAGAGGAACTGCAGCCACCGCGGAAACACGCTATCTCTTTCTGTTTTCGGTTTCCGCGTAAAAGGTCATTCCAAAATAGTCGAGGTGATTTCGTCTATGTCTCCTCAAGACAAGTAAATGGTCACCTAGTTTTGCATCATACGAAACATAAGTTTAATCTTTGAACAACACCTGGAATTAGAATAGATGTCCCTTTTCATAAATATTGTTAAATCTTCAAGTATAAAAGAAATCGCTCGAACAAGGCATCAGTTAGCCTAGTACGAAAGTCGCCTGACATAGTGGGTGTCTCCGGATACCTCCTGAAGTCTATAAGCCACCTAAGAACATCTTAAAAGTGAGAAATACAATTTTTATTCAATTTAAAAAGATTTGAATTATTGTTAATTTCTCCTGCAACTCTGACACCTGGCAAGAACCTAATAAATTAACGTAATTGCTCCGTCTCCTTATTAAGCAAAAGGAGCGGTCAGTACATTAGCAAGCTTACCAGTTTCCGGAATGCATATTTTGCAGCATGATGGAACGAAAAAATTTACAAATTCATACTAATAATATGGGAAATTTACTGTCCAAAAAGTATCATCCTTAAGAATGAGATTAGAAAAACTAATTAGAGCCTACCATATAAGATTGCTTGAACTTATTACTAGGAATACCCAAGAAATTTCGAGAGACAGAGAATTGCGTCTTTAGCAAGCTTACCAGTTTTCGGAATGCATATTTTGCGGCATGATAGGACGATCAATTTTACAAATTCGCAATCATGCAATCGATGAACGGAGTAGGTTGCTTGCAAAAGCCAAACAGAGTCTCTCGAAAAGTAAAATTTGTTTTTCAAATAGCTGGGACAGATAGTGACAAAGGTTAGATGATGACGGAAATTTCTCCGAGGACTGAATATAGAGCTTTTCCAAGAGATATGGGACGATTTCCCTATATACTCATTCTAAGGTAGAGGCAATATTAGTGCCTCAATTCTGAACCAAGAAGTGATTAAAATACAATTTTGTCGCGATACATGCATTGGATGAATATTTATCGAAGAAATACTTCGCTACAAATTTTTAGGGTACGCTCCACGTCACAATGCGCTAGACGGGTTGAAGGTGATTCGTAATTTATAACGCTGCCCTAAAAATCTCGTAACTAATTGAGGTTGAAACATAATGGGAATGACTTGGGAATAAAATTTGTAAAGAAAACAAGTGTAAATATTCTTTTAAAATAAGGTAAGGTTAATTTTCAGGTTTAAATATGAATTTATTTTGATAAAATAAACCTTAAGCTGCCTATAATCAGGTAAAACAACGTCACCGATTAATCTCCGAGATAATAAATCATACAAGAGAATTCAATGGTAATATTTAATCGTAATTCAATTCATAAGAATTGTGGCGGAGCTCTTGAATCGATTTCTTTGTAAACCATGGTTCCTCTACTTGAAGATGACGCTAATTTTAAAATCTTATTTAACAAATAATCTTAAACCATAATCCTTTGCAAGGGTGAACGGATAGAGATTACTATTTTATAAATTCCTAAAGAAGTAGCGATTCCTTTCTCCTCGACAGAAAATAAACCGAATTGAAAATATTCGCTCACTTTGGAAAACACTTAACATATTATAATCCTGCGTAAGACTGAACGCAAACGTATCCTGCTGCATGTTTGCCCCTTCGCGACCACTTGAATTAACACTCCAACATGCACAGCTGTAACCGGAAGAAGATATTATGCAATCATCGCCATGTCAACGCAGCAATATCCGCTAATGCGGAGCATTTCTTCGTGCGTGTCTCAGTACCTATCTTCTCCTATGACATCTGACGTCCTACCTGCAAAACCCAGCCGAAATATCTACGCATTAAAGCAGACTCGCAACCGATGGGATTCTCGTACTCCACCTTCCTAACTCAGTAAGGAGATATTTGAGATTTGGAGAAAATAGCGTGGAATATGAGGGCGAATTATAGCTAAGAGACTTCTGTTAATACTTTTGGACCCACGACAAGGAAAGGCACTATCATTTTGACCAACGCACCGAGGAAATTTGACATTTGAGAAGCTGCGGGAAACTTATCCCCAAGAGCTGATTTCTTGTCCACTGTGATGTACTTCATACATGGTAACTAAGTGTGAGCGGAAATAATCCACCCACCATCAATTGCCGTATTAATCTGCTTGCGTAATAAGCCTTAAAATTATTTCCTTGCCTTTCCCATATCTCTCGCGACGCGAACGATAAGGCTGCTGACGTCGGAGAGGAAGCCTCCAACGCCCAACTTTTGCGAAAATTAGGCAAAACTGTAACGAATGATCTTCAACGAACGAAGTAGCTTTGAATTGACATTCATTGCAGCAAGTGATAAATGAACACTTGGCTTCAAAAATTTATGAAATACATAGCTTCTTCCATGCATACCATTCTTGGAAATTAAATTAAAAGAAAATTGGCATTTTTGAGATCGGAAAGCTAAGGAGATATTGTTAATATTCACGGCCTTCATTTTTAAAACGCGACGAAAATTTCAGACATTTGGTATTGATGAAATTATCCGTCTCTGTTAGAAGAAGGAAGATATAAAAATACAAAAATTAAGTATTTTTATTTAATCTTTACATCTAACTGATTCTTTCAGGCATACAATGGGGATGCTTTAAATCTGGGTGTGGAATTTCTGGAACTGGCCATCCTTGAAGAAGCAGTCAAGTGTTCAGATTGGGGTTTTCCATTAAGTCTTATATACGTAAGAATCATGACCATGTATTACTTAGAAAGTATAGGCAAAACGGTGGGCATTTTTAAGAACAATGTTCCTGGACTGGCTTGATATACAGCCTTTTCGGTAGGCATAAGGATTCGTTTGGGCAACGACTGGCTACCAATATTAAAAGAGCTGGAGCATCAGTATCAAGAGAAACTCTTGGAGAGTTTTATGACAGTTTGGCTAATACAATAAAAGACTTGGCAAGCTCTAGAATATTTAACTACAACGAATATTTTTTCGTTCATTTTCATGGGGCTACACCGATTTTCCATAGAAAACACTAGGGCGATCAAAGTATCCCCAAAGTTCCCTATCTTTGATCAGGTAGTATTTATTTTTTTTCGGTAAATACTATATTTTTCGAAGTCATATTTTCAGAATATGTACTACTGGCTTAACCGATTAGTTATGATTTTTAGTATACCTGTATTGATAAAGCAAAGAAAGTTATTCTGTTTTTGAAGATAGAAACTGATCGAATTATACCTATGTTAGTGTACTTACTGCGTTGGAGCTAACAATAGCTTTATCAATGGAAATACAGAAAAGGTATTCTACTGAATCTTTCTTTCAAATGATATGAGTTAAGCGAATCATTTCTGTGATACGTGATAGCGACTATGATACAGTGGTGGGAAATAATCGTTGATTAACAAGCCTCTCTTTTTTACCGGGAATTCAAATATGTCCCTCTCAAGGGGAACAATTTCCAGGCCATTTTCTATTAAACTCAATATTCTAAATTGTTACTTCATGGTTGGCCGTAATAATGGAAAATAATCACTTTGTACAGGATTGATTGATGCAACATGTTTCGCTAGCGGACTAGTGATAGTGAAAAATGAATGCATTAATTAATTAATAATATCCAAATCTCGACCAAAATCTACCTTCGGTACTCAACCCTGAGGATGGCTGCAGTGACGTCAATGTTCCACCGAGAAACCACCAGGTTAGCATCCCGTGAAGACTTTCTTCAATTAATACTATTAATGTAATAAGTTAACGACAAATTCTGTGGGAGTGAATCAATTGATTCTATCCCATTATTTTCTCTTAAGTAAAACCGGTGAAACAGCTGCTATAAAACGTTACGTCTTCGAATTATCAATCAGATTAATCATCGGTAATGATCGATAAGATGGACTCATCGCTACTTTAATCACCTGATCTATTGATCGGAGCGGATAGTCTTCGTATGTCACCAAGCTGTCCTCTTTTCACCCAACTCTCAGACGTCGTATTTCGCATTCCTATTTGAGCTAATCTCGCATTTTTATGGCGGAAACAGAGATGCAGTGGGGAGTAGGGCCTTCGCGATAAGCAGTGGGAAGGTTCACTCCAATGAACACCATGTTCAACACCCAAAACCGCGATTCCAGTGGTTAGTTCCAATACAGAGGACTCATTCTGTGTGTAAGACCTCCCTTCCGGCTACGTCCATCCGCAACCAGCGAAGGATGTTGATTCACAAAATCCCAATGACATACTGCGGAACACTCCGAAATCCGCCAATGGGATAAGTTGTCGGGTCTATTTTCCCATTCGACTGACTGACGGTGACACAATTCGCGGCCCATTTAACTGGGACAAAATATCTACCATTGAGTTTCTGGTCCGACGAGCCGGTTTAACTCTATTAAATAATTTACACCTCGGAGGGGAAAAGAAATTATCCATCAAAGCTGACGGAGTAAAGTTCGTGACATTTATAGAGAAATGAGATCATATATTCAATTTGCGCAGATGGGAAATTAATTACCTCAAAAACTGGTTTAACAGCTCAGTTTCCATCAGCATTCTCGTCGTTAATTCACATCTTACGGTGATAAGATTTCATTGAGCGTTAGGGCGCTAAGTCATCGTGCACTTAAATGTGATTGTGAAGTACGTGGGAAGGATGAAATGAAGAACAATTGTCGCTGATATAATCTGAGTCTGCATTGAAATTAGTTATGTTTGTATCAGCTTTGATCTGCGAATAAGATGCATATCGTACTCTGTTAATGAGAGACTATCCCGATTATTGAGACTGATTAAAAATTATTTCGAGTCGGAAAATATCAAGAGTATCGAGATTTTGGTACTTTTTAAACAATAATTTATCCAACTTAATTATTACTTTCACGAGGAAGACATTTACTTTTCGGCAGTGGTGATTAATAACGTCTTTAGATTCACGAAAAGATATCAAGGAACTCCCCATCTGTATGCACTCTACTAATTTTCTTCTTCTTCAGATCGTGATATCACTCGGTTGATTCCTTTGAAGCATCACTAGTTATCTCAACGCTAAATAAAAAATGTATGGAGAAGCAGGGGTAAGAAAGAAAAGAACCTGAAGAGTAAAAACTATTATGGAAATGGATACGGAGAAGGTAGACCATAGAGGAATACAAAAAACAAAAATCTAAGATAAATATCGACGGGAGAGGATATATAAGAAATATAAGCTATTTGTAAACATGTAGCAAATAATTTCTAGTCAAAGAACAGTCACTTTTCAAACAGATTTTCGGTTCTTAGAATTCTTATTTATTCCATAAAAATTGAAATTCTATAAGTTGGATGGATTATTTTTTAGTTCAGCGTTAAATAGATAAAAACAATTTTGTGTATAAAAATCACATTTCTTGACAAAAATGAACATTATTCAAAATTATCGGAACGAAATGTACGAAGCAATGGCAATCTGGGTCAGATATAATCCTCATCAGATTAAGTATCGTATTTTGATAAGAGAACAATGAAGATAACAAAATGAAAGATCGCAGAGAAGATTTAGCAGAATTTCGATGAAATACAAAGGAAAGAGTATCCAAAGAAGTTCAAAAGATCATTTTAATTCTGGCGAAGAATGAGGACTCTCTATTTGCTTAGTCTTTGGAAGTGTCATCGAGGGAGTTTTATTGCTGAAATTAAGGGTAATAAGGAAAAGAAGTCGAGCGAAAAGGCTGCCATTGGATTTAATAGCGAGAACAGACCAATTACGTTATAAAGAGACGATAAATTCCTACTTGAATTTAAATTAGCCAAATGTTGGCACTTATTACGACAAATATTTCGAGCATGGAAAGCCAACAACCGTGAATGAAAGCAGCGAGAGTTATTACATTTTAGTCGGATAATGAAACTTCCGGAGACTGCCAAAAATTATCGTGGTCTTTAAATCAGACATGATTTGTTGATTACAGTACATAAAAAATATGTTGACTACAATACGTCGATATATAGAAATATAAACACATCTCACAGTCCAACTATGTGATGAAGAGACAGGAATTTCCTACTTGAATTATATTTTGCCCAATTTTGTCAGTTATTACGACAGAATTATTTCTAGAGTGATATTCCAACAGCAGTGGAAACATGAGAGTCAAGTAATAAAACTTTTAGAGACTGTCGAAAAATTATCGTGGTGTTTAAATATGAGCAGGTTTGTTGACTACATAGACAAATAAAAAAGAATGCATCGAAGATATGTAAAACTTACGAAAAGCCCTAATTGAGGATGGCGTGAGGAAATAAGTCTTTTTGGAAACACGGGCTAAGATCCCGCGCAATGTCTTCCCACGAGAGAGAAATCTCCTTTGAACTGAATGACTAAAAGGGAACGTGAATGAAACATACCAAAGAACATTCTAATTCGTGTTCTCACGCTCCGGCTGCTCGCCTGTTTCCACGCTAGACATTGCTCTTGAATGTAACTTCTCATCGAATAGTCTTTGATGAAGTCTCATCATAACAAGAGAGATTGCAATCTCCCGGGAGCCTCTAGCAATATGAGGTTCTCTTTTCTAATTTTCAATCGAATAGCTGACTAATACGGCTTCGAGTTTCTTATTGAATCGCGTCTCACGGGGATTATATTTATGGAGGAAAATACGCAGCCTTTTCCGCAACTATAAAAACTAAAAGATTCAGCCTCCACTTTCAAATCAACACAATAGGCTCATAATTTAGTTATTTTTCAGAGATTATCTCCGGAAGGTATTGAGGGTGCAGAAATCTATGATTTAGTAGGTGTGGAAATAAGAGAAAATTTAATTGTAACATTCAAGTGCGAGAAAACATTTATAAAATACAGTTTTAATCCTTAGAAATCTTTTAAAAGTTTCAAGAATAACGAAACGATTTTTAAGAGGCAATAGCATTAGGTTGGAAGAAAATAAGGTTAACTAAGGGCATAAGGACAACTAAACAATCATATCCATTAATATTTTAACCCTTAATGTTATCCAAGAAAAATTTTCAGTTTGGCATTAGAGATAAGTATTATACTAATTCCACATACTTACAGCCTGAACATTCTCAAGTACTAAAATACAAAATTACGTATTTCATCTGGAAGTGGACCGCCAAACGGAGAATACATACGTCCAAGAGGGATACAAATACTTGCCATTTTATACTATTTATAATTTTACTCAACAAAGTTTACATAAAAAATATTGATATAACGGTAGCATTGATCTATCACAACATGATGACAATGATAGCACAGAGCCCCGTAAAATTTGTAGGTAAAAATAAATTATCCCGGGCATAAACAACCTCTGAACCAATGTACAGAAACTGAAATAAATGTTATTGTACAGAGAACTATTAAGATTCTCATCTTCCAAAAAGTGTTTCTTTGTTAGTCATTCTTCCGACTTTCCGAAGAGCCTTTTTTAATCGCAAGAAGTTTTGATTTATGCTATTAGAAATGATTACTTTGATTAGAAACATTACTTTGATTGAGTCATTCAACTGTCCTTTAAAGATACATACGGGAAGAAGTATCATTTAAGAAATTCGCATCATCGGATTAATAAATCCAAGCGATTCATTTCACGGATGGATCGGTTTCAGTTAAGATATTTATAAATATTTATATTTTTAAACAATATCACTAAATCAAAAATCTTTTCGATTTTTTCCATTTACATTTTCTACGTAGTCTATTGATGTCTGAAAGAGTATATTGAAAAACCGTAGAAATTCCCTCTACAGTTTACATTTTCCTCCATCATCCGCAGTGAGCTACCTGGAAATTTTGCTAATTAAGAGTACTACAAGGAATTCCCTCAGTGAGGGAATTTGCTGAGCCCTAAAATCAGTAATCCCTTTGATAGGGAAAGAAAAGGAACTATAGATGATCCTATTAAAAGCATTGCAAATATAATTAGGACGCGCTATCATATACAGGGAATCTATGAATCTTTGAAAACTGAGCTCTAGAAAAGTTCAAGTTGGTTTTCACAGAATAAAATATTTAGTAAAACCATATTATCATACTGAAATCATAAGGTCGGTCCACCAACGTTACTTGCGTACCTTATAGAATTTCAGGAAATCCCTTGGAGCTCGTGATGCATCATAAATACCTAGGAATTACGCTCAGTAGTAACTTTTCCTTCAAAGAGCATATTCGAAGCTTAATAGAAAAGGCAAATGGGATGCAAAGGTTAGCCAGTAGAATTCTGAGGGGATGTTCATCGAGAGTAAAAGAAATAGCGTACTTTTCTCTGATTTGACCTCTACTTGAGTATTACTGTATTTGGGATCCTCACGAAGTAGGATTAATTTCCGATCTAGAGATGGTTTAACGTAGAGCAGCTAGGTTTGTCAAGGGAGATTTCAGATTTGACAGCATTGTTTCGGCTATGATAGGATCCCTCGGATGGAACTATCGTAGTGATAGAAGACTTGAATATCGACGGAGGCTGTTTGATAAATTTATCACTACCGACTTCGGGGAGGAGATAGCTGATATTGTTATCCCAGTTGTAAGCTTTCGCGATCTTCGGGAGAAAACAAAAATGCGATACAGGGAAGTAGTTGTCAGGACAGATAGTTTACTTTTGGTCGTTTTTCCCGAGAAGTATTAGAGAAGCTTTACAGGTTAGATAGGGATTTCGGTGTTTTACACCACCTCCCACGCGCCACTGGCGGATTGCAGGGTTTAAATGTAAATGTAAAGCAGTTGAAATTTTATTTGAAGAAAATGTGGTGCAGCATCCATCAGATTTAAATATTGTACGTCGTGAATTGATACATCAGTAATTAGGCTGGCTGGTAATGGGCTCTCTATCCGAACCTTTTTTCTCCCTTTGACTCCATTGAGTACCAGGAAAACCACGTACATGTCCAACTGATCCAATCTAATTTAGTTAATTATTTCGATTTGTGGGTGTACGATTGTATTTTAATTTCATAGCGTACATTTCCGCTCATCAAATCCAATTAGATTTAATAAAGTAATGCCACATGCGATGAGCTTTCCAGCATTTATGGAAATAATAATGTGGCATTTATCAATCATTCGAAGTGAACTAATTCGACCGAAATTATCGTATATATGCTCCTATGATAGAATTCATAAAGGGCATCTGCAGTTCCAGGAAAAAGGTTTAAAATTCAGATTCAAATATTTAGCATACATGAATAACACGCGAAAACGTTATGGAAAACTTCTCTCCTTTGGGCATTATTTTATCTGGAGTAATTAAAGATACCCTATAAAAATAAAAATTATTCATGTGCATTAGGTACCTTGTCGAATGAATAATATATCGCTCATTAGAGTGATCTGGTCTAGCTAATTCTGAAATTTATCTATTTTGTAAGGTTTTCCTCATTACATTCATATTAAAATCTATTAAGTTTAAATCGGTTTTACTGTTACTATAGTTCAAAAATTTAACTATAAAATATTAAACTCTCATAATACTTTCCTTTTTCTATGGATTTGGGATTTTGCCAACAATTCATCCTTAATATGAGTATGCCGTTTTAAAGGTCTTCCGACATTTTACAGTTGTTACTAAATAATTTTCTCAACTATTTTACCTTCTCCTTAAATTTCTACAAATATAAACTAAAATCTTATGTACATACGAATATGTAGATAAGTGGGCGAAATATATTGTATCCTAATAAATGCTCGATTATCATTTAGTAAAATCAGTGAGTTGGTCATAAAAAATTGCAATTACGAAGAAGCTGAAATATATTGATTCTGATTCTGCTGATTCTATAAAGTGATTTAAAAAAAATAAATTGCTATCCTTTCAGTGAAATAAAAAAGTTATGGATAAATGAGAGAATCCAGATTTACGATAAGAAGCTTTTAAAGACATTACCTTTCCAATTAACAAAGGAATTATTTCAAAACCGATTCCGAATGACGAAATAAATTCGAAAGAGTGCACGCACAATTTCGAGAACCCCTATTTTATTATGAAGTTATACACTTAGTTCGATATTTTTATCTTTTATGATAGAATAATAGAGTACTTCATATTATTCACTTTAAATTCTCTTAAAAAAATTACCCCGCGGCTGTTTTCAGCCCGTTTCTATACGCTTAAATAATTTCTGCTTATTGTTATTTTCGAGGATCGAAATAAAGAGCAGCTCTTTTGAAATTCATATCACACTCGTTCCTTACGACCCTTTCTTTTTATTGCGAGCGTAAGAGTAGAATGTCAAGTATTCCCCGCAACCTTTCTCTACGAGTGCATAATGCGAGAGGCCGAAGTTTGGGAAACGCTGCGGATGAAAATACCTCATTTTGACCAAGTGTCATAAGTGGATCGGGGGGAGAGAGTAGATGCCGAAGGGAAAACTAGGGGAAGTCGAGGGGAAAACTAGGGGAAGTCGAGGGTCCCATGGCTTTAGCTCACCTTGGCATCTCTGTTATGTACAACTGGGAGCCACGGCATAGTTGGCACTCTTCTATGACCATCGTCATTCCAAGAAGGTTCTATTTCTAGATCGGAGTACAGAAGGCCCCCGACGTCTTCAATGTCCACTACGCTGCGTCTTCCACTCCTCTTTCTACATTCTTTCGGCAAGTTGGACGCGCGCCGCGTGTCGTCAGCCCCACAACGAGTTTCGCATTACGGATGGAATTTTCTAAAGTCTCGTTCCCTTTATTCCACTTCTCCAGACGTGTCTTTCTCCTCGATGAGGAGCCCACTTTGGCGGCTAAAAACATTGGCATCGGCGGAGAGTGAATCGAAGGGCGTGGGGAGGCGCCTACTCTGAGTAACAATCCCGAGCCGAAACGTTTCGGCAACTTGGAGCGATGCCCGGGATCCGCCGAGTCACGAGTTTGTGCATCTCGGGAGATTGGCAATCTTGTTACGCAGGGCTGACGTCCTGCTCGCTTGATAAAGCGCGTCTTTGCCCGAGGTTAGGGGTTAAGCGGTTTATGTTGGGGAAAAGTAACGGCGAGCTGAACCGCGATAAAATGTTTCGATGCTAATAAATGTATTTATAGAACCACGTGAGGTTGTGGGGAGGGGAGAAAAGAAGGGACTGTGAGCCAAAACTAGGCGCTTCTTTAATTAAGGGAACTAGACCGTCCCGCGGTAATTATCGATTATCCTTCACTGTTCAGGGGCTGTTCGCAACACCTTGATATTTTTTTCTGAATGTAATTTTCACGCTTCGATAGTGATTATTTAAATCTGTAATTTTAAAATTCATACACGACTATCTATAAAATTGAAATGGGCTCGGCGAATGGGAATTAAGTTAATAAATAACAGTTGGTTGAATTCAATAGTCATAAATATTTAAATCCCCGCTAATAAAATCATGTTATGATATAATCTGTTCAAAATTAATTAGATAACTGAAATTCCCGAGTCTGCTAAGTAAGCACGAAATCACAAAAGACAAAATTAAACATGAAAGTATAAATAGAATTTTTTTCTTTGTCACTCTCAGCCACCTTATTTTTACTCAATTAAATACGAGCATCAAGATAGACAGAGACTTTTAGATATTTATAGAGGTTCAATGATTAACATGAAATAGTGGCTCAATTCTCTGGGAAACAATGACTGTTCTGTCTCCAGCACAACGTTTTATTCATAACTTTAAAAGATATTTAATGAATAAACCTCTACTCAAGAGTCAACTCAATTATCCTTTTGAAATATTTCTTATATTAATAGTAGTAAAGAACATCACAATTACCTCATCAATTATCAGCGTCCAGTTAGACATCTCCACCTGCTGAAGGAACAAATGATATTTTTATATAATATTCAGCTTGAAAAATAGAACAATCGAAATATTCTACGAATATATGTAATACATTAATAATAAAAAATAAAAAAAAACTCGTTATGAACTACAGAAAATTGGAAAGATGAAAATATGGCATGATGATAAAAAAACCTTTATCAAATGATAAACATTTAAAATGGTATCAGTTATAAGCGCACAGCATCAAATGATGTTTCGAGAGCTCCTTATCATTTTCTTGAGAAAGAAACAATGGGAGCGAATTGAAGGGAGAGCAACAATCAAACGTTAATTGCAAGCATTCGACGCTTCATATCATCGAGTTATCGAAAACGGAAATTATTTTCAATCGGGTCTATAAGAGGAATTCTAATGTCAGCCTCATTTTAAGAAAACGATATTAATGGAACGTATTGCTAGTAAAAACTGGAGCTAGTTGTATCTCATGATGGTTGTAGCAGATTCAGAGGATGCAAAAAATTAATGCTTTGGCATTCTGTTCAAATTAAAAGGTTCTAGAAACCTTGGTGAGATAATTAGTTTCTTTTTTAGTTGAAAACAAAAAAAAGTAGTACAAATACTTTGCAAAAAACTGTTTCCTGTGGAAAAGCATACATCTGTCTAGATTATTTACTATTAGCAGTAATACCTTTAACACTTCGACTCATTGTCGGATACTTAAATTTAACTTAAATTTTGAGGGAAAGATATTTTAAAGAGTATATGAATAAAGATAATGCCGGTAATACGAATAAAAGTTTTTTAATTCCGTTTAGATTCCTCTAAGAATAACTCTTTAGTATAAAATCTACTATGATGATATCAATCAAGATAGTTTAGAAAATGAAATAGATGGAAAGATTTAAACGGAGGAATTGAAGGATTAAAGTATATTGACTTGGCATGTAAAAGGAAACTTTAAACGGTCGATGAATAAATGAAGAATTAAATGTGTTCCATCAAACATTTTCAGTTCCATGTCCCCATGTCCCATACACGAATTTTGGTGCAAAATCGTTGTATTAAGGCTTCAGTTACGGATGAAATGTGGGCAAAATATTCCGAAAATAGAAAAGTAGATGTATCAAAATTTTATTTCAAGGGAACGCGACTGGAAGATAGAAAACGCTGAGGGTTTTAAGAACATTTCCATCGTTATTGAACTAGTTTATGCAACCTCGCTCACGAGTAACACAAGATCTTACGGCAGAGTTTCGACTTAAGACCAGGCTTTCAAAATGAAACCTGATCATAAGCCGGGAAGTTGCCATATTTTCCAATGAAAACTAGAGAGAATTTCAGGGAAGATAAAATTAATTGAACTGAAAAAATCGCGGAGATTCTACCCGCGAAGTGCAATCCTTGGAACGTAAGATAGGATAAGCTGGTGGAACTCATCCCCGTTTACTATACGAAATCAGTTGGGCGCGCATTTTCTCCTCTATTCACATCCCGCGCTTGCAAAGAGTGGATTCCTTCGCGCGGATTTCTTAACAAAAAGGTAAGAGCCAGTCGACGACGCCACTGTGCATTAAACAGAGAGAAATAAATACAAAACATTCGTAACCGTGAATTGGCCAATCAAACACGCTTCGCTATTTCAGAAAGTGGAATATTTTGAACGACTTTTCGATCGCTACTTGCGAAATGGGAGTTGCCACACCGACTAGTCACCTTGGACAAAGATATTCCGCGGAGATTATTCCTGTCATTTCGGTGCCGAACGCTTTGAATCGCTTGTTCTTACCAGCTGAGTTTTATTGGGAGATAAGGCCTGCGAGATAAGTCGGAAAAGAAAGGCCAGAGGGGTCGCTCGAGTTATACGAGGGTTAAAGCAATTATACGCGAGCATTCTTATATTTTTTACTTTCTATGAGAATTATACGCGATGAAAGAGAATTTCGTTCACGTGATCGTACGACCAATTTGAGAAGAGATTCATTATAATAATAAAAAAATTCAATTTAAGGATAGTAAAATTATAATTACACAAAACTTGGGAAGCTTGTTTTTCATAAAGTATCACTAGATTAAAAATAGGGTCCACTTAACTTTCTATCAGAATGATACCCGATGGGAAAGAAAATTTCGTGCACGTGATCGTATGAGCAATTCAAACAGAGATTAATTTTACTAATATGATAATTCAAGAAAAAATAGAAAAATCGTAATAACACGAAACAGAGGAAACCTAATTTTTTCATACAGTATCCCTAGATTTAAAATAGAGGTCTATAAGGTCTTTAAAAAGCGAGATTGAGACTGAAAATTTCTTCTTCTATCTTTCATGGAGGAGATAATGACCTAATTTAACAGTGGGTATAATATAGATTATCTAGCAGCAACTTTCAGGTTTCTCCCGAGATAATTTTTTTCCGCCGGTGATAGGATAATGAATATATCAATTTACGACCAAATTGGTCCTAATGACCATAATGGCACATGGGATTATCCAGCAGAACTTATTTATTATTAGAATACTCTTGTTCTTCCACGAAATAAAATCCAGTATTTCTCTATTTCTTAGGCTACTACATAAAATACTCGTTACAGGGAAGGGTAAATGTTAAATATTCCATCCTTCAAATATGTCATATTTCGCACACGTACATGAAATTTACGCTGCTTCTAATTCAATAAGCTAAGCTAAATGCTCCTTATTTTTACAACGTACTTCCATCTTCTTCTATGCTTTCATTTTCAGAGGCACCTACACAATTTTCAAAATATTCTCTATTATTTTTATTACGTCACTTTTCACAAGGACCCGATTTACCGAATCCAAGTAGCCATTACCGGCCTTTCTCTTTAAAACCACACATATTCTCAGTATTCGTCATCTTTACCGTTATTCAGATGGTCTTTCTTTTCTGTCCTAGAAGTGTTTACTTGCCATAAGAAGATTATAAGTGCACAATCGAATACAACCCAACCGTCACCGATTATCCTTCCTAAACGATTACTCATGAATTGGTTCATTAAATTCGTGGAAATAATTGATGGAGGAGAGAATTACGATTAGAGACTATCTGTGACGAGGTGTTTGCTGGTTGTACTCGGGGACTTCCACTACATTCTACCGTTCTTGTTCAAAAATTGAAAGTAATGTGCCTACTTTTTGACTTAACTTCCACAGGGACTTTCAGACCTGAAACATTTACTTTCCATTAATTATGACCGGTTTAAGCTTGTTAGGCTATCTATAGATTGGACGTCTTGCAGGGATAATTTATCTATTTGGAAGTTAAGAAGTACTATAGTATATTATAACAGCAGAAGTAGTAATTATAAAAGTACTATATAGTATCATAATTGTTAACAATTATGAAGTAACGCAGCACGCCATAAATCACAAATAAGAGAATAAACTAAACAACTTTATTTCAACCTTTCGTACACATTCCGTATGTTTTTATACCCCCTTCTCTTTGTGTGTATTCTTCTGCAGTGGAAATGGTTTCCCTGATCAAAATTAGCAGCTTTTTAATGGCTCCACAAAATCGTTCTATTTTCCTGTATTTCCTTTCTTTTTCCAAAATATTCAGTAAGACATCTGTAAATATTAACAGTCATTCTTGATTTTGTCTATGGAATGGAGTTTTTACTTAGCACAGGAAAGCGTACAACTAAACTAACTGACGTGGCTCGGTAGTTTAGTTGGTAAGTACACTTGCCCGGAAAGTGGGAGACCTGGGTTCGAGCCCCAACCAAGTCACTATTTTTCAAGTCATGTATAACCTTTTATGTCTATGTATTAGTCAAGGATTAGATGGAAGATGGGACTTTTTAGTCCTAATTTTGCCTGAGATAAAAACGTGCGCATGTATGTACTACTAACTATTGCTAAACTAAGATATTAATATTTGTCTTGGATATCCGCGAGGTGCAGCAGAAACATCTACCTCGTACATGCTCAAATTGCTCATGAATACTAACTTCAATTCATACCATGTCGTCATCGCCGGCTTAAAAAGACCAAACTCTCGAGATGAAGTTACGTGTTGATTCTTCAACGGCGAGCGCGTGTTCAATACTTGTTGATTGCAGCATGGGATCCGCGATTACTTCGTTAGGCGATTATCGGGATCGCAACACCAGAAAGAGGACGCGTTGAGGCGTTTGCTGAGATCGAGGAACGTCGGTTTTCAGTCCACGCACGATCTCAGCCATCCGTCCGAGAAAGTGGGAGGGGCCCGTGTAGAACTGCAACCAACTACAACTGTCGGAGTTGCGGGTCGTCTAAGATGCAGGCGCTACTCTCACCTGACAGATATCAGGTGTTAGCTCGCTTTCTCGCCGTCACCTTTCTCCCCGCGAAGGGAACATGCTGATCTTTGATGCGGGGAAAAGGCGATTGAAAAGAACGGCCTTCGTGTCGCAGTTGAGTAATTGCTTGAATGAATTGGTGTAAATCTGCTGCGCGAAAGCATTCCGCTCGCCGCGAAGTTATGATTACCTCTTTTAGAAATGTTTGAATGTGTTCGGAATTGAATCGCTTGGCTGATTTTTGTATACGTAAGCTTTTTAGGCACGTAGAGATACTATGTGATATACTTGGTGGGATCTCATAATTAACCATTAACTAATTAAATAATTAATAACTAATTTAATTGCAAAATATGTGCAATGCCACGGCATACTACGTGGAATTGAACATATTTTGTTATTAGAATAGTTGAAGTAAAATTAAGCATTCAATAAAGAAAATTAAGGAGGTTCTTCGAATTAATAGGCGAAGAACGTAAACAGCTTTTATCACCAAACCAAAGTTACTTTTAATTTAACAAATATTTAAATTATTCCTAAATATATATATATCGTTAATTCTTCAGTTATAATACAGGATGATTTAACTATATATTCGAAATAGAAATATTGGTAAATAAAAAAAATTATACTTTATCCCAAATATTTTAGGACAATTACTATTTTTTATAATTACAATTCTATGTTACATTAATGCCATTCTCCCATGATGCAGCCTTTCTACATGTCCAGTCAAAAATAAAACGTCCATTTAATTCCAGTTAAGCTGCCTTTCTTTCATTTATAAGAAACAAAAATAAGTAAACGAGACTACACATCGCGACTAAACACGGATGTAAAATTACGTCAGTAGTGCAAGCCTCTTGCATTGGAAATCTTCATCGAAAGAGACCTCAGCAAGTTCAGTGAATTCCTAAGAAAAAGAGACAAAACGATCGGAAGATATTCTCGACGCGCGATAGATTATCGCTACTAGGTGAACGGACTCTTGTGTAACGGATGCGTAACTGGAATACATATTTTAAAAATAATCGCGATAATTTTCCGGAAAGAGAACCGCAAACTGTTGCTGGGTCTTACGATACGAGAGGAATAGATAAGAGCACGTGGTCAAGGAGATAAAGGAGCTGCAAAAGAAGAAGGCGAGATGTCAAGGACAAAGAAGCAACTTCGGATCGGTGACCTTATCGTACGCTATGTAGACTCGTATGAATTAGGTTAATGGAGATCAACGGTGATGCAAATCCCATTTGATTGACGTTTCAGAAATTTTGCTCAGGATTCAACGGAGACGAAATGAAACTCAAAAATTCCTCGACCACAAGATTTAAACTCGGTGAACCTATAGGAATTTTTATAAGTAAATTTGATAACATCTGTTCGTAAATTATTCAACAAGAACGACATAAGCGGAACTTGTACACCTAAATGTAACACAATGACACTACAAGTAAATTTTTCGTAGCATTCCATAGTGAGAGACTTGTGCAATTATTCACTCATACCCCAGTAGCTGTCATGTCATCACAGCCATGATAAAGAATGTGACAGGATTAAACGAAATATATATAATATAAAATAATAAGTGTTCCATAGTAGCAAGTACTGAGAGCATCTAATTCATATTAATAATGTATATATTAAGCTGATAAAGAAAACTTTCACAGTTAACCATGGAACACAAAACTATATCGTTTACAGGAAACTGCTTGTATGATACTTGATACCATTTTCTGTTGATGTATGCAATTGATACCGTACATTGATTGCGTAAAATATGTCATTCATTTACTGCTCAAATTATCCGTGTAATTATAATAACCAATCATAGCGCAGGGAATATAGTTGTGAAGGTAAAGACGAAGAAATAGGGCGCATTGGTGCTAATTTTAACATCCAAGTTGCATTCAGTATAATTGGCTCTCCCCAGCGCAGCCAAACCGTGTGAAGAAATTGGAACTGTATATAAAACGATCAGAAATTTTATGACAAGAATATTGGCATAGAATTGTGAGGAATAATAAAGTTAAGATAATAGACGGTTGCTATACTGTATCACCACTGTAATTTACCACGATAATGTGCGGTGCGGATTAGTTGAGATATATTTTCTAGAATAGCTCTGAAAACATACTATGTTTTATGCCTATGTAACATAGTATCTTTAGAGAGTTATAACAGCGTATATTCTGGCGTCAACGAGATAACTCAATGCATTGCAAGCCTTTGATTTTGAAAGTTAAGAGAAAAAGTGATTCTATTGACATATTCTGGCAACACAATTTAAACAACATTAGTTAACTCTTTTTACTTGGTGAGCTTTCAAACTGAAGATCAATTTGGAAAGGGTTGACCATGTTCTTTAAAGATCTGTGTCTATTTTCCACATGCCGAGAGAAAACCGTCTACTTTTACGGAAGGGACTCCAAAAATATTTAATATTTCGGCAATACGTTTCTTAAGGCTGCCATACACGGGGAAATATTTCCTGGAAATATTTCCTGGAAATGTTTCCTGGAAATATTTCCAGAATAGAACATGTTCTAATTTCGACCAATCAGGAAAGAGTGTCGGCCGTAACTGGAAATTATTTCCAGGAAATATTTCCCCGTGTATGACGGGCCTTTAAAGAGGAAGATTCCCATAAATATTTTATGGAATAATGCTTTTGGCTCCTAGGCGTTCAACCCATGGAAACCAGCTTGGAAACGGATGATTGGGCTTATAAAACAATCATGAAATCTATTTATATGCCGTATGCTAACTATCTTTTCGGGAAATGCTTAAAAAATATTCGTGGGAAACTGTAATGTGTTTCTTGTGGAAGAACTATGTGGACCGGTCTGGCATCGAGCTCAGGATCATTTTCGGAATACCTTTGCTGTTTCCGTTACATTATCACAAAATTTGATGAAATATCGCAAGAAAATTCTGTATCATTACGGAAAAAGCTCCAAATTTCTGAAATGCCTCGCCTTATTTTACCAATGGTTGTATTGTTTTGGACCTTGTGGGATCGAATCTATGTTAGCTAGGATCTAAATCTCGCTTTCTTTGGCGTTTACCCGATTGGATATCAAAATTTCAAACTAATAACGCTCAAATAGCGCATTAGTATCCTATACATATTCAGAGAAGCATGATCCATGGCATCGGTGTTCGAAGGACACGGTGAAAGAGAAAAAACTATGTAAATTTCTATGGATAGTTACAACGTTGTTCCTATCGGGTATATCACACATGGCCATAGATACTGAACAGCTTATTGGAAACAAGCCGAATGTTAAACCTGCAAAACGGGCAATGCCCATGAAACGCCCAAACTGAATACCCAAAAACGCATACTTATTCGACTTAATGACGGCTGTCCCAGTAGAATGGTTTGCACATTACATCAAGGTCGTGCACATCCATATTCGGGACTTGGCCGGATGCAGAGAGGACTGTGCACCGAGAGAAAGAAGGAGAGATACGCATGGCAGAGCTCTGGTCACGCACTCGCTCATCCGCCCTGTGTCATCTGTTCGCGGACTAACGAGCTTTTATCGAGGACCATAACAATGGCGGGATCTTTATCGTCGGTTAGCCTCTTCTATCGAATGGTTTCAGCATTGTTGGCGGGAATTAACGTGGCCAGTATTATAATCCTGCAGTATCCTGCATTACGGAATTTCGAAGGAATCGAGGCTATATTGACGCTCTGACTGTGGTCGAGGATTAAATCCTCCAGTTGGTGGAAAGATTGCGTACGTGCTACATGAAGGGATTATATTTCCAGTGGCGTAGTTGGTGGGGATTTGGGGGTTATATCTCTACCTCATGGACTTATCAGGGCTAAGACTACATGAGGAGTATCACCTCTGAGAGTGATTCAATGGACTAGCTCGTGCCTTCATGTACGAGTATGAAGGCGTTGAAGCCAATGTTGATAACATTCTGTTAGCCTACACTGATAAGCCAAGGAAATTCAAAATCAGGCTGTAAAATGTTAATCTATAAAAAAATCCTGGAGCAAAATGAATGATGTTGTAATTATTTTTACTTAGCTCTATATAAGGTGAAGTTATTTCGATAGAAAACATTTTTTTATCAATCTTAATGAAACTTCTACGCAGAGTTCTTTTAGCTAAGGATATTTCAATTCATTAAATTCAATTCTTCGCATTCAAACTTTCAAAAATGGTATATTCGAAGTTAAAATAAGGAATGGGTGGTCACACGTTTAGGAAACAGATTCCAAAGTATACACTGAACCAGGTATTCGCGTGGTGTGAAAGAACCAAAATGGGTTCGAGTTAATTTTATAATAGCTGATAGGAAATATATATCGTGAACATCTAAAATATCCTACATTTTTATACTGAAAAATCGTTTACATTAAGTCATGGTCAGCACCAGACAAAGGCTAATGGACTTACTGGAAAGGTAGAAGCGAATGGCCGTATGTTACGCAAGACTTAGTAGCAAACAACCTCCTTGAACCTATGTTTGTATCAATAAAATAAAATGTCAGAAAAACATTCGGACATCGCAATCCATACGGGTACAAATCATCTGCATACGGGTGTAAATTTCCGTGCGTCACTGAAAAGTGGTTCAAGAAATCACGATTAGTGAATTGATTCTTCATTAGTTGCACGCAAACACTGACTCGCATCGCGAAATAGGCAGGCCAGGAACTGGTCGTGGTGGCGGATATTAGATAGAGAGAGAGAGACTCTGGTAAATAGGGATATAAGGATAGCTATTGAAGGTAGGAAAAATTGCGTTGAAACTCCGCTTCGATTAAAATAGGGCACTCTCAAATAAGTACACGGAAAAGGCCGCTGGGGGAGATGAGTTCTTCAGGCAATTGAACACTAACTGATTCATGAAACAAGAGTTACGTACAATATCGGTAGCTTGAAAATAACGGGAAAATGGAAGCGAATCGGTAAGGGATTTAGCGACGGAAAACTGCTGAAATTAGCGATCTAAAATTAATTAGAGAGCTGATATTAGATATGCTGTTACTTAGAAATCACCTAATCTGAGAAAAGGTAGGGCATTTGACGTGTTCCGTAAATGGACTTTAATAAAGGCAAGCAGAGGTGTCGATGGCAGTGAGCATATTAGCCCTCGTCGCCAATCACTCACAGTTAGTTTCGACATTAGAAGCTCCGATAAGTGGCGAGAGTGATTCCTTTCTCACGGTATCGACAGCCAAGGGCACAAGTCTGGATATTGCGAAGAGAAACGAGTTTTTCCCCGAAAGAGAGCGTTAGAGATGCTTATGGAAAGGCAGTAGGAATTCGCAAGCGAGGTGAAGGCCTTTTCATGCTGCCACAACGTCATAGGAATGAATTATCTGTGTGACAATGCCGTTGACGCAACATCGGAGATGAATTATGATTTCCCTAAATCTTGAAGCGCTCAAATCTTCACCCTTTACATACAGAGACGGTTGAGTTTAACGTTGACAGCTATCCGACCGAGTAATTTCAGTAATTTTGCTCTCATAGAGGAAAGGAAGTGAAATTCTATTACGGTGATAAAATATTTCCATTTCGGTTAAAACCCATGAAAACACCTCGAACTTGTATCAATACTGAATAACATAAAATTTTTATTTTAGAGACAGCCTTAAGAGATGTGATGTAAACTTTTTTCAATTTTCAATTTTTTTAGATACAAAGTTACTGCGTAATAACGTCTTGAAACTATCTATAAGAAATATTTATGTTTTTAGTGCAGTATATAGTAATTTTTTTGACAATAACGTGTAAGATGGATGAATGTAGCTGACTTTTTATCTTTTTATCTCAGCCGCCATAAAAATCAATATCGTTTTTTAATTTAAAGGCCAAGTTTTTTTAGAGATCAGAATAGGGACTTTAAGGGCAATATTAAGACTTCCACGTCTCATCTTACGTCTACACCAATTCATTACATACTTCAAGAAAGAGATTTTAAGGATAGAATAAAAGATAAGTCAAAAAGAGGGAAATATTTTATGGGTTTACAATAAACCCAAGTCAGCACTTAGGGTAAATAGTAAAAACCCAGCTGGGTGTGCCAAATTGCCCACGGTAAGGAATTCGTAAAGAATCGGCTAAACCTACTGATAGCTGAACTAAAATTTAAAACGGAGAAAGAAAGAGGAAAATGAGAAATATGATAACGCCAAGAGCGAGCCTGAGGTAAAAGGTATAGTGATATACTGTATAATATAGGTTTGAAATAGAACAGTAGATCATGTTGCTAACTTCATCAATCGTTGAAACCAAATGTTTTATTCATTCAGTTTCCATTATTGAAATTCTTCATAGGTACCTTGGAGCTTTCTCTCCCCAGCCTTTCTTTCCTCCAATTTTCCCTTTCCTCATCGAATCTCGCACACAAAAGAGAGCTCAAATCCCGTTCCGGTTATTACACAGCTTCGC
Source organism: Sympetrum striolatum (assembly GCA_947579665.1). Taxonomy (NCBI): domain Eukaryota; kingdom Metazoa; phylum Arthropoda; class Insecta; order Odonata; family Libellulidae; genus Sympetrum; species Sympetrum striolatum. The sequence goes on from OX388352.1 coordinate 62,400,112, forward strand.
GTTTACTGTCCCACATTCCCTCAAATGAGTTTATAATACGCTCTATTCCGACCCTTCGCTACAAGTGCGCGGCCTCGGGTGTGAGAAATTACGTCGGCTGATCCGAGAGAATTTTAAATAACCGACTTGACGGGAGTTGACGTGATAATTAAACATCGTTTTTTTCACCCCGTCCATTCGGTTTCTAATCCCAGACTCGCGCTAAAAGAGCGAAAATGCTTAGGATATGCGACGGCGTACGCGGCAGGATTTCCTCGTAATCGACGTTTGGAAAGTCAATTTCACTTTGATGAGCTGCTGTGAAATTGCGTGCATTTTTGCATTAAGTAATTAATTGCTTGTGATCACGCACTTGATACGTATACTTTTGATCGCAATACTAGTTTTCTATAAGGTGACTGGTACACAACTCGACTGGAATAATAGTTATGATAATCGTCTTTATTTGGACGAGATTGAGACTGAAAGTCTCTTCTTCCATTTAAACAATCGTCATTAATTATAGAATAATTAAAAAATGAAGACAGTATGAGAAATATATGACAACTTGTGGATTTAAAAAACCTAAGAGAACCTTAGTAAAAAATCCATTGCAGGAAAGAAATCCCCAAAAAAGGGGGGTTAGAAACAACTGCGCAAACCTACCGATAGAAACAACTAAAAGATGAGAAAAAAGAACCTGAAAAAACATAGAAACACACTAACAGTGAGTACTTGCATCCGGTATATAATGAACAATCAGTTCACATTTAAATAGATTATAGCAATATATATATAATAACAGAAAACAAGCAAAAAAAGGAAACTACGCGGATTTGTATCCACAATAAATTGTATGTACAATAGTAGGGTAGTAATTTGCTTACGACTAGCATGGTATTAAGCATTAGTGGTCAGGGTTTCCACATTCATTTTTTAGTTGAAAAAGCCTTGTTAGAACCCAGGCGATGACGTATTCATGGAATCATTCCCGCAAAAATCGGCATAGGAATTAGGTCAGGAGTGCACGTGCATTCTGCGAATACGCTGGAAATCCACTTCATCAGCTTTGGTGCGTTATCGAGCTCCGTAATTCCTAGAACAAGAGGCAGTGATGCGTCGATAAATCAAATACATGGACCATCACCGAAGTTCCCTTTTGTTACGGAAGATAAAAGGAAATAATTGGCTCCTAAAAGCCGCATAGAGCTCGGCCTACGCTGCCACGTGGCGATGGCAGGTCGATGTAACGCCGGAATCATCATTTTGCCGACGAAAACCTCCGGTGCAACTACGCCGCGGTGGAATGTTCCCGTCTCATTGAATCAGGTAGCGTAAATTTTACGGCGTAGTACCGCACAATACCGCACAAGTATCTCTTTGAGCATAGAAAATATCTGACGAGGTATGCGTAATTCAAAATAGAGGGAAGAAGTGCTTTCGTTGTGAAAAGGGCGGATTCGTTACGGGCTCTGCGAAGAGCTCTCTCAGAGTACAATCACTCATGTTTTCCGTAATGAATAAATCGAGGTTTTCATCCAGCGTACATCAACTCGAAATCTGTTAAGGTTTGGTCGCCAGAAACGCTACGGCATGAATGATAAAAACGGCTTAAAATTGGGTTGTTGTAAGTAAACAGTGAGGAAATTACGAGGACTCGGAATGGTCAAAATTCTAAGAAATACATTCATGTATTACTGATGAGGAAACTCTAATGGTAATACACAAGTTGTAAATGAACAAATTAGTTACAAAGCGAGAACATCTTAAACTAAAAAAAAGATGGGGCCAAATAGTTATTTTGCGCGAGAGGTTCGGAAGTTCCGTAGGCGGAGCGCTAGACTTGTGACCTTTCGGTGGAGGCTACGGGCTGATTGACACGAAGGAAAATGGAGAATGAATTGACGGAAAGAAAATACAACGAAGAAAGGAGGGATATATCTGAAAGCAGATTCAATTTCCTGGACGTTTTATTTCAAATATCGCGCCTCCATTCTCATGGAAGTCACAGACAAGCAAAAAGATATAGAAAAGGTGACGCGCACTGTAACGTTCAAAAGGATAAGAGAACAATTCTTCGTACATCACCGTCAATATTTTTCTTTCTGAAACCAAAATATCGTTGAGTCAATCGCTGACGACACAAATGATTTCGCATTGGAGATACTAATTCTATTGGAATCATTGATGAGAAGTTAAATACATTCCCGCTATAATCGAATATTTACTTCGGTTTGACTAGATATGAAGCGGCTGTTTTTGTGATTTACATACCTAATAACAGAGAAGGTTCCAGAATGTTGACAATGGGTTGTTTATTTTATGGGCTAATGTGAGAAATTTAATCTTTCACAGATATATGTAGACCAAGAGAAATTTCAAGGTTGTTATTTTAGTAAAAGTAATTCCTAATCCACTTCAGTAGTTACTGTAATAATAGCTAAACAATGCAATAATTCTTAATGGATGAAACCACTAGCATCATTTGTAAATATATCCATAAATCTCCATACAATACAGTAAAAGAGGAAGGTGTCGCTTAATCCGCATAGATACTATCTGTCGGTTAACAATTCCAACCAAAAGAGTATATAAATTGCATTAAAAGATTCGAGGATTTTCAAATGTGTATATCGATGTTCTCCCTTAATTTAGAGGACCTAACACAATTATTTTGAGCACAGAGTGGGTTGAAACACAGAGCATTCGATTCATTTAACCACATTTCCTCCTAATGAAGAATACTTATCAGTGCCAATGATCGACGGACCTCCACTAATTTTCCTGCATATCTCCTGAAGCCGCTACTCGTTCGCCTAATTAACTGACCGCAACAGTTCGCCGGAAGATCCGGATTTTACCATTCAGCGAACGACAATCAACATCGCAACTCTAACGAGATCTCGCCACATCAACGGCTCTGCAACCAATAATCTGCGCAAATGCACGCAAAATTCCCTTTTACAGTAAACTTAAAATTGCCGTCGACGTTGGGAAACAAGGAAACAGAAATGTTACGAGCTGAAGTGAACCATAATTGCCACATCTCGAGCAACGTTCCACTCTCGGCTCGCTCTTCCACGTGCATCAACACGCAAATGCAATCACGAAACGAGGAATCGCCACGCTTATGTCCAACGTGGTGCAACGCTGAATTATGTGACCATAAATATGATGCTGCAAAGATTCAACCTCCGAACATCGGCACGATCCTGCCCATCCCCGCTGGAGCATCGGGCCCGAGATAACTCTCTCCTCCCCCAAACACGCTCTTCATCCCAGAAATCACCTATTCCTCTCTGTCCCGCTCCGCCGCTCTTTTTATACCCAACTGCGTCCTTAACTTTTTTCCTTACGGTGTTACTTTCTTTTCTGGCGATGGGGCCAAGGTCTTTTCCTTTCTAGATCCGGGCGAAATGAACCCGATGATTTTTGAAATTTGAACGAAAAGGCTGCTTGTGGTTCAACTGACGCTACAGGTGCTTTCGAGGTGAAGTGTTTCTGCATATTTCACTGCTGACTACCAATCTTTCTGATAACAGAAATATGTTTTCATGCGCAAACAAAGTGTGTTGTTCTTATCTCTACATGACTTATATTACGGAAGTTCCTCAAGGCAGCGCTATAGGGCCAATTCTGTTCCTCTTAAGAGCTAAATCAGCGTGATCAGTTACCTTAGTAATCTTAGAATATCGAATATATATAAGTTGATAATCTATGTTGGTGTATATAATTACACAGATATTTTGCGTGAATATACAGGAGTAAAGTTTGCCTAACATTTTAATACTAAAGAGTATTTACTCCTGGGTCACTAAATAAGCGTCAGAATTTCAGAAGCAAACTTTGGCTGGAAGAGTTCTCGTTACTGGATTGTACTTAAAAATTGTTCACACCAAACAGCTGATAGTAATTGGCGTGTTTTGTGAGTGTTTTTTCTTCAATACCATTTAATTCTAACTGTAACAGGTATTAGTGCATCATCCTAAAGTGAAAATTTATTCATGTCGCCAAAGTCTTAAGAATAAGAAGTATGTTCAAACTTCGGATATCGGAAGAATTGGAGATAAATAGTAAGAGGGAAGTCGTCCCGGAAAACTCAGTATGAGGAAGTGAAAGATCATGTGACCCCGGTTAGCGTGAATTCAGAAGGCCGACGGATACGGCGATTTCTCGAAATAACAGCTAGATCAAATAGTTATTCTTGGTCACCCTTCCCGGATAGCATAAGAGGTGAAAACAAATTAGCGTGTCACTGAAGGACTCTGGTGTTTTCGGATTCCCAACAGCAGATGTTTCCTCAAAAAAGTTCTATTGTCCCATAATCAAAGAAACAAGCTACGAGAATATGATTGGGAAGCTGATCCGAAGTCCAAACCGACGCAAATTTTGCCGACTGTAGAATTTGCTCGCGTTCACGAATTAAAAATAACCGTGCAACTCACGTTTCGTTAACGTCATAGAAATATACAATCAACGGAAAAAACGTATGAATCACCGGTTTGTGATGGAGGCATCCCGTCTATGCATGAGAATGCGGGCATCGTCGTAAACTATGTGATTTGCAAGCAATGTCATTAAACTTATAGAATCAACAGGAAAACTGGTTTTACTTTACAGGATGGGCGAAATTAGGGAAATGTATACATATTAATAGTTGGAAAACATACGTTCGGGGGATTCCAAAAAAGACCGTCGTATGAGATAATCGTTGGTGATATATAGAAAATTATTTTTTTTCAAACTCTTAATTCTCTTACGACTAATTCTCTACGACTAATGCTTACGACTAATGCACTACGACCGATGTCAATGAGCTGAAAATGTCATTCCCAATAAAGCTTGGGAAGGAGCGAGGAATGATTAATAGATTTTCCGAGACTGACGATAAATGCATACCGCTTTCAGTATTTAATAACAATAAAAAGCTCTTACAACCTGTTAATCCTAGCTTAATTACTTTGCATGACCTGCAACAATCATGAGGTAATATTTCTTCCAATTACACTCGTTAAGTAATAAGTGCTCTTTTTACCGTACTTTGATAGATGGAATGTTTTCTTTTTATTTTAGAAATAGAAGAGTGAAAACATCTTACGTTTACTCTCAGTCTTGTTCATAGTTCTGATGATATAACAGCTACTGTGGTATAAGTGTGACAGATTAGCGGAATTCATATTGAAAGATCTTTCTCACAAGAAATGAAAGGTGTTATTCAGTGGGTCACTGCTGTCACCAGCGAGGAAAGCATGGGTAATCTAGCTCACTCCTCATCCGATCTTGTATACCTCATTCGTTCTGCAAAGCTTTCTGTAGCTATTAGTAGTGGAATTAGAGGCTTAAAATCTCAAAAAGCCATTTTTGTCGGCGGTCCTCTTCTCATTCCCCGGCATTCCGAGAAAACAAGACAGAGAGTGCTCTCGATAAGTGAGGTGTCCTGTCTTGTTTTCTCGGAATACCGGTAAATGAGAAGAGGAATGCCGACAAAAACGGCTATTGGATATTTTTAACCTCTAATTCCTTAACAGCCGTGTCCCAACTTTCCTTTCTTTACATTAGAGTTGGAGTTGAGTACCCAATAAGGATCATGGATGATGACTTTATGGACAATGTGAAGAGATGATCGCGTCAATCGACACCTAATGAACGTTTCATAACACCATGCGTTGCAGTAATTAATAATCGCACTTCCAATCAACTAGTATTAGTCTAAGAGATTACTCTCCTTATCTTGGGAAGTGCAATCCTTCCTCCTAAAACCACTCCGGTAAGTACACTTAACATCCAAGTTTGTTTGATAGCAAACAATCGCCTCGGGCATTTGGATCTTCATCTTCCGAAGCTTCATTAACATCCACGCGACTCCCAGCCGGCTCATTAGGTGCACATTTGAAATTCAGAAGATCAATAAATTAGACGCCGTTGATACGAAGATGGTAACCTAATTCTAAGTGTATTTGATTTGTAACTCGATTGACTCGCGAGCGAACGTGCGCGAGGAAACTATCACACCATTCAATGGATCATTTAATTTCTTCTTAGGCCTAGAATACAATTAAGGGAATGGAAGGTTTCGTAACATATTCCTGGAATTTTCCTTATCTGAGTTTATCAGAACCTCTCTGAGATTATAGTTTTTGAAATGAGTATTGAAACAATACAAGACGAGCTACCTTCGGGAGATTTTGGAGGGGTTTTTTCCTGATTAGGGTGGACATTTTATTATGTTATGTTTTATGGCTTATGTTTTTTTAAATCCACATACCAGTTATATTCGTGTACTTTTGCAAACTATCTCTTTCTTTCTGTTTCTCATATGACGATTGGTTAGATGAAAGAAGAGCCTTCCTAGTCTCAATCTCGCCCGAATAAAGGCCATTTATTATAATTATTATTATAATAATATCTGGCAGAAAACTTTTCCTTCCGATACAAGTTAACTAATATGATAAAAAATGGTGATACTAACTACGATATTGTAAATGTACTTTTATGGTATCTTTTTGAGACTTTTTAAAATAATGAATTTCTTTAATTGAGTGAATACGATTTTTGGTGGAAGTAGGCTCCAAATCGCAGCATATTTACTAATTATATTAATAATATAACGTGGCGTTTCCAGTCAACACCCGAATACTTATGAAGTGCAGCTGATCTTTTCTGGGACACCTAACGATTTTGGCAATTTTTAATTCTGCATATATGAAAAACCTGGGAATATAGTCTTTCATCAATTAAAACAAATATGAATATTATTTAAGATGGAAGAAAATCAATTTCTACGCGTCACTTACTGGGTACTAATTCGACTCCATGGATGTATAAAAAGAGCAGAAGGGTAAGAAAACCTGCATCATTTCACGCACTCTCTTTTCCTCTTAACACTACGTCAGACGATGTTTGAAACAAGAAACTTTAAGAGTATTGCCGTCATTTGGCTCAATCTCCAAATCGCCGTGAAAACTTTAAGCACGATACACAGGCACTGCTAAGTTTACTCAGCGTCTCTCGCATATGAAGCAAGAGGCGGCGAAAAACGCGAAGTATCCACAGGTCGAACCCGCCGATCTACGCTCTCGATGTAAGCAAATAGGCTTTGAATCGCCGTTACTTCTCCGAACCCCTCTCGAGAAGAAAGAGAGAGTGATGAAGCAGGATCGAGTAGAGAAAGGAGTAACGGGTAAGGCGCAGTCAACTAAAAACCAAAACGATCTGAAAGTATGCAAGGCCTTCCGCGCAGGTAGGTAGGTTTATTTTAAGGAATGTGGGACATAAAGAGGGAAAGGGACAAAATCGATATATACGAGGTACCGAAGCAGGTCGCGTTTGTGAAATCAAATCTGAGTGCGACCCACCCACTGCACCCACGTTCGCTCTCTCTCTCCCGCTGTGCAACGCATGCACCGCCGAGGAACATATAAACGGAAGCTAGGAAATGACCATAATCGACGAATACCGGTTTATCAGACCGAAATATGGAGAATATCTCTCCTTTGGTAAAAGAGCGGCAGGTTGTGAGTCTCTTTGCATTCGTGCGCGACCGTTTTACCTTTTCCAAAGGTTGCAAATACTTCCCATGAACGTGAACCGGATTTCGTGATACAAAAGGAACGGATATAGACTACGATCTTGGATTGAAGTGAGTAAGCGGTACAAATATTCCAGAGAGAATGAAAGATATGAATTCCTATACTGAATAAATGACAAGAATCAGATGCCAATTGTTATTATTATATTATGGGCCTCATTGAACGTATTTGCGTAGAAATTTACTTTACAATTCAAAAAAGATATTTCAGTGACTAGATATAGAATATTAATTAATTGAATTAATAATAATAAAATAATAAATAACAGTTTATATAATAAGTGATAATAAAATATAAATATCATTTAAATATTTTCGAATCATTCCGCAGAAATGAACAACACAATTGAGTTCTTATAAATATGCATAATGTTATACAAAAGAGGTTTTTCATACTAAAGCTACATTTTCGACTGTTTTTAAAACACTACCAGTGAAAATTATTAAAAACGATTCCACCCAATCGTAAGATATCAAAGCAGCTTCTTGCTGCTTGAATATGAATGAATGATAGCGAATGGAATTCTCAATCTATCACACCCACTTTCATGAAAAGCATACAAACTTTAAATCTGGATTTCTCTTACTAAGGAAATAAAGCTCGGAGACTCCCGCATCTAGTGATATGGAGAACGTGATCAATAAATCAATGAAGTTACAAAATAGTTATGCAATACAAATACGAAATATTGAATGATGAGTAATTTACAGACTATTTTATCTTTGGTCTTTCTCCAGTAGCCTGGTAGCCTGCAGTAGCCAAAGGTTACCTTTGGCTATTAATCTGTGTTAAGCCAATATTAGAAGCAGTAATGTAATAACAAACTACTTCAGCCTTCACAACAAGAAACCTCCTGATATAATTCATTTTACTCGAAAGTCTTACATTGAAATCTGAGAGTGATTTCTTGTTGAACGAATGAAGTGGATAAGTACTACATATATATACTTAATATATCACAAAAATAATTACCGCGCATTATGGAAATTTTCGCCTAACCTTCTCTACGTAATATTAACAGATCGATGAGGAAAATGTACAAACTTCAATCTGACGATTCAAACAATTTTTTTTCCTTCCTTGATAAGGAACGTGAGATGATAACAGCAGATTTTAAAGCGAATTGATTTAAAATGTGTTCAAAAGTCAGCAATGATCTTGTGTTTGAAAATTACGATCTACAACCACTTAATTTGAATCAAAATCATGAATCGAGAAATTGAAACCAGTGTAGTATGTATGTGTAGAATAGTGAAGTACAGCGAATTTGTAACATCTTTACTGAAGAATGCGGATAATTTGTTTTAGCGTGAAAATAAGCACTTTCAGGGAGAAAAGTGAGATACCTGGAGAAGGCAAGCAGACAAGACAATCTCGTAGTTTTCCTGGAACGACAGAGTTGTGAAAATAATACGCAAAACACATTATCGGAGGTAACATACGCGTGCAATATCAGTTTTACTTAGTAGTGGGAAGAATAGCGACTAAGGCGGAATATTCAATGCGATTACGACCTGAGCTTGCTCGCTTGGTATTAATTAACACCAATTGTATGAGGGAAACGAAATAAAGTTATAAGCGAAGGCTTTCTCCGCCTCGCTCATTATCGTTTTGCTGGACAGTTGTCGGAAAGATAAAGATGTGCTGGGCATTGATACTCTTTCGAATAAACAAACGATATTTTAATTGGGAGGTATGGGAGAAAAGGTCGATTCATTTTGCAGTTCGAGTAAATAGGTAAAAATATTAAAGAAAGTTATTCCCGGAAATTTTCCAACAGATTTCATTCGTTCAAATATATAATAATAAAAAATAAAACCGCTGGAATTCCATCGTACGAAATAATTTATTATAACAAAAACACATGTAGCAATAATATTCAGAAGCGTGTACAATATTGTGGAATTACAAGTACAAGTTTCTGAATGTTACTGTTACAAGTTTTTTTTTACAATTAATTGTTAGCAATATAATATGTAAAAACTAGATTATATTTTTCTATTCTATACATATTTCTAAAGTCTTGCAGACCTGGATTCGAGATAATGACAATAAATTGAAATAAAGAAGGCTTCAGTTCCTGAAAATTAACCCAATCACATATCGAACAACCTGTGAAAATATTAATTTTAATTGCTAGCAAGTTGCGATATAAAATATTTGATTAAAATTTCTCGTACATGAAGATTCTTGCTTGTCAAAATTTTACTTGAGTATACTATCTTGGAATCTACATCAGTAGTAAAAGTGGTTTAAGGCGGCAGAACGGATTTAATTAACAAATACTAGCTTAAGTGTATTTTACTGTCAACTGTATTATAATCAGGGGAAGGTCCTCTAGTACGAGACAGCATGTTATATGGGACAGGCAGTGTTTTGGCCAATCAACGCTAGGGACAGCTGCAGCTTATTGAAATAGATTACTCGTTGGATGCGATATTCCAATGGTTCTATCTGCTATGGAACTGTTACATCTTCCGCGAGACTTTCTTTGCATACAACTTAACGAGCATGAGGGAAATGGGAAAACTTCACCGGCAGCCTAAGAAAATAAATTAGTTAATTAATCACGGCAGGGTTGAGAGCTATCCAAAATCCAACACAGCAACATTCTCGAGGCAGATGTAAATTGGATCGGAGCGACCAATCTTTTCGACTCACTGATTCCTCAATTATTCGCTTAAAATCGAACCGCGATGAAGTGCAAATATTAGCAAATCCGCGAGCAAACACGATCAGACGGCAGGAGAAAAATGAATTTGAGAACAGGAGAGCGTGGAAGAGAAAGGTAACGGAAGGTAATGAGGACATTGCAAATGGAGGCCCCATACAATGAGCCATACATGCAATACGCATTCCTTCCCCTTTCTCGTTCTTGCAGATCATTCCCCTTCTCGACATTACCATTCTTTCCAATGCCAAACGCGATAGAATAAAAATACATGTAAGAATGTGAGCTCCGGAGCGAAGGAAAAGATACAAAACTATGGCTGAAATTTTAAGGTAAGTATGCTTTTTCATACGATTGCAATAGAGTTTCATGGGAATACATTGAGATACGATTCTATCAACTTCATATCTCTTTCATCAAAGTTTCAGTCAAAAATGCAATACCTACATATTAGAACCAAGTTGAATTCCCTACGCTTCCTACAAAACTGTTATACGGAGATTACGATATTTTATATTTTCAATAAAATTTACGCTCCAATGCATCGATTCGGTAGGGATAATACATTAATGAATTGACGAAATATTGAAAATTCCAGAATGCGTACCTTGGCGAAACGTTGACCACAATCTAAATTTCTATATTTGGAACCGTGATTTGTTTGAAATTCGCATTCCTTTAATCTACATACAAATTTATATAAGAAAGACTATTAGTATCAAATTTAATACAAGTTATATCCTATCATAGCCATAAAAAGTGCAGCACATGTGATGTATTTGAAGTTCTTGCTTCTTTATAAATGTTTTAAAAATTCCTGAATTCACATTAATGATTTATTACTTATATATGATACCAACAAGGTTCCTTAAGGAGGTTATTCGAAGTATAATATAATATAAATGTGTTTCTCCTATTAATATATTTCCTCTGTCAAATTAAATAAAAACATGTCCGAAATCATCTTGAACGCTATGATTGCATATTATAATCGAAACAGAATATTTTACAGATTTTAGAGAAATGTGAAATACCTTGAAAATAGACTCCCATAAGCTATGCCATCGTGAGTCTCGTAATACTATCATAATTTACTGAAAACGGTTTGCATTTTTTTCTTCATTTTCTCGCTCCAACTTTTGGTAAATATTCTTCCGCTCGCGTTCCTTAACCTCTGATATTCTACACTCTTCAATTAATCAATCTCCTCAATTCCTCGTCGAACCTCCACGTTCTTTTTCTCTCTCACCGAAGCCGCTGACATTTCCACGCCAGGGCGCAACTCCTTTACTGATGGACTCATTCCACGATTACCTGAATTATTGCTTCGAGCGTGAACTTTTCGTTCCGATCGCTTACTAATTCATGGCGAAAATCCGAGGGCTGCTTCCACTTTTCACCGTCCTTGCCGTCGGATGAAACACTAAATAACTGTATGCGATTCCTTTATTCACTTACTTCTTATTTGCTGCCTTGTTACTTTCCCTTCTCTACGATCAAAGTCATTTACCTATGTACTTTAGAGATGAAGGAACGTGATCAGAAAGCTGAGGTTGCGAAAAATTTATTTATCTATAGAGGTATAAGGGAATGGAATGATTTACCAGTAGAACTTCTATTTTAAAGCCGAAAAGTGTTAAAATAAAAATAAAAAAGTTCTAAAATTTATACTGCCGTATATATGGTTCTGTTATTATCTTTATGTTACGTTATCATTTAAATTTTGATTATTATCTATATTTATAAGACTAATAAATGAAACAATGAACACTAAATAACTTCCACAGATATATATGTATGATATCTTTGGAATATACTAAGTGTTCCTGGTTTCATTTATTATGACTCCCTTCCTCGAAAGTTGAACTTGAGCAAATCTGATTTGTACATGAGTATATAATTTTACATTTATATCTCTCTGTATAACTTTCATTTAAAATGAAAATATATTTTACGTAATAATTTTTATATTTCAACTATGTTGGCGTAATGTGTAAGCTTGTACATAACTATTGACTAAATTGAAAAGTTGTGTACTCTCCACGTTTTGGGCAATTGCCGGACATACAACACTCCCCTTGACCTTTGCCACCTGGTCCAACGACCAAATTGAGACGTAAATCGAAATGAATAAATAAAAATAGGAAGATAAAAATATCAAAGGTTTCGGAAAGTGTTTCCTGGATATCGATGAGATATTGATCGAGGTTTTATAGCTCTGTATAAGCTGCCAGTTCCTGGTTATGGATCCAACATGAGAAATGTCGCCTCGTTAATTATGAGGATTACTTTGAGCTATTCAATCATGCGGATGATTCCCCAATTCACCCAAGGACTCCAACTTAATCGACTCGGCCATCAAACGGAGTTGTAACGAGGCTCGGTGAGAATGAATGCAAGAACAAAGAGAGGGTATAAGAAGCGTTTGTGAATAAAACTCTGGATGAGTCCCGATATAATTCATTCACGCGGACTGCGTCTAGTGTCGCTACTATGACTAGATGCATAACTGAACATCGAGTAGGTACGACTTCCTGTAGGTGATGAAAAAAGCGAAGGTATTATTAACTCAGTTGCCGAGGTCCAAAGCCCGTTATGTGAAAGACAAGGTTGTCTGAAGCATACATTGCCAAGGATGCAAACCGGAGTTAAGAGATGGTGACTAAACGGATTTAGATGGAAACGGAACTGATGCATCCAATTTATTTTCCGCGTCATTCGGCGATTTGGACCGTATCGGATTTGAATTAACTCCTTCAAGGATGAAATTCAGCAACGAGAGATAAGCATGACTCATTCACAAAAGGTATCACACACTGTGCAATACCATGAAGTAGCATTTTTAATGCGCGGCCTTTGTATTTCTTAGGAAAGGAAATAGAGCGATGTTGCCAATTATGCATTACATTATGAAATTGGTGAAAAATATTAAACAAATATAAGTATGGAATAAAAGAGGCGCTGAGCATTAAGTCATGATTTACTTTAGGTTACTTCCTGCTTGGGATTTCTGAGAATAATATCAATTAATTTAAAAATTTTACGTAAATGTCGCAACAGCGCTCGGATTTTTCCCGTAAGCGATACACGTACCACCGCATTTTCAATGATGCCTTCATGATGGTGCACAGAGTATAGAATTAGGTTTTGCTTCGGACAAGTAAATGTGAGGCATTTTTTTATTGAGCCTAAAAGTATGTTTATAACGCCGCTAGAATTTACTCATTACTTGGAAAATATCCTAAATTGGGAAATTGTTGTCGTTGTATCGCAGTAGATTCGGAAAATATGTTTATCTGTAAGGATCCGCTGCGGTCGATGACATCAGCACTTATCGACTCTTCGATCTAGAGAAATAATATCGATTCAAAATATAAAATCCTATTCAAACTTTTCCTCGCATAAAGCATTGTTCGAGAATATCGAAGATTATTCCGACTATCGTAATTAAGATTTCACGGCACGCAAATACCTGACACAAAATTGACACAATCTTAGAAGATGGTAGATAGGAGTTGCTAGGGCAAAATGTGTGCATTATCAACCGCGTAGAAGGAACAGATGTTGATGCACTAGGCGACCACTTCTATCAATTCCAAGAAAAACTTCGAAATTAACGACCTCTCGCGGTAAATGTCAAAAACTTGACATTATCTCCAAGTTCAACGAAGTTTATTTTCTATTTGGACAGCTCCGTGAGAAGGAGACTCCGCGAAATTATTCAATATTACGAAATGGAGGATTGTTTGCTTCAAACAACTTCTTACGTATTCATTGTCTTATCACCTCGCTGAAACTGGATGAGTCAATAAGGTTGTTCTGAGGTAGACATCTGTGTTTCCGCTCCGTCGCAAAATACTCAAACGTTGAAGAAAATAGAGAGAACGCTACGCAATACCAGCTCCAGATATATGATACGAGATATTTAGTTTTTAATAATCAGGAGCAAAATTAAACGACTGACTCTAAAAGAATTTGTTGGTACGAATATAAAAAATAGGTATAATAATACCGTACGTGTTGCGAAGATGGTAGATAAAATGTGTTAAAATGGGCAACAAAAATACCTGTTGCTGCCATATTCCAAACTTTTTTTATCTACTACAACGGATGAATTTGAAGATAGAGATAACTTACCTTCATACCCACTGAATTGAATATGTTGCTAAAAGTGTTCCTAAATAAAGGGTTTCTCAAATAATGATACCAATAATTACTCACTCTTTAGGAATATCGTGATTCATACTAGATTTACCAAATCGCCTTTCAGCAAACGCACATGATGTTTATAGTGGATTGTTTTGTAAATTATAGTTGCTTAAATAGTGTAATATAGGATAGTTTTTAAATGAATGCAGTTACTGGACGGTGTTGTTAAATACTGAAGTTCTGTAGATATATATGTAGAACTTTGAAACCTGGTTAGTAATGGTTGTTCAGTGAAGTCAAAGTCAAATTCGCCACCTTACCCAACGACTAACTGAGATGGTATAGTATAATAAATAAATTAATATCGAAATAAATATGAAAATCGTTCTCAATAAAGGTGATGTATAACTCATATCTATAAACTAGTATCTAAATAGTACAGTACTTGTTCCAGTTGGTTAAATCGAAGATGGGATTTAAAGCACCCGATTTCGATAAATAAATTCCCATAATAATAATTAATGGTAATGTCAGAATGTGAACGTGGATACCTTATGTTGAACATCGAGATGAATCGGAATTTTTGTGGAAGCATTAGGATATACAGGAAATTCTAGACATTCTTTTTGGTTACCAAACTTTTTTTCATTTTGGTTAACTACCAAAATGAGATTCCATTTGAAGGTTCTTGATCATCCTTGAAAAGTAGGGGAAGAAAGAACGGAAGCAATCGAAATTCTCAGTAAATAATGCCGATTACAATTGATATCTTACGGTACCGTAAAAAAGAAAGACGATAAGTCATTTCATTCTACCTTTTTTACAAATTAGCTGCTGAAACTCAAGCGTTCGGAAAGCTCCCGATAAATCAATCGGAGAACTTAACTTCGCAAAAAATACTTAGTTAAGCATCGCAATAATGGAAAATTAGTGGTACAATGAATATCTAGGAAACTTCTCATAGTATAATTGAGTTGTAAAAGTACCCCTTTTTAAATATTTTTTATAAAAGCGTCGTAAAGTTATGCGATTGTTATTTAAACCTCGATAAGAATGCAGTTGAGCTGCTTGATGCTAAACCAATTTGAGAAGTTTTGAAGTAGAAATACAGCAACTTTGGTAGCAGTTACTGAATCCCTGAGGAAACAGTACTTGTTCAAACTGTTATGGAAACGTAACAGATCGCTCGAAAAAGAAAAACCTATCAAAAGTGAGGGCGATAGTTCGAATCCACAGAGGTCAATGAATTCGAGGTAGGTATATATAAATGTGAGTGTCACAGCTGCTAGGAACACGAGACTGGAAAAGCACCGAATATTGCGGAAAAGAAGTCGTCGGTGGATAGTGAACGGATAAGAAACGAACGTGACGAGGGCATAAACAAGCCGAGCGAGGTTTCCTCGGATCTCTTGGAAGCCTTAGCTAAAACCTTAGAAATATAGAAAATACACCAACACGCATCAACACCGTAATCTCGACATTTATTTCATAGCTTCGCTATACGATTCTCATTCACACCTTATAATTATAGGAGCGTATAATTAATATAATATGAGGCGTACTACTGAAGATGCCTTCTTAAGGGGCGAAATACGCATCGGGCTGGTTCTTTTTTGATGGTTTTGGGAATTTTGCGACACTTGTTCAAGCGTATGATTGAATACCCGGATGATAGCTCCATATGTGTATCCATTCCATTGAATCCGATAATCACCAATAATTTTTACCAAAATGATAAGGAATGGTTAGTGCGCAAAGTTTCTAACAATAAGGGTCCCGGATTCAAGTCCCGGTTGATCGGGGTTTTCCGGAGTAGGACATGGGCGTTAGTGTTCGTCGCATGTATGAGAGAATGGAATTATTAAAACGGATATAATTGTGGGTTACTGTTTCCGGTTAATAAATAATAGTACTACTACAAACAATTGTTCATCATTAAATAAGAAAGCTTTTTTCATTAAATTAAGAATATTTAAATACAAAAAATGATAGATGAAAGGCGTCAATAATACTGAAATATATACTGTAAATTGAAAAAGCTATCGATAACTGTTGTCTACAAATAAAAAATTTTCTGCATAAATTTTAATCCTCTGATACCTAGCAATGGTCACATTCGTTACCTCTACGTAAGAAGAAAATAAAGGTGAGTGTTACGTATGTATAATTTTCAGTCCTGCTAATCCGCAATATTCGGCTTGTCATAGTGTGCCAAACGTAACAAAGTAATGTCCAAACAATAATAACTACTACTAATAATAATAATTACCAGTCTCCTTAACCTTTCCAATATTCTAACCTGAGTTATCTTAATTGGCTAAATTATCCGATAAGATGCGTAAGATCCAGGTTCCCAGCGTCATCGCAATTGTTCATCTATGTGTCGTCTTATGGTTTTCTTAGGAAAATGTTTAATCAGAGAAATTAATCTCCTTCGCTAATCTTAAGGCACTTAGGTTTTTGAGAAGTCGAATTCATAAAACTTCATGTTCTTGACTGCATGCTATGCATAGCAACTGGGATGTTGGTGGACTCGTGACAGATTTAGCTAATTTAACGAGATGATAATTATCTACATACTTTAGAACTTTAGACACCCAAAGAATTTTGTACTATGATCGCTTTCATCAAGGACAATAGAGTCATAAAACCTTTCCCATTTACGAGGGTATGACAATCTCACTTGTTACAATGGTCAAGAGCCGTTAAAATGAAAGGCGTCAAAGCAATTTAGCGAAAGTTACGTAAAATGCTCCATCGTATCGCATTGAAAATAGATAAGACGAAGACAGCTTTATAGTTTGCGATAAACCTGAACCCAGGCTAAGAAAACGAGACTAAATGCATATCCTTTATTCTGAGATAAAAAATGGATTGATTGAAATAATTTTTAAAAAAGAAGAAGCAAGAACGTGCACCACGCTACACATGTTCAAGACTGCACGTGGTGCATTGATGATAAATTCCAAAAACGCCATACAGAAATTAACGCTAAAACTAACTCCTAAATTATCTCTATACAATCTCGTTCCCTGAGAAATTGCATACCCATAGTTTGAGCAATAGTGTACATTAAACCATTTAATTAATTATCATATTTACGACAAAAAAGAGGTTGTTGGTGCTTGATCCCAAAATTATTTTTTTAACTTCCCTCCCTCGGAGATTACTTGCGACAACTTCGGAGCACAATACACCATACATTCTCAGGTTCGTTCCTTAAGGGAGAAAAAAAAGGCTGAAGAATATTATAGAGAAGAACAAAACTAAAAATATTTCTCTTAGAGGTTTAAATCTCTCCAAAATTGGTCTTGTCAACGTTCGGCGTTGCTACCGATTCTGAAATTAACGGAGTGACCCGGATTACCTATCTTTGAAGAAGCACCCACGTTACATACATTTTAATAGATAATACTCTATCGCCCCTTAAGATGACAGTGTGGCTATTGAAATGTACACTCCTGGCCAAAATTAAAGCAGCACCTCCCTAGCGATCCTTATGGCCGGTGCTGCGTTAATTTTGGCCAGGAGTGTACATTTGGAAACATCCCTTTAATAGATATGAGAAAGACACGGCATGGTAATTTAATGGTCAGGATACCTGCCTGGAAAGTGGGAGACCCAGGTTCGAGTACCAGTCTTGTCGTGATTTTTAACTTATTTTCATCTTTGATGCCTCTAAGATGGTCAGTAATTCGGGCCTATACGTTGTTACAGGAATCGTTAGCGACGCAGTACATCTACAAAGACGACTTTTGGAAAGGGCTCCCAGATAGTCATGTGGATGGCGCGTTTGCCTTTTGTGAAAGCGGTCCCGGGTTCATTTCCCGGTGGGAGCCAATATGCAAAAGTACTTTTTCATTAAGTAAGATACAGAAATTGAAAGGGTTGAATTTGAAGCCATGGGGCTGGTAATTCAATAACGCCCAAAAATTAAGAGGGCATACAGGTGTGCTGTTTTTTTTGGAAAGTTCTCAAAACTTTACTTCATTACCAGCCAGCGTTCCAATTTCTTTTCCTAGCAAGAAATATACCGTCGATGCAAACGCGGAGAGGACACAATACATCCGACATGAGCCCTAAGAAGTCAAACGGCAAGAGTATTCCTTTTGTAAGCCCTCTGGGGCGAATCGATTGTGAGAAGCTTCCCAAAGAAAAGCATCTTCTCCGTATTTATCCAAAAAAAAGGGCGATCGGGACGATGAAAGAAGAACAGTACCCTCGATTTTGTTTGTAGACGCCTAGCACCGACATGAATGTGGTCGGAAACGAAAGTACGATTCGACATGAAGGAAAGGAAAGGCGGAATAATTGCAGCGATCCATTCCTTTGCGCACACATACGCAGACGCGTAAACATCTGTTGAAAGCATTCGGACACCAAATCCTACGCTTTTTTTCTCGGTGACAGCGCAATCGGCACAGAAATTGGGAAAACGTAGAAAAAGTAAGAAAATGTCGTTGTAGAAAGTAGCGAAAAAACTTCGTGTATTCTCTGGGTAAGTTGTGCAGCTGTGTGAATGCCTCGAATCCTTCGCATTGCATCCCCTTCTCTGTACACTTTTATATGCATTTGTTTGTGATGCCAGTGAGACTCTTTATATCGCGTGCTTCAATTTCTTTCCAATATTCCGTGGACTCGTTAGTTCCTCGATTTCAACACGCGAGACAACAATTTCAAATGGCTCCTCGTTACCCGAGAAATAAATGAATATATTGAATTTCTGAAAGACCTATTCTACGAGGAGTAAGTGAAGAATGAGAGTGAATGTGTACTGTAAGAACAGACTTTCCTTAAGAACTCAGTGCAAACTACTCAAAACCGCCTTTTCGTGTGATAATATATCCTTCAAGGGAGTTTAAATTTCACAGATAATAGCACTTTATGCGTATGAGAAAACAGCAGGAATGAGATCGTAGAACATTTTCCTTACTTGGAAAGCTAAGGAGAAATAAAAGTAACGTAAATGTATACTGCTCTACAGGTCCGTACGATGAATAAACGTAATTAAGGAAAGTATCTCACAACTTTGCCTCTTTTGCAAAGAGCATGTCTTATTAGAGAAAACTTTCCATAAAAGAAAAGACGATAGTCTAAAGAAAATAAAAGAACATTTGCTCGAGGATGCTCTTCCCCAGTTCCCGAAACTTCCTCCCCAAGCTCTAATAAGTCATGTTTATGCACACTTGATAATGCTTCAGCGATGTATACGAGCTAATCCTCGGATAGGAAACAGAACCAAAACGATGATTTCGGGAAACTTCTCCTAGATGTTTAAACAAAAAACTTTCTTAGTATCTACGAATCCGTAGCAACGAAAAGGTGATACTTGCGAGAATAAATAAAATTTCTAACTTTTCTTATTTGAAGATTCCCATGACTTCTGACGTTCATAGATTTTTGACGGTTAGTGACAAGAATATTTTCAGAGTATATTAGTTCTTGTAAATGCTCCAGATAGTTATTCATTCCTTCAATTGCATCGGTTGTATATTACGTCGCATATGATTGTCTAAACTTAAAGCCCGACAAAAAATAATTGTAAATAATTTTTCAGCTTTTCAAAGAATGCCATAAATTTTACTACCATCCTATTTTTTGAACCTGCGGATAAAATGAGCTCAAATTTATTACAATCTCACAGCAATAAAACATGACCACCAGCAAAACACTAAAGGAAAAAGCGTGGTACAGTATTCTATGCACCTGTTGAAACTAACGGAAAACTTCCGAAAATTTATGGGGATGAAGGAAAATGATAAAAATCCCGTACAAACTGGAGATTAATGACAGAGAACAGGATGGCAATGGCTTCATGGATAATTTAAGAAACTCATCTCACACGTGTTTCAGTTAAAGACAGAGTTCTTGAATTGTCTTCATGTAGAGGTATAATCAACTTTCTTTTGACTTAATTTATTTTCATTTGCTGATTTTAGTATCTTCGTACATCCGTAATTTTATAGCCTTTTATTGGAGCTAATTCATACAGTAAGTTAATTAAATGTATTTCTTTGAGAGCTTTGCACAGTATTATTTATTTTTTAAAACGCTGAATACCTTATATAGTTTTATAAACGATTTTTATGTTAAAATTCTTATACTTCCTCTTAACAACGAATTTGTCAAGAAATAACATGCTATAATACACCATTATTTCCTACCTGATTTCAGGCAGGAAATGAGGTCACGATAGAAGGAAATTGAATTCAGAGAACTCCTTGTTTTTCGTAACAAGACACTCGGACAATTCGAAACAATGTTTTTTAAGTTCTACTAGAAATTAACTGTTACATTATTCTCTCTTCTTAGGAAGAATGTATATGGCCATAATTACAGAAAAGTCTTATAGAGGTAGAAAATTCGTTTGAGAAATCACCATCTTGAGAATACCAATGAAAAAATTAATTGGGATAATGATCATTTGTGAAAGTGATAGCAGACAATGATCCAGTCTCTCACCCATTCCACGGCCCTCTCCTTATTTCAGCTCTTGTCTGTCCAAAAACCCGTCCCGTTGATTGAGAAATCGCCGGAGTTACTCCATTCGCTGCTCTTAATAACTAAAAAGAGGCACGTTTGTTTGGGCGTAATTATGGCTCGGAGCTCTCGCGATTTGTAAAGGTGATCGAGCGCGGAAATTTTCCGTAACATTTCCGAGTGAAGAAGGCGAAGGGTACGAAGTTTATGGAGCGATAAAGCGTATCGGTAGGAAAATACGAAAAGACGGAATGTGTGCTTGGGAATATGGGCCTCGTGGCAGTGTCGAACAAGTTTTCAGAATCGGGATTTCCCACTTCGACGATAATTATAAGGGAACGGCGGCAGAGGGAAGCCGTTGCGAGGAGTAATTCCAAATGTAGACATTTCCTGAATATCTCCAACGTAGCAAGGACGGCCGAAATTTGGAAATTCCGAACTATATCCTCATGGACAAAAAAAGATATGCTTGGTGATGATTACACCCAGTCGTAGGTCGTGCATTTTGCTCGCGTATGCAGAGATTGAGCTTCAAATACTGCCTTCATTTTCTTGAGCAATCTCTTTCTTAAAAAAAAATTATGACGAAGATTTAGATGTAATAAGGAAGCTATTAGACTCAATCTCGCTTTAATCAAAGACGCTATATTAATATGATTGAAGTAATCAAGAGTGTTATTTTGTAATTTAAAAAGAACAATTTTCTTACACTTATGCAGGAAGTTCAATTAGGAAAGGAATGTATTTTGTTAGTGAAATTATTTTTAATTATCTCGGTGCGTTCTTTGTATATTTGCCACTCCACTAAGGGAAAACTTAATTACGAAAATCTAGTTTTCTTCAACTACCCAGTCTATGGATAGTGACATATAATATCCATAAAATGTATATTCAATGTAAATTTTTCAATAAATCAAATTTAAATTTAAAAAATATGGGATGCATTTTACAGCTTAAATCATGCGAGAATGAAGAAATAATTACATTTTAGAAAGTCAATTGAAATTATCGTAACAATAACACATTTGCGGATAAATTGAAAGGTCAACCGCTTTCACTTCAAAATCTTAATTTGCATCAATGGTTTCACCGAGCAATCGCTAAGACTCAAAGTAACTCAGTTTCGATTTTAAACTTTTCGTGCGCAATACGCGAAATATTGCTAAGTGATTAATAACTGAATCACTAATACCTTAAGAAAGACCATCGATTACTCGAGTTAGAAACTAATCTATTTTGATGAGTAATCGATCGAGTTCAATTCATTATTTTACGTTTCTGACAAGCTACTGGATAATTGAACGAGTAAAAATAGTTTGCTATTGACGTGTCGCTCGATTCGCGAAATATTTGAAAAATAAAAGCGGGTGATGATAATAAATATCCTTTGCGATTTTCGCCGCGGGAGTAAAAGAAATAGGTTCTGTAAGATACGAAAACGGGAAAATCTATATTAACGTCGTCAGGGCCACAAAAGTTTGATGTATCGTAAGATACGCAAAAGTATCGTGAATATAGAAGCGTAAACCTTGGGAGCAGGGCTTACCGTATGTAGTTCGTTAAACGGAAAATATTGGTCGCAATATAGAGGTTGTTATTCGAACCATTTTCGATTGTTGGTGTCTTTAGCGCTGTGCTCCCATAAGATGAGCCCACAGCTATACCATCTCTTGAGGAAGAGAAACGATAAAAAGGCGATCGATTGCGGAGGAAACACGCGTCTTCCACCACTGCGCAATTCTACGAGGACGCATTCTTCGAAAAAAAAAAACTGACTGGGGAATTCTACTTGGAGTAAAGTTCCGTCTTATTAATACAGTACAGTAACTGTATAATAACTGTCTCCTATCCTAGGGGACGTGGACACTACCGACCCTAAACCAATATCTCAAACCTCTGTTATTCTGGTGAATTTTTCGGACTTCTTTACCATGGTGATTCTGGTATCAAGGTGGTGAAATAAACTTTACAAAGTACAAGGAAGCGTGCAGCTTAAACCAAGAGGTGTAAAATAACGACATAGTTGGGTCGCGAATCCTGAGTTCTAGTACCAGTCACGTCGATATTGACACCAATTTTTTATCAAATTTTGATATTTCTACTGCCGTATCATCATGATTAATGAGATATATAAAGGTGACTGTACGTAAAGCGGTGTACCTAGGATAGTTCTTGAGGAAGAAAAGATATGAAAAAGGGATCATATTAAATAAAAAATGCAAAATTCCACTAAACAAAAACTTTAATGCGCGACCGGCAATTGTTAAACAGAAAATAATTATGGGAAATACAAATATCAATTACCAAATGAAAATCCTCTATCACAAATAAATCATCATTATTTTCAGACAAAATATCTCTAACCAAATTTAAAACTTAACTTTAATTAATGAATGAATTAAACTTAAATTTTAACTTAACTTTTCGGAATACTAGTGAACAGGCTCTTAAAATCAAAAGATACAAAGCTCTTAAGATTTTAATTTTTTGGTTAATTCCAAAGAGTTTCGCACACTATATTTGGGAATGATTTGGGAAAAGGTCTTCAAGGTGTTGAACACAAACGAAGCCAAATTATGTGTAGGCGATGAAACACTGAGATTTACATATAAAAGTGAAGAATTTAATAAATTTGTGTATCACAGTGTTTAGCCCAAGTGATTATTATATGGTTTTCAATTCAAATCCCTTACCTCCCCGTGTATACTGACTCATAAAACTCCACAACCGGATATGCCGATCCGCCCCGTAATTTCCAGTGTTTCTTCTGGGTTCGATTCCCGATCTTGTCGCTTTTTTTTCACTTGTTTTACTTGGATTTATTCATTTTGTATTCTCTTCACTCTTTCTCGACTCAACAATAACTAAAAAAAAGATTAACGCGAAGAATTCTTAGCTCCGAATATTTGAGACATGTAATGAAAATAAAATGTCCGCTACCTTTCCATACATGTACATTTTGCTGTTTCATACTTTCGCATTCAGGTTTTTCTCAACCAACCTCTCATTCGCTGAAGAGAATGTCGAGACGTATTTCACCCAATTCAAACATGGGACCTTTCCTTTTCTTGCCTTCCTTTCATCATTTTGTCGAGTACGTAGTTTTTTCACCAGAATTCACATTTCATAATTTTCGCTGGTAAACGTTCTTGAACCAAACTTATGTATGCAGCAAATATTACTCACTGCATTAGAGATTTTTCTCCGGGGAATGTTATATTTATTGTATTTTACGTCGAATAAACCCAAGTTACTCTTATCCCGTAGTGTATTCTGAGAGGAAAAACTGCCATGTACAAACTATAATACTTAATTCAGAGATATGTCCGAGGAATACTCTATTTTTCATTGGACCTATTTCCAAAACCTGTTCGGAAAAAAGTAAGTAGGAAGTATGCGTTAGACTTGAGTAGTATTTAAACTTAGCCGGTCGCAAGGAATTAAAGCTGAATCTAAAGGAGGAGTAATGAAAACCTACGAAGAAGAACAATGAGTTTATGAATATATGTAGACACTGCTTTCAAGAGAGATTTCTGAAGTATATCATTAGCATTCAATGTACACTCCTGGCCAATATTAACGCAGCACCTCCCTAGCGATCCTTACGGCCGGTGCTGCGTTAATTTTGGCCAGGACTGTACATTAAAACATAAGACTACGGCAAAATTCTATAGCATTGTTTGTATATAAATAGCCGTGTTTGCACAAAAAACGAGTATTTTTCTGTATTTCCTATCATTAGACACAATCACCTCATAGGTGAATAGAGATAAGAAGGATTAATTCTAAACTTAGAAAAAAATAACGATGGCAATCTTATCTAAATACGTCAATCGATGCCAAATTGGAGCGAACGATCAGATTCTGCGCTCAGACCGTGATTTCATCGAGCACTTCCAAAATGCTACCAAAACACGAAAATATCCAGAAACACTGTTTCGAAAAACCTTGCGAAACAAGCGCCTCGGGGGCAAATAAAAAAGAAAATTATGAATGGAAGACGCTCGCTGCACATCTCTCGAACGAGTTTTAAAGCGCTCCCAAGCGACACACGATCGGATTGTCTAAACGGGTCACATCTCTTTAGGGTTTGGAAGCGTAATACGCGGGGACATGGATCCGGGAATGCATCTTTCATTTCCAGAGCGAACCTGTTCCTGCGTCCGCGTGCCCTCCCACCGCGACGCAATGTTGCACACAATCACTGCATCGCACGCATACTTCCTGAACTAGCCCCGATTTATGAAAAATACATTTTGCCATGACTCTACGCTCTTTCAGCACAACAACAATTCAGAAAGGGAAGAGTAGAGAAAAAAAGGTAAATTGCATGTCGCGGCAAATTAATGCGGACTCCTATTTTTCAAGCGAACAAACAACTGCTGTGCTCTTTCTATCTGCAAAAGAAAGAGCGGAAGATATTATATAAACTAAATGTGACGCACCAACTCATCTTCTTTTCTAGAAAACACGATTGTGGTTTTTCCCGGTGAATCACATTATTTCAAAGCGTTCAGCCAACGCATTGATAATCTCTGTGGAATAATTCGGAAAACAAACGATACACATTACGTATTGCAAGATCTTTACTTTTACTCATTATTATTTCTTACTCATAGCCACATAAATTGACACATCTTCAACCGATTTGTAAGTGAATATTGAGATCGAAATACTAAAATTTATATTTCTCAACCAGTATTTGGAGTACGTTTTCAATTTCTTTCTTTGCCGGCTGAAAATCCTTGATAGGTGACTAAGTAATTTATAAATGAATACCAACTGGTAACAAAACTCTGGTCATCAGCTTAATTACCATAAAACGTATCAATCAAATTGATTGTCTCATGTACTACATATTGCCTTGGGACCTACGATGGTTGGAGATTCTACTTGATTTCAGGGAGAAACACGACATTTGATTAGATTCAGTTCGAGAGTACAACTGCACGTGTTTGAACTTGGTACAACGCTGCGTGTGAGCTTCATACAAATTCTTTCATCCGTACCTCTAAGGTTGCACAAACATTCCCATACAACTCTGAATTTCCTAACCACTACACTGATTGGGTTTGGTTATTCATAGTCATGGAAGAAAAATAAAGATAATTTTTCCTTTTGATTATGCATTTGATACCATTCACCCGATTCAATATTATAACTGTATTATTATTAGCCTCATAATCACAGAGAAGTTATTAATAAACGGATAAGCAGGAATGAAAATCAAAATATACGTGTTTCCATATATTTTGCAAAAACGACCAGTTTCGACTTAGAGATTGACCATCATCAGGTTGTATCTTCACTTAATGTTTCTAAGTACTTCGGTTTATATTATATTATCGTTATAATGAGTTGATTTTTTTATTTCGTTAAATTTTCACTTTAAATTGACAATTATGCTGTATGTGAAAAATGAATAAATATATGAATGACCTAGCGATGAAATCACCGGACCATTTTGCAAATATATGCAGGAATACGAACAATTTGATTTTAATATCTACTTTTCCATAACATGGATTTCCACTCGGAGAAGCCTTCTGCAATCGATTATATTTATAAATACCCGTTTTTATCTTCGTAAACACGGGCATTTATACTCGAAAATCGATTGCATCGAACGAAATCTAGCCGAATGGAACGAAAAGTCGCTGCTTCTACAACGCCGGAGATTTCAACCCATACCAAGAGACTGTAAATATCGCTCGAAGCAGGCATATTTGAACCGACGCTATTCCGACGCATCTTTTTCCTCATCGGCAAATACGCTCGTGAAACGTGGGCACCGACTAGCTGGAAGAATAGGAAGCGACTTCACGCCACTGAGGCACTCGCAGATTGCTCGTTTCACATCATAAGGGAACAAAGGATGGGTACGCGAAACTCTTCCGCGGCCGTCCGACGCCGCGTATCGCAGCAAAGGCTTGTTTACACGTGATGCCGCAGTCAGTGATCTACGCCTCCGAGTAGGTGTTGCGTGAGGAAGTTAAATTACGGTCCCCGATAAGCCCAGATAATGTCAGGCTCTATTGCGAAGGACAAGGGTATTAGCAAGCTTTAGAACGAGGAATTGCAGGGAGTCTGAGGTTCACGTGTCCACTTCGGGGCTATTCGCTGCAACAGAGATTGGCTTTTCGGGGAAATGGCAATCTAAACGGATTCCAAGCGTCACTTCGACAAATTTCAATGGCTCTACCTCCACGACACGAGCCTATGACGCGAGCTCTAATCATTGAATTCCGGGAATTACTTCTGCGAAAACAATGATATCCACTATGTGTTAAACCTAGATGGAAGTTTCCGAGAATATACGATATCTAACCCCTTCAATATTAGCACAATGCGGTACGGAATAAAAGTTCATTTTAAAAAATCCAATCGAAATGTCTGGATGCATATCCGAGGAATTCAATTTAGAGGTTAATTCAGATATATTCAAGCTTTCTACCTTTAAAGCTTAAAAACCATGGAAAATTTTATTTACGATATTTATTTACGCAATTTCGGAAGAATATTTCCCTTGATTGACAGCGATATGAAAGAGGGTCGCAAAATGAAATCATGCGGCATGCGTACAATTTTTATTACGGAGGCCTGTAGGACATTATTCCCACGAGGGAAGGAGAGAAATGACCAAAAGAAAAATAAACTTACGAAATGAAAAAAATATGCAATCTCTGGATGAAATAAGCCAGAAATTTCATGTTTTAAAACTCATGGAGCCATCCATTTTCTTAGCAGTTTTCAGTAGTCAGGATTCAGTATATAAAAGCTATCTTCCATTACCTTGAACCTTGAGGTGAGAAAAGATTGGAGATTTTTGTAACAATAAAAAAACTATCATTTCGTTTCAAATACGTTTACCGTGTATGGCCTCAAAAGATTGAAAGCAATCGTGCTATAGTTCACCTGCAGTATTGAGAAAAAATATTGGTCACTCTGACCACACAATTCCCACTGGACGAACTAAAATCAATCCTACGCAACGACGCTACGTTCATATTAGAAATAAATATTAGAATCGAAGGCATATTCTGATGTTCCATGATTTTATCATAGTGATTTATTCATTGCAATTTCACCCAAGAATCCTGAGGGAAATACAGTGGAACTGGGATAAAACGAACTTCCATAATTCGAAATCCTCATTAATTCCTATTTTTCCCTAGGTCCATAGCATCAGGTATTCGAACCTTGTACGAGTAATAATCGTGGTGAACTAGACTTGTTTTTTTTAAATTCGAACCTATCAACGACCTGAATAGAGTAGTTTCGCAACCCTAATTTCCCAAAAACTGGGAAGCGGCGTTAAAATGCACTGGAAAGTTATAATGATGTAAATGAATCCAATGTTTCAGCAATAAAATAAACGAGATTCATATTTAATTTCTGAGAGACAAGACAAGTAAAATTCTCCGACTTTTTGAGACATTGTAAAAGTAGGTTTTGTCCAAATTCACATACTTAAAAATGCAGTTGGAAAAATATAACTTTTTATCGTTTATTTTTTATTGTTTATGATTTTTTGATTTTCAATAAAATAATTAAATAAAAAAGATAGGTTCTGATGATTTTAAAAATAAATATACGTTCGTTATTGCATTAATGAAGTGTGCTTTTCAATCCCTTTTAAGAATAATTTTGGATTATTAGAATTCATCAACAGGTCCCGTGGAGATTAGAATTTCCACTCAATAAAAAATTTCCATAGCAATGTAAAATTTTCGTCTCTGATTGCAAACTTAAACTGCGCATCCAACTCACGCAAACTCGCTCATTCAAATTCGCACCTCTGGGAAGTGGCGAGACGCGTCAAATGCAGGCGAGAACAATCAAGAGAAACCCTCGGCCTAGAAGCGTCAGCAAGCATAACAACACAACGTCACTCCGTTTTTTCATTCCCAACAGCCCGTAGCGCGCAATCAATTAAGAAGCGAGGGAGATAGGGCCTTCCGCTCCTTGCATCTTTATCAGCGAATTCGTTTGAACGATAACTGGTCGACTCCTTCGACGCCGGGGACGATCAATCAATCCGACTGGTCAACCTTCCTGTCGCGGGGTTCATTCCCCATTCTGCACCGGCGATAGACTTAAAAAGAAAAATTCCTGCCATTTCCCCTGTGTCGTTTTCACCGCCCGCATCGCTAGGTGCTAATAACCTCGCCCCTATCTTTCGCACAACTCCCTGAAAAATTATCGACCATACTCCTACACGTTTCCCCGCTCTCTACGACTGCCGTAATTGCGGATGGCCCATACGGGATTCGTTTCCGAAGGGAGGCCATAGGCTCCATTTGAATTCTAAGAGCGAAGTCTATGGAGAGGAGATCGCTCATTTATTATTGGATTTTCCCTTCGCGGGATCGGCCATTAACCAGGAGTAGATCATTTCCAGGCGTGGCTATTCCACTTTGGGATGGAGCGAGTCGCCGTGCCTCTTTCACAGCACAATCCAATATCGAGGAATAAACGTTATCGGAGAAAAATACCGGGGCTTGATTCTGTTCCATTGAGCGATGGACCCTTTGTGTTCGCTTTTACAAAAATGAATCGCGATGAAATGTGAAAGGTAAGCGGGAGGCAATTGGAAAAGTTGAACAATGGATCCCTAATTACAAATGGCTCGCTATTTTTACTATTGTAACGGCGTCGACTCAGTCATGACGTGATTAGAAAGCATATTGCTAGATAGGTAACGATTAAGAATTGATATGATAGAAGTAGTATTAGTAATATTAAAAGATCTTCGAAAGCTTAGGTCATTTCGCACGTAGGTTTCCACCTGGAATGGAACCCTGGACCGCTTTCACCAAAGCCGAAAAC
The DNA here is from genome assembly GCA_947579665.1 of Sympetrum striolatum. NCBI lineage: Eukaryota > Metazoa > Arthropoda > Insecta > Odonata > Libellulidae > Sympetrum > Sympetrum striolatum. The sequence continues at coordinate 62,429,809 of OX388352.1, forward strand.
ATTGGCAATCCGGGAGCCTGATATATCATAAGATTAATGCTTTAGTTGATGGTATCACCAAAATTCATGTTCAACAAATACAATTAGTCATTTTTCAAAGAAATGTTTTTTTTTAATGTCCTTTTCAGGATCCATCCATCAAGTTATTGAGGGTAGAATTCACGGGAAAACAGAGCGGAAGACAAAGACAAAAGTTGTTGGATGATTCCAATTGTGGGTGGGATAAACTAAAAGGAAATTAAGGAGATGGCACTAGATAGGGATTTTTGATGCACTTGAACCTACCGAAAGGTAGAGCACTCGTGTATGTACAGGGTCACATAGAGAAAAAATGACTTAGAACTTAGACTTAAAGGATTTAGTTTATAGCTAGGTGTAGATGAATCATTTAGTCGATATTCATAACTCTACAAAGGCCAAAACAACCGGAGAGGAAAAAAACGACGACTTTATCATTAAACTATTCCACAAAAATATCCTGATTCTTTGAGCCAACTCGCCATTGACTTGGGTAAGGAGTTGGAAAGGAAAGGAAGAACCAAAAATACACGTAAACTCGGAGCGATTGCGCGCACCACCACCATTCATTACGGGAGAGACAGAGTAGATTGCCAAAATGCACGTGACACCGAACGAATTTCGGGACAATGCTCTGTAGGTGAGATCCGCGCCATACACATGTTGCGTGAGCTACGAGCAACCCGCATAGAGATATAGCAACGCTTGACTCATTGCCTTTCCGATTATTTGCCGACGATCACAATCAATAAACCCACCCGTCCCTGGAAAAATTGTTTAAACACGCCAATTAGCGTATCTGAGCGGATTTGAGTATCTGGAACTATGCTCGAAATTCTGCCCTATCTGAGAATGTAATAGCAATTATATTATTAAGTATTTAACTTATCTAAGCTCTTGTATACTCTTGTTAATGCGAGATTCACAACTTATGAATGCAAGGAAGGTGGTGAAAAACTGTTTTGGTTATCTTATTTAGCAGCGCGTCACTTTCATACACCTGTATTATTTACCGTTAAGAACGCTGCTCTTGGTATCGAAACAAAATAATATCATGGCAACTCAGGGAGTGGTAATAAAAATGAACGGAGGTCTAATAACATCGAGAAAAAGTTTCTTTGCATGAATATGAATTCACTAAAATTATTTAAAATTCTATTTAAAGTAGTTAAAATCAAATGTCCTTTAAAATTATTAAATATACTGACAAGATTATTCGTATCAATAAAATATCGTTGTTTATTCACGACATTCATCTATTCAAGAGAAACTTTGATGAAAGAACGCGTCTTGGAAGCAATGACTTGAAAAGCCAATACGGAAATATACATAAATCATAACACAGAGTTGCTAAAATGTTTGCATTGCGAGCAATAAGAGTCAACTCGAGGTATCAAACGTCGCATGCCTTAGAAATCAGCCAAGAGAATGCGAGAGTATTGTTAAGAGGGAAAGACGATCGGAAATTGAAGTTGAAAATCCATGTATGTCTTGAATCACAAGCGGCATATTAAGACCTACACTTGAAGCTTCTTTGTAAAAAACAATGTACCGCAATGCTGAAATCCATACTGAGAAATCGCATGAACAAATTATCGTCAATACAGTGGTAAGGAGGTCGGACGATTTCATTTTTCGCATTCATCATTTGGTAATTGGCATCATTCATAGGTCTCAGAGTGTCCCAATCATCGAAATGAAATGACAGATTGAATGAAACGCTGAGTGGAAAGTGAGTGAGAAATTGCATTAAGGTATTAAATAAATTAGCGATGGCGATTCACGACAAGAACTCAATTTACTTAATGCTTATCGTATGGTTCCGAATTTGCTCAGTTATAACTTGATTGTTGAATGAAACGCATTTACGTAAATCAAAAGAAATATCATAAAACTTGCGTATTGAAATTACGTTTTCCATCTATATTTTAGAAATGTAATTGGTTTTATTAATACATCGAAATGTTTTGGCGACTTATGTTTTACAACAGTTTCTCTTTTTAAGTAAAGCTAAAATATGGATAAGTGTACGGATAAATATATTTCCTAGCATAGCTGGCACACTTTGATCTATATATACATGTATATACAGTCTGTTTTATGATCCAACGATAAAATCTGCGTAGTATTAATTTGTAGTACAGAAAAAAATAATTCCAAAACCTCCTACGAGCAGATATGAAAACTGGAATTATACACAAACAGGTATATAGACTTATAAATTCCGTGTTTTACGGATTTTATAACAGACTCTATCTGCTACCTCAGCTGGGGTTAGTTTCACAAGGTCTTGCCAAGGTTCGTTGTCATCATATTTATGAAAGGACACTTGGGAAATTACTGGAGGGAATATAGACCTTTACTCTTATATACCGTCTTCCTGAGCGTCTTGCCTGCCATATTCTTGTAAAAACAAAACGAAAGAAAAATAAACCACGAGTAGACACACAGCTAACGCAAAACTAGATTCCCGGCTACCGCTGCGAAGAAGGAATTGCTTTTAAGCGAGTCATAATATTTTTCCCTTGTCAGTTGTCACGAAAGCAGAAGATATAGATACACAGCGAATTCGCTAGAAAGTCATGGCTTAATGCAGTTTACAAATATTAGCGAAATAAAAAGGCTACTATGCTCTAATAACAGGGAAAAACCACTTGCCCGTGTCAGACACGGACTCCTTGTCTAAACTGACTTATAAACTTTATAGACTTTTAATTTTGTGAAATTTTAAAATTTTAAATAAAAAATTAAAAATGTTTTTTGGCGATCGATTATTTTTACCGGTCATAACAATATGAAAAGATTAAATAAATATTAAAAAACTGACATTTTATGAGGAAAGAAGATAAAACCGATCAGGCAAGTGCTCAAAAACTAAATACAATCAAATTCAATATTCGAGGAAATTAATTGATATTGCGAAGTCTTTCAAACAAACATCGACGGAGGCCACACCGCATGTATTTCCAGATTTCGGGGAAGCCACGCGATGCACCAATATTTAATCAAAATAAATATTCCCGGAAGAGAGCATCGGAAATAATGAAAATCGGGCTAGCCGACAATGGCATTTTACAATGTTTTCGGGACGAGTAAACAGATTTGAGCAAAGCTTTGGATTCTCTCGTTTTTGGAATCGCAAAAGAGGTGATGGAATTAGGGCTGATTGGACGGACGCATGTCAAACGCACACGCGATAAAAATCCAATTACCTCCGCATTCTGACTGCAACGGGGAAAACAAGGCACCGGAACAAGTGCATGGGAATGGAGAAGCGACCCCTGGTGTTCGTTCTCTGTGACTGGGTGGACAAGTGACAGTCGTGGGGGGAATCAAGAGGAATGCATCTCGGACCTCGTTGAGGTGAAGGCTGAGCCGGGAGTCCATTGGCTGCGAAACCGAGGCAATTACTCACCGGGAGCTTCAAAGCTCGCAAACAAAAAGGGACGTGAAAAATGGACAACTCTGTTTGACTGGAAATGATTTTGCAGCATTCCATCGAAATTTATTTCGCGGTGGATTGCAATATTACTGCGAGTAAATGGATGGAAAATTGCTCCCGGAGATTTCGGGACGGTGAGCTGGGAAATGTACTGTTATTAAAGTTTCGAATTGACTGAAACGATTGAATTTGATTGAAATTCCAGCGACGATACCGTTATTTGAAATCACCGTGAAATTGCCTCGATTAAAATTTTTACAAACTAAGGGAAATACTTGTTAATTACCGTTGGATACCGTTAGTTAAGATTTTAAGGAAAAATCCTTCAAATAAAATTTAAAGAAATAAACTAAGGAAATCTTTGTTCATTACCTATGAAAGTAGGTAATTGAGATTTTCAAGAAAAAGCCTTAAATTTAAATTTCAATACGGATAAACTAGGTAATGAAAATCCTTCCTTGATTTAATTCTGCATCTACCCATGCAGCTATTTATTTCGGAATAATTATATAATACCTAACAATTAACATGCCTCTTATTTTTCAGTATCAGAAATAGAATCCGAACTTTATTTAACTATGAGAATTAGATAACTTCTTAAGAAGTGATTTTGTAGTATCCCTCTCTTTTCATTGTTCTTACAACGTCTTGGTTCTCGACGTATTCCTGCAGCTGTAAGACAATTGCCGGGTAATTTGAGGTCACATTAGCCTCAGTAGGCTAATCAACAACGCTCGCTAGAGTGGCTAATTAAAGGTCAAAGACTGTATTACGGGAGTCCTGGAAAGGCATACGTGACATCAATAGCGGGAAGGGGAATGGAAAACTAAATCCGTAGATACTAATAGTAAAGGATGAATCTTTCGTAAATATATTTGGAGGCCGCAAGTTCAGCGGCACTTCAGTGGATTTAGATCACAGTGGTTGGCTATTTTCGTCTTGAAACGTACCTCGTGATGGCTCCACAACACACTCCAAGATTCCTTCTGCCTCCCACACGCCTCTAGTCGGAGAACTGGAGAACTAGTCTATCAACGATGTCCGACTCCGCTTTGTAGTGTACGCGTATTGTACCCGGCAAATCGGAAATGCTGTCCTTAGATGCCATTTGCATGCACGATCTAATTCTCGTTCAACTCGGCCGTCTCTGAATTCTTAAGAGACAATCGCGACCGCTTTCCTAACCCCGATAACGACACTCCCCCGCACATATCTAATATAGGTTATTCAATACCAATTATCTTCCGTGTTCCCAGAGCATCAACTCCGTTAGAGCCATTGTTCCATATTTTGAGAACAACAACGCACTGGGTCGAGGTCGCGGGCGAGCGAACGCCTTCGGTTCTCCTCAAAAATTGCCGACGGTGAATTGTACCCGAAATTACACAGATTTTGAGTTGGTTTCCGGATCTTCAACTTGGTATCTTCAATGACCGGGATTGATCTTTAGATTTTCAAAAACCTTGGATTTGTTATTTAGCCTCTTTTATAGTAAAAATATTTAAGTTTTTATTATCTTTCCGTTATTTCTTTCAGTTAGTTTGTGTAGTTATACACCTTATTTTTGTGTCTCCCTGCTGTTGAAACTCTTTCTGATTCCCTTACGTATTATAAATTCGCAATTAAAAATTTCTCATTATTAGTAACTGAAATTTGTTTAATTATTACTCGTTTGATTAGATTTTTTAAATTGACGATATTTTAATGGAAGTAGACATTTATATGTCTCTTAAAGTCATTTATCTAAATTGTCAAAGAAGAGGGAAGAGTATTTTTGTGAATTTCACCAATAAATTCTGAAAATATACGACGAAATATCAGAATATAAATAGGAAAGAATATCTTGAAGATTTTTGCGAAGCAAAAAAGAAGGAAAGAGTATTGAATACTTTGAAATATAAGGCTTTCGATGATACTAAAAAGAAACTAAAATAATAGTATATAGGATTTACATACTAACGAAAGTCTTCTTCAAACTTTAGATATAATATTACCTATGTTACTGAAGAACTCTCTTGGAGCGAGCACTATTATCATGAGAGTAATTTGCTAATATTTTCCAAAAAATAACTAATTTGCTAAAACAAAGGATATTATTTACCTGGCAAACAGATTTCAAGCGAATTTCACAAAGCCCGAGGACGGAGGGTGGTGGCTATATTTTACGAAGGAACATGTTGATAAAATCAACAGTATAAATGTACAAGGAAAATGCGATTAAAACAATTTAATGAGCTTTGTGAGTATTTTTCCAAACAATTTCACAATCTCACACTTGTGATCCTCTTCTTATCCTTCCTGTAAAAATAAATCTTAATGTGCCTAAAAATAAAAATATTTTTCGGGATGAATTGTTTGCTCTAGAGTGGTTAATGGCCGTCATTAACCATATCAGAGAATAATGGAGACGTTAAAAATAACGCTAAAAGTGTATTTTTCAGTCGAGAATCTAAACTTATCGAGTTAATTGCGGTGGTAATTCTAACAAAAAGAGAATTATGAAGCAAATATACGGAATTATAACAAGAAATTTAAAACGTAAATACATCTAGGCAATTTCCAGCAATGATGAAGGGTAACAGTCAATATTCTTTGATTCATTGCCGTTTTACGGAAGAACGCTTCTTTGATATGATACCACCCGTGGATCTACGCGAGAACTTGTCGAAAAGCTGCTGAAATTCTTGCTTCACCCATATGGTTCCGCACGTTAGCTCACGTAATGCGCGAGATTTGCTCGGCGGTTCCTTTCTCCTTTCTTCAACATCTCATGGCAACATTCGACCCAAATTATTAATTCCCCTCCGAGACTACCGTTAACGTTGCCTCCTTTTGCTTCTCACACACACTCGCTAAAACCACTTTCACTACTTATCTTTCAGCGACGCTTTCAAGTGGTTCTGTCCATGACCGTCCCCTCCGAGACCACCGCTCTAAGACAAAGACAATTTTTGCCTCTTCACTTTCCTGTGATAAATCTATCGCGAGAGAATATGGGAAACATCAATTACCCTTCACAGCCTTGAGATATCATTATCTTGGCGAATCTTCATTGCATTTTTGTGTAGACCAGCTAAAGTCAGAATTACGACTCTGAATACAATATAAAACTGCCAGAAATACTAAAATAAATTATACACAAAAACAATCCATTTTAAAAGCAAAACGTTTCACATTCATATTCTTAAATTTTATTTTTATAGAATAAATGATGATGATAAAACGTCTTTTTTCACATGAATAAATTTTGAACGTCTCCTTAATTTCTTCGTTTATTCCTGGAAACGATTTTACACTTTTATGACCGAAACCTTTAGTAATTGAGAAAAGCATAGGGTATGTATACTTGTCGTATACGTAATCGCCAGAAACGTAAACATTTACTCTCTCTAGTGAAACGTACCCTAAAATAACAGCTTCCACTCCTTACGTTCCGTCATACATGATTATACATATATACATTAGTATCGTTAGTAAGGAAAAGAACACGTTGTTTTCAAAGACGAAGTGTTATTTTCCTTACTAACGTTATGGAGTTCCACACAGTGACAGCCTCGTCAATCGATTTTATTTTCATACATACATTATTGACTGATTGCATTGATTTCCATCCAGATGAATGGAAAGACAGAAAAGTGTACCAATGAGCAATCTAAAAGAATCCGTAGAAATGCAATTTGTTTTTATTCTATGATGACAATAATTTGTATATTTTCAGACTCGGCTTTTTCATTTTCTTTTTATAAATAGAGTTCCCCGTATATATAATAATCAGACCTTTTTCTCACTTATACAAAACACCTGTCAGGGGCGAGTATATTTTAGAATATAAACTCATCATAGCACTGATAGCGTTTTGTATTTTCTGGCTCCATAGGAGACATCTCTGCCCCATACAGAAACATATATGTGGCATATTGAGGCTTGAGTGACAGTTTGCGTCGCAAAGGACATGTCTTTATCCAAAAAAATATTCGTTTGAATCGAGCTAGAATTGTTTTGCAATTTAACGTTTCTTGCCGAAATTTCGAAACTTCGAGGCAAAAATTCTCACAAATCGTAGTATTTGATTTGGAAAGAAAATTATTTCAGTAATGTGGGTGTGCCACTATTGCCGGGTATTACATTTCTATCAGAAAAAAAGATAAAACGACCCACCCTACTGTCTAAACAACATCCGTAAGATTTCTGTATATTTTGCGTATTTTGACGAATTTTGGCGAAATGAGAATCCTTGATTCAAAAGTACTAAATCTTTAATTTTAAGCAACAACCAAGCAATTTCTTTGCCATAAATCACATCAGAAACAATGAGAATCCATCGGGAAAAAATGCAAAAATTTGACATTTTTCACAAAACTTTAAAACTTTGACTAAAATTCGCAGCCTCGTGAAATAATCCGATCGAGTTGAAATTTTCCATATGCTATAAGGACCACCAACCACAAACTTTTAGCATTAGCCATTGACGGATTTCGAAAAAAAAGTTTATCCGATATACCCTAATTTACACATCAGATAGCTTCTGTTGATGGAATAAAGAGCGCAATATCTATTACCCATGAATATGAGACGGAAATTCAACGGTCCAAATTAACAATTTCGCGATAGAGTACTTTTCTCGACCATGTTTTTCAGGCACTTTATCATTGAATCCTAGAGTACTATTCGATGTCAAAATTGCAATGATACTACTGGCTATTCCCTTGGAACACTATCCCAGCGTTTTTTCGTAAAAACTTCAATAAAAAAAACATTTGCAAATCAGGATATCAAATCGAATCATATACCGTTTCAATTCAACCACTCCGCGCATAAAAAATTACTGCATCTTTTGGAATAACATCTCTTTTATGAGTTGATCGAATAAAAGCCGAATGCAGTCTCGTCGAAAATTAATCGATTTATTTAAGAGATATAAGTTTGAAACCTGACAAAGAATCTTCGCGCTAATTGCGTTGGAAATGAGCATAATATTCTTTTAATATCGAAGTAATTGTGGCTTTCTCTCTGTTGTCGCTCCATTCATCGGATGAGCGGAACTGTTGTTTACACTCTCAAATCGGCAAGATTATAAACATTTATTACAATTTCTTAGCACAGATGTGGCTGGATTTCACTTAGACTGTCAATTAATTTTCATTTTCCATAAATGTGTTTGATTCATGCATAACGATTGCAGGTGGTGTAGCTTGTTTTTTTGCAGCAATCTCTATATAATTAACTCCACGGAAGTGGCCGTTATATTGCGGAAATTCATAATATAAACATGATGTATACTTTTCCACAAATTTAATTCAGAAAAACCGGTTTCGGCGACATCGCCATCTTCAGGTTCATAGAACGCTAAATCCACAGTGCTCTGTGAAACTGAAGATAGAGATGTAGCCGAAACCGGTTGTTCTGAAATAAATTTTTGGAAAGAAATACGTCATCTTTATACTTTTTATAAACTCTATATTTATTTTTTGATACTTTTCCGTGATGTTTCACAAATACTCATTTTACGTTTACCTTTCATGCGTCATGATCGTATTTTGAATTTATAATGCTTCAATTCTCTTTCTTTGTGAAAAAATTGCGTTCTGAAGGAAAAGCTGTGAATGTGGCGAGAAGTTAATCAGCTAAAGGCAATGAAATAAAATATCTTCCGAGTATTTTTTCTCTTGGCTGTATAATAAATATTTAGACTCACTTTACAACTACAATAAGTTGTAGATACGAGATGATGCTAAATAAAATAATTATCGGTTTTAATCGGTTCAATAATCTGTATTAAGGCCAAGGTAGCGTAAAAGTAAGTCGGAAATTACGCGAGGCTTGTAAGGTAAAGTCTTACGTTGATTTGTAAACGCTATTCAGTTTTTTGTATGAAATCTTTGGTTTATTCAACGTTTCTATCGTCAAGGTTAGTAAGGATTAAGTTATAAAGAGGAATGGCAAAAGTAAGTTGGATGATAGAAACACTAACAGGGAGGTGCTAGGCCGGGTTGGGGGGAGAGGGTTTTAATTGAAGTAGTTAAGCGTCGACAGAGGAAATAGGTGGGGCAAATATTTAGAGGAGAGGGAGTGGCAAAGAGAGCAATTGAATGCAAGGGAAAAGAAAGAGAGGAAGATAAAATATGTTAAATGACGTAAAGGGTGGAGTAAGCTACCAAGAAACGAAAGAAATGTCATTGATTAGGGAATGTGATGTAACACTCAAGTATGTAGCGTATTAAAGATAAGCAGAATTTGCGTATGTTTCCATCAGAAAGATTTGGAAAGGTGACTAATATCTCTTCTTCCCACTAGACAACTGATTGCTCAGACTGAATTTTAATAATCATTACGCGCGTCTTTCTGATTTTCAGATGAAGAGAAATCCGTCGAATATTTCCGGTTTGACTATTAATTAAGTTCATTAATCGGTATGAGCTACAGAGATCCGAGGAGCATAGCAACTACATTGGTAAAGCCCATATAGGCAAAGATGTAATAAATGTTAAGTTCCATTACTATTCCATTAAGCTCACCGATGCATTCACGCTTTTATTCACAAAGATGACCTTCCCAAATATTGTATTGACAACCTGAATAATCACGATAATGAATTCCTAAAGTTATGGGAACCACAAGCCGATTAATGAAAAGGAAAAAGTTCATTGGAATCAAAATCAATTGGGTCTAATTTTCCTGGTTATTCAATTTCGGAACATCGATATCGACCGTTTAAGAATATTTTTAGCATCGGAATCTTATTTCTACGGTGTTGACGGTTGAGGCAGCGAGTTTTTCCTTTGTTCCTCGCTACGTCACAATCCTCTTAAAAGTAACTCTTTGAGATTCTATTTCTCATACTATAATCTCTTTACTATGTCTCGGCCCGTCAAAGATAAATCATTATTAAAGACCGTACATCGGTGCAAAAAGAGTTCTTTATCCCTCAAAGGTTTCTAGTATGACAGTATTCCGATGTGCTAAATTGTAACTTAAGCGTTCACCCTGTAAGTTCTAAGAGAGGAAAGCTAATTGTCGGAGTGATTAGCGACTTCCACCTTTTATTGATTGCAAAATTGGTTACTGAAAAAGTCTTGAAGATAAGAATCACGTGCATTCGATGAAGGCAATAAAACAGTCCGACTGGAAATGGCGAATATTTTTCCTAAACAGGGCTTTACCCACTGCAGATAGCTTATCGCTTAAAATTTCCCATTGATGATTGTTACATTTACGTCAACCTCGTCGAAACTGATGATAATCATTCTTTTCTATGGTAATTACCTCGAATCTTCCATTCAGATCGCACCTGAATGCGAATTGCGATCAAAATGCAATCTGCTCTTTTATCCGTCATTTCAGAACAGAACCAAGGTTGACGACTTTTAGCTGAACAAAAAGCGGGTTCGGTGACACCAAATCAGAGCTTTAGAAGATTCAGACGCGAAACAGACATTCTTAAAGACATCCACACCAAAAACAGAGAACACTAACTCATGTCAGCGTCCCGGATAAATCACTTTTAATTCGAATGAATACAGAGGACAATGGCGAGCTTTGTATTTTCGGCCGCGAAAATACATATTACTCAGAGCTTATATGCACTAATCAATCACTGCACATATCGTATATAACACTTAGATTAAAGTATTCACCTTGACTTTGTACGTAATATGAATGAATTATGCTTGTTAAGCTCTAAATACACGTCCCAGCTAATAGCGTCATTGACGTAAATACTTGTATAAAATGAATGTATATTATGATTATATGATTTCTACTTGAATTGCATTAGTTTCTATTGTAACTTAAATTGTATTAATTTTTTATTAAAAAAATAGACGCTATTTTTATACAGATTTCTTTCACCACCTTTCTCCCTCATAGATTTCCGTCGCAGTTGTGTTTTTGTCTTAAGCGACCTTCAGTTAAGATGACTTTTTCTCCAAAAATTTAATCTTTTTGTATAGTTGTTATAACCTTTCCTCTGACTCTAAACATCAAATTTTACATTTACATCTCATCGATTTTACCTCAATTATGAATCCATAATTGAGGATGGATTCATAATTGAGGTTAGGTGGATGAGAGGCCAACATGGACCAAAATTCGTCTTAATAAATAGAACAGAATCAGCTGTTTCTACATGCGAAACAGAAAGTTGGAGGGAAAGAAATGATACTTCATCTTTTTACTTAAAATAAGCATCTAAAAGAGGGCGGAATTTCACATCGACAAGAGGGCATAAAATGTACCACTGGCCGGATTCAAAGCAAAAGCAGTAAAAACAGACCCCAGATTGATGGTTAACCGTAAACCCTAAAAGCAACTCCAGCAACAGTAGCGGTATTACGCAAAAGTGGACATAACTTCGGGAAAACGCCCCCTCGAGCAAAGAATGCAACGACGCAGGTAGTCCTTATCGGCCAAACACATCTTCCATCTCACCGCGGGCTTTCCAGCACCGTTAGCGAAATTCGGTACCATTTCTGACTCGCTGAAAAATTCCGCAATTTCATATCCTGCGTCGCTTCACAAAAGCGGGTATTTTTGTTTCGCGAACTATGCAGCACCGCAAAAAAATGACACTTCTACCGACGGCTTGCGTAATATACGTCCGGTGGCAGCGGAAAAGTCCGGCACTAATGCGGTGTCTTCCTCTTGTTCGGGAGGAATTCGGCGCAGTGCGTAACCAGGGGACTGCGTTCCACAAGCATCCGGTACTGCCCCACCCACCGCCTCCCCCACCCGGCGCTTTCATTGGACAATATCGTCGCTCGAATCCAGTTGACCTCGCACCAGAACCCTTTTCTGCTGCTACGCCTGGAGGTCGCTTTGCTCTCCCACGCCAAGGAGTGGCTGACAGCCTTGCTCTCCTATGATCACCAAACCAGGTTAACGGAGGCACCACGCCTACCTCCCGCTCCCTCACCACCTCTGCCCTCGTTACTTCGTCCGGGTGCCGAGCGCCGCGCTATCCGCACTTACTCGCTTAAATGCCAACTCTTTGTTCCGCACGTGCTGAGCCTTGGGCCGGTACTTAAGAAATCGCTGGGGGATCGAGCTCGACTGGGGAATTTGTTCGTTCTCGACGGGGGAAGAAGATTAGGATGGGAAACCGCTCGGGACTCGCGGCGGAGAAGAGACTGACTTTCGCTGGTCAAAACTTCCGCTGCCTTCCTTTGGGAGTTATTTCCCTGGGTAAAAGTATCGCTTGGGCTGAAACTGAAATGAAATATGTGGGATGAATCGGTTAGTACCCCGGTGAATATTGTTAGCTCCCCGGTGAATACTGTCCGTGGAATGTGAGTGTTCCATTCGATTTATTCCGAAATATTAAATGAATTTTAAGAGAAAGTTTAAATATGATCAATAAAAATTAAGTAGAGAAAACAAGCTCTTGGATTACATAAAACTAACTTATTTTTATGAAATGTGTAACACGACTATATTAATTCATATTTTATTTTGATTTCCCAGTCTCCGTTTATTTTCCGAGCTATTCTGCTGATGTTTAGAAAAAATTAACTGATACTGTTAATCAAAAATCATTATTTGAAATAAAATGTTTAAATTAAATCGCATGTTGAAACTCGCTGTGGTTTATCCTACGGGTGTTTTCCTTTCTAAATTAGATAATTTGGAAATTAGGAGAAAGTTTATAATTTAAATTTAAAATAGCGTAAAATTTAACCTCAGAACATTATTATAAAATTAAGCTTAAAAAACTAACTATTCACTTCTATGACAGCTGGAGAGGATGGCCACACAAAAGTAGTAATATACGCATGATTTACTCAGGAATCGATGAAGGCCTAAATATATTATTTATATCTCTATATTTCTACATTTTTCAATTGCCTAAACCATACGAAATTTCCATGGAACAAGATACTGCTAATGTCAATTATATGCATATAAGTGGGAACATTTTCATGAGAAAGAGCCGATTTTTGAATTTTTAAACGCTTAGCAAACTCATTTAAATGGCTCCACAGGTACATCGTAACCGAGAAAAACTCGTGAGAAAAGTAAACTGTTTCATCAGGGTGTAAAATGAAATCGGATGAACTTTTAAACGCATAAATTAAATTATGATACTGGTAAATAGATGTTAAAGCTATTACATGCATTCGTGTAAGCGTGATATTTCTAATTTTACTTGTCACGTTTCGAATTCACGAGGAACATGTAAAAATCGCAAGGGAAGCCATCCAGACTAAATTATCTGTATTTCGACTTCTTTGAACCTTTCCGAGCAATTGCCGTTCCGCCGTACTTGTTCTTATACTTTCCGACGCTTTTCTTTGGCAAAGGAGAATGTCAGCAAAACGTGAGAACCTCACGTTCCGGACTTGTGCGCCCAGAAATTCCTCACCGACAAAACAGTTATAAATACATAGGTACGCATTGAAACCCATGTCCTTAGATCTGCCCTCTTCCTCTTGCTAACGAAGTAAGGCGTCTTTCTGATAAAAATCGGTTTCAGCTGAGTTGAATGCAGCGCCTATAATCGAGGCAGTTTGGAAATGCCTTTCGGATAAAGCGAACTTGCGAAATTTTGCTCTGAAGGTCGCGTCGCCGATGAGGTGAAGGGTGGTCCGGCGAAGGCTGAAGACGGAATAGGGGGAGAGAGAAAGTGCTCTGGGAGACGAAAAATTCCGATCAAGTCATAACCGATGAAAATGACAGATTAGTATGGAGAAATTTTATTTGCGCATAACATCCGCTTGGGCTATGGAGAGACGGAAAAACTTAAGTGTCGTCCTTAGAGTGGGTGGTCTCGCCTGATACAGATTCCTGGAAAATTCCCGCGGACACAGTACGAGGAAAAAAAAGTTGAGCGATAAAATAAGTCCCACTATTCCCTTCACACCATAGCTTAATTTAAAACGCCCAACATTATTCCGTCTAATACAATTTTCATCAATCTAATCTTTAAAAATTAGGCTATGTTAACTTTTATTTCTTGTGATATCGCGTCCTGACGTCAAGATATTTATCTTATTGGGATTATTAAATAGTTATCGAGTTCTCATAACCTCCGACTAGGGTGTAATAATTTACTGAATGGTACACTAACCAGTAATTTTCCGCAAGAATGCTGCGCAAAAGGCAGTATTCTGACCGTGAGAATGCAAATATAGAGTCAGCTGTTTGTCTCGACAAGGAAATGTGTGGAGAGAGACTCTTCGGCCACAGCGATTGAAAAATGTATAGCATTCTCGCACTAGGTTAAGGGAATCTACCTTACATATAATTAATGTATAATGGATGAAAGGAAACCTCATAGAAGTCGACAATATTTAGGCAAACAGGCCACCGATATACATAGAAGTCATTTAAGATTCAATCAGCAAGAAAATGTAATATCTAGAATGAAATCGCAATTCAACAATTTACGTATCTCAAAAACGTTCCTAGGCTCTAGTAGTACATGCATCATGAAGTTGAAATGAATTATATCGATACGAGTTTAATAATTTGAAAAAGTATCGGACATCCACCACTCTAGCGAATAATTCCCTGGACTTAGGTCAAAAATTTTCTTGAAAACACGCGGGAAAAGTCTCTAACTAGAATTCCTATACCCTCTTGGTGAGTTTCAATTCCAGATAATTCCCAATTTTCAACTATAAACTCTTCGTAAATTTTCGAACTTGAGTTATCAATTAAGCAAACTTCAGCAATGAAGATTGGTGCCATCCCATTTATCTCTCACTGACAAGAACATGCCCAATGTTCTTAGTTCATTACATATTTTAAAGTACACTTGCTCAAGCGACTGTTTCATTCATTCGAACCAGCAAATGATACGTGGAAACCCAGACGTGAGTGACGACCCATTTATTTAAAAACAGTGACATAGAACATTTAAACGATGCGGACGTTAATTTAGAGCTCCCTGTCAACCATTTCAGGAATACGCAAATCATTATTCAATTGAAATGATAAACCTTGGATGACCCGCGAAGATTAATAGTTTTCCCAAATTTTAGAGCTGATTCGAATTCGGAATATATTTTGATCTGCAGTAGAATAACTCGTAAAAAATTTATTTTCATGCGCAATTATAAATTATGTGTGATAACTTGAAAGAAATATGAATTAAGCGGTTAAGAATTAAATTTCTTAACGTAATTAAATAGAAATGTTTCTGGGTAGTACCTCGAGTATTTAAAACGACGTAAGTGTCAAGATTTGCAATTGCGGAGTATCTAAAATCATGGAAGTCCAAGCTTTCTTGGAATACCACCAGATGGTAATTTTTCCTCTAATAAAGACTTCAGAGGTCACAGTCAAAGAATCGTAGTGCTGTGGAATTAACAATAACTCATAAAGAATTTCTACTTTGTGTTGCTGCAATTATACGCGAACTTATAACGAAGTGGTTCACCTTTTTAGAGTGGATATTTGCTTATGTCCGCATTACTAATCAAGGGTTGTTACGGAAAACTATAAGAAACTATAAGGAAAGAAAAATCCACTGGAAAACACGATCAAAGGGGGTTGAACACCCTTGCTATATACCAAACCTAATAAAATCTTACCATAATCCAAGAAATCGGTACTTGCAGAACCGAAGAACAACCAATAGTATTCATCGACAATGGTAGTATTAAATATTCTTTATTTTTGCTTGATCGAGATCCCCACTTTAATCTCATACGTATACAAATACTTATTCATAACCCGTACGCAACATCGAAGTCTTAGCAAACTGTATATTGAGACTTCAAATACACCAGAAATGCGAGCAAGTTTCAAGTCTTTTTCGTTTATTCATTGTTGGGCAATACGTAATGAATAGAATGACCCGAAAACATACCGAGGAGGGGCCTAAACTCAAGCCTAAATGAGAATAGGCAACACAATACGACAAGGGCTAAGGCTATATAATAAGGTCAGGCCACTATTATTGAGACACTAACCGTAATACGTATCTTTTTGAATGAGTTTCATCAGCATATGACCCGTACCTAACAGCGATGGCTCTTTAAGCTAACCATTAGTTCCCTTTCCTGTCATAAGGATGTTAACTCTTTGTTTAACTCTTACGGGTAGGTAAAATTTATTTATAATAAATTTAACCTACCCGTAAGAGTTTAACGGGCAATTCAATTAATAATCCAGATAGATGTAAAATAAGGGTTGTCCACTTTCTACTTTAAATCCAGTGACCGAATATAACCCCACATGACAAAAGCTCTCATGGAAAAAATCTCACATTGACAAAACTGTACTTCGATAAAATCCCACGAGAATAATGTATATATATAAATGAATAAACATGAAGAGTGAAATGCACCCATGGCAAATTCTAAACATAAAACCACAAATTTAGAATTAAATTTTAGTGTTGCTAAACTAATTAATATCAATGTTACTGCAAAAATATCGTTTATTACCATAATTTTCGTACAATATACGCTGACATATATAAGCATCACACCATTATCGTCTTTGCCAACGTGGGGTCGCGATAGAGTAGCAGTACTGTCGATGTGGGGTTTTCTAAATGATATTTATGCTTTAATGATTATGGGATTTTTATGTGAGTATTTGCGATCGTGAGGTTCTGTCGTGTGGGTATTTCTTTATGGAATTCTCAACTCAATGGTGAAATTTCTCCCTTTTTCCCTTCTACGATCCTATTCCATTACTCGGAATCAGCTTGGAGTATTTTTTGTTTCTACCTAATAGTGTGAAACCTAAATGTCACGTACCAGCAAGAGCTTCTGGGAAAAATTGTCCAGCAAGCGGAAAATGCAGAGAATGCAGAGTATTTGGGTAACGTGTTTTTAAGAAGAAATCATTTTTTTAACACCTCCGTTTGGACATTTCGCAGTTTTTATACGCGAAAGAATACGCTCGCGATGACAGCAATCAAAAAGCCATTTGGAAGAACCCTCGTTCGCCACCGCCAATAAACACAAATTAAATTCCGGAACATCCAAAACTGCGCGGATTTTCAGTTTCTGTAATTATTTGAGAGAGCCGAAGAGGAAAAAATTCTGCCGAATGGAATGATCGAAAATATTCACCGGAGAGGATAAAATAAGTAAAAACTTCTTTCCATCGCGATCCGGATTGGATCGCGGAGTTATGATATTCCGTAGCAATTCAAACACAGAATTCCATGCGCGAGTTTCAGTCGACAAGTTTTAATATTGCTGGTGGGAATGAATTCCCTGAAAAGCATTCAAAACTCCATAACATCGACACGAGACATGAAGAGTTACACATATCTTTACATTTTTACCGAAATGTTTGCTTTGGAAAGGTGAAAAGAGCTTCTTGATGGAGCAATACGCGTAGTTAACTTCCTCGTGATTAAAATAAACTATTAAATAAAGCTCTTACGCGGGTACTTTACATAGTTTTAGTTTAGAAATAAGTCATAAACCGATTTCGGCTTCATTTTAGTACTATTTAGAACAAATTTTTCCAGAAAGTATATGAATAACTAATCATTGACGTGGAGTTTTCAATTTATTATTGAAAAGATTGCTTTGGAATGATATAGAGCACTTCTCGATGGAGCGGAATGCGTAATTAACTTCCTGGAGATTGGAATAAGCCATTAAATGAAGCTTTTCCGCAGAAATCTTTAATAATTAACATGTAGTTACGAAAAAGGAATATTCCTTTTTCGTAATTATTTTAATAATGTTTAGAACGTATTTTAACAGAAATTACGTAATTTAATTTAAAGTAATTTAATTTAGTTACTTTATATAATCATATATATTTATTATTTTGTATAATTATTATTTTGTATAATTATCTGCTGTCTTTTTTACTTTCTCCATATACGAAGTATAGAGAAAGTATTGTTTTCATGAAAAAATTCGACTTCGAGATTTCAACGGAAATACATGTTTTGGGGTCCCTAGAACACGTTTTGACTATTTTCGGAATGATGTCTGTGTGTATGTGTGTGTGTGTGTCTGTATGTGTGTGTGTGTTTGTGGGCGCTCTAACGTGAAAACTATTTGTCGTATCAATACCAAACTTCGTATATAGTACTGTGGTGTGTGCTGTCAGAGTTGATTAGTTTTTCAAGTAAATCGGTAAACCGGAAGTCGAGCTTCATTCATTAAAGCTCATTTCCGGTTTTCAAAATATCTCCATAAATATGATATATACGTGTATTGTATTACTTATAAAAGTTTTAGATAATATAATTTACTATAACTTTTGTATTTAACATATTTTTATATCACCGGTTGATTAGGAGTTATTCATGAAATACCGATAAACCGTAAGTAGCTGTTATGTACTTTGTGGGCGCTCTAACTTAAAAACTATTCATTATATCAACACCAAATTTCATATATAGTACTTTGATTAGTTTTTTTAGAGTTGATTAGCTTTTGGAGTAAATCGGTTAACCGGAAGTTGAGCTTCAATCTTCGAAGCTCATTTCCGGTTTTTTTAATTATAACTATCATTTAATGTTTCATCCAAGAGACCTAATTTGTTGTTTTTTTATTAATTCGCTCATTTTTTAGTCAAATCTCGATTATCTGTAGGTTACGGGATATTACTAATAATTCACACAAAAGATGAATTTTTTATGAAAAATAAGCGCATGCTTGATGTTTGGTTTCGGTTCTTACGACTGCAGATAAATTATAACCTTGCTATGAATTTTATACTAACCTATTCATAAAACATTGCGTAAATAGTAACACGTTAACGATACCCAGAGATCGAATACATTATACATAAATTAGGAATTCTGATTGTAAATCGATTCTGCTTGATCGGTACAATGCGTGTAAAAAATATGCCGGGATTACCGTGAAATTATTATCATTTAATAAAATAAGCATCACCTGCTCCGAGAGGCCAACTGCTGAAGCTAGGATCAACAGAATCCATTGTTCTCCATCGCAAGAACTATAAAAAATTTAGGCGATCTTTTATTCATACGCCAATTCGTTCGGATGAGTGAAGGGAGACAATTTATACATGGCCTCCGATACGAAAAATATATGGGTTCTTCTTGTTGCCGCTTAGATTAAAGTGCCAGCAGGTCCATCAATAAAATATTGCTCGATTGTATTTTTATCTTGTCCGAGTATAAATAACGCGTCGAAGCAAAATCCTCGATGAAATTCACCTTCCCGGCGAAGGAAAAATCGTAATGGATTTAAAAAGAGCAGCCTGGAACCAGATATCAAGCCCAAAACCGCTATCTCGTCTGTGGCCACGTTATCATGAAGATTAAGAACCACCGGAAAGCCTGTTCTTGTTGTCACGCATATTCTTGCCTAATTTAATGCCCACAACATACTCATCTCCGAGATAGTGATAAAATTAGTCGCTTCTTAGCAACACCGAAATGGGAAGCAATCGACCATGGGATTTCAAGAGGAATGATTTTTGCATTACATCTAAATCATTATTAGTAATATTATTGTTAAAATTGCTTTAACAGCTTCGATCATTTGGATAAGAGCTCTCACCTGGAATCAGACCCAGTACCATTTCTACTGAAGCAGAATACGCTAGTCAGTTTATCATCTTAATTTTTGTGATCTATGTTACGTCCAGAATGGAAATACTGAAATACATTCTTAAAGAGACAAGTTGAGACTTGCTGTTCACTCTTAGTTATTCCTATCAGCTAAAACCTCACTGGTGTTTTTTATTATTCTAACATCAATACCTGCCCTTGCTGCAGAAATCAAAAGTGCAATTTTTGTTCTTGAATTATTTTACTTATCGTTCGTTTCGAAAAATTCAGAAAACTGTTAACCTCTCTCGGCAAAGAAAACGTAAGTAAAATATTACAGAGAAGATGAAAAATATGTTTACCTACGAAATAATGTATTACGTTTACTCTTGAATGTAAAAATCATGAGTAGAATGAAAAATGGGCTACGTTGGCAATGATATAATAGAAAGAATTCATGCGTCTCATAATGATTAATGGAAATAATATTTAAACAACTTCTTCCAAGTTTTTCGGACACTCATTCAATCGCATCGAAAGTGAAGAAAGTATTCAAATTTGAGGAATTTCCAACATGGCCTGCCTGAGTTTAATGAAGTTAAATAAGATCGGAAGTGACGGACTCTGTCCCCCAAGTTATTCTGCGGATGTCTACCACTTTCATATTGCTACTTAAAATCCAGAAAAATAATTACATCAGCGCGAAAGAAGACCATACTCCCACCTCGACAGCTAAAACATTTATGAAAGCAGACACGTGGGTCAATTTTGACGGATGGTACGCCTGAGGCGATTCATCGATAGCAATTTTTTCCTGTGCAACCTCTAACCTTACAATCAATGCCGACGGGGTCTGAGGTTGCTCCCATCTATCTACGAAAATAAGTTGATTTTCCAAATGATAAAACTGAATATTTCAGTCCTTCCTTTCCAGCAGACAGGATATGAAAGCCATAATCATAATTCTCTCCGATTCCTAGCTGGAATTTTTCCACGCTTTTATCCGAGGGAAGGCAGTAATCCAGATAATCGTAAGTAATAGTATTCTCGGCAGGAAAAGAGAAACGTTGTAATTCTTTGGAGTCATTACTTTCTAGGAGGAAGACGTTTCTGAAGGCTCTAACGAGTGGAGGGAATTTCGTGATTGCTTTTCTTTCTGACAGCACCAAAGAAGTTCGCTTTTCTCAGACCTTTCGCCGAGGTATTGACGTGCTCACCGATCTTTTTTTAAAGAGGATTCTATGAGCTATTGTTAGAATGGATGTTCCAAAGCTTCTATATCATCTTTCGTCTGCCTGTAAATACTCAACACGAGGGCCGGTCGGTGCCTCACCATCCATGACATAAGTTACTGAAAGATTGCAGAAATGAATGAGGTTTACTAGGCAGGAAGAGGAGTGAAGTAGTTTATTTGTTTCCTTCACTGAGCCAAAATGCTATGAAACGGAACATGTCCACACAGGTAAAGCACAATTATTCTATGAGTAAAAATTTTCTTGCCTGTCAATAAGAAGAGAACTTGATCAAAGCAATTATCCACTCATACCTCAGTAGCTTTCATTTCGTCACAGCCATGATCAAGACTATAATAAAAGTAAATCAAAGATAAAATATCTCCTCTGCCAAATGACAAATGCATATTTTCCATTCCTTAGGATATTGTAGCATGAACAATCTTCCGTCTACTCAAATATAATATCGTTGCCTAAGTAGCGTTCTGAGACTACGCACTACATCGATTTAGCCCTCGTATTGTTCTCCGTGAAGAGATAAAATATTCACCGCTTACCTAATGCTTCCCTAATTCGTTTTACGCCGTGACTTGGTGCGTCATTCCTCAATTCCCATCCCGGGGCTCATTAAAGTTGCCTTTGAAGACGAAACGGGACTTCTAATAGTCTATCTCTGCAGATTCTAATTAAAGTTTTCTGCGGAAAGATGCTGTGTTTGACAAACCTGAGGTAGGTCTCTCCTAGATCTCGTGACCTTCGCTTAAGGATCTCAAGAAGTTGAAGCCTATTCCATCAGAGGCCCGATAAATGAGCGTTCCCCGACCTTTATACGGGCTCTGATTAAGCCTTTGATGAAAGTAAGCCTTCGCCGTTTCATATTTTTTCCGTTCATTTCTATACTCTCCGCGATTAATTAAAACTAAATGAGTAGGGAATTTTGTAATAAATCTCTAGGTCACAAAGTAAGTGTAATTCCAAGCAAATAAAGAAAAATGGTTTTCTACTTTGCCCAACCTATCTCCCACATGTCCGAAAATATTTTTTAATTATAAATTTTTAAAATTAATTTTGAGCGAGTGTCGAGTTACGTTTTTCATATGCAACAGGTAGATTCACCTGATTCTTCTCATTAAATTCCTAGAATTATCTTTATCTTGAGTTAATTTTCGGATTAATTCATAGATTTCTTCCATGTAATTACTTCTTATTGCTCGCACAGTTAAGTGGCTTTGCTAGATTACTTACAAGTTTTAATTTTCTATGCATTGAACAAATAACATAGTCCTTTTATTTAGTTGGTAAAATATTTAATCGAAATTCAATGAGATAATAATCAAAAACTATTATCCGAAGAAAGAAGTACGATAAAATGAATTGAAATAAATAGAATTCTTAAAGCCGTTTAGAAAAAGAAAATTAACTGGTAAAATTATTTTAATTGATACGATCGGGTTACTTCCATTTTTTTATTTCATTGCTATTATTAAAGGGATTGATAACTTCGATACACAATTTCACGTGAGCTGACTTCTTTGATAAATTTTATCAACAGAATTTTCCCAATTAAACTCGAAATGAGCATAACACTCGCCAATGGCGTGAGTTTATCGGAGATAATAACACCCTGGCGTTTCTCTTAGTAAGGAAATAATCTCAATGTAACTAAGATAACCTAAATTCAAAATAATTTCGAGTAAGCATGAAAAAAGCAGAAAGAAAAAGAATTGGAAACTGCTTAAATGTAATATTGAATTTAAATTAATCTTTTCCGAAATTAATTGAAGAGGTAAAGGTACCTGATTCAATACAACAGCTTTCTAGCGAGTAAAGAAACGGGCAAATGAATACACATTCCTGTCAGTATAATCTATTGAGAAATGACAGTCATAACAAAAATTAAATGTTTTCAAAATAAATGTACAATTTTACACACATAATGCATGAATCTTTAAGTATTGCACTCGGAATTCGGACACTAGGAACTTAAACAAAAAATGTTTGACAATCACTTTTAGATATGAAGACAGGAGAGCGAGATTTGAAATGCATTAAGATAATAAAAGAACGTCGTACAAGAAGAGTAAGACTACACGAAATTATTCTAATATTTTTAACAAGCGACTTATGTAGTTTAAAAGAGAATAAACTAGAACATTAGTTTTAACAAATCAATATGCTCAGGCGTGACTTTGTGGAAAGCCATAATAAATTAAGATACTCAGTAATTTTCCTAGTAGTAGTTACTAATTAGTAATTACTTAATAATTGTGGAAAATTACTAAGTATCTTAATTTATTAGTAATAACGTTAGCGACGATATACATCTAAGGTATGCCATTTTGCTCTTGCTATCATTCGGAAAGAAAAAGAACAAAGCGGAAATATCCGGCTAATTGTATAAGGCAATAACAAAGTCATTGGTAAGGTAAAAAATAAATAAATAAATGAGAATAAAAATTAAATTCCAATACCGCATATGGTAATTTCAACCACAAAAATACCTCTCAGTTCTCGAAAGGTGCCTAAGAGTAGGTTCACCAAATCATTCCAGAGGTGATATTAATTAAAGGAAGAAGAAATGAAAGGATGAGAAATGCTCGTATCTCTTAACTAAGAGGATAAAAATAGCACATTGACGTCCGAATAATTTCAACAGAATTCTAAACCGTCATTTTGCGAACTCTATGATAAATTGGGTTATCAATGGTGAGAGGAAACGGATAAGATTAGTTGGTAATAGACGTAACTACGAGCAACGTTATCGTCTACGTCAACACGAGTCAGTATCAACCAGGTAAATGTAAACATGTAATAACATCAATCTCGAAGAATCTATACTGCAATTTTCCAGTGATAGATGAGCAGATTTTCTCTTACCTCTCACTTAACGGAAACATATTGAGAGAGAGAAATTTTTACAAATAACTACGACTGACCTTAGAAAGCAACCTTTCCTTCTTTCTGGGGAAGAGAAATGATATTCTGTTATAAATAAAAGGGTCAAAGAATTAAATATGTTGCCTGAAGAGGTCTTCAAACCCTTACCAAAAAAAGAAAGTAGTTTTAAATTAGATGCTGTAGTTTATATAATTAAGTGGATTAAATATTTTTATGCTTTGTATTATTTGGATATTTTTAAAGTGATGATGTGAAAACGAAGTGACATTTTGGCCTAAAAAGTGATATTATTAACTCTCAATCGTAGTTTTTGCGATTATAGTGTATATAATTTGAGTACATGTTTTGGAGGGGTACCGAGGAGATGTATGTAAATTAGATCTTGTTGTAGTTTTGCGATGTTCAAATACTGTCTGAGGGTAGTGACGATAATTTTGGAATATTTTATTGTCTGCAACGTCTGGTGTGAGAGATTGAGGTTAGAATTTAGTTCTACATAGACATTGGTAAGAGTTGCCACCGGAAAAAAATGCACAAGCAGCATAATTAATAATAAATAAATACTACGCCAAAATTCGGTCCAATTTTACATAGTTGAAAAGGCATCAATGAGATGTTAGATTAAAAAAAAAGAAGGCTGGTAATAATTAGTGGCGGCATGCCCAATTCTGTAAGTATCATAGTAAGCGGTATATTTCGCAACTGTATAGTATCGGTAAATGTGACGGTGACTCGTGAGATGCTCCCCGTTTACCTTTCTCCCTTTCATGATTAACCGAAAGCCACCGGAGTGCACTCATTCTTGCCCTTTCTCCCCTTCACTTTTGTCTGCTTTCCTCGACCTCTAACCCTCTCCATAACCTACTCTACCCCTTTCACCCACACCCCAATCGACTAACTTCTTTCACTACCTTAAAACCCCTCTCCGTTTTATATTCAACTTTCTTTCACCACGAGGACTTGGCTAATGACACTCCTTCCTTATTTGCTTCAAATCTCTGAGAGATCATAATCAAATGAACTGAGCTGAGTTCAAATTATACATTAAGGTAAATTTTTGAATTAAAAACCATAAGGAATATTGACATAAAATCTTCACAAACCTATTTTTTAATTAGAAAATTCATAATTTTGATATATTCTAGTCGCTCGTGCATTATTTTTCCTTTAAAACAAGAATAATTTATAAAACGAATTTCCATCAGTTTCCTCATTAAATTGATCGCTTTTATTCGGAGCAAGAACTTTACGAGACGCCAAATTTATACCTTTGATTCAATTCATAAAAGCTGCAATTATATTAAAATGATATTGTACGTCAATAAATATTTCAAATTGTAATCAGTAAGCATACTCCGTTTTCTGTATTTAATGTGTTTATATCAGACACAATCTCATTTGATCTAACTGCCAAATTTTCCCCTCATATAATACGAAAAGTAAACGAAATTGATAAGATTAAGTAGCCATGTATTTTTACAGTAACCTGAAGACTGAGAGAGAATACGGTTGATACTAAAGCGAAATATTGTTTACAATTAAGGAGCAACTGAATGCTCAATTTGTGGAAATTTAAATTAATAGATTTAAGAAGTAGGCATTATAGCTTCTTAGGTATTTAAATATTGACACATCCGTATCAAATGTACATAACGTCGTATCGATTATTTCCACATTGCTTCACCATTATTGATGTTATCATTATTGATAATTATTTATTATATCTCACAGATAATTCAGAAACTTATTCTGTGTAATACATGTTAGTGCTTTTGTTAATACGCGCAGTGAAGAGTAGATAATAAGTGGGAACTAGAGAATTTCGTGGAATCCGTTAAATCTACTATATACTTTTATGTTACATTTTAGTCATCATAATCGAGATAAACATAATTCCAGACTGCACATCCACTATTTTTATAGCTGAAATAAGCTGCAGAATATTAATTATAGTTCAAAAATATGTGAGAATATATCGTCCAATCTTATTAATCCTGAGTAGTTGATAAATTGAAACATTTTTAAAAATATTTGTACAAATATCACATTTTATAAAATTTTCTTCATTAAATCAGTAATCGCGAAGGATCACAGAGCTATTTCCATTCCATTCACTCTAATGCTTATTCAAACTGAGTCACATACAAAGCAAACACGAATCCACTTCCTGTCCACAACTTCCTCCAGTGGATATGCTACGCAATTTTCGGTCTCATTCGAAATCAATTTATTGCCATTTTATAACTCATGTCCCTTCCCCGATACACCCGATAAATAAACCATTGCAGAGAATGGAAGTGAGCGAGGTCTTTTGTGTTTGAAATGAAGCACTGTTGAAATATTCCCAATGAGTGAAAGCGATGAGCGAAGGCGTGGATGTGGTAAGCATATTTGGCCAATAGAAGTGATTGCCTCGGAAAAAATGACATGAGTAACCCACGAGATTGACGCTTTGGCATATATTGGTGATACAAAACATTTTTACCAGAAAATCGGAATGCAATCGCAGTGTCTTTTAATGTTAAAATCATGCAGAACGGGGTTTGCGTCATATGGAATTCCCTACGGTAATCCGTAGATTTGGAGAGGAAAGGACAAATGTTGGAACTATGGATGAGTGGGCGAGGGACGATGCTATTACTAGAACATCTGGAATCGAGAATCAATACTTCGCTCTCATTTGAAGTGTGCATACTGATGCATAGATAACATTCGGCCTTTCCGTCTTTTCCGAAAAAGTAGTATTCGAGGGAATGGAATGGTTTTAAAATCCTAAATCCTTTGAACGGGAGTTGCAATTCGAAGAGGAAAATTATTCGATTCTCCGCCATGGACAGTTGCCGAAATGTAAGTTGGCAAGTAAGAAAATATGAGCAAATACTGAAGGTCAAATTAGCACTCACATTTTCATTACGTACTCTTCTGAATTGAGAAATATTAATCAGAAAAAAACAAGAGAATACAATTTTGATTACCTTGGGCAAATTCTTCAATCAATCATGGACTTTGTTGCAGCATTTCCTAGGATTAATTTCATGCTCTTTCATGCAATTCATATTATCATTATAGTATATATTTTATTATACATCAAGCACTTTACCAACGTATACTTTATTACGAACTAAACGACAACTTTTCTCTCTTCGGTGGCAATTCAAATATGTAACGAAGAAAAGAAAAAACGAAAATAGAATTTAAGATTCTGTCGGAACTCATTTTGATCGAAAAACCTCAAAAACTAAATCAAAGAGATCCAAACCCATGCTCAATCCTCCATCTTCACGGGGAAATCATCTTTACGGAAACTTGACCAGAAAAATAGGCATGAAATCTTATGGTTCAAGCATGGGCTCTTTCAGGCCAGGAAGTACTCGTGGCCACAATTGGCAACCCAGACCATTGTTTCAGACTTTCACACGATGAATAATCTATCGCCCGGTGACTTTCTTCGTTAAATAAATTCGAGCTAGCCTATTGCCTCGCGAATCCGAAGCGCTATTTCCCTGTTGGAGAAGCCGAATCACTTGCAAATATTTTGATAACTCTCCATTGTTTTCAGTGCGAGCGATACCGCAGAGAAGCATACATCCGCAAATCTTTCCTTAATGCAGTAGGAAAATCAACTGGAAGTGTAGAATAACAAAGCGGAGCTGCCAACCGCAAAAACGGAAGGAAATAGCACTCTCCGTATCAAAGAGGTAGGAGTAAACAAGCTTGAGGCCAGCGCCGATCGAGGGCCTAAAAACTCTCGCTTAATAGCATGGAACCTGGATTGCATCACAATCCTTTTACTCTGGCAAGATTTTATGAAACGACCTAAAATTATCAAAGCTAGCTGAGTCTTTTATATTCTCGCCGTAAACAGCTGCGTTGCTTACTCGATGTACACGTGCTGTATCTCACGCTCAATTTCCTTCGGAGCTGTCTACATAATTGCCTTACGTGAAATGATAATAGACAAGTTCTGACACTTTCAAACATAAAATATAGTATTCCATTGGCTTATTGGCAAAGACTTGAAATTCTATTTTGCCCTATCTTTGCTATCACTTAAATAATATACTTAAAAATGATACTTAATTCAAAACCATCTCTTAATTGAATGGAAAAAAGCTTAAAATTATAAAATTCGAAAGTAAGTTGCACGTATTTGCTTAGCTGGGGAAAAGTTAGGCATGTATTCCCAAAAATTAAGGAATGCATCAAAACGCCTCGTTCAAAAAATATAAGATTACATTCAAAAATGAATTACGTATAATGCGGGAATAGTCAAAGGTTAAAAAGGAGTGAAAGATAAATTTTATACTGATGCTTAACCTTGGGTTTAAGGCGCACGCTTCTTCATGTTTAGTTAAAGTTAACTTTCATTTTGAGGGAATCATTGCTAAAAAGAACAAGAACGGCCTTCAGAAGTATGAGATACTAAATCAGAAATCAAATTAGAAGTTCCCAATACGAATCACGTCTAGAATATGCGAGGAATTTTCGCTTAAGTGATTTGATTTAGGCTTCAATTAATACGTTATCAAGAAAATCACTTTTCATTCGTCGGCCCTTGACTGCATTCCATGTATTATGATTGATTTACTGCCTCGTTAAAGTCACGAAATATATTCGAACGGTCCGCTACTGTTTCCAATGCCAAGGATGAAAAGGGACGACTGAGAGCCGCCCTTCACTCAAACGACGCACCAGCCACTTCGCACGAATGATTAAAGGCACTCCAAAGATGTTTCCTCCTACAAGGAAAATAAAGGGACTATCCAATATGAGATAATGAGGGAAATTTATAACGGACGAGGTGCGATAAATATGGCAAACACATCGCTGTCGCCAACAAACTCGTATTACACTCCGTGATTTCAGAATTCATCTCGTTCCAAACCAATCTGGAAAATATATTTGTCCTGCGTCCATATTTATGAGGAATAATTCTCCATGTTGCACTCCAATCAAGTCATCGCTAGCAGATTTGTAAACGTACGTAGAATATTGAATCGTAAGGCTTCAACATGACGGATTGACTCGGGTAACATGAATGTTTCACCGACTATGAAAATGTTTTTTGAGCTGACAGGCTATTAATCGGCAAAATTTTCATTGAATTTTTATCCTCTTGAATTCTAATTTAGACAATAAAATAATTTTCATAATTTAGATTCAACCATTCATATTTTCTGTACATTAAAAGTTATAAACTTTTCCTTTAATGCTGTGATCAAATAGATACTTCAACTGAAACAAATGCCTGATTAAAAAATATAGGAATTTAATTGTATTCAAGTTTAAACAGCTTAGAAGAGGTTGAAAATTCTGCATAAAAACTAATATTTCCTATCTAAATCCGTTTCCAGATTCTACGAGTAATTTACGTAAAGTTATGGTGAATTTATATGAAAATAACGAGACAAATTCTTGGCCCGATTAGCAAGGTTAAATAAATTCTGAAAAAAATGTGGGATGTTGGAGGAGAAGAAATTAAAAAGAAGTCACTTGAATCGGGAAAATCGAATTCTCTGTTAAGTCTTATTAGGTCGACGCATCCAGACTGAGTGAGTGATCAAATATTGCAATGAAATCTATCCAAGGAAGCCCCTATCAAGTAAACGGTGCATTTTAATCTCTTTACTTCGAGTCAACACCACTGCGGGGACTCTTCTGCGGCAAACTTGTCTTGTCACAGTCAAGCCAACTTGGTTAATCAAAACAGAAAACTGTAGCGAAGACCGGAAGTCATAAGCATTAGGAGGGCGTACGTGACGAAGAGCACACGTTGAACGAAGGGACACCGCCGTCAGGAGTAGTTACTTGGATTGTCGTTTGAGAAAATTCTTATGCCGTTGATTCGCCGAGAGAAGAAAGTTGCGTGGATGTACTCGATCACAAAGCAATACGAAAGTCGACACCGAGAATATCATTACGTGTTGTTATAAGGGAGTTTTAGGAAGCTTTGGATAATTAACTAACTAACTAACAGACACGCGATAACTTTAATTGTACTCATTAATTCCAGGGCGATAGCTGAATAATGCAGACGACATTATCTTGGGTAACTGTTTTTTTCAGCAATACAGTAAGTACAGACAGGTTTTCTGCAGTTTTTATCGAAACGGTTGTTTTTCTTCACCTAAATATATATCGCAACTTATCGGTTCTTACTCTCTGAAACTTGATTCGTAATTAATTGGCATTCCTTCTGCCATATCTTGAAACTTGGAATATTTTTCGCCTATTTTTCGATATGATGGAATTTCGATGGAAGGAAAAGTAATTATTATTTTATTTAACCTCCGTTTTTTATGCATGGCTATGATAACATAAAAACTGCTGAGTGATGAATGATGCTTATGCCATTCATTTGGTCACTCCTCATGGAATGCAAGAAAAGTGTCTCACATAGAGTCACTCTGCTAAACTTAAGTAAATATTTTCCGCTCGCATCATTCTAGAATCCCCCTGTTCTTATTTCGGCTTTCTTCCAAGAGCTATTCTAGGGATAGTATCCGTTGTAATACTAAAAAATACGTGCTTACTACTTTTTATCCTGGCTTGAATGTCATGACTAGTCTCCGCAAACCAATATCAATTTATAGAGCAATGAAAGAGTCAAAAGAGAATATGACCAACAAATTTGAGATTGCCTCCCAAGTCTCAACTCCCCAACGATCCTAAGAAAGATAAATATAAGATAATAACATTAATAAATCAGCATATCACAACAAACTAATTATTTCAAATGTCCTTATAATGAATGGAGAAAATGTTTGTTACTAGTCAACCAGTGCTATGATAATTTAAGAAATGGCATTTATGATATTATTTTCAGACTGTAAGCGGTTACTGGAACTTGTTGATTGTCGAGGTTAACTCCAAAGAATTCAAATACGAGATGTTTTATCCTTCGAGAACATTCTTGAATGAATGAGAAAACCCTCTCATTGACACTTGAATATAAAGTGGAATTCCATTGTTCAAAACGGTTCTTTCGTCTCTTTGAGGTATTTTTTTTCAAACCCGTCAGTTTTCCTATTGAGATATTCACTTTAAGATTTTGATAGCTTTGCAAGCATTTCGAGTTTATTTTGCTTTTGCGGAAAGACCGCTAAATCACTGCCGCTGTGAACAGACTATGATAAAAACAATATTCTAACAACCCTAATATGAATTAGACTAGAATGTAACTTTAATATGAAGCCTTAATACATTCAAGGTAAAGTTAGAATTATATATAAGAGATATTAACAATTATTTGCCATATTAAGCTAAATAATATTCCTCGCATCCATTGACTGCGCACCATCTATCAATTTTAGGACAAGAAAACCACAAATACGAGGAGCTCTAAAAGCTACTCTCAAGATGATTGCATTAAAGAATTGATTTTATTACTGTTCAAAATAAAATGAATAATCCTCATTGAAATATCGGAAATCTCCTGCCCTGACCTAGAAATGACATTAGACTTAGTTTTAATTGTCTCTCCAAGTAAGAAGCTTGAAATAAGCCTTACAGGGACAATCTTGATCAAAGGTCGATAAGTTTAATTTTTTCCGAGAAAGAGCAAAGTCCAGACTTCCCCCCTAAGTGGATTTTCTCGGGCAAGTTCTATTATACGACGAGGAGTATGAAGAATCAATTTCACGGCAACTTCGGGGAAACTGAATTTGGTTTGAGGGCAAAATGTCACCCTGGTCAAATTGATTCGCGCAATCGAACGAAACTCAATTACCGCTCTATTTCATTCATCCGGCTTCTTTTTTCTGTAGAGGCAGACATGAGCAATGCCCTACATTTATGTTTATGTTGAAGCGTGTTACGTCTTATACGCACATTTTCCCGGCTGGAGAATCTTCAAAGAGAAAATGCGAAGGCAGTATGTAGTCCCGTATAAATAACTATTCCATTACACTCTTGCCAAACCCATACCGAAAAACAAGGAGGAGTTGTTACATTTTGTTCTAAAATAGTGGAATAAATTTGGAGGTTTTGTAAATTGTAAGCGGATGAATAGACATTTCGACAAAATGATACGTGGATTATCAAAGGAATTATGAAAACTGACTATGTAGTAACTGTAATTATGGGATATGGGCTGTAAGCGTAATTGGGTGGGTACCAGGGGTATGTTGTATGAATGAAGGATTTTTGTTGTAATGTTGTGTTGTAGACAATGGTTGGGGTTGCCTCCTGATGATAATCAAACAGTAATCAATTATAATTCATAAATATTTACGCCGATTACTGCATTAGTGATTATAATATTTACGCTATAAAATTAAGATTAAGGTTTTCTACTGTAAAAGGTGTTTTAGGTTCGATACCCTGTGGGGATCCCGATTTTTTCAGCGTTCGTCCAACATTGTGATAAATGTGAGTTTCTACATAATTAAGAAATAATCGATTTCAGAGAGCCATCAATTGGCGGCGTTGGATCCGATGCGTCTTCAACATTAATTCCGTCTTGCCCTAACAGAGTGCCACACCACAGATTTATTTATTTATAATATCATCACATGTATAAGAGTTATAAAAATATACATGCATTTAAATAATGATTTAATCCATACAAATATATAGAAATGTGCGCCAAGAAGGCTTGAATGATTAAGCGAAACAGAACCTAGATCTATCTCGGCTGAAGAAAAGGACGATTAAATCTACTCATATATTCAATAAATACCTTACAACATTCTTAAACCATATCCTTCATATTACAGTAGTCAATTAATCTAATCATACTCGCAAATGAGCAATAGTTCCATCTACAAACAACATAACCTTATTTAAGCAAGTGTAGATGAAGTAAAATACATTACACTATAGATACTAAAAACACAATAGGCGAAGAGTTGTAGATACAAATACGTTCATAAATCTACTAATGGAAGTGTATTAATCAAAACAAGAAGTTCAGAGTCATCGAAAAGTGTCGCAATGCAATTGGAGACTGGAAAGATAGGGAAAGCGACTAATTTCGATGACAACAATTTATATTAACACTAAATGCAGCGAGATTTTTGCTACCGATGACGCATCAATTTCAATTCCGATTACAGGCATTCTGTAGTGACAAGGGCTTACCGAAGCACGAAAATGCACAAATTATGCGATTAAATCGGAAGGGTGGAAGCCACCGACGATCGATCCAACGATAAGTTCACAACATCACCAATAAGGCGGAGATGGGTGAAATTTTGTTCAGCGAACCATACTGATGGATAAAGCCTTCAGAATTTGCATTAAAAATTTTAAAGACAAATAACCTTTACCGGTAAACCATTAAAAACGGATATTAACGTATTAATTAACGTCCTGTGTAAGAATAATTGTATTGACATTTTAATGACTCATTAAGATACCTGAAACATAAACTGTATACTATATTGTTTAATGATGTTTTGACTGTTCTCATTGCCACCTTCTTACATCCTCTTTGTTTTCAATTTCATGTTTAATCATTTTAATGTTTCCTTATTTTTAGTTCTTAATATATTTATATATTAATTTTTATTATATAATGTATAAGCAGTTCTTTTATAACCAGTTTGTGATAAATATATTATTCTTATTAACTAATACGTTTCCTATCCTTTTCGCAGACTCAACGTCAAGAATATAATGCGTATTGAAATAATATCGCGGTATTTTTTAAACTCAATGACGTTTAATTTGCTCACTTCCTATTCCACCGTCAAATGAGTATAAAGTACGTAATCTTAACACTTTTTCAGTTTTGTACACTTGACTTTCTAGGCTTGTGTTAAATAACAGAGAAGAGAATGTAGAAAGGCCAAACGACTTTCATTGCACTCGAGGGTCTAGAGAAAGCTTCCCGCTACGTCGACTGAAAGAGAATGCTACGGATCCTAAAATATATTGTAGTAAATTACCGCAGCAGAAGATTGAACCATCCTCTTTATAGAGTCCAAACAGCAGTGACCAATCCGGAGAAAGTTGGCAAAAGAAATTGACAAAAAAGGAGTGAGATAGAGAGGCTATTTATCAACACTGATCTTCAATGTGAACTTTCAGAATGCAAACAATATGTCAATGGGTGGGCAAAAGTAGATGCACGAATACAGAGAAAATAATCAGCGCGTTAAGGCTTACAGGCAATACAGTGATATTTCGCTAAAAATAATCCTGCCTTTATATGAAAGGAGCAAGCAGAATTACAGTCTCAGAATGCATCAAAACTATAAGATGGGCCATACCCAAAACAGGGAGGCCACATTTATCCAGAATCAAACATTTTCATTTGATTATGAATTATTTGTAGTTAAGTCATTCTAAAAAAGCAAAAAATAATCACACATCCGCCAGAAAATCAAAATTTGCTTTCCTGTGGTTGATTTTCGGATATCTTTCATCAACATGGTCAGAAAGAACTGCGGGAGAAGAGAACGTTCCTAAACTTCAGGCAGGCATTTAAGCCCTTCAAACTTCCCCTTTAATGCTGCAGACGAAAGAGAAGCTGTCGACGTCTCCTTCCTTACTGCTGATTGCCCATAGCTTCAAAGAAAGTCCTCAGAGGTGAGCTTATCTCCCTTGTGCAACTTCAAGTGGAAGTGAAACCACTACATACATCAAAACTATGTATGGGTATATTGAACCATGGTTCGATGTAAAAATTTTTCATGATAGGAAGTTTCACAATCTAATTTTTTGTCCCTACTTTGCTAAATTAGATGATACTGAGGATGAGCTATCTTTCTGACCTTCCTGAAAATTACGAAGCTATACACTTTACGAAGACAAAAATATTCCTAGGCTTCTGGGGACAACTTTGAATCCTAGGAAATAGAATGAATCAAGAATATTAATTAACCAACTTTGAAGACAGCAAAGCCTCGATAACATGCCAAGTTATTTGATAGTTTTTCTTCAAGAAAGAACTGCTCTGGGATCTAAGACAGGGCAGTCTTTCTGGATCATACTAAATATTCAATTCGAACAATACAAGGTAAAACGTTGGGCATCTCTGCTCTTCATAATTTTTCTAAACGTCAATTCTGCATTATTTCAAAGGTAGCGAAATGATAAAATATACCTTTCGGTAATTTTAAACTGATTAACGAAGGAAAAACATGAGAGATGTTTGATATTTTTCGTATAAATTCAAGCTAATCATCAAAATACCAGGAACAATTACTCGTACACATAATACGACATACTGCACAAGTTCGCAACTTCCGGAAATTCTGCGGAAAACAAAAATGAGACAGCATACTCATTCATTAAAAAGTGATATTTCAATTAGCAAGTTAATCAATGAAGCTATCGCAGCCACTAATTCCGTGAATGGAAACGGTTTTGTAACGTCGGTCACTTAAATTTTCCTCGTCTAGAAAAAACGTAGACGATTTTTCGCTTCCATGGTGACATTGTTTACACAGGCCAACGTGAGATAGCTTTCCAGTTAAATTAAATTGTCTGACACACGGTCTGATGAATAGAGGACGATAAGCGAGTCTTGGTGACCGTTTCCCCGTAGCAGAGCGAGTAATGCGATAACCCTTGACGGAAAAGGAATCAAAATTTAAGAGGCCTTCGGAAGCTAACGACTCTAAGGAGGCGTCAGGGGAAAAACGGCGATCCATCACTGAGAAGACATCCACTTAAATCAATGCTACTCCATCTTCTCAGGGAACGCTGCGTGGCCGCACATTGTCAAACTTCGAGCGATTAATGTAAAATTCGAACGCTTTTCAAATAAGACACCGATTAAGGGTATTTTGCATTAAATCGTGTTATGTCATATAGCCCGTGTCGGATGCTCATGATTGACTGGTGAAATTACGATGTTCACCAAGATCCTAATGCCAGGATTACTACACTATGTTTACCAGAATGAGTGAAAGAATGTATCTTTGGATACTTATAGGCGTTCACCTGAAAAAGCGCAAGGGTAAACAGAAGTGGAAATTGCGGCATGACTGGAAATCAAATCCAGGTCTTTAAATTTTAGGGCATGCATTCTAACCACTTAACCACGTCAATCATATTTCTGTTCACAGAAATGCTGGAAAGTGGGAGAACTAGGTTCAAGTCCCAGCCATGTCGCTATGTTTCACTTCTGTTTAAACTATGCTTTTTGTTTATTACTAATCAAATAGAAAAGAGTTCAAAACTAAAAACATGTTTAGTTTCAACTTTACTAAGAGTGAGCAAGTATGAGTTTTCTATTGCTTTGGTTTTATTTCTATAGTTTTATTTTTCTATTCATTTGGCCTTTGCGAGTTTTCCTTCATTATTTTTCTTTATCATGCCTTCCTATATTATCATAGCTCCTCAATAATTTTTATTTCGATTATGAATGAATGAATGAATACATTTGTTCTAAATATCGAATACAAAATTAATACAATATAATTTACACAGTTTTATCATATATTAGAGCTTTACGTGTCAACTAAAGTTATCCTGTGTTATTGACACCGATATATATATACAGTACGTTTTGTGTTCACATAGAAATACAATAGTGGCGTGTGTTATTACGATAACATTACTATGGCAAAAATAAGAAAAATAAAGTAGTATGTTTATACAAACGAAAGGCTATAAAACAAAAATTGATGGGCAATAAAATGAACAAAGAATCTATCAAAATTTAAAGAAAAGAGATATCAATTTCTTCATGATCTTCATAATCAATTTTTAGTCTTTTTTAGAAACAAGTTAAAGTCAGATAAGCTTTTAATTTCATTTGGTAAACTGCAGTACAATTTTGGCCCGAGATACAGAAAAGATTTTTTTATAAATATTAAAGTTTGGTATTTTAAACCTAATACAATTTTCATTTCTCATACTGTATACACTTATCCGGTACATACCCGAAAATACTTTGAATGCCGCGAATTGCTTAAATAGTTATTGGCGGTCAACATCAGTTTACACTTATTTTCCAAGTTCCCTTCAATTATAGCATCGACAAATGTTAATGGATGTCGGATTTTGACAGCATAATTTTCGATTTAAAACGATCAAATACTTCCTCGCTTCGATGAAGAAATGGAGATGATTGAAAACCCCCATTTTATTCGAGAAATTCGTCCCTTTTATTTCCAATCAAACGCACGCAACTTCATCTACGGCGCAATTCATAAATCCGCCGAATTGGCAACTTTGCGGTGCATCGAAAACGTCGGCACTAACAAACCCTCCGTTCCTGTTAAAGCTCCCTTTCAGTTCATTAGGCACAATTGCAGCGAAAAGAGTTGCTGCGTTGCCAGAGGAACTGTCCAAAACAACGCCAGCCACAACATTGTTACGGCTACGCCAGGGAATCGATAAAACTATAGCGGGGGCGATAGAATTTTCGGGGAGTCAACGAACTTGCCGCTCCTCTAGAAGCTTCTGCCCCATGCGCCGACACTACACCCGACTCCCCAATGGATTCGAAGGCATCTCGACCTAAACGAATCATTGCTCGCTCCCTGACTCGGGTTTTCTATTAAGTCACCGCAAAAGTAAACCACATCCCGTTCTCCATGGACCCCGATAAGGAAATTATCTAAGATGTTATATAATTTTTAAATGCTGATGCGTTGTTTGCCCCGCAACTCTGCTTCACTGGAACCAAGCCACTTGTTTGTTCTCACTCTTGACTTTTCGTTCCATATGGAACCGAACTAACCAACGAAGAAAAACTAAAAAATAAATGGAACATTGGTTTATAAAACAATTCTTACGAGAGATGCGATGTTTTATGAAAGTTTACCGAATATAGTATTGCTAATCGTCATTAAAAATCTTTTCCGGGTTCTTAGAAAACCATCGCATATAACAGTATAATTATATAAGTATATATGTATAAATATATAAATAGCAAAAATTATCTTCACAATTTTAGTGTGCTAATAAATGATCGAGCAGTAAGATTTGAATAAGATAAATACGGTGGAGGAGTCCAAGGTCCAACTGCGACGTTTACGTTGATAATCTCAATAAATTCTTAAAGTTAATAGAATTGAGTGGAAGCTGTTTATCACATCAGATTGATCTATAACAGAGTATTTTGCGGATTGGAGGCTCAAGAATTATCTACATATGCGTTAATTATGTAAATATACAAAATGCAGTATGGGGCGTTAATTTAGATTAAGTATCAAAACCTAGACATTTTTCCCCGAGATTTCACATTCCTAGAAAAGATAATTAATTTTACCTTTTCCCTGATTCTGTTGGAATATTTAAGGAAAAATCTACTCTGATCACACAAAAATATTTAAAAAATGCTAATTACAAAAATGTAATGATGTTCAGTTTTCCTGTTCCGCAAAAATTTATTTTATTCCATCCCATATTTATTTGTTTTCACTCAAACTGAATTACAAAAATCACGTCCATCTTTATAGGAGGAAAAACATGAGCCCATCATTCAATGCAATTTTTTCCGGAATATGGTAAAATAGGAGATGATTAAATAGTCAATTAATATGATTTTCTACGGAGAAAAGAATCAGAGGACCTCTCTTCTAAGTTTCTGTTCTATCAGCCCGCGGTTCTAACCAACCGCAATTGGATTTCCGCAGCGAATGAGTGTCTGCG
Source organism: Sympetrum striolatum (assembly GCA_947579665.1). Taxonomy (NCBI): domain Eukaryota; kingdom Metazoa; phylum Arthropoda; class Insecta; order Odonata; family Libellulidae; genus Sympetrum; species Sympetrum striolatum. Next base: position 62,468,396 of record OX388352.1, read on the forward strand.
TCAGTTTCTATAACTTACTATAGGCTCAAAATCACATTATCTACGGGATCTCCCAAAACGAAATTATTTCCGTTGATCCATGCTTCAAAAGGCGTATTTTCCAAGAGCTCTCATTTGATCCAGGCTCTCATATACCTTACTGAAATTTCCTTAAAGCTTCACCGTTTTCAAACTTTTCGGGAAATTGAAGGCTGATAATAAGTCTGAAGTACTTCTTACATTACTTTTGGTCCCTAAGATGCCTTAGGGCTCACTTTCAGGGGGTCTTAACCGTTACTACGGGCGCTGTGGACGTTTAGGATAATCAAACTGTCACTTTTCAACCTTTAATCATTACAAGAGGAAGTTTCGAACACTGCTTGTTAGGGTACAGAGACTTACGACTAAAAATCAAACATTTTTCATTTACTGTAGTATTTTTGACAGCGAAAGATGAAAGGAGAAAGATGCGATAGTTAGCTGAAGGCCATTAACTCTAATTAGATAAAACAATATCCATTTCTATCCTAGTTGTTAATAATGTATTTTTCCAAGATTTCCGTCAAACGATAGAAAGAAGGGGAATCGATTATGAGATTTGCAGTAATAAATAACGGCGAAATATAAAATAAGGAGGCTGCAATGAAACATGAGATGAAATACTGTTGCTATAATAGTGATTAAAATTTTTTGCCGGAATAAAGTCCTTGTTTTAACTTACCTTACTTTAAAATTAGACAAGAGAAACAAACGCATTGAAAAATAATGGACGAGAAATTTGCTATCTATCATCTTATTAGAAAACTTATAGCTTGGCATAACCATTGCTTAATGACTTTGAATATAACCGAATTCTAGTTTGTCCTCTTTCACATAGAGCTATATTCTATCAAACAAATATTCCCTGAAAATTCATACATATAGCCAACCAAATCCTAATTCCATTCTGTACCATTAATCCTACCAATTCCTCCCAGATATGTACCTAACAATAGTCTTACCTAAGTATCTTTCATAAGTTTAGAGCATGAAGTTTTCATCCAGTCCCAACCGAGATAGTAAACGATTACTATAATTTCTAGCGATATTCACTCGAGAAATAAAACCACAAAGAAGATATCTTTCGGGTTTGTCTACCTTGGCCTAAAAGTTGAAAGATATCCTTTAATAAATCTGATATTCCTAGTTAGACTTTGAGGATGGGTGCTATACTGGAGAAGTAAAACACTCGGTTATTTCCGCAGATTTTTTTGGAAAGGCGACTAGTTTCATCTACTAAAAGATGTATATTCGTAGACGAACATTCGCCTACTTTTCAAAAAATATATTATGAGGAAATTACCAAGTTTTTTACTGCTTTAGATATCATTTAGCTTAGTGATCTTCCATTTGTTTTCGAGAGATATCCCTTAAATTTTCCTCGAGCAAATGCGTGCAGTAAAGTGTTAACACTTGTGTGTCGAAATCTGTCCCCACACAGGACCGAGTAACACCTTCGTGATTGTCCCACGCACACCGGGAGTATTCTAATTGGGAAGCACGTGGTCGTCAGGAGGAAAAAAAGAGAGAAAACGGGCGCGGGACAAAGGAAAGAAGACATTAGTTTATGTCAGTCGCTGCGCATAAGCGCTAGTCACTTCATCTCTGAATTCAATGCAACGACCATTCTGCGTGTTGCGAACGTGCGCACGAGGTCGCTATAAGACTACATTAATTCAACGATGGCATTGATGTTACTTCCCGATGTAAGATACACGGTGTGCATGCGTGTGATATTACGCCCTTTGCCGTGTCACTCGAACGCAATCTGTAGCCGGTGCACGCTAGCGAAGCTACTCATCCAGAGCGAAAAGATTCCGACTTAAATATACGATTAAGAGCCGCCTCTTCATTCAAATGATGCACTGAATTCAGGTGGATGTATGCTTGTAGGCGTAATCCTTGTCAAAAAATGGTTAGACCTTAGACGACCTCTAATAAGGTCCTTAGAACATTCATTTACTTCGTTAGATCTAAAACCTTTCTAAACGATAATTAAAAAATCGTAGAGGAAACATATTACTCCATTTAAGAGTATATGGACAACTAACATAGACACAGGCCATCTAATGATTGTATTATTGTAGAAAATTTCTATATTCCATAGTATTATATTATATGCATAAAAGTTTGTTATCCTGTTTTTTTCTAGTGCAGCTATTCGTCAAAATTTAAGCTTAATTGTTTAATTAATAGCTTAATTTAAATATGTATATTAATGAGGATGTGGATTATGTTAGCCACATGTGTAATTCAATCTGACTTGTCACATGTATAGGATGTATGGACATATGTGATTAGTAAAATTATTAATTTTATTGCTCTTCCCCCATACTGACGATCATTTATAAAATTCTTTCAAGATACAGTGCATTTACAGTACAATTACGCCATTCTAAATTTTTTGTAAATTTCCTTCCTGCAAATTCTGACCATTTTTATTTATATAAAATAAATCTGAAAGGCGATATTATCTATTAAGAAGAGCTTGAATAATAACTATATTTAGCACATAACAAGCCTTACGGCCTATGTTACGACGCATTTATCTGATAATGACGTTACTCCTCCTTAGTAGAGCGTGATGTTTGGTCATAATTCATCTCATACGCCGCATCAAGGTCGAGGACTTATTGGTGGGCTCTATCAGCCCAAGATTTACATAATGTGCGATTGATTATTCATTCAGAAAAAGATATGATTTAGGCTCACAAAAATTATCAGATATGAAGCGTCCACGTTTCGCATAAAATATTCCGTTTGCAATGCTACGAATTCGTGATTGACCACAGGTAAGCAAGTATAAATATGTATTTTATATGGTCCATAACTGAGTTGGGACACAACTAATTAGAATGACAGATAATCATCGTATAATTCTTGAAAAAATATTGATAATTTGTACCTAAAATACGTTTTAAATTGGTACGATTTTTCGTTTTAGGAGCCTGGCTAATTTCTCTGCGGGGGAAAACTTTTAAAACCCATTGAGTTTTTGTGAAATGCGGGACTCCATTAAAGGAATGATAGCTGTAACGTGCTATTCGTAGATTGGCAGAGAAAAAACAGTGTATCGAAGTCTACCGGTTCATTATGGATTACTGACTAATAAAAATCCCTACTCTCGATCACGTCTACTTGGAACCTTTAGTCCATCTTGAGAAAAAAATGAAAGAACGAATAAATTTCAATAGTTTGACAACCTCCAAACAGTTACATAATTAAAAAATTATTTGCACAATATTTAAGAGACTAAATTATTTGTTTTAAACAATATACTCATTATTTTAAATTTAATTTGTTTGAAATCTATTCCACATAATATAAATCTGTAAATCTAATATTTATTTAGTCCCTTTGACATTTTTCTACATGTCTTTTTTTCTCATATAATCTTTCTTGATGTGTTTAATGAACGTCGAAATCGAATTTTACTGCGAGAAAGCTCTGCTAAAAAATATCCCGCAAGGGAGAGCAACTCTGTCATAGATCATAGAAATTACCTTCATCCTTTTAGCAAATTTCTCTGCTAAATAAAAAAGGTACCTCGATTCTGCGCTAAAGGTTCTTTATAAAGTAGAAGTAGTTACAGAGAGTCTGGCACGTTTCCCAATAATTACTCCGCGAATAAAATTTTCTTTGAGCATTCACGCTGAAATTATACGCCAGAGGTAAAATTACCTGCCGAAAGGTTCTCATACAGAATGAATGCAAATAAGGAAAAAGGTGAGCTCATTAACAAGGCTAGCTCTTCATCAATGGGTTGCTATTTCATTCGTTTGCGGGAAGTTATGTACTCAACAATCCCCCTCGTAAATAACTCCTTCTATTGGAATTGCTCCGCTGCAGAAACCCAAGCTTATCTTCCACCGTTTCCATACGAAATCACACGAATTTCGACTTAGCGTGAAGGTTATTTTGGGACTTAGAAATGCGATCAATTTCCTTCGAGGTAACTAGAACACAGAAATATGTCCTTTAGGACTGGATTCTCGACGTCCCGTCTTAACGCTCGCCGTCATAAAATTCTAAAAATATGGCAACATTGAATTAGATACGATACGCTTGCGATACGATTTCGAGCCATTAAAATTTTATATACGTCCCGCAACGTAAATCAGCATTATTTCACTGTTGAGCATTGCATGTTTTCAACTTGAGCAGCAATAATGTTTTTGCGAAAACCGAGCCTCAAATCTCTAGGATAATTAAAACGAAAAACTTCAGCCCCTTTTTCATTGCGTTATTACGTCGATTCAGTTAATCGCAACTTAATAATTGTCATGAGCGGAAGATTAAATTAATTCTGCAGAAGGAGGCATACTTTATCCAGTAAAAGTTATTGTAGAAAAAAAGGATTTTTACATATGAGGATGTACCACCATGTCAGTAATGGCAACATCAGCTACAAGAGCTTTGTAGCGGGATTGAGGCCTATTAGGCAGGATGAGGTAATTTTTCCTTGCTTTCCTAACTTAGAAAAACGCTTACTCTTTCCCGTAGCCCAACTAGCATATCACTTGCATATTCAATATCGAGTGGCAAAAACTTAATGCCATAATTATAACCATCTTATTGATAACTATTTCCTCATTTCCTTTTAATTATCCCAACCGCTAACAAGGCCGACACTTAAGTAAATGATAAGTTGCGTTTATATCGAAATAAAAATGAGAAATTTTCAATTCATGAAGATGTCAGGAGTACTACGATATTCGTTATGATCTTTTTAATGATGTCTTTCTTCTTACGAAGAGGGTATAAGGATCGTCAGTTGCGTTCAAAGACACCACCAGATCACAAAATGTCAGGTAAAAACACCTTTTCCCTATTCATTTCATAGCTCGTGTTAAACCCCTTACAGTTTTTGCTTCGACGCACCACACCTTTTTCTGACGCTTTGGCGCCTGCGGATGACACCTCTAGAACGCCTTTTGTCCGAGGAATGGCTACTGAGCGGTCCAGTCAACAGCCACAGGGGTCGTACACAAATTACGTAACGCAAAATTCTCCTATTTACGACCCCCCCTCCCCTATGTAGCAGGGCCGTAATGCCAGGCAGGGACCCCCCCCCCACTCCGTTACGTAGCGAGTGCTTCGTGAAAAGTTTTGGGCTTATATGCAGGGAAGAAAGATCTTTATTTCCCAATAATGATTCACTTTTTAATGAACAATTTCAATTTACATGTCTTTCTTATAATTCACCAAGATTCGATGCCATGACCTGTTGATAATTAGGATCGTACAAAACACAAACCGGGGAATACACGTGCAGTCTACCACACTCCACTCGCACTCTGACTACTTCCGTTCGACACTCGCTCTCGCTCGGATCAGAGCTGCCAAATTTCCCCGAGTTTTTAATTCGAACTTTAAACGTGCAGAAATTTTGCTATTTTTGTAGTTCTAAAACCGTGACGTAACGCAAACCTTGACCCCCTCCCCCCAAATTGTGTTACGTGTTTTGTGTACGGCCCCCAAGTTCATGAGACCAATTTTTCGGAACCTCATCTACGCAGCTTCGCGAGATTTCATCCACATCAATAACGGCTTTTCGGACGCATCCGAACCCTGCACGTGACAAAGCTTATTCCCATGTCAAATCTGCGTGATCCGATGAGTTGTATTCCAAAAAAATAATCCAACTCCGCGGGAGCAAATGAGGGGAATAACCACGGGTAATTGAGCTTCCGATTCACCGCAAAAGCGCGTAAAAGTCATTACGTACACATATTCGGTTAGCCCTCTGATTGAAATCAACGTTCTACTTCTCTTGTGGGAGGCTACATTTCTCCGAGCTGAACGGTGAATGTGACAACCAATCAAAACCTATTCGCTCACTGTGGGACAAAGGAGGATTTTGAGCGAAAAGAGATTTTACGCCAACATTTGTCCCCCGCCTAAATCCGCTACAAGAGCCTAAAGGGCGGTCGTAGAGAGAGAGAGAGAGAGAGAGAGAGAGAGAGAGAGAGAGAAAGAGGATGGAGTTGCGCATTTGCAACAGTAGCATCCACTGCGAATCGCTTCGAATAAACATTAACTCAAAATCTCTTTATAAAGCGCAAAGTAATTCTAAGTTTATGGTAGAATTTACACTACGTTGTATTGTACATTGATTTAAAGTTATAAACTAGGATATTTCATCCAAAAGACGATCATATCTAAATTTGACTCGCTCCCTTCCAAATCAGATATTATAACTAATTTTTTTAAGACTTTTGTTTTGACGTATCTCGACGAGATTAGAAAAAAGTTTCAAAACTTGTCAGTGTGATACGCACTGATATTCTGTATTTGTGTATGTATCCTTTCTTGGGACTTATTCGAGTTCATTGTAAGTCGCATATGATTTTCTTATTGGTTTCAGAATATTTAGTATTAAGGTAGTTTTTATTCGATTGTAAATTAGCGTAGCTTCTAATCACGTGTAGTATTTTTTCTATTAGAATTTCAATGTGGCGTAAGATAACGTCGCTACTTCCCTAGTGACTAACTGCGAAGGTATAGAAGAATAAACAAATCTGACTTATCCCGAATCCGAATAATCCGAACGAATCCGAAACAAGACAATCCGAAGTTGAACCTTCCATAATACATATTATGCAAGAATATGTAGTTCCCTGGGAGGTTCAAGCCTTAGAGTAGTTGTTTTTTATATGATTAAGAGCCATGATCGTGTTTTCGTTAATTAAAAATAAATCTTACAGTCGTGTTTTGCGATTTTTGTACTTATGAGACTTTCGTACCTAATTTGAATCTTGGGCGCATGATTCTGTAATAATTCGGATGCAGAATAGAATAAAACTTTCAAATGTGATCAAACACCGCAACTTCCCCTAAAACTAGTAACCTAATGCTTCTTTGATGTATTCAATCTTAGGAGCCCATGCGTCGTTTCAAAACCATTCGCCAAACTGTAAGTGCATCAATTATTGCTCTTTCTCACATATGTGTTTGCAAACTCGCTAATCGAAATGTAATGTGGAACGTGACTTATATCTAATGCATCATAACAGCACTGTAAGTAAGCTGTACGACACTATCACATATTTCATTTAGCATAGGTTAGATGCAATGGTATTCATTCTCTAATACCGATGCACAATAGCGTTTATCTGGCGCGCGTTCACTCAGCGTGGGTCGCTTTTGCGGTCCGCAGGACTTGTGTTTAGATTGGGCGATGTGCTTACACTTGCGTCGACGTATGTACACTCCTGGCCAAAATTAACGCAGCACCTCCCTAGCGATCCTTACGGCCGGTGCTGCGTTAATTTTGGCCAGGACTGTACATACGTGCGTGGTGCGACGAGTTCGCGTTGATTTTCGGCAATCCCTTCTTCAACAATGCGTTAACGTGCGTCAAAAAAACGTAACTGAACATCAGGTCTGGGTAAACTTGAAAACAAAAAAATAATAATAGAGAACTTACTTCAGTTTTTCCAGGTAACATCACGGGCGTCCGGCAAAAGATAAAGCAGAACTTTTATACTTGAACCGCACCTAGTTGTTTGGTCTCACACTTCAAGTTCACTTGCCTCCGTAAACAATTTTCCGGTAGAACACTCTAAAATGTTGTGCACTTTCTGTTTACCTAATCACGACTGAACTCACTGCTCTATGAGAGTCTCTTATACAGTTTTGAGCTGATCGTTCGAGAAGCCTCTCGCATTTGCTAGAGTCTTCGAAAATTCTAAAGATCGGGAAGCGAAATACTTCTCAGAAAAATCAACTTTTATTCCCGAACGTAGCGGAATATTTTCGATGGCTATACGTTGTGCAGCGACGCTTAAGGACAGTTCTAAATAATTACACAATTCTATTGTGATAAGGTATAGAAAATAGCGCTTTCTTATACAAATATTGCAAAGCTTTTAAGAATTTTTAAACGCATTTTCACATGAACTTCTAAGGGTGAAATTGCATTCAAAGGCATAAAAGTTAAAATACCTGTGTCCATCCACTTCGTGTTGCACCTTTATTTTATAATCTCGGTATTTCGATATTTGACGTAAAGAGCCCAAATATTCAACGAAATAAAAACAATAAGAATTGATACGTAGATGTAATTATATATTTTAATTGTGATAATTTATAGAATACAACAAGACAAGTGTTAAGCATTTTTTGATAAGGCTTATGTCTTGTTGACCATAATAATTTCATTTCAAGAGATTTCAAGACATAGAAGTAGACGGGATATCACTTAATTTTTGCATCAGTCTTTTTATGAGCGTATTTCTCTTTCAGGAAAGCAAAGAATTATTTAAATTTAATTTTACGTAATCTGCCTCGGTTGTAGAAAGCAAATTGTATATTTGACGAAAGCTAAGTTGCATTATGAATGCGAGTATAGGCTAACGTCCGTTCATAACTTCAGAAGACATTTTGATCGTTTATACGATTTCTGACGTTGGAGGTTGTATGAAGCCTTTGCAGTAGTAAATTCTAGGATAAATAATTTAAAAATTATAGAATCGGAGATTAAATTAGATGTCCAACGTGATAACCAATTCTCATTCACAATAGCTCTTCCCTCAATCAGAGTTAACTTACGACGGCGATGAGAAACTTGGATACACTTTCTCGCATGATACTGAAGAGACGGCCAAGAAGTTGATTAGATAACAGAGATGTCAGAAATGATCGACCGAAGTTCTTTGTCCTCCAAGATGTATATCCGCACAAGAGTTACTGAGCATGAACATTTACTTGAAACACACGGATAAGATTTCCATGAATGAAACCTGGAAGATTAATATCCACAACTTGCCCCCCTGACTTAGGCTTTCGAAATCTTCAGACTTGATACTAATATCAAACGTCCAGAATATTCTGATACTATTTTCTTACACTATTTATTCATTTATTTATTTGAAGTTAAAAAAATTACTTATTTATTTAAAGAATATTATTTGTTTTTTGTGGATAAATATTTTCTGGAACGGAGAAAACTAAATCCATAAAAAAGAAATATTGTCAACAAGACATTTTTAACGCTATACTTTTGGCAATGTATCCAGATAAGTTAAACACTTACGTTAAACATAACATTTTACTACTATTTTTTACGCGATTTCGCGATTTCAAGAGTATTTTTTCTTACTTGCAGATAAATATTTTCCGGAACGAAGTAAATACGCCAAGAAAAAGGAAATATTCCAAAAAAGACATTCTTAACGCTATATTTTCACTTCATTTAATGAGTTGAAACAAAGTTTTCCCTTGATATCACTCGTCGTGAAAAAGAGGGGAAGAATCTGCATTTACGTTAAAATTCATGATTTAAAATTCCCATTGGAGTCAGATTTTGCGTTTATATCCCACAATTTACGAGCGTTCATTGAACGCCAGGAATCATAAAAATAATACAAATGAACCTTGGATAATAAGACTTTTCTATGCATTCTTTCTTAGTAAATCCTACGCTTGCGAAATTATCACAAAGATATTCCCTGATGAAATAGGTATGCGTATGAAAAAAGTACTTGAGCCGAACCGACGACTCAATGGTGAAGGGAGCTATTGAATTCTTACAATAAAAATCCGTTATCTATGCGATCTGAATACAAAGGAAAGTCGGGGAGGGAACAGTGACTAAAAGACGGGTTGCTAAGCGACATTGGAAAGAAGCTGATGGTGAAAAGGACGCTTTCGGATGAAAGTAAAAGGCAGACGTCGGCCAAGACACGATGGATTCTCTCACTTTTAAGAAGAAAAAGGACGAGAAAAGAAGCGCAGGAGAAATCCATGACGAAATTACTTTCACGAACAATTCCAATCAACGTCCCTGATATCCATCCAAAGCTCTTTTCCGGTACTTCGCGGGAGAATATTTATTTATAGAAGGAAATTTGGCGGATAGTGGAGCAGTCGCTTGAATTACACGATAGTCCGGTATTATAATTTATACTGAAATAAATATTATTATAACTCATGTATTATATAGTATCTTGTACTATATTATAATAATATATTTATAGCATGGAGATTAAATGTAATATTTTATTTATTCTAGGGGTGTTTTAGAATAAATTCTGCCCAAAAGTAACGTTTTTTTCTCTTCGAACTTATAGCTATAGAATCGGAGATTGATTTACAAAAATTGGATCAAACGTTTGGGAAGGCACTATATACTGGATCACTGTGAATATCATATAAGCCCCTCGTATACATGTAGAACATACACGAAACAATTAAGAAGTCGACTTAATTCTTCATCAATGCAGGCATACAATTATTCTAGCTAAGTACACTGAAATTCACGAAGGGATGGAAAAGTAATCGAATAAAGTAAAAGAAGTAAAATTATTCTAAACGAAACAAAACTGATACTCCTTACTCGAAGTTAAGCGAAAAGATTGATGAAAAATAACTCATTTCCGAATGTAAGTTTCGTTTTGAATTGAAAATGTCCACATATAAAATGCTCTAGTACCCTCAGTCATGAAATTTTCGTTTTCGGCCAACTCGCAAAAATCTCCGGCAGTAATTAGGAGAACTATAGTGATACAATCAATTTCACATTTTCCAGATAAACATAACGAAATTTCAATAAAGGGAAGTCTATCTTTCCGAGGTAGTCATCCTGAATGGAATAACTCGTCTTAATCACGAGAGATTACACTCTATTGTAAAACTATGGCATAAACAAGTTGGAAAATTAAGGTAAAACATTCACGAATCTACTAAAGCAGGTAGCTCTCAATTACCTTAATCCGCATTCAATTATACCATAAAATGGTAGAAGAAAACGACCAATTTCCTCGTTTTTTTCATTTTACCGCGTTCGAGGCCACGAAGTGAATTCTTTATTCCGAATAATCGTTCCATTGCAAAGATAACATTCATTCGACGACTCATTGATTGAAAAATGTAAAAAAAACTATTTGATACCGACGAGTGAGAATATTCATTATTCAATGCGCATAAATTAATCCACGCAGTCACATAACATGTCGTAGTTAAATATCATTATTTCCAGGCGGAGGCGGCCATGGAATGAATTATCTTGATTCATCGAAACATCGAATCTTCGATTTGGGAATTCAAAACATACGCTACGGACTGTTTCGATGCCGTATTCATGCGATGCAAGACAAACAATCGGTAGTTTAGCGATACAATTTGACGGTATTTTGCCACTCATAACAATCAATCCATAATGAACAACACGAAATATTCTCTCAAAAATAAAATACATTTCTCCATAAAATTATTCGTTCAATCATTCTTCCAGCAAATGTTTTTATTTATGTGTTTTACCCTATCAATATTCTACTTCTATTGATGACTTAGTAATATCTCCAAAAAAGCATGATATATACGGAATTACTGAGTCATGCTCAACTAATACTAAACGATTGCAGTGCTCAAAATGCACTGTATATTAGAGGCCTAAAAAATAATCACCAGCTTATGGGTTCTTCAACAATTTATGATTATATTTTTAACAAACATTATGCTTGATGCTTGATTTTAGGCTTGAATGTCTAAGACACTTCTGTGATAAAAATAGCAAAGAAACATTTTATCCTTAAAATGAACACGGAATCCTCTATGTAAATATTAAAAATGAGTTAGTTTCCATCAATATACTCTACGTGCAAACATTAATTAAGCACTTATCCTATAATATGTCCATTGTAGTCCTATAATTAAGTTTTCATATTATAGCATTTCCGGTATGCACCAATGAAATTCTTTATATGAACTCTAAAAACGTACCAATTCAGCCTCATAAAGACAAATCCACGAAAAAGCAGGGAATTATAAAATATAAAAAGTCTAATTATGGAACAGCGAGGAAAAACAAATAAAATCCATCCCAATACCGCTTAAGCGATTCTGAAAAAGCAGAATTTTCCCCTCATTGATTCGCTCGTTTGATTTTATTCGCATTCTCGGAGAGAAAGGCTTTTGAGCTTAAAACATCGATTACTCGATTTGCAGATTTCGAGTAAGTGCACATACGAAAAAACTATCCCTCTTCAACCTCCAGTTAAGCTCGCCCATCGAGTAACAAGAGAGCTAATCGAATCCATGAATCCGAGACAAAACACATTTCTGCGTAAATAATAATCCATCTCAATGGGCATGGTTTTTGCTAACGAGCAAAAGTCTCGAGCGTCTTCCAGAAGGCACATCGGGCAGATGCCGTGAGGACCCAGTCGACAAAGCGGTTGAAGAGATTCTCATGGCTAGCGAAAGGAAAGGTCAGGGGTCACGGGAGAAGGAGAATTCAGCCCGGATCGCACCGCCAACAGTCCTTTCGTAAATACATTGAGAGGCTGGAGAGCCAAACTCATCGCTCTCGAGGCATCATTTCCAACTATCAGACTAGTCTCGAGTACGCCCACGTGCGCGAGAGTGTGCACCAAGGCTTTCTGTCGAGAGTGCAGGTTAGTAGAATTCGACTCCGCGAAGCTGTTCTGGAAAAACGCCTTTTGCGAGTCTATCGACATAAACCTTCTCGAGGCGGAGATTTTTACTGCGGGATCTTCGCGTTACGTAAACCCATTCAACATTTCGGACAATTATCGCCTCGTGCCTTTGATAGCCCCGGAGGCTCCTCCGCGTCATACTTTCCACCGATCCGCTCCCAACTTCTTTATTTTCCTTTCGAGCTTGAAATAACGGTATGCCACGAAAATTCGCAGAGCAAACTCGAGAAATTCTGTAGACGTAAGACTCGAAGTCCGGGATTCCGGGAAAGGTGCCGTGAACTTCGAATTTCGATTTCGGAGGAGCCCCTGTTAGCGTACTATACTGTTAACAGTCTATTCCGTTAGTACCTTTACTGATGTTCTTTGCTTCAATTAAGAGTCTACTTCTGCGCGGGCTTACAGTACGCCCATTTTTTGAGCGAGACTCCCGATTTTGAGGTTTGGTCCCGGTCGATTTTTCGCTATCCCGGTTTGAAGAAAAAACTCCAATAAAGAACATTATAATAGAGATATCGAAGAGAGAAATTATTTTAACGAAAATGTGTCTTAAGTTGTTGTAAAGGCAAACTTGAAATGGATTCAAAGCGTTTGAAACGAAATTGGACGGAATTTAAGGTCAAGTCCTAAATATGTCTCGGTTACACCTGATTCTAAATTCGTAATTCCCGCTTTTTGCAATGAGGATATGGTTCTAAATCTAACAATGTGCCCTACCAACTTTATTTTATTTTTTTCAGATTCATCCAAAATTCAACCTTTAAAATGCTAATCACTGTCTTCGATTGTTCGCGAAAATAAAGCGATCACTTAATTCATTTACTCTTGCCTTTATATTCTAATGCATCTCACTGTTTAATCGGCAAACAGTCTGAAAGTGCAACATCCATAGCATCTTTTGAACACGTAATCTATAAAAATTCACTGAGAAATTTATGAGGGCTAATTCTCCCATTTTAGTAAAAGCCATCTTTTGTCGAGTAGAATATAATATAGAGGAAATTTGGCGGATAACTCACGGCCTTCTTTTTTGCTCTGTTCTGGATTTGACGATTTTTGTTTCGTGGAGAAATTAACTTTTACCTATATCGCCGTATAATTTCATTTTGCAGCCTAAGTTTCGACGCGTCGGGTATGCGCTATGGATAAAAGTTTTTCATATCTTCACGTTATGTAGTCCTGCCACAAATCCGTGCCTGAAGAAATTGATTAGAGTTTTCTGTTTCGCAGACAAGGAAAGAATCGCAGCTTTTCCAATGGAATTCTAAAATAAACGCTTATTCGGACAAGGGCTAAGCGTTGGAACGAATCTAGACCGTTAACCGAGGTTACGCAGTGGATCCATCAGCTGACGACGGCGACTGGCTCATCCGTTAGTTCTAAAGATAATCCCAACCGAGATGCGTCACGGCGAGGGGAATGCCCTACGCAAAAAGCCCTTTCGTCTTTCTAAAGATTATGATTAAATGCGAGGAATCTTTTTACTGCTTTGCGACCTTGAATGGATCTTCGTTCGATTGTTCAAACCTCCACACGTTCCTTTCGAAGACGCCTCGGTCAATGGGTCAATGGTTCTATGGACCGCTGTTTCACTCGGCAATCAAAATTTAGGCGCCAAAAGTGGGTCACGAACATTATGTACCGAAGAGGAAAATTTGAAGTGAAAGCTCATCTCGCGAGATTTATTAACTCTCTTACGAAACCACTAGAGAAATTAATTCGAGCTTTGGGCATTGCAGCTTCTTTCGGAAGAAAAAACATTACAATAATAATAAACGTATTTTGTTATCTAACATTCGTCCTAACATCTACCCTTCGTCATAGTAATTTTAAAGAAACAGATAGCTTGAACGAAATGCGCAGAATAAAACCACATGCTGGGTTAAAAACCTAGGGTTTAGCTTAGGAAAAATATACACTGAAGCAGTAAAACACCCGCAGGAAGGGGGGTGTGAAAAACCGGCGAAACCTACTGATATCTAAGTTAATTCTTATGGAAAAGCAGTTTAAGAGAAATCTGAAAGGTAATTATGACCATACAGATACATATTCACATAAATAAATAATCATAAATGTTTGTATAACGGCGAAGAACATAGTGGCAAGTAATAAGGTTACAAGAAAAATAACTACAAAAATAAAATGACAATAATTCATATATAAAGTAGTTCACTAGTATAACCAATTCTGTCGATACTAACTTCTAAGATTAATAAAAATTTGTCCATAATACCAAGCCAAAATTTTTAAGAAAACATTCGCCTCTCGAAAGCGATAAAAACGAGCATTGGAATGGGGAAATTCCGATATAGACTGAGGAACTCGCGAAAGAATCGAGTCTCATTATAGAAAAAATGAAAGACGAAGCCTTACAGACACCTGTGCCACTAACTTCGCATTCTCACGAGGCGGGGAATCGAAAACGGAAAAATGCTCTATCTCCTCGCGGCTGTGGACTTCGGAAATGGAGAACCGAACGGAATCTATCAATAATGAATTTTAGTGGAGGCGTTAGTGCCGCGGAGGGTCTGTTTCCATAGGATGATGAAATATTGGAAAATTGATAACGAGTCCGGGAAATTGGAGGTTTCACGCGTTGGATTGGGACGGAGAGAAGGGTCGGGAAACATGATCGCGAAGAAAAAGTTGCATCGGCGTAAAAAGCTAGAAAACATAGAATCTCACGCATGAGATGAAAAAAGGTTCCGGCGCACCCAGAATGGCAAATTAACGCTGAAATTATCGAAAAAAATAGAAAGGGCGATAGAAAATGAACAGGAGAGAGAACAAGGATTAATAGAAGGAAAAATTCGTTCTCGTTTCTAACGTTTTCCCAGTTCATAGGTTGAAAGTTTGAGGACCCAACTGCAGCAATTACACCCTTTGTTTTTCGTATCTTACATTTTACTTCATCTAGTCTATTTCCCTCGATCCGGTTAAAAACGTTAGAATGAGAATTCACTGCATTACTGATAGATTTAAATTGATATTTCCCTGGACTTAGGGAATTTACCGCATGCTTCCCATAAAACGTATTCTTATAGTTTTTACACCAACTTGAAGATGATTTAATGATCTCCTTATGGATTGTTTTAGCTAATAATGAATGACAAATTCAGTTAATGTGTAGGAATATTTAAACGATGGCAATCCATTATCGGTACTTTATAGGAGAGAAGCAATTTTTTGCGATGTTTTAAGATCAATAACTATGAAACTGGCTGTCTTACGTCAATGTATTTTCATCCTAAGTTGAATGATTACTGCTTCAGTAAAATAATGGTTTTAAAATTTCAGAATATTCATTACATCGTTGCAAATATGCGTAAAAGTTTAAAATAGAATAAAAATCTAATCCAAAAGTTTTCATCATTGGAAATAATTGATTGCACTACCGTATTCGCGCAGTTATTTAAAAATTTTCTATTATTGGATTGTTTTAATTTGTTTTTACCTTAGATTTATTAAAAAAATATTGCGTCATGCTGCCCCAAGGCTGCCTAAACACACTTAAAAAAACGCGAGTGTGCGTTCGGGTCTAAGAGCTGTAGGTCATGATCTCCAAGAAAGGTCAAAATGACGTAGAGTCAGGAAAAAGGGCAAAAGTTGATAACAGAAGTCATGATATCGACACCCCCATTTGCTGGCGTTCTCTTTGAAGAACGAATAATTGAAGTCGCTCGTGAAGTTGAAATGTAGACGCTTTTGTGGTGGCGTACGTGGATTTCCGTTTCTTTACCCCTAAGAAGTAAAACCGTCGATGGTAACGATACGGAATGCTTTGCCTCTGACAGTCCTCAAAAGCTTTTAACGGTGAGTTCATTACATCAAATTTCATACATATGCGTCATTAGCTTAATTGTATCGTTTCCTGTTCATGTAAGAGTTGGTGCGATATTATTAGAAAAAAAATTTAAGTACTCAAAAGCTCTTCGGCTCTAGTGTTACTTTATTCTCCGAGAAAAATCTTTTTCCATAGCAAACCCAGAAGTTTGATATCAAAAGCAAAATGTGGATCAACTTTCCAATGATTGCAGAGGATTATATTTCAAAGTACACGCTTTTACCTGAAAAGTAACCTTTAAACTTTTTCCTTGTATGTATCAAATGAGTTATTTTTTCTCTTCTCGCAATATTATATCATTCACAAATTTACAAAGAGCAGTTTCATCGAGTATTTTCCCTTTACCATCATTTTCCAAAACAATTTCAGTAGCTTGTTTTTTTCAGGCATAGAAATTCCTCTTCGTTTATGCGACGATAGATAATTTGAGCTGCAATTTGGCTATTTTTATCGCTGACTGATTTTACTTGGGAGAAACCTTATTTATCACAATAAAATAATACATTTAACACAAAGTATACTAATATACATGAAAAATATATCGTAAAATACGAATGCATTAATATGCGCTTGCATGAATCAAACTGAGGTTTTTACAAATGTGATGGTATACAAAAAATCACGAAAACAGTTATGTGACGTATATGTTTCAGTAAAAGCGTGAACAGGTGTAAGTTTAATCCCAAATTTTAGAAAGATAAGCAGAGGATTAATGCATCAGTAAAGCTCTCTACTTGAATAGAGGGCTCCGTATTGTAGGGGCGTTCTGAAACCTGTTGCCTTACTCCGATATAACAGGAGCATTAGGTAGCATTACATGCATCGTGCGGAGCCTCTAATTCCATTAATTGAATCAAACAAGCCGTCATCTCCTCATACAATAGATGCTCTGAAGCGTTTGGGTGACTTATTTCCGAAGGCTGGAACAGACTTCCTGTCATCACCAACGCCACAAGCATTCGATAAGGTATTATGAAAGCAGGCTAAGACGCGATTACGACCATTGCGTCATCGATGCGCGAATGTAAGTGGAGGGGGGAATTGCATTGTTTCTCTCTCTACCGCATCCATCGCTTTCCTCGAGATGGACGACACAGCTATAATGATATGTACCGCCACGACTATTACCTTCATTTCT
This sequence comes from Sympetrum striolatum, assembly GCA_947579665.1. Lineage (NCBI taxonomy): Eukaryota > Metazoa > Arthropoda > Insecta > Odonata > Libellulidae > Sympetrum > Sympetrum striolatum. Next base: position 62,485,836 of record OX388352.1, read on the forward strand.
CTACGCTTAAACGGCCATCTCACCCAAACAAATGAAAGTTGTTCCATCCGACACGTAACAGACAAAATTGCTGCTTTAATTGTATGCTAGAGCTAAATAAATAACGCTCCATAAGTTTTGTTCGACTGACAGGTGATTGCGAAATTGAACACGGGTTTAAAATCGCCCGGCGATGTAATCAGCGACGGTTTTCTTCCAACCGGATGCATAACGAGCATGCTTCTTTCTAAGTCAATTTGCCTCCTTTCCTACAATTATAACTTGATTAAGTTATTGGATTCAATAGAGAGCGAAGACACAATTTATCTCTTCACACAGCGTCAGCTTGTAAATGTGAATACTGAAGTTACATAACCTAATAGCAATTGAAGCAATTCAATGATAATATGTTACAGACTATAGCGTTGAAAAGTAAAGCATGCTTTAAAACTGTGTCTCCTAATATAGATGTTATACATTATCTGCCTAAGAAGAGTAGAATCACTAGAAAACATCATTGCAGATATTTCATTTTGCTTTAAACTTTAATTACGTGCACTGTAAAGTAGCGGAAATATTTTTTTGGAATTTTTTTGTATATTTAACAAGGCTTTCATTCAATCAGTTCCACGAAAAATTCAAGAAAGAATAAAAACTTCCATAAAATTTCATAAAAATTGCTAAAAAACTGAATTGATCTCACGGTTTTGATAAATATGTTAAATATTCCCTAGAAATCCCAGCTCGGTTTACCTAACAATAGTAACAGTTTTGCTGATAATTAGCGGTCAATATTTTTTACAGCGGAGTCAATGTTATATCTCAAATATAAATATTATATCGGAATATAATAACCAAAAACCAGGCAATAATTACATCAAAGTCAACATTCCTGGATAAATAAGCTATCGTACATTGGAAACACTTGTTTTTGTTTAGTTTATTTCCCCATTATTCTGTTAATTATTAGCTAACGTAATTTCGGCCTATCTGGAATACTAAAAATTAAATATTAAAAAAGTCCTGACAACTGAAGGTCAGGGTTAAATAAATCTTCACCCTTTATAATCAAATTAATTAAAATATTTTTATTAGTTTTTATTAGATCGCATCGTTCAATTACCAATTTATTAAGCTTATACGAATTCAAAACAACCGAGTTTATGTTACCGATTAATCTAGGTAAATCAGTATTTTTTGTTCTGCTGTTTAGTCATTTAGAATGTAATATTCTTTTATAAAAACTCATCTTAATGAAAAGCTAAAAATAACTCTTGTAGCAATAAGTGAATTGAAGCATTGAATGAAAATACGAAAGGTATTTTCAGGCGAGAGATCACGATAACTATTCCACGAATAAATATTAGAGTAATCAGATGGGATTCATACATTAAGATATCGCAGGAGTTTTCAAATGATATTTATATATTCACGATTGTATACCCCTTTGAAAATATATTTGTCGTGAAATAATTTTGAGGGGATTTTTGCTCAAATTTCTATTCCAAGAATACAAACTCATCGTTGATGAATACCCTCGCTGATGAAAAAATTCATTAATCTGACCTTTTAATGAATACAAAATACAGAAAATTGGATAGTCAACGGCTGTATGTTTAGTAAAATTGTTTGGTTAAAATTAAATACAATTTTAGGTAGATGATAAACTAAGATAAAACTGGAGAGACCAGATACCATATTACATAGGTTAAATTGATGAAATTATTGAAAATGGAATCTCGGTACCTTTCTACACTTTACGATACAATCAAAATTTCTGCTTTGGAAGATGGGAAACAAGCTGGATATTTAATCAACTTTCCTAACGTAACAAACAATTAGGCAAGCTCGGTTAAAAAGGAAACTTTGGTGATGTTATATGTTAAAGCGTGCCCCGAAGCTTGGTTTAAGTAATGAAAAGTGTCCATTACACCGGATAGATTAACAATAAATTCTATTAAGGCTGCCGTTGGGGCTTATCAGCACGAAGGCTGGTTGGATATTTATCTCCACCACCATTAGCTAAGAAAAGCTTTGGAGAGGGGGTGGGCTTCTTAGGCAAGATGAGGAGTGAGGTAGTCTATCCTTGCTCCTCTCGCTGTGCCAGAATCTATAAGTGGCAAATCTCCACATACTCGCAGCAACGTATCCCAGTATTCGCTAAGGAGTGACCAAAACGAATGGTATTTAATTGACAGGCGAACAAAAATCACTAGGACAGCTCACAAATTCAGAGAAAAACTTCTTACAGGTGGTCTGTATCGAAACAGGTCCGAGGGTAAAATATTCATCGGATGTAAATGGAAAAATGGATACCCGCACTTACATACCGGGACATTTCATTACTCCGCTTTCCCTAAACTGAAACGAAATGAAAAAGCGCGCACACTCGGATTGTATGAGCCAGCGGAACCCTTTCCTTATGCGAGATAGGAGACTCTAGATTCTAAGCAAAACCACCGCAGACGATTTCAAAATCCCAATGGCCAGTGACCGCCATTGGGAGCAGCAACGCCTTGTGCGTCGGCCGAGGAAAGCGAAGATTTTCCACGAGAAAAACTCTCGCCAGCGCTGGCCGAATGAAATTTTTACATAGCAGCGAAGACGACTATCGAGATAAGAAGATCGATTCCTATAAGCGCATAAAACGCGACCATGAACCGGTTGACGTCACGAACACGAACTAGCCTAAAAGCTTACGAAACCTTTGAAAACATTATCGCTCCCTCGCAGATCAAATGCTTGGCACGTGTGAAACCGAAAAAAGATTATTTTTCTCTCTGTTGCATCTCATGTCCAACCCACACGTGCCGATGGCCACGCACATACGTGCACATTTGAACATCTCGTCGATATCATCGCAGATTAAATAAGTACCCGCGTACGTAATTAATTTCTGAAATTTAAATTTCAGAATGCAACGGGGCAATTTTCCTCTTCCGCGAATCCACGCGCTGGATCATTCTACAAATGTCAATCAAAGCTCCCGAAGCATGGATATTAGTATTGGTAATTAATATTTTATACAAATAATTACATTAACTCGTGCATCGGCTTTTTTATTCGTATCTCCTAGAAATGTTATTTACGCTCCAAAAGTTGATACAATGAATTTAGTAAGAGCTCGAAAATTAACATTGCGATGTTCGATAAAAAAAGCTTGATTTTTAGCTTTATTTTCTCTACGCTACCTTGTTATTTCAGGCATTTCTCCAATCCTCCTTGTATTTGGAAGCCTTTTCGATTGATTTTTAAGCTCTCCTACTGAGTTTGGAAGATTTTAACCCTATGGAAGGTCTGACAGAGGAATTCGAATCCCTGGATTTTTCTCTACGTTGCCTTATTCCTTTATTTTAATTAAGTGACATTTTTAGCTAGAGATGAGAAGGGTCGCCCCTTTAGTTCGAGTCTCGGCTGTTTGACTGGATTTCCCATTTTTCGGGCCGAAAAATATTTACTTCCTAGGTAAATCTCAGTTACCACGTGATTTTTTTGACTAATTAAAATTTTTTCCTCATCAAATTTTGTGGAAATTTTTTATACTCGCTTTCGCTGACGATTTTTCCCTGAATTTTACATATAGAACCTAAATTATCATCCATTCATTATTTTTCATCTAAATAAATCATCAATCGTTCATAATATTTGTCAAACATACGGCCAGTGGACCTGTTAGCGGCCCGCTGAAGGTTTTAAACTGGACCGCAAATCTTTACTAAGAGACCTAAATAAATGTCCTTAGAGATACTTGCATCCTTAGAATAAATATGCGGAACTTGGATACTGTACAATTTTTCTATAACATGATCTCGTATGGATAAATTTGTTTTGTGTAACGAAAAGCCTGTTAATTTGTATGTTTGCACGGTTTCAATGGTATGAATAGAACTTTGCTTTTGTGTATTTCAGCGCAGAAACTTAACAAATACGTAATTTTACAAACAAACGGGTTCCATGACATAACTCCACACGAAATAACCACACATTACAGAACCAGATTTACATAAATTCCCACAAAAAACCCACAGTGTGCGTTTTTGTCGTATGCCGTTCTGTTTGTCGGCTTTTGCCGTGAGGGCTTTTATCGTGTGGGATTACGTCTGGTAACGGAAGACAAAAAATATTGAAAAGAAGGGGAAAGTCTAATTTACGAAGAAGTGATCGGTCCATGTATTTGCAGAAATTTCATTTGTGGGCCTACGGCCGAAAAGATCGGACAGCCGTTGTTTGGAATTAAAACATGAGCTCCTCTGCGCGTCCACTTAGTCTAAAATCTGATTACTTTTTGCGGAGCCTGATTGAAATATAAAAAGACTCGAACCTTAAAAGGTTTCAAAGAGGAGAAGTACTTCAAGAAACTTCCGAGTGTGATGCTTTCCCTCACAATAGAGGAAGAAAACTCAATTTCAGCGAGAGTGAAGGAAAATCTATTTATGGCAGTGTATGCACGTGACCCATACGGGCATTTTCAGCATCCTTCATCAATCTTATTTATAAGGATTAAAAGCCTACTAACACGTGTCATCTCTTAAATAAATAACAATTTGAGTCGGACGTTTCCTGCGGGAAAAGAGGCAAAATATCGCTGGTGAAACATCTCTAATTTCATGGGAAGGATAGGTTATTAAGTAAAGGGTTTGTCATTGTGTTTAACTGACTAAAATACAATGTTTTAGGAGCTCTTCCCATTGTAAGATAAATGACTTACGATAGTATATAGGCATGAAAACAAATGCTAGCGCGGAAACTCATATTCTGTGGAATTTAAATGCTAATATATATTTAAACTGAATTAATAGAAAAAAAGTCAATTAGATTTACTAATAGAACTCTCAACTTTTAATTTTAGTTGCCAATAAATCTTTGACCTGAATAAAATTAGAAAGAGAGTGAGAGAGACCTTTCGTATGGAGATTTTAGAATACAATAACTTCATCAGATATAATCACAATTCGAAATTTTTGCCGCTTCCTCGTGTATGCCCTTTCAGGATACGTGGAATTCACTCATTTGATTTCAAATATATGCTTCGAGCTTAAAACCAGAACTAATAACTGTGAAGATAATTAGTTTTGAAAGAGATAGGATTGGGAAATTTTGAATTATTTTTCCAATGCAGAAATATTTCAAAATTTGTTCAGTGGTATTCCAGCTTCAATATCATTGGCTGCTACATTTTCCTCGTTGGATTAATCACGTGATGCTTAATAAGTTTCACGTCTCTTTTTCGATAACTTTATAATAGATTTCATAAGCATAGCACAAATTTAAATGTAGCTGAGTCGTATCTGCCTCAGTCTTCAATAATTAAATATCTACCCCTTTTCATATGAGCATTGGCAAAGGAATATAATATCAGTTCTACTTCGAATAAAACCTCACTCAAAAATAAGTAAATTACCAAAATTAGTTTGAAACATTTATGTTAGACGATAAGACAAATCACCATAACTTTAATTGAAAAAAAATAGCAACGTGTCTTTCAATTATTTTCTTTTTCTGTTTTTTAGTACATGGTGAAAAGATAAAAAAAACCTGTTTCCCTTTAATCTCCAAACATTAGCTTTCTCTTTCATGGATAGCGTCGCTACAACTTTACTGATAGTAAAAGTTTATCCAATGAACCCATTATTACGATAATAATGAGTGATTACAGTAGATTCAACCACGATGGATGCATGCTAGTTGCTAGAATGTCTATGTACAATGAAACATTAATACTGCAAGTAGCATGAGCAGAACAAACGATCTCAACTTATTGCCTACGTACTTTTTGTCTGTAGCATGAACATCTTTCATAACCTAGGATCATTATTGGGGGACTTAACTAACTAAGCGAGTGCAATAACAAGGCGATCTCTACGCCGTGTAAACAATACGTATTATTCCAAAATTAAAAACTTCGTCGCTTTCAGAAGTTCTGCGTTTGAGCTCAATGTCTTTCGAAAACGGTTGACAACTGAGATATAGCACATGGGAAATTAGAGAACCCATAGATTTGCCTATAATTAAATCAGGATTTCACTACGAGAAATGCAATGGATCACATATAGGCGGTTAACCTTCTACATCATTGGCTGAACGACTGAGATCTCTTCCTTTATAAAATTGATTGTGAACAGGAAATAAAAAACTCCATCTTCCTCCGAGCAAGCACAGTTAGTCCAATTTTTTCTATCCCTTCAAACATTGGTTGAAGTTCTATTTCCATCGGCTTTAGATATGTGATCCGAAAAAATATTACGGCCGATTCTGAGATTTCATAAAAAATTTTTACTTTTTCCTAAATATTTACCCTCCGATCTATCAAATCAAACCATCCCTCCCTCAAATAATCAAATTGAAATAATAGCTTTCGCTATGAGTAAGATTTCCAAGTTCTTTGAATTCATTTAGAAGACGATTTAGCAGATACAAGTCTCACCAAGAGGCGTTAATTAACTAGCTATTTCATAAAAACACGGAGATCGACGAAGATGATTTTATACTTTATTAACCTATTCATTGGCATTCGTCTATACTCATTAACAACATCTATACGCTCATACCTGGATGATTTTTTACCAAAATGTCTTATGATATTTATATTACTACATATTCTTTTTGACGAGAATAAATACCGAGAAATAAAAGTCATTCAACGACCGATGCTGAGGGAGCGATTGCCCCATTCATGATTATGCAAAACAACCTTTTTTGGCCCATTAAGAGGAGCTAAAAGCTAACACCAACGCTTTTTCAACGACACGTTCATTATTTCATGATCAAATGAGTAAATTAGATCGGCCTTTTCGCACTTATAATGCATTTCAACAGTTCATTGTAGACAATCAAAAGGTAACAACATCACGTTTACTGTAAAATAGCCAAATCCCATTTAGAAAGTTTCTAGATCTGCCCCAGACTCAATATCGATAGGAATTAAGTAATACCGGCTTTTAAAACAATAAAAGACCGGGGAATTGAGCCGTGTCCAGTATTTTCGTCACACCAGTTCTCTAACCCCACTCTTAAAACGCCTTCGGTATTCTACTTTCTAATTATAACCCCCGGCGAACGACTCAGCAACATCCTTTATTAATGTGGAAACATACGATAGACGCTCGAAAGATAGATACATCCACTCCGGCGATAATATATGTATTTTGTGGCGCTAAAGGCACCTTGAAAGCCCCGCAGCCGAATTTCGGATTGACACAATTCGGCAACGTATCAAGATGCTAAGAATAACCCAACTCGATGAAATATCTGTGTATTCATTTACTCCAAATTGGGTGCTTTGTGCCAATTCCGACGCCATTTTCAACCGAATGGAGATTAAAAGTTCATCGCTCCCGTAATTTTAATGCATATGAACGCCGAAAAGAAACCGTCAGCCCAAAAGTGATATTCGATAAGAAAACCTGTTCTGTGAGTTAAAATGGCCCGAATTCTTCAAAAATACCGTGCGGCGGGGAGCCGATTACCCGAACCGTGCGCGACTATATGACAACCATCACTCCGAAATGGCTTTTTTATTAGCAAGGCAGTAACAGCGCCGAAGACCTGGGGGTGCCGGGAAAATTCCGATTGCATAAAAGGGACAGCCCCGTTGTGCGGAGTGAGAGTAGCAGGAGAGAAAGGTTATCTACATAGATGTAATACTTCGCGATTGGGGTCGCTGCAGATATGGGGTAGGAATCATAAGCAGTACGGTGAGATGCGAAAGTTTCCCGATTTCCGCCCTGGCGCCACTTCCGCCGATTTATCACTTCCTCTCGTCTGCTGTGAATGGCGCTCCGTAAAAGTCGTACGAATGTATAAATGTGCGGAAAAGTTACGATTTGCTCGTTTCCCGAAGAAGCGGAGCACGGATTTCTTCCGCACCCGGATGTGCGGGTATTTACAATTGGTGTGGCTCCCGGATGGCCGAGTATGCAGCGCGTTCGCTGTAGGTGAAAGCGGTCCCGGGTTCGATTCCAACAGAATTTCAAAATTACCGAATGTACTCGAGTAGAAGCTGACCCGAATATAAGCCGAGACATCAAATTTTGTAGCAAAAGCTGAGAAGACTAATCGACTCGAGTATAAGCCTGTACATGTAGCAGCTGCTGGTAAAATTCAAAATTGAAATAGGTAGCAATAAAACTATATATAGTAAATGATATATATTCTGGTTTAATACTGTAGAACCTATTAGCGTGTAAAGAATCGATGGCAAATCCAAACTTATACTATACCAGTGATCTAGTAAAAGTTTGGTTTGTCTATGGAAAGTTAACAGTAATTGAGGGAGGAGGAGATTATTTACAAAGAATTTTAATTTAGCAAGTGAGGATTTTATAAGCCAATTTCCGGCTACGGAAGCCTTTTTTCACCGGAGGTCAGGTAAGTGGGACTCTCACTCGAGTATAAGAGCTGAGCTTTTTCACCATAAAAAATGGACTAAAACTCGGCTTATGCACGAATATATCCTGTATTTACAGCGAATTCATTTCTCCTCCTTTAATTTTCGAGACATCCCTTATTTCTCCCATTAGGAAGTATAATAAAAATAATAGATTATTAATTGCAGTAAAATTGCAGAATTCAAGCGCGCATGTTCCTTGAGTCCTTCTACCTACGTCGTAAACAAAATCATAAATAAAAAAGGGGAGAAACGCAAAAATAAAAATATACCGACAAAAATTCTTCTGAACTTGATATCCTTCAGCCATAGCATCAACATTTTCAAACGCAATCCGAATTAGCGGCCTTCAGCGAAGGTTTCTGAACTTTAGTCTTAGAAATAAAAAAATCGCACTGTCATCAATTCACTACGCATTCGTCGGTCTTAACGTGGGATTCGCGAATAACATCAAACATCCTTGAAGAACTATGAACTATATGCTGCTGTGAATGGTGCAAAAATTCAACAATTGCGTCAAAATTTCGAAATTTCTCCTCACAAGCACCGTTGTGCTGACAATTCATGGAACTATAAATGGTCTCGACTGTATTTAGGTTAATTAAGTGAATGTAGACAAAAACTACATTTACGTTGGATCAAAAAAGTTGGAAATCTTTACTTGCTTCCTCCATTTTAGTCTCTCGGTAATAGCGCATGATTCTAGTCGATTTAATTACTAAAAAATGGTTTCACTTACATCATTATTACTTTCATCAGAATTTTACCTTCGCCTGCCAGGTTTCGGGAAGTTAGTGCTGCGTAATTAATCTATCTTGGTCGTGAAAGTTGGAATTAGCCGGAGCAAATTTCAATTCAAGCAATTTTTTACATTGCTGGAATACTTGATACTGCGGAACAAGGAAAATGTTTGAATTATAGATGATTTTGATTTATGGAAGCTCAATTTACACTGCATTCCACTCGCAATTCTTCGGTGAAATTGCAATGAATGAATCACTATGCTAAAATCAGGGACTGTCAAAATATGGCTGCTATCCTAATATTCCTTTCTAATATGAATGTAGCGTAATTGCGGAGTTCGTCTAGCGTGAATTGAGGGGTTAGAGTGACCAGTATTTTTTCTCAATACTGCGTGTGAGGTACTGGACGATTACTTTCAATTTTCTGAGGCCATACATGGGAAACGTACTTGAAATGAAACGCGAGTTTTCTTTTGAACTGCTACAAAAATATCCAATATTTTCCCTTCTCAAAGTTACAGGTAATGGAAGAATGCTTTTGATGTTTCGAATCCTGTCATCTGAAAATAACCAGGTCAATTAATGGCTTCGTGAGTTTTTAAAAATGGAAATTCTGGCTTATTTCATCAATAGATTCCATATTTTGTATTTCATAGGGTAATTTTCCCTGTGGTCATCTCTCTCTCGTGGAAGCAAAACACAACAGGCTTCAATCAAAAAAATTTTACGCATTTTGTATGATTACATTTTGTGACCCCCTTCCATATCGCATCCAATCAAGAAAAATACTCTCCTGTGATTGCGCAAATAATTATTGTAAATAAAATTTCAGCTACTTTTTATGTTGTAAGCTCGAGTAAATAATAGTTGAATTGACCCCTAAATTCAATTCCATGGTAATGCATCCAGATATTTAGATTGGATTTTAAAAAAGAGACTTTTACCTTGTATCTCACTGTACCCCGAATATTGATGTGGTTAGCTTCTATTCCGTTCCGCGAAATGTTCATCAAAGTACATACAAACAGTGGGTAAAATTTTTCATAGAAATTGTACTGTGCACTCACATTTATAAAACCTTACCTTCATTAAAAATGATTAAATATGTATCGCATGATGTTCCGAATGATGAATTAGTCATCTATATTCCGCAAAATGTTCATAAAAGCATTAATAAATAGAGTCTAAAATTATTTTCAGAGAAACTTAACTGTGCACTCTGATACCTTTCACTTAAATATATGCGATAAATCTATATAACATAAATTAAATATTAAAATTTTTAATCGACAATTTCGCCGAAGAAAGCATTCAAAATGTAAAAAAATTAAAGCATTCCCTGTTAAGGTCTGTTGATTCAGCTAATACTCCGTTACGAGCCAAAGCAATAGCAGCCATGCGCCTTCAGCAGCCCTTCAACGTGAATACCAAGAAGGAGGGAACTTCGCCGTCTTAAGTTTGACGCCTCCGACGAAATATGTAAGGACAGCGATTTAGACGCTTCAACAAGTGTTCGACCTTGAGGAAAAAGTGCGTTAAAAAATAAGCGAGAGCGCTGAGTGACATTTAGAGAAGAGTGGGCCATTGAGCGGAGGAAGGAAATCTCACGGCCATTAGCAGATGGAGTAACGGGATGTCAGTTGTGGCGATACAAGGAAGAGGAAACCGACAAGTTGAAGAAGCCGCTCGGGCACCCACTCCGTAAGCCAAAAAGGATGCGATTTTCAGAAGAACGCCATCTTTTGTTACCTATTTCGCAACAGGTGAAGGGGTTCGATACAAAAATTGAACGGCACCAAAATCGAAAGTGAAAGTGAATTAAGGCTGCTTTGGATGCAGTCTCGTAAAAGGTTCGCCGAGAGCCGGAATTGGAAGATAATCATAAAAATAAACCTTAATAGCGATCAAGGTTCAGATTCCGGAGACTAAATGCCATTCTCGTTTTCCTCCTCGTGGAAGCCATTAATAATTTCGAAAGAACTGCTCCACCTGATTCAGTTCTCATCTGGCATATAAGATATATATTTACGCCTAAAACTCCACCTAGGCATTCCAGAGTAAGTAATTATATTGTAATTCTACATTAAACAGACAAATATTTGGAGTATTTTTTACTTCAGCACATGAAAATTGAGAAATTTTCACTTACTGTGAGTGAATTTATAAAACAAAAGAACTGATTAAATCCTCAATTACTACACATATTTATAAGACATACAATACTAAAAATGTAATTTTAGTACACAATACTGATATGTTAGCTGTGATTATAACCTACCTAAGGATATACACTCATTCACTTCAGAAATTATTTGATTTACTGGTGGAATAAAATGAGCCTTCAATCGCAAATCATTTGACAGTGGAAATTCATCATTTTTAATTATATAATCCTAATGCCAAATATACTCTACACATGGTAATTTCTCCTTTGGCTTGAAGAAAATAAAGTTCGAATACAATGTAATCTAAATAAATTTAAAGGCACGCAAGGAAAATGTTTCGCCTCTGATACGTAGCTGAGAAAAAATAGCAAGTTTGAATACTTATTACCAACGAAGTTGAGATAGTAAACACAATGAAAAATATGAGCTGTTCTAAATTATTCTCAATAGATAACACATTTTCTTATACCTATCATGAACTTCTTCAATAATAAATTCAAATCCCTAAATTGGAATTGAATTAATTGACTTAACATAATATTAAGTAATGATGTTTGTCGTAATTAGCGGAAAAGGAAAGGTGGTTCATTGAACGAATTTGATTGCAACCTTGAGAAGCCGAACCAATTTCGCGGAAAGAAGCAATCTTCATTCAGTAGCATTCTGTATTTCTGATATCTAATGATTTCTTAGCATTACGATATCCGTGATTGCTACGGAACCGCTTCGTCATTACATCCACCGAGAAGAAGACATCCTTTTCACCGAAGACAGATTTCTGCGGCCACGGAAAATTCCTGAGATGATTTTCGTCAAAGTTCAAGGCTCCACAATTGTTGAGATCGGAGACGATCTTCCGCGACGAGTCCGCCTCACACTCCTAGAGAGCTCAAGATCGTCCGACGAGGAAGCTAAAAGCCGTTTTCGAGGACCTTTCGACTTATTTATCACGCCATTCAAAGACTCACCTTGATGAGCATAGCTGAATTAACATTCGAACTGCCATACATGTTTAGAAACTTGATAAAACCTGAGGATTCGGTAGTTCTATACAAGGTCCAGATAGTGGTTTGTTTCTCCGTAGAAAGAAAGTGGAGAGTTCAACAGGCGCTATAAATTATCCAGAACTAATTTAATTAAGAGTTAAAAAAGGGTGAACGCGTATCTTCTATAGCAGTAAGAAACAAAAGTCCTTCGGTTGTGTGTGTTATTCCGTCTACTGCGTGTATCAGTGAATCTGTTTCTGGCCATTGCATTTCACTTATTATGTATATATGTAAAATAAAACTTCAACTTTATAATTCTTTATATTTCTCTTTTCTTGCTTTTTCTGCCATTTTAAAGAATGATTAAAGTGATAATTTAGGACATAAGTATGTGAAAATTCATCTAAATAGCAGAATTGAAAATCTTTTATACTGACCAAGGAATATATCCCATGTACTATTTTTATCGGATGTAACTCATGTACGAATTTCTCATATGATGTTTAAGTACTTTTTATATATTTCGCTACTATATATCCTACTATACTATCTGCATGACGACTGTATGTACTAATCTCATTTATGTAGTTATATTAATATCTCTGGTAACTAGACCCCTCCTGACGAGTCAACTTTGGCTTGTAATAATAATAACCTTAATGATAATATAGCCATTTTTAGATTTTATATGTTTATAATTTTGTTTTAGTGAATGTGATACTTCGTTTAATGCAAGTGATCTATTTTACGTTTATAAAGTGTAAATAAATATTTCTGATGTTTCAAAAATCAATAACATAAAAACTTAAATAAAAATACGTATTTCTATTATTCAAAATAATGAACGGTGCTGGTCTCATCGCTGGAGTTAAAATAAAATCACCATGAAGATAATCGTACCACGGAGTTTAATTTATAACGCAAATTAATCCCACAAAGGGAAAAATAAAAACCCTGAGTAGATTACTTTTGTACCTAGGCTAATTTATTGGCAGCCGGAGACTGGATTAACGAAATTAACATTGCGCATCAAATCAGTGAAATGTATATGCTATGACGAATTTCAAAATTGAATTCAGTAAATAATTAAATTCCTCTCCTTGATTCGGTCGACTCAATCAAAACGACCGGATATACCCAGCTAAATAAATCGAATCTCTCATTTGATTACGCTGCTAGGCGTCTAATTCTATTGGAGATATTTCCACTTTTTCTACCATCACTCGAGTTATTTTAGAGTAAATAAATGAAGAAAATTAAAACATTCTTTCCTTTTAACTCATCTTTCTCGACTTTATCCATTAATTTACAAGAGATTTAAAAAACTTAAAATACAGCTTTTTTGCAGCCTTTCGAGGTCGAAAATTACAATTAATTTTAAAAACCTGTAAACGACTTAAGCTATTAATTGTGGAAAGAATGGCACACGACGGACTCAAACGTTAACGTCAGAGTAAGCTACCGGTGACAACTCCGACCTAATTACATCAAAATGACAACTAAGCGCTTCGAACCGCGAAAATGTGGAACGCATTATCAAATAACTCTAAAGGTCTTTCGCACTTGGCTTTCATAAATTGCTCGCCAAAAGTGGGAAAAAACAAGGACAGGAAAGTACAGCGGAGAAAAACAAAGCACATACTCTCACATCCCACTCCCTCTATGCAATCATGAAAAACTCATAAAACGCCACACCATAAACTCCTCGCGACCTTGAAAACATGTATCCGTTGATCCCAAAAAAGACAATTTGCTTCAAATGATCGAAATCCTTGGTGAACATAATTAAAAACGGGAGAAAACGTATGTGAACACTTTGGGTAAGCGCTTTTTGAATTTATCACTAATAGAGTATATTAAAACTGACGCGTGGAATTTTTCTGAAAACCTCGATAACCAGACACTACACTTCTTCCAGAACAGAAAAAAACCTATCGACATCTTTCTTTGGGCAATTTTATTAATACTTTTAGCTTTTAGTTCGCAGGCCATCTACTCTGATAATGAAGAATGCTTTGATTATCTACAGCTAAAGTTGCAATCTAGCCTCTCGTCATTTCAAACTAATTCTATTCTGAAAAAACACACCTTTTTCGTATGGAATTTTAAACTTGCGACATATACCCAATTTTGACTAAAATTTACGAATAAATATAGTACTACACATACCGACCAAATACACGTATATACATATATATCAAGATTCCCGCTAAAAATGAAAATTTTTACCAATGTGAAATATCTTGGAACTATTATGGTTACAGTAAATTATAAAAGAGTTCATAAGAGTAGTAGAAAATTGCGAATGATCCCAAAGAAATTCAGGAAAATGAAAACTAACAGAGCTAAAAAATGTTGGCCGAGACCTTTAAAATCTTTCCAAATGCTTACGTGGCATGCTGGCCTGTACGGATGAAATTTTTAGTTCCAAAAACAAAACCAAAACGTACTGTATTCAAAATCTTAAAGCTTTGAGAATCGTTTAAACAAATATCAAGCATAGTTAAAAACACATTAAGCATAAAAAAGCGAGAAAATTTAACGATTCTTGAAACTGAGACTAGATAATCTTCCCTAATATCCCGAAAAAAAGCTAATCTTGCTATTTAAAACGGATTTAGATGAAGTTCGAAAATACAAAACTATCAGTCAACCAATTAGCTGTTACATTTAATAAACACTCTCTAAGTCTCTCAATCCATCCCAAATATTTCTGAAACAAAATCAATTGTAAGAAATCAAGTCTCATTCATCTGAGAATCCTTCTTTCAATGTGACTTATTGAATTTACTCGATGAGAAAGACCAGAAAGTTCTTTCAAGACGAAATATCGGCCTGTGTAACTCATTTAAGTCCCTTCTAACGTTCTTCGATTGTTATTGCAAAGAATCGGCCTTTAACTGTACATTGGATTGCTTCGACACATTGCCTGTTGCCGCAAATCTTTCAATCCATATTAATGAGAAAATAATCTCTCTTTGAGAGGCAGGCAATAAAAATTCATAAATGGATATTTGAAATGGATACTAATGGCTACCTATTCTTCCATTCTCAAACATCCCCTAAGGTGCAACATAAGTTGTTCTTTGTATTATACTGTCATTCGCTCGTATCTTTCTTGCAATTTAGGATAAGGTTGAGCTATAGCAATGTTTTCTGTAAACTACTTGGAAAGCAAGAAAAGTTAATTTAGATAATAGATGTTAACGTGATACATCTTTAATGGCTATAATTTCCATTATCATTGTGTTTATTGATGAGATTTCAATAACATTTTTGAATTAAAAAGATATCGAAGGAGTTTTTATGGATTTTAAGGCTACATTTTATTAGAACTACCAACCTTTATATCGGTGCACTCACGTCAGGTAACCTATACCTATATCATCGTTTCGAATCTTCATAATATTTTAATCTAATAATAATAATAAATATTCTAAGTGTTTTATTCGTATCTGAAAGGCCAACATTTATTTTATTGTGAGATGCCGTCCACGGTAAATAACCTTGATGAACATTTGTGACATCCTGTCTCTGGTAGATAAACTTCCGGCAGTTTCCTCGAGCGTGTTTAAAATAAGCCATTCAGCTTTTAATAAACGAATTTATCGAAATATCGTAACTTATGCCCTTTCAAACGCATTCGCTACCGCCCGACAGACATTCACTCGTCAATTTTTTACCCTCCGACAGAAACCGTCGAACCGTCGTAATTCAAAACTGAGCCAATGTTTGCTCGTCAATACCTTACATCAGAGACTTTTACTTTCCATTCCATTCTTACTTTTCTTCAAACAACTATTACTCAACGATTTATACGCAAGTTTTAGGGCTTTTAAACCACAATTGACCACTGAATATCCGGGTTTACTGATCTCCGGGAATGTTAGCGTGATTTTTTCACCGCATGATTTAAGGAAAAATAGCTTCACGAAAATATTGTAAGCGAATATTAATGCAAGAAAAAGGGTAACTTTGCACGTTAAGGCGTGTACATAGGTAATTCTTAAGGAAGAACGAACAAGAAAAAAGACTGACGTGATCAAGACTCGAATATTGATCACCTTACTGCCGGTCATTTACTCTGCCAATAGGCCAATCCGGCCAGAATAATGTCTTGCCTACAAAGTCTCCAGAACCGCATGTTAGAATGTTCTGCCTGGATAGTTCTATTGATAGAGCAACTGAATCGCAATTAGGAACTTAAGGTTCGAACCCAGCCCAACCAGACTTTTTTCATTTCAGTTCCTACTTGCGAAAGTTATAGTAAAGGTATATAGTCTACCTATACTTAATAACGGTATCCGTGCACTTCATGTTATCCTGTAGCTGAAACCGTAAAATTTCAATTTATCATCTGATTGGATGACGTGTTTTGAATATGGTGAAATGAAAATAATGCGAATATTTAAATTATGGATCTTTACAAGTATACAGGTAAATAATAGCTTATAGTTTCCATCAAGAGTTAATTAATTTGGTGATCGAAAGTGTGATTAAACTCCTCCTCTGAGATTTCCCTCTTTCTGCAGACTATCTGGGATTCAAACATTCACTACCCAACCTTTCAGGGTAATCAGAAGTCTGCCGTGATTCACTCTTAAATTTCTATAAACATACATGGCAGCCCTATTACGGATTTGGAATAGAATCTGAAAAAAAGCGCTCGCGGCCATGCAGGGAGGGTGACAAGAGAGTAGTGCCATTTAGGAATCAGCGGTTTGACCTCGAGAGCGTGGAAAGAGGTTCTGGGAGAAAAAAAGGAAGGGGATCGAGGGAGAGAAAGGGTATGAGAAAACGTTAGCTGTTTCGCCTCTGGGCTTCAAATCCAGTTTCAAGTTTGCTCTAAAAACATTCCAAACGTCGGGGACTAACTGCGGACCTACTCGTGGTGCACGTGAGCAAAGAATGCTAGTGAAAGGAAGGACGAGTGAGAGGAAGAGTGAAGGGCAGCCTTTTCGTTGGTCATCTTAAAGAAAACAATCCGAGATTAGATTATTTGTAGATGACAAGTTAACATTGTAAAAGTATAACTCAATGCAGTAAGGAGTAAGGACTGTTCTATATTCCAAACACTCAAATTATTTTTGTATTTTATTTCAAAGTATTTTTATTCTCTTTTCATGTTTTTGTACTCTTATATAAACATTTGTAAACATATATATTTGTAACATGTAGACTGAGCAACGTTTTAAAATTAATTTTATTATTAATAATGGTTTTATATACATATTTTTTTAATTTGTCTTATTATTTGTCAACTTGAGGGAATTTCCTAAAGAAATTGTCTTATAACATTCACTTCATGTGATGTCTTTTTTATACAATTCATGAATGTAAATTTTAGTTATAGATAGCCGAACAAGATTAAATTATGCAATCTTTTGGTTATCTCAAGCATTATAACAATAAACAATTAGCATTAACAATAAACTCTAATATTATTATTATATATATATATATATAATGTGATATATTTATTTTGTTTATTTGTGAATGGTATCTTTGTATATGATATAATTCAAATAAATGATAACATTTTCTAACTCCGTTTCGAGCCACGAATTCACTGATCAGGGATGTAGTCGGGTGTTTACGTAGCATTTACACGCTCGGTCTGCCCGAGTGGGTTTTAACGCCGGGAAGGTCGTTTGAACTGCGGTGGATAAACGATTGCGATGGATCGCTTAGTGTTTGAGAGAAGCTCTCTGATATGGTACGGTAAAGGTAAGAGGTAAAGTTGACACTTGTTCGATACGTGAGTTAGACTTACTCGGTAAAATTTGCGAAAATGGATTCAGACAAAATACGCCCACCTCGCTACAAAAGTCAGATCCGTGGGGAAGAACAGAAATATATCTTCCATGACCAACAGAATCAATATTTAAAATTGAATAAATACGAAAACAGTTTGTGTTTTCCACAAGAAAATTTGTGTACTTTCTTTAATTTCATATTTAAGTAATAGTAATAATTATTTAACTTGTAAGAAGTAATTTCATATTAATTTCATTATAGCGTTCCGCCAAGTTAAGCTAGGTCATACTGGTTATATCTAAAATGGAGAAAAGAAAAACGGCTGTGTTGATACATTAGAGTTTAAAAGCTCCAAAAAGCCATTGTTTGAAATTAATGCTAGATGAATAAACAAATTTGTTAGAATAGAATGAAAACAAGATCTTTCCACGATCTATTTGCGACAGTAATGCATTAGGAAATATTTATTGAACGGTCACTTGCCACGCTGCAAAACAGGGATATTGATACAAATACTGAAGTATATTTACCTGTATGCATTAACTAAAGGCTAGTTAACCAGTTACGTTTTGTAACAAGGATTAATGTAAACACTCGTATCAAACTTGTTACACTGCATTCGTGTGCTAAAACTGAATTACATAATATGTCCTACTTGGACGCCACCAGTGAATACATAGATCCAAGTAAAAACTCATCGACAAGTGACATTTAAGAGAGACCTTAAAATAACCCACTGAGTCAAGCAAGACTCATCTTCGGGAGAATTTGAGAAGAGAGGTACAAAGGCATTGGATGAAAGGTCGTTCAAACACCTAATTACCCTACTCACAAATGAAGATGTAATTGAAGTGAGATATTCCGCAAATATTGGTGATATTGATTCAGTTCATGGATGCAATTGAATATAAGAGACGAGCAATATAGGATACAATAGCAATGCAAACATGAAAATAATATAACGGTATTGGTTGGTTGGAAGAGCTACATTTAGGTAATGTTTGAATGATGAGATCAAAAATAAAATCATCGTTGATCCTCTTTATTCGTGACATTTCAGCAGGCACAAATAAAATAAAACATTCAAATTTAAATTTAACTTTAAAAAGTTCTACGATGAGTATTTGTGAACAAAAGACGAAAAAATAACTATTTAAAACGCTTAATTGGAACAACTTTTTCATAACTTTGACTCAAATACTACGACGAGTGTTACATTTGGAAGATCGAGCAGTAAAAGACTTTTTAGAAAAATAACCTGCTTACAGATTTCCCGAACTATATTCCCATGTAAGTCCTAACGTTAAAGGAATAAAATTATCTATATCAAAACAATTTTACAGTAAATATTTCACCTTTCGCTCAGTCTTTAGTGCGGAAAGAAAATACAGATTTGAGCAGGGCAAATATTTTTCAATGTGACGAAAATTCGATGATCGGCAAAAAGAAAACCCTCAGTGTGATATAATAACTCCTTGATGTATTTTATTAACGGAAATGATGACCTCTTTTTTCCTTCGAAATCATTGAAATAGATGCTTTCTCTAGTAGAAAACTCGGAACTTTACGGTCAAAACCGAAAAAAATTGTTGTTTATCCATGCCATAACCTGCATAAACGAAGGACACGAGTGATACAGACCTTTCCGCGGATAACTGCGGCTTCAAATGCTGCATGATTTCAAATTTCACGCACCATCGAGGAAACTCCTCAACTCTATCAATAAAAACGTTAGAACGACCAGAATTATCGGGATGCAGAAGGATATCCTGCTTAGGAGGTAAAGAGATCGTTGATACCGAAATTTTTGCACGTCTCTTTAACTGTGAGCAGACGAGAAACGACAAATGAAAAAATAGGTCACACGTTAGCTTTCGTTCTTGCGTGCTTCATGATTATGTATAGAAAAACTCCGAACCACTGAGCACGTCAACATTACGAAAATTCTGTTGACTTTGAATTCGGATTTCGGCGAGAGATGTTATCTGACGGCAATCAATTTTAACCTTTTCGATCGCGAAAACACATCGCGGACGGACTCAAATTTATGTATAGAAATTCCTCGATATTTTGAGGTCGTATTTAAATACCGTTAAATATGACTCGCAGATATAACGAACTGGGTATATTTTATCATATTCGCGTTTAAACAGGTGAGCATATTGAAAAAGTAGCTTTGCTGATCTTTACGTGGCCAAAAATTGTAACAGCTACACTGTGATTATACTGCAATTGCCTAAAATGGTTTATTGGTAAGTACTCATTTAGCGTATTTAACTAATCAACGAAATTAAAACTGAGAGAGGATACTAAATTATTCAAGAATGTAAACAAAATAGGCATTCTATGAAGAAATGAAACCGACTACTTGGTGAATGTTTAGTATGCTAGCTTTCCAACAGCAAGACTCCGGGGTTCGATTCTCTACCAGTGCAGGACGTTCCGAAAAGAAAGACTCGATTTTAAAATGCTAAACTTGGGAAATGTTTCATTTCTTATGTTCATGTATGTATGCCCGTGCATCTGGTGGTGAACGCATATAAAATTCGTGTTTGCGTGTCTAAAATATCAAGATTTTCTTAATATTTAAAATTTTTTCCAGATTATAGAAAGCGGATCAACAAGTTATCAATTTAAACATTTGTAATAATGTGTCTAAAATTTTATGATTTGCTGATATTTTGCAATTCGATCCACTTTTATAGGATGCTGATCAATAATTGATCAATTGATACGGTCGTCTAAAATCAGGTCATTCTTTTTGAAACATCCTGTATTTCTCAACCCAATGACAGAAAGAAACATTTCATTAGTATAGACAGATGAATTAATTAATGCACGAGTAAAATATAACTGACTAAAGTACGATTACAGGAAAGTACTACTATTACAATTAAATAAAAGAATAGAACTATTACATAACATAAGTTATACCAGCTCTCTTCGGAAGAAGTTTAGAAAAGAAAATTAATTCATTTACTAATCAAATTTTGCCACATTCGATAACTCCACCGTGTAGGAAAATAAAAAAATCGTTGTAATTAAACGAGATTTGAAATACTTGATTTTTTCGCTGCAAACAAACTCTACTGTAAAATATATATATTCATAGCTTATACCGTCAGCATCGTATTCCGACATGACCTTTCGATGTATACATTCTGCCTCACCTTGAGATTCATCCACGGCGATGAATATTGAAATTAATGGGTACGGTCTTAGAACGTTCCCCGTTTTCACATGGCCTTAGCAAATATGTAACGAATGAAAGTAAAGTCCGTGCCACGCGATACAAATTGGTGCCTCCGATTATGGAAATTTTATACCTCAATGTCGGCTTACGCACTTTACCCGTAGAATAGCAAGATTATAGATTTCTGAGAAGGAGCAGTTCCATAAAGGGAACGATAACTGTAAAACATTTACGAAATCTCAATTCTATCATTACCTGCCGTTAGCTTCTTGGCACCGACTACAATAATGAATTAATAGGAGTCTGAGACATTTTCGCCAAGTCTGAGCAGCAGAATATAAGTATGCAGCAACTTGGCCCAGAATTATTTAAATTCTCACTGGAATTCCGATAATTATGAAGCTCTTTTGAGCGTCAAGCTTTTGTATTTTTTTGTAAATTGTAAGTGTAAGGATAGATAGTGCGATAAGATAATATGCGTCTAAGCAAAGATCCGATGAAAACTGACAATGTAGTAACTGAAATTATGAGACATCTGGGGTATATATGTATTTAAGAGGTCAACAGGGGAATATTGTATGAATTCAGACTTACTGATATAGTTGTATGTTGTGTTTCAGACAATGGTTGAGGCTACCTAACTATAGTCTAACAGCGGCAAATAATAATAATAAAATTAATAGATGTCTACAATCTGATCCATAGAAGATAAAACAAAGCGTTATTCTTTACTTCGGTACTCTTTCTAAAATGTAATTTATACAATTAAGACGTCGCAAAGACGAATCCTAATTGAATTAACTTACCGCAAATTTTTGCTCAGAAGCTGAAATTTCGGTGGTTAAGATAAACTGTTTTCAACGAGATAATGCAAGAACTTGAAAATGGAAGGCTTCGATGTGTCTTCGAACTGGAAACTCAACGTTGATGATTATAACAATACTGATTCGGTTACGTACTATCTGAGATATTCGTTCCGTTTAAACCTAACCACCGACCGCTACCGGTTTAAACTATTAAATTTTATCACCGCAAAACAGCGGAAACAGAAGAAAATATGCGGTTTATTTCCAGTATATGTTGGCTTTGTCGACAAAAGATTACAAATAAATCGAGCCGAGTTAAAGGCGGAGAAGAGCGGAGTTTGATGTCTCAGGGTTGTTTGGTCAATCAAAATCCCATTAATTAAAATAAACAGCTTAGAATCGATCGCATCTCTCGCGGGACTCCATTACGTCATGAACTGTGCACATTGTTCTTAGCTCGAAGAGATACGGGCTATCGGCAGAAGTAAGATACAGTAAGAATGTCTTACTTTTGGCCAACTCCTGGCTTGATAATTAACCAGAATCTAAGAAAATATATTTAGATACGAGATAAGTGGAAAATTCGGAAATAGCTCCGGAGACTTATCATGGCTATAAATTATCCCTCTAAAATGATCTTCTTCCATAAGGAAACACGGATTACAGATTGGAGTTTGGGAAGAACTATGTGAACGACCTTATCACAGAAATTTTCACGCAACTGTCCCTAATAAATTTATTTCATTCCAGATTATAAATTTGAGTTTAAAAACTACATAACTGACGCAGTTCAGAAACATACACGAAAATGTTTCGGATGAATATGATTTAAAGTCAGCTTTTCTTTCAAGGAGGAGGATTGCCCTGCCATAAATAAAATATTGAACAAACTTCCCCTCTCTTTTAAACATGACATTGCAGATCTTCTCTTAAATAAAATTATTACAGATGACGCAAGTAATAGCGTAATACTTATTGAATTTATAAACATTAAAGTTCCATCAGGGAAAAAAGAGAATATTATCCATTTAGCGCTCCGTCATGCCACGTGAATAATTAAAAGCACTCGACCATCCCCAGAATACTCATAAAAGCCAACCGTGTACTCCGAAAAATTAAAAATTGTTATATTTGCAGCCCTTTAGAACAGCTCTCATATGATGGTATGTTAACTGTTTGATGATATTTATGCATTATATATTTTTAAAGACAGTAAAACTGTATATTTATTTATTTTACTTTTTATAGTAATTCTACTGAAATATTTTTAATTTGACGATAACATTATTGATTTTCATCATTGTAGACGTATTTTTATCTTTATCATAAAACTATGAAAAAAATTGATCACTCGCTGAAACCGGTCGTCCTGAAATAAAACTGTGGAAAAAGTACAACCCCGTCTACCTGATTTTTTCGAAGATGGAGTTCCACAAAACTACGCCTTCCTCCGTGGATTTTAACATAAAACTATGTTTTAGTTTGACTATTTACATTGAATAAATTAATAAAGATATACTTAATTAATATCGGGTGTGAGTGGATCGGTCGAATATTTATTTGAGTTAAAATATCAGTACGTATAAGTTAATAGTAGGATAAGTTTGTTATTTTACTCATCGAATCATTGCATATTTTCATAGTAACAAATTATGAAGCACTCCTGACACTAAGAAAAGTTAAAAAATAATGCCATTATAATAGTTAAATAACCAAGTCTCGACTTAATTACTATTCCTTGTTTTCTCCTATATTTGGTTTAAGGTCAAATGGAATTCTTCCTTCAGATGATTTACATATCATATCCGATCAAAGTGGAATCTTTGCATATAAATGAGGAGAGACTACTGGTTACGCACCGATTTCAAGTAGCTACAGAAAAAATTTGAAAGTGTCACGCATGGATTCCCATACTCTCTTCGTAATATTTTCCAGAAAAAACATACTATATCTCATTAACACACTTCGAGGATCTTCCTCATATGTTTGCCGATCATCTAAACGTGGAAAAAATAGTTAATGTAAAATATACAGATAACGGAATTCAATCCTACTGCTAATTGTGAAAAATAGCGACATGGCTGGACTAGAACCCAGGTCAGATATTCTAAACACTAAACTACCATAATGCGTCAATCTCACATTTGTTTATGGGATGCTTTGTGAATATCGTGATACTTAGCGAATTAGAGGTTAGTATACCAGCTCGGTAAGTGGGTGACCTGGGTTCGAGTCCCATTCAATGTCGCTATTTATCATTTCTTGTTTAACCATGGGCTAAAAGTTGCATTCATCCTAAGACTAATTTCATAAAACATTATAGATTTAGTCATTTTTGAGTGTATGAAAAACACCAACCAGTTTAAATGTAATTGAAATAGTAACGTTCTGCCTCAATAAATTTGTAACGTAGATGCATTTTTTCCATTGAAGAGTGTCCCGAACGGCCACTCTAACAACGCGTAACGTGGCCAAACCGTGTCTCCGTGCGTTGAGCCAATCGTAACTACGGTTGACACCCATAAGACGAGAGCGTACGTCGCTAATCTCTATCTTCTGCGTATTACCTCCATTCTGAAACCACAAGACGAGGTGTGGATGCAAAGAATACAGACATTACGTAGATAAAATAATATCTCGTAGAGGTGTTAAGTAACCCCTTGCATTTTGGCCGTCTGCCCACGCTCCCTTTCTTATTCAAACTGCCTACCAAACAGACTCTCCTGGGCGAGCCTCGACAACACCACGTCACTCATACTGAAAACTTATGAGCTGCTCCGTCACTCTCACGGAGTTATGCTCTTTGTCTTATTTGGTCGACATTTGATAGGCTATCAGTGATTCCGAGTGAATTTCGTTCAATTTAATTCGTTAAGGTAACGTAAAAACCAAAGGGAAGAGAAGGAGAGTTACAGAAAAGTAATGAATTTAAGAACTTGCAGAAACTTGGATTAGAAGAACAGAAATAAGTAACGTAAAAAAGGTTGAGACACGGACAAATAGGGTAGAATTGCCCTACACGTACTAACATCTTAATGTAAAAATTTGGTCTCGATAGAATTGTTGTCTGGCTGTAGGATTTTTTTGGTGGCGCCTAAAATTCCGCTAACAACATCGATTTGCGTTTATTTCTTAGACTGGAGTAGAAAAAGATCTGTATCTAAACTACGCAGAAGACACGGTAAATGTTTAATTAAGTGTATCTAACTTTACTTCGTTGGAGTCAAAAGAACCAGTCAGAAACTACACACTATTAGCTAAGATTCTAAAAAATAATATCTATAAAAGAAAACATAGGAGGAATACATAAGACATCCGACAGGATACATTTTATTTTATAAAATTTATTAAGTAGTCTTCCACCCTTCATATAGCCCTAGAAGTAAAATATCAGTACGACGACAGTAACAAGTAAACGAATTAGTTCGAGTCCTCGGTGTTTACAACCATTGCCATATCAGGCGGCTAAAAGGGCATGAATAAAGATGTAAATAAACAATGCCTTTATGCCTTAATTTGCTCCAGAAATTATCCTATTAAGAACTCATATATTTTTTAAATATTTGAAAACATTGTGAACCTTCACTTATATATTATATGATATTTTATATGTAGTAACTAAATATTTAGTTAAATTATTCTGAGTGGGAAGGCATAGACATAGATGATTGTTTATAACGAATACGTAACTGTTATACCATTTTCTTCATAATTATTCACACTTATATTACCAAATCGTTTCGATTTGACCCTTCAATCCTTCTTATGGACTTTAATACATAAATCAACAGTCTCAAAGTATCTTTCGATAGAAATTTATACAACTGACGTAAAACGGTCGGTTTTTCTCTAAAAAGCATATCCATAAAGCGCCAAGATAATAACGTAGAGGAAAAATGATGAGGACGGGGGCAAAACAAAGCTACAATTAATTAACAGTAAGGAATCCATTTTCGGTATTCTCTCCAGCATCCAGTCAATCATATTGCACGCAGTCGATTCAAAACCCTATTAGTGCCCTTCAATTCCAACATCCATCCACGTTTGATGTGTTCCGCACTAACAGTTGCGGCAGATTAACTGTTGTTAATCACTTGTTACATTGCACTCCTCATCGCAAGACCTTATTCCACCGAGAAAATAATCTAATAAGACCAAGTGAAGGCCGTAATGATCTGTGTGAGCTGAGAAACGAAATAAAAACCTAAGCGATTCAATCACACGATTAATAAGCATACCCGAGGCGCAAAAACGCCCTTCAAAGACTTCTTAATGCATATCTAATTTCTTGGGATTAAAAGCATAAATTCAAACCTTTTGCAAAAAGTGAAGGAGAATCAATTATATTCGAGTTACGTTTGTAAGCGACCTAAAATTTTTATTACTCGTCCGGCGAGGATATTTTATCCTCCCGCTAGTGAAAGGTTCGTAATTAACGGTCTCTTTTGATGATTGCTTAAGATTTCGACCAAAATATTTCCATGCATAAAATAAGAATCATGGAATATTTTACCAGAAATGTTATTTTAGAAATATATCAATAAAATTGGCTGTGGAGTAATTCAAATTTTAATAATCGCCAAGACAAGACATGAAATTCCCACTCTAAATTTTCTTGCAAATGATTCTCAGGTAGTATATCAAATTCTTACTTCTCATGATACTGATAATATTTTTATTTATCGTATTACGTGAATTTTAAGAATTCCTAGAGCAAATGTAACACTGAAAGTCTTACCCTTATTAGGGTAAAATATAGCGAAAATGCAGTAATTTTCAATTACTTTAACTTAGCAAGCAAAAGAGATAAAGATGACAAACAGAAAGAAAAATGAGCAGAAGACTCACAATTCCTATATCATGGGTTTTTTGACTATCTAGAAACAAAACTTTATGTAGTAAAAGCATTCTTAAATGTTCACTCCTTCGACAGTAAAGGTCATTTCTCACAAGCTGGCCTGCACCGGGATTCAAACCGGGGGCAGCTATCATCAAAATCATTTAGAATTCATTAATTTCCAGGCCTTCTGGGAACTTGACAAATAAACGGTATTGTGGGAGAATGAATCGAATCGATATATTCGAAATAAACAATTATTCGATCATTATAAATAAATATTATCTAATCTTGTCACAGTTATGAACACCACTGTGACAGATATGACATATGCTTCTGTATGTAACTGCACCTAATGAACTTCTTGAACTGCAAATTCTTCCAAGATTCGAACTATCCATCTAAATAAAGCTACCCTTAGAAAGAAGTTTTTCTATCAGTATTGGCTAAAAAGAACGTTAATTTGGGCCTTCGAGGAAATTCGAACAAAATACCGATTTCCAAAAACTTTTCGGGAAAAGATCCCCATCGTAAACAGAATCGAACCTTGGACAGAAGACGATAAAAAGGCAAAAAGAAATATATAGGCGCATTTGAGTGTCCGTACCCAAAATAATTTCATCAGAGATCCACTTTCGAAAGGGCTACGGTGCTGCCGCGTCAGCATTTGTGTTTCAACTGCGATCGCTTTTCCCAGAAATAAGAGAAAAGAGACGGCCGAGGGAGCGAAAAAAGAAAGAAGTACAGGGGAAGAAGATGAGGCAAGAGAGGTGGAGGAACCGCCCGCTATTGCGTTGTGAATCTTTACCACTGCCTAACCTATCCACTCCTTTCTCCTGCCTCCTACACGTTGTTGGAAACATCAAGGACGTCAGGAGGCCTTTCTTACGAACCGACGAATGAGCTGCTTTCGGAGCTAGGAAAATACTACAGGTGCTCCAGGCCTTTCATCCGATTGAGATTTAAACGATTCTAAGACTGATCGGGGCTTAGATTCCGAAATGGTTTTTCCGTGGGAGGTTTCTAAAGGTATACAAGCCTCTTGAAGTGCCCCCGCGGTGTATGAAAAGCTACATTTTCCTCTAAAGTGTACCTTCAACGCTGTCGTGGTCCTCAGTTCAAGACGTATACTGCATCTTATCGATGATGTTGCTCCTCCAAAGAGTCCTTTTTCAGATAAATAGGTATGGAATGGAATTGAATGAAAGATGGAATGGAATTGAAAGATCCGTGGGTTGGAGACGATGTAAAGGAATCGCCGGAAATTAAGGAGCCGTACGAATGCGTCTCAGTGGGTCAACCCCGGAAAGTCTAAAATACGCGTTATCTCCTAAAATTCTTCGAGATATTTTTGGCTCCTAATCTTGGGAGCCTTCCGGTAAAATGAATGGCGAAGAATGACTGCCGACTAAATGTTGTGACAGAAACTTCGGCGTTTCAAAATGTTTTTGCTCGACTCAGCTGGCGGCTCATTATTTCTCAGCGCAAATCAGTAGGAGATATCTTGTTAAATCATGTATGTCCACATTTCAGAGATAAATTTCGATTTTATGTTTCCTGACAATTACAAAAAAGGATCAAGGCATGTCATTAAAAATATTTCTGAAACATGCTCATTTCCTTCTATTCATAACATAAAACTGTTAAAATTTATAAGGGTTTTTGAACAAAAAGAAAACGTTTTAACATTTTTCACTATAAATAGATGGACTTATTTTCGTTAGAAGACGGTGCAATGTGATAACTTTATCTAATTAACTACATAAAACAATTTATTGGTAAATGAATTAATAGATGAATTTAAAATATTTGATCTTTAATTTCTTCGAAATCTTCATAAATAAATTATAACTGATACTTCAGATCTCACAAGTAGTGAGAATTTAATTTTTTTTCCTTAACTTAAAATTTAAATAAAGGAAATTCACAAGTAATGTGTCCTTGAAGTAGATGTTTTATAAAAGGAAAAGCTTGCTTTGGTTAAAGAATTTATATTGTAAGAATTTCTGAAAATTACATTTAAATTGGCAGTTTTTTCTCCTCGCCTCCGAAATTGGCTGAGATTTGAATAAATCTTGAGTTAACTTAAACAGAAGCAGTAGAGCAAATCGTTATAAATCACTGGAAAATATTGAAACCTCTAAAACTAGATTCTATAACTCTAGAGGTATAATTTGATTCGACCTTTCACCAGCAACATCTGTCCAACTCATAAGTATGTACTGAATAGATCTCTTACCATTCACATGCACTCACAATGTAATTGTAGCGTAATGAGATTGACTATGGCTCTAAAAATAACCCCGAGAAATACGAAATAATGAATAATCGCCGCTTTATACGAGAGTATTTGTCAAGAAACCGTTATGATGCGAAAATAGCACACTTATAACACTTCTAAAGGTCATAAAACAAGGGATTAATGTTTCGATTCAGCTCGCGGCGATCACATGCCATTTGTATTACTTCATTACGTGAAGGAGACTGTGGATGGATGAGAAAGCATCTTCATCTCGAAATTCGCCGTCGTACGGCATGAAAAGGAAAGTTTTTCTGAACGCATCTCGAAATTCCAGAATCCATTAAGTTAAAAATTAAAAAAGGAACTATCGTCGCTAATAGATTATTTACAGCAAATTACTCCGAGGATTTCATAAGCGCGAGATCTGGATCGTTATTTGAAGAAGCGAGTCTTTTAGCTGAATAGAAAAGAGCCAGTGAAGAGCAAAAAACGGCGGAGGAAAACTATTAGCGGCGTTATCTTCGTCGGTAATTACTTAATTTTCAGTGCACTTTTTATAAAAGACTCGTTTAACCTTAACTCGTTAAGCATTCTAGCTCGAGATTCGCCGAGAGACGTCCATTCTCAATTCGGAGAGAAAAATCTCTCGGATTATGATACCCTCCGTTAGCGATTAGGGTAATTAAACGCATGAACCTCATCGAAGAACCGTTCATACTCGGACGAGAGATAACTCGTCATAAACGGAAATTCGGGTCACGGGACAAAGACGACTTTGGTTTCGGTTGGAAATTAAGTTTGAGGTGGTAGAAGCATGCGCATTGGCTCGCTGGCATTTACGATTTTACGAAAAGAGTTGCCGACGACATATGTCTGTCGGTATTCGTAAGAGCAAGTGAAAGTGCCTATCTTGAAAAATTGGCATTCCTTTGATGTAGAATGGGATCCAAATTAGCTGATGGCAAGGTGGATAAGATGTTATGATTTATATGCGGGTTCGTCACCACTCTCATATTATTTTACTACCTTCAGTTAAAAAATAAAATTCAAAATTTATCAAAATTTAGCAAAAAAAATCCCTTTATGTGTTGAATTATATTAGTTGGTACTAACAGCTATTTAAAAATCCTTGTTTCGAATCCTCAGAATGGTCTACGCATTATTATCAATTTTGCAAAAATCGAAATCGGTATTTCTCAAACGATCGTATTAGGATATTTCCATCTCATGAATTTAAAATAATTTCTGAATTATTATTTTAGCGAACATTATCATAAATCTATTTCATTCATTGATTCCAATCCTAATGTATGTTATAACAATAATTATCTAATGTGAAGTTTGGATAATATATTTAATTATGATTATAATTGCATTTTTTAATGTTTTCTTCTTTCCCTAATACAATTATAAACTTCATCAGAAACTGCTAGCTGTCATCTCACATAAAAGTCATTTCTCAAAAATGCTACAAAAATGTTCTAATGACTGAAATTGACATCCATGCTTTGCTTTTCTAAACTGAATTCCTTTAAATTCTAATCGTCCACTTTGTTGGAAATAGAACAATCCGAAGGGGGTCATTTACATTTCCCTGCACTATTTTTACTGTAGTTACTTGTCTGTAGCGTTTGATAATTATTTGTCATCTATTCGTAACCAATGCTACTAAGAAAGATCACGTTGAAATTAAAAGACAGTTAACCATATAATCAACAACGGTAGTCTTAACTGAATGATACTCCGTTACAATGGATCCGATTTACTTCTATTTTAATTTGAAGTAAAATTTAAAAAATATGACACTATTAAAATTCCTCATCAAAGTAAAAAGACGACCAGTTTCACGCAACGTTCATCATCACTTGAAGAACAGAAATTAAAATAGAGAGAAACACAAAACAGAAGTTGTTCGCAATTTTTTGTAGAATTGTTATATTTTTTAATTATACTTGCTAAATAAGTCGAATACAAATCGCTCTGCTCCCTTATTCCTTGGCCATTCAAAGACATGAGACATCGTGGAGCAACATTTACAAACATTAATAGGGAAATAAGATTGCTTTGTTAAAGGTAAATGATTGAGCGGAATGGAGTGAAGAGGTGGAGGGGTATTGCAGTTACTTTATCTCCTTCCTTCTCACTAATGGCGGCAGCTCCAAGAATCTACGAACGCGTTCGGAATCAAGCGGAGAGTGAATCTGAAACGAGACCTCAGTAGCTCTAGAAATGTAGACGCAATAACCACAACGCCTTTACGATTCCGGAATAGCTGTAGTGTTTTCAACGGTCAGATTATTAATAGAGGGATCCTCGGCGCGGTGCAACTCGCCCCGATTTTCTCTTTGCTAAAAGATTAAAACATTGTTTCACCTGGAGAGAAAATTTTAAATAAACGCTTTGCCTAGAGAGGTTTTAGAGCCTTTTACCCCTTCTCATAATGTATTCATCAATAAAATTAAAAGGATTTCGTGATTTTGTTGTAATATTGTTGTGATTTTTTAACTATTGCAATATTGTTGTATCTTTTAAAATTGTACGATTGTAGTGAATTTTGAAATATTTTTATAATAATGCGTAAGTCGTTCTGCCTTTGGGAGGTTTTGGGGGGTTTCTTCCCGACTAGCGTAAATACTAGGCAAATTATTTTCTCCCCCAACAGGAATGACTACCACCTGGCTTGGTACCTAATTGTAGTACCTACGAATAAATAAATAAACGGAATATACGGCGGAAGAAAATCTATTGGAATTGATGAATGAGATGTTTGATCGAATAGGTCGGTGGAGTAGATTCACTCAGATCTCTTTATACAAGCCGATACGATAAAATTAACTTAAGAAGATATACTAATGAAACTAATTTACAAGCTAATATCGCGAACAGGTTCTCCCGATGCTACTACTAATTATAAAGGATTATAAGCAAACATATCTCTCACCGTGGCACTTTTCATTGCTCAAGCCCCGTGTCCCACATTTCAAATAAATAATTGGATTTTGATTCGTATGTGGCGAAATTCCAAAACTAAGCCGGGATCGATTAGACCGTTGTTTTGAAATTCGGAATCGGCCAAAAATTACAACCTACACCTCGCTAATTCCTAAGACATATCCATTAATTACGTAATCGAGTACAATCAAGTTTGAATCGACGGTGAGCGTATAACGAAATTTTAACGCGGTTACAATAAAAACCGCCTATTAGCGCGGGAGGTAATCGCAGTCATTTAAATTTACGTTACTCTCAATTATCAACATTTGCAATTCTCATTTACGTGCTGCCGTAAATTTAAGAGTGCGGGACGTGGACGATAAAACCCCGTCGTAAGCCGCAAGCAAAGCTCCTGGGCCTTTGAAAAAATAAAATAGGTCGCCAGACCACGAAAGGGGAGAAAAGTCATAAAAATTACACCGCGATCAATGGAGCAACGCCTACGCCAGTTTTATCAGTGAGAGTCGCGCACACTTGAAGGAAACTACGAGATCTTCACTAGTAAAACCTGGAATTGAATCTACATGAAAACGTCTCTTTATTACTTTCACCATATACGTAGTATAGAGAAAGTATTGTTTTCATTAAAAAAAATCGACTTCGAGATTTCAACGGAAAAAAGGGTTTTGGGGTCTGTGTGTGTGTTATTGTGGGCGCTCTAACGTGAAAACTGTTTGTCGTATAAATGCCAAATTACATATATAGCATTTTGGTAGGTGCCGTTACAGTTGATTAGTTTTTGGAGTGAATCGGTTGTCCGTAAATCGAGGTTTATTTTTCGAAGCTCGTTTCCGATTTTGGAATAATTCTCCATTAATCTGATATTTAGGTATATACCATTATCTACAAAAGTTACTAAAAATTTAATTTTCTATAAGTTTTATTTGAAATATTTTTCGATATCAACCGCCGTTTAGGAGTCTTATCATAACTAACCAATTTTCTGCAACATATTTACGTTAAAATGTCGTTATTCTTCGAAGTTTTATTGAAAGTTGATTTGAAATTTGAAACATGCGAACATATTTCAAAATAATTATTCAATTATAATTTTTTCGTGCCGTTATTTATTACTCTTCACAATAGCAATAAAGTTTGTAACTATGGGTTTGCTTACATGGAAAACAATGCAATGCTAAGCGTCTTTCGCTCACACTCCTGATATACGAGTAGATTGAGCTCTGGCTGAATGATAAAGTTGAAACCTTTCTTCTTTGTTTTTTACTCGTATTTTACTCGTATTTTACTCGTATTTTTTTACTTGTATTTGTCGTTTGGTAAAGGATAGAGAAAAATTTATCTTTCATTTACTTGTGTCACTGTCTTGATGACATCCCAAGACAATCAAATTAGTGAAATTTTAAATTCAGAATCCCTAATTCCGTAGATGTTGTTGTTGAAATGTATAGCTCTTAAGCATACATCTGTGGACTAAATACATTTTAAAACTGGGGTAGCAAGCATATATTCCTAGACTGTCGAACCAAGTTTTCACTCCGATTGACTTCTATTGAAAAACATTCTGTCTTTCTCATGACAAGATTTGAGTATAATAAGAGAGAGGTTGTTAATTTATTTCTATTTTATAGATAAATTTAGTTTACATTTTTAGCCTGTAATATCATAAGATTTGTGCAGGTTTACCAGACCCCCTTATTTTTGGGGGATTTCCTGCAGTGGATATTTTTTCCTTATAGGCATTACCTTAGGTTATTTAAATGCACTTTTTTAAAGTTTCCTGACTATCTCTATTCATCTATACATTATTTATGTTTATATTATCATTAACTACAGCTTATACGGAAGAAGAGACATTTCAGTCTCGATCTTGCCTTTATATAATTAAAAAAATACGAAATAAATACTGAATCTTCCCGTGAAAAGTTACACCGCATACCAAACAAAATGGTACGTGTCTGCTTCGACGTGGGCCTATTTAAAGTGACATTTTCTCGACCTTCTCATCCCGTTACTTAAAAACATCAAAACGCCCTTCGGATCGACTTCAAACTAAATTCCAAAACACTTTCATCGCAACAGCGCAGTGAAGCGAATATCAACTCTAGGTCTGAAATCAACTGCAGAAGAATCAACGCTGAACTTACCTATCGATTTTTTAAAAGAGGTCATAGGTCCGAGACTTGCTGAGAGCTAGTACTTTGAAAAAGCCGCGTCATGTTTCTTTACGTGCTTATTTCTTACATATAAAAGCAGTACTGTAATAGGAACTACAGAAACGATTGTCTTATCTTAATGGCAGGGCATTGACGCTAGAGGTCGTTGTTCAAATTTAATACGTAATTAGGCTCGTAACAGACAGAAACTAATTACGTAACAAGAAAATCGGGTTCAATGATCTTCTAAGAGATCCATTATCTCAAAATTTTATCCGATTTCCGTCTGAATGCATCTGATGTTGATTTTAACGAATGCGAAGAAATTCTTTCTTTTTTTACCATTCAGACAATTTAATTTAATTTACCTCCGTTTCTTTAACGTATTCAAATCATTATTAAGGTATATATTACTAAGTTTAACAATTGACCAATCTATTGAACAACCGGCTGACAGAACTATTGACGCGTAATAGCGTAAGATAATGACCAAATAGCGAAATAGCGTAAGATAATGACCAAACTACGAAAATATAAGATTAAGTTTTTCATTTTCTATATACCAGAAATATCCCTTGATCCCATATATCTAACCCTTTGCCTTTGTATAAGATGGTAAGGATAGTAGAAAATAAAAAAATTCAAAAAAAGAAAAGAAAGAAACTTTTATGTTGTTGTAAAAAAAACCTCAGTTAAGAACTTTAAAAATATCTCCACTGCAGGGAACTATCCATAAGATGGGGTAAGTGTAAAAACCTACTGGTATTAATAGCTAAATCATAAACCTTAAAGAAATTAATATCTGAAACCTGAAAGAATTGTCAATAGTTATATTAAGCTGATATCATGTATGCATTCAGTTTCCCATAAGTTTATGGAATCCAGGAAAGAACTGACGGGTTTCTTTCCTCGGTATAACATGTGGAATTGAATCTCGAGAAACAAACTTAAGGAAATGCGAATTTCTGAATTTGTTCACTGCCATTTGGAACGAAAGTTTAAAAACAAGTATCACACCAATAACATTTTTTCTGCAAAACTAAATGATGTAAACTTGAGGGACCCGAAGGCTTTCATTTCCGGTTTACGAGGAATTTAGCCCTCAATGTATAAAGAAATGGTCCAACGCAGAACAGAACGGGACAAAATGAATGAACTGAGAAAAGTCAGTGCGAACTTTACGATATCGATGAAAATCGCGAGTAATCTTGGAGAAATCGCAAAGATGAGAATTTATTAAGGCGGGTAAAGAGGAAATGTGGGCTGAGAGGTACAGAAAGAAAAGTTAAAGGGAAAAGTGGAAATAATATCACGGGGTATCTGAGAGAGCTGCAAAAAGATACAAGGAAACTGGAGGAGATTAAAAGGGCACGACGGAAATGGGATGAAATCGGAGGAAAAGAAGTAAATTACGGAAGATTTTAGGGTAGTGGAGCAGGCGGAGGAAAAGGTAGTGGAATTGGCGAGGGGAGGAAAAATGGAAAATGTAGGACAGGAGGAATAGAATTGAGATAGCGCAGCGAAAATCGACCAAAGACTTTTCATATCCGAAAATTTTCCCCTTTTTGTACAGTGGCCACCTACAGACTACACTTACTCCGTCATAATGGTTGACCTTTACGTCTCACATTTCAACGATTTTGGCCTATTTTATTGCCACGTGACTTGAAATTATTCTTATTACTATGCACAATTTATTTGCAATTATAACATGACTTTCTGCCGTCTATTATCACAACTCTGATTGATTGCAATGATCATATGCTAATTTTTATATCATTTATCTCAAGTCCTGCATTCCAAATATCTTCGAATGTTCACCAATTAAAACGTAATTAAGCAACTCGTAGTCGTAATACACGATTAAGCAGCTCTATATTGTAGAGGTTTATAGATTAACGAACAATAATAGTTTTCCAGGTGTAAAAGCTGATAATAAAGTCTTGAAATCGGAATTCAATAACAGGCTGAAAAAAAACTCACTAATATGTCTTTGCTACAGCAAAATTTTCATTTGTAAAACCCGTGTTAGTACAGATTATTGTAGGTTTTTTAGTATTTCGTTATGGTATAGTACTATCTCTCTTCTTTTGTGTTATTTAAATTACTTTCCTTAGTATTTTTTTTATTTGATTATTATTTGTAGTATATAGTAATAATGCATAACTGCAAACATGTTATCGCGTCCACTTGTTCCCCTTTGTGATTCTGGATGGAATACGGTTACATTAATCAATTAAGTTAGCTTTTATTATATATACTCCTTTTTATCATTATGAAATTTTATGGTATATTATTATGCAGCACTTCTAAAATTGACATGGTTATATTCAGGTATTATGCAGTTAAATATAGAAACGCTTCAGCTAAAACTTTAATCCAAACAAGGAGAATATTCATCACACTTTCAGTATTCACGAGATATTCCGTATTATAGCGTAATAAATTTTGAGACATTTAAAAAACCATAGCGACGCTCTCCAATGTAATTGTTGATTGAATAAAAGAGATTAAACTATGTAATCAGAAGCCTCGCAAGAAAGCGAAATCATCATTTCCTTTTTATACTTGAGCTCCATAATAAGAGAATTAATTCTGATCATACGCCACTGAATACACTGTTTCCTTACGAATATAGAGCGGACAAGGTCAAATGTCAAACGGTATGAGGAAAAAATACACGAAAATGAAGTCGAGTGATTTTTTTCTCTGCGACGAGTGGCTTCATTTTGTACTGTTGTATTCGAGTAGTGGGGGAAATCTAGTATGAAATCTGAGAGGAATCTACGCGTTGAATGCGTTCAATTTTCCTTGGCAATCTTCTTCCCGCTAAGCCGCGCACAATTCTAACATCGTGAGCTCATTTCCCATTTTCCGTTACCGAAGAGGCATACGTTGCTGAAAAATGTTCCATTTGCACGCGTTTTCAAGACGGAATCAAGTTTTGTACTGCATTACATTGTTGATCAAGCTGCCTTTTCAATCAACGGTAAAATTTGATTCTAAATTGAAATGGAAAATAAATAAAACCAGCGATTTTCGAATATGTATCCGATATCTGAAGATGCTCATCGGATTAATTTTGATCTTTGGGGTAACTTTACAAATTTTTAATACAAGAACTCAATGTTAAATAATTAACAATGCCGATGTTTATTTCGTTCCTTGTCCAACTAAACTTAGGAGGTAATACGGAGGGGTAAATCTCAGCTTTGATAATTATAAAATATGTTAAGGATTAATATTTTTTGTTCATTCTATTAAATTATACTTTTAATGTAAACCTTTTGTGTGTGTATCCTCAAGCAAGGGGGAATTCAGCCAGTCAGAAGCCCTAGGCGTAAGTAACATTTTAAGTCCATGCCAGTTATTTCTTCAGCAAATATAATAATAATAAAGAGACTTATTTTAGTGATGTTGATTCCATCAAGTTTCTTATTAAATCCATCCTTTGGAATTTAAATTGAAAATAAAGGTATAACTTGTAAAAAATTCCCTGAGGAAAACTACCATGCGGGAATAAAAAAATAAGTTTCCAATTAGGAAAATATACATGACTACAGAACACTCACAAGACGAAGAGTTTGAAAAATCTACGGATAGTTAAGTAAAATTTTAAAGAGAAAGCAAGTTGAGACTGATGTGAAAGGCAAAAAACGCAGTAAAAATACACATTTAGGTAGATAAATTACATTACAAATCGGTAGAAATACGTTTGCATAGAAATGAACTGAAAAAACATAACGAAAAGGAAATGATTGGCTTAGAAGACAGGCCATTTTAAAAAGCAGTAATGAGAGCTAAAATTGAAATGATATGATAGATATTAAAAAGTTCACTAGTAATCATCATATTTGTCAATAAAAGAAAGAATCAAATTATTATGTAATAATAATATAATTATATAAATTATAATAGTTATGCGCTTAATTTAAAACCCATCTCAAGCCCTCAGTTGGAATATTCCAATCGATTATTTCTGCGAAAAGTTAGAAACTTTGAGTGGTTTCCTCCTATTTTCTATATAAATTTCCCTGCGACAATTATTCTGCTCGTAAAAACTTCATTGAAAGTTTCGAATTACTTAGATTATTTTATACCATCTCACGTTTTTCTCCGAGGATATTAACTATAAATCAATCCTATTCCAAGGTCGAATTTCTTCATCAGAGTAAAGAGAAAATAAATCTCGTAAAGGTTTGTCAAAACATCTACTCCAGTAATTCTCCAAACGATCAACAAGGAAAAAGGTCCAGTGAAGTCTTCATAGCTCAATTAGGTCACGACAGCAAACTGAACGTCTCTCCCGCAATAAAGCTTACAGTCCAACTGTAAACATAAATAAAACCCAATTATAAGAGAAAATTGAACGAACAAACACATAAACGAGTATGGATACTGCACGAAGCATACTGAATGACAAACAAAAAACATCGGAGCATCTTTCGGAGACCTCAAACCTTCCGGAGAAAATAACAGCAAATTAGCCGGAGGTAGAATTCGAAACATTTAAAGTTTGTATTTTCTAACGAACACTGC
The DNA here is from genome assembly GCA_947579665.1 of Sympetrum striolatum. NCBI lineage: Eukaryota > Metazoa > Arthropoda > Insecta > Odonata > Libellulidae > Sympetrum > Sympetrum striolatum. The sequence goes on from OX388352.1 coordinate 62,524,577, forward strand.
CTGCTAAGGAAAATGGACGAACGAGAACTGGGGAGGCGCCCACGTGTGGGATTTTATTAAGCGAGTTCTCCCGGGCGAAATAAACTTTAGCTCGGTTATTCGCGCACTTAGCGAAGTAAAGTCCACTTCGTGCGAACTTGAATGGACTGTCATTTGCAGCCTCGCGGAACTTGCGCCTGGAAATTGTCGAAACAATGAAGTGAAAATGACCTATTCAGAATATCCCGCGGTACAATGCGAGTCCGTGAAGTCGCCCCATCGCTAAACATTAACGAATCGCTCGGTTTTAGCGCCGTATCACTTAAAGGAGATGTTGATAGCGCCCTCGAAAGCTTCTGTCGGGGATATACGGTCAGGGTCAAGGTCGTGGTAGCCACAGGTTGCATTTTGGGTGTGTGAGGTAGCGAGTGGGTAGAACGCATGCGCGCAGGGTATTTCATGGCTGTTCCCAATGAGGAGACTTAATGAATGGCGCTAAGGGTGCATCCGCCAACAGGCTGTCCTTGCACGCAGAGGAAAGACTTACTTTCGACGACAAGTTCGTCCGATAACAAGGAAGAAAGTATCTCTAGGAAAAACCGCTCCGTATTCCAACTTTTATACACTGCTTCCCGAACTTTTGTCCTCATCGGTGCATTCTGAACTCTAACTTTGCGGTATGCGATGTCAAAAGACCACCAAACTTTTGGCTTAGAGCCTATTAGACAACTTGACTCATTCTTGAAAGAATGTTTGAATAAAGTTTCTTTAAGTAAAAAATTCATGGTAACAACTTTTACTAGAAAAGTTGTTACCATGAATTTTTTACAAATTAAGAAATACCACAATGTGAACCCCGAGATGGTTTCGTTTATTTCTTTAAGTAATTCAGTCATAAAGCTAATTTTGTAAATATTTTTGTCACTTTTTAATTTTTTTACTGTTGATAGTTCCTGCTACCATACTTTGATGGATGGAATATTTTCATTTGTCATGTGGAACAGGATAGAGAAAAATTTATCTTTCATTTTCTTTTGTCCCAGCCTTGATCATGGCTGTGATGAAATGAAAGCTACCGGTATGAGTGAATTATTACACTAATCAAGGATCTTCCTTACGGAACGCTGAGAAAAGTGTTGCTCATAGTCATTGTCCTTCAATTCCGTAGACACGTTCCTCTTATAACATTTAGGCTCAGCGAGGAAAGCAAGGACAAACTACCTCATTCCTCATTTTGCCTATTGAGCCTCATTCCTCTCTGCAAGCTCCAGTATCCGGTATCAGAGGGGGTGAGGAACAGACCGGCCTTCGGGCTGAATAATTTACAGACAGACAGTTGATACCGATTGTAAATTTCTTTCTATTGTAATCACTCTAAAATAGTGGCATCACTGTATGTAAATCTTTTAAATAAAGAAACAGCGCTGAACAAATGCGATAGAGTGCGCGTGGATTAGAAAACTACATATCTTACCGAATAAAAACTCGTGTTAAGTTACTGTAAACATTACGACGCTTTGCTATTCTACTTATAACAACTTTGTCACAGCAAAGAAGAACGCGGTAACATAGTTTTTTCTCGGGTATAAGAAACCTAGATATGCTACTGAGCTAAACCTTACGCATTTTTCATTCCGAATCCATGTTTATAAAGAATTGAACGTGAATGCAGTTTAAAATTAAAAGATAAGCAACTGTGTTTTAGAAGCTGAATTGAAGCAGCTATAGAATACAAGAATTAAAATTATTTAATTACAGAATATTTCGAATAATAAGACATCGTGTCTCCTTAATTTGTCTTCAATAATAAAGTAGTAAATTACTCACGATCAAATGCATTCGAGAAACTTGAGCTACATTAGGAACACACGTACATTTATGTGTTCCAAGATGATTTTTAAACGAAGGGATGTCACTTAACTTGATTGAAAATGTATAATATGACAGATTACTAAAATTGAACTTCATGAAAAAAGTAGCTATCATTGCAACTACTAAAAATTGAAACTACTCTGACTCATCAAAACTCAAACTAACCCCCTCTTCTGCAGAGAGAGAACACAATTTTTGTTTAAGGAAACTCCTGCTACTTAAAATTCATTATGATAAACATCGTTGACAAATTGAAACTTTCGAACGATTATTTCATCGTCGATCACAAGGAATTCGAGGTATAACTTTATATCTTTCCTTACAAAATATGGAGCATCGGAACTAATCGAAGGCGATAAAGTGATAAGATAACAGAAAGATGACAATTTACTCGATGCTGTGACGCGTTATCTTAGCGTCTGAAGGATGCAGTTTACACCCACCTGCAAACACTTCACAAAGATTCTTCTCGAATGTGTCATTTTCACTCTGAGATCATTGAAAATTTTCAGTCACAAAATACGAAGCTTAATCCAAAAGAAACAGCTTTGTGTGACTAAAAAAAGGATGCATAACAAAATTAATAATTTGAGAATATGCGCTTGTTTTGTCTATTTTCAAAATTTGTCAGTATCTAATTCTTCAACTGTACGATCAGAAGTATTATAAAACAAACATATTTTCCAATAACTTTAACTTTCTACAATACATGTGCAACTTTTAATAACATATCCATCATATGTCTCGGAAGTTGTGCTTGGTATATAGGTGATATAAGAAGAGATATATCCGCTCTTTTGCATGATCCAGCGCCTGACAACACCATTTTTTACCAACCAAATTTTATCAGTTGATCAAAGTATAATGAAGGAACAGAGTCACTTAGATTTGTGAACCTCTTTCACCGGGTACAGGTCACTCTTTAGATAAACATTTTGATACAAACTTAAGATATTACAGAAATAAAACTCTCTAGGTTGCAGAATGGAATTTTGATTTCGACCGGTTTCGTCCATCAACGGCCAGCTTTAGGTGATTTATTTCTTAGTTATGGAGCTCAGCGAAGTGCGGACGTATTATTATGATTCGATATATTAATATAATTCTATATAAAATAAAGCTTCTGATTAAAGGAATATTCAAATAAATTTCTTATCACTACATTATTACATTAACGCTCAATTTTTTAACAGTAACATATATTCGAAATGGTCAGCGATGATGACCTCAAGTCTTATAAAAGAATATCCTGCAGCGCTCCATTTCCTTATCAACACTCTGAAAATGACATTAACTAATTGATCCAAATTATAACCTAGCCGAAACTTTCCCCGATGCTCTAAGATAATTATCCGAGAGCTAGGGGGCGTAGACTGTCATCTCTTTCACACTCAGACATAATCACAGCCTTCCCGTTAACAAAAGCACCGCCACAGCGTTGACAAATAGCTCTCCACGAAAACGAATCCAGACAGAAGATGATAACCAGAGAACCATGCATACATATATATCGATAGTAAGGTCTTTGAAGCCCACACCTCTTCTTAGTATGGCAAACATTCGAGAGAATCTATTTCGAAATATCCTATGGCTCCGATCCTTTCTCGAGCTTGTATGCAAACTCGAACATTGAAGAGCGAGCGTTGAGTCTGTAGAGATGAATGGTAAATACCATTCCGCTTTCACCATATGATCCTGTCCATCACCAAAAATGCCATCTTAACGTGCTGAAGGGGCAACAAATGTCTTCCCGCACCAAACCTGTTATTAAGAAAATGTGAAAGGAGGAAGAGACGGCGGATTACCATTTTATTTGCAAATTTCGATCGCGTATGTTTCTCCTCTCATCCGGTGAGATTTGCGGGAAATAACGCCGAAATACTGGTACGGCAAGAATCTTGAAAGTGTGCTCATGAGCTGCAATTCAGTGTGGTAACTGCTTTCTCGGAAGTGGATGCATCTAACAACTCTAAAGAGGGAAAGCAAGTCGTTCCTTTCGTACTGTAAAAGCCTTTCGTTTGGGGCGAGAGTTACCTCTTCCCTTTCCTATAGCCTCTCCAATTGGGAGCCGATCGCTATCCATAACTCAAAGGCATCGACGCTTCAATGCATGCTATTATTACTAAGACTGTGGATGACCTAAATGTAAAGAAGTCCTGCGTATCATGATATATGCAGGTAAAAAGATCTTCGACGAGAAAATTAAAATAATTAACGACGATATTCGAGCTTGTTTCTTTCGCATACATCATCGACTAACAAGCTGCATTTCAAACCAAGACCTTCCCTTCCTTATCTACCAAGAATAAAAATGAGGAAGGTTTTGAAGCCATAAGCTATGCTACAATAAATGCCTTATAATGAAAGAGGGTGGATTAATTCAATAGTATGTAATTCAGTAAAGTATGTATATGACAAATATTATAAAAATATATAAATATAAATAAAAAACCTGAAGTTGTAGCCTCACCGCCTCTACTTAAATATATATGTTTGTATTTCAACTTTATTGCTAAAAATATAACATTTTCTTATACATATCTCACATATATATTGATGTATTTGAGAGAGAAAGAGAGAGAGTGAGTGAGTACAAAGTACTAATTTATTATAAATACCAAATAGAACAATTTTAGGGGGATTTCCGAAAGAAATTCTTAAAAATAATTTTCCCCTATAAATAAGGACCACCCTAGTGTAGATATACTGACAATTGAATGTTAATTTAGGGCACCAGGATAGCCAAGTGGGCAACGCTTTCGGCCTTGATGAAAGAGGTCTCGGGTACGAATCCCAGTGGGAGCATATGTGCGAAATTTCCTACGCTGTTGAAGCACTTTTAACAATACTTCTACAAATGCTAAATTAGTGGAGTTGGTATGAAAAGAGTTTGGAGGCTAATCTCAAATTCACGAATCGCTAATCTTCGATACATCTAATTGCAATCAGGTGCACGAAACTATATCCACCCGAAATACTACACTTGAATTAACTTTCTAATTGATCACGTGATCCGAAACGATATAAAAAAGGAATCCTCTCCTCTGCCAACCTCCGGAAATACGAATGTCTCCGATCATTGTCTGGCAATCCGCCACGGCTATTCTTTTAATATGCATCGCAGCACCTAATTTTCATCCCATCGCGGAGTGATATATACGAATACAGAAAGTCTCTCATTCGAAATCAACACCGTAATTTTTTAGAATGCGAAATGCATGCATATTTTCCTCGCATTTCGTCTTACGCTAATAAGGTAAATTCTACCGCCAACGTTATTTCGATTAATGGCGTGCATATCCACAACAAGCCGTGCTTTCACCTCGAGAGTTCGATCTCACAGTTCTGTTGCTACGGCAATAGTTTCATTGCCTAGGCGACTGGGAATCATATCGATCTGAGCCTTTACAAGTGCTGGCCAAAGTGAGAGTACTTGCGGTAAAACACGTGACTGTCAGTGGCCCAGTTACCATTTTCCAGCATGAAAATTGAGAGACCAAATGAGTTACACTTTCTTCGAGTGCTTAAACACGCTTTTATAACACTCGCCAAGGCAAGGGAGAAATTAATGCGATATGTTAACCGCGAAAGCTTATGGCAGTGAGTAAGAGACATTGTGGAGGGGAAATTTTTTCTAAAAAGTATTATGAGGTATTATAGGAGACAAAACTGAGGAATGCCGCATTACAGTAATCCAAACGAAGTTTAGAAAGTGGACGATTACCGACAAGAATTCATCCACCGCTCTATATTCCTTCGTGATACTTATACATCGGATCTTCAACATCCGTTTCGAAGTTACGAAATCTAGTTTAGCTGGCGAGGCTAACTATATACATTATTTGATAACTTGAACTAAAATCAAATCCTATCTACATGAAAAATCTCACTCTGAGTATCAATTTTTTTTTTTAATTTCCTATTTAAATATTAATCAATTACATATGTCGTATATATATCTCATATGCTGTTATTTTCTTCTTTGTTTCTCCTTTTATTGATAGTTTTGCCAATTTAAAGAATACTGCAGGTGAAAATTTAGATATTATGATTTCATTTGATTTAATTAACAATTGTTTATACCGTACAAGGAATGTATCTCATGCATTTCATTGGAATTTTCTCACGTATTAATTGTATGAATTATGTTTAATGCGCTCTTTATATATTTAGCTATGTTAACTATTTCCCCATAATTAAAGTAATAATATCATTTGTTTGCTAACCCGATACCTCCTTACGAGTTTTTGGCAAAGGGAAACCTTAATATTGTGTTCCTGATTTCGATGTTGTAAATTTTAGCGACATATTATAACGGATAGATAAGCAATTGTAAAAAATAAGATCAACAAATTAAACAACAACGTATAATATAATGCGATAAAACAAAAATACAATAACATTACTTGGATTAATCAGACGAAATTAGAGGGATCAATCTCTGGCACCCATATTCAAGATTGAATTATGGTGGTGATAAAATGGATCAAAGTTTTTATTGGGAGACAAAGAGTTGAAAACTTTAGGTGCTCTGAAAAAAAGTGGTCGTTATATTAATGATAGACGTGGAGTATTCAAGATGAAGGTAACATATTGGCAAGTTTCTCTTGTTGGAACCTGAAAACTGTGAGTAGGAATGGGAAATCAAACTTGTTGTTGATAAAATTTAATTTTTTAAGGATTTAACAGGATCTAGTTTCCTTGAAAATTGATCGCTGAAAGTTTCCGTATTCCTGATTCGTTTGAGTCGATTACTTATGTACGAATTACAACAACCACGAGATTTATGGGAACTCATGCTTGGTTGATGTCAAGATGCTGGAGAGGCTCACTAATACGGCTAATACGCCACAAAACAAGAAAAATACGCTTGGAATGCAGCGATACGATCGCCAAGGATGGGTTTCTAATTTCAGCTCTCCTTTGTCCTGTTTCTCAACTTCGCGTAATGGCGCCGGGCTAATTGTGAAATTAACATTTTAAAGCAGCTGAAAGGAAAAGTGTAACGGTGCGCTTTTAATATCTCACTAGCGTTTCCGGCGATCTTGGAAGCAAGGCTATCAAATTTACGCAGCCGTGCAACTCAATTGGCTCGAGACAAACGATTATAACCAAATAATGCTGCGCCGGAGGAGGGAAAAGGTAAACAACCTCGATCTTTTCAGGAATGCGCGGAGAAATTCTAAACGACCTCGAAATCTATCTGAAAATCGCGCGATGCGAAATAAAATCGAGAGCAAAGATTCCAATTAAGTTTCTCTGCCCGGGGAGAGCGCGGTAAAGATTTTTGCCGGTTTTTCCTCTGGACAGTATTTGACTACTCCTTTCAGAGAGAGGGAGATAAATCGAGATAATGAGGGAGGATTTCGCTGCCAAGAGTGACTAAATATGGTCGAGTTGCGGAGTAAAAGAAACATAAATATCTATTAGAATAAGAATAATATCTTTGAGAATACGAAAACGCTGCTACTTTAAAATTATTACTCGCAAGCCCTGTGAGCTTTTTCTTTCTACAGCTATATCTTAACTCTCCAAGTCGCCTTACAACGTAAAGCAGAGGGTGTGTGACTCCAATTCCTTAATCGATTCGGAAAAACATGAACTTTTGAAGCATCTCGTTCTATAATCTATATTTCTGATCGTTCTAGTTCATGCACTTATATAACTGGAGGAACGTACAATATCGGCTACTTCCTCTGACAACGTACTTTTCCCTCCTTCTCTGAATGTATGAAGTAAACTGTCTTTGTTTAAATCTCATAAAAATTCCAATCCTCCGACCTGAAGCATCTGAGTAACGGTCACTGCTTTTTCGTAGCACGTATTTACGAAACGTATTGTCTGTCGTAAGTTTTCTTAAATAAAGAAAATAAACACAATATTCAACCTGAAAATTAGAATATAAGCTCTTCTGAGGTAGGTATACAATGCATGAAATGCACCGTGTATAGTTATTATTTCTCTCTGAATAAACCTAACCTTTCCAACGGGACGCGTTCCATGAGGTTTTCCCCGGACTAGGATTCGTAACAGGCAAGTAAATACACTTTATTGTTCATAAAAGATAGTTTATCATATTTTAACACCGTCCCAATGTATGAAATCATTTCCCAAACCGAATAAGTAAGTAATTTTGCACTCCGAGAGAAATGTTTCAGCTTTATATATCCAAACGTCCACAGAAAGTCAACGCACGAGTATTCCGAAATTGTTGAATGTTGATATTGAACTAACCACATTAGGAGCTGAAGTTGTATCCCCCAAATCTTTCCAAAATTCTACCAAATTCTTTCCTTTCAATTTTTGACGATGTAATTTTTGTTTTACTGTTACCTAGTAATTCAAGTTACTACGTATCGCAAAACATTCATTTGAATACCAAAGTTATTCAATAACGGTTCATAACCGTACTAAAATTACTTTCCTTTTTATTTGGTGATGAAGCATCTTAAAATTATCACCCAATTTCATTCATCGTTTCTCTATTGGCGTCATACGCCTCATTACGTAATTGTCATTTAAAGATTCAAGCAACAGTCTTTATAGTAGGAAACCGTACGGCTAGGGGACCTACGTCACGCCTCCCACGCTAAGATTGAATTTCCTTCGCTGCAATCGTAACTCTAAATTCAGCCAGAGACTCACCTAATTCACAACGATGCTCGCTGGACATGGGCCGAATCATAATCTTGGATTGAGCCCCGGCTTCAAGACGCCAAAGCATTAATTTTCGAAAGCACCGATCTTACTTATCTTTGGGATCTAATATAATCGGTTTGACTTAGCCTTACTTGGTGGTACGCCACAGCGAAAAAATAAAAATATTTGGGGGTACCACAAAGAACGTACTTCGCCCGGTTACGACTATACATCTGATTACTTGATATACGGGGTTTTTCAAAAAGAATAACCGGATTTAAAATTTTGTACTTACGAAACAACCGCGTGAGTTCGTGTGGCTGGTGGCGGGGAAACTTGTCATGGCATGTCAAAAACTCTAAGGTTTCGCGAATATTTTGCAATTTTCATCAGCTTTAAAGGATGTTGATCAATAAGTGATCAATTCAAGTTACGTTTTAAAATTAGATCCTTCTTTTTTAAATACGCTGTAAATGATTTGATGGACGATGACTTGATATGATCTACACCAGTAGAAGTAAAAATTATTCAGTGGAAACTATCGAGTAATATTTTTATTTCTTCCTCTGTTCCCTAGATTAAAACGTGAGGGATTGAACTGACCTAGACATAAAGAAAAAATGTTGAATGCCATGATAATGGGGTATTTAAATCATGAAATAGGGAGAGAAACATATATAGTTTACGTTTAATAACATATTTGGAGAGAAAAATATTTAGTTAGAGCATGAAAAATAAGTAAAAATATTTAGATTACCGAAAGGGTAGTTATACTTTCAGGAAATGGTAGGCTAAATGAAAGGAAAAGAATGAAACTCATAGCGAGCAAAAACCATAGAATCATCGTAAAAAGCGTTCTAGAGTAAAGCTGAGACGGACAAATCAAAAGACAAATGTTGTCAAATCTGTAAGCAAAACCACTCAGCAAAATTAAGTGGAGGTAAAAATACGTATCAGCAGATAATTACCACTCTACTTGGCGTAGATATAACACTTTTTATATAATTTGCGAAAGCGAAGCTGCAAAAAAGAAAATTAAAGCAACTGGAAAAGATAAAAAAATTAGGCATATTTCTAACAGCTCTGGGCGACCATTCAATTCCGCAAAAATCTCGCCTTGTTAGAGGCGACGGATAGTGGATAAAATAAAATTTTCGAGGAAGCGGAGACGCGAATGAGAGCAGAGAGAGAGGTTGCGTGCACGCAAATCCTAGAAATAGAAAAAAAATGCGGATGAAGCCCGAAATACATGTTATCCGGGCGACCACGTGCAGGAGGCCAAACGCAGAACGGATAAAGTATCGGATGTGGGAGCGACGGGAACAATTGGTATTTTAGTACTGACGCGGAAGTAATAAATCATTCTTTTACGAGAGAGCATAAGGAGAAATTGTACGACTGTAATTCTCGAAAAGTTACAAAACATGACGTCGACCGCAAAGAAAAATTAGACCTTAGGAAGGTCCGGAACAGGATGTTAGGAAATCCAGATACAAAGGGAAAAGGCTGACGAGAGGAAAAACTGATTTGGAAAGAAAACAGGAACTGTTCAAGAGAATGAGAGAAGCAACGAAACGTTTAACAGATTGTAACGGATTGCAGAAAAACTATTATAGTTACTATATGTTGTACTGTATTTAATATCTAAATATAAAGGCAATAACTGCATGAATAGGGGAAAGGTATATTGACGAGAGTACAGTAGGAGTATAAGAGGGAGAAAATACATAAAAATTATTAGTTTCGCGTACGTACTGCATAGCACAATTATATGGTAATTAATTAAAAAGTTGTATAGTATACCTATTCTATATAGTCAGCGGATTTGACTGTATTTAAGAAATTTTGTAACTGAATAATAGGCAAGTTAATTATCACAATCTATACGTATCACAATGAGTTATCTACCTGACGGTAGATTCTAACATCTCTCAAATTCCCCTCTGAACACATTTTCCTTTTATTTCTTAATAGCTTACCCCAAAAATTTATCATTCAACATCTTTAGCACTTGAATTCTCCTCAATCTTCTTCCTTACATTCCACCTTTAATTTCTTTCCATAGCATTGCTCTTAATGTTTGACCCACTCCTTTCTACTGCCGCTATATCACTTCAGAGCGGAAAGCAATACCTTAATCATTTCCAAGCTACATTGTACTCCCATGAATGCTAATATTAGAGGTATATTACCACCGTGCCTTGATCCCTTGAAATTCAATTTCGCGACAAAATAAACTCAAAAATAATAATGCGTCCTAACGATAAATGGGACGACCATCCGGATTACGGCCGCTAGAAAATCGGATCTAAGTTTCAAAAATTGGGTAGAAGAGTATAATGCCGTTGAATCTAGCGAGGTTGGCGAAAACCAAACGAGTTTTGAGGACAAAAATGGAGTACGCAGAGTGTGGAGCAAAAATCCGCGGATGAGAAGGATTACTGAGACCGAGGATTGAGAAGGGTGAATTTGAGGGAAACGAGATGGATGAAGACTCCCGTTGCACATGGGAGAGAGACGCAGTCTTTCCTCCGACACGATCCTCACGCTCGACGACTTTTTTAGAGGTACCCCAATTATTACGAGATCCCAGAGAGCGAATTTCCGAGCAAACTCCGCTGCGAAAATACAAATGGATTACTCCACGCTAATGGAAAAGTAGTTCAAATATTTGAAGGGTGAGGTGGAAAGGAAATCGCGAAGGGGGAGGGAAACTTAATCTAACCGCAACAAATTACTCAACGGACTCAAATCTGAGGACGTAAAGCGAGAGTGAGAGTGAGGGTGAGCCCGATCACTTGTTAGGGGCTCTCGCGGATATTAATTGCGAGAATTGCGAATAAATAAATAAATAAATGTATTATAATTAAACATATATAATTACTATATATATATATATATATGTATGTATTTATTTATTTATTTATTTATTTATTTATTTATTTATTTGTCCCAGTCGCAGTATTTTTAAGGAAATCCAAAATACTGCTCCACTGACGGTGTGCGTCAGTCAGTTGGAAGGCACCCGTCTATCTGCATGAGTTTCACAGCGATTACTTCTTTTACGCAGTTTTATAACATCATTTCAAGTATGCACTATTTCTTACCACCCTGTTATTTGATATCTGTTTAAATGTTTGAATATTTTGAAATAAAGGGCGAAAACTTGTAGCTATAGGTTCATCTATTATCCACGTGTAGCGACTGGCCATCTTGGACATAGTGTAGCCCCACTGGCTGTAAGGGCACCTCTCCTGTACTGAAAGGGCACCTCTTCTCGGAAGAGATGCCCCACTGCTATCTTTAGATATATGTGCCTTATTAGTATTAATTTAACTTTGAGGTGATACTGGTTAAGGCATTTTTCAAGGTAAAAATTGTAATCTACATTTTACTTTAAATTCAAATTTTAATCCACGGTCGAATCCATTTTATGCATGATCAAAAATGAGCTATTGTTTAGTTAGCACTAGGGTGGAGGGTTTTGCCACTTTTTTTCTGATCGAAATGTTATACCCAGGAAAGGTGGCCCACCAACATTGAAATTACAAATGTAATTTTTTTCGAAATCAAAAAACATCTTCTGTGAGAATGTTTGCCTCGAAATTTCGACAAAAACTTCAAAACTGCCATATTTTTTTCGGTTGAATCGACAATATTTTTGAGTGAGAAGATTTCAATTGCAAAAAAACTGATGACCAAGCCTTAATATGCTATTTATATGCCTCTAGAGGGGGCTGAGAAGCCTCCAAAATTTTTGGCAAATGAAACTTTTAAATAGGTTTTAAAGTTAACTTAAACTTTTTCTTAGATCCTGACTTTAAGTTATATTTAACAATTTTGTATATAACAAGCGCTTTCCAGATTAAATTCAGTTTAAGCTAATGAGGTACCTCTCCCACAGAGGTGGGGCGTCTCACCCGGACACTAGGGAGCCAAATGGTCAAATTCATACATGCAGAAAAACTTAAATATTTTGTGTGAAATATTTATAAACTAAATTTGTTTATATCCTGTTAATAAACAATAAATTTTCTATTAAATCACGCAGTTTCACATTCTTGTTATCACTGAAGTCAATGTTATGAAGTAATTTCCTTAGGTGGGGCATCTCTCCCGAAATTACCTTTTATATTTATATATATATAAATTATTTTGCAATAAAAAGATGTAACGTTCGAGAAATTGTCCAAAATCTTGCACCTACTTGCAGTGAAACGTTATGAGTTCCAAAACTCTTAAGGAACTCCGTTTTTAAATATAAAACCATGCATAGTAATCACATAAAAATTGATAACATTTTATTAAATTTATTGTTATTTTATGTTTACAAACTTATTGACCTGACCTCAACATTTATTAGAGAATAAAATTCATAGATTGAGTCGAGATGTGGCGGAAATTCGTCATTTAATATGAAGGAAACAAGATAGTAAGCCCGAAGATGACGATTCTCCGTTGAAACCGGTAGCATATAAAAGATCCTGTGAAAAACGTACTATCTTGTTTCCTTCATTTTACATTATAGAGAATAATTAAAACCTATATGCTCATAGTTGACTTTGAGGAAGGGAGCCATACTAAATAAAAATCAATCAATTAGTAACCTACCCTGATATATTTTTCAAAAGGCGTTAGAAAAAGGCGTCAAAAGGCTAAAATTAGAGGATGATGTTTAAATTTTAGACGTAAATTGTCATCCTTTGGAAAATATATCTCTGGAAGTTACTGTTTGATTTTTTATTTAGTAAGAGAAATATTGGTTGACGATTGTTGAAACCGCTCGTTCATTTGAGAAGGATTATTCTGAATCACTTTTCTGCCTCTTTAATTTTCTAAGATTATAAACACGTACTCAGTTGCAGTCATTGTTAAAGATGCGCTACGACATTACGGGACTGAGGAAATAGCATAAAAAAGTGAACATTGGGTATCGATGAACGAAACATTATCCATTCACAATTCTGAATTCCTCGATTCAAACGCAACATGAATTCCTATGCTATGAAAACATTTTCCCATGGTTACAGAGGCTGAATTCCATGAATAATGATTTAAAAAAAAACAGTTACTTTAATGCTCTTATAAAGCAGGGTAATGAAAAGTCTTCATCCAAAACTCGAGATCTTAAGCTGGCGATTAGCGGCAATTGATTCCCAGGAAGTAATTACGCCTTGTTCACCCTTTCTTTCTGCAAAAAATATTTGAACATACCAACAAACGAATTTTCATGGATTAAGAAATGGAAAGATTTCACTACTTGAGACACCTTGTAAATACGCTTTTACAAAGAAAGGGAGATTAAAGGATTAAGTACGACAAAACTTACGTGAAAATTCACACAGCAATCCTCTAACCACAATCATTTTCGATATTTAATATCATGTACATATTAATAATCGTCTCTATCGCCTCCAAATCACGACTGAATTACCTTCGCTGTTGCCTCTAAAAGGATTTCGTAAATGGACGCTGACATGGGTGGTGGAAAATCGAAAACTTCCCCCATATGAATGTGTTTACAACTGCACAAACGCGGATTATATTCCAGTATATAAATGAGCTGCTACGAAGCTAGCTTACGAGACAAGGATGATGCCAGAGGCCGAAGTGCTTAGCGGCCTGTCTAAAATACTCAAATATCAAGGTCGTTCTAAGAAAAGCCAGAGATAAAGGTGGACCCAAGCCGTACAAAAAACGCGTAATTACAGCTGGATTTGAGATCACTCCCAGATCGATGTCTTCTGACTCATACTTATCATTAACGTATAATTTATTGTAATTTGCATGTATTACCTTCCGATGGAATTACGAAATATCTATCTCCTGGATTTAACAGTACAAAAAGACTACCCCTTTATGATTCGATTCTAATCCAATGAGATGACACTTCCAGATTTAAAAAATACTACATAATTATTCCTAATCACATGTGCTTTGAACTGTAAGCTACAAACCAATATTTAATATTTTTTAATTCACCATTTCGCGTTCTAATATGTACTCGAGGATTCGACTGTTTTATGTTGACAAACGAATACGAACAATAATTTCATTACTACGGAAGTGATTATGTTAATAAACTAGTTATAAATTAGAGCTAAGGGTGAACAAAGAAAGGTCTTTGAGAGAGAAAGTATAGACGTAACGATGTGAAAGTCATCCTATGTAAATTATAGCTAATGTTCTCCTGACATAATTAGTTTGATGAAGAAAAAACTTTTAAGACAGCGCAAAGTTTTGAAAACTAAAATTTCAGCGATCAGGAGAGCCTTCTTAGGCAATTCACAATAAACAACGTAAATATAAATTAAAATAAAACGAGATAAGCAGAACCTTGGTACGACAAACCCAGCTTATTACGAATGCAAACAAAAATCCGGCATTATGAGGAATAACTCACCAAAAAGGCCCACCAATCGCGGAACACTGCCACAAGAAGCAGCCTCGAACATAAACAACAAAAGGAAACCAAAACTTGAGAGTAAAATAGACGTGAAGCCGCAAAAATCGTGGAGAAAATCGTCATTGAAAAAATAAAAAGCGATGAGGAAGCCCTGTTATATCACAGCGTGACGTTCGCATGCTCTTGCGGATCTTTCAGTTCGTGTAGAATATGGCCATAGAGCGTGACCGCAGCCTTAATGAAGATCTAAATCCCTAGGAAAAGAGGACTTAACCGCGGTTTCTACGGCGTTTTTTACTCCGTCGCCATTGCTTCCGCCGGCGAGCTCCTGCCTTAGCTCGCTTCCCATGTAACGTGGTGACAAACATCCCTTCTGACGATAGGCGGGGAATAAACAGAAGCTAAGAAAATAAATGGATAAGCCGAGTACTCCGCATTTCCCACACACAGGCTTTCTGGACAACTATTACCGATACAAAACATGAGTAGTTTTAGTTTTCCATGAACCGGATCAGGATTAACTAATTGTTTGACTAGGGGGCAGTAGAGAAGTTATTTCAACCATGGAGGACGGTAAGGATACCTTCAGATCCAAACCACTTCTCATGTGCAAACAGAAAGGAAAGTATATATACATGTATGCCATGTTTTCATAAAACAATTCACTCGGATAATGCATTCCGACTAACACAAATTTTAACCATAAATAATAGATCAATATATCGTTAAAATCACACGATATTCTTTTCGTTATATATTGTTTCGTATAACCGTATGTATTATTTTAGCACTAATTATATACGTAAATCATAAATCGATGTATCGTAACAATAACACTTGTGGTTACTTAGTAGATTGGATAAATGACGTTTTACCTGGAAATATAATAATTATTATTTACCTATAAGGATCCTGATCTGTAATATATTTCCACTGCGAGCGCAAGTTTCTGATATAAAGCTCATTTTTTTTATTGAGAAATAATGGCGGGAAGGTTTTAAGCGGGCCGTAGGACAACCTTGCAGTAAACCTATCACGTACCGCGCCGTGGGTTCATTACGCCAAGTTTCCCTTACCCCGAGCTAATAGGAAGATAACTTCGGTATGGAAGTTAGGAAGCGAAGGAAAAAAGAGTTTACGTGACGGCATCGCTTCGCGTCACACGAGGAATCGACAATAAAAAAACAGCGAGCGGATAAAAAGCGCCCCAGTTTTAAAAAGTGACTGAGGGAGAAAGTTGTTATCTATAAAAGCGATTGCGTCGAGGCGGAGTCAGGAGCACGGAACGATTTGTGAGATCATAGGAAACGGGGGGGCGCAGAGTGGAGCAACTAAGATTTCCCAAATTGAGAGGGACGAAAGATATTTCAACTTGACCGCATCGACGTGAGGAGTCGAAATGTGTATTCCGACTGGTGTATGTCGTTCCAAAATGTATTCTCTACGACATCCTCAACGGCAAGAATGCTTGAGAAGGGAGTTGTAAGGAAATAATGAGTTCGTGAGATTTGAGCGGGGCAATTATTCGCTGAAAATAACATTTTGAAGAAACACGGCAGCAAAGTTTTCAATTTACTTATTAATGAAAACTTAAATCTAATAAAAATTTAAGTTGGTAAATATTTTCATTTTATTCGTTTAAAATTTCCTTAGACAGTAATAAAAACTTTAAAAAATAAAATCTTTTCTATCTGAAAGACCCCGAGATAACTTCCCGAGGGATTAACTGAGCAAATACTTAGATGAACATGAAAATCTGTTCATCAATATTCATTCATTCATGTTCATCAATAGAAAAAAGGCCGAATGAAACTCCAAAACAGCAAGGAATTACATGCGAAGAATACATTATAACATTAAAAAGAAGTTCTTGTATGGTTCCCATCCGCTCACTCATTATTTCCTTTACCTCGAGGTAAATGAAAGTGGATTAATTAGTTCATAAAAGGACTTACTCCATAAATATCTACCATCGAAATACCTTAGGGCATCAATAACAACGTAGTCGAAAGCCGAATAGAAAGTAAACTGATAACAACATTAGGATATTAATGCAAGCACGTGAAAATACTACCTTCCTCTATACCTCAGAGCTAACACTCTTAACAACCAATCTCGCTATTATTGTAACCAGAAAAAACCGCGGAAAAACTCTTCGCAGGCTACTGCCTCCGAGGAGTGAGAGAGAAAGTGGCCAGTTGCGCACTTACTAGCCCATAAAGTCGGCGGAGACAGAGAAGGGAGAACAATGCAGAAACAATTACCTCGCGAAATGCGACGATGGCGAGTCTACCCTCCCGACCAATCGAAGAACATCCTCGGGAAGGAGACCTTCCACCGAACGCGGTACCACCGAACCCAAAGCGACAAACAATCCGTGAGGGTACCGGGCGATTGCGTAACCCACGACCGTGACGCCCGCCTCGCAAGTCGCCGTACCCGATCCCCGTCGTCCTCCCGAGTGCCCCTCCGATGTCGGCCCACTTCGCTCAGGCCACAGGGTCAAGGCATTCGTGAACAGCATCGCAGGAAACAGCATCTAGACGGCTGTGCAAAAATGTATCGCGTGGATCGCTGCACTGATCGGCCGCCTCCGTAAAAGGAAAGTGCTAGCGAACGTCGTCCTAGGCGTTTAACACTCTGCATCTAACTCCTTAGGACAATACAAGGCGCACGCGAAGGCCCCGGAAATCTACTGGTCGTCTTCGGGAGATTCATGTTAGGTCTACGGTGGAAGTATCATGGCTTTTTCATCGGCTACGATTGTTGATATAACTGCTTTTATCGGAGATGCGAAGAAAACATTCGAGCCCTCGGTTTCCGTTTACATTATTTGCTGTTTGATTAGTCTTAAATCTGTTACCGACGAGAGTAAACACTTCGCTTTCTGTTACGTTACTCCATTCCATTTAACCTGCAATCAACAAGCGTAGGCGAGATAACATGATGGCACCTCCAGAGAACGTAGTTTCAGTATACATTTCATTATGGACTCATAGCAATTCGTGGGACCGGTCATGTATTAACCAGGACCTGGGGGCGAAATTTTTGTATTTCTGTAGAAGGCTTCTTATACTATTGTGACAAGTAATGATTTTATAAATAAAGCGTGATACTTGACGTGTTAAAGTTTTCTACTCATGTATTGCCTCCCTCAGCGAAATCGGCCAATTTTAAACGGAGGGCCTTAAAAATTGGAGTCTGAATCTCAGCAATGTTGGAAGTTAGCGGCTGAGAATACGAGTATATCGCTGAACAACCGTGTAGCCTTAACTTTCGGATACGTCGTCTTAATGAGAATCAATTACAGCAGATTCTGACGGTAAGAAGGAAGGTCTCATCCTTGAGGTGGCGGCGTTCTTCAGTGAGTAAGCAAGTACGGAGCATATCAGAAACTGATCAATCGAAAGACATGAACGAAGTAGCCAATTAACATGGAGACTGTATTAAGACTTCGAAAAGAAGTTAAGGGGAGGAGGCGACGTCTAAGAGTTGTATTCACGAGAAGAATCTTTCCTTATAATGATTGAATTGTCTCATGAAAGATTATCGATATATCAAATTTATAGAAGTTCATCAAAACTTCCGAAATGCTGTGAGCCCCATTATTTTGTAAACAGGAAAACGAATTAAAACTATTGTTGGTGAATGTTACTATGAAATGTAATAAATATAATTTACTCCTACCTATATATTTAGATAGATTACCCCATTATGAGAAATAATGAAGAGATAAAAATACTTAAATGCAATATTTTCTGACGAAACTTCAAACGCCACAACACCTGTTTTCATTTATCAGTACCGATTTTCAAAGCCAACGATGTACGTAGGCGTAATTTGTGGATAATAGGACCAATATAAGTTAAACAAGGGAGGCCAATACTTAAAAATAAAGCAGGAAAAAAATACCATCGAAGTCTGTCGCTCCAAATTTCACCATAAAATTCCACCAATCGCATAAACAATCAAAATCAATCAGACCCTGTTTCTGTGTCCTACAACCGAGATCAAGCACACGCCGCGGTCATTTTTCCTCCAGTAGAAAATTATTAGTACAAGATGGGAGCCTTCACACATTCCGTTCCGATATCTCCCCTGAGGACAGATTTAGTCCACCTCCCGCGTCACGAAATGTTTTCAAGAAGCTTGGTACTGCAGCTTCGTTCCGACGATGTCGAAGGACCATTGCTCGTACTTAGGACTAATTTCGTCGCAGCCCAATCCCACCAACTCCCGTATCTTTCGAAGATAAACTGGCGCTCTCGGACCCAAATTCTATTAACCCGGTCGCCGCGGGAAAAGGACCCACACTGCACCGGCTGATATACGAGAAACGAAGCTCACTTTCGACCTAACTACATTAGCGCAACACAGCAGATAGGTCCAGTCCCATGAAAGCCTTTACCGAAAGAATTTAATATCCAGCACACCTTCACACGGCCTTGTCGACTACCTCCGGAAGAAACTGAGCAGCAGAGTCGATCCAACGAGAACAACAACACGGAAAATAGCCCATTAAATTTATGCAATCTTCTCTACGGAAGGATACAAGCGTCAAGAATAATAATAATAGAATGCGAAATTTGGAAATATCGTAATAAAACATGAAGGTGAAGGCGAAAACAGAAAAACTGGTCGTGTTTCATCATAGAAAGTAATTACTAATTCTAATTTGCAATTTTAAGCCATTTTCATTGCAAAAATCGGTTTTTGGAGTAACTATCTCCAAACGAAATTCACGATTTCGAAATTATAACTGAAATTTAATTATCTTTCCAGTCAGCGTTGCATGTACCATATAGCCAATTAATTGGGATAATTTAAAATATAAGGAAAAGGTCAAATATTTACTACTAGTTCGATTTTTCTCTGATCAATATGCGATGCAAAACTGAGCGTTAATTAATTCTGGCCATGAAATACAAAACCATTAAAATGCATCTCGACCTCTCCTGAAAGTCCATTCGTACGAAATACAATCGAATTTCCAGAGTATGAATTCCATTAATTAAAATGGAGTTGAAAAATAATGCCGTTAAAAAATCTGCAATTTTCTAAATAACAGAACTTCGATAGAAGATAATCGGAATGGGATACCAGTAATGATGAACGTGGATGAGTTATAGCGGAGTAATATAAAACTTTAAAATCATAATGGGTATTATTTCGCGATGTAAATTAACTTACTTTATTGACGACTTATTTTCTTTCAAATTAAAGAGCTTTTCCTAAATAATTAATCTTTAATGGCATTTCGTTGTTCTTCGAACTAAATTTACTCTCTTTGTGACAAGGAAGCCTTTCTATATTGAATACCTACATTGAGGTGAAAGAAAAATGCGAAATGCTTTCCTGGGTTATTACCTTCAATATAATATTTTAAAGTGTGATGCGGAGAATTTCCTACTTCTAATATTGCCGACTATTGCGAAATTATTTCCGCGATAATAATTACTCTGCTGGAGAAGCAGTTGGGTTAATGACTTATATGAGAACTATTTCCCGAAGCACCGAGATACCACACATTTCAACGGGCAATGGAATTATAGCTTATGTCAATTTTATAGCACATTCCTTTCAGGGGCTCTTCGAATATCACCCAGCTGTAATAACGGGAAACGATAAAGAAGGTGGTCCCTGATAGCCAAGCACTTTCTCCTTCGTGGTTCCAGGTTCGTTTCCCAGTGGGGTTCCGCGAGTGCGAAATGGCCTCGGTTATCGAAGAACTTTTAAAAATACTACTACTACGACGAGCAAGTCGGGGAAATACGAATTGGATCTTCGCCCAAAAGGCTTGTTAAACAACTGTCCTAGACGAGGAAGGTCGTTAAACTTCGTTTGATCTCTTAACCCATAATAAATCCTCATTTTTGATCGCATTTTCTCGCTCAATAAACCCATGAGTTACTAGGCTTTACGTGCGAAATACTAGCACAACAAGGTTTTATAAACGGAGCTAATATTACGTAAAAAATATCAACCCCTTTTTAAACTAGGTATGGTAAAATTAATGATCGATGCCATAAAATCCAAAATAATTTGAACGTGATAAAAATCAATAGATAAATTTTTCCCACCCAAAGTCTGATCATATTTTAAAACTATTTTTATTAATGTAGATTCCCAGTTACTGGGGCTGTATATTGATCCGCGAAAGCATAAATGTGTCGCATTTTTCCAAATTTAATTTCGTTTCCTGCGGAAAATTAGAGTGACCGGAATAGTCAGAACTCCTATATAAATAAACAAAACACCTCATATTTCCTCTGAGACCAAGTCATGATCAAAACTGATTTTAACTCATTCTCTAGTTGGCTCACAAGATTTAAAACCTGCTATCCATATACGATGAGAGGTAAAACTTTTTTTTACCTCATATAATAGTATTTCACAATATGTGGAAGTTAAATATTCGAACAAGCTTAAATTTGAAATTTCTCCGTCACTTTTCGGATTGCCCGGGCATTTGGATTATTTGACAAAATTTTAATTTTTCGCAACAAAATAGCAATTCAATCCCTTATGGTAAGGATTAAGGCATTCAAAGAGTATTGCTATTTTAAGGTTAATATAAAAATAAATAATCGTCCACCTTGGTAAGCTCATAGACCCACTGACGGTCACCCCATTCGGGTCGCGAAATAAGTCAAGGAAACTTTCTCGCCAAAAAGGTGCATTGGGTTAAGGAAGAAAACTTAAGAAAGCGGGTTTGACTCGAGTAGATTTAGTGTGAAAGGCTCTAATGGCAGGAAGGAGATATGAGTCGAAGATGAAGAGAAAAACGGAAGCTTGGAGTGGAAATAGAAGCTATAAACGTGGCTGACTGTTGAAAGATTCCGGAGTCGGCGAAAGAGAGGAGTTTGCCCTGGAAAAACCAACTGACGGCTCTTATTTGAAGGCGAGGGTCCCAATGGCGTGGGATGAGAATGTTGCGACGAGATAAGAGTAGTCCGAGGATGCCTCTTACAGAAACAGGAAGAGCTAAAATGTTCGGCGTCCGAGTTACTCCTTGGGTTACACTCTAGAGGTTTACTTAACTTTGCATTGGTCAACGTTCGAAGTGAAGGAGGAAAACCGCGTATAAATATCCTCTCATTGGAATTTCCGAATATAAAGAGTTTTAACGACTACGTCAAGTATTCAAATCCGCTCAATTTTTTAATGTTTACTATGACCAAAGGAGGAAAACCGCGTATAAATATCCTCTCATTGGAATTTCCGAATATAAAGAGTTTTAACGACTACGTCAAGTATTCAAATCCGCTCAATTTTTTTAATGTTTACTATGTTCCATACATTCATTCATTTACCGATTACTAGCTCCACTGTTTTATTTCCCATACACGAAGAAGATGACGAATGTACCTTAGGTTATATTGTGCCATTTAGGAATGAAATATTGTGAAACCTTAGGCATGTCTATAACATAAGGACCATTAACTTCCGGAAATCTTACTGCGCAAAAAAAAAAGACTTATGGTGTTTCGTCCGTCCAGAAGTTAAGAAATTAAAACTATTATTTTAACCATTTTAAACTACCTTGAAAAGAATTCCTGTATCATCTAAATCTACTCACACCAACCTAATTTGCGAGCCGACGTATAAAATATTCGGACCATATATGAAACAGGAATGAGAAACATTTGCGATAGAATTGGAGACTGAGATTTTATAAAAAGGTTGCTCGTTAGCCCTTTAAACTTTAATCTGCCTTACTCTTCGGAAAATATTAATAACAAGATATGCCATCTGTGATAATAACGAGATAAATGAGTTTTATTATCAGAAACCACGATAAAATTTTCGAAATAAGAATAAAACATTACACGTAATAATATTGACTAGATTATTTTGTTCTAACTTAGCAGTTACTAAATATAAAATGACTATTCAGATAGAATAAAATAATATGAAAATAAGACGTGATAGATGAAAGAAAATCTACCGGTTGTTTGAAGATTTGCGGCTTTAATTAAATACTTCTAATTATTTCCCTTAGCCTCCAAATTCCACCAAAAACTAAAGAAGGTTACTGTATCTCTCATTCCAATTTTATTGCTTCGTAGAAAGTGAGATAAGTTTCAAGTACATAATTAAATATGTCTTGGGAAATTTTAGAGACGGTATTTGAAATGCCTTGTTCTGATTATAATTAAATCAAACATTTGAACTTACCCACGAAAACCAAGACTGGACGGACATCTTTTTATTACAATATGACTTTTTGCAACATGCTTCAACTATCACTCATGCTTTTCTTGCCAATATTCTTTTTTCGCGTGAAAACTACTATTCCCGAACGTTCTCGTCTAGGCGCGGATATTGTAAAGTTAAACCAAGCGCTACTCCGAGCGTAACACACAGTTATGACCCATTCGGGCAGACTTATATCAGCTATGTTTTACTCGGCTAAGTATACGGGCCAGAACGATCGGATGCGAAGCGAGACGTGGCCATTGGCGAAGGAAAATTGCTCGGAGACGAGAGGTGCTAGGTGACCTTCTGGAGGAATGATTGGGTTAGAAGAAAGAGGAAGTAAAACGGAATTGGGTTAATGAGAGGAGAAAGGGGAATTGGAACGGAGATGACTGCCTCGATGAGAATCTGATAAACTAATAGTAGCAAAAAAGCGAGCACTCTCCAATGTCGCTAACGAGATGAGAAATTGAGGAATAAATGAAGGTATAGCCAACTCGTAGATCTTTGACGATTTTTCCAAAATGGGGCAAAATATGACCATCCACCTCATGCGTGTATTGGCATTGCGTATTGAATGATGCGTAGATTTTGCAAAGCGTTCCAACGTTCGCTCGTAGTGCGTTTAGTTATTGAAGTTTGTGCGGTCTTACAGTAGCCTAAAATATCAAGTAGTAATCGCAGAATAAGAAAAGGAGTTTGTGAGACTTTTTCAAACAATATTCTAAATGAATTTAAAATCAAGGGATTTAAAAAATAGCGGGGTTAAAGAGTAAAGGTTTCGCAAATGAGCACATAATCTCGGAAGGAATACCAGTAATCTTAAATGTCACAGCCATATAGCCAACTTCCCAATCTATTATATTCTATACTTGTGTAGACAAACTTTGACTTCGTAATGTCTCTTATTCGATGATACGTGATAAGTGTGTTAAAGAACGTATATATTCACTATTTAAATGTTAAGTGATGCGTGTAGATGATTTCTAAGCTTAATCGACTCGGTTAAATAAATTCCTAGAAAATACAACACGCTTCTTATGAAGTTCACCGCAAATGTACAATTATATGATGAGAACATCGAAAGAACTGCCACGTGCCAAGAAAATCTCTCAACAGGCCTCACATCGCCATTCATCTAGGCTAAAAGCATAATTCTACCCTCTCAATTTCGAATTGCTATTCTCATCAGCTTACGGATTTCCGATACTCAAACTTCCTCTGCCTCGGTGACTAGGTCTCGCAGTTCATGAAAATAGAACTCAAGAAAATCAATCTCGAAAGGAACAAAAGAACGTTGATAAGAGGTTAAGAACATCAAGATCTTGAGGAATTCTAAAGGAATTTATAGATTTTTTCAAACACGTGCAGTAGTAATAAACTATAATTTTACGAAATTAATCTACACGTAGCCGAAAGTGGAATTCTGAGAATTTTTATAGAGTTTTTCAAGCACATACGGTAGCAATACACTATAAATTTACGAAGTTTATCTATACGTAGCCAAAAAGTAAGACAGCAAACGTCTTTTTCACGCATTATTCGGAAGATGCCGAGGGAAGCAGAGTTTGTGTCAAACCTCTTTCTCTGGAGTTAGCATTTAGGTCATATCCGCTCAAGTCATTAACAACCGCAGGAGATCAAATAAGCATCACAGGATGGGTGTTCAGAAATGGAAGGTTGTAAGGCCATAAGAATATTGAGCTGGCCACGCAAGAGTAAATCGGACACCGTGATTTTTTCATTAAACAGTAAAAATGGGTTTTGGGTAGTTCAGTTAGTACGGATATTATTATCAAGATTATGAATATTTGATCAAACAAGAGCAGTTACCAAAGATATCGTTGAGTAAAATGTCAAAAAGTCTTCAGTTTTAATATAAAAATTCAACTTAAGGACTTTTGATGGAGAATAATGTTCAAACGATTAATTTTGATTGATCGAAATGAACATGTGGTGATTATATTGAGAGCATTTAGGTATGCTTTACAAATCCGCAAGTACTCTACTGTACAAGGAAACAACCCCACAAAAAGGTACAGTTGGACTTAATTAGGGTAGTTAAGCTTCGATAGCGCGTAATATAATGAACTACATTCCGTGATTCTTGGTGCAAATTCATTTTTAAAAGAGTCTTTGTAAACAAAACTTCCACAATACAGAATACAGTGAATTGTGGAATTTGTACAAGTTTTGTTAGTAAAGACTTTTTTCTGCAAGTAGTAGATACTGGAGAAATTAATCATACACTGATTGCGCAACGCAATACCTTACGATTCCCTCCAATGGACCCCGAACACATCGACAGTTCCAATTTTTACGATCCGCGAAAATTGAAAGATTAAGGCGAGGACTAGAATTTAATCGGCATAGCGAAATGAAATAGAAACACGAGAAGTTGACTAATAGGGATTGGAAGAAAAGACTCGCCGGAAACTTTATCCCTTTCTCTCTCTCTCTTGAGAAGGAAAAAAGGAAACTATTAAAGAATTAGACGCAGTGGGAGTCGACCTTGCGAGGGGAAAATCTCCAGTGTGGCTCAGATTAGAGAGGACGATAGAATGAAAGAACGGTGGCGAAAAGTCAAAGGGAGAAGGAAAAGCGATTTACGATAGAGCGAGAAGGGGAGGCATAATGACGGAAAGAAAATAAAGCGAAAAGGCAGACGTAAAGGGGCGCTGCGATGATTTCAAGTGTAGGTAACGTTAGAAGAGCGTCGATGAAATATGGTGGGATTTACAATAACGTCAGTTTTATAGTTGCAGTAGCTATTACAACTAGATCTTCACTCTTGCGAGAGTTAAATGTGGGAGAAGAAACAGGTGCGGCAAAATACTCTCTTGAATTCACGGGTAACTGGATGGAAGTCATTAGCCATAGGAATCTTCCGGCGCTTGCAAAGGATTTTCAAGGGTTTCAAAAGCAAATTCAAAGAAATGAGTAAAATTAAACGAGCGATGTAATGAAATAGTAATAATTCTGTAAGTATAAGCCTCCTGATATAATTTTATTAAAACTTTGAATGAATTTTATATCGATTACCTACTGGCAGTATATGTAGGGTAATATCGTTTCATCGTTTTTCAAGAATTTCTTAGAGGAAAAAAATTTTAATCCGTTATCATATTTAACAAAAAATATTTGATTCGTCAAATAAATTTTGTTTGAAAGATGACTTATGTTTTACTTAGTTAAATCAATTCTTATGACCAAGGCTGTCGCCAGACATTGCTGAAGAAGTAAATAAGTAAGCCCAACTTATTGATTTCTGACGAGTCTTTCACTGCAGCGCAATAAACAATCAATACCGTGATTTATAAATTACACAACCAATTTTATTATGAAGTGAGATAAATGCAAAGGGTATAAAACGTATGGATGAGATAGTTTCCGCAGTTAAGTATTAGTGAAACGACGATGATCGTCGCTCAGTAATATACACCTCCAAATAATTTAGCATGAAAAACGTGTATACGTAAATAAAATCGCTTTCACTTTTAGTGTTATGTACTCGATTAGATGGCTGCAGAGACCAAATTACATCTAACGATCCTCAGATGTGTAATTACAACGTTAAACCTATCTATCTGTTCGTCACATATGGCTTGAAAACCAGTTATCTTATATAATTATATAAACTTTAGGCTGAATATTATTTTGAATAAAGACGGTCAAATAAACGCATCACCTAGTTTAATTTGGATACATACATACCTTCAAAAGTTCTCGGAAATATTGTTATACAATGAGAAACGATATGGCTTGAATCCTTAAACCTTTTGAAAGACTCTCGCATATACGGTGACGGTGAGATTTAGACTGGATTTAATAAAGCGATATCCTTTCACTACCATATGAGCCACAATTTGAGAATGACCTTATATAATTTACGGAACGAAGCCTTTCATTTCCTACTAATAAATATAACGTTAAGTCAAGCATTGCACCTATCTAATTAATACATACTATTTTTATCATCCCCCAATTTTCCGGATGGCAAAAGAACTGAGCAAAGGAAGAATGATCATGCTTTTGAGTTATCACAGAATTAAGAGAATTTGTTCTACTCAGGCGAAATTACCCCAATTTCATTTTGGCGGCGAAATTTTCAAATACAATCAACTCTATCCATTTAAGGGTCTTTATGGGCAACCTACGAAGAGCGAGGACTCCCGAAGAAAATAAAGGGGAAATAAAAAGTGGACGTGAGGAAAGGATCAGAAGAATGGGGGATAAGGAGGGAATTGAGAAAAGCAATCTCCTTGATAGGAACGGAAAGAGGATGGAGAAAGCTCAGGGTGAGAGGAATGAAGAAGAATGGGATAATGCTGGAGATGGAACAGCGACAGGCAGTTCTTTTGAGCAGTATTCTCCGGGACAAATTGAGCTAAGCCAGCGATGGAGAGCCTTATATGTCCCGAACGTCAATACAGATGAATTTTTGACTCTCTAAAAGAATCCAAATTTTTAAATACGAATAACTAGAGTGTCGCGGAAAAGATATCCAGGAATTCAATTTTACGAGATTACTTTTACTGCACTGTTGAGTCGCTGGAGTGTCTCTGACAGGCTGACATGACAAATTCAATTACGTCTGACCTTCCTTCAGAATGCAAACATTCGTTAAAAAGTTATATTATTTTCATTGGTTCGTGGATCATCCCAGTCAAATCCGAAACGTAACTACGATTGAAACCGCATTCTGAAAAACTTCACCTGCCTTAAGGCCATAATACGGAATCGATGACTCGTTCTGAAAAGGTGACTTATTAGGAAGTTTCGATGTTAAACCTCAGAGAAGGAGGATTTGAAAGAATGGAAAATGAGGATCTTAAAAGCTCAGCTGGAAGGATGAAGAGAGGGAAATTCTTTCGAAGCCGCAACTTCGGGGAAATTGCCTTCTCGAATACTTCTAATATTGGTTAAGGTATTCCCTGGATTACGACAGTGATTCCAAAACTTTTTTGGTCGCGGGACAAAATCCGAATTCCCATTCACGTCGCGAACCGGCTGCTGCTACTACCTACAGGTTAAATCCGTGGCCAACTTTCTCGAAAAAAATATAACCTGAATAAATCACCATTTCATTCAATTTCGTTACTCCGGTGCCCGTAATGCATGGCTTTTACGCAAGACAAATAACACCATTCCTGAGAAATTTGCATGTAGACGAATAAATGACTCAAGGTTGCGTAATCTCGAAAGAAGCTGTGATACTTGCTGGTTGCCGCGTTAGCTGAAATTGATTATCATAATGATGATATCTTTACTATTAAAATGTCGGTCTTACAATTAACCTCTTAAAAGTCAGAAACACGAAAAACAGTGCCCTAACCGGGATTCAAATCCAGGGCTAGATTACGTATTTCAGGAATTGAACTCATTTAAAAGAATTGAACTCATTTAAAAACGTTTCTGATTATTGCAACTTATAAATTATCGTAGCATATTCACCAATAAATTAGATAATATTCCTCCTCGGATGTTGTTGAACAAATTTTTTTGTATCGCTTTTTAACATTGTTTTTTATTAATGGTTTCTATTCTGTTGTTTTCACTATTGCTTTTTATTTTATCTATCGTTTTTTCTATTGGTTTTTATTCTATTGATTATTTTCAGCTGCAAAAATTCTTCGTGATATATGTTAATGTAACTTATTTAATAAATATTTTCTGTGGTTAAAGTTACATTTTACGAAGATTTTTTCCTCCTTACTAAGACAAACGCAAGTGCAAGAGCTGCAACAAACGGGATCACAACTCCCGATGACTAACTGACAAGGCAAAAACTTTGGACCAACAGCCATATTTTGAGTATTACTCATTGAGAGACTAAAAATAAAAACTTCTTTTTACACCTCCGCCTCAAACCCACGTTAACCCTCGACTCCTTTCTTCTCTTCTCCGATACGACCGCCAGCTTCATTCCTCCCACACGAGATAAACTTAATTCTCAGGAAATTCTCAGAATACGAGACGAAAAGGGTTAAATGTATGCCAATGCAACTCCAGTGGGCCAGGATGTACTCAAGGGAGAAAAAGCAAAACCTAGTATTACCCCTCTTGGTCTAATTCCTCCTCTTTTTATGGGAGACATTTTCTCTATGCCGTCCGCGTCATTTAGGCCATGTGCGTAAGCCTTCACTCGAGATGGGATAATTCAAACTCAATAGATCCGCAACCCCTTTAATGATCGTTCTGAAAGGCCTTGAAAATATATTCTCGGCGGCTAATATGTGGGGAGAGGCTAGTAGTTGAGTTGTGAAGCCTACGTGGCCCATAGCAGATTCGACGTCGTCCGGGTTCAGAACCCTCCCGTCTGACGCATCCACGTGGCTTCTATCATAGCCTTATGGCGGCAGTCGATAAATTGCGCATAGAGGACAAGTAGGTGACGAAAAGAGACGTAGGAAAAACGGATTAGGAATGGAATTGAGACTTCTGAAGTGAAGGACGGGGAATATGAAATTAGTTCGCCGACGTTACGGCACCATTTAAGTGACTCTGATGCTAGGAAAGTCAACCTATAATTACTGATACCGGGATATCATGGCAAAATGGAAATGTTGACAAGGGATGAGTTTCTTTTCCTCCAAATGTGGTATATTATAAGTAGGGAATATTTAAAGGAGAGGAAACTTGTCCGCTAGTGAAAAGAAAGTGAACGAGTGGGAAGATAAAGGGTACAGATAGGCCAAGATCTTGATGAAAGCACGAAAGTTAATGACAAAGCTATGTGAAGTCAACGATGAATAATATAATATCTCTTAGAAATACAATGATTATTGAGTAGCAGATAACAGGAGGATAAATGAGCCAGACGTTTATCATTAACAGGTTTTACAACCTTCAAAACTAAAATTTTCATTTTCATTTGCTCAGCAACGAAAAATCGGTCTAATATCTCATCAGTCATGAATACATTTAGTGAAAATTTTCTTCACTCACTGCCCTAACTAATATTTTATAGCAAAATCGGTGAAAATTACTTATCCACTGTGATTTATTTTATATTCATTCGTGATTCAATTAATGTGCAATCTATTATGCTAAAACTACTTAATAAATTATCAATAATAATTTATTTTCTTTTTATCAAAACGTACGTTAATTTATGCTAATTGTCATTAAATTAATATTTTTATGATATGCCTCATGTTTAGAGGAAAAAATTCAATTTAATTTCTTTTAAAATAATAAATCATTTAATTCAAGTATTAATATTTATATCAATATTTATTGCTTCAGATGGTGGATCAAATCAAAACTCTATTCGTAAAATTAGCAATAACTCCACTTTCCACTCAATTATTTAAATATACTCATTACCTATTTACCTAGGCTTTGATGAATAAATCGCGACTTATTTTCGAAATCCCTAATTTTCACTGTAGCAACATTTACAGCCACATTTCAAAATGAAAATATATAATATTCCTACAAAACGTGCTTTGTAGACGTAAATAGAGGAGATATTTTCTACTTTCCCGGGCTCAAAAACCGCATAGCGATATTCAGCCCCATCGTCGAAAATTAATATACCTACGTCGAGGGAGAAGAAAATTCCGCGGCTGGAGAGGACGATGAGCCCCGGCACCTGATGAAACACGATTATCGTCTAAATGGATTTCCCGAATCCACATAACGCCTGCACCGTCCACGACTCGATATAAAGAAGTGAAAGTTCCATTGTGATCGGCGAAGGAGTTGTAATCGTGCGACGGCATAACCGTGCCATTTCTCCTTTTCCGATTAAATGCGCTTATCGTAGAAAGGGGGAAGAATTTACCAGAAAGGAAGGTGTTACGGAAGCTTTTCTCGCTCGAGAACAATGACTCAATGTAGGATAGCGATTACGACGAGCAACAAGAGATTCTATACGCTCGAAAACGAAACGGGGATTCCAGCCAAGTGGAAAAAATATGCACCTTTGACATCAAAAGGATAATTCCCGTTCCGTTGAGAGATGCATACAATGATGTTAATACTGTACTCGCAGCAATTGTCATAATCTGAATGGAACTGTGAATGGGTGCAAATGTAAAGGGTTACTTCCTTATCGAATGAACTCCTTAAATGGAGGAGATTATGATTTCTTCTCTCTCTCTCCATTATTATCACATGAATAATGAGTATGTTATTTCCATCCGATATTTCATTCGACATTGGCTAAATCATAGTAGTAACGTTGAATCATTTAGTATTACAATGGTATTTATTTGTTCAGCTATTACGGCCAAAATAAGTGAAATGAATTGTGTTGTGATAGAATGTACGCAATACGTGAACAAAGGTTCTCGGTCTGTGTTGAGAGACTTACATGATAATGAATTCTGAGCCTCTAGTAATAATGAATCAGAATGAGTTAGTGACGAATATCAACAAAGGAAAGCAAAGGGATTAGTACCTCTATTTATTCTAAGCATTGCCGTTGGGGCTCTAATTCCCATGGAAAAACGCCATACTTGATACAATGAGATGAAAGAACTAATCCTTTAACTGACTGAGCTTTCTAAGGATATTTTGATTTTGAAGTGAAAAATGTAGGAATTAAATCGAGTTGGATGCTGAATTTATCCTAGTTAAGGAAACCAATTTGCACATTGAAAAAGTACCTAAAGGAAATAAAGTTAGACGCAGTCTTTTGCAATGTACAATTCATTTCATTTATTTCCTTGTGCAATAGAAACTTGAACGGTCCCAAAATCCCCTGAAGTCTTAATAGCACTTGGTCACCTTGAGAAAGATGTACAATGTGAGAAAGACAATATGATGGATAAACTGAGCGTAGAGTAGGAAGCAAATTTATACGACCTCTGAATATAGCAACCTAATATGAAATCAATACGCCGAGAAAAAGTATCAAAGTTAGAATAAATTATTTTAAATATAGATATGATCATTTTTGAGTACGTGATTAGATAAATGGTATCCTAAGAAGAAATGTTTCTATACATGTATGCATTGCGTACGCGCAAGAACTGAATTAGAAAATTCGAGGTCTTCTGACTGATAGAATTACAAAAAATGTACATGAATGAATAAAGCTTTCAATAGAAGTTTTATATACTCAAATACATTATTGATTAAAATTCAAAAGATGAATCCTATAGTAGATCTCGGTCACTAAATGTTGCTGGACATACATTATAATTACAAAATATCGATTTAGATAATTTTTGGAGGTATCAATATCTCTGTAGTAATACTTTTCTGGAATTCAATGCAGTAATTTCCACTACCAATCCAAAATAACCTACGGAGAGCATTTAATCAACCTTCTGCAGATAAAATTGCAAATAAAAATATTCTCGTGTTCCAATCAATATATAGGGTAATATTTAATTGATATTTGCGTGATTTCCTTCCTTTCACGCCGATTAAGTTTTGAGCTTTAGATATATCCTATATTTTAAAACAACAGTTTTAAAGGTATAAAGCCCTAGGTGGTCTTGCCTTTCACTAAATCCGCCTGTGTATAAATGTACGCTTAAACGATAAAATAATCGTTTCCAGAAGCAAGTCTGCGAATGAGGAAGTCGGAAAATGTTTGAAATATCCGCATCGGAAATTAGCTATTACGATGTTGCTATTACGATTTTTGATCCCGTGCTGACGGAGTATCGCACTAGAGAACGTCAATCCAGAAGCCATCAGGGTACAAGATAGAGCGGGAGACAGCGAACACGTGGACCGGCGTATCGTGGAAAGAACCTTTCCCTCTCCACCGTAGGAACCAACATTCTCTAGGGGCGCGGCGGATTTTCTATCCAAGGATCGATATCCCCGTCTACAACCACTCGCAGCTGGATGCCGGCCAAAGATTGTTACAGCCGGCGCGGTAAGTACCCTTGACCTTCCCCGCCTCCCACTGCAGAAGGATTCTCAGACGCCTTCGCGGGTACGACTGCCTTAGTAGGTGGGTTTTGGGCGGACCGGATGCAGTTTGGGGACACTGCCCTGAGCCGAAATATCTCCGAATTGGCTAGGTTGCGTAATGAGTCGGGACCAAAAGCGGAAGTATAAAGCCTTCCCGATATTTTTCCTAAAATGATTTGTAGAGTAGAGTAAAGATTGATATTTTTGAGCAAATTCATTCAAAATGGGATGGATATAAAAAGTTTCAGGCGGTTTAATTCGGGGGATGCTAGCAAAACATGAAGATATAATAACCCATGGAATGATTATTTCAGAAAATGTGTGCCCCAATTAAAATAGATACGTATCCAGATGAAATTAAAAATTTGAAAATACATTGAATAACTTCAATTACGATATGCTCCATAGAAACCAAACCAGGTTATATTAAAAATTCTTCTCTCCTTAAAAACGCGTTATAAAAAGAAATGTAGCGATGCTATCCTCTAAATATTCCAAACTAAGTCTCAAAAATTGCATCATAGAAACCGACTAGTAATTCCAAAAAAGTAAAAATTGAATCAACTCCTTAACCATCTGTCAGTTGCGCTGTTGTATTCTGTACAACACAGACGGTTTTCCGGGTCCCGTTTCTACCTGGGTGATCCCTTGAACCTCATGCCCGGGTCTATTCTTTTATCGCACTTACCATTAACTTGTAAATTTGTCAAATGCTTCTTTTTAGTCTAAAACCGACTGTGAAAGCGAGTAAATCTGTGAAGTGACGACTGTTGTAACACACACAACGCGCGACCGCTTGGGTAAGTTTTACGTTGGTGAAATCTATTTTTGCTTATTATAACGTTTACATGGAGTTTTTCACTTATTTCGTCTTAAAATTTATTAGACACAATTCAATTTCGGAACTTCGAGACATCTAGTTTTTTAGGTACTCTCTGAACGCATGTAAGTAAATAAAGGTAAATAATAATATTTTTTACTAAAAGTTGTTTACTTCTTAAATTATTCCTCTTAAATTATATTGTTACCTAAAGTTTAGTACTCAGAAATAATAATTAGTTCAATTAATTTCACAATTTTGGCCGAAAAACTATTTCTGTTGTATGGAATACAACGCGCGACTTTTCGTGTTATGATCATAGTCGAGACTGATGAAAGGTTAAGGAGGGATGTATAACTATGGGAAGAGGTTCAAAGGAATGACGAAGCTGAAATCTTAGAATGAAAGACCTATTACAATGATGAAATTGCCTTCTAAATAGGCAGTTTCCGAGATGAAATTACCGGGAATGTATTCCGTGTACGACCTCAAAATACACGTGATTAATTTACCCTCGATAACGTCTTCGGATACGGACAGATTTCTTACGAAAATAACGAAACGTATGAAGGAATTCGGAATGAGCCATTTGAGTAGCAAATTCTGGACTGCGGCTGCAAGAATTCGTTCCTTCGCAGCGTTCCGCAACTCTTTGCTTAGCAAATCATTTCCAAAGCCGTACAAAAGCTCCTCACCGAGGCATTTACGTCGGTACTTTCCATTACATCATTCCCCATATTCTCCAAAGAGCTTGGTTTTATCCGATAAATGAAACTAAATTAGGAGATGCATGATCAAGCGTC
Organism: Sympetrum striolatum; assembly: GCA_947579665.1. Taxonomy (NCBI): domain Eukaryota; kingdom Metazoa; phylum Arthropoda; class Insecta; order Odonata; family Libellulidae; genus Sympetrum; species Sympetrum striolatum. Next base: position 62,559,174 of record OX388352.1, read on the forward strand.
TTGGAGGATGGACTAATTGAGCCAACGTGATGGGTACTGATCCACCGTGAAGATATGGTTTATCAGATTTTCCAGCTTCTTTTCAGCGAAAATTAATGATGAAATAGAAGGTTGTACAGAAGTGAAAAATAGTGACTTGGCTGGGACTCGAACCCGGGTCTTTCACCTTCCGGGCAGGTGTTCTGACCCCTAAACTACCGAACCACGACCTTCTCACTTCTGTAAACGGGATGCTTTATGAAGCAAAATTAAAGGTTACTTTCCATCATTTGTATTAAATAGAAGTTATTCACGACCCTTCCTCCTGAGTGAGGTTTATGGTAATTATCTCCCTTCCCGACTCAGATGGAGTAACATATCGTCCCGGTCTGGTGACAAATCACGGTAGTTGGGACCAGAATTCCGGTATTTCTCGCCGTTTCCAACGTGTCCTGGAAAAAACCTCATCTGCATATTATATAGGCGGTCCGGGATTTAAGTAAACCGCTGCTAGGGTGGGGAGCCGATGAGCAAATCCATTTGGACAAGGAGTCTACTCGCAATGTCCGTATGCACCGTGCCAAAAGTTGCGGTATCAACCTTCACCACGCCCTTTCTCTTGGGTGGGATTAGACCGATGGCGTCACACAAGTTGGCAAAAAGGGAAAACTGCAATGCGAATCCTTTCCATCAAATGCTCACTCTGCGCCTAAGGCGGCGGAATTCGGCAGACGGTGGGCCAAATACTTCCCGGGCGAAGATAAGGCGAGAAAAGGTTTGTCGTGGATGCCAAGGGGTCAAAACAGGTCGACGACGCCACGACCTCTACCTCCAACTTCTCCACATCCGAACAATCGATCCCACTCGAAAACCAACGTCGCATGCATCCTGGAGTGCCATCTCTGCGCTACCATTCACATCGTACCCTTTTCCTTTCCGTGGTGCAACCTCTTAGGACGAAAATTTGGACCAAGAAATGAAGTGTGGGATTTCGACAGCAAAATTTTGTACCTCTCTCTCTGTCTCTCTTTCTCTCTCACCCTTGCGGAATTAATTTCCGCTAATTTCTACGTTTTAATTAAAAAATCAACCCCTATTATGGGGAAGAAATCGAGGCTATCGTGTCCATTCGATATATATCGAATCGTATCGATGGATACCGCTCGCATAGCAGGATGTCGAGTATATCGATATATATCGAAATAGGAACGGTGAAAACTTACCAAAATAATCATTTTATCCGGTGTTTTAACTTGTGCCAAGTTAATTAAAAATGTATGAATTTATCGTGTATAATCCTCCAATGCTGATGTACATTGATATTCAACTGCTGAGCGCGAAAGTGCGAGCAAGTTAATCCTTTTGGTGCTGGCGCTAATCCTGCTGGCGATGAATCATGCCGGATTGCCATTTGCCAGCAGCATAGCCATCCGCGACAGAAGTAAATCGAATAAAAAAAACATCCCAATACAAGCGTTGGCTCACAAGCACCTCTTGACAAAGGAGACGACTTTCTTTTAATCACATACTAACCACACCTCGGGGGTATGGAGGTTGCGGGGATGGTTGCAGAAAGGGGAGGAGCCGGTTGAGGGTTTGATTAGGATGATTCTGTAGCGAGTCTTCACGTGAGGTAGATAGTGGATGGAGCTTAGGAAAGGCGGGGAAAGTGTGTGCTGATAGTGACTGTGCTGGATTTTATCTGCGCTGGAGGAAGCAAAATATTACATCCCATGCCGTAACTGAAGGTTTTTAGTTACAAGGATTATCTAAGCTACAGCATCAATCGAACGCTAACATTTTAATCTCTGTTACGTCAGAATGAACGAAAAGGTTTCCCTTAGGTAAAAGCAGGAATAAGACTTTCGGAGCGTAGAATCAATGCCCTATGCAGATTATTTGCAAGAAAATATAATGATAAAGATATTCCAAAGCTATAAAAGATTGATCAATTCAAATTGAAATAGCATTAATAGCTACGGGAATGACTATATGCATCGATATATGATTACCAAGATAGAGACCACGGATATACGAGACGAAGCTGTCAAATAAACATTATATTATGAATGAATTTTATTCTAATGATTTACTTCTTGAAAACAATAAAAATTTCAACTGATCATCTTTGTTCGTGTTATGTGAGGCACAAAGAATTACCATGCCCTACTCATTCAATACCACCTCCAAATTTAATCCTCATAGTGGAAATCGGTTAATTGTGAAAAAAATATCATGTTAAAAATTTATAAATAGACTTTTATACATGATTAGGCCGTATCATAATTTATTCTGATGGAATTGAACGTTTGGCTACAGCTTATTCCTGCTCTTATCATTCTATGATAAAATCCCTTAAAACTGAGGACAGCATATGGAAAGAAGTATCAAAGCTTAGAAAAATTTATAAAAGAAGGGAAATAGAAGGTAAGCAGTTACAATATTTTATGGTCTTGGTAATGGTAATTACTCGGCAAAATGGATTGTAAATATTTGAGGGAAAAATTTCTGATCATCTCAATTTCTTAAAAGAGGGCGTGATCATATATTAAAAAACTTCCATTGATGTATCTTTCTAAAGAAGCTAGACGTAAGAGAATTTATTAGAAAAATTTCTCTAATAACCCTGGAAAAAGAGAAGATCTGGAGGATGCGAAATAATGCACCAGAGGTGGTTGAGCCGTGAGAAGAATTCTCAACACGCAACAAAATTCTTGGGAAAGTCGAAAGGATAGAAACATACCTAAGGGGTGAATGGCAGGGGCTGTACCAGTCGCAGGGGCACGTCATCAACAGACACCAGAGGGGTGGGGGGCGGCGAAGACAGGGTCGGAGGGGCGACGGAAGGGGAGGGGGCGTGTATGCAGAAGGGGGCGTGGATGCAGGAGCGGCGGGGAGGTGCGGTAGGGGTGCCGAGGTGTGCGACGTGGCGCAGGGTGCAAGCATAAGATTGTGTGACGGCGCGCCATCCAAACCTCCCTGCTGGTGCAACACTCACCTGTGTGGGCAGTTCTCCTTCGCCCTCCGTCACCACTGGCTTGTCTTCGCCCATTGTCGCTGCTTAGGAGGATTCCACCACACTTAAGCAGCCGATCTGGCGACTTTTTTTCTCTGCCAGATAATTTTCCTCCGCAGCCCGTCAGCGGCAACTTTTTTCTCAGTTTTTTCCTCTCCAGGGGGTGGAAGGATTTTTTTTGTCGGTGTTTGCGGGGATTTTCTACTTTTTCACTCGTAATTTCAAATTTTAGGGAAGCAGCCGGGATTCTGTCCTAGCGGGGAAGAGTGCGCGATTGGAATGACAGCTGAGGAGAGAGCCGAAGTTGAATCCAGCGAGGATTATACGACTTCCCACGACAAGCCCAAACGACACACTAACCCACCGCCTCGCCACCGCCTCCCCTCCCCACTGCCCCCCCTCTTGCCTCACCGTTACTTGTGCGCAGCCCGCTATGCGCATCTTGCTCCTTTTTCCCCGGCCTTTCGAACGCCGTGGAAAAATATGTTGCGCAATTCCCTCATCCCATGGCGTAGAAATCATTGCGTCACGCTCCGTTGCCCTTCTCCCAGCTTTCGATATTCATTCCACGGGGTGGAAGAAAATCGAATGCACCGAAACATCTTCGCGGACCACCTCATCTTCGGCAGCGGATGCCGCGACGGGATGCGATCCGGAGAGCGTTGCCCAACAGCCTAATCCGCTAGAGTCTCTGGGGAAGCGGGGGATGGGACGTGGCGTCGCGGCGGTTTTTGACGCCGAGGCGGTGGAAGTTTCGACGAGTGCGAGTTTACGCGCGGTGGATTTTCTGGCGGAAAAGATTTTTCTCCCTAATTCATACCCTGATAATGCCGCAAACGGCTTAACGATGGACCAAAAACTCATAAAAAGACTTGAAAAAATTTCGCAAGCGCGACGAACTAATTAAACGGTTCCTAATTCCTGTCACAACAATTTTACCATGTAACTTAAATTCTCTGTACTGTATAAAAACTTCCTGAATAAAATGTTTTGATCAATCATCTCAGCCTCAATATTTTTTAATTTCATCTTCAAACTCAAGATTAATATTATTAGAGGCTGTAATCTTCAAAAACCGTCATTGTTGGCGTTCCTCCTCTCAATTCTCGGTAGTCGGAGAAAGCAAGAAAGGAATGCCGCACTTGTTATTGTACCCAAAGTACTTTTCAAAGGCTATGCCTCCGTCCTCAGGGGTCGTGAAACACTATTTTTCGCCCCCTGAGGGTGAGAGGAGGAACGCCGACAAAAGACGGCTTTTGGAGACTTTAAACCTTAACAGCCGTATTCCAAAATTTCTTTCCTTGCGACGAGATTGTTAGACAACTTTGTCTTAATTCCACAACAACAGCACAGCGTTAATGCAATGAGCAGAAAATGTATGTATCAATCTTGTTTCATTGGAAAGTGTGAGCTTAATGCGTTTAGATTGGATTAAGATCTAATGCAGGAAAAAACCCACAAAGAAAAAGGTGCAGGATGAAAAATCTGCGAGATGTGAAGGATGGATTGAAAGAAAGTTATAGCACTAACGTCCTTGTTTATTCCTTTAAAATTCGTTTCTCATTGAATAAAAATTATATAATCAATTATAATAAATAACATATTAAATTTATTGATCCACATAACCGTTTTATTATCGAAAACTTGTGTGGGGATAAACCAGTAAAAATCATCTAAGTCTCACGCGTATACAGCATTGAAGTTTCTATTTCAGTTTATTTTTTTATAGCTACTGTTGCCCTTCTCCGGTGAAGGCCTCCTAAGCTCTAATGAACTTGTCAGTAGGATCTTCTCCGAGGGAACAATAACTTACGAACACACACACACCCATTCCGTGAATGGAAAAATCCGACTCAGCCGGGATTCGAACTTGGGCAGGAGTGATAGCTTAGATAGCATGCTATCCACTCGGCCATCAAGGCCGGTTTAAAACTCCATTTTATTTGTAATCTATATGTTAGCCTCAAGTTTATCCTAAACTAAGAGGTATTAAAAAACCATGTTTTTTAAAATGATTTCAATCGATTTTGGTTGATAATACCGTATGCACTCGAGTATAAGCCGACCCGAATATAAGATGAGGCACCTGATTTTATCATGAAAAATTTGGGAAAATTAATTTACTTGAGCATAAGCCTAGAGTGGGAATTCCGTCGATACCCGACGTCGCCCAATAAAAATGAATGTTTTCAATCCAGTAACTTCCGGCGGATGGCACACGATTGCGGAGAAAATTAACAAACAATTGTTAATTGAGTAAGTGAGGAATTTACGAGCCGATTTCCGACTACGGCAGATTTTTTTCATCGGAGAACAGGTAAGTGAAACCCCCGCTAGAGTATAAGGCGAGGGTGGTTTTTTCAGCATTGAAAGTTTGCTGGCAAATCGAGATTCCCTATAAAAACGAGCATATCCTTTCGTTACGATACTCTAACCTCTAACCTATTGATATAGGTAAAAATTTTTGACTGAGAAATAAACCACAAGTTCTCGAAAAATTTACCCTTGGCCACTTTTGCTTTTTGGTATTAAATTTCTTTTCCCACCATACGTTTCTGCATACTTCTATGTAAAAAGAGACCGTTTTCTTCCTAAATTATAATTACCATCGAATTTTTCGAGCAATAGCGATATAAATACCGAATAACATCGATACATTTCAAACATACCGAAAATATATCAAACCAATAAAAATTAAAATTTACCAACGTACCGAGTACAAGTAAAACAAGTGAGCATGTCATTCCTAGAGAAAGAGTCTCCCATAATGAACGATGAAATTGTACAGTAAAAATTCCTCTTAATTTTTCACTGACTATTATTCACATAATATGAAAGTAAGAATAGATAAAAAATAGTTTACCCAATTTATAAATAAAATGAAAGTAGATGATACTCTATTGAAAAATGATAATTGCAGTGAACCCGCTAAGAAGTTTATGATGATTTGATCGAATTGGCTTTCTCCAGCCGAGTTTGCAAGGAAGTCACCTTGAGAACTTTGCGAACTATAAACTTGAAAATTTCATCTTAGATGGAAAGACTTTCTTTGTTAATTGATGATTTAGTTATTTCTTATATTATAATTTTAAACGTATCTGACCGTGAATCTAATTCTCATACAACGCACTGACTAGAGAAATTTCTCCATGTTCATCTTACAAAGTAAAACTAGTTATGCTGGGACATACATTGAACCTGCAAAAACGTCTATTCAATTTTCATTATCCTTGATGCTTTGATCTATCCCTATCCCTTTGATCCCTTCCCTTCATTCTTTCTTACACCTTCGCTGATTTCCGCACATCTAGTTATGTTTTCATGCAGTGGATATATTTTTTCTGTCATCAAAATTAGCAAAACTTATGTATCAATTAATAATTTATCTAAACTAATTAATACCTATAAAACTATTAAAATATGTATGTATATTTTATTTGCTGCACAGAATCTCTTCCCCTTCACCCTTTCCATATTTCCTTCCTATAGCCACTTTACTTGTTAAAAAACATATATGCATGCGACCACGTAGTTGACCTCATCCACCGATTCGATAGCATCTCCCTTATCTGACTTCCCTTTGAATTTTGATGTTTTCATTAAAACGCCCAACATTCGATTTAACTCTGGCACACTAATTTGATATTTAAACCAATCACCTTTGTTCGTTGATTTTCTCTTACCAACAGCAAAAATTCTATGAGAATGTCAACTAATAATGAAATTCGCTATGCTCGAGGGCACTACTTATTATAATGTATTATAGTGTATATTCTTGTTTAAAGGCTTTATCCATTTTATGCATTTCGGGTTAAATGGAGGGGAGGACCTTCAAGTCTCAAGATCAACTGATATATAACTTTGTATATATGTATAAAAAGCAACGTATACACACACAAGTAAAAGTCCCATGCCAGTTTCAAGATTACTGGTAATAAATAATTCGTTGATGCACTGCTAAATGCCAAAAATATGAATACGTGAATTAAACAGGATTTCTATTTCCAACTTTCAACTATGTTTCTTAGCGATGTACGAGTAAACTTAATAAGGAAATAAAAACCACAATACACAGTATTGACTCATTGTTGAAGATTAGGGTGTTTAAAAAAATTCATCTGGTATGTATCACGCAAGGATTTCAAGGTCCTTAGTGGAATTCCACCGATACCGAGGCAATTCTTACGAAAAGCTTCGACTTGCGTCAGCCGGCAATCCCCTAAATACCACTAATGGCATTTTCGCTCGATTAATTGCAAGCGATTGATTTTCCGAGCAGCCGAAGGCTGAAACCATTCTCGAACGATTCAATGAGAGCGGTGGCATTGGTGGAAGGGGACATCTTTGTAAACACACCAATAGGAATTGCCAGGTTCGCGAAACATGAATTGTAAGCCATGGGATTGGGTGAAAAAGTACGAGTGAGCGTGGAGCTGCTCGTCCCGCAGATTCGGCGTGCTTTTGGCAGGTCTTCCGAAGCCTAGGCGAACCGGCGCGAAACTGGAATCACCACCACTCCCTCCAAATGATTTAGGACAATACGGATGTGACGACACTTTTGTTCGACTCAGGACGCGCTGCACCGTATAAAGCACGCTAGAACAATTACGAGGGGGGAGACGATATTATTTCTTTCCTGATGGCTTTCGGTGACGATTCATCCGATTTCGCGTTTACGAAATTTCGCAGCTGTCAACATGTACCGAAACGGAAAATCACAACAACATTATGCCGATGTTTCCACATATTTTCTATTTTTCTCACATTTTTTAAATTTTATGTAAAATATGAATAAATACGAATGTTTCGCCCCATCCAACTTTTTAATATGATCCTATCCAATGATGAAACGAGCTATAAAAATTCTCTGGACCGCAAAATTAAAATTTGAGGTTTTCTCATTCACTCAAATTTCGGACCTTGGATACACTAAAAATCTTCGACTATCTACGGAAATGGTGCATAAAAATGCAAGGTGAAATAGCAAAGAAAATTGGAATATAGGGCGAAATCATAATGCGAGCGTTAAAAGAATTTGACAGAAAACAATTCACAGTAAAAACTCATTTTCACTGTTCTAAGCCATACTCATACACTCACAATTTTAAAAAATTCCTCCCATATTTGTGAGCCAAAGTTCAAGTTTTGAAAAACAGCAGGATGGAAGGTATAAGTTGCTGATATCCGCTTGATTGTCAATAAAAAGAAGTATAGATTAGATATCAAAACTTTTCCATAGCTCAAAAGCAAGTTTACGATGGACAGACAAATAAATATAGAAGTTGAAATAGAAAGGAATTCTTCAGAAGAATTGACCACTACATCGATTGCATGTGATGGTCAATGTTAGCTCAGATCAACAAAACAAATAAGATTACGACAAGGGTCTCCTTTTCTATTTCTGAGAACTAACGTATAATGTATACGACCCAGTATGTAGCATACCGTAGGTATATCAATTGGCATTTCTCTCGACATTCTGGTTACATTATATGTATTGAAACTACAGATTCTCTACTTTTCGATGGTATATATTGCGCAGCTTGAAGGTTCATAAATCCGGAAATTAAGATAATTAAGAAATAAGTCGAAACAATAACCATTTAATTACTTTATACGGATTATGAAAAAGAATCTAAAAGAATATCAAGATCTATATAGATGTATGTATCAAGAAAGCAAAATATCATTTACAAATCTTTAGGTACAAGAATACAAAATGAAAATGAGATGAGCGATTAAGCTCAAAACCAGCCGTGCAATTAAAAAGTTTTGGTGGAATTAACATAGTTATTTCAGCATGATCCAGAATCTAGAAAGTTGACCTCCAATTTAGTTGATTCTGAGATTCTCGATAATTTTGTTGACTGTATGAAAAGAATAGCGATGCATAGAAAGAATGGAGAAATTAAATCGAGCTGAGGAAGAGGATGTCTCTACTCATGAGCTATATTGTTTTGGAGCTGGTACTTGATAAAAATACCTCTTTGAAGGATACGACGTGGTGAGGCGGCATTCACCGTGGTTGATACTGCATTGGCACCCACGCCGTCGCATTGGCTGTCCAAAAAGCTCGGACCCACAACCTATTTCTTCACATAGCTTCCCAATGTTTACACACTGCGAGATCAAGATCACCCCCACCGGGATTTAAACCCGGGATCGCACTCGCCGAAAGCAAATGCGCGTTTTTCAATACTTGGCTACCCGGTGGTCCTGCAGAGTTGAAACCCAGTCGGAGTTTCATAAAAATTCGGTTCTATGTACGCTTCCAAATATTTGAAATCTATTTGCCGAATTAAATATATAAAAAACGTGTATAACGATAGAATATTAATTAAAACATTGCACATCTCAAGCACAAGTTAAAACTGAGGAAAAAAGGAATGATATCACCAAATATTCTTTTAATAGTGAATTCCACGGCAAAAATGACGAGACATAACTTAAATATAGTTACCAAAAATATGAATAATCCCCATACTTCGTGGAGGAAAGGGGTATGACGCGGCCTGTCTCAATTAACCGTTGAAGACATTGTTAAGGTAGTGCGTGTAGGGGTAGTAGTGTAGTTTTGAGTTTGGGGAAGTGGTATACCACCTTATGAAGCATTGTTGAGGGCGTATGGTCGTCGCTTTGGGCTCAAATTAAAGCTAAATAAGTGTATTGCTTATTTAGAAGATATAAGTTTCCTTTTGGTATGAGTACTTTTGACGATATTTACTGAAATACACGATCAAAAGGAAAATTTTTCACTTTCTGGAAATAATTGCCAATTTTTGGAGAACAATTTCTCAGAGAGGTCTGGACGTACGAAGCTAATTTTACTCTAAGATTGTAGAAAATTTTGTATTATTTAAAACATGTATGCAAAACATTTTATGTAGAACGCAGATCTAGTACAGTGCAGTTACAAATCATACACTTATTTATCTTTAGGAAGAGGTTTGCATGTAGCATGAAAATTAGCACCTGCAAGTTCAAGTCCTTTTCACCCGACTGAGTATTGTGATTTTCTAAGATTTTTGGTAGGACCAAATACCATGCAAGACACGGAAAAATAACAAAAAGTAGTAGCTATTGTATTCATTTCACTTTTGGCGAAGAAAAAAATGAAATCCGAAAAATAGCTACATTCTCACCATCAGTTGAATCAATATAAAGATTTAAAATAGTCCATTTTTCACCTCTTTAACGTGAAAAGCCTACACACGACGTTGTATAAAAGTAAGAAATGGATTCAAAATGATCTCGAGTATTGCAGTAGGAAAAGATTACCAAGAAGCAATGTACGTAAAGCTGTCAATCTCAGCATAACCGCTTCCGATTTAGGCCTACTTTCATAAAATCTTTCCTATTCACCCGCTGCACAGTGGGCTAGATAGCTGGCCAAAAATACAAAAGTGGTTTTTTTGAGTGCGGACTTTGAAACTTCGCATGGTTATTTTTGAATTAATTCTGCATATAACTGCGATATAATTTGTTTTGATTCCTGCGCATTACAATTCTGTAGGGGGTCAAAGTTGACCATATTTTGTAAAAAATGCCGGTCTTCGATTTTTCGCGAAATTCTTCAACTTTAAAACAATGCTGAACCCATTACAGGTAAGTTATCAAATAAAACACAACTTCACGTTACAAATTCGTACTTTATCTTTCATAACCCTTAAATTCATTGATTGCAAATGAATATTTGCATATTTTATGTAACAAAATGGCAGACTCTTGTTTTAGAGAAAAGTTTTACCTAAAGCGAGGAAAATAGTTGAGAGGGACTCCGAGGGGCATAAAGATATTTATACCACGTTATTCTTTGAAGCTTTCTGAAGAGGAATCAGAAATAAAACCTTGCCCCAATTTGCCCCCCCGATAATAATAACGAATTTTTGACAACACTGCATGGGCAAATCTGCGCGGCGGAGTACGGGCCACCAGGAAAATCTCGGTTTGAGAGGAACTAGGAACGTACCAACGCATCTCGGTGGCATGTCTTGTTGTTAATAAGCACATTTTTCCTCCATAAGTATTTAAGATGAGAATTCATGATGTAAAACTCCAGTTTCATTCCGTGTGATTGGTGAAAATGTCCACCTTGGCTGTATTTTAAGACATAGGTCTATGCTTACGTCTATTACGTCGAATTTTCTTTCATGAGTTCTACATCGCTAATTTATCATCGAAATCATGCAGTCAAGAATGATTCTAAAGAAATTTATATTTTGCACCTTATCTTCTGCCTTATATACAAACCTCGTCTGATGAGTCTTCATCTCCACTCGGAATCCTGGATCTATTTGCTGCCCGAATTGGTGCTCACATAGATATTAGTGAATCAGAAGGAAGAAGCAATCTTCGCTCTAAGTCTTCATTCATATTAACTCGGGAGTGTTTCCTTCGAAATTGATGCTTACGGGAGTTACTGACATCGGATAAATAAATTTATACACGTCGGTGATTATTATATAAGATAAATAGAGTGGTCAAAGAATGGAATACGTTGCCTGAAGAGGTATTCAAACCCTTACCGAAAAATAGAAAGTAGTATAAAAGTAGACGCTGTAGTTTATGTAATTTAGTGAATCAAATATTTTCATTTTTTGTATTATTTGGATATTTTTTAAGTGACGATGTAAAAGGGAAGTGACATTTTGGTCTGAAAAGTGACATATAATAACTGTGAAATGTAGTTTTTGTAGTATATCTGTTTAGCACCTGTTTTAAAAGGGTACCGGGTAGATGAATTGAAATTAGATCTGATTGTAGTGTTGCGATGTTAGAATACTGTCTGAGGGTAGTGATGATAACTTTGGAATATTTGTTAGTGTGTAACGCCTTGTGTGAGGAATTGGGGTTAGAATCACGTTGTGTGTACATATATATTGGCTGGAGCTAACACCGGAAGAAATTCCACTTGCAGCATATGTGATAATAAATAAATAAATAATTTATATTTAACCTCAGCTTCTTGTAAAATATTCGCACATTCTCTACTTTAAGCATGGAATCCAAAAGAGCCTTTTCCCTTGATTAATGCCTCCTCGGAGCAAGAGAGAGTTCCTCGCTCTCTACTCTACTCTTGCCTAGCTCGGCAAAAATTACTCGAATACCCTGGTACTAAAAAGCGAGAGATTTAGAAGCACTGGTTACATGCCAAAGACGAAAGGAAAGAAGAATCGGTGTCGCAAAAAAGAATTATTTGGATAGGGGAAAAAAATGCGGAAAGTAAGAAACGCATGTGGCTGGAGTGAAACAAGGAAAAGGGTATTCAAAGAGGGAGAAAGCTCTTTCCCTTGATTAATGTCATCTCAGTACAGGAGAGAGTTTCTTCGTAAAATTCGAAAAATTAGTTGCGCAATAAAGCTGTTAAGTTCGCTTGGCTTTAGCTTCCCTTTTTAATGTAAAGGAGAGAAAACATCATGGAGAAATTCAAATTTTAAAGGAATCCTCTATCTTAAATATTTCAACATTAATTACAAGTACTCTCTAAGCAAATACTTATTTTCACATCCATGCAGTTTCTTGGGTTTTTAAAATCACACATTCTTTTTTGTTAGCTAAAACTTTTATATTGTGGTATATTGTAAATTCATATTTTTTCTCTTATTCTTCTATGAGTATTCGATTAACAACTTATGAGCATTAATTTATTTTAAATAGCTTAAATTTCTCATTTTTGCTATCAGTAGATTTCGAAAGTGTTTCAAACACCTGTATTTTTTCCAATGGTCTTACTTTTGCTAATTTTAGTTCGATTTTCTCATTAAAAATTTAACCTGATTAAAAAACGTGGATAATCCGTCAGTAATCGGTAATAATAAGACGTACACACCGTGAAAACGGTGTCGTTACTTTCAAAAACCGGTAGTCTTAATCTCTCCTAAATAAAGACGATTTATTATTATTATTATATGATTAATTTACCTTAGGTTTATGTGCTCTCTTGATCTTCAAGAACATCTATATCAATCGCGATATATAATCCTAAATTTCAACACAGACGGCATAAAAACGGTAGGATAGCAATAAAAACAAGTAGCATTGATAGGAATATCTCATATCGCTGAATCAAGGTAATATATTGGAATAGAAATTAGATAAAATCAGAACTGCGAAACAAATATATACAATGCAAATATAAAACAAATTCAATGCGGAATAGTCTTCCTCAAAATTATAGTGAATGTAGAAATTTTACTTTTTTAGTTAAAGTTAACGATTGCCACCTAAGTTTATGACTGTATGTATTGTCACTTGTCCTGAAGATGATGATAACAGCTACATAAGATGATGATAACCGCGCTGCAAATGCTACTGAATCGCAGTTTGGCCACATCTGTCTGTAGCCGCCTGGCGGAAGGATTTATCCATCGAGTGTTCGATATAGATCTTTAAGATCATTATCGCTTTTGATAGAGCAATTGATTTTAGAGATGATATCCGTGCCAGCCATAGATTCTTAAAACACAAAAACTTAATTAATGCACAGATTTATCGCTCGCATGATAAAGTAAAATGTTATTCATTTGTGTCACCCTACTCGGAGTATAAACTGCTATTCGAAGTGCTCCATACTGTCATGCAAATTATCTGTATGGTAGGCCGTTTGAAGGATTTTTCAATCAAAAGCATCCAGTCATCTATCGTAGCACGTCAACGAGACAGATTTTTCTATCGCGTGACACGCGTGTGACATGAACTTTATTTCTTATCCGGAACACCTATTATCTATTCTGATTCTGTTGCGAGGTTCTGGATGAAAAAGCTCCTTACACAATCGCTGTTTTTCTTTCACCCGGCAAAATTTGTTTGACAACTGAAAGGTACCGCTAGAATACGAAAAATAGAATTCGTGGAGATTCTTACGGCTATTTGTCAATACAATGAGAAAACAGTGTAGGAGATGCGCTCAACAAATTTCTCCAGTTTGTGTGTGAAGGATGAAATAGATTCTTCTACTAAAACCCTGCGTCAAGGCAAGGACGTCGCAACGAAATTTTTCATGAGGGGGCAAACCCAAATGAGAAAATTTAGAATTGCTAAAAAAAGTGAATTCATACGAACATTTTGGTATGGGGCAATGAGAATGCACTATATTTAGTGTATTTATATTTTGATTGACAAAACTTACTCCCGATTGGGGGGGCAAAATGAGTATATTGGTGAAATTTCTGGGGGGGCAGCTGCCCCCGCTGACCCCCGGGCTGCAACGTCCCTGTGTCAAGGGGAACCTTTGTTTGCCTTTCCATTCCATAAGAAGAGAACTTACTTTGTGCCACTATTTAGCTTTCTCATACCGCAGTAGCCAATATGTAATCACAAAAATAATCGAGACTGTGACAAAAGTAAATATACATTTTTCTCCAGCCTGTACTGAATGGCAAATGAAAAATATTCCATTCATCAGAATATTGGAACAAGAACAAATAGTTGAGAAAATTTGTAAATATTCTTTATCTGTTCTCATATGAAAAATTGTTTTCGTTACGCGCAGCGTCGATGCTAAATTATTTTTATGTAGGTGTTCGCCGCAAGTACGGACTGATATTTCCACCCCGACCTTTCGCATGTGCTCAAATGGTACTTGTGATGGAGAAAGGTTCCCCATCCCTGATCTACCCTAAACTAGGTGAATATTCGTTGGAGAAACTTTATCGAATGGATGGATTCTTGGTTATGCTCTGCATTCTGTGGCAGCTCCACACAACACCGAGGAATAATTGAAATCACGTCTCACACGGTAGAACTCCAAGAAATCTTACATTTATTCACACGATGTAACTGTATATTCATGAATGGAAAAAAACTATTTTTTTAGAGCAAAATAAAATAATTTGTTCCGTTTAAACTGAGTTTCTCCTAATTAGGCCTTCTCTTTTTGAATCATATTCATGCATTTTGTATTTAGCTTTAGGTTGCCACTGAAAATGCATTAATAAGATGTTACAAAGGAAAAAATAGGTGTCATTAATAGATAATACTAGAATGAAAGTTAAACCCTCACCGGGGTTAATACTTGTTCAGCGCACCTAGATGCCAATTTAGGGATTTTGTCGCTAGATCTAGCGATTTTCTTCTTCTTTGAACGATCACAGCATTTTCTTTAACGTCGACCCATATTTACATACTCTTAAAAGACATGTTTGATTTATTTGAAACTAGAGGACCCGGTGAACTTCGTATCACCTAAAATTCGTTTGATAGTAACACTTCAAAAGCGATTATCAATCCTTATCCACTTTCCAACTCCAATTCATTGAGATGGATAATATTTTCCGCATCGTGTACGGTTTGAGTTTCGTTTCGTTATTAAATTAAACTCGTTTATAGTTCAAATGAATTCAATGCGTTTAATTTTCATAAATGCAGTTAACGTTCAACATATTCACTTGTCGTTCATTTTCAGTCGCTCTCGAACGTAATTCGGACATGCGAATACGCCTATTATTTTTATCCGTCGCTCGCTGGTCATCAGTTAGGTTTGCTCGTATAGTAGCTCGCCACGCATATGACTGACTACGACGACCTATGTCAGCTCGTCCTCTCCTTGGCATTGTAATGAACACTGTAAAACGACACGGATTTGTTTTCACAGTCACTCAAATATGTGAAACTTAACTTCAGAAGTTTACAATATTGAAATCTTCACACTAAGTCCTCGAGTAGTGAGAGAGTAAAACCGTTTTAAAACTCTAACTAAAAATTCAGTAAACAATTGCGTTGCTGTAAATAAAACTTGGTTGCTGCTGACGTTTAAACAAAACTGTAAAAAAATAAAAATAAAATTTTTGTACTTTCTTCCGTGCGATTCTTCACGGGATATTGTTCGTAACAGCAAATGTTAAAATCTCATGCAATTTTTTTCTTCTTCATAAAGTGTATCACTTATTATCAGGATTAATGTTAACTTGACTTATATTCTTAATGCATTTTAATGGATAAATACATGAACTTGGAATCAGCAATCGCCTTTATTGTCAAGGGGGATGGGTTGTTTACAACCTCGAAATTTTGATAAAATATTCACGCATTTTATCATAATTCTCAAAATTTCGATACGTAAACGATATTTCATGACCAAAATAAGAATCTTTATTCCATTCCCCTTCTTTTGGTGCTTGATTCGACTTCGTACGACTATTATTTCTAATTTAAATTTTCAAATGAAATAAATCCTGCAGCGAGAAAAATGAACTTTACGTGCATTTCTTATGGAAATGCTTTTTCGATTTTTCGGCTATTCCTTTTGAGTTTTTCCTAATTTTCTTTTTTTCTAAACCGCTTCCGTACCGAGGCGAACAAAACATTAAAAAATTATTCAAATCGGTCAAGCCGTTTTCGAGTTTTAGACTACGTCACGAACATCATTTCATTTTTATACATAAGACAAGATTATAATAGACTCAGTTGATTATATACCTCATATTGATATATTCTACATTTATTTTGCGTAATGATAAGACTATTTTTTATTTACAGAAGAAAATGTATGCTATTTCATTTCAAAACTAATTTTCAGCAATATATTTTTCTGAGTTTAGTGCTTTTATAACTACTTTGTGGATGGATCTGGCGACATTCTCAAAAATTAATTGGTATCTTTATCAGTGTAACGCCTCTCGCATTACCTATTGCACTTCCCATAACCGTTAACTACGGCTACCTACACCCATTTAGATTTTCCTAAATGTTTCGGGAACATAGTATTTACCTCGAAAAGATCGCACCTAGAGTCATTCGTTAGCAGAATCACCTCCATAGCTTAAAATTAACGTCGGTAATCCTGACAAAACGTGGAGTCCCCTACGTTTTTAAAGCCGAGGGGGACGCAGGAGTTACCTTTACATTCTTGCGCATCACGATGTTTCAAAATATCTCCTCCCTCTATTTTGATACTCCATTTCGCCTCTCTCTCTTTTACTGACCTCTACGAAGCTCTCCCCTCCCGCCCCTCATTCCAAAGCACCCAAACATCCAAACCTTCGTCAACAACCAGTTCACCTCGAGAAGACCGCAGCTCTCTCGGTGTTCACTCGGACAGGAGTAAAAGTGGAGCTTCCTACTGATAATTATCGGTCAAATGGCTATATTTTGCGTAACCCTTTACCCAAGATGCACATAACGTATTTCCTGATTATGGTCTCAAATACATCTAGAACATTGGCGAGATGGAGATTGGTATGCCGAAAAGGTTATAGAGTATGTGACATTAAGCATTTCTGCTGCTACATTTTTTCGGCAACCATGGAATATTTTTCAATGGTTTCTTGCTGCAGAAAAGGAGAAAATGTATCTTCGATTTGCCACTGTCTTGGCCTTGCTAATAGCTGTTATGTTATGAAATTTATTGAGAAAATATTGATAACAATAAGCAAAGATTAATAACGACGACCATTCCTAATCGGTTTCTATGAAAAGTGTTATTCATATATGCTGTACATACACAAAGGAATTTCTCACATGGTTATCTGTTCCGGTGAGGAAATCAATGATAAACTACCATACGCCTCATCTTGTGTAGTAATCCTCATTCTCACTCCGAAGCTATGGGTACAGATAGCGGGGATAAAGTTCAAACCTGCCTTTGGGCTGAATACTTCATAAACAATGGCATTGTAACATAAACATGAAATATAGCAGTGCAATCATAATAACACTGTTGTCTACATTCTTTTCCAAGACTACTCAGATACTACCAGCCAATGCCAATGGCAGATCATTGTTCAATGTCTTTTTCTACATTCTCTTCCTGTATTATAAACACCCAAAGTAGTATTTTTCTCTCCATTTCCTCGCAATAATTCTATTTTTATGCTTTACCTGAAACTATTTTTTTTCTGGTGGTTCTCCTTTCAATGCGTTTCCTTCTATCATATTACTTTTACTCTTGTATCCAACTGTGGTTATTTTCTTTAGCCCAAGATGTTAAAGGAATTGTTTTCTCGATCTGTTATCTATTCCTATCAGCGGGTACCATTTAGTATTTAGGTAAGGACTGATACGAAGACGAAGCAAGGAGAGGACAGCTTTGATAGATAATTAGATTGTAAAAGCAGATTTATATAGATAACTTTGATAGATAATTAGATTATAAAAGCAGAATTACAGAAGAAGACCACGAAAAAGCAGATTTATATAGATTTGTAAAAGCAGATTTATATTGATAACTTTGATAGATAATTAGATTATAAAAGCAGAATTACAGAAGAAGACCACGAAAAAAACTAGTAAGTTTCTACTCACATGAATGTGTATGCAGAAATAAATGCTCGTGGCGATCACGAAAACCTCGTCTGCCGTCTGAAAGGTAATGTAATGTGCCACCTGTATTTTTTTTATTTCGTTAGAATTTTTTCATTTTCATCCGAAAAGGAAAGAGAGCCAAATGCGCCTCCTAACTGGTATTTACAATTTCCTCTAAATTAAATATCGTCCGACAAAAATGAATGCATTAATATTCATTTCAGCTTCCCATATACTGTTGTCTAGCCGTCTTAATCAATTTCACGGAACTGCACAACCCGTCTAGTACTTGAATCTACAGGAACATATGCATCCTTACAGCGATGTATACCTATATACATACATATGTTATTATCGGGCAAAATTGGGACTACGAAGCCCCATGCAACTATTGTCCAATAAAACAAGAATATAACTAGCAATGCATACCGATATATTTACAAGTAACATGGAAATAGAGAGGACATATGGAAAGTTGTTTTTTGAGCAAATAAAAAACTGCGTTAAATTTTATCACAGAAAAAATTCTTGACTGCAGGAAAACACCCATAAATAGAAAGAGGATGTGAAAAACCTGCTAATGTATAGATTAAATAAAGAGATAGATAACAACATAGAAGATAATGAAAATTAAAAACGTATTTACAGATTCAAAATGCATCAAAGCAGAAGTATTTTTGCCGATGAAAGTTGAACTTAAAGAAATTTGTTTAGGCGGTAATTAAACTTATTGTTAGTTTCACAGTTAGCTATATTTTAGATACTAATAAGACAAATAATCAAATCACAAAATTATAAGATAGGTAGTGAATTCGTTTCATCGTATAAATATTTAATATAGAACTTACGAAGAATCCTGAGTAACTCAGGAGGAATCCTTCATGACATAAATAAGAATAAAAACAGTACAGGGCTTCATTTATACAATAATTGGAGTTTCGAGGAGTTCCTCATTCCATATTATAAAGCGGATAATTTATTTCCCCTCTTTTGTAACACACTTAGCTTCGTATTACCTTTTCATAAAAAAGCTCATTCATTACAGCTCGCTCTTTCGAGAGAAAATTGTTTTTTCATCTTGTAATAAAATAACCGTCTCCGTAGAAGGCCTTCTATTTTCTTCCAATAAATATCTACTGAAGTAATCAAAGTACATAAGGAGATTGTAAGAAGACAGAATTTCACACTTGTTAAAGAATTATTTATTTCTCATTGTCCTGACCCACCGTGTTCCTTCAAAGTAAAACTATATTTAAGCGGATATTTCGAAATTTTCCCAATTTTCAATCTGAGGACTTAATCCCAAAGTGGAGTCAACTGTCTATCTATCAACTGTCTATCTGAAGGCCGGTTGGTACCTTATCCCCTCAATCATTAGCTACCAAGAGCTAGTAGGGTGTACCAGAATGAGGATTACTGAGCAGGATGAGGAGTGAGGTATTTTTCGCTTGCGTCCCTCATCAAACCATTATGTTATATTTCTCTCCCAGTTTGAAAGAGTATTTCAAATAAGCATACAAATAATTCATTTGAACTACAAGGGTGAATTATTCACAAGTTTGAAATAAGTAAATTATAAAAAACTCGAAAATTTGTTGTTTTACCTCAGCTTGTCCACATAATGAATATACCTCAGACTTATATTCGCAAGTAAATATCCTCAGCTTTTTAGTTAAAATTTAAGCACTTGGATTTTTCGTTCAAGTTAACTTAACTGTATTCTGTACAGTTTTAACATCATTATTTACCAGTTAATAAATTCTTTCGGGCTGATTTAAGATAAGATTTTAATCCGCATGAAACGTATGGAGGCACGACGAAGATAAGTAAAGACGCCGTTACCGCTGCAATGCGAGATGAATCTAAAGTTTCATATCATCTCTACACGTGAGCGAGTGGTCATCTGATAATGCACATATGTCATATTTAGCAAGAATTCCGGACATTTAAAAACAAGAAAGCTTCCTTGAGAACATTGGATAGAGTTCTAATGTGCACATGTATCTAAGTAATTCCATCTAGTAATTGGCTTCAAGTTAGGGTGGATCAAAAAATCCTTTTTTTCGTTATCGGTCAACAGCTAATGCTTAAATTTTGTGGTTGGTGGTCCTTATAACCCAGAAAAAGTTTCAACTCGATCGGATTATGTCCTGAGGCTGTGAGTTTTAGTCAATCTTTTAAAAAGTTTTATGAAAAATGTGAAATTTCGGCAATTTTTCCTGATGGTTTCTCAATGTTCCCGAAGTGATTTAATGGCAAAGAAATACATATATCGCTTGTATGTTACTTAATATTTATGATCTAGCGCGTTTGAATAAGATGAAATGATTTCTTAGTTCGCCAAAATTCGTCAAAAAACGCAAAACATACAGAAATGTTAAGGATGTTGGCTAGACAGAAGAGAAGGAAGTTAGTTTTTTTTCATTTTTTTCTGATAGAAATGAAATACCCGACAAAATTTGCATATCACCATTACAGATATAATTTTCTTTCTAAATCAAATACTATATTCTGTGAGAATTTTTGCCTCGAATTTTCCAAATTTCGACAACAAACTCCAAAATTGCCAAAAATTCTAATTTGGTTAACACGAATATTTTTTTGGATAAAGATATGTCATTTGTGACTAAAACTGTCATTCAAGCCTCGATATGCCATTTATATGCCTATGCATGGGGAAGAGATGCTTCCTAAAGGACCAGAAAAGGAGGCAAATTCATTAAAATAAAGCTGTTTTGTAATCATTCCTCCGAGTATAATGAATCAATTTTCGTATTTCTCGCTGTATGACTTAACATTCAATAAATTTGATAGCATTCGAAGTTGTGGTAGAATGGTAGAACAAGCCATATATTTACGTTTCTCTACTTCGATACGAATCAGAAGCATTTACATCCCGCGGTAGAGTTATACAAATTAGATAATCATTTTGTTCCGGACTCACAATGCATTGCACCTTAACAGGTTAATTACGCTACAAGAATGTGGATATCACAATTTGATCTGATGTAACTAAAGCAACATCTTTCTGTATATGGCGATTACGTTGCCCAAATTGAACATCTTGCATAATAGGTAACAATTAGAACAATTTTCGTCAGCTCCATTTGATTACACAGTTCTTAAGTTTCAAATTGGCTTTAAATGCTTATTTTTTAATATTACTCGAAGCAGAAATTCAACCCATCTCAACAAAGGGAAAATATACCATAGTATTGATACAGAAGACTAAACGATGACTTAAAATTAGTAGTAAGAAGCGACATTAATTTTTGGCAGACAATGGGATGGGTTGAGTATGACATGTTAACTGATCGTGTTGTATACAATTTTAAGAGTTATAAACTATTCTAAATAAACAAATGATGAACAAATCCAACGTGACCGTTGCCAATGTGCCTCCTGGTTCAGCAACGTTGCTATCACCTGCTTATTTCTAATCTAAGTATAAAGAACGTACAAAATATATCTATTACGTCAAAGCTCAACTTTGTAGAAGGGGCAAGGAAAACACAATTGGCAATTTCTCCAGTGTATAAAGTAACGTTATAAAGTGTATGTTACTTCTTTAAGTACGAAAAGCCTTAATTGTCATTGTAGAACGTCGATGAGAAGATGCTGGTACCTCTCATTGGATGAGTGGCACGACGAATACATCAAATTGCTGATAATTTGAAATGTCCATAACTTTTAAATTTTTATACCACATGGTCAGTTGGTATGATTGTAACTCTTCTGTGAGGGTATGAGACTGAGCGAGGAACAGGGTTAGAAGGCTCGCGTGGGGAGATCCTACTTACGACTGACTACCTGGGAAATGCCCCACAAAACTACCATCAACCTAACTGACTTTAACGCTTTGAATCTCTTTTCGATTTTAAAATAAAATTAATGTATACTTACATTTACGTATATCCGACGCGATGGAATCGCCGATTGATAGAGCAGTCCCCGATTGTTGGCGACACTCGACACAGTGCTAACGCCTCGGTACGATTTTTAACTCCTCACCGCCAGCGCAGAGACAGATTCCGATTTCCAACGCCTGCTCTTCTCCAATCCAATCAAACTCGATAATCCACTGTTTACGGTCAAATGGAAGCGTGATACGAAAGTCCTATAGTATCCTATTCCTAACAGCACTAATTGTTCACACGTGCATAGCCTCTAACGCCTTCCGTAAATGGCTTTCCTTAACCGGATTCAACAACTATTATAACAGGAGGATCATCGAATTCATCGCACATAATTCTAGGAAAGGCCCTCAAAGAGAAATGAAAACGTATTCCTATCTAGTATCGTATAGCTGGGTATATGTTATATTAATATTTATATATCTGAGCGTGGGTTATATAGATGTATTCGTGGCTATCGAAGTTGGTCTGAGGGTACAAAAGGAAAAGTAATTTACGTGGAAAATTCTGGATGAACTACTTAAGAAGATTCGTAACGTTTAGGTTAGGTTAGCAATATCACGCAGTGGAAGAATTAAAAGAGCAAAGTAGTATGTAGCATAAATAGCTATGTAGTACATTTTATGCGCAGAGAGTATAAAAGATGACATCTGCTTATAGCATATAATTCAAGCTTGAATATGAGTAAATCATTAAAAAAATATACTCTTGCAAATAATGAACTCTAAAGTGGTCTATGGATAACTTTGGTAAAGCTGAAGTATATTGAGAAACGTTAGTCAGCTTAGGATAACGATGGAAAGAATACAGAAGAGAAGAAATTAGAGAAAGGACAATTCGAGGAATAGAGGATGGAATAGGTACGAGAGAAATGTACTGAAGAGTTAAATTTATGAATTAATTGAGAATTGAGAGATTGACAGGAGACCGAATCCCCTGTGAAGGTGAAGAAAATCAATCCTCATATTGATATAATTTATAGTAGTTTGATGATGTAACAAATTATTCAGAAAAAAATGTGGGCAAACTAATAGATTCAAGAATTCACTGATCGTTCCATTAACAAAGAATTAAATTATTCTTACGCTTATAATTCACGAAGGAGGCTGTTACATTGTTAAATTGTAGAATGACGATAAATATGTTGAATAAAACAAAGATTTCACATAGCAATATTCAATTAATTTTACTAATAGATATAAGATTTTGTTAGCAACTAGATTCTGCCTGTAATACCCATCTTCAAGGGGAGGAAAAAAGGAGAAAGAAGGGTTTTTAGGCATAAAGAGGAAGGGAAGGGAAATCAATTAAAGTGATTTGCAACAAAAGAGAGAAGGAAACAATGAAGAAGGGATGGGTGAATCAGTATGCACGTAATAAATGCACATGTATTATGTGTGTTTTATTCGTACTCTTTTTTTCGCACGTGAAAAATCTCAGTCCGAGAATTACATGGAATGATTTCCTTGAAATTCCTATTTCTAGAAGATACGCAGATTCCAGGGCGAAAAGAGATAAATCTGGAATTCAAAAACACTGATCTGGGACAGAAATTCTTTTATACCTTACAATAAAACAAGCTGAGCCCCGTGTATCCTTTAAGTGTTTCTCTCGCTGAAATATTTTTCGATGAAAATCCCAGTTGTTCGTTCACGGTGGATACCTTAAATTAAATGAAGAGCACTCGTACATTCGACCGAACTCGGAAATAATGTTAAGAGTAATATCTGTAAATGAATACCTTTTCCACCAAATAATTTTGAGTAAGCGAGGCTAACAATATCGGAGCTATTACTTTTTTTTATTTTAAACTGCTCGAACTGTTGATTAAAATTACTGATTCGAAACGAGCTGAGCCCGAGGCGTTCAATCCAAATTTAAAAAAAAAAAAAATTCGGAATAATTTACTACACCCGAAAGCTTTCCGGGAACAGGATATGGAAAAAACATCCCTTGACGAAAAATATCCATTCAAATATTTGAATTTAACGACTCGTTCTTTCCTATGCGATGCTTTGAATAAATCTCTTGATACGATAGGTTATATCACTGTGACAAACAAAAGTTTTGTTTGTTGCGAAAAATGTCGCAGATATAAATAAAAGTAGACTAATATAGAAGGGATTTAACGGAGATGTAAGTACGGAGATGGATTTACTCTTGTGAGAGCAAGTCGGTAAAATGTAGCGAACAAAAGATATTTACTTATATAATTTTAAAAAGTAGGAGAAATTTTAATCACGAATTACATCCATAATGGTTCCTGCTACAAACCAGCCTTCGAATTGAATATTTTGCTTCCATTAACCTTTCCGAGAGATGAAGAGGACGTTGTATAATTTATTTATTTAATGTAATCCCTGTAATTAGGTATGAATACCGGGTGGCAACGGTCGAGGGGGATATAGTGAGATACCAATGCAAACTGTCCGGCATTCGCCCGAGGACGGGAGGGAATAAACCTCCCGTGTAAAGTACACATCTTAATAATAACGATAAGCCCATTTTGTACAATAAGTCAAACATAATATACAAACACCTCCACCTAGCACAGATACAGTGGACTGAATTAATTTCTGCTACATAATTTAATATATCGGACTATCTGGAACTATTTTCTTATTCTATAGACTATAAGGTGATTAAAACTATTCGTTATATAATACGTTATACAAAAATTTAAATTTTATAATCTTTTAATCTTATTTGAAAATTTTTAAGATTCTCCGGCATTGGAGTGAGAATTTCTCAAGATAATGCATTCCTTTCCTTTATTTTTCTATTGATAAAAGAATATTTCACACCATCGGTTTTCTGTTCACGCTCCTTTATTTTTAATCAGTGATCGCCGTAATAAATAAGGTTACAATTTAAATTATTTGGGGTTCTCTAAATCTATTGTAAAACTTTTGCATAGCTAGTATCACGATAAAACCTTTCGTAGCATGTGTGACTTGAATCAGCACATGACCCGATCTTTTGATAGCATTTCACTATGTTTCATACTAGCGCGGCACTTGGCCCATCTCCCGCTGTAATGCCGGTATGAAGTTAGGGTTCATATGGTAGGGGTTATCGTGAATTGAGAGACCTTACTGCCCTCTGGAGTTCGAAAAAAAATTATCGGCGTGCTGCGGCAGATACCGTTGGATGTCGTAAAAGCTTAGACGTTCGACCATGGAAATGTGTACAACTCTAAAACACAGATTGTAACAGCTCTTATCAATTGGAAATCTTGTTAATAAAACATTGAATCTTGCTAGAATATCATTGAAAACAGGCAATCGATCATTTTATGAGTAGGAAAACGTGCTGTTGATTCATCATGAATTTCACTTCGGCAAGAAAATGTTTGCTACATGCAAAATTGATAATATAGAATCTTCAAAACATACAAGCTTTTTGTGTGAACTTAACAAATTACTTGTGCCTTTAAAAACGACCCCTGGAAATTATTTGGGATATTTTTCAGAAACCATGAATCCCTCTCGATACATGAATACACAAAGAAATTTAAGATATCCACGCCTGCATCTTCTAGCTTTGTAGTTATCAAGCATTTTTAAGCTAAACAGAGGAAATTACGTAGAGTTATATTCATACCTCCAACCAGTGGCGCAGCGAGGGGGGGTTTAGGGGTTCAAACCCCCCCCCAAGAGTCAAGTTCTATTTAACTATGTCCTATAGAACATCGAAAAATTCAGAAGTGATGATTTGTTTACTCTTCGAAAAAATACAAGGGAACATTCGAAAAGTAATTCTAAACTTGCACCCTGAAAACAGAGATTAAGATTACGTTTGAGAGACAAACAGACTGATAAAACGCTCAGTTACATCTTTTGCATGTGACTGTTTCAAGGGTTTGAATGCTAAGCTAGCATTTAGAAATATTGAGAAATTCACAGTGAACAGTTCGAAGGAGAGTTTAGTTTGGATTTCATAAGGTACAGATGGACATCCGAAATTTTTTTCACAGTCCGCGAATAGCTCAAAGCCTCTATCGAAAAAAAACGTAAGTTAATGGATATGTGTACTTCCTGAAATGACAATTATTAGATGCATAAATTCGGATATTTTAGGGCTGTTATCGGAGGGCACACCTGAAGATGGGCTTAGCGACAATTATAAACCTACCTGTTCCTTTATTAAGCGTTCTGGACGCTTAAAAGTCTGTACAGTAGATTCTTCATTACTCGGGCTGATAGAAAATATACTGATCCTTATTCTATGATTACATGTTTATTTGCTGTATATTTAAGAAAATAATTCGATAACCGAATTTCTGTAGAAATTTGAAGAAATATTGGAGAAGTACAAGATATCACTAAAAAATAATTTTCGATGATATTATTAATGATATACCATTTTCGAAGAAAATCAGTTAGCTGAAAGGTATTGTGCGCGTATGGTACGCACAAATTTATCGGAACAGTTACTTGATGGCTTGAAATAACTTTGATGAACCGTTAAAACTGTGGCTTAAATTTTATAGCTTCCTTTTCGATGCAGCCAATTTTTCTCTGGTAATAGAATCCAACGAATCTCATGACTTATCCGGTCAACCACGTGGTCATACAATGGCCCTTCAAAATTTCAATTCATGGAAAATTTTTGTTTTCTTTGAACACAGTGCGTAATACTGGGTTTGCGTAATCTCTCTGTTGGTTATGCAACATAACTATTAATTAGTCTAAATAATTGTAAGTTGACGACTTCATTTGTTTCACCTCGGTATGTAACTTTAATTCTGCAAATTCAATTATAATATCAACTATAAGCAAGATTATATTTTTTAATGCAGCCGAATTTTTAATGCTCGATTTGTTACGCATTCAATTGAATACTTAGCTAATATATAAATAACGAAATCAGACTTAATTGTAAACCTACCAGAAAATTCCGATATAAATGATTTTTTAACGAAGCGAAACCATCTGATATAAATTATATTTTGTTTCTTAGAAGTGGAGTTCATTTTAAAAACAAGGGATAAAGTCACTCTTAAGAAACCTGCTGATTATATAGTCTAATAACGAAAGATATTCAAATAAGCATGGGCGCGCCAATGTGGGGATCTAATGATTACGTTTTATGTTGCTTGCCAAATTATCGCTACTAGCTATTTTCCTTCTCACGCTTGGCAACCTCTTGGAAGAAAGAATTATCAAAGACTCGGGAAGTTTATATCTACAACACTGAAAAACTTCAGTATAGAACAAATGACTTTTTAATAGATATTGGACGTATCCAAACTAGAAATCCAAACAACACTTAGATAAGTTTCCAATAGTTCGGTTATGTAAACTACTATCTTGGAAAGACTAATAAGTTGGCCAAATAAGCTTTAAACTCCTCTAGTTTTCAATGCATTTAGTTTTTGAAAGAATTGACATATTTGTAATAAGTAACGAGCATGAATATACTAGCCCCTGTAAGTTAGGCATTTTCGTTTCCTTGGATCCCCCCCATTGGCAAATCCTGCCACTGCCACCGACGAATAGGTATCGCAGTATATATATATATATATATATACACACACACATACACCATACACACGTGACACGACAACTGAGCGCGCGACGATTGAGCGCGTCACAACTGAGTGCTAGGACAACTGAGCATCACGACGATAAAGCGCTAGGACAACTAAGCGCTACGACAACTGAGCGCGTCTCGTTTCTAGGCGGTGTTAATTGAACGACTATGCACCAAGTAATATTAAATTTTGAACGGGAGAGTGGCTATAGATGGGGATGGGTTAGGTTGGGTGGGGTTGGGTCGTTCAATTAATACCGTCTGCAAACGATGCGCCTTCAGTTTTCCTAGTGCTCAATCGTCGTGGTGCACAGTTGTCCTAGCGCTCATTTCTCGTAGCGCTCACTCATCGAGCGCTCATTTGGTATGAAACCATGATAACCATTGTCTTTTTCATTCCATCTGTACCAAGGCATACTATTTCTTCAATTCAATTGAATAGCTTGAAACAATTCTCTATATTATATAATAAATAAATTAATTGACAATTGAATACTACAAATTCGCTCAATTATACTAAATTACTACCATTTGTATCCTTGCGTTGAATTTAATTTCAGAAAATATGCTTCGGCGCAGCCAAGCGTAGAATAAATTGGATTATGAAGATTGCACGTTGAAATTGGTTTTCAGATTGAAAAAAAATCCGCGGAAAGTTGAGTACTTGAGAGTAATTTTCAAAATGAAGAGCATTGCTCATTTTTACGAAGTGGAAGCAGAGGGAGTTTCACAAGATTTTCATATCGAGTTTGTCATCTGAAAATATCCTTGTTTTCAGGATAGCTCAATCTTTAGGATCAATTTCACGAGGAAGTGAAAAACAGAGGCCTTGATTAAATGTTAGGATATTTTAACGTGCATGTCGATGGAGAGAAACATCTTAGATCTAATGATTAAGTCGATCTTTCTGATATAATGCAGAAAGCTTTCTTTCACATTTCAATTAACCATCATACCATGAAAATAAGGCATGAATAAGAAAGTGATTAACGTAAAAACTAAATTATCATTTTTGGGGCCGCGTAGTATTAATGCCGTGTAATAAATTTCTATGAAAAATATAATGTTTTAATCTAATCAACTATAATTTTACAATCATTGATTTAATCAGACTCTCCGACTGATACGTTCTAATTTATCGTAATATATTCTCCTCGAAAATGTATCGCAACCTTTTCATTATTTTCAATATTTATTCATAAAAATAGATGTCAATGATTCAAAGACGATAAGAAACGCGAAAGGAATTTAATATAAAATACATTAATTAAATATAAATCTGAGCACTGGCACTTAAATTGGAATTGGGTTAAATTAAAATTATATTTAATCTAAGCTCGACTTAATAGTGATTATTGCGTATTGCATTCACCATAGTTAACAGTAATCTCCTCACGTTCCTAAGTATAATGAGAAAATTTTGAAATTAATTTGATATGAACATGTTCACGGAATTTATCTTATTACACAGATTTTATTAATAATTTCATTTAATTCCATTCTTGGATTTCCATTCGTTATATAGCAATATTACATATTTACAATACCTGCCGTATCCCTGCACTGAAGAACCTTTGTAATTCTTTATCCCTTGAACTCATTCACCGTTTGAATTTTGTGTGAGAGAGATAATGCTTCTCATAATTACAGTCGACTTGTTTGCGAAAAATCTAATTTGGAGAGATATACGAGAAGCTATCACAAGTGGTTGGAGAGAGTTCATTCCTTCATGTTCAGCGCCCTCAAAAGGGCACTCGGGGATTGAAAGAACAGAAAACCGCTGTGTCTGAGGCAGCGCTTTATCAGTACTCAGTTGCGAAGAGAGCGTCACTCAGATCTGGAAAATTCGAAATTTTCCTTTGACGGGCGTTTGCGAGAGACGCGTCTGAAAACTATGAATAAACATTTCTTTGCATCTCTAAATGTAACCACCTTCGGAATTGCAATTAAGTCGGCAGCAAGACTTGATTGATGAAAGCATCGTTGGAATTCCGCAACAACTCGTTCACTTCCTTTAATTCGCTCGCTGAGAATTTTACTTGTTAAATAAAATTATCTCGCCATAATTCATGAAAGATGCCAATTGATGAGGATTTGTTATTTTTTGCTGTTTGCGACGGAACTTTCGTCGTTAATTTTAGCTGTGGAGACTATTTTTCTAATATGCAATTGATAGCCGCACAACCGAAGGAATTTCATTTGTTCATACTTCAAGACTAGAAAAGAAATTATTATTCTGTAAATAAGAGCATGCATCGCATCTTGACAAAGACGAATCAATATTTTTATTATAAAATCAATTTACGGTGGATCGAAAACTTTGAGTAATATATTAGATAATGTTATTAATAATTTTATGTACTAAGAAGAGTCATTGAGAGTCAAACAATATAATTTTGAGGCCTTTTGCAATATCGAATCTCTTAAATCTGAATTTCTAAAAATTTTTAAATGAAAACCAAGGACACAGTCTATACATTTTCCACGAATAGAATAATTAATCTGTGAATAGCATTCTGAAAATTAGCTTTTGCGTCGTTGGTATTCGCAGAAATCCCGTGAGAAGCACCTCACTTAGTGACCAAATCAATTCTTACTAATGCTATTCACGTGAATTAACAACCTCTGACACGTGGATTTACATGTCGTAACGTCAGGTCTTTGATCAGGAATTGGCTCTTAATTAGCTTTTTATGAACAATGAGAATCAAACATTGATTTACCAATTCTTTTTTGGATATTCTCGTTCTTTGCAATTTTTTCTTCAATAACATCAGGGGTGTGTAACCGCCCTTTTTTGCTTTAATAAAAGAGTCTAATAAAGATCAGTTACCTGGTAAATTTTCAAATGATGATTCGTAATCTAATATCAAATACATTTTAGGCTATCTATCTAATGAATCTGATACATTTCAAAAAGTAAAATGAAAATCATAGCTACCAAAATAAATCAGATCCATTGTAATGAAGTTACACTCAGTGATGCACTCTGTAGTTGATTATCTATCCATCTAACTTCTAAAAATAAGTCAAAATTAATTTTTCCATTCCGATTAATAAAACCGTTGCTTCTGGCAATGTATGAAATGAAACTTCCGCAAAATTCTGGAAAGTCTTTTGGAATAGGTATTCTAGTAAATGAAACAGTGACGACAATATTATAGTCAAAATTTTGGGGTGCTTCATCCAAGTATTATTATCCTCCTCGCGGCATACGGAGAAAAATGATAACTTAGAGCCCGATATATTTTAATATATTAGGCAAAACACAAAAAGTGAATAAGAAAAGATAATATATTTGCACGTAGAGCTGATTGTCTTTATACCAACAAAAAGAGAAACCTGAATGAAAACGTGATGATTCTCCAATTTTCTGGACATACATTTAAAAATCGTAATTGACTTATGGTATGGTTGTGGTAAGGATATCTACCCGGAAAATGAGAGATCATGGTTCGATTCCCGATCATGTTCCTTTTTTGCAACTGTTTCTCATGAAGACCACTCAATATTTTCATTTTAAAAGAAATATCCTATACATTGACAAATTCATGAGGAAAACAAGGTAAGACAATGACATTAGCGAATGGCATTAAGACAAAATATAGTAAAGCGACCTTGATATTTCATGTGTTTCAATGTCATTCACCCAAATTAAGCGAATCAGCACGACAAAAAAACAAAGTTAACATGTTTCATTGAATCTTAACATAATTTGTCGAGAAATTTGTGCGAGCATTAAGTGAGGAGGTTTCGAAAATAAAAAATTACAACGAATAATGGCTTTTCCCAGTAGACGACGATTATATTTAGCATTAAAACAGTATGAGTTAAGAAAATCCGATCCTAGAAGGAAGTATCAGCCCAATGACCAGGTGTCGGCAGCAATTAAGTAGGATCTGAATCGGATCAGAGCCATCAAGGCTCTGAAACAAGGATGGATTGCGCAATACGATTAGTCTCCACACGTTTCTCGTTAACTAGAAGAGGAAATTTCCAACGGATAAATGGATGCAAACCGTGGGAGTCAGTCAAAAGTAATGAAGGTCACAAAGGAGAGACAGAAGAATGAAAGAATATGATGAGTGCCATCACCTCTTCATAATTTTAATTGGGAGAACATAATTGAAAAAAGGTCGGCAAATAACGAATTCTTTTAATTAAAGACATAGTAGTAATGAGTAAGCTAAGAAACTCTTAGCTTGAATGAAATACATCAAGGAAGAAATTTGAAATTTTATTGGAGCGGTTTTACGCATTTGTAAATACTGGAAGAAAAAAGTTACTTTTCATACTGAGCCTCGCAAGTTAAGATGTAGTATTGAATGATAAGTAGAAAAAAACGAGAATTTCACTTTATGTCTGTACATTTCCATTTGCTCACGTTTTTTCTCTCTTATAATTAGCGTTTTCCCTTTCAAACTACTAATGTAGTTGTGGTGTGTATATATAATATTTGCTAATTGGATATGCTTACGATAAATCTCGACCTATTGTATTCATTGTGTTTAGGGATTGCAATCCTGGGATCCCGTCCGATTTTAAGCCCGGGATTAGTATCTATATAATATTTTATACTTTTGTCAACTGATGGCTCCAAATATTAAGTTGTATTGAGGGAGAATAAAATATAGAAACCGTTGGAATTCATTGAGTAATAGATTTTATACGAATGTTTAAAACTTTATCAATTTTTAGTAAGTAGAGTAATGAAAACATTTAAAATTATCCGTTAATATCTTTTATTAATGCAACTTTTAATACAATGCCTATTAAAATGTATTTTTAAATACACAAAAGCTTCGATTACAATTTGAGACAGCGTAAATTCTCAGTGGTTTCATTGCGTGGTGTTTCTTTGAGAAGTAAGCGATATCAAAGTTTTCAATAGTGAAATTAGAAGTGAATGTTTTCCGTATTCTCAAAATTGGAAGGAACATTTCAGAAGTCAGTTACTCAACTGTATTCACCCAAAGAAGAATTTTCGAAAGAGAATGAAAAGTGGTAAGTTTGTTATTATTTTTTTAGAGTGATTTCCGTTGACGAAAATCTTTTCTTTGAAATTTTATCGATAGTAAAGGGTTGTATAAGTAAATTTTCCAAGATTTTGACAAATTTTATTGAATAAACGTAAGCTGAAAGAATTCATAAATACTTGAGCGATTTGTCACCAGTTAACCATATTTGTTAATAAACTCTTAGATTGGTTGGAGATGTGATTAGTTTTAATATTTTTCTCGAATTTCTATTTTTACATAATTGACTTTGAATATACTCCCTAAGGTTGAGCGTACCCAATTGTTGAGTTAAAAGCGCCATCCATACCTGAAATACTTTGAAAGAAGGGATATCTCATATGTGAGACAGAAGAATCATGATTGATGTCCACTATCTTTATCTGACCCTGGCAACAAAAGAGACAAGTGTTCAATACTTTATTTCAATAAGATTTCTCAAGCCCTGACAGAACTGCCGATTGAAATTCAATGATATTTTAAAGATGCAATTATCGCTTTAAAATAATACACTGCATCAGCATTATATCATTGTAAAGTAATTATGAGCAATACATTTTAATATTTAACCTATTCCTTGAATAGAATAGTAAGTAATTATTTCAAAATTTACTTATATAATATTTCGGTTTACGATGAAACTTTTATTACTTATTCCTTTTACATCTATTAAGAGTGCCCTTACAGTGACACAAAGCCTAATCTCACATTTTCACTATACAGGACAGTAAGCTACAATTAACGTGTAATTGTTGTTGAACTGATCTGAAGCGTAGCACCAAATATGCTCTATTACTTGACAATTACAGTAAATCCTGTATAAGGTGGAATCTGTTTGAAGCAGAAACCTGAAGAAGCTGGAAGCATTAATAATATCACTGTACATTTACAAGGTTTTTCACAGTAAAGGTCCTCCATGGGGCGGAACTTGCGGAAGGAGAGCTTTATTTCTTCAGCCTTACATACGAACAATCTGTATAGGAAACAGTGATAGGAAGGCAAAAATTGTTTGATTACAAAAGTGTTTCACTGCTGGATTGCTTCTCTCTCAAGTTTGTTTACTACCTTTCGAAGGAATGAACAAACAATAAATCCTAAAAGTTAGAATAATCAAAAGAAAAATCCTTTAGATAATGGCGGGAGGGAGGCTCCTACGAGCACTGTATACTGGGTATTTTCCATCCGTGTTCCACAATAACAGAGCCTTTTTATTCTCCTTTCACTGGAAGGCAACCCTGCGACATTCACTAAGACTATATTTAAGGATAATCAGTATTTGAGAAAATTTGTGAAATAATTCCTTAACCCTTCAGCGACGGGAGTGATTTAAAAAGAATCGCACGTCCGATCGGCCGGTTTTGGCAGCCAAATGGTAGTGCAAATTTTAAGTGCCGTTTTATTAAACTCATGTCTTTTTTCTATCAGCGTTACATGATCAATAGAGACAATCAACTTTTGAGTTCTCATTCTTCATTTAGCATAAAATTCACAACATAATATCGCTCTATAAATTTAAATTAATAACCATGTTTTCGAATTCATTCTTTTGAAAATAGCTCTCGATATATTGGAGTTATTTTGATATTACACGCTTGCGATCACCAGATGCGATTAGCTTGACTCTCAGGCGTTCTTATAAACTGATTTGGCTTTCTTGCTTTCTTATAAACATCGACTCTCCTGAGCCTATGCATGGCCATTAACATTATCGTATCTGGATGCCTAACAAAAGAGACTTTGTCTTACTTGCGCCCACTCTCCGGTCACTCCTCACAAGGGGAGACTCACTTTTGTCCGCGGATTTTGACAAAAATTGTCAGTTTAAAAAATCTTATGAAGTGATATTCTCAAAATTACGAAGTTCCAGGATCTACAAACGGAAATTTCTTGCCTCCCAGGATTGTTTGGTCTTGAGCACACAAAGAGTTCTTCTGAATGTAATTAAAGCTGCACGATAAAAGTGGTATACGTCAGATGAGCTATCACAATAACATTAACTTTATGCCTCGCTTTCAAACGCTGTCGAAAAGAACCCTTTCGGAGGAGCCCTTGTCATTACATCTCCCTTTCTCGCTGCGTGATAATGCTAATGCTCATCGCCATCCAAATTGGAACAGCAGTATCAACCTCAACCCTTACGAAAGGTTTGTATAAGTTCACTTTTCTATAATAGTTAATCTGTAAAATTAATACATGTAAGTCTAAAATCGAGTCTGAACGGTAGTGAGATAAAAATGTTGCACACATTGATTAATAATTCCTCGTTCCGCGCTCTAGATCTAGTTAAGACGAAGGTAACGCAGACGAACCGCAGGAGTCCAGGTAGCATTTTTTGACGAAAAATTAGAGGTAACATTAGTAACTGTTCTATTTTATGAAATAATAATTCTTAATAGATACATGTCCTTTGTATTTAACTACCTAAGCCAGAACACCTGCGTAAGCCGAAAAATATACTGTCTATTGGGATTCTGCCTTACATATGTTTTACATAATTGATATTCTTTATCACAATTCAAATTTATAATTTTGAAATCACTTTATTTAAAAATTCTAAATTGTTAAAATAAGTTTGAATTTTAGAATTTCTTATTCTAAAATTATAGATTTTTATTGCAGCCAGTCCATATTATAATGACAATAAAGGTATTGAGAATTGTGTGGAATGGAAAAGTGGGACTCAAAATACAAACTCAGTTTGAAAGCATTTCCTACGAGAAGTTCCAACTCAACTGGGAAATGTAAACTATGCAGTAAATTATTAAATACTGTTGGTGGTTTTAAGAGGCCTTCATGTACACCTAAACTCAATACATAAGATTAATGTAGCAAAATTAAGTGAACCGAGAGAAAATTACAGTGAAAACGCTGAAATTAAAATCAGAAGTTATAGAAAGGAAGGCGTGCTCGAGGCTCGAAAGGAGATAACAGATTTTTTCTTCACTGAGACCGACAATTCCTTAGCTGCTGTAATTTCTAGAATGATTGCTCGTGATGGCCTACCATTCAGCATTTTCTGTACGTCACCCGATTTCCGTGAAGCCCTGAAATGCCATGGTTTTGAAGACATCCCAAAATTTACAAACACTATAAGGGAATTAGTAGTTGGTTACAGTAAGCGTCTTAAAAATTTAATAATTGCCAGTATTAAAAAAGAAAGACGAAATTCAAAAAACATTCTGTCAAACTTTCGTTCAAGACTTCGTTACGCAACAGAAGATACATTATTCATTCTTCCGAGCAAGAACATCTATTCTGGAGTTTGGAACTCATTAGAATTAGAGGTAAAAATCCCACAGAAGTTTTCATTAAACTATTGAAAAATAAATTGCTCGAGTATGATGTTTCCTAGGAAGAAGACATTTCTGCAATTGCAACCGATGGTGCAAGTGTAATGGCAAAAGTTGGTAGGTTAATACTTGTTAATCATCAACTTTGTTTCGCTCATGGTATACAACTGGCTGTAATTAATTTTTTGTACAAATCTGCACTTGTAACTGAATTAAAGATAAATGAATATAATGAAGAATAAGAGATGGAATTGGATGATAAAGCCTTTCACTCGAGTGATGAAACAAGAGGAAATGATTCTTTTGAAGGTGCACAAGCTTACAAACAATCAGAAAAAAAATAAATTATTGATTCAATAGATAAGGAAAACTGTTATTCTCTTCAGAAAATCACCCTCAAAAAATGAAAGAATCCTTCAGAAGTATGTAAAAGAACCTTATGGAGAGGAAGAAAATTCTTGTTTAATATTCAAGGACTCGTTGGAACAGTCAAGTGGAAATGATTAAACGTTTTATACAGCTAAAAGCGTGTATAAGGAAGACCATAATTGACATTAGTTCTGATATATCATTCAGTGAGAGTGAATTCGAACTGGCTACTTCCATTTTTGCAACATTGTAGTCGATAAAAATTACTAAGGAAACTCTTTGTAGAAGAGATCGAAATCTATTTAAGTGTGAGACAGCCTTGGAATTCACGATAAAAAAACTGAATTATATGAATACCGATTTGGAGCATAATATGAAAAGTGACTTGTCTAGTTTTCTCGGAACACCGGGGAATGAGAAGAGGGACGCCGACAAAAGCGGCTATTGGAGATTTAAAAAATCTAATAAATTGAGAGATTTATTTTACGTGCCAACACAGGAAAACATTAAAATTCAAGTTAAAAATATTTTGACTCCACTTCATTCCGGCACCAGTAAAAGATTAGAAGTGGTGCATATGGAAGGAGAAGAATCTTCTTCAGCATCTGGAAGCAGTTCTATTGATTATGATTCGTAAACTGAGGTAATGGAACCATTGGAATGCGAATGTTCGAAAAAGGGTTTAAAATACTCACAGGATTTGAAAAAAGAACTCGATTCTGTGATTATCCAATACTTAGTTCCTAATACGATCTTCAATCATCAATAAAAGTCAAACTTAAGGATTTCCATGAAAATGGGCAGAAGGGAGAAAATCTGCAATATCTTTATGAGCTGTTGCTAACTATAACTCCTAATAGCGTGGAATCCGAAATAGCTTTTCTTATCAGCTGGGCTGCTGTGCAGTAAATATAGATCAAGAATGAGTGACGCAACATTGGACACACTTTACTTTTTAAGGGTATTTTTTCAAAATGTACAAAATCTTTTTTTAAGAACAATTTTAATAAGGAGTTTATTTGTTTTAATACGGAATGCTTCGTTCAATTTAAGGTCTTACAATAATTATTATTTTGCTTTTCTTTAGTTTAGCCTATCATTGTTTTATTTTTGTTTTTATACCCATTGAAAAATATTATATTTATAATTTTACTTAGGTATTTTATATGAACGATACCAATCTACAGCTGTGTATGATGTTTTATGTATTTTTTCATATATAGTGATTTTTTATTTCGCCATCATATTTCGTCAATCCTGTAATCCCGGGATTGAATAATACCTCCGGGATTACAATCCCTTTTTGCGCTACAATTGATAGGAGCTGGTGGAAACAAACGGAGAAGTAGTTAAGGTAACTATTTTAGGAATAATTTTTTTTCGAATCTCTAGTGAATAGCGGCAATGCATAAATTTCAGAAATTTAGACCTCACCTGTTTCAAGATGTATCGTAACATAAATACAAGAATTAACTTTTCTTACAATAAAGACAAGAAAAATAAACATATAAGACAAAAATTATAATAAAGCAAGTTTTCAAATATATATATATATAATGGAGGAGAGAAAAAATGATACTCCTCATAAAATGTTCGGAGAAAAATGTAGAAAGCTGCTGGAGCAGGCTGCTAAAACATTTTAATGATACTTTAAATTGCTGCGGATTTAAAATATTATAAGCAGTAATGAAGAAGATAACGGACAGTTAAAGGATTTTCTAAACGTGTAAATTGCATCAGTTGACTGAGTACATGTGTCTAACTACGGCGGTAATTTTAATAAATTGATAAATAATAAAAATTCATTTTAAATTTTCAACAATCTAAAAGAGCGGAATTGGATGAATTTTGGAATTCTCAAAAAAGAAGAATTTTGGCTATTTGAAGGAAAGTGTTAGGTTTAAAACTTTAACCATTTAGATTCTATCAATCTAAGGTTCAAAACTTTACTTTCCACTTTTTAAACTTTTTTAGAAGCCATTTATAACATAACATATGTTAGAAAAATAATTTTCTGTACCTTTCATTCGTATCCAATTTTCATTAACTTGACGATTCATTGATGAAACTTAATACGCTATGAATTATTACACATCATTAATTATCACATTAAACAATTCAGCCTTTTTGTTTACGGAACTGAATGAGATGCTTTCGAATAGAAATATAAAACTCTTTCAAAGGCAACTTCATCAACAAGTATATTCGTAATTTTGCGACAAGAATAAACGAATAGCGAATAAACGAATAGCGAAAAGTGAAATTCTGAATTAGAATTCTCTTCGCTGCGCATTCGATTCCTTAATTTCGCCGAATCGTTTTAATTACCCCCGAAAACCGGCGGCGGACTTCGCGTCATTCGCCGTAAGTGGCTCGGAGAGCAAAATTATTCCGTTCCATTTGCATCATCCACTTATAGAAAAGCGATCTGTGGAGCTTTTACCTCTAGAGGAAGCGCCCCTTAAATTACCCCCGACGAAAAAATTAACGCCGGAATTCTTTCCCGAATCATCTCGATAAATCCAGTTTAACGCGTAAAGATTGACACAGGCGGCGTTCACCATCATTTCTCGGAGGGAGCAGAAAGAGGCCAACCCTGCTCTCCCACTAGAGGTCTGCATGGGCAGAAAATTTCAGCCCGAGCCCGACCCGGCCCGAACGTTGATACTAATTTTCGTTCTCAAGCCCGACCCGAGCCCGAACTTTCCATAAATCGCCCTGTAATAAATTGTTGTGAATTGTGAACAAATACATTTTTTAACCCTTCACGAAGACCGAGCAATTTGTTTAAGCATTGCGTTGCAACTTTAAGAGGCTTTTGCCACTATGCAAGAAACTAACGCTCTTTAAAAACGAATAATTATCTCCTTCCCGAAATTTCCATGGGTCCAAGCCCGGCCCGAGACCGATAGACTGCCTGCTTACCCGGGCTGGGCCGGCCTTGGGCCCACGGGCCTAGGCCCGGCCCATGCCGACTTCTATCTCCCACCGCAAACCCGCCAACCACGCGTCGCAGAACCCCTTCTGGAAATCCGCCGTCCGCTTATCCCTCCGACAGCGGAGGGAGCCTCGACTTCGGTATGACGCGCACTGCGTGGGCGGCTGCAAGGGAAAATGGCATCGATGCGTGGGTGTTTGGGGGCAGGGGGCGAAGCGGAGAAGACCGCGGTGGATCGAAGCCCCTGGTCGTCATGGAAACACGAAGAAACTTCTCGGTATGACGTTGGTTCCCCTCTTTCCCATCCTAAACTCCATCCACCCACGCTGGAGGTCCACTACCCTTTCCTCCCTTTACCCGTCTTCCCTTCCCTTATCTCACGCCCACGCTGAGCCATCCGCCCACGACGCTACGTTGCATCCATTTGCGGAGTAATTTCCGAGGGGATGAGGTAGTACCATACGGTGCGGCGAGATATAGGGGAAAAATCGGGATTGATAGTCTTTGGGAAATGTGAGAAAGTGGAAGGAAAGGCAATCCCTCTTTTCTCCCTGGAGATGATACGGATGGAATTAACTGGGGCGAGGGAGCGATTCTCTGGAAATGCCCTGGAAGAGTGGACGGCATTGGGTGCAAACAGAAGTGATTTGAGGAATGAAACGGAGAACCAGGGAAGTGGGAGTAGAGGATCTGGATAACATTCTCGCGACGGAGAAATAATCCGGGGGAGGCATTCATTGACTAAATTAAGCACTTTAGAAAAGAATTTTCTGGATCTATTTTCGTCCCAAAATTTTATATTTTCTAAATTTTGAATGAATTCTCTATCGAAGATAGAGAGTTATAAATTAAGACGTAATAGAGAATCCGGGGGAGGCTGTGAATTCATTGACCGAAT
Organism: Sympetrum striolatum; assembly: GCA_947579665.1. Classification (NCBI taxonomy): domain Eukaryota; kingdom Metazoa; phylum Arthropoda; class Insecta; order Odonata; family Libellulidae; genus Sympetrum; species Sympetrum striolatum. Next base: position 62,599,368 of record OX388352.1, read on the forward strand.
TTAGCACTTTAAAAGAGAATTTTCTTGATCTATTTTCGTCCCAAAATTATTTATTTTCTACATTTTGAATGAATTCTCCATCGAAGATAAAGAGTCATAAATTGTGACGTAATAGAGATATTTACTCGTAGCATTAGACGTAGGTGGTAAAACTTTCACTAGCCTTAATATTTGGAATTAATACTGCGACAATTTTTATTCTAATTAAAAGAAGCACGTTTTATCGTAACTTAAAGTTAAAAATCCTTTCATTAGCTTCCGAAAGAAAAATAAATACTGATTCGACGACTGTAACACTATATGAATTAAAGGTAGTTAAAGTTACCAAAAGTACGTTTCATATTTTAGTTTGGGCTTAATCCTCCTCTCCGTTGCCCTTTTTACAAGTATGATAATTCCATAATCTATAAAAAACGTTTCATGGAATCCTACTCAAATTAAAAAAACGTACGTTTACATTTTTTAAGCTTTAATCTGTATATAATTTTCCACGGAATGTTTACTTTATTAGCTCTTATACCGGCATTATTTGAATTTTATACAACTAAGGGATGATTCCATTATTTCATACCTGGCCATCTGGTTTAGACGTAGAAAGTATATGAACATATGCTGTGACAAAAACTGAAGTAATTTCATATATAATAATAACAGAAAATGAGTATTCGATAAATCAGTTCCTATCCTTTCCCTAAAATGTACCAAAGGAAGAAAATTGCCCGGAAACCAATTTTTCCCGACTTTATCAACTCAAGCTCGAATGTGAGCAAACCTTCCAGAAAATCTAAGAGAACGTGGAAAAATGCGTTTTAAAGCAACAAGTGAGCTATTTTATTGGCATTCTTTCATAAATTTTCAACCTGTTGAATCTCTTTTACTACGTTAAAGGAAAACGTCTTACTACCCTCTCCCACACATCAGGATTCCTTTTTTCGGGCCATCCGCTTCAAAGCCGCGACAAAAAGATCGATTCTCCTCCTTGAAATTGGCACGCAATTAGAAGCTAATACTACAGAGGACAAAATTTAATTCCCTGAACAATGGCGTAGTCTGGCACATACCCTTCCCAATCTCGTGAGTCTTCGCCCAAAGCTGCTCATGACTGGTAAATGGCGCCTCTTGATCCGATTTCGCTTCATCTAAGACTCATCTGGTTTCGTAGTCGAGAGCAGCGCTCTATTTGGACTTAATTTACACCCAAACCTCCGGGAGCCTTCTCTATTCATCACCACCTCACTAATACAGAGGAGGAAGAGTCTATATCATATAATAAGCGGAAATACTCCGTACTTCGTCGCTAGACGAATTAACGCCCGTTCTTTAGCGTGGGAAATTCTCCATGGTGGAAATCTTTCTCCGGAAGATGAATCGCATCAAGGACGATGAAACGGATGCGTCCGTTCCTTTTGTGATTCTAAAATACAGTTAGAATAAATGCGACATTCGTAGAGGATTAGCAAGGTGAAGGAGTGACAGATAAGGAAGCATTGATTAATTTTTCTCCACCTTCTTCATAAAAAATATTTTATTATTTTGCTTAATCGCATTACTTCTCACTTGTTTCCCTGAACGATAAATAAACTGCAGGGATTCCAGAAAAAATTGTTATAAAAGATTTTAATTATTATTTCTTTACTTCAGTTTACAAAATTACAAATATCATCTCCATTATATCTTTATGCTGATTTTATTGAATTATGATGGCGATTGCATGGGACTAACTATTACCACTTATCCTATTACATCCATAAATTTCTTGAAATTACATAACCCCTAGCAATAATTACTGATAATTTTTTTCCACATTAAGTGATCTATATATATTACTATATATCTATATATATATAACCCAGGTAGGTAAGAGAGAAAGATCTAGGGTTTGATTCCCGGCCCCGACAAACTTTTTTAAAGTCCCTTTTTCCTTTGGTAACGATTTTTTGTTTGCAAAAAATCTACCGCAATATCATCTCTACTACGAATAAATATGTGAAATTTCCGTCGTTTAAAGAATACTTGAGATACTGGGAATTGAATGAAATGTTTCCAGTAATATATTCTTCTCTTGAAAGAAATTCTATCGGATTATAGCACTGCTATTGCAATTTCCATGTTATATAGCCTTCCTTTCCTATTTTTACCATATCTTTTACTGTGTACTATCAGAAGGAATGCATGCTTTTCTGACTTCTCTTTTTCGTGGATGCTTTACTTCAGAGAATCTTTTCCCTAGGATAATACCTTAGGTTTTTTACATCCACTCCTCCTAAAATATATGTCTCTATTTCCATTCACCTGCGCATTAGTTATGTTTTTTATTGATATCAATGACGACATTTTAGATGGAAGAAGTGACTTTTCAATCTCAATCTCGCCTTAAAAAAAAAGAATAAATTAACTTAAAGAATCTTTCACGAGCCTCTTTGAACCAGACGTTTTCAACCCCAAGCTTAATCACTGCAAAACGAGAATCACTGTGTAATTAAATACTCTAATATAGTGAAGCGATGGCAAAGATTTATTTTCTTTCGGGATGCCTAGTTTTCACGACTTGTCAATTAAAATTCACAAAATATGTCTTTATTGTCAGTGAAAATAAATATTATTATTATAAATTTATTTGGAAAATCAGGCTCGTATCCAGCCGCACCGACGGCAAATCACGATTTTTTGAAACGGCACGAAAGCGGCACCTGCTAGCTAATCCAACAGCTAGACAGCGATACGAGGAATGTGTTTATTGAATCCCCGCCCACGCTCACTCAATTTCCCTCCAGCGCATACGTCGTATATTGTGACGTAAACAATACGCAATATTATATCTGGACAAACGCGCTGACTCGACTACAGCGCCAATATTTCTGCGCCTTCGTTCGGAATAATACGCGGGGTTTGAATCGGAAATCAAACCTCACAAAAGGAAGCGTCCGTAACAAGAATATTACCGCAGGCTTCTTTGCAGAGCACAGGCGGGAAAGGTGCGAGGTATTGTTTGCGGATGTGAGGAAGGGCTGAAACGAGATATGTGACGTCGAAAGCAAGCAGATACACAGGGGATGTGTGTGTGCAAATGCTGCGGAATGGGCGAATGCAGTAATAAAACGGAGGTGGAAATGTAAGCAGTGATCTGAATGTTATGTTTCCTAAAGAGTAATTGCTGTTTACGGTTACGCAGAAAGGAAGAGGAAAGTACGAGTGGCTTCCGGAGAAGAGAGATAAATCAGTTGGAAACTAGATAAAATGAATATTTTAGTGGGTGGAGCAAATTGCGACCAAACGAAACCCCACAGGACAAGAGCCCACATTGAGAAAAGCCCACACCGACAAAACCGCACAATTATAAAAAGCCCACCTTGATAAAACCGCACACTTATAAAAAGCCCACATTGATGAAAACCCACAGTCATAAATG